>CM033403.1:15814563-18214563 GCA_019426215.1 Buddleja alternifolia
TAGATCATTTTAAGTTTAATGAAGTCTCTATCGTTCGGCTTAAAAAATCAAATATGAAACTTCATACACCTTAAAGTTCATAGGATGAAAAGATAGAGGGATCAAATGGTATAGTTTATTTGTTGGTATCTTGGAGGATTAAAAGCATGACTCTTGTTTTCCAATTGGCTGTTTTTGCATTAATTGCTACTTCATTAATCTTATTGATTAGCGTACCCATCGTATTTACTTCTCCTGATGGAGGTTAGGGAAACAAAGAGAAGATGTGTACGAACGAGATATCCAGCAACAAGAAGAAGGAAAAGGATTGAATAGAGGAACTCCCGAACATCATACATGGATCGAATCGGTATATCACATCATACATGAAAAAAGCGAAAAAGAAAAAACAATACAAAAGCAACACGGAAGCAAAACTAGATTCCTTCCTGAAACGTTTTTTTCTTTTTCAATTAAGATGGGACGATACTTTGAATCAAAGAATGATGAATAATATCAAGGTATGCTGTCTCTTGCTTAGACTGATAGATCAAAAAAAAATTACTATCACCTTTATTCAAACGAGAGAAATTTGTTTGGATATAATGCTGATTCAGAAGAATTTAACTCTTACAGAATTGATGAATTCAGGACCAATAAGAAGGGTTTTCATTTTTTCAAATGAACAATTTGAAGACCTATTGATTCTAACAACTGATTGCCGAGTTGCTCATTTGGACCATTCAATTCATAGATGTAGATCTCGGACCTATGAATGGGGATATTCCCGAAACTCACACAAAAAAAAGGAAGTGAGTTAGACAAAAAGCAAAGCAACTTGGACAAAAAAAGAAGTGACTTGGACAAAAAGAAACAAAGTGGCTTAGACAAATCTTTCTTGTCAATAACCTCAAACCAATCAATCGAATATTGATTAATACGTAATTGATCTAACACTATTTGAAAACGGCTCTTCTGCTCAGAAATGAAATGGTCCAAATGTTCCTGAAAATTCTTGCTCCCATTGGACCATTTGTATCTATATGCATCAGGATCCCGATTCATAGATCTCTCGGTTCGAGAAATCAAGATAAGAGGATCGATCCATATTAGGAATTTCATGTTAGATGTTTTGATGATGACAATTAAGTTTTTATGTTAGACCCCAAATATGTAAGTATAAGCTTTCATATAATTTTTGTATAAGCGTCCGAAAGCTTCTATTTCTACTAGGCTTGTAATTTTTATCCTTATAGATTTTTAGACTAAGTATGTGATACCAAATCTCTAATAGAGTTCTGCGTGAGTCTATTAAGTGATGAAGTTGAAGATCAAGCGTCTGAAGTCAAAGTGAAGATGAAGATTTGTTCCAAGCGTCCGTCAAACGCGAAAGAACTGTTTCAGGATTTGAGTTCGCTCAAGACATTTCATGGATCTTGGACCAAGTACTTAACACTAAATCAATGATGGAATTCTGAGTGAGTCTATCAAAGATCAAGTCAAAAGTCAAGCGTCTAAAGATCGAGTAAAGATAAGGATCTGTCTCAAGCGTTTGCTAAAGCGCTTAAAGACTGTTTCTATAGTTAAGCGTCCAAAAGACTCAAGCGCTCAGCTCTCAAAGATACCTGAAGGATTATAACCCAAGTTATCAAAAACTTAAAATGCATTAATCTATTAATAATTATTTCCAACGGAAATAATACAAGATGCATTAAAAGTCAGATAAGTGCTATTAAAATATAAGCACTATAACTTATGGGCAAGCCACCTTTTGACCAAGACTATCGGATCTATGAAACCAAGAACATGCCTGACCATTTTAATATGTCCAAAAATCAGGAATGTCAGAATCAAGGAATGTTTAGGGAGACGTGCTCCAAAGTGTGTCCAACGGACAAAATCCCAAGGAACCTATAAATAGTCTCCTCAGCAAAACCCTAAGAGATGATGAAGCATATCAACTTATAACTCATATATACGTGAAAAATTCACAAGTCTTGTAAAAATCATATACAAAAGACACAAGAAAAGGGTACAAACTTTGCTGAAAGAAAAGCCTACAAAAGTTCATAGCTAAAAAAAAACCTTTCAAGCTTTTCTTACCTATTTCAAAAAGATAGTCACAATATCTCAAACCTCTTCTTAGAAGAACCATACACTATTACTGAGATATCCCAAGTTGTTTGATCTTCCCAAAAACAAACAAACCCGTTAGAGAAACCCTCAACATCTTTCATCTGAGTGAGAAAGTTTGTTGATCTACAGGCAGTATTTTTGTGTAAAAAAAGCTTGTGGAAGAAGATCTTTATTGGAGCTGAAATCTGTGTGACCAAGGAGTTCCGAGATCAGTTATAACTTGCATTATTTCTAAGTGAAAAAAGCAAGAGGATAGAGGATCTTTATTGGAGCTGAAATCTGCGTAACCAAGGAGTTCCGAGATTCATATCCAATCTCTCACTACTTTGTAGAAGTCTCTGTGTGACTCTTCGATAATCAACGTAGTGAATATCCTCCCTGATAAAAAGAGAAGAAGGATGTAGATGGGATTACATCACCCAGTGAACCTTACAAATATCTTGTGTCGTTTACTGCTTCATTCATCTACTGTTTTATTGCTTTACTATTCATACTACATACATCTTGAAAAAGGTTTAAAACCAATTAAGCGACTACTTTGTCTAAAACCGAACGCTAAGCTATAAAATACTTCGGCTGTGCTAACCCTGATTAAGTGATTAAACACTGCCCTACTTTGATAAGCGTTGAAATCACCAAATCTAAGTTATCTTTTCTCAAGCGCTCAAGCTTTCCAAGCGTTCAAATACTTCAAATTCTTCAAAAAGTGATACGATTTTTAGAAGTCGAAAAATATTTCAGGGTCTATTCAACCCCCCCCCCCTTTTCTAAACCCTTTCGTATGCCACTTGCGACCAACAAGTGGTATCAGAGCGGTTGAAGTTGAAACCTAAGCGTTTCCGAGCGTAAATGCTTGTTTAGATCCATTTTTCTAAACTTAGTCGCTTTTAAATTTCTTTTAAAATTTCATATCATGGCTTTTTTTAACAAGATGTCGAAGTTGATTGAGTCAAATTATGACTCATGGAAACTTAGAGCATTTGCTTATCTATGTTCCTGTGATAATGAAATGTGTGACGTAATTACAGATGGCCCCATTAAAATCATGAAAGTTATAACTCAAACACCTAGAGTGACTGAAGCTACTCCAGATGGTTATGTCGAGGAGCCAAAGTTAGAGTGGACGCCAGAAGATCGGAAAAGAGCTAACTTGGATAATGTTGGGAGAAGCGCTCTATACTCAGCGCTAATAGACAATGAAGGATTATTCAACAAAATCAAGTTATGCAAAACATCAAAAGAAATATGGGACAAATTGGCTACTGTGTGTGAAGGATCAACACAAATGAGAGAAAACAAGCTCTCAATAGCCATGCAAAGATTTGAACAGTTTTTTATGATGCCAAATGAGACGCTAGACCAATTGGATGCGAGATTTACATCGCTTATTATAAAGTTAGCGTCACTGGACAAAGAACTGACCAACAAGGAAATGGTCACTAAAATATTCAGAAATCTTCCAAGCAAGTATTTGGTAAAGACTGTTGCCATGAGAGAATCTCAGACATTGGAGAAGCTTACTCCAGAGCATGTATTTTCAGAACTAAGAGCTTTTGAGTTTGAATTGGGTGAAGTCAACACATCGACTTCAGCGACTGAATCCAAAGCTCTAATCGCTAACATCAAGAACAAGGGAAAATCAGTCACCGAGGTGAAAGCAACAGAATCAAGCGAGGATATGGAAATGGGTTTGTTAGTCAATAAATTCAAGAAATTTCTAAGATATGAAAAGAGAACTTCCACTGGAAAAACCTCATTTCAAACCCCTCCTTCAGCACCAGCGCCTCAGTATCAAACGCCAGTGTACTTTGCTTCTCAACCTCCAGCGCCAATTCAATATCAAACGTCTCCATCACCAAATCAGAATCTCTCAGCGCCAGATGTTTCCAAAAGGTTAAAAAATGAACAAAAGATGAAAATTAATCTTTGTTACAATTGCAGAAAGCCAGGGCACTTCCAAGTTAATTGCCCATATCCAAATATGTCTAAACCTACAAAGCAAGACCAAGCGGATAGAAACTAATTCAGGATCAACCTTAGACAACAAGGCTTGCTAACAGAATCAGAACCACTCTACACACCTGAAGAGGACTTGGAATCATAAGATGAAACTCAGCGTTCATTTGTCTCATGGCGAGAGATGATGAAGCGTCTGATGACTCGCTATTTGAGGTAACCTGTTAGTCCCAAGTGGTATACGAAAGGGTCTAGAAGGGGGGTTGAATAGACCCTGAAGACTTTTTCAACTTCTAAAAATTCGTATCACTTTGAAGTATTTGAACGCTCGGAAAGCTTTGAGCGCTGGGTGCGGCGCTTGAGAGATAATGACTTAAGCGCTAATTTCAGGCGCTTGGGAAAAGTTAACTTAGACTTGGTGATTTCAACTCTTACCAAAGTAGGGCAGAGTTTAGTCACTAAATCAGGGTTAGCACAGCGGAAGTATTTTATAGCTTAGCGTTCGGTTTGTTAATCAAAAGTAGTCGCTTAGTTGTTTTAAAACTTTATCAGAATGTATGCAATATGAATAGTAAAGCAGTAAAACAGTAAATGCTTAAAGCGGTAAATGACACAAGATATTTGTAAGGTTCACTGGGTGATGTAATCCCAGCTACGTCCTTCTTCTCCTTTTATCAGGGAGGTTTTCCACTATGATGATTATCGAAGAGTCACACAGAGACTTCTACAAAATAGAGGGAGATTGGATATGATCTCGGAACTCCTTGGTCACACAGATTTCAGCTCCACTAAAGACCTTCTATCCCCTTGCTTCTTTCACTCAGAAATGGTGCAAGTTACGCTTGATCTCGGAACTCCTTGGTCACACAGATTTCAGCTCCAGTAGAGATCAACTTCAACAAGCTTCTTTTACACAAAAATATTACTCGTAAGTCAACAAGCTTTCTCACTCAGATGAAAGATGTTGAGGATTGTTGTAACAGTTTTGTTTGGTTTTGGGAAGTTCAAACAACTTGGAATATCTCAGTAATAATGTAGAGTTCTTCTAAAAAGATGTTTGAGATATTGGTGACTGTCTTTGGAATGTATTTGAGAAAGCTTAAAGGGTTTTGGCTCTGGAGTGTATAAGCTCTTTCTAAAGAATTCAGCAACGTTTTTGGACCCTTTTTGTTATTTTTTACGT
The DNA here is from genome assembly GCA_019426215.1 of Buddleja alternifolia. NCBI lineage: Eukaryota > Viridiplantae > Streptophyta > Magnoliopsida > Lamiales > Scrophulariaceae > Buddleja > Buddleja alternifolia. The sequence goes on from CM033403.1 coordinate 15,819,818, forward strand.
CCAGATGTTTTTCTATATGTGTCTCTGTTGTCCCTTTTGCTGAAAAGGTTATTTATAGATTGTTATGAGATTTTGTCCGTTGAACACGGTTGGAATCTCGTTTCCCTAAACATTCCATGAGTTCTGACAATCCTAACTTTGGGTATATTTAATTGGTTAGGCATGGTCTTGGTTTCATAAATCTGACAGTCTCGGTCAAAGATATGGCTTGCCCATAAGTTGTAGTGCTTATATTTTAATAGCACTTATCCGACTTTTGATGCATCTTGTTTTATTTCCGTTTAGGAATAATTTCCGTTGATTCATGCATCTTTGATAACTTGGGTTTGAATCTTCAGGTTACGCTTGGAGAACTAGGCGCTTGAGCCTTTGGGGTTTAGGCTTCTTGAAAGTAGTCTTCTTTGTTAATCAGACGCTTGAGAGAGAGGTCACAATCTTTGCCCGATTCTTTAGATGCTTGTCCTTTCACTTTATTTTTGATAGACTCACTCAGAATTCTATCATTGACTTAGTGTTAAGTACTTGGTCTAAGCTCCATAACAAATCTTTGAGCACTGAGTTCGTAACCCGGGATAGTCTTTTAGCGTTTGACGGACGCTTGAGACTAATCTTTATCTTTACTGTTTCTTCAGACGCTTGATCTTCAACTTCATCACTTGGTAGACTCACACAGAATTCTTCTAGTGATTTAGTATCATATTCTTAGACTAAACTCTATAAAGATAAAAATACAAGCCTAGTATAAAACCATGAGCTTTCAGGCGCTTACACATTTGTTCTACGAAAGCTTTTATACTTTACATTTCTTGGGGTCTAACATGGAGTCCTATTTGTCATCATCAAAACATCTAACATGAAATTCCTAACAATTTCCCCCTTTTTGATGATGGCAATACGTATTTAGTTCAAGCGTTAGATACCTAAAGTATGAGTTAGCGTAGGTTAGTAAGTTAGTTTGAGCTTCAACGAGATGTTTCAGCTGTAAAATGCATTTTATATTTATTTTTCATAGTACAAGCATTTTACAACTGAAATGAAAGAATCATAAGTAAAAAAAATCAAGATCGTGATTTGATCTTGTATCTCTTAGTCATTTCAGCACGGATTGCTTCAGTTATCTGATCTTCTAGCGTCATCATCGCTGCATGATCTTTACTGATTATATGTTTGTTTTCTTTTACTTGTCGTGCCTTGAAAGTAATGAACTGCTTATCCCATTCCTCTGGACTGATGCCTATGTATCGTAAGCAAATTCTGAAGGTTTGGTCAAAGTCAGACATTTTTCGCTCTAAGGCTAAGACTGCTGGATCAGAGGGTTCTGGAATTGATGCTCTGAGAAGAGGAATATCAAATTGTTCAAGCAGTGCTCTTGAAGGTAATGGAAGATTTGGATAGAGCACTCTTGGGGTTTCCTTTTTATTGGACGCTCCCACCGAGGTAGTTACCCAAGAAGGATAGGGATACCTTGGCTCTGTACTTAGTGTGAGGGAAGTATCAATATGTTGACGCTTGGATGGTGGAGGAGGATCTTGATCTTTAGATGTTGAAGATTTCTTCTTTTCTCCCTTCTTTTCCCCCTTATTGCCATCATCAGTCTGTATGAAATGCTGAGTAAGAAGACTGACTTGAGTAGCAATCTGAGCGACAGAGGCTTCAAGAGTGGTCAGACGCTGGTCGAAGTGTTCTTTCATGACCAGTAGTTGAGCGTGATTAGCATCTGTAAGAGAGGTCTCAAGAGCCGTGAAACGGTGGTTTAGATCATTTGTTAAAGCTACATGACTTGCCTGAGTAGCTGTAGATAGTTGCTGTATTTGAGTGAGGCATTCAGTCATGGACGCTTAAGCGTCGGGAACCGCAGTGCTAACGCGAGGCTTAAAACAGGATGTGTGTTTGAGAGATTCAATAGGTACTTGATAATTAGGATCAAATACTGTTCCTCGATGCTCTGGGGCACTGTTGGACTCGGTGGATGCAGTAGAGTCGGATTCAGTTGGACTGGGGGGATTAGGCGCTTGAGGTAATTCTAATAAGCGCTCAGGAGCAGGTAACGTGTCAGCTGGTGCTGCAGTAGATTCTGACTCTATACGGCTAAAATCCGTAAACTGAAAGTCCAAGCTTGCAAACGGCTCATCTGCATATGGATATGTAGCAGTCTGTAGAAGTTCATTCAAATGTAGAGTGGGGAGATAAGTACCTTGAATGAACGTGCTGATAGGACTATCCATGGCCCTGATATACATTGGCCCGAGGATATCCAGCACATGGGTGGGAAAGATTTTGGAGGGCGCTTGGCAGATGGAGAACAAGGCATCTGGGCAATAGTGTTGTGAGAAGCCAATTAGCCGATCTGTTGGGAGAGTCTTCGGTTTTCGAGAGTCGGGAACGTAGAGCCTGTAATACTCTTCCAAGTATGGGTAGATGGCTGAAGCAAGCGCTTGAGTTCTTTCCAGCAGCGACAAAACAAAATCATAGCTTAAGACTTCTTGTCGGATAGACGGAAGAAGTGGATATCCTCTGAAAGGATTGATCCGAGAGCCATTCCACTGTCGCAGATTTTCTGTGAAGATTTTGTCGAATAGGGAGACTGGAGGCATAATTGTCATCATGAGAGAAAAGTTGTCTTCACAGTGGCTAGGGGTGAAGTTCAAACAGGACAGGGGAGAAGAACCGCTGGTGGACGCTTGATCAGCAAAGCGTAGAGAAGAGTTAGCCAGTTTGTGCAACGCTTGTCTTAAACGGTGTTCAAGTTGGTGGCGGATCAGAGGCAGCTTTAGAACTGGTCCAAGTCTATGTTGGCGCTGCTTTAGCATGTAGCGTGCAAATTTGGTCTTTTTATCATGAATCCCTATTCTGAACAGATGGGGAGCGCTGACCAATTCTTCAAATTTATACGTGTCACCCATGTAAGCTTCAGCCCATTTTACCTCAGTCATGCAGTACTCAGTTCCTGTATTAAGTATTGCACGAAATCCTTGGTGATGAATATCACAGATGGACTCAAAACGATACCTGTCGGGTTGGTAGTTAGCGTTCCAGACGCAGTCAAAATAGGCATCGGCTTCTAGTTGAATCATCTCGGTCAGTGAAGTTGGACGCTCACCGGCATGTACTCCTTTATTCTTCCACAAGAGGAAAGGATTAGCTGAGCGCTTGTTTTCCATGCTATTTACCAGTGTTGGGGAGTGAGAATAGCCTTCTCTGTTTAGTAGCTTTTCCGTTGGGTTCACAAGCTTATCCTGACGCTCATAGACTCTGATGTTGTAGTCTCTGAGAGCGAAGCCAGGGGGTTTGCATGTCCCACAGTCCAGAGAAGAAGCTTTATCAGTTGGGGTCAATGTTGGGTTAGATAGAGTGTTGCTGACACGCGAAATCCTAGCAAGTATACTAGGTCGTGCAAAGTAATAAAGTGGACTATTTAGCCCGGGGTGTATCGTCTCCACAGGGACAATTGGATTCAATGCTCGTAATTGCTATATTATCTAACTCTAAGCTAAATCAAATTATAAGATGATGGTTGATTATACTATGAAAATAATCAAAGACAACTATGTGATAAACAAGATAATAAATCGAATTGAAAGAGGTGATTGGGTTATGATCCTACTATGTTCTATTCTATGTTCATGAACTCTCAATTATCCGGATTCTTAGAACGTTCTTGTTATGGCGAAACCCCCTAATGTATTTATTATTCAATCTCTTGAAATAACAAGCCTATACTAGTTAACAACTTCCTATATCTCTATAGTGAAGATTGAATTAACTAACATGCATTTAGGTTCAAAGGAATTCCTTGTTTACGAAGATCCTACATTCAATCGGGTCATCTTATCACAAAAAGCCACACAACGCAATCGATTCTATCTCTAGTCAAGTGTTACGTTATGATGATTGATTTTTCGATCTCCCTTTATCTATCTCCTCTCGGTCTCAAGACAAAGCATTTTATCAAACACATGGTGATCAAGCATATGCAAGCATTAAGCACAAAATCAAACATGTAACAAGAATGCAATAAATCCGGAAATTAATGATTCATTAAACACAAAACATCACAAAGTATTCACATAACCCAATCACAAAAATACTTAGCTCATACTTACAACAACAAGTGATTCAACAACTCTACAAGACATAATTGAAATACTAATCAAGAGAAAGAGTTGAATTACTCCCTATTATAAAGTGTGAATCCAAGCTTTGATGATGAAAATGATGATGATGAGGATGATGATGGCTCTTCAAGCTTCCTGAGGACTTCCCATGGCTTCCCCTTGGTGTTTTAGAGCATGTCTAAGTGTTTTCCAAGAGAAAAGTGTGTTATAAAGGGAGAAAACGGCGGACTAAATTTTAGGGCTTCGGGAGAATTGGACCGCGGCACAAACTCTTATCAGACCGCGGTCCTCTGACGTAGAATTCACAGCTTTCGTATTTTGATCATAACTCTCTCTACAAATGTCGGATTGAGTTGATTCAAGTTGCTACGCGAAGCTAAGAAATAGATCTACAATATTGAAGAAGAAACCTTAGTATGATTCGGCCTGTAAGAGGACGAAAAACGCATTTATATATGAGTATTGTGTAAAATCTTTCGTCAACTATCTTCTTTTGTTTCTTTCTTCAATTTCAAGCTCAATTTGGATCACTTTTCTCGTCTTTCATGCGTAAATCAACTTTTATCCTACAAAACAAAATATATACCAATCAAAGCATTATGAGGGATAAAAAATGATCGAAGTAACGATCAAATCATATTACAATGGGGCATAAAATACTGTAAAATATGGACTTATCAACTACCCCCCAACTAGGCTATGATCGTCTCGATCAATAAATGGCGAACAAGTACTCATAAGTTCAGATTTTACAACTTGCTTTGGGATCTTGAAAAGTTTTATGTCGCAATAATCAAGCACGTACACGAATTAAACCCTCGAAAATGATTATGACAAGTTACACTTTACCTAGAACACTCAACAATTTGAAAGCCTCCAAAACATCTTCGATTCCATCTCAAAATCATGAACTCCATATCCATTTTTATGCCAAGAGCACACTTTAAACAAGATTATGCGAACTCATTAGATAATAAAAACATTAAAACACTTCAAAACTTGTTAACCTATCGGTGTGCATGAAATGTGAAAGTCAAGATCAAAAGGTCTTTTTGGCTTGTAACGTAAGGCTAGGTAATGGCTTGGACGGGAATATATGGATAAAGTGACTAAACTCAAGAAAGCATACAACTCAATATCATCGAGCTAAACGCTCACTTATTAACCGAATAAATCTCCACATCTCGCCACTTATAGCTTTCTGATTTCTTTTCCCCTTGAACTCATAACCCCAAAACTTGTTTCTTTTGATGCTAGGGGTGGAAAAATGATTCCCAAACCAAATAAATCACATTGAAGCTCAGTTCGTAGCCAAGTCGAGAGAGAGCTCACATAATATATTTTTCGGTAACTTCCAATCTCTTGACTCTTTAGCCAACTTACAACATTTTATTTTCCTCTCTTTATTTCACATAAACTCAAGACCTCAAAATTTCTCAAAATCATCAAGAACAAACACACCTTTTAACCCATTAATCCATGAGATTCGACACCCAAAACAAAGCATAAACCCAAATTAAAGCCAAATGATATGAAGTTATATGCTCTCTTACTTGGGAAATAGACTTTGTTTTTCTTTCTTTTAGGCTAAAGGGTGGTTGGTGTGGCTTGCGAAAGAAAATCGAATGGTGGTTTTTAGTGTGCTAAACACACTCCATTCTTATCAATACGGCTCAAAATAAGGTCTAGAGATTATGTAATATCGTGAAGGCCAATTGTAAGGTTAAAGAAAATGAAAGATGGCCTAAATCATTTCATGACTTCGCACACTCAACACACATTTCAAAGTTGACAAAATTGAACGCTCAATGCTTTAAATCCTCAACAATTCACATAAGCATGGCTAAAAAGGCTTTCACATATAAAATACGACAAATGATTTCATCTTAGATGAAGTAGAGACACTCAAACGAATCATGCTCCAAGCAAAAGTATAACAAATTATGAATATGAAATCATTGACTATCACAGTTTTCTAATCCCAAATCAAGCATGAAACTTAACAAATGAGTACAAGTTACACCATATCACCACATCACAATAAAATTAGGACGTCTATCCCACCCCCCAACTAATCTAGCACATTGTCCCCAATGAGCGAACATACAAATGTAAAGTAAAGGAAGGAAAGACGTCCCTGATGTTTGAATCTAAGTGATGTCCAAAACACGAAAGAGCAACAAGGCGAAGAGTCTGAAAATAACGCCTAGTCAACTGTAAAGTTAGAAAAACAAGAAGAGACACAAAGCATCATCAAAACAACTAAGAACACTTAAAATGAAACAAACAAAACAAAACAAAAAAAATAACGAGAATGAAAGAAAGCATGTAAAACGTGGGTTGCCTCCCACGAAGCGCTTGTTTTAAGTCATTAGCTCGACTCCCTTGCACTGCTCATGGTGGATCATAAGGAGTAATGCCAACTTTGTATAAATGCGCCTTTTTGTGCTTTTTCCAATTTCTTAAAGGCTTCTCATTTCCCATCACATTCACAAATCCTGAAAAACTAAGATATGAGCTCAGATTCACTTTTATAAAAATGTAATAAAATTGTAAATAACTAAAAGTGAATTTTAAAGATGGGGAGTTTTCCATTGATGGTTTTAATAAGTATGTGGTCAGGCCTAACTCCCTGGGCCTTGATTCGGACAACTTTAGTGGTGATATATCCCAGTGACTTGTATATCTTCGAATCTCCTCATTCTCAACCGTAGTATCACTTGGGTTCTTAGTGTATGCCTCGAACGGGCCACTAAAGTTGTAAACTTTGTCTTCAACCTCCACCACTCTAGCTCTCTGGTTATTGATGCACATTCTTAAGAAATCAAGAGATATGATGGTAGGTGGCATTGGATTCTTGAATATTTCTAATGCTTTTTCTTGGTCAATTGATGGAGTGGATTTTGGGATCTCTATGCTGAATTGAAGGTGCTCCAGTGATGTTGTATCTACTTCACCACACATAGATTCTGAAGGTAGTTCTGGTGTAGCAATGGGTTGTAGACAATGTGGTGTCGAATCAACAACTTGTTCAACTTCTGTATCAGATACCTCATCATTCTCCTCTGTGCCACTCTGAGAAGTGTCTGATGATCTCTCAGCCAATAAGTTGGAAAGTTGGTTGAGTTGTGTTTGCAATTCCATTATAGATGTTTCGAGATTTTGAGACCGCTCATCGTTCGACTTCATCCATTGGATCATCAACTCCTCAAAACTTGGGTTCCTATCACATTGTTGGTGATAATCCCCATGGTTCTGAAAGTTAGCCGATTCAAATTCTCCCTGCATTAGAAAGGGGGACCTATCTTGTTGCAGGTATGCTTGTGAATCTCTCATAGCATAATAACTCAATGGAAAGTCTTCGTGACTTCTCCATCCGTGTTGACAATAATCGCTATGATGAACGTCTCCACACCACGAACAAAAATCTTGCACTTGACTCCCGTATTCGGCACCTTCATCCCATCCTTGTTTTGACCAATAAAGTTCATAATTGCTTATCTATTCAAGAATAATAATAAAATAAAATAAAACATAACAAAACAGCAACTTAAAAAAAAAAAAAAAAAACAGCAACTTAGAAGACAAAAACATCAACTAAAAACGCAAAAACAGCAAACCAAAATGCAAAAACAGCAACTTAGTCTTAGAATAGATAAGTGAATTACAATATTAAATAACGCAATTGTCCCCGGCAACGGCGCCAAAAACTTGACACACGAAATCCTAGCAAGTATACTAGGTCGTGCAAAGTAATAAAGTGGACTATTTAGCCCGGGGTGTATCGTCTCCACAGGGACAATTGGATTCAATGCTCGTAATTGCTATATTATCTAACTCTAAGCTAAATCAAATTATAAGATGATGGTTGATTATACTATGAAAATAATCAAAGACAACTATGTGATAAACAAGATAATAAATCGAATTGAAAGAGGTGATTGGGTTATGATCCTACTATGTTCTATTCTATGTTCATGAACTCTCAATTATCCGGATTCTTAGAACGTTCTTGTTATGGCGAAACCCCCTAATGTATTTATTATTCAATCTCTTGAAATAACAAGCCTATACTAGTTAACAACTTCCTATATCTCTATAGTGAAGATTGAATTAACTAACATGCATTTAGGTTCAAAGGAATTCCTTGTTTACGAAGATCCTACATTCAATCGGGTCATCTTATCACAAAAAGCCACACAACGCAATCGATTCTATCTCTAGTCAATTGTTACGTTATGATGATTGATTTTTCGATCTCCCTTTATCTATCTCCTCTCGGTCTCAAGACAAAGCATTTTATCAAACACATGGTGATCAAGCATATGCAAGCATTAAGCACAAAATCAAACATGTAACAAGAATGCAATAAATCCGGAAATTAATGATTCATTAAACACAAAACATCACAAAGTATTCACATAACCCAATCACAAAAATACTTAGCTCATACTTACAACAACAAGTGATTCAACAACTCTACAAGACATAATTGAAATACTAATCAAGAGAAAGAGTTGAATTACTCCCTATTATAAAGTGTGAATCCAAGCTTTGATGATGAAAATGATGATGATGAGGATGATGATGGCTCTTCAAGCTTCCTTAGGACTTCCCATGGCTTCCCCTTGGTGTTTTAGAGCATGTCTAAGTGTTTTCCAAGAGAAAAGTGTGTTATAAAGGGAGAAAACGGCGGACTAAATTTTAGGGCTTCGGGAGAATTGGACCGCGGCACAAACTCTTATCAGACCGCGGTCCTCTGACGCAGAATTCACAGCTTTCGTATTTTGATCATAACTCTCTCTACAAATGTCGGATTGAGTTGATTCAAGTTGCTACGCGAAGCTAAGAAATAGATCTACAATATTGAAGAAGAAACCTTAGTATGATTCGGCCTGTAAGAGGACGAAAAACTCATTTATATATGAGTATTGTGTAAAATCTTTCGTCAACTATCTTCTTTTGTTTCTTTCTTCAATTTCAAGCTCAATTTGGATCACTTTTCTCGTCTTTCATGCGTAAATCAACTTTTATCCTACAAAACAAAATATATACCAATCAAAGCATTATGAGGGATAAAAAATGATCAAAGTAACGATCAAATCATATTACAATGGGGCATAAAATACTGTAAAATATGGACTTATCAGCGTACAGCTAGATCAAATTTTATGAACTTGGCGATATCATTCTCAGCATTGATAAGACTTTCTTCATTATATCCTGTAGGTAGGAAAGGTTCTGCGGGCGCTAGAGGGAAATAATTGACGGAGTGATCGATGGTCTTGAAGGGATCCAGCTTGAAGAAATGTCGATGTATCACAACGTCGTTAGCATCGCTCTGACCTTCTGAGCGTGCCTCTGTTGTACTTGGTAATGCAAGCAATGGTTGAACCCCTGGGATTTTAGGTTCATCAGGCTCGAGATTTGTATAGTCGATGGCAGCTTCATGGGTGATGGCCACAATATTGGCCATATCAACATCCAGATGGACATCAACTGGTGGTTCAAAGGATGATATCGGAGTAACAGCTATGGCTTGGTCGCTTGGAGTGTGTGTAGCCTTAGAAGAAATGGCAGTAGTTGGACGCTTACGTCTCTTGAAGATACGCTTCACATTTATCCCTTCGGCTGGGGACGCTTGAGTCTGTGGAATAGCTGGTTCTCCAAAGTGGATATTTTTGAGGACTTTTTCCAGATCCTTCCGACTAATGAGGGGTATAGAGTCCTCGTCTTCTTCATCACTTTTGATAGGTTGAGCCTTGGGCTTTCGAGGAGCCCGTTTCTTTGTGACAGTGGGACGCTTCACATTACGTTTAGCCTTCTCCTGATCTGGGCGCTCAGCCTCCTCATTTGATGCTGCACGTACAACTTGACGCTCAGAGAGAGGTCTAGCGGCACCTCCAACCTTGGGTGGATTGAAGAGATTGTTGATGATTCTTAGCCCATAGAACTTATGCTTGGCCACGGCGACTCCTTCTGAAGAGGTGCACTTTGCTCGGAAAATTAGATCACTTAAAACTAGGCCATAAGGTCTGTTTGAAGTGCGTAGACTGTCTCTAAATCGGCTGGATATATAGGCGCTCCAGTTGATTTTTATCTTGAGCAAGATAGCAGTCATCATCTGGAACTGGGTTGGGCTGATTTTGTCAAAAGTTCCTACTCTGCATTCAATGTTTTTACTGCAGAAATCAGCTAAGACTCGATACCTGTTTACTATATCTTTCTTCTCAAAGTACAGTTTGTATGGAACACCATCGTAGGCGCTAATCTGAGTCCAGACTTCTTGAATTTGTTCCTCAGTGATAGTGTCTAAAGTCGCTTCGTCGTTAGGTAGAGAGAAATTCTGGGCAATAGAGGCCGCAGAGAGAGTGAACGTCTTTGATTCCGTTTTGAGGGCAGGAAACAAACAGGTGATGGAAGTCTCATCGTCAGACAAACTAGCATTTCTCCAGAAAAATTCTAATTCTTCAGGAAACATGTACGAGTGTTTGGTAAGAAATTTCTGAAGCCCAGCCTCTGCTACAGAGTCCATCATTTCTGTTAAATCAATTTGGGGGTTTTCATAGAGAAACTTCCAATCGATTATAAGGCCTTCAGTGACCTTAACAATAACTTCAGCGGTTCCAGCAGTAGCTTTCTTGGGCGCCATTAGTGAGAAGTAGACAGAGATTAAGAATGAAAACTTTGTTTTGAGAGAGAGAGATTTTTCTTGCACGAATGAAAGAGAGTGTAAGAGAGATTATGTTCTACAGAAGGTGTGTTTTGAAATACTACAATTTGAATGTTTTTGTGTTTGAAGGTTGAGATGTTGACACGTGGAGGAGTATAAATCTCAGCCATTAAAATACGACTGTGGACGTGAATTTAGATTTAATAAGCATGGTTACTTTTAGTAACAACCACATATACTATTTTGATGTCCGATTAAAAGTTTGAAACAGAGACTTTTGATATACTGAAAGTGATACGTGTGCCCATGAAAAGCGGACACGTATTTTATGAAAACTGTTCGGGAACCATAATTTTGAACAACTATTCAAATACCCGCCAAAAATTTGTTAGAGCGTCCGGACCTATTCAGAAGAGAATGACGCTTGAAACAATTCAGTGTTATGTTGACGCTTGAAATAATTCTGTGTGATTTTGACGCTTTGAGAATCTTGAGGTTCTCTTTCAAGTAACATTTTGTGCTTGAGCGGTCATCGTAACATATAGAATTATTCTTTTCAGGGTATGTATGAGGACACAGTTTCCCAGTACTTATCATTATGTCTTGGTAGTAGTGTTTTACTCTTGGTTTAAAATATTCAGCGCTGGTTGTATTCGTCTAAGATACATGGTAATTGTACTTACGCGTGTACATGTGCTGAACCATCTTTGAAAAACGTGATGAGTACCCATGGGTTTTCTTGAGCGAAAGGTGAGGAATGTCAAGTCAGCATTAATTGCATTGATTGACTAATCCACTTTCTCATTTTAGCGTAGGGTAATGTACGCTTGCTTTTAAAAGAGCTTTTTACTAAGCGCTTTAGCTGGGAATAAAGCTAAGCGTTCAGTTTATTTTGAAAGAAGTACAGACGCTAAGAAAGATTTGTGTAATAAGCGTCTGAATGATTTAAGTGTATGGTGCTAAGTGCGTATGACCGATGCAAGGGAAAACATTTTTTGGTCATATTCACTTAAGTATAGTTAGCTCTTTTAAGGTTCCCCCTATGTAGGTTCCCCATAAATTACATAAAATAAAGTGGATTCCCCCTAAATTTCATGCCTAACAAAAGTATGATGTTTCGAATGATTAAGCATTTAGATCAATCATACCTAGTTCACTTTTTAAAGTGAGAAAACGTTGTTCGTTAAGCGCTTTGGTGAAGATATCTGCCAGTTGCTTTTCTGTACCAATGAAGTGCATGGAGATATCTTTCTTTTGAACGTGGTCACGTAGAAAGTGATAGCGAATGTCAATGTGTTTGGTTCTAGAGTGAAGAACTGGATTTTGAGTCATTGCTAAGGCGCTTTGATTGTCACAATGGATAGGAGTTGGATCTAGGATTATTCCATAGTCTCTAAGTTGTTGCCTCATCCAAAGGATCTGTGCACAACAGCTTCCAGCGGCTACATACTCAGCTTCAGCGGTGGAAGTAGCGATGGACTGTTGCTTCTTACTATGCCATGAAATTAGTCTATCACCTAGAAATTGACATGTTCCACTAGTACTTTTTCTATCTATTTTGCATCCTGCAAAATCTGCATCTGAATAACCAATTAGTTCAAAAGGAGAATCCCTAGGATACCATAAGCCCACATTTTGTGTGCCTTTTAGGTACTTAAGGATCCTTTTAGCAGCAATTAAGTGTGATTCTCTAGGATCAGCTTGAAATCGTGCACACATGCATACTGAGAACATAATATCAGGTCTACTAGCTGTAAGATAAAGAAGTGATCCAATAATACCTCTATAGTTAGTGATATCAATTTTCTTTCCATTATCATCTCTATCTAGCTTAAGCGTTTGGCTCATTGGAATTTTTGAAGGTGATGCATTTTCCATACCAAATTTCTTGATCATATCTCTAGTATATTTAGTTTGGTTTATGAATATGCCATTAGGGAGTTGTTTAACTTGTAATCCTAGGAAGAAAGTTAATTCACCCATCATGCTCATTTCAAATTGATCTTGCATCATTTTCAAAAATTTCTCACATAGACGCTTATTGGTAGATCCAAATATAATATCATCAACATAAATTTGAACTAGGAGAATATCTTCATTATAGGTAATTTTGAATAACGTTGTGTCAACGCTGCCTTTTGAAAAGCCTTTACCCATAAGGAAGATAGAAAGAGTGTCATACCATGCTCTTGGTGCTTGTTTAAGACCATAAAGTGCCTTGTCCAATTTGTAAACCATACTTTTCCCATGGTTGTTGATGAATCCTGGTGGTTGCTCCACATATACTTCTTCTTGGAGTTTACCATTCAGAAATGCACTCTTTACGTCCATTTGATACACTGTAAATTTGTTAAATGCTGCAAACGCTAGAAACATGCGGATTGCTTCAAGACGGGCAACTGGAGCGTATGTTTCATCAAAGTCGATGCCCTCTTCTTGACAGTATCCCTGAGCTACGAGTCTGGCTTTGTTTCTAATCACAATCTCATTCTCATCCATTTTGTTTCTATAGACCCATCTAGTTCCAATGACCCCTTGGTGGGTTGGTCTTGGTACTAGCGTCCATACCTCATTTCTTTCAAATTGGTTTAGCTCTTCTTGCATGGCTTCTATCCAACTTGGATCGTTAAGCGCTTCATCCACTTTCTTTGGTTCCATTTGAGATAGGAAGCTTGCAAACATGGCCTCATTTATTGTAGTGGCTCTTGTTCTAACAGGTGCTCCAAAATCTCCAATAATTAGTTCTGGTGGATGGTCTCTGAGCCATTTTCTGTCTGGTTGGAACGGGTTAAGAGATTGATCTAACGCTTGATTAAACTGTGCAGGCGCTTGACCAATTCCTTGTGTAGGCGCTTCAGTGTTTATAGTTTGAGTTTGCTCTTGATGAACATTCTCTTCATGATCATCAGCGTTTCTTGCAATATCATCATTGATGTCTTTACGAGTAATCTTAGGATTAGGTACAATGATTTCATTATCTTCATCAATATCACTATCATCACACAGATTGATTTGTGACGCTTGTTGAGATAAATCTTCAATTCCTGCATCATTAATATTAACCTTACTCGGTTCTTGGTTAGCATCATCAAACACAACATGAATGTATTCTTCAACCTTCGATTTGATCTTATTTATGATGCGAAAGCTCTTTCCATTTTTGGCGTATCCTAGAAAGATTCCTTCATCTGCTTTAGGATCAAATGTCTTTAGGCTTTGGGATCCATTGTTATGAATGAAACATTTTGAACCAAATACATGAAAGTATGAAACATTCGGCTTACGTCCCTTCCATAACTCATATGGAGTCTTTTCATGTTGCTTGTTGATCATACACCGGTTCTGAGTGTAGCAAGCAGTGTTGATAGCTTCGGCAACTCCATTTTGTTGAGGTGTTCTAGGCGCTGAATACTCATGAAGTATTCCAAAGTCTTTACAAAATTTCTCAACAATATGGTTAGTAAATTCAGTTCCTCTATCACTTCTAATTCTTGTCACTTTTAGATCTTTTGAGTTTTGTAGTTGACGAATTAGAGAGGTGAGCTTGGCACTAGTTTCATCTTTAGATGCTAAAAATTCTACCCATGTAGCGTGAGAAATCATCAACTATTACTAGTGAATACTTTTTACCACTAACGCTCATGATTTGAATAGGACCAAACAAATCTAAATGTAGTAATTCAAGTATTCGAGAGGTCGATAGATGAAGCTTCTTCTTAAAAGATGATTTAACTTGTTTACCCATTTGACAAGCATCACATAAGCGATCTTTATTAAAGGAACCTTTAGGTAATCCCTCTACGAGATTTAGAGATATTAATTGAGAGATTGCCTTGAAGTTGAGGTGATTCATTTTTCTGTGCCATAACCAACCTAATTCGTTTTGATTCTTAGCTACGAAACATGTAGGGTTGTTATCTAATGTTGAATCCCAATCTACTAAGTATACATTGTTTGTTCTTCTTCCTTTTAATTTAGTAGATCCTGTCTTAACATCGATTATCTCGCACAAGTCACTAGAAAATTTAATTTCAAAGCCTTTATCACAAAATTGACTTATGCTTAGGAGATTATGTTTAAGACCCTCAACATAGTATACATCATTGATCATGATGTTCCCCCTATGCATGATACCTATACCTTTAGTTTTACCTTTAGAATTATCACCGAATATAACTTGAGGACCATTGGTTGCACGATAGTTGATCAAGAGATCCTTTGATCCAGTCATGTGTCTCGACGACCCACTATCTATGTACCAAATTGAGGTATCGGTGTTGGCTCTAGGTACCTGCATTCAAAGGGCAGTTCTAGTTCTTCTTAGGTACCCATTTTGTTTTGGGTCCTTCTTTATTAGTAACGTTAGTCTGAATTAGAATCTTCGGAACCCACATTTGCCTTGTCTTCATTTTGGGAAGATTGGCCTTTTTGGGTCTCGGTTTGTGTTGTGTGTGCTCTTTAGGTGTATGGTAATATCCTTTATAATAGCAATAATCATAATCATAATCATGGTTACCATAGTGTCGATAATATGATCTAGATCTTTGCGGATATTGACATTGGTATTTCCTTGATATTGGCTTAGGATGCACTTTTGGTGCTAGACGCTTAGCGTTTGATTTATTTGTAGAAGGTTTTTCCTTAGCCCTTCGAGCGCTTGGATATACTTTCTTTTGTAGATCATTTACTTTGGTCTTTCTTTTGACTGAGCCAGTGTTAGCTTTTTCATTTGGTCTAATACCAATATTCTGAGTCTCAATAAGTGTTTGTCTGTTTGAGCTTTCTCCAACAAAGGTTACACCTTTTCCTCTGTTGGTTGATATAACCATAGACGCTTTGGTTTTGTGACCAGATTTATCACAACCTAAACCGGTCTTTTCACCAAATGCTCTTGTTATTTTAGTCACATTATCTAGCGTTCTAGAAGCTTTTGATAATGATGAGATAAGCTGCTCTGATTTAGCAAGTTTAGCGATCAATTCAGCTTCTCTCTTGACTATTATATCAATATCACCTTTTAATTGAATAATTTCACTCTCAAGCGCTTGGTTTTTCTCAATGCACTGTTGCTGAATTTGCAACTCTGCTTTGAGCGTCACTTTGTCGCTTTTGAACGCTGAGATGATGTAAAGGTGATTTTGAAATATTTTTGCGGCTTCTTGACAATCATTATAATATTCTTTCACTTTGTCAAGTAATTCATCATAAGAAAGAGGATGATGCAGATCAGTGGTTACCTCAGATGGTAAATCGTTAGATGCTTCATTATTTCTTGCCATGAGACAAATGAATGCTGAATCCTTTGATGGTTCATCATCGCTGCTTTCATCTGATGATTCCAAGTCCTCTTCAGGAGTATAGAGAGGTTCTGATTCTGCTAGCAAGCCTTGTTGTCTTAGATTGCTCCTGAATTGGTTTCTATCCGTGTGATCTTGCTTTGTAGGTTTAGACACATTTGGATATGGGCAATTAACTTGGAAGTGCCCTGGTCTCCTGCAGTTGTAACAGAGATTGGTCTTCATCTTTTGTTCGTTTGTTAATCTTGTGGATCCCTGGTTTAACGCTGCAGGCATTGAGAGATCTTGCTGAGAGGGAGTTTGATATTGAATTGGCGCTCGGGAGGGAGACGCAGGATAGTGAGGCGCTTGATGTGAATTTTGTCCTGGGTGCTTAGGACGGTTTCCCTTCTTTTCATATTTCAGGAATTTCCTGAATCTATTTAGAAGCGCCAATTCTTCTTCCTCACTTATATCCGAGCCTTTTTCTTTGATAGATTTTCCTTTGATTGATGCCATTAGCGCTCCAGATTCGATCACTGGATTACTTACTGCATCACTGGCCGAATTCAGCTCAAACTCAAATGCTTTGAGTTCTGAAAAAGCATCTTCTGGAGTTAGGCTGTCCAGATTGTTTGATTCTCTCATTGTAGTTGTTTTCATCAGGAATCTGCTTGGGAGACTTCTAAAGATTTTGACCACTGTTTCTCGATTTTGTAGCTCCATACCCAGAGATGTTAGTTCAGTGACAAGAGCTGTAAACCTCATGTCTAATTGCTCTAGCGTCTCATTAGGTAGCATCTTGAAGCCGTTGAATTTTTCTTTGGCAATTGATAATTTGTTTTCCTTTATTTGTGCTGAGCCACCACAAATAGTAGCCAACTTATCCCAAATTTCTTTAGTTGTATTGCATGATTTAACTTTGTTGAATAAGTTGTCATTGTCACCAATGGCTGTGTATAATGCATTCCGACCGACATTGTCTAGATTGGCTCATCGACGCTCATCGGTGGACCATTCTTGTTTGGGCTTCTCCACATAACCGTCAGGTGTTTCTTCTGTGGCTTCGGGCGCTCTGGTGATAACTTTGTATATTTTGATTGGCCCATCTGAAATGATATCACACATTTCATCATCACATGAACACAAATAAGTAAACGCTTTGACCTTCCAAGAATCATAATTTGACTCGGTCAACTTGGGAACTTTAGAGAATGCCATGAAGAATTTAAAGTAATTTTAAAGCGACTATATATTTTTTATTTTTTAAAAAAAAATGGATCTGAACAAGCAGTTACGCTTGGAAACGCTTAGGTTTCAACTTCAACCGCTCTGATACCACTTGTTGGTCCCAAGTGGTATACGAAAGGGTCTAGAAGGAGGGGGGTTGAATAGACCCTGAAGTCTTTTTTGACTTCTAAAAATTCGTATCACTTTGAAGTATTTGAACGCTCGGAAAGCTTTGAGCGCTGGGTGCGGCGCTTGAGAGATAATGACTTAAGCGCTAATTTCAGGCGCTTGGGAAAAGTTAACTTAGACTTGGTGATTTCAACTCTTACCAAAGTAGGGCAGAGTTTAGTCACTAAATCAGGGTTAGCACAGCGGAAGTATTTTATAGCTTAGCGTTCGGTTTGTTAATCAAAAGTAGTCGCTTAGTTGTTTTAAAACTTTATCAGAATGTATGTAATATGAATAGTAAAGCAGTAAAACAGTAAATGCTTAAAGTGGTAAATGACACAAGATATTTGTAAGGTTCACTGGGTGATGTAATCTCAGCTACGTCCTTCTTCTCCTTTTATCAGGGAGGTTTTCCACTATGATGATTATCGAAGAGTCACACAGAGACTTCTACAAAATAGAGGGAGATTGGATATGATCTCGGAACTCCTTGGTCACACAGATTTCAGCTCCACTAAAGACCTTCTATCCCCTTGCTTCTTTCACTCAGAAATGGTGCAAGTTACGCTTGATCTCGGAACTCCTTGGTCACACAGATTTCAGCTCCAGTAGAGATCAACTTCAACAAGCTTCTTTTACACAAAAATATTGCTCGCAAGTCAATAAGCTTTCTCACTCAGATGAAAGATGTTGAGGATTGTTGTAACGGTTTTGTTTGGTTTTGGGAAGTTCAAACAACTTGGAATATCTCAGTAATAATGTAGAGTTCTTCTAAAAAGATGTTTGAGATATTGGTGACTGTCTTTAAAATGTATTTGAGAAAGCTTAAAGGGTTTTGGCTCTGGAGTGTATAAGCTCTTTCTAAAGAATTCAGCAACATTTTTGGACCCTTTTTGTTATTTTTTACGTCCAGATGTTTTTCTATATGTGTCTCTGTTGTCCCTTTTGCTGAAAAGGTTATTTATAGATTGTTATGAGATTTTGTCCGTTGGACACGGTTGGAATCTCGTTTCCCTAAACATTCCATGAGTTCTGACAATCCTAACTTTGGGTATATTTAATTGGTTAGGCATAGTCTTGGTTTCATAAATCTGACAGTCTCGGTCAAAGATATGGCTTGCCCATAAGTTGTAGTGCTTATATTTTAATAGCACTTATCCGACTTTTGATGCATCTTGTTTTATTTCCGTTTGGGAATAATTTCCGTTGATTCATGCATCTTTGATAACTTGGGTTTGAATCTTCAGGTTACGCTTGGAGAACTAGGCGTTTGAGCCTTTGGGGTTTAGGCTTCTTGAAAGTAGTCTTCTTTGTTAATCAGACGCTTGAGAGAGAGGTCACAATATTTACCCGATTCTTTAGATGCTTGTCCTTTCACTTTATCTTTGATAGACTCACTCAGAATTCTATCATTGACTTAGTGTTAAGTACTTGGTCTAAGCTCCATAACAAATCTTTGAGCACTGAGTTCGTAACCCGGGATAGTCTTTTAGCGTTTGACGGACGCTTGAGACTAATCTTTATCTTTACTGTTTCTTCAGACGCTTGATCTTCAACTTCATCACTTGGTAGACTCACACAGAATTCTTCTAGTGATTTAGTATCATATTCTTAGTCTAAACTCTATAAAGATAAAAATACAAGCCTAGTATAAAACCATGAGCTTTCAGGCGCTTACACATTTGTTCTACGAAATCTTTTATACTTTACATTTCTTGGGGTCTAACATGGAGTCCTATTTGTCATCATCAAAACATCTAACATGAAATTCCTAACATAACCACTGAATTATCTCATCCTCTTTCTTACGATGAACTTCTTGACAAAGTAAAAGAATATTATAAAGATTGTCAAGATGCCGCCAAGTTATATCAAAATCACTTTAATATTATTTTAGCGCTCAAAAGTGACAACATGACGCTCAAGGCAGAGTTGCAAGTTCAGCAACACTGGATTGAAAAGAATCATTCACTTGAGAGTGAAATTACTTAATTAAAAGGTGATATTGATATAATAGTCACGAGAGAAGCTGAAGTGATCGCTAAACTTGCCAAATCAGAGCAGCTTATCTCATCATTATCAAAAGCGTCAAGAACACTAGATAATGTAACTAAAGTAACCAGACTATTTGGAGAAAAGACTGGTTTAGGTTATGATAAACTTGGTCATAAATCTAAAGCATCTAAGGTTATGGCAACCAACAAAGAAAAAGGTGTAGTCTTTGTTGAAGAGAGTTCAAACAGACAAACGCTAAATGAACCAAGAGATATTGGTACGAGGTCAAATGAGAAAGTCAACACTGACTCAAGCAAAGGAAAGACCAAAGTGAATGATTCACAGAAGAAAGTTTATCCAAACACTCAAAAAGCTAAGGAGAAACCTTCTACAAGTAAATCAAACGATAAGCATCTGGCACCAAAAGTGCATCCTAAGCCAGTACCAAGGAAATATCAACGTCAATATCCACAAAGATCTAGATCATATTATGAATACTATGATAACTATGATTATGACTATGATTATTACGATAATCAAGGATACTATTATACACCTAAGAAGCACACACAACACAAACCGAAACCCAAAAAAGCCAACCTTCCCGTATGAAGACAAGGCAAATATGGGTTCGAAAAACTCTAATTCAGACTAACGTTACTAACAAGGAAGGACCCAAAACAAAATGGGTACCTAAATAGAATTAGAACTGCACTTTGAATGTAGGTACCTAGAGCCAACACCGATACTTAAATTTGGTATATAAATAGTGGATCGTCAAGACACATGACTGGCTCAAAGGATCTTCTAATCAACTATCATGCAATCAATGGTCCTCAAGTTATATTCGGTGATAACTCAAAAGGTAAAACCAAAGGTATAAGTATCATGCATAGGGGGAACATCATGATAAGTGATGTATATTATGTTGAGGGTCTTAAGCATAATCTTTTAAGCATAAGTCAATTCTATGATAAAGGCTTTGAAGTTGAATTTTCAAGTGACTATTGCTATATTAACGATGCTAAGACTGGATCTACTAAATTAAAAGGAAAAAGAACAAACAATGTGTATTTAGTAGATTGGGGTTCAACTTTAGACAACAACCCTACATGTTTCGTAGCTAAGAATCAAAATGAATTGGGTTGGTTGTGGCATAGAGAAATGAATCACCTCAACTTTAAGACAATCTCTCAATTAATATCGCTAAATCTTGTAGAGGGATTACCTAAAGGTTCCTTAATAAAGATCGCTTATGTGATGCATGTCAAATGGGTAAACAAGTTAAATCATCTTTCAAGAAGAAACCTCATCTATCTACATCTAGAATACTTGAATTATTGCACTTAGATTTGTTTGGGCCTATTCAAATCATGAGCATCAGTGGTAAAAATTATTCACTCGTAATAGTTGATGATTTCTCACGCTATACAAAATTCAAAAGATGTAAAGGAGACAAGAATTAGAAACGATAGGGGAACTGAATTTACTAACCATATTGTTGAGAAGTTTTGTAAAGATTTTGGAATACTTCATGAGTATTCAGCGACCAGAACACCTCAACAAAATGGAGTGGCCGAGCATCGGAACAGAACGCTTAAGGAAGCCGCTAGGACTATGTTAGCCGAGTCTAAGCTACCTCAAAGGTTATGGACAGAAGCTATCAATACCGCTTGCTACACTCAGAACCGGTGTATGATCAACAAGAAACATGAAAAGACTCCATATGAATTATGGAAGGGACGTAAGCCTAATATTTCATATTTTCATGTGTTTGGTTCAAAATGTTCCATTCATAACAATGGATCCCAAAATCTAAAGACATTTGATTCTAAGGCAGATGAAGGTTCAAATGGAAAGAGTTTTCACATTCTAAATAAGATCAAATCAAAGGTTGAAGAATCCATTCATGTTGTGTTTGATGATGCTAATCAAGAACCGAGTAAGGTTAATGCTAATGATGTAGGAATTGAAGATCTCTCTCAACAAGCGTCACAAATCAATCTGTGTAATGATAGTGATATTGATGAAGATGATGAGATCATTGTGTCCAATCCTAAGACTACTCGTGAGGTTATCAATGATGATAAGATTGCAAGAAACGCTGATGATCATGAAGAGAATGTTCATCAAGAGTAAATTAGAATTGTGAATAGTAAAGCGCCTACGCAAAATGATAGTCAAGCGCCTGAGCTAATTAATCAAGCGTCTGATCAATCACTCAACCCGTTTCAACCAGACCGAAAATGGCTTAGAGATCATCCACCAGAGTTAGTAATTGGAGATATTGGAGCACCTGTCAAGACTAGAGCCGCTACAATAAATGAGGCCATGTTTGCAAGCTTCTTATCTCAAATGGAACCAAAGAAAGTGGATGAAGAGCTCAGTGATTCAAGTTGGGTAGAAGCCATACAAGAAGAGCTTAACCAATTTGAGCATAGTAAGGTTTGGACGCTAGTACCAAGACCTACTCACCAAGGAGTCATTGGAACTAGATGGGTTTTCAAGAACAAGATGGACGAAGATGGTATTGTTGTAAGAAACAAAGCCAAACTAGTCGCTCAAGGATATTGCCAAGAAGAAGGTATTGATTTTGATGAGACATATGCTCCAGGAGCCCATTTTGAAGCAATTTGAATGTTCCTAGCATTTGCCGCATACAACAGATTCACAGTGTATCAAATGGACGAGAAGAATGCATTTCTGAACGGTAAACTCCAAGAAGAAGTATATGTGGAGCAACCACCAGGATTCATCAACAACCATGGCAAAAGTATGGTCTACAAATTGGATAAGGCACTCTATGGTCTTAAACAAGCACCAAGAGCATGGTATGACACTCTCTCTATCTTCCTTATAGGTAAAGGCTTTTCAAAAGGTAGCATTGATACAACGTTATTTAAAATTACCCATAATGAAGATATTCTATTAGTCCAAATCTATGTTGATGGTATTATATTTGGATCTACTAATAAGCGTCTGTGTGAGAAGTTTTCGAAAATGATCAATTTGAAATGAGCATGATGGGTGAATTAACTTTCTTCTTAGGATTACAAGTTAAACAACTCCCTAATGACATATTTATAAACCAAACTAAATATACTAGAGATATGATTAAGAAATTTGGTATGGAAAATGCATCATTCTCAAAGATTCCAATGAGCCAAACGTTTAAGCTAGATAAAGATGAAAGTGGGAAGAAAATTGATATTACTAATTATAGAGGAATCATTGGATCACTTCTTTATCTTACAGCTAGTAGACCTGATATTATGTTCTCAGTATGCATGTGTGCACGATTTCAAGCTGATCCTAGAGAATCACACTTAACTGCTGCTAAGAAAATCCTCAAGTACCTAAAAGGCACACAAAATGTGGGCTTATGGTATCCAAGGGATTCTCCTTTTGAACTAATGGGTTACTCAGATGCAGATTTTGCAGGATGCAAAATAGATAGAAAGAGTACTAGTGGTACATGTCAATTTCTAGGTGATAGACTAATTTCGTGGCATAGTAAGAAACAACAATCCATAGCACCTCTACTGCTGAAGCTGAGTATGTAGCCATTGGAAGCTGTTGTGCACAAATCCTTTAGATGAGACAACAACTTAGAGATTATGGTATAATCTTAGGTCCAACACCAATCCATTGTGATAACCAAAGCACTTTATCTATGACTCAAAATCTTGTTCTCCATTCTAGGACTAAACACATTGACATTCGATATCATTTCCTACATGACCATGTTCAAAAGAAAGATATCTCCATGCACTTTATTGGTACAGAAAAATAATTGGCAGATATCTTTACCAAAGCACTCAATGAACAACGATTTCTCACTTTGAGAAGTGAACTAGGTATGATCGATTTAAATGCTTAATCATTCGAAAAACATCATATTTTATAGGCATAAAATTTAGGGGGAATTCTACTTTATCTTTCGAATATTTTTAAGTTGTTAATTTTAAGGGGAACCCACATAGGGGGAACTTTAAAAGAATAACTTTATCTAAGTGAAGTTGACCAAAAATACTTTTATCTGCATTGGTCATGAGCACTCACTATCTCACACATTCAAAATCATTTAGACGCTTCCCAAACTCTTTCTAAGCGTCTGAACTCTTTAACAGAAACTAAACGTTTGAACTCATTCCCAGCTAAGCGCTTAGTAAAATGAATTTCAACTCAAGCGTCAATATCCAACGCTAGACGGAAATAATGGATCTGTCAGTCAAGCAATTAATGCTGATTTGACATCCCTTACCTCTGTTCAAGAAAACCAAAGGATACTCATTACTTTTCAAAAGATGGTTCAGCACATGTACAGTGTAAATACACTCTCCATGTATTTTGGGAGCGTACAGCTCACGCTGAATATTTTAATATCACCTTGAAGCTCAAAAGGTGACTGCAAAAGTGAACATTGACACTAACTTAAAATTGCACCCAAGCGTGGATTTACCTCAACAAGTGGTATCTGCAAAAATATAGTTAAATGCTCAATAGTCCAAAACATCCTCAATTTAAATTCAAACATCAACCCTATATTCAAAAATTATGTGTCTAAATTGTGTCAAGCGTCAACTCAAAAAAAAAAAAACTTCTACACGCTCCTTTAATCTAAAAATTGGCGGGTACTTAAATAACTTTTCAAAATGACGGTTCATGAACAGTTCATGCTTACACACGTGTTAGTACCTCATACGCGAGTGTTTTACACCTAAAATCTCAACCATTTTTCAGTCAAATCTTTACTCGGACATCAAAATTTTATATGTGGGAGTTACCAAATGTAACTCCACCTACTTTTTACAAACTCACGTCCACAGTCATTTTATTAAAGGCTGAGATCTAATGCCTTCCACGTGTCAATATCTTAACAGGGAGAGAAAACACAAAATTCAAACTATGTCATTTAAAATCAAACTATTTGCAGAACATTACTCATTTCTACTCAAGCTCTCTGCAAAAATCTCTCTCTCTCTCTCTCTCTCTCTCTCTCTCTCTCTCTCTCTCTCTCTCTCCTATCTCTCAAAAGCCAAATCTCACCTCCTCCCTCGAAAATCTCTCAAAAATGGCACCCAAGAAATCCACTGCTACTGCATCTGCCGAGCCTATCATCAAGGTCACTGAAGGCCTTGTTGTCGACTGGAAATTTCTGTATGAATGCACTGACATCAACCTGTCAGAGATGATGGATTCTGTTTCCGAGGCTGGGCTTCAGAAATTCTTGACTAAGTACTCTTACTCATTTCCTAGTGAAGTCGAATTCTTCTAGAAGAATGCTAAGCTATCAGAGGACGAGACCTCCATCTCGTGCCTATTTCCCATTTCCAAGAGGGAGTCCAAGGAATTCATCCTCACCGCCGACCTCATTGCCAAGAACTTCAAACTGCCCAATCAGGGAGAAGATCTGGACACCATCACTGATGAACAGATTAAAAAAATCTGGACCAGGATAAGTGCATATGAAGGCGTTCCATACAAGCCCTATTTCAAAAAGAAGGATATCGTCAACAGATATCGTGTATTGGCCGATTTCTGCAGTAAAAATATCGAATGCAAAGTGGGTACTTTTGACAAGGTGAACCCAACCCAATTTCAGATGATGACTGCTATACAGCTCAACATCAAGATCAACTGGAGTGCTTATGTTTTTAGCAGATTCAAAGACAGTCTGAGCGCCCCAAACAAACCTTATGGTTTAGTTCTCAGTGACTTGCTTTTCAGAGCAGAGTGTACTAATTCTGCTTGGATTACATTAGCCCAACATAAATTTTATGGGAAGAGAAATATCAACAACTCTTCAACCCACCTAAAATCGGAGGTGCGGCTAAACCTCTCCCTGAGCGCCAAATTGTGCGTAAAGCGTCAAATGAGGAAGCTGAGTGTCCTGCTCAAGAGAAAGTCGTGAAGCGTCCGGCTGTTACAAAGAAGAGGGCTCCCAGAAAGCCCAAGGCCCAACCTATTTCATCTCCTCCCAAGGATGATGAAGAAACTGATGAAGATGAGGAAGACAAGTTTCCGTTGATAAAAAGGAAGAAACTTGAGAAGATCATCAAAAAGATCAACTTTGAGGTCGAACCGGCTGCTGCCCCTGCTCAAGCGTCCACACTAATTCAAGGGGTTAACATCAAGAAAATTTTCAGGAAGCGCCGAGGATCAGGCAAGCGTCAAGTTGCCTCTACTACTACAGAGCCTGAGACTATTGAGCCAAGCTCTCAAGTAACAATTGTTGTTGAGACTAGTTCTCAGGGTAAGTTTATTTCTTCCCACCACATTCCTTTACCTACGTATGTAGAAGATCCTACTCTTATAGATGATAGTTCGTTTATTACAGCTCTCCCTCTAGCTGTTGTTGAAGCGCCTATCGATGTCCATCTGGATGTTGATATGACTGCGATTGTGGCCATCGCTCAGGATGCTGCCACAAAAGTCGCTACAATTGAATTCGAGGAACCAACTCCTATTCTGGCTATAACAGAGGCACGCTCAAAAATTCAGAGCGTTGCTGTGGAAGTTACAAAGCCACAACACTTCTTCAAGCTGGATCCACTGAAAATAATTGATCAATCAGTCAACTATATGCCTCCAGTACTTGAAGAAGATTTCATTCCTGCGGGTTACAATGAAGAAAATGTCATAAATGCAGAGAATGACATAGCTAAGCTGCTTAAGTTCGATCAGACTATCCGAGACACTACCTTCAACTCAGAGCTCACAGAAATTGAAAAGGCTTATTATATTGCTCATGAACTTGGCAAAACTCCTCGTCAGATACCTGCTGCTGTTGCTATCCAAAAAGCAAAACTAGGTGGTAGAACTCCGAGATCTGATGTCGACTTGGCTTACTATAGAGACTATGGGCACAGCAAACCAACTGGCTTTGCTCTAAGAGACTACAACATCCTGTTCGTCCAACCTTTCTCAATCCATCAGAAGAAGTTTTGAACAGAGAAAGATACACACACTTTCCTCTTGTGGCAAACAGCCCTGACAACATAAATTCCTTAAATCCACTTCGGTTGTGGAAGAATAAAGCCGTTCATGCGGGTAAACGTCTAACCTCTCTCACAGACATGATACAAACTGAAGTCGACGCATTCTTTGATAGCGTCTGCAATGCCAGCTATCAGACTGATAGATATCGCTTTGAGTCTATCAGAGATATCCATCATGAAAGCGTTCGAGCTATAATCAATGCAGGTCCTGATTACTGCATGAATGAGGTCAACTGGGCTGAAGCGTACATTGGCAATCGATACAAATTTGAAGAACTGGTCAGCGCTCCTCACCTTTTTGGTTAAGGCATGCACGATAAGAAGCTTTAATTTGCCAACTATTGCCTGCAGAAGCGTCAACAGCGTGTTGGACCAGTGCTCAAGTTGCCATTTGAGCGACAACAGATAGAGCAGTTTTTGCGCCAAGCGTTGCACAGATTTGCCAACACTCCTCTACACTTCAACGCTCAAGCGTTAACTAGTGGCAGTTTCCCAGAATCATGTTTAAACAGCTGTCGCAGCCACTGTATCGACAATTTCAATCTAATGGTCAAGATAATGTCACATCTCGCTCTTTTTGACAGAATCTTCACCTCAAATCTGCGATCATGGAATGGGTCAAGGATTCGCTCCTTCAGCAGTTTCCCACTGCTCCCATCCATCAGAAAGGAAGTACTCAATCATTATGAGTTTGTCCTCTTTCCGCTGGAACGGAACCAAGAGCTTGCTCAAGCAATCTATCCATATTTAGAGGAATATTACAGCGCCTACGTTCCTGAATCACGGAAAATTCAAAGTCTTCCAACAGATAGGTTGATTGGATTTTCACGTCAGTACTGCTCAGACGCTCTCTTTTCCATCTATCAAGCGCCTTCCAGAATATTTCCAAACCATGTGCTGGATGTCTTAGGTCCTATGCATATAAGGGCCATAGATAGTCCTTTGCGCACATTCATTCAAGGTACTTGTCTTTCCTCTCAACACCTTCATGAACTTCTTTAGAATGCCTCATACCCATATGCAGATGAGCCATTTGCCAGCATGAATTTCCAATTCACTGATTTTCGCCAAGAAGAGTCAACGCTTGCTGAAGCGCCACTTGAAAATCTCTCTGCGCCTCAAGCGTCACCCATTGCTGAGAGTCCAAATGAACAACCTCAAGCGTCTCTTCCTGTGAGTAGTTCTGACACCTCTGATTCTGCTACATCTAATGAATCTGATCTCGCAACAAAGCTTCAAGGGATAATGTTTGATCCTGCCTATCAAGTTCCCCTTGAATCTCTCAATCACACATCTCGTTTCAAGCGTCCCGTCTCTCCAGCGGTTCCCTCTGCTAAAGCAATCATGGATGACTGCCTTAAGCAATTTCAACAGATGACTGATGCTACTCAGGCAAGTCATTTGGCCTTGAAAGAAGATATTATCAACTGCTTCACTGCTTTAGAGACATCTCTGACTGACGCTAATCAGGTCAATCAATTGGCTATGAAAGAACATTTTGATCATCAACTCAACAACTTAGAGGCTTCTGTCGTCCAAATTGCTAGTCAAGTCAGTTTTCTCACTGAGCATTTCATGAAGTCTGATGATGGCAATAAGGGGGAAGAAAAGAAGAAAAGGGATAAGAGGAAATCTTCTAGTTCAAGAACTCAAGATCCACTTCCACCGCCCAAGCATCAACATACACCTACTCCTCCTCCTGCATAGACTCTTGAACTTCCATCATGGGTGATTACCTCTGGAATAACTGAATCTTCTGGAGCATCCGGCAGAACATCAAGAACAGCTCCCATAGCCTTGTATCCTGATCTGCCAGTTCCTTCTCTTGCGAGGCTTAAACAGTGTGACATCCCTCTACAACGAGCGTCCATGCCGGAACCCACTGATCCAAGGCTCATAGTTGAAGAAAGAAAGATGGATGACTTAAACAGAACATTCAGAATTTGCCTTAGATACATTAGCATAGATCCAAATGAATGGGAAAGGCAATTTGTTATCTTCAAAGAAAGACAAAGGAAAGAAAACAAATTCATCGTCAACAAAGATCACGCTGCAATGATAAAGTTGGAAGATCACTTGACCGAAGCGATTCGAGCTGAAATGGTTAAGAAATATAAGATCAAGCCACGTCATTAGATCTTTTTATTTTTTATTTTCTATGTCTCCATACTCTTTCAGTTGTAAAATGCTTGTACTTTTAATGATATATATAAAGTGCATTTTTCAGCTGAAACATCTCGTTGAAGCTTAACTAACCTTAACTAACATATTCTAACTAAACACTAACCTTTATTTTGGCTGTCTAACTCTTGAACTATAAAAGAGTAAGTATTGCCATCATCAAAAAGGGGGAAATTGTTAGAAATTTCATGTTAGATATTTTGATGATGACAATTAAGTTTTTATGTTAGACCCCAAATATATAAGTATAAGCTTTCATAGAATTTTTGTATAAGCGTCCGAAAGCTTCTATTTCTACTAGGCTTGTAATTTTTATCCGTATAGATTTTTAGACTAAGTATTTGATACCAAATCTCTAATAGAGTTCTGCGTGAGTCTATTGAGTGATGAAGTTAAAGATCAAGCGTCTGAAGTCAAAGTGAAGATGAAGATTTGTTCTAAGCGTCCGTCAAATGCTAAGGAACTGTTTCAGGATTTGAGTTCGCTTAGACATTTCGTGGATCTTAGACCAAGTACTTAACACTAAATCAATGATGGAATTCTGAGTGAGTCTATCAAAGATCAAGTCGAAATTAAAGTCAAGCGTCTAAAGACCGAGTAAAGATAAGGACCTGTCTCAAGCGTTTGTTAAAGCGCTTAAAGACTCTTTTTATAGTTAAGCGTCCAAAAGACTCAAGCGCTCAGCTCTCAAAGATACCTGAAGGATTATAACCCAAGTTATCAAAGACTTAAAATGCATTAATCTATTAATAATTATTTCCAACGGAAATAATACAAGATGCATTAAAAGTCGGATAAGTGCTATTAAAATATAAGCACTATAACTTATGGGCAAGCCACCTTTTGACCAAGACTGTCGGATCTATGAAACCAAGAACATGCCTGGCCATTTTAATATGTCCAAAAATCAGGAATGTCTGAATCAAGGAATGTTTAGGGAGACGTGCTCCTAAGTGTGTCCAACGGACAAAATCCCAAGGAACCTATAAATAGTCTCCTCAGCAAAACCCTAAGAGATGATGAAGCATATCAACTTATAAGTCATATATACGTGAAAAATTCACAAGTCTTGTATATAAAAATCATATACAAAAGACACAAGAAAAGGGTACAAACTTTGCTGAAAGAAAAGCCTACAAAAGTTCATAGCCAAAAAAAACCTTTCAAGATTTT
This sequence comes from Buddleja alternifolia, assembly GCA_019426215.1. Classification (NCBI taxonomy): domain Eukaryota; kingdom Viridiplantae; phylum Streptophyta; class Magnoliopsida; order Lamiales; family Scrophulariaceae; genus Buddleja; species Buddleja alternifolia. The sequence continues at coordinate 15,849,630 of CM033403.1, forward strand.
CTTACCTATTTCAAAAAGATAGTCACAATATCTCAAACCTCTTCTTAAAAGAACCATACACTATTACTGAGATATCCCAAGAGAAACCCTCAACATCTTTCATCTGAGTGAGAAACTTTGTTGATCTACAGGCAATATTTTTGTGTAAAAGAAGCTTGTGGAAGAAGATCTTTATTGGAGCTGAAATCTGTGTGACCAAGGAGTTCCGAGATCAGTTGTAACTTGCATTATTTCTAAGTGAAAGAAGCAAGAGGATAGAGGATCTTTATTGGAGCTGAAATCTGTGTGACCAAGGATTTTCGAGATTCATATCCAATCTCTCGCTACTTTGTAGAAGTCTCTGTGTGACTCTTCGATAATCAACGTAGTGAATATCTTCCCTGATGAAAAGAGAAGAAGGACGTAGTTGGGATTACATCACCCAGTGAACCTTACAAATATCTTGTGTCATTTACTGCTTCATTCATCTACTGTTTCATTGCTTTACTATTCATACTGCATACATCTTGAAAAAGGTTTAAACCAGTTAAGCGACTACTTTGTCTAAAACTGAACGCTAAGCTATAAAATACTTCCGCTGTGCTAACCCTGATTAAGTGATTAAACACTGCCCTACTTTGGTAAGCGTTGAAATCACCAAGTCTAAGTTATCTTTTCTCAAGCGCCCAACCTAGCGTTCAAGCTTTCCAAGCGTTCAAAAACTTCAAATTCTTCAAAAAGTGATACGATTTTTAGAAGTCGAAAAAGACTTCAGGGTCTATCCAACCCCCCCCCCTTCTAGACCCTTTCGTATGCCACTTGGGACCAACAAACTATTTCTGAATTCTTTAATTCAGAATGAATCAAATCTCCCCAAGTAGGATTCGAACCTACGACCAATCAGTTAACAGCCGACCGCTCTACCACTGAGCTACTGAGGAACAACAGGAGATTAGATCTCATTAGAGAAAGAAGAGAGAGAAAGAGTCCTTACATTATGTGTAATGTAGTAATTATCTTTTTCAATTGGGAGAGATGATTGCTAATTCATTGTACGAATTATTCGTACCAAGAAAGAAGGTCGTAGCGATAGATTCTCTCTTTCTTGATCTTGGACAACTTCTTTTGTTACGTTGGGGTACGAAGAAGCCTCAATCCATTTAGTGAAGTAGTCAGTAGCCACGAAAGGATTCCCATTTGGGGTCGATGGGGCATATTACATCCATGCCCCATGTTGAAAAGGGCCAAGGTGCTGTCATACAGTGGGACCGGAGGCATGTGAATTTGTTCAGCGTATATCTGACATTTGAGGCACTTTCTTGCGTGAGAAGATGGGGGATAAGCTTCATTGTCGAGAGGGAAACAACCCGGATCACCAGCTAAGGCCCCTAAATGATCGCTCAGTGATAAAGGAGGTAGGGGTGCATATCTCTCATTATTTTTGGGACCCTATTTACCTCTTTGAGCTTCTATTGAATCGAGAAATAAAATAGGTTTGATTGGCCATCTTTTTTATATATACATAAGGCATTCTCCCCACATGGATACAAGTAGATAAACGGGAATTAATTCTAACTCCCACATGAGGAAAAAAAGTAAAAGGTCCCGAGAAGAAAATAATCATATTTGCCCACTGTACATTGCTAACATCAGGAAATTAAATAATCGAGAATCTCGAGTCGATCTCATAGTTACATATAGAATTCTGCAGAAAGCCGTATTCGATGAAAGTCATATGTACGGCTTGGAGGAAGATCTTTCATATCTTTCGAGATCCACCCTACAATATGGGGTAAAAAAAGCCAAAAAAAGTGATTTTAGCCCTTATAAAAAGAAAAATGATTCTTAAACCCCTTTCACGCTCATGTCACGTTGAGGTACTGCAGAAGAAAAAACAGCAAAATCTGATCCAATTTATCGTAATCGATTAGTTAACATGTTGGTTAACCAATCCTTTTCTATCCCTATCTAAATCCAATTTCAAATTGAATTGAGTGATTTGAATTCATAAAATTAGGAGTTCATAAATAAATTCGGATTAGATTATTGTATATATCAGATCAAACCAACCTTTCATCATTAATCTTCGGAGGGAAATTCCATATGAATTTTCCTGTACACAATCAAGGGGTTAAGTTAGTGATACTCCTTTTCTTTGGTATACCTAACCTTAATGAATTTAAGAAGTCAAAATTATGACACGAGTCCGGTGAAAAACTCCAAAGAGACTATCTTAGAGGGGACCGAGAGCGAGATAGCAGGAGAGGGATGAAAGCAAGAAATGCAATTCGTTTTTCCATATCAGCAGTTGAAAGGAAAAAAATCACTAGACTATTGAAATCATTTTTTTTTCACGTCTCTAATAGATGCTTGAAGGGAAAGGGGAAGAGGATCAAGTTGGCCCTTGCAAACAGCTTGATGCACTATCTCCCTTCAACCCTTTGAGCAAAATGCGGCAAAAGAAAAGGAAGGAAAATCCATGGACCGGCCCCATCATATCCACCCCGTAGGAACTACGAGATCACCCTAAGGGCGCCTTCGGCATCCAGGGGTCACGGACCGGTAGTGATGCTTTCAGCTACTGGACTTTCACCATCTAGGGTACAGCATTCACCCATAGGAATGAATACTATGATTCACATTTCGAACAGGCATAAATACAGCATCTATAGGATAACTTTCAAGATATTGAGCATGTTTCCCATCTCTTCTCCAGAAACAAGTGGGCTATTTCTTTGCAAAATTGTGCTCAATTTCATAAATTAGGGGTATAGTCAATACTCCCCAATCAAAAGGGGAATTGATCTATGGTCGAATTTGCAACAAATAAATAAAAATTTAGATTTGTACCTGGTAAAAAATATTTTTTTTACATCTCTTCATCTGCAAATAATTCTCGATGTGAAAACACAGAGCCAAAGGGCTGATCTTTGAATAGGAAAAAGAGCAGATCTGCAGGGTCCCAAATGAATTGGCTTATTCGAAAAAGGCATTGTTCTTTGGAAGCCCGTCGTGCGAGCCTCCCACTAGGGGCCCACTATGCCAAAAGTGAGAGAAACCCCATCCCTCTCTTTCCTTTTTTCGCCCCCACTTATGCAATGGATTTCAGATGGTGGGAAGAAGCAAGGAATAAAGAATGAGGTCATAATCCTGAAGATGCCAAGAAAGCGTCTGTCGCAGCCAAGGCTGAAGGACAAAGAAATCATTTACTTTTTCATTTTTATGAGACAATGTTTTTGGAAGAATGTTTTGTAATGTTTTTAAATTAATTTGTGAACCTCATTTTTATACTCCACCTTGTAGTATGGGTGGAGATTCGATGTATTATTAAAATGCATTTTATTATTTATGTTCTACAGTTAATTCTTATGACATGACATCTTCACAACATTTGACTCATATAACACAACAAATGTATGCATTGATCTAACTACCAAGGTTATAACCATGGCGAGCATATTAATCTATTAGACATAGAATAGTAAGTGTAACCCTTAATTAGTCACATTAGATGTGACATGAAAACCACACACATCAAGGATGTGAAAGGTATTGCTTGTGTCAAGCATACAGTGGGAGGAATAGAGGATTATAAATCCTCTTGTCTTGTGTTTACGAGTATCCTAAGGAATTTTAGAAATATCTTGTTCATTACACCTTGGAACAAAAGGGATCTTTTCATAATATCCTACCTTCAAGGTGAAGGAGTTTTTATATGAAAGAATGGGGATATTAATGAAAACTAGGGACTTGATAAATATAAACATAAACACCACTGGCAGTTAAAATCAATAGACTAGTAAACCTGTAAACCTATGAACACAAGTTCCATACCCTTCGAGATGAAATACGCTGACGAGGGATATGATGAAAGTTAAGAAATCTTGACAAGTAGTGGAAGTCGGTCTAAAGTGTAACTGCTTCAAAGATCAATCTACTAATTGAATCTTTTCTGAACATAAGTTCAAAAGGTTAATAGGTATACAACTGGCATGTTAGTATCATATGTTAGGAACGTTGCATAAGTAACGTACATGTGATCATCATCTCAATTTTTGATATGAACTTGAAAAGGGAAAAAGTGCTCCAATTGCATGAGATAGCAATATGTGCGGGCCATTGGGTTGCCATAATCTTTTTCTGTCCAAAACGCATAGATAATATGTTGACTAAGCTCAACATGGAAGAATTAAAAGGTAATTCTTCCAGTAAAGCATAACCGAAAGGTACATGCAATTCTATGAGTTAAAATTGGTGTTGACTAATACATCTCATGTATATAGTCGAACCTGTATTTGATCCAATGGATTGGATTGGTGTTGTTCATTGGAAAATAACATGGGAAAATTGGAACTAGAATCTCTAGTCTTAAGACATAAACTTAAGTGATGATCGAGGATTTGTTTGTGCCAAGTGGGAGAGTAAAAGTTGAGGACGTCTCTTGAGAAGTGACAAAGGCTAGCTCTACCATTTAAAACACGCATTAGAATGCGGTGACAAAAGGTATCTAGATGAGTGGACCTATGAGGTTCTACCAATCGAATATCAAGTACGTAGGTATTATGATTATCGATAAGGGTGTGAGCTCATAATAAAAAAAGGAGCAGATGTCTCACCTACTATCTAGACGTACCTAGTGGCGAAGCGAATAATCTGAGAAATTATTTGATCAGAGTCGACGTTCGAGTGGAACAAGTCAACTCGACGAAAACATAGCAAACCTCCTTTCACCAAAATCCTTGAGTAGTAGCTGTGTTCAATAGGTAATTTGGACGATGGACCTATGTGGGAACAGTAGGCTCTTGGGCAAGTGGGAGATTGAAAGTGTTATATGCCCAGCGAGCCATCTGTTGGCTTGAGCGTTAACACTATGTCAGTCTTATCATTTAGATTATATCGAACCTATTACGGAATGCTTCTTTACTGTCGTTTACTTAAGTAGTATAGATAAAGATCCCATGGATTGCATATAGTTAGGGGAGCAGTTGGGATACCGATGGAATGCTCTCAAAGACCAATCCTAAAAAATACGTTCCAAGTCATAGAGGTTGTGAGATGTGGCATATCATTGGCCTCGCCAAGACTTGTTCGTGTATGTAACTCTTACAAGAGGTTGACGTGTTCTATTGTCAATGGCCGGCGAGTCAATACATCCACAAAGATTCATACATTTGAGAGGTATGGGATTGAACGGCCCCGTAAAGATTCCTCGTTGGTGCTGTCTAACTTGGAATCCTTGAATCTCGTAGTGTGAGATAATCCTTAGACCTGAGATGTCATTGGAAAGGGTACTGCCCACTATGCTTTGATATGCACGTGCACTCCAAGAGAGTCATACAACGTGTATGTTGGCTATAGTCTGGTAGTACAGCGAAACAAGTGGCAATCGTCAAGGGATGCATCCAGGGCTATCGGCCTGGCATTTCCTATACTGTTGAGTGAAGCTGAATGATCGAAAAGTCTCTGGCCAGAGCATAGTCTTATAAGAGGGATTGGTGATCCCTTCTTAGAAGACCTGATCATTAGTGGAGCCAACATAGTCATAGTTTCCGAGACTATTATGGTTTCGAACGTCGCTAAACTCTAGGTCTTAAATGGGAAAAAGATGGAGGGATTCGACTTGCACAAAGATCAAAATCTGGATAGGTTTGTTTTTCATCGTTAACATCTAGGAAGTCGTGGCGACGTTACTCGACATCCAACCACGACCGATAGGTTCCTTGGGTTAATTGGTGAAATTAATCCAAGGCCAAGTTAATTATTATGAATAATTAATCTAGCATATGGAAGGACTTATTCCTAGCTTGTTAATGAGCCTAAGGGGTCACACACTGTAGTACCTATTGGCTAGTATTCTTTGTGAATTAATGGAGAGTTCAATTAATTGGAATTAATTAATCGGAAAAAAAAGAGTAAATTAATTAAGTGATTTTAATTAATAATAGTCTTATATTTAATATTGAAATATTAAATTGGGAAAGACTAGTTAATTAATTAGTGGTCTAATTAATTAATATGTGAAAGAGGAAAATATATATATATATATATATTTAATATATATATCTTATACTATATTTGGTAGGATCTATTCTAATTAATTAGCTGACTAATTATATGGAAAGATTTTATAAATATATTAGGATAGATATTGTTTATATGGAAAAGATCTTATTGGATAGATATGGAAATATCTTATTAGTTGAAAAGATATCCAATTAATTAAGGAAGAGAGTTTGAGAAAGAATAGAAACTAAATAAAATAAAATAACACATACATAGATATATATATCACACGCCTACTTTAGGCAATGTGAACACACACACTAGGTGTCTGTGTGTGTGGGGGGGGGAGGCGTGTATATGCCACACACATATATATGTGTGTTGTTGTTTTTTAACTAATTAAGTTTTCTCTCAAGAGTTTTTCATAAGCCAAAAACAAAAGGGTTTTGATGTTTCAATTCCCTCTCCATCTCTTCCACCTCTTTCACATCTAATTCTTCCAACTCATATGTTGAGTACGAAGAACACTAAATATATTCCTACCTATTTCTCACAAGCCAAAATTCGATATTCTCTTGGCTAGCATTGGTAGAGATAATCGAGGGTACGAGCTAAGATGTGGATAAATTTAGAGGCGCAACACTTGGGGCACTAGGGCAAATCCATCCGAAGAGGTGTAGCAGGGAGTTGTTTAAAAAGACGTTGCTGCATTAAGGTCTTTAAGAGGTAAACACGAGAAAAACTTCCTCTAGGATAGTTTTTGAATCTGATGGTACCATGTCTACCTCACCCTAATTTCGGGGATGCCACTTTACTTTTTATATTATGTGTCTTCCGCTGCGACAGCGTCCCCGGGGGTTGTACTGATCCCAACACCTATCACATCAAACTAGAGGGTAATTACAACTTTTCAAAATAACAGCTAGTACGTGCTTGTACACGTGTCAATGTACTATGAGCGCATGCGTCACACTTTGAAACTGCCAAACGTTTTTCAAAAATTAACCCCGGACGTGAAAATTTATACAGGGGAGTTATCAAATGTAACTTAAGCCACATTTTGGAATTTCACAACCACGGTTAAAGCTAAAAACGGCTGAGATTCAATCAACTTTACATGTGGTCAAATTGCATTGATGAGAGAAACCAAAATTTACTACTCTTTCATTTAAAAGAAAAATTTACAAAAAATTACTTTCACTTTTACAAAAACTCTCTGCAATCTCTCTCTCTCTCTAAGCAAAAATCCTTTTCGAATCTCTAATCTTTCCAAACTCAAAAATGGCACCAAAGAAAGTTGTTAATGTTAACGAGGATGAAGACACCATTAAGGTTGTTGAAGGCCTTGTGGTTGACTGGAAGTATTTGTATGAGCAAGGCAATATTCTGATGAGGGATGTACTTGACTCTGTTGCTAAGGCTGGTTTGAAAACATTTCTGATGAGATACTCCTACTACTTCTCTGACGAAGTGACAGAATTCTGGAAGGAAGTTGAACTTTCTTCAGACAAACAATCCATCTCCTACTCCTTCAGTTATGCCAAGCCTGGCAAAGTATTCAAGTTATTTGCTGAATCTATTGCAAAGAAATTTAAGTTGCCAAATAAGGGTGCATCTCTGGCATCAATCTCTACAAGTTAGGTGGACTTGGTTTGGGCAAGAATTTGCAATGATGAACAAATGGAATTCAAGCCTAATTTCTACAAAAAGGACCTTCTGCCCTAGTATAGGTTATTAGCAGATTCTTGTTGTAAATTCATCGAGTGCCGAGTTGGAACTTTCAACAAGGTCAGTCCTCTACAGTTTTTGATGATGATAGCCATTGTGATGGATATCAAGGTAAACTGGAGCTCCTATAAATTCGAAAGATTCAGGGATTGTGCAGAAACTGCAAAGAAGCCCTATGGCGTAGTGCTAAGTGATCTATTATTCAGATCAAACTATGTTAATTCTGTGGGCAGAGCGTTGGCCAAGGCAAAGTTTTTGCGGTCGAGGATCTTGAAAAATCTTCTCAATCCGCCCAAGGTCGGTGGAGCAGCAAAGCCTCTTTCTGAGAGTCAATAGACTATTCGGTAAGATTCTGAAGAAGAGGCTGAGCATCCAGTAGAAGAAGTCGTGAAGTGTCCGACTGTTACAAAGAAGCGGGCTCCTAGAAAGCCCTAGACTGTAAAAATTCCATCTCCTATCCAGGATGATGAGGAAATTGATGAGGATGTGGAAGATTGTATTCCACTAGTCATGCGCAGGAAGCTTGCCTCCTTTACAAGATCTATTACCTTTGAAGATGAGGTAACTGTTCTTGACACTCGGGCTGAAGCGTCTAAGCCAGTAGAAGGGATCAATGTAAAGAAAATTTTCAATCGTCCCCGAGGCTCAAATAAAAGACTTTCTAAGCCAACAGAGCCTGAGACTGTTGAACCAAGCGTTCAGAGTCCTGAAACAACTACTATTGAGACCAGTTCCAAGGTAAGTTTATTTCGCCCCATAGTGTTTCATATAAACTTTGTAACCGCACAAGAATGGATTCATTCGATGCCCGGGTGAAGGAATACGGCAAGTAAAAAGGAAACATTAGAACAATTTTTTAAGAATATAATGACTTTGTCTATGTTTCCGGCTCATTTTTTTTCCTTTTTCGTGCATTTTTTGTTTTCAACTGGAATATATAAATTGTAAACTTTCATATAAACTTTGTAACTGCACAAGAATGGACCCATTTTGATGCCCAGGTGAAGAAATACAGCAAGTAAAAAAGAAATATTAGAGCAATTTTTTAAGAAAATAATGACTTTGTCTATGTTTTCGGCTCATTTTTCTTCTTTTTTCGTGCATTTTTGGGGTTCAATTTGAACATATAAATTATAGATTTTTATATAAAATTTGTAACCACATAAGAATGGACTCATGTCAATGCCCGGGTGAAGGAATACGGCAAGCAAAAAGGAAATATTAGAGCAATTTTTTTAAAAAAATAAAGACTTTGTCTATGTTTCTAGCTCATTTTTCTTCTTTTTTCTTGCATTTTTGGGTTTCGACGTGAATATATAAATTGTAGACTTTCATATAGACTTCGTAACCACACAAGAATGGACTCATTTTGATGCTCGAGTGAGGGAATACGGAAAGTTTTTAAAGCAAATAATGACTTTGTCTATGTTTCCGACTCATTTTTCTCCATTTTTTTTCATTTTTGGGGTTCGACTTGAACACATAAATTGTTGATTTTTATGTAAACCTTATAACCACACAAGAATGAACTCATTTCGATGTCTGGATGAAGGAATACGACAAGCAAAAAGGAAACATTAGAGCAATTTTTTAAAGAAAATAATGACATTGTCTATGTTTCCGGCTCATTTTTCTCCTTTTTTCATGCATTTTTGGGTTTCGACTTGAATATATAAATTGTCGACTTTCATATAGACTTCGTAATCGCACAAGAATGGACTCATTTTGATGCCGAGTGAAGGAATATGGCAAGTAAAAAGGAAACATTAGAGCAATTTTTTAAAGAAGATAGTGGTTTTGTCTATGTTTCCGGCTCACTGTTCTCCTTTTTTCGTGCATTTTTGGGTTTCGACTTGAATATATAAATTGTAGACTTTCATATAGACTTTGTAACCGCACAAGAATAGACTCATTTTGATGCCAATGTGAAGGAATACGACAAGTAAAAAGGAAACATTAGAATAATTTTTTAATGGACTCATGTCAATGCCCGGGTGTTCATACAATGTTTTTTAACGGCCACGTGACAATCACGTGTGGACTTCTGTTAGAAAACTAACGAAAGTATGAAAAGTGAGACAAAATGGCAAATATTGTATGAACAGTGAGATTTGTAAAATGTATGGTACCAAAAGTGGACAGAGGGTCAATTACGGTATGAAAAATGCAATTTTCCCTAAATAAAATAATGACTTTGTCTATGTTTCAGGCTCATTTTTCTTCCTTTTTTATTCATTTTTAGGTTTCAACTTGACGTCTCACAGTTTATATAAAAATCTACAATTTATATGTTCAAGTTGAAACACACAAATGCACATAAAAGGGAGAAAAATGAGCCGGAAATAAGGAAAAAATTATTATTTTCTTTAAAAAAATTGCTCTAATGCTGCATTTTTGCTTGCCGTATTCCTTCACTTGGGCATCAAAATGAGTCCATTTTTGTGCAGTTATAAAGTTTATATGAAACTCTACAATTTATATGTTCAAGTCGAAATCCAAAAATGAACGAAAAAGGGACAAAAATGAGCTGAAAACATAGAGAAAATTATTATTTTATTTAAAAAATTGCTCTGATATTTCCTTTTTACTTGTCGTATTCCTTTACTCGGGAATCAAAATGAGTCCATTTTTTTGCGGTTATAAAATATATATGAAAGTCTACAATTTTTATATTCAAGTCGAAACCCAAAAATGCACGAAAAAGGGAGAAAATGAGCCGAAACAAGAAAAAAATCATTATTTTCTTAAAAAATTGCTCTAATGCTGCTATTTTGCTTGTCGTATTCCTTCACACGGGCATCGAAATGTGTTCATTCTTGTGCAGTTACAAAGTTTATATAAAAGTCTACAATTTATGTGTGCAAGTCGAAACCCAAAAATGAACGAAAAGGAAGAAAAATGAGCCGGAATTATAGACTAAGTCATTATTTTCTTTAAAAAATTGCTCTAATGTTTCCTTCTTGCTTGCCGTATTCCTTCACCCGACCATCAAAATGAGTCCATTCTTGTGCGGTAGTTTATATAAAAATCTACAATTTATGTGTTTAAGTTGAAACCCAAAAATGAACTAAAAAGGGAGAAAAATAAGCTGGAAACATAGACAAAGTCGTCATTTTCTTTGAAAAATTGCTCTAATATTTCCTTTTTACTTGTCGTATTCCTTCAGTCGGGCATCAAAATGAGTCTGTTCTTGTGCGGTTACAAAGTTTATATGAAAAATAATTTATATATTTAAGTCGAAACCCAAAAATATACGAAAAAAGGAGAAAGATGAGCCAAAAATATAGACAAAGTCATTATTTTAAAAAAAAAATTGCTCTGATATTTTGTTTTTACTTGTCATATTCCTTCACCCCGGCATCAAAATGAGTTCATTCTTATGTGGTTATAAAGTTTAAATGAAAGTTTATAATTTATATGTTCAAGTCGAAATTAAAAAATGCACAAAAAAGGGAGAAAAATTAGCCGAAAATAAAAAAAAATCATTACTTAATTATTAAAAAAAATACAAATTGAGAGACGCTCTTTCTAATTATTTTTTAAAAAAAAAATTAAACATAGTGAGACGATGTTGTGGACAGTGCCTCAGGGTCTCACAGTAGAGATGTTGTCCACAACAACGTTTTATGCTATTTTCTGAGTTCTAGCAAAACTTATAACATTTTCTTATTTTTTATTTGATTTTACATTATTTATGTAAGTTTCCCGTCAGAATTGGGAGTCTTAATTAACTTATATATGTGGTGGGGTTAATGATGTCCTTTGCATTTATTTCTAACTTCTGGGCCCTTTATGTTGGGCGGCTATGATTTGTCAACCAAAAGGTCTGAAGCTGAGCATTATGTGCCTACCTTAGAAATTTACACAGACTTCTGTCCAGTTTCCAACACTGTTATTGCCAATAGTTTCCACACTAATAGATATGGCCAAGTCAAGAAGAAAATGACAAAACACAAAAGTCGATGAAGGTACCATGTTTCTCAACTGTTGTAGGGTCTAGTAATTTGTGTGATATGGAAAGAAGAAGAAGAAGAAGATAATAAACCTCTTATTTATTAGTTTGCCTGCTTGGTAAAACGCACAAACTTCTTCAAGTTCAAAAGAAACAATTGAATGGAGAATTCATGCTTCTTACCTGTTGTTGTTGTTACACTTGTATTGTTAAATTACAATGCACTTTGCTCGACCAGAACAATTTCCGATGAAGACGCACTAATTGCCTTCAAAAGCACCATAACTTCAGACCCTCATGGCATCTTGGCCAACAACTGGTCTATTCATAATACATCCATTTGTTATTGGATTGGCGTCTCCTGCAGCATCAAGCACCAAAGGGTAACAGCCCTTAATTTTTCTGGTTTCCGTGTCGAAGGTACTATTGCTCCACATCTTGGAAATTTAACATTTCTTAGATCTTTGGACATTAGCAAGAACTCTTTTACAGGCGTCATACCCTATGAACTGTCTAATTTGCGGCGTTTAAAGGAAATAAATGTGGGATATAACTCTTTCACCGGAGAAATACCGTCTTGGTTTGGAAACTTACCTGAACTTCAGAGCATACAGCTCACTAACAATGAATTCTCGGGCAGCATATCTCCATCTTTATTCAACACTACTTCAAAGCTATTGGTTCTAGATATGAGCTACAATTATCTTGATGGGAATGTGCCACAAGAGATTGCCAATTTTAGATATACTAAATTATCTCTTGGGTATAACAATTTCATCACAGGTACAATATGATCCTTTCTGATTTCTTTTTACAATTAACAGTACTGTTTTAAGTTTCCACCTAACAGTGCCTGCCTCCCTAGCAGGAAATATTCCATCTTCTGTTTTCAACATGTCTTCTCTGAAAATATTGAACCTGGCCAATACTAGTCTGTCTGGAAGCTTCTCAACGGACACTTTTTATAATCTTCCAGAGCTTGAGGAGCTGATTCTCGATGGAAATCATCTCACTGGAAAATTACTTTCCACCATTTTGGAATCTAAAAGGCTCAGTCTCATCTCAGTGGTTGATAACGAACTTACGGGTATGTTTAACAACTTGTACATTATTTCTTTCTGAGATGACAAAATCATTCTTTCGTTCATGTCGTCTTAACAATTAATTATTTTCCTTGAATCTTATTAATATCGTGATATCATTTTCGCAATAATACCACAAGATTTCCGATGTTGTTATGTTATTATTTATATAAATGTGATTCTGATTAATTTAAGACACAGTCCAAATCCATTATGCACGTTATAACATTTGTGTATATAATTTGCGCGTGTCTCTGCATTACAAACACGTCTGTCTTTCTGCAAGTATATATATGTGCATGTGTATATCCGTGTTTCCACGGGAAATTTCGACTTGCATGTATGCGGTTTATCCCGATTAATTTTAAATTTTCTATTCTAAACGCATCCACTAGATACAATTGCTCATATTGCATCTTGTAAGATATCTTTCTTTCTAACCATATGCTCAAAATATTGATTGAAAACTATCTGAGTATGGGGATGCATAGGGAGTAACCCTTAAAAATGCAATTCTGTTGTAAAACCAAATGACAGGGTACAGTGTAATTAAATAACCTAATTTTTCACAAGGATTTCAAGAGGATCAGCCCAGGGTGGGAAATAGTAGGCTTTATTTGTTTGTGTTTTCATTATACTTTTTCCATTTTCATTTTCATCTGAAAATGAAAATACACATTTTACACTGTTTTTAACTGAAAATATTCTCATTTTCATTCTTGTTTTTACGTTTCCGAGAAATTTCAATCATTTGTTTAAAATTACATTTCACATCACTTATCTCACATTTTCTGTCTCATCCACCCATCACCATCCTCTCTCTCTCATTCACCCATCACCATCCTCTCTCTCATTTCTCTCTCTCCTCTCTCATCAATATTCAACATCAAATCCAATATTATTCATCTAATCATTACTTTTCAATCATTTCACACGTCACACCACTACAAGAAAATTTTGTATTGACAATGAAAATATATGTCATGGCTTAAAATCGTGGTCTATAGCGGTCTAAGCTCACGGCTAACTTAGCCACACTAAAGTTAGTCGTGGTAAAAAAGAATGCTAGCTATTTTAAGCTCTAATTAGCCGTGGTGGAAGAAATTTTAACTTAATACTTTTTTACAATAGCTAAAAGCCATGGTTTTTACAATGAACAAAACATTGACCATGGCTATAAGCCATGATAAATGTTTTGGCCATGCTTACAAATACCACGGCCAAAGCCGTAGCAAAGCCGTGGTCAATTGGTTTTAACCATGACAAATGAACTTTTCACCATGGCATATTGACATGGGCAATAATCATTTTTTTTGTAGTGCACTCACAAATTTCAACCATTTTCAAAAACACAACCAAACACACCTACTTTTTTCACTTTTCTCACACCCATACATTTTAGAAAATGACGGTTGAAAATGAAATGAAAACACATCCAAACAAAGTCGTAACTTCTCTTCCGAATTATAAACATTAAGCATCAAACTTTTACATCACTCCCAATTTTGAGATGACAAAGTTCATTTTTAGGGTAAATTGCATCTACATCCCCTCACGATTGGCGTAGTTACAAATTTACCCCCTTCTTCAATTATTACGTGTGCCCCAACGATTACAGACATTTACATTCGTTGGGTTACATTATGGTTCCGCTAAAGGAATATGTAATCCGACTATAATGCTCTTTTAATTAATATTATTGATTTTTTTTACAGAATTCAAATCTTTACAAAAGAAACGAAAAAAATATTAAAAAAATAAAATAAATATTTAAATACTAATTAAAATTTGACAACATAAAAACCATCTAACAACTATTAAATATTATTATAAAATATTAACAATGCCTAAAAAATAAAAAAATAAATAAAATTAGTAAAATATTAAATTTTTTAACAAATGTTAAAATTATTATAGGATATTAAAATATTAAAAAAACACAAAAGTATTAAATAAATGTTCAAATTATTGTGAAAAAATTTAAAAATATATCTCAAAATATAAAGATATGTTAAATAAATGCTAATATTATAAGAACATTAAAAGACCTAAAAATGTAAAAATATATAAAAATATTTAATAATTTTTTTAAATTATTTCTAGAAATATCAAAAAGATAAAAAATTTATTAAAATTATGATAAAAGTTAAAAATATATAAAAGATGAAAAACAATTATTAATTTTTAAATCGAATAAAATTAATTTTGTATTTAATTATAGAAAACATTATATTTGTTTAGTTAAAATTCGGGGGGGGGGGGGGGGGGGGGGAGTTGTTATCCCTGACCTCGCAGCAACTCTCCTAGACTCCCACCATCATCTACGTTCACCTGCCCCCGGGGGATCTGGCGGTGGCTGGGGCAGGTGGGATGGTGGTGGTAGCCAGCAATGGGGGAGCTGTAGCGACATGGTTGGTGTCACGGGGTTTATTTTTTATTTTTCCTTTTTTTGAACTTTTATTTTCATTTCTTTTCTTTTTTAGTCAAGGGTGTTTTGGACTTTTTGACAATTCTGCTAGGTTGTTTTTTCTATCGTGTAAAGTTTTGTAATCGTCAAGGTACTGGTAATTATCGGCAAATGGCAGGTGAACCTGTAATTATGCCAATTGTGAGAGGATTAGATGTAATTTACCCTCATATTTATTACCTAGTTCTTAAACAATTATTGTCTTTTAATTATCTTATTATTTATTTATGATGTGATATATTTGCAATTGCAATAAGGTTATCACAAGGCTTGGGATGTTATGCTCTGTTTAGCCAAATGTGCTCAGCTAACAGTGCCTCTCTAACATGAAACATTGCATCTTCTATTTAAACATCTCTTCTTTGAAAATCTTGAACATTGCAAAAAATAGTATATCTGGAAGCTTCTAAATGGATACTTTTTTATAATCTTCCAAAGCTTGAGGAGTTGCATCTCCATCAGAATTCTAGACAAATATTTTCCAGCATTTCGGCATCTAAGAGGCTCAGGGTCGTCTTAATGTTTGATAATGAACTTACAGGTGGCATACCAAAGCAAATTGGAAACCTCACTTCCCTAAAGCATCTGTACCTTGATAACAACATCTTGACAGGTATGTTCAACAATGTCTACATCATTTCTTTTTGAGATGTGAAAATCATTCTTTCATATATTTTCATGTTGTCAAATAATTATTTTCTTTTCTTACTCATAACTTGAATCATCTTTTATAAATGTGACAGGTGAATTACCACAAGAACTTGGTAATTTGGTTTACCTTGAGGATTTTAGTGTCAAGAATAATTCCTTAAGTGGGCCCATCCCATTTTTCGTGTTTAATATATCAACGATGAAGTATATGGATCTTTCCGTAAATCACTTTTCTGGCGATCTTCCTTCAGCGTCAATCTCACTTTCCAATCTTGAGATTCTTTATTTGTCTGATAACAAAATCAGTGGGAGAATTCCAAGTTTTATTACCAATGCTTCTAAGCTTACCAAATTGGAGATGGACAAGAACTCATTCACTGGCTCCATACCCGACTTTGGTCATTTAAGACTCTTACAATGTCTTTTTATTGGGAGAAATATTTTGACGGGTGGGGAGTACTCAAGATTTTTCTCTTCATTAACTAATTGCCAACATTTAAAGTACTTTGATATATCAGAAAATCCACTAAACGGTATACTCCCAGCTTCAGTTGGAAATTTATCCAAACATCTTGAAACTTTTAAGGCACAAAGATGCAACATCAAGGGTGCAATTCCTTCTGAGATCGGAAACTTGAGCAGTTTAACAGCTTTATATTTAGTTGATAATCAGTTGACAGGATTCATCCCAACAACACTTGGGAGACTAAAGCAACTTCAAGGAATATATCTCTCTGATAATCGTTTGCAAGGTTATATACCTCAAGATTTGTGCACAATGAGTCATTTGGTTACCTTCCACCTGAGTAACAACATGCTCACAGGTACAATACCAGAATGCTTAGGTGAAGTCACATCCCTGAATGAAGTCTATTTTGACTCAAACAAACTAAATTCCACCATACCTTCCAGCTTCTGGAACCTAATAGACATCTTGCAACTAAATTTATCGTCAAATCATTTGAGTGGCCAACTTTCCCCAAATATTGGAATCATGAAGCAAATTAATGTCATAGACTTGTCATGGAATGAATTTTCAGGTGAAATTCCTAGCTTAATTGGTAGCTCCCAATCGATAGTGAATCTATCCTTGGCACATAATAAATTTGAAGGTCTGATTCCTGATTTATTGGGAAATATCACAAACTTGGGATCATTGGATATATCTAATAATAATCTCTCTGGAGTGATCCCCAAGTCTTTAGAGCATCTTCGCTATCTACAACACTTTAATGTATCTTACAACAATCTAGAAGGAGAAATTCCCACTAGGGGACCTTTTGTTCACTTCACTGATCAATCATTCATTCAAAACTCTGCTCTCTGCGGTTCAACTAGATTCCATGTTCAACTTTGTGTCCAAACTCATAAAAGATCAAGACTACACAATGTTGATTTATTGGTGAAATATGTGTTGCCATCCATCATTTCAACTCTCATTGGGATGACCATCATACTTTTGCTCATACGAAGAAGAAGAAAGCAGAACAAGGTACCATCGCCATCTGATACTTCGTTAGGTATTGCTTGGAGAAAAATTTCGTATCAGGAACTTGCACGGGGAACAAATGACTTTAGTGAAACCAACCTACTTGGAAGGGGAGGATTTGGTTCGGTATTCAGAGGAAGATTTTCTGATGGGCTAGTTGTTGCAATAAAAGTTCTCAACTTGCAATTAGAAGGTGCTTCCAAGAGCTTTGATACTGAAAGTGAAATACTTAGTACTGTTCGGCACAGGAACTTAGTTCGAATTATAGGCTGTTGCTGTAACGCAGAATTCAAATCTCTCATTCTTGCTTATATGCCAAATGGGAGCCTGGAGAAATGGTTATATTCCGAAAGCTATTGTTTGGATATGCTACAAAGACTAAAAATAGCAATAGATGTCGCATTAGCCTTGGAACATCTTCATCATGGTCATACATTCCCTATTGTTCACTGTGATATAAAGCCAAGCAATATCTTGCTCGATGAGGATATGACTGCCCATGTTGCTGATTTTGGACTTTCAAAACTCTTTGATGAAGGGGAGGTTGTGATTCAAACTAACACCTTGGCCACAATTGGTTATACAGCACCAGGTGATGTTTAATTAGTATTGAAAATCTTAATTTTGGTTTCTCTCTAAATATGTACATATTCCACGTTATATATTTGAAAATATTAATTCCTAAAAATGAATTGGCACTAATCATAATGATGATGAACTTCTAATGTCAATAGAGTATGGATCGGAAGGAAAAGTATCGACAAATGGAGATGTTTACAGCTATGGCATATTGTTGTTGGAAATATTTACAGGGAAGAAGCCAACAAACAATATGTTTAGTGAAGAAATGAGCTTAAAAGATTGGGTGAATGAAGCATTACAAAAAAATGCAATAAATGAAGTCGTGGTCCCTGGTTTGCTAACAAGAGAAGATCGACCTTTTTTAGCAAAAGAGCAATGTGGTTCGTCTGTTTTTAGACTGGCAATTGAATGTTTAGCCTTTTCACCTGAGGAGAGAATCAATATGATACAAATTGTGGCAGTACTTGAAAAGATCAAAACCATATTTTTAGCAAGCAAGAAGGTGCCATAGTGTCATCCACTCTAATCTCTATAGTTACGCTTGATAAGATAAACCACTAGAACCATATATAGGTAATAAATCTCTTTTTCCTTCTTGTTGAAGAAAATTTCTCAAAGGATTTACCTTATGGAGTCTTTGCACTTGGTATGTTTTTTCAGTTACTTCCTAAATTTCAATGAAGAACAATTTCTAGAGCTCATTTGTCAACTTAAACAAATAAAAGCATGACAACGATTTCTCACCTTCATTATGGATAGACATGAAACATCCTTTTGGGAATTTGGAAAAAGACCTTATAATATATAGCGAGATGGAGATTTGACTTGACCATGTTCAAATTTCAATTTAATTTGGATCATTCGTTATTCCTGAAAATTCTTCTCCTTTGCTTTAGTTGGATATATAGACTTAATCTGATAGAGACTTAGTAATAGGGGTGTACGCATCCGGGTTCGGGCGATTTTATGAATAAAATTCAACCCGACCCGACATGTGCGTGTTGACAAAATATCAAACTGGAATCGCATAATTATCTTTTCAAACCAAGCAGTTCGGGTCGGTTGGGTGTAATGTATTTAGCGGGCGGGTTGGCGGGTTATTGAATTCTAATTATAGTTTTTACAACTTAGTTTAATTTGCAACTACTAAGTAAGAAACTAAATAACATACTTGTTGTACATTTAACTAAAAAAATTTGAGTTGGTGTGAAATACAAAGATAAGTGGCGATATTAAATAAAAATTATATTATTATGACTTGTAATGAGTGAAAACTCTAAAGTATTAATAAAACTAAATTATTTTATAAATTTATCATAAAAATATACATATGTAAATATATGTTTCTTTGTTTATGAAAATTAAACTTTCGTTCAAATCAAGTAAAAACAAGTGTTCAAATGAGCCAATTTGTTTGCTCATATAAAAAATAAAGTGTGTTACATCAATATAAATAAAACTACTCTTATTAGAGAGTATATATGCATATATAGTTTTTAAAGTTTAGTGTTAATCTTTAACTATATAGACATATACTTGAAATATATACAATTAGTGGTCGAGTTTCGGGTTAGGCGGGTTCCAATTATTAAACCCACCACCCGACTCGAAAGTAGCGGGTTTCAATATTTTCGACCCGTCACTATTATTTAAAAATTCTTAACCGACTGTTTTCGGGCGGTTCTGCTCGGGTTGAGCGGTTCGGGCAGGTTAGACGGGTTTATGTACACCCCTACTTAGTAAGTCACCAGAGTGAGTTTGTACTTCAATAATTGAGACCTAAAGATTCCAGATCAATAAATGAAGATCTATCTCTAATTGAATTGTTGCGAAGAAATCATAAGTAACAGAACCTGTAACTGATAAGGAAAAAAAGAACATAGCAGAAAATGGTTGCTTAAGCAATATAGTGCACAAATGAAGATACTTGCTAAGCTACATGTGAATGCTAGTTGTATAAGGTATGAGTGAGGATTGAAGATCAACATAGCAGTTAGTTAGCTTAGGGGTATATTTGGCAATTCAAGTTGTATAACTGTTTTTCAAATAGTTAGTTAGTTAACTGATTTGTTAAATTTTGAGCTGTGTTTATATATAGGCCGAATCAGGGTGTGATGGCCATATCATTTTAACTGCTTGTAATATGTAAAATCTGTGAAACTCAAAGTCATAGTAGAAGCAATCGTGGATGTAGAGTTTGAGTAAATTGCTCAAACTTGAACCATGTAAAAATCTCTTGTGTTTTGTGTGATTGTTTACTTTTGATCTTTTCAATTGTTATTTCTAATTCTCAAAGAGTGTTTGGAGATAAAATCAAACACATTGTGAGCATCTGAATTCAACAATTGGCGCGGTGAGCATGGAACGAATTCACGATCCAAACAAACCTTGAAGTCGACGCCATGGGATCAGCCAAGTTTGATATGGAGAAATTCACAGGATCGAACAATTTTGGCCTTTGGAGAATGAAGATAAAGGCATTGATCATACAATAGGGGTTAGCAGATGCATTGAAGGATGAAAAGGAATTACCAGAAAACCTAAAAGATCAAGATAAGAAGGTGTTAATGGAGAAGGCACATAGTGCGATTATTCTCAGCCATGGAGATAAAATCTTGACGAAAGTTTCAAAGGAGAAGACAGCATTAGGGATCTGGGAAAAGCTAGAGAGTCTCTACATGACAAAGTCATTGGTAAATCGCTTATATCTCTACATGACAAAGTCATTGGTAAATCGCTTATATCTAAAGCAAGCTTTATATTCTTTCAAAATGCAAGAAGAAAAATCAATTGATGAACAACTAGACATGTTTAATAAATTGATTTTGGATCTTGAGAATATTGATGTAATCATTGAAGATGAGGATCAAGCCCTACTGTTATTGAGTTCTCTTCCAAAGAGTTATTCAAATTTTAAGGAAACACTCTTGTATGGAAGAGAATCTTTGACTCTATATGAATTACAATCTGCTTTGAATTCAAAGAAATTAAACAGTAAGGGTGAGGAAAGAATTGATGTTCAAGCAAAAGGGCTTAATATAAGGAGAAGACCTGAGAAGAGAGATCTCAAGAAGAAAGGGGATTCAAGGTCCAAATAAAACACAAAATCAAGTGTTATTCCTATCACAAAGAAGGGCATATTAAAAGATTCTGTCTAGATAGGAACAAGAAAAAATTGGACAAGAACAATGATTCAGCAGAGGCATCAATGGCTAGTGATGGTTAAATCACCTGATGTGTTGATAGTCTCCAAAATCAACGCAGATAGAGAATGGATTTTGGATTCTGGATGTACCTTTCACATGAATCCAAACAAAGCATAGTTTGAAGAATTCAAAAGTGTTCATGGTGGAATCGTCTTGCT
Organism: Buddleja alternifolia; assembly: GCA_019426215.1. Taxonomy (NCBI): domain Eukaryota; kingdom Viridiplantae; phylum Streptophyta; class Magnoliopsida; order Lamiales; family Scrophulariaceae; genus Buddleja; species Buddleja alternifolia. The sequence goes on from CM033403.1 coordinate 15,870,927, forward strand.
GGGTAATAACAAGCCCTGCAAAATACAAGGAGTTGGTTCCATAGATCAGAATGTATGATAACATTGAAAAAGTACTCACTAATGTTAGATATATTCCTAAATTAAAAGGGAATCTGATATCTCTTGGCATGCTTGATGAGCAAGGATATATAATTAAGGTGGAGTTAGGCACCTTGAAGGTATTAAAGGGCTTTATGGTGTTAATGAAGGGTGTAAGGAAGAATGGGATCTATTCATTGCTTGGAAGTACTATTATTGGTACAATTTCAGTGGCTAAAACAGTCTGACAGAGAAAGCAATGTTATGGCACAAAAGGCTTGGCCATGTAAGTGAAAAAGGGGCTTATAGAATTATTAAAACAAAGACTGCTAGGTGGTGACAGGGTTCAGGAGTTGGAATTTTGTGAAACTTGTATACTGGGAAAATCATGCAAAGTGAAATTTGGAACAGGGAAGAAGTTTACAAAAGGCTCTCTGGATTATGTGCACTCTGACCTATGGGGACCTGCTACAACAAACTCACATGCAGGAGGAAGATACTTCATGCCAATTATTGATGATTACTCATGGAAGGTATGGATTTTTTATCTTGAAAAATAAGAGTGAAGCTTTCTTAAACTTTAAACAATGGAAAACTATGGTTGAAAACCAAATTGGTAAGAAAGTGAAAAAATTCAGAACTGATAATGGCTTGGAGTATTGTTCTGAGGAGTTTGAAACATTTTGTAAAAATGAGGGTATAGTTAGACATAAAACTACTGTTAAAACACCTCAACAAAGTGGCTTAGCTGAAAGGTTTAATAGAACTCTGTTAGAAAGAGCAAGGTGTATGCTTATAAGTGCAGGTTTGCCAAAGGTTTTCTAGGCAGAGACTATTGTTACAGCAGCTTACTTGATAAATAGATGCCCATCCACTGCTTTAGAATTCAAAACCCCTGAAGAAGTGTGGTCTGGACATCCACCAGATTACAGTAGATTGAAGGTGTTTGGATGTCTTGCTTATGTTCATATCAGGCAGGATAAGTTGGAGCCCAAAGCTATTAAATGCATGTTCTTAGGATATCCTGAGTTAAAGCTTACAAGTTATAGTGCTTGGAACTAGGAATGAAGAAATGCATAATTAGCAGAGATGTAACTTTCAAAGAAACTGTGATGGCTAATCTTGTAGACAAAACAAATGTACAAGATAAACATCAACAAACTGAAAAGTTAAGCACAGCACAGCTGGAGGTGGAGTCACTTGAAAATATAGGAAAAGAAAGTGATGGATCTCAACACTCTAATCAGGATTTGAATCAAGAAGAAGAGGATAAATCTGATGATGACAGTGATGGTCTTAGAAACTATCATCTAACAAGAGATAGAGAAAGAAGACCTGGAAAAGCTCCAATGAGATATGGTTATGCTGATATAATGGCTTTTACATTCTTTATTGCTGAAGACGTTGAAGGTGATGAGCCTAAAAGCTATAGTGAAGCTATAAAAGGGAAAGATAAGAATTGTGGCTTCAGGCAATGAATGAAGAGATGAAGTCATTGTATAAGAATGATACCTAGAAGTTGGTTAATACACCAAATAATCAGAGAATAGTGAGTTGTAAATGGGTGTTTAAGAAGAAACAAGAGTGAAATGATCCAAGTAAAGTCAGATACAAAGCCAGATTAGTTGCAAGAGGATTTACACAGAAAGAAGGTGTGGATTACAATGAGATTTTCTCCCCTGTGGTCAAGCATAGATCTATAAGGTTGTTTCTGGCTTTGGTAGCTCAAGATGATATGGAGTTGGAACAGTTAGCTGTTAAGACAGCTTTTCTATATGGTGAACTTAAGGAAACTATCTTTATGAAACAACCAGAGGGTTTTGAGGTGTTTGGAAATAAAAATCAAGTTTGCTTGTTGCAGAGATCTCTTTATGGTTTAAAACAATCACCTAGGCAGTGGAATAAGAGATTTGATCAGTTTATGACAAGAAATTAGTTCTGCAGAAGCAAGTTTGACTCATGTGTTTACTTCAAGAGCTGTTCTGGAAATGAAATGATGTATTTGCTCTTATATGTTGATGATATACTAATAGCATGCAAAATCTGAATGAAATTCTGAAAATGAAATCAGTGTTGAGTTCAGAATTTGAAATGAAGGATCTTGATTTAGCTAAGAACATTCTAGGCATGGAGATTTCAAGAAATAGATCCAAAAGGAAACTATATTTAACTCAGAAAGCTTATCGTGGTAAAGTTCTGGGTAAGTTTGGAATGACAGATGCAAAATCAGTCTTAACTCCTCTAGCTGCACATTTTAAGCTTAATGAGTCAAGTACACAGATTACTGATAATGAAAAGGCATATATGGATAATAATCCATATGCAAATATTGTTGGATCCATTATGTATGCCATGGTTTGCACCAGGCCTGATTTGGCTTATGCTATTAATATGGTGAGCAGGTTCATGTCTAATCCTAGAAGAGATCATTGGCATGCTCTTAAATGGATTTTAAAATACATTAAGGGAACTTTGAATAAAGGGCTTGTATTTGGTGCAAATAACAGTCCAAAAGATGAAATGGAGGTGATAATAGGCTATGTTGATTCTGATTATGCGGGGTGTTTAGATACCAGGAAATCACTCACTAGATATGTGTTTGTAGCTTATGGTACAACTATCAGTTGGAATGCTTGTTTGCAGAAAGTAGTGGCTTTGTCTTCTACAGAAGCTGAATATATTTCTTTAACAGAAGCTGTCAAGGAAGCTTTGTGGTTACATGGTCTTATCCAAGAGTTAAAGCTTAATCAGAATCAAGTGATTGTATTCTATGATAATCAGGGAGCTTTGCAACTGTCAAAGAATAGTGTTTATCATGAGAGAACTAAACATGTTGATGTGAAACTGCATTTCATCAGAGAAGTTATTGCTAAAGGAACAATAAGTGTGAAGAAGATTCACACTGAAGAAAATCCCTCAGATATGATTACTAAACCACTTCCAAGCAGGAAATTTGATTATTGCTTGGAAGTAATTGGTGTTTTGGATGTGTAATCCCTATCATGGGACTGGAAGTTGCAAATACTATGGTTTATACAACTAAGGTGGAGAATTGTGAATGCTAGTTGTATAAGGCATGAGTGAGGATTGAAGATCAGCATAGCAGTTAGTTAGCTCAGGGGTATATTTGGCAATTCAAGTTGTATAACTGTTTTTCAAATAGTTAGTTAGTTAACTAATTTGTTAAGTTTTGAGTTGTGTTTATATATAGGCCGAATCAGGGTGTGATGGCCATATCATTTTATCTGCTTGTAATCTGTGAAACTCAAAGTCATAGTAAAAGCAACCGCGGATGTAGAGTTCGAGTAAATTGCTCAACCTTGAACCACGTAATCTCTTGTGTTTTGTGTGATTGTTTACTTTTGATCTTTTCAATTGTTATTTCTAATTCTCAAATAGTGTTTGGAGATAAAATCAAACACATTGTGAGCGTCCGAATTCAACACTACAAAACCAATACTATTAACAAAAAATAAATAAATAAAACTCGAGTACAAAAGATACATATTCTCTCTCTATACAACACGCAACCCAGATCCCTCTATACTATCCTTTTCCTACAAAGCACATGTATCAACCTTCTAAATACTCCATTATTTGCCTCAGCGCCATCTTGTTATGACAAAAACTTCGATCCCCGAATCAAAATGAAATTGAATGAACGGGAATACTTTTTGCTTTTCCCAGATGTTATCATCCTCCTCATCAACAAGCAAAATTAATCAACATGGATGAACGCCTATTCATCAAGAAGTTGATTTTCGAAGAGTTCAGAGCATTGCAACACAGAAATTTCCCCTTTGAAGATTAAACTGAAAAATAAAATATAACAAATAAATTTTTTATCTAACTTCCATCTAACATATATATATATATATATGTGTGTGTGTGTGTGTAATATTCAATATTTATACGTGTCCTAGCCATGTCGTGTCCTTAAAAGTACATATATAATATTAAATATTTATACGTGTCCTAGCCGTGTCATGTCCTTATACTTTTTAATAATATTGTGTTCTGTGTCCGTGTTGTATCGTGTTCCGTGTGTCCATGGAAGATAGACTAGGACCTTTATGTATATAATATTTGAGTATTTGAGATAAGGGTTACTTAACGAGCAACATGTGATGATTTGTCCAAACCAATAGAGTTATTAGCAGGATGAAAAGCATTAACCAATTGCCAGTTTAAGGACCAAAAAGTGTAGGGGAAAACAATATAGGGAGTAAAAACCGAATAAATTGCTAAATATAGGGATGAAATGTCTCACCGCTTTATCAGTTCTTTCCATAAAATCCATTTTCTTCTCCCGGACCGCTCTTCACTGTTATGAAACCCCAATAACAGAGCAGAAAAAATATGGATTTCTTCAAACCCAAAGAACCCCCAGCAACGGCGGCGGCGGCGCCACAATCTTCGCCGCCGCAGCAGTTCCTCCACGAAGCCCTGACCTCCCTCCAAACCAACGTCTCCAACTTCTTCCACAACTTACACACCAACACTCCTCTCAAAAATCCCTTTGCCAAAATTCCAACCGAAAACAACACCACCACCCTATATAGCAACTCTAGTGTCACTACTACTGGTGGTAGTAGTAGTAGTAGTTTAAGTGCTAAGAATTATGGTATGCCAGCCGAGGCTATTGAGGAAAGGCTTGCTGGGGTGCCGGTGTATGCGCTGAGCAGCGGTTCTCAAGAATTTGTTTTAGTTTCGGGGACGAACACGCAGAAAAGTCTTGGTTTGTTTTGTTTTGGTGAAGCGGATGCTGAGACTCTTCTTCAACAGATGAAGTCTGTCGACGCATCTATGAGTTCTGAAGCACAAGTTGTCCCTGTCGCTCTTAGCAAGGTATATATATAGACTATATATATGCTTGCGTGAATTTTCTGTTTTATAACACACGAATACTCACAGACGAAATTGATCGAGCATATGGCGTGCAATACGTGTTCTAATAATCAGATAATTTGTGTACGGTAGTTATGTGTATGTGTGATTTGATATTGTGGGGAAACATTTCTTATGGAGGGTGAATTATGTGTAGCAAAACTGGAGTTGTACATTGTACATTGGAGGTTGCACCCTGGAAGATTTTCCCCATTGCTCCTACTAATTTATTAGTGTCTCCTCGAAATTAACTCATGAAGTTTGGAAATTTTTTTCACTAAATCCCGGTTAAAACTGAATACATGATGCATTATCGAAAATACTAGGAGGGATAAGCTTTTTCTGACAAATTTCATTTGAAAGTTCCACTTTCTGTGATTTTGTGAACTGGAGATTGCCTTTCGTTACATATGTAAAAAAAGAAATTTGGTCTTGTGTGGTATTTGTCTTTGGTCAATTATGATTATGACTATATTGTGAATGTGTTGGTTTCAGATTTTTCAGCTTAAAGTTGATGGGGTGGCTTTAAGATTGATACCAGAGGCTTCTCAGATAAGGAATGCGTTGAAGGTGCGGGTGAGCAGCATGCACAAGTGTTGTCATCTGTGGATTTATTATATCACTCTTCCTGTTTACGACATTGTATCTTTTAAGCGATTAATTTGTCCTTGAAATATAAACGGCGAGATTATACAAAGCAAATTCAGTATTATCAATCTGTGGTTCTCTATGCTTGTCCAACTGAGTCATCCCATAAGCTATTCTTCTGCATACCTTCTGCAGTGTCAGCAATAGCTAACTTATCCTACCTGTAATTCTTCATTTCATTCAATTTGATCTATCAAAGAAATTGTAGTTTGATCTGTTATGAGCTTTACTTTTGGTGGCTGAATTAGCGGGGTTTCAACTGAAGTCAAAATTCGTCATAAGCAGGGCAACACAGGTTCTAGTTCTTCACGCTTGAAGTGATTTTTGTTTTGCACCTTCCGCAGGAAAGAAAAAGAGCTGGCGTTCCAGATGAGAGCTTCCCCGGGGTTCCAGTTTTTCAGGTTCGTTTTTGCATTCTGAAATCTTTTTGATTGTTTAGTTATGTTGTTGCATAAAAAATCATTTATATTCGAGGTGCGAAACCTATGAAAACAGGCAAAAATCAGTGCGTATTATCTTCATAAACATTAATGTAATCACCGAAATGGTAGAAAACTAAGAAACTTGTTCTTACAATGGGAGAAATTGGGTAAGACAAGAAAGATGGTTCTCACTATCCAGGAGAGAGTGGGGGCTAGCCCACAAAGAATAACTATTAACCTAGAATGCACGGATACGTTGATTTATGGCACAATGCAGTATCCGATACGCATCGGATATGGATACGCATACTATACGTGTGGGATACGTATCCGATGCGTATCGGGCCATATAAAAAATTAAAAAAATAAAAATAAAAATCAGACACGGTATCCGACTCCAGGGACACGGCTTCCATGTTAACTCGACTCGTCGCGAAACGGTGGTGACGGCGAACATGGCGATGGTGGTGAAGGACATGTAGTGGTGGCGGTGGAAGTTCAAAGTTGTGGTAAAGAAGATAACTCGAGTAATTTTGAATTAGATCTTGCAGAGTAGAGGTGATAGAAGGGTAAAGCTTAGAACAGAAATAAAAAAGAAAAGAAAGAAATATAAGGAAAAAAAGAAGAAGAAAGTGCAGCAAACCTGGTGCAGCGGCGGAAAGTTAAAGATGATGAAGTGAAAAATGATATTCTTGGCTTTTATTTCCTTTTTCTCAGGGTTTTGTTCTTTTTATTTCCTTTTTTTTTTTTCCTTTTGCCAAGGTGGGCTTCAAGGGAAGATTATGTGGGCTTAGTTAGCACCTTAAATTGGGCTAAGACCTTCAAGAATACAAATTGGCCATTTTAATTTGTTGTTTATTCATTATTACTATTAGTTCACAGGACTGTATACACACACACACACACACACACACACACACACATATATATATATATATTAATCCGTAGCTCTGGCGTATCGTATCCTAAATTTTTTTAAAATCCGTAGCTCTGTTCCCGTATGTATCGTACCCGTACCGCCATATCCGTATCCATGCAACCTAGCTATTAACAGAAGATCATGATGTATTTTTCAGAAAATTGATATAACATATAAACTGTCATAATTAGATAAACATGATTCCTTTAACAAAAGCATCCTCAGTCTTATCACTGTCAAGCCTGTCGAGCACAACTTACCTTCGCATATACTAACATATGATAATGTACTTGCAAGTCTGGCTCATACAATAGATGACCAGATCTGTTCCTTTTAGGGTTATTCTTTTGATTACTTTGAGTTTAGTTGACAAGATGCAATGCTTATCGTGTAATTTTTTTGATTAAAATGTTTTTTATTCCTGGAAAAATAACCAAGCTATGCAGAGTCTTGGGTTTTTTGTGTTGGTTTTACTGAAGTATACCCAGTTTGAGCTCATTTGACCCGGATACACCAGATTGAGCTCGACCGATTCTGGAGTTTGCACGTCAAACGCCCAGTCTGCTGTGGCACATTTAAATGTTCATACAATAAGCTTTTCGCCTATGGTGCTCAATAAAAGAAACGATTTGGCGTAAAAGTTGATTCTGAATGTTTGACCAAGAAGATATGTTTATTCAAAGAAAAAACAGCTTCATAGATCAACCTAAGTCCCATGTAGTCATTGACAACGAAGGGAAAGGGAAAAAGAAACAAAATCGAGTAAACATGATATCATGGATTTAAGTATGTTCAGTCAGATATGCAGGTCATTATGTAGTTTTTTCTTTGAGTAGACCTCTAATTAGTCTGCCGAAAACTTCCACTTCACACATAAACCTTCATCTTCTTTCTTTTGTGTTCAACGGAACCTTATTTCTGGTTGACCATTGCTTTAAAGACGGTTATGGTAGACTTTTATTGGCTACTTTGTGAGCCTTGTATGATCGATTCAATTATGTGGTTATTTCTTGGGAGGTATTGATGGATTGGAGAGAGAATGGGCTCATGTATTGCGCGCAATTCAAAAATGAATGACGCTAATAATACATATTTTCTGAAACACTCGACCTCCTTAATAATAAACATGCTGTGAAATTCATGAAAACACGAATAGCAATGTGGTCAAGCTCGAATTATTTGTTAGAGTAACTGGCATGAACGATTCATTTGCCTCCTTCCAGATAATTAACTAAGCGAAAAAACAGAGATACACCTTTATGATCTTCACAATCTCCTTTTGTGCTACAATTGGTGCTTATACCTTACCTAAGAAAGGGTATAGCTTGTTACAGGACTTGAAGAATGCACTTATGGATAATAGAATTAGATATCAAAAAAGGTTGGAAGTTATTCATACATTAAGGTTATATCATCAAAGGAGATATAGACTTAAGATTGGTAGGAATTGTGTTGAATTTATTATTCTAGAGGTTAAATTGGTGAAGAAATTGGGGAATGATGATGTAAACGTTCTGTGTCTAGTGGCACTAGCTTCTTGTGAGGGCGTAAATGGGTTGGGTCATTATGAGCCTACACCCTCACTGGATGGCCTAATGTCTGTGTTGGGTCTAATAAGTGTCTGAGCTTGCTGAGCCATAAAGCTATGAGTCTTATTACATTGGGGTATCGTGTCAGTTCTGGTAAGAAATAAGTACAGTTGGTCTGCCAGATTCCAATTTAGAACTGGTCTAGAGTGCAATATTTATAAATAATGTAAATAAGTTGGACTAATTCTGAGTCTGGTTGGGTCTATTCAGCTCCCGTACCGGGATGATCTCTCTCTCTCTCTCTCTCTCTATTTATTTTATTTTATTTGTTTTTTTTTTTTTTTTGGTGTGGGGGTGAGGGGTTGTGATGCGGAGAAATGTGCATGATATAGAAGAACTACATTAGTTAAACCTAATCTATACCTAAACAAAGAGGGTGATTGGGTGAGCTTATAAATAAGTCCTCGGAACATCTTATAACATGCTTGAGAGCTTATAAGATTTCTAAAGTGTTTGGCAAAAATTTTAGAATAAGATCGGACAAGCTCTCATAAGATGCTAGGAGCTCATAAGCTCCTAAAAAGTAAGTTGGGAAGTTTAACCTAATTTTTAATATCTTTTGGAACCTTTGTTTTGACCATGTCATTAGCAAAATCTTATAAGCTTCGTAATTTTATTTTATCAAAAAACTGTGTTTACTTTTGAAATACGATCCAGCATCTTATAAGCTCCACAAACATCGTATAAGATGTCTTAAATATTCAAAGTTTCCACATTAGGGTAGTGCTCTACCACCTATGGTTTTTGATAATTATGATCTGGTCTGGTTTGGTTCCCATTATTTGTCTTTGGCTGAGGAAAACTGGCCTCCTGAGAGGACAAACTAAGAAAGTGGTTTAGGATATCAGGAGCAAGGCAACGATTTGCAATACATCAAGTGCATTTGGGATGCGCTTTTTTGTTCCACTTCACAAGGAAACTCTTGAAACAATCGTGAGAAGAGCCAATCATGTCAGTTAATAAAATTTCATTGAACATCCTGAGGAGGTGGGTATAGAGGTGGAACAGAAATATGGAGATGGGGCAGCACCACAGGAACCTGAACCTTCTGTTCTTCTCCCCCTTTTTAATATAAAGAATCCGGGTTAGTTTTCTAGTTTTGGTTCATCCCACTCTGGATGATTTTGATTGTGTGCTTGGTCGTTAATATTGGCCCTCAACCATCACTACACGTAATAACCCTTCTGAATATCTACTTTACTGAGAATGCTGAACTATACAACCGTCTTCATGACTAATGTGTTCCATTCTAATATAGGTTGACTTGTCTGTAGACTTGTACAATTAAACATCTTCAGGTCACATCTCAGTTACTGTTCTAATGAGTTTTGATCAATGTATTTAAATATCATATGCTGTTGCTCGAGTGATTTTGCTTTTTTACTTGGAATTTTAATGGCTTAGTATGTCAGAAATGTAATTATTCTGTTTTGCTTAATGCACATCATATGTTACTGCAATGAGAAAATGAGCCGCTAGTACGTATCCTGCACTTCATGGATGTAGAACTTGATAGCTAATAAGGCATGCATTTTGGTAATTCATGGCTAATTTAAAGTTGGATAGATGAAAACTTCGATTTATTTAAATTTATTGACTTATTTCTCAAATCCCCTTTCACCTTATCTCAAATGAAAATTGTGTATTGCAGTCGAGAAGCCTGATTTTGAGGAGCCAAAATAAAAGATATCGCCCCCTTTTTTTCAGGAAGGTTAGAGAAAATGATGATAAAACTCCTGGTTGCTTCCAATATTCTGCATTTTTGGTCCCATTAATCATTTTCTTATGTATGTGAAATGAGCAGGAGGATCTAGAGAAGTCCCTTTCAAGAGCTTCACGTGATCAGAAGCAGTTGAATCCTAGTCTGAGGGAAGGAGATATTCAGGTTGAGTTTCCAGTGCTCTTCTTCTTTCGAATATTATTCTTATAAACCTTTTTTTACATGGTTCTTATTCACTTGATTTTGACTGGATATGTTGTGTTAGGTCGCTGTTCTTGAAGATATAATTCGAGGGATGAAGGTATCTTATTGTATTCTTAGCATTATCCTATAGTTTTCTGAACCAAGTTTGGATGTCTTGTTAGCCTTCTAAGTCTATACCAAACTAAGACTGAAGGTATCTCCAAATTTTGGTTTAAATTTGCAGGATAGTTCAGTGTCGTTGTGGGATGATGTTGTTTTCATTCCTCCAGGCTTTGATGTTTCAACCGATCCTTCTCGACGGTAGTAAGTTCTGGTAATGGAAGGGACAATCCGTTATTATGCAAAGTGCCATCTCTCTAGAGTGTTTAGTGTTGGAAACGGGAATGTGAAACAACAACTGTTATTGCAAGCAGATCTATAGTGAAAAGAATGTAGTCTAGATCAGTGTAATGTGCAGTCGTCCTCTATTAGGGTTCTCAAAATGCTGCTGATAATGCCAGAGCACTTTTCCTCTTGCCAGAGCGAATTCAACAAACTCCCGTTATCAGCAGCCTTCTCAAAATTGTTGCAGATTTGTTATGAATTATGATATTGAGTTCTCATGCAGATTTTATTTACATCTAGTAACATAGATAAAACAGTTTTTAGCAAAACTATTGTTATTTCAAAAACGAAAATATTAATGAATATTAAGCCAAGGTTAGTGTTAATTTTGTTAAGTTTGATCTTCGACGTAAAAGGACCATATCTTAAATGCCAAATGAGTATTTAATTTCTGGATATTGTTAGAAGTTTGTAACGGACGTCGTGAAGTCATGTACATCACTAAGATTCTAAAACAAAAATGCCGTGGATTCACAAATCAGTGACAAAAGTTTATATGTGAATATCTCCAGTGGTTAAAAATTCGGAAGTCTGATCACTTCTTTTTGGCTAAAATTTGTTGAAAGACAGATCAAGGAGATTCAAAGGAGCTGAAGGACTTGTATTTTGAATCATTATTAACCATTGTATTTACACTATTAGTGGATCCCTCCATTATTGACCATTGGATTTTCATTTTCTTTCTGAAAAACTTAATTATCAAATTAGCCGATTCCTCCAAGTGAAGGAGAAAAAAGACGACTGAAAGTTACACCATTCCATGAAACATTTTAAACATTGTGTTCCTACTTTCTTGCATTTACAGCTTTGATATACATTGTCATATCAAATAATATAATTCACAGTTTTTTTGGGTCAAAATCGCATTTGTCTGGCACTCCCTAATAATATATCCTAAAAAAGTGTTACACTAGATATTCTCTACAAAAATATATGGAGAATCAAATTTTTATTATTATTCATGATTAGACAGTTCACTCAACAACTAAAAGACTTTTATCCACCAATATAACAAGATGTCAAAATAATCACATAGTTTGATTCCAAATAACGCGAGATGAATTTAAATTAGACATGTCCCGATTTTCTTAAAAAAAGAAATTTATGCATATCAATTTCTCATTAGAAAAAATCACATTACCTTTCCTTACAAAAATAAATACAACACATCAAAGTCATTATAACACTTTTTTCTTTAAACAATACTCATCCAAAAAACACTTCTAACACCATTTCATTGGGCTATGTTTGTTTGTGTTTTGTATGCCATATTTTCATTTTGATTCTCATTTAAAAATAAAAATACATAGTTTACACTATTTTCAACTAAAACTATATTTATTTTCATTTTCACTTTCACATTCTCTAAAAACTATCTTTCACTTTACCAATTCACACTCAACTCTTTCTCTCTCATATCATTCAAAAAATTCATTTTTTCAGCAACAATTATAGTACTATAGTGGATGGAATAAAATATATAGCATTAACCTTCATGGACTTGTGCAATTTATAAAACCCACTTTGAGTATTTTTAATGCCTTTTTTTTAGGTCAAATTTTATTATATTTACTTACAAGTAAATTTAATCAATATAATATTATCTATTATTTTATATATAATATATATATAATTATTATTTTTAACTAACTCAATCATTTCATATATTATCAAATTATTAATTTCAATAATTTTTAAAAACACAGCCAAACATGCCATTATTTTCATACAATAATAAAAAATTTATTTTCCTATACATTTTAGAAAACTAAGGTTTAAAAACATATTCTCACTTTTTCATGTGAAAAGTTTTCTCCAAGACGGATCGGATCGTCCGCCAAATCGTACTCTTAGGTTTTAATCAAGTAGATTACTAATAAGTTTTTAGCAAGAGTTGATCTCCTATACTATGAGCACTAATATATGGTTTTAAGTATAAGAATCAAAGCCAATGACGTCTAGCCTAATTGGTTAAGGTTGAGGCCCCATAACCAAGAGGTTATGGATTCGACTCCCACTGGATGCATGTGAGTTTTCTCTCTACTTGTAATAGTAGTTTGTTTATAATAATTTGTAGCTTATGATTGTATTTGCTTATGATACTTACTTGTAATAGATTCTCTTGCAACCGATGTATTATAATATTGTAATCGTTCCTTCAAAAAAAAAAGTATAAGAATCAAACGGAGCTACTACCAAGTTTTCTTTCAGACGTCCCTAATGGGGGAATGAGTCATCTCAAAACCCTCTTCCCCCCAATTCCTTCTGCTCATCCTCTTCTCTTTCCCCGTCTCGGTTTGGTTCCGCTTTTTTCTCTAGATTTTCTCGGATGTTTCGATTGATTGATTGGAAATGACTTAGCGTCTTCTCGGTCCTTCCGTCATCCCTTTTTCTGCAATATTTTTTTTTTTGGTATATACCAAAGTTTCCTTCCGTCGGAAGCTGGAGACTATTTCCCTTCGAGACGTAAAGATCACCGAAGTGAGTTTTGCCTCTCCTAATAAAGCATTTTCCATACACACCGCCAGGAATCGAACCCTAGACAAATGTTTAAGGAACTCAGCTATCTACCAACTGTGCTGGACCTTGTTGGTCTTTTTCTGCAATATGATGCCCCAATGATGGATCTAATTAAAGTTGACGGAGTTTACAATTTAGTTTTTAATTAGTGTTTGATAGATATTTTCTGTCTCGCATAAAAGTCTAGTCCCTCTTGTATTTTGATTTTTAAAATTTGATTGTTAGGACATAATTGTTATATAGTTTTTCAATTCCTGTGATGGGCGATATTATCATAACATATTGTTATCTCCATTATAGACTTTTAACCTTGATAAAAACGAATATCGAATTTCTAAAAAAAAAAAAAAATCTAATCAAACTAAACTATTGTAACTTGGGATTAAGCAAATCACTCTATACACTTAGCATAACAAATTATGGGACTAGCTAATTAGAGTACTCAAGTAGTCATTACAAAAAGAGCAACTCATTGGGGTTTCATTTCTTGAATTTATGCACTTCAGAAAATATACTTTAATCAACATTTTAACTTATAAGTGGAATTCAAGATAGCAATGAGCTGTCGACAATGATGGCATTGTTTGGTGAATGAAATTCATTCGAAAGCTATTATAATACACTTTGCACTAATCATCATTGACATCAATAACATCACTAATATATTAATGTGTTGGAATTTGGTATTTGATCAACAAAATGTTTCCAAACCTTAGCCCCAAAATCTAGCATTTTCCCACCAACCCTAAGTTGCATATTAAATTTTAGAATCATGTCTTCTTCAAATTCTCTAATTACTAAATCCGCTACTTTTAGCTCCCACCACTTACTAAAGTTTGATTTTATAATATGAATCGATGATTAATTAGTTTGTGTATAGTTATAGTGCTGATTTTTTTTTTTAAAGGAACGATTACAACATCTTAATATATCGGTTGCAAGATAATCTATTACAAGTAAGCATCATTAGCAAATACAAGCATAAACTACAAACTATTACAAACAAACTACTATTACAAATTAAAGTAGAGAGAAAACCCACATGCATCCAGTGGGAGTCGAACCCATAAATGAGTTTATGGGTTTGTAGTGCTGATTAATACAATGATTGGCTTTGTAGTGCTGATTAATACATTGTTTTAGGAGGAATTTATATGCTATAAATGAGTTCAATCATTGCTGTATTTTTTTAACGGCGTTTATAGATGCTACATTTAATTGGTTCATTTAGCAACCAACGTTACAAAAAATAATGTGGCCCAATCAGGATGATTTGACGGTTATGTGAAATCGTAATGAAGTTCCATAATTTTTTATCATATATATAAATATTGTGTTTGGATCCATTTTTTAATTAATAAATCCATTCATAATAATAACATGATCAAGATACCAAAAGAGATATAGTAGTCTTTAACTTTGAACACTTTGGCTATGTTTGGATGTGTTTTCATTTCATTTTCTACCTTCATTTTTTAAAATGTATAGGGGAATAAGTTTTTTTATTTTTATGTGAGAAAAGTGAAAAAAATAGGTGTGTTTGGTTGTGTTTTAAAAATGGTTGAAATTGGTAATTATGATGTGTGAAATGATTGAAAAGTAATGATTAGATGAATATTGTTCGATTTAAAAATTTAAAGAAGAGAAGAAAGATAAGTTTAAAAAATTGAAGGAGATGAGAGAGAAAAGTAATAAAAAGAAAATGAGTGATATGAAATGTAATTTTAGAAAAATGATTGAAATTTATTGGGAACGTAAAAATGAGAATAAAAAAGAGAATATTTTCATTTAAAAACAGTGTAAAGTGTGTATTTTTATTTTCAAATGAAAATAAAAAATAAAAAAAAAGCAGTTTAAAAACACAAACAAACAAGGACTTAAATTCTCAAAATAAAGTGTTCAGCAAATAATTTTACAACTAATAAAGATATAGGAAATGAAGGCATATATATAGATAGAAAAGGGGATGGTGGGTAATAATACAACCCCTTATATCCAATAATCGGCAATAAATAAAGTGTGTTGCGCATGATTCTCTACAAAGTGCAGTAATGATGTGTATTATTGTTAATATATTCCTTGTTTTATCACCTCTCTTATTTTGAAAAGAATTTATTTGACAAAATACAATGTTAATAGATTTCATTAGAAATAATTCTTGTCATATCAAGGGGTTATTAGTATAACTAGACGTAGTGATAGTCGTTTTCATTACTCTAATACAGTACCATGATATGGCAAAAATTAAAAATAACATTGGAAATATAATTTAGGCTAATTAAGGTCGGCCAGAACAATGTTTCATAAAAAAGGTAATATACTCTTGTTATGTTAACATGATGATGAATTCATAATTAAAAATAAATGACAAAATATAATTAAACTTATTGTGAGACTGATTTGTTAGATGTGATGTAAGGGGAGATAAGAATTTTGCAAACACCAATTGGAATTTAACAAGTCAATATTCCAATATTCCAAGAGCTTTATTGATCATTTGGTTGTATCACGAGTAGTGTATGCTAAGCCAAAATATATGAAAGGGCATAAATGTGAAACGAAAAGTGGGGCCATAAGGGATGGACGGATAATTGTAAAGGGACCATAATGATAATATCCCCCTCTTAGATTAATGACACACTCCCCTACTACCCCTAACACTATTCTTCTTTGTTGCTTTTATTGTAGGAAGCATCATTTTCATTTAGGTTATTATATTAGACAATTAAAATAAAAGTGGACACTTAAACTAATGTTATTACAATGATGGAATGATAACTCAAATAAAATTGGAATTACTTTACACTAATTGAGCTTAAATGAATAGGAGACATATAATATATATAAACTTAAATAAATAAGACACACACACACACACATATATATATATATATATATAGGGTCAAGATCTAATACATACTCTATATTAGGTAAGATATAAGACATAATCTGCACCATTGGATCCATTCAATCCAACAGTCTAAAAAAGAATCAAAAAACAAGTGGAAAATTTGATTCCAATTGGATCAAGGGTATAATAGTTAAATGATGTCATTTTTCAAATCCAACAAACCCACGTCTCAGAAAACTTTCACCGTCTACTTCATCCATTGTCTTCTCTCTATTTCACAAACTATTTTACTTGAAATTCGTTTAACAAAAAAATAGAGAAAATCGAGAGCATGTGGAAGAGTTAGAATACCTTTCAAGAACAAATTTTCCTTTTTTATATTTCTGGGTCTTTTCATGTTCACCCTCCTGAGGAAAAAATTGAGATGAATCTCAATTTGAAAGAATTCTGTGCAAAAACACGAAAGAATATGGAGGTGGAGATGTACGTATTTCCAGCCAACTATTTGTCCATAACAGCAGCAAAATATGTCTGCTACAGTATGCATTCTGGACATCATCATTTTCTCTTCATGAGTAAAAAGTAAAGAGACTATACAGTATGTGTTTAGTCAAATAGTATTATTTCCCATTCAAATCATTCAAAATTGGAAAAGTAACCCTATGTAGTATGTTATAACACATTATACAATATCTTATAACTCCATTATACAGTATGTGTTTGTAACATATTAAAAATATTTAATTATACAATGTCTTATAAGCCATTGTACAGTATGTTATAACACATTATACGGTATATTATAACTCATTATACAGTATGTGTTTATAATATATTAAAAATATTCAATTATACAGTATCTTATAAGTCATTATACAGTATATTATAACTCATGATACAGTATATTATAACTCATTATACAGTATATTAGCCAGAGGATTATTCATTCATCATCCCATTACCTGTGCGTAGTCTCATCTGGTTAAAGTTTTCCCATAATAATAAAACTGAAATTATGTGTGATTAATTAGTTTTTAATTTCTCATTAGGAGCTTCCAAATTCAAATCAATTAGTTAAATAACAACAACAACTTCTTCTTCTTCCACCATGGTTGTTCTTGAGGAGAAATCATCATCATCAGTAATGGCTGTTCTTGATGTTGAATTGTCGATGATTCCGAGCTGAAATTGCCGATGATGAATTGATGATATATGAATTGAATATAAATTTAAAGTTTTCTGTATCAATCGTAACTTTCTGTGCGCTGAAATTGGAAGGAATAATTAAAAAGGAAAGAGGAATGTGTTATTGCGTATAACAAGGAATTTAATTTTGATCCTACATATTATTTGCATGGGTTTGTTAGATCTATTGACTAAAATGCCCCTATCATCAATAAATTAAAGATTAAAACCGAAATAATGGCTTTAATTATGGACCTTGGGATCAAATGGTTTAAATGGTCTAGATTGGGTCTTATATCTTACTTAAATTATATGGATGTATTTGATCCATATCGTATACATATATATATATATATGTAGAGTATTCTTTAATTACATTGGGTCGACCTTGAAGTTAAACTCTATTATTTGGTAAGCGTCTCCATTCTAATCTTATTTTACTTCTCCCTATGTAAGCAAATATTATGGTATTGGGGTCGGGTTTTGGACCCTTTAATCCAATTGACATTTATATTTAGATTGGAGTAAGAATATTACTAATGTGATTGGAATAAGAGTCCTACCGTGATAGGAAAATATATCTTTAAATAAGTTATATCTTCCCGGATATCACAATCAACAGTATTACGTAATACTCACAGAAAATACTATTTCTCCTCTTCATTGTTCTCTGTCAATCCCTCTTAGGAGTATCACCAAAACTCCATGGGTTTAAGGTGTGCATACGGTCAAGTGGATTGCTCTGATAGTTGATCCACCACGACGAGTAAGGTGAAGACACGATCGTGATTCAACCAAAGAGGCTTGTAGACGAGTCAGATTCGGGACGTTGGATCGACAAATTTCCACTACGTTTATTAGTAAACCCGATCCAACTTTAATTGCATCTGTGTGGATTTTATTTCCTACAGTAGTATAAGTTGAAGTAATACCGTCTCAAAAAAGGATTCACACTACATTATATATTTATACGGAAATAGTTGTTTTTTACTTTAAAACCAAGATAGTTTTGGTTAAGTACCTATTATGCCCTCCAGTTTAATTTAGCTATATGTTAATTGTATAATTAATTTTGTAACACAATGATTTGTAGGCCAAAAGTTATAAAATTTTAATTTAATTTATGCCTCAATTTGCAGAGAAATTTCCTTTTTCCTTCAAATTTAGCATTAAATTTTCAAAATCATTTCCATAATTGAAGAAGCTGATGTTACATAGCTATAAAGAGTTCCGTATTCTTTAAGATATGAAGATTATAGATGACACATATATTATAATTAGGATTTCAGATTTATTCTTTGCATGTGTTAAAACTTAAAAATGAAGGGCTGTTTTGAAAAAAAAAAAATTGAAATTTCCTATTCTGGAAGAAGTTGAATTGCACAACGTTTTGGTAGGGGTGAGCATTGGTTTCGAAAAACCGCCCGCACCGCACCGTTTTTTGTCAAATTTCTAAACAAACCGTGGTTTAAAATTTAAATGAAAACCGCACCGCCCTATGCGGTTTGGTTTCAAAATTAGTGTTAACAAAACCGAACCGCACCGCCACCGCCTACATATATATATATATATTATATATGTATGTATATTATTCTTTTTTAATTTGAACTTTTAATAGGTTTTACTCGTAATACTATTCATATTTGTAGTTTTATTTAATATTTGTTATTGAATTGATATGGTTATATCCTTTACAAGATTAATAATATGTTCAATCAACATTTGTGCGAGTGATAATATCTTATGATATTTTAGTGTTATATATTTTTTATATAATAGACACTTGAAGAGTTTTGATGAAAAAAAGTATTATAAATTATATTTATAACATTTGTTTTATTTAACTATCACATTATTTGTAATAGCCATGTCGCGTTAGATTACTTATGGTTTTATAACTTTATAATATACTTTACAATATCCTTTTGTAGATTTTAGTGCACAAATTTTAATAAACAAACAATTGTAATATGTCATATTTTGTATTACTTGTTTATATACAAATTTCTCTGTATTACTTGTTTATATACAAATCTGTCGTGCTACTTTTCATGCAAGCTAGATGAAGACATTTTCTTATATATGAGTGTGTTTTTATTTGATAAAATATATATACATTAGTAAAATATGTACATATTATAATTATACTCGGTGTAAAACAAATATTTAAAGTGATATATTAGTATTTTTTTCATGTTCTAAACGTATGATACACTTATATAATAATATGTAATGACATTAGTGTTTTTTTTAATGATTCATGAAATTTAATCTTGATAAATATTTTCCGGACAAGTATTTTCTTAGTTATGAATTATCATTATCTTTTTATTAATTAGTTTAACAAAAAATATGGCAAACATTGTATGCTTATTTAGTTTTAAAATGTAAAAGATCTTGAAAAACCGCCAAACCGCACCGAACCGCAACGCACCGCACAAAACCGCATAGTCGGTTTTGATTTACAAAACCGTAATTTAAAATTTTATTTCCTCCAAACCGCACTTGGCAATTCGGTTTGAAATTAATAAAAAAAAACGCTAAACCGAACCGCGATCACCCCCTACGTTTTGGGATATAAGCAGTAATATTTAGGTTATACAATTTAACCACTATCTATCCCACAACCAAACAACGCTAATTTTACGTTCATATTTTTATTTTTTTTTGGTAAAGAATTTTACGTTCATATGTTTCTTTGTTAAATTTGTTAACATTGTTCCTCTCTTTCTTTTTTAATGGATGTTAGATGTTCTGGGACAACTAATAAATCACAATCCAATTATATAATATATATATTTCGTATTTATATGAAACACAATAAAAATAAGAAAAATAGATATATTTGTCTCTTATCCAATCAAAAGGATACCATATATGTCAAACAAATCTATGTTAGACCAAATTCAATGGTTCTCTCACACAGTAAATTATATTGCGTGCGGTCCCCATACACACTTATATGAAAAAGAGAGACATATTACATTCGGATAATTAAACTCAATCTGCCATAGAATTACACCTTATATGTCTGCCTTGAAGTTACCGCTGACTCCCATGCTTTCGGCAAAGGGATAATTTCATTTTGGGAAACTTTGATGCCATATGTTAAATTTGTATTTTGATGGTTGAAAGATAAAATCAAGTTGCTCGATTTTTGTCTTGAGATTGATCATTAAATATTTTTTTTGAACTCAATTTGTTGACATTATCAATTAAACTTGAACATTTATTTCTTGTTCAGTAAGTTTGAAGATCGATTCTATTGTGAATTCGTAATTATTAGTAAAGAAGTGATAAAATATGTGCAAATAAGTTAAAATATTAAAGCTCTCAATTTGTATTCGACTTGATTAAAACCTTCTTTTATCTTGATTGTATTTATAAATAAATTAAATTCAAACATAAATTCTAAACTGATGTTAAGTCAAATGACTCGATATGATGAATTAACAAGAAAAGAAGATGATTCATAGGATTAATTCCATCCACCTCTCCTGAGTCATTGTGCTTTGATAATGACCTCCCCCTTATGTTTTAGAATTTGGCATTCAGCACCCCTATGTATAAAAATTATATGTACTACCATATTACCTTTAAATTTTCTTTTTCTCTATTTTCTATTTCTTATTCCTTCATTTCTTTTTCCATTAAATATAAAAAAGAATAAAATAATTAATCTCATGAAAATTTTCCATTAAAAATACTTTTAACACATAGCTATTTTTATCTAAAAGTAGGTACAACAAAAAATATGACTTATTCTATATAATTTATATATGTAGTTTTTCAATTTTTTTATGCGTGGTTCTTGAATTATATTCTTATATTGTTTCAATCACGTTTTTAAAAAATTAGTAGTTCTTTATTTTATTTTTATAGACAATAAAAAATTTATATCTCTAGAGATTTAAATTGTAGTAAACAAAATTATGAACATTGATAAAGTAATTTCGTTTTAATTTCAAACTCCCATCTTCTTCTCTTTTTTATTCTTTTTTTTGCTCCAAGTAAAGAGATGAGTAATAAGATATAGAATAAATATGAAGAAAATTTAAACATTCACTAGGGAAACATTATGATTTGAAATATCTGACATCATAGTGAAAATGAACATTTAGATGCCTCTTTATCATATAATATGTAGGAACTCTTTAGTCTCTACTCCAAATCATCCATGTGTCCTTAGCAAAGAGATTAAACTGAAATTACTCTTTCGATTTTTAGATTCTTGTTTATTGCAATAGTCAATAATACAAACCTACAAAGTTATAAATTTTTTATTGTTTATAGAATAAAATAAAATAAAGCACTACTAATCTATCAAAAACTTGTTTGAAACATTTAAAAGATAATTCAAGAACCACAAGAAGGAAATTGAGAGACCAAACATTTAAGTTTATTTAAAATAAGTTTAATACATGGAAAATTATTAACAACTCACTAAAATAAACTTTTATATTCAAAAAGCTCAGATAATATTTAGTCCCAAAAGTTATTAATCTTAAATTTTGTGTATCCCAACAAAAAGATTGTAAAATAGGTATTTTAGACAGAAAAAAAAAAAAAGAATACTTTCACGAATTATGTGAATATAAAAACCTATTTTACGGGGGTTTAATAATTTTTCCTTTACTATATTGTTTGTTATACCTATTTTTAAATAAAAATAACTAATCTTTTAAATTATTTTAATGAAAAACATTCTTGAGCATAATTTTTATTCATTTTCTTTTTTAGAATTAATAAAAAAGAAAAATTAGGAAGGAAATGGAAATGAATAGAAAATGGAGAAAAGGAAAAATTAAGGGTAAAAATGATAATGCGTATAATTTTTTTATGTATAAGAATAGTGGATACCAAATTTTAATATTATGAGGGGAGGTCATTGCCAGAGAGCAATACCTCAAATAAGGTGGATACAAATAACTCGTGGTTCATAAGAAGAAGAAAAAAAACGGTTAACCAAAAAGGAATTGTGAAACTTGATATGAGGTGTTGAATTACTATTCTTTGGTGACTTCACAGTTCACACTAGTTGATTTCACAAATATTACACAAAAGATGACCTAGGTTAGCTAATTTAAATACTATCACTATGTTTAAGTACAAAATGGAAAATGCCTATTCTTATTATGAATTCGTGATATCAATATCTATTAAAGATCTTCAGTTCTATTCGCGAAGAGAATAAGATGCTGCTCCCCCTCCCTCTGTCTTTTCCCGCTTTGCGAATCTTCCCCTATAACGCGGGCCGGGCGGCGGCGGGCGCGGGAGGAAGAAACCTAAGAGACTAAGAGAAGACGCTCTTATCTTAGGTCCTTTTTTTCAGTGCAACACAGGAAAGCGCCCTCTTTTTGTCATCCCTTGACCTATTGGGATAGCAGCCTTCGGACTTTGCCTGCCCTTTACAAGATTCCGTTCATAAGAAGAAGAAAAAAAACGGTTTAAACCAAAAAGGAATTGTGAAACTTGATATGAGGTGTTGAATTACTATTCTTTGGTGACTTCACAGTTCACACTAGTTGATTTCACAAATATTACACAAAAGATGACCTAGGTTAGCTAATTTAAATACTATCACTATGTTTAAGTACAAAATGGAAAATGCCTATTCTTATTATGAATTCGTGATATCAAGATCTATTAAAGATCTTCAGTTCTATTTTCAGTAACGTGCAAGTCTTTCTCTAATTTTTTAGTGATTGTTAGTTGATAGTGGTATTAGTTATTTAATAGTAAATTATTATTGATTATGGAATGTTGAATGCCAAAGATATTCCATTGCAACCAAAAAATAAAAAGTATTGATATACATGTAACTAGAGAAATACAAAATCCTTGTGTTCTTCTAAAGTGGGAAAATGCCAGTAGGTTGTTTAAATCGCTCATCTGAATTTGATTTTATGAAGAAAAAAAATCAGAAAATATATTTAAAATTGAGTCCAGGAAAAAGGGAAGTGATGGGCTATATATTTGTATCCCAACCAAAATTGCATTATTTGTTGAGAATGTCAATTTCATGACAACTCGGAATACGACAGATATTTGCCATGATTTGTTGATAAAAGTTCACCGAATTTTCACTACTGGTTACAAATTAGGATAGACATTATATGCCAGTACTATGTACTGCTACATCATGGGAAGTTAGCAATTTTAGGTTCTCATCTTCTTATCCACTACCTCTCTGCCACTCAATAACTATTACGAATAGAAGAAATTATATGATTAGCTAATTAGGAATCCTTTAAATTTTCAGGGATTTAGATAACCTTAGTAATTCTTTTGAAAAATGAAAAAGGAAAATCGATTATTCTATGTAGATAAGCACAATTGCCTTTTGTACGGTGATACTTGGGGGCTCTCGAGAGTTGGACTCTCGGGTGATCGCCACGAAACATGTACTCATAAATGTCTGGGGATCCACCATCACATGTATCATCAGTCATCACATATACATGTGATGTGAAGATTATCTCGAGAACCCAACTCCCTGAAACTCCCAAGTCTGATCCCTTTTGTAAATCACTCTTACACAGTAAACTAAAGTGTGCATATATTCGGATTCCACACTCATATTTGTATAAGGGCTAGAAACAAATGACAAGAAAATTAAAAAAATACAAAAAAACAAACAAACATATTACACCTAATATGCATAGAAAGCCTCTAAAGGGCTAAAGGCAAGATGAAAAAAAAAAAAATATTAAGTAAGCGAACAAGTGACCTTGATCCACGATTCCAGGTCCAGCTTCTAAGGAAATAGTTTCACTTTGTCTTAAAAAGGGGAAAATTCAAAATGGTCAACAGATATGCAATAAGTTGCCTCTTGCTAAGAGACCAGTCCAAACCAACTGCATAACTTGATTATATTGAGTTGTTATTTATTTCAGATATCAAACGACTCCATTTGTCTTTTGCAAATGACTCGAGTTAGAATCGTGTTAGAGGTTTAAAATCAAGTTCACTTTAGTAAATTAAGTTGAGCTTGATCCTTTTTCTGAAGTTTGTGATTGACCTCAAGCTCAGTTTATGTGTAACCGAGCCTACTTGAACTCCATTTTTTTAATAAAAATAAATCGTTATACTTGAATTTATTGTAATTGTGTAAAATTAAACAAAACAGTATTATTATTTGGGGAAAATTGCTAAAGACTCTCAAAAATAAATTCTTATATTAAAAAATTCTTGAAACTTTTTTTCAATCTAAAGTACCTATTCTATCAATTTTTCTTTCTGAAAATATCTAACAATTTAGGATAATTATTTTTTACCAAATTACCCTGGATTTTTTAGGTTACGAATTAATCATTTGGTATTTTTTTTAATAAAATATCTCAATTTATAAAGTGTGTAATAAGAAATTTCCTTTTAAAATATTCAGAATGTAATATTTGATGTATTTTTCTCTTAAAGTTTATATGTTAGTTAACCTAAAAATACTTTAATTATTTTTTTTAAATGCAAAAAATTATAGAAGTTTGATATTAATATCGTAATAAATACAAGTTATCAATTTAAAAATTCCAGATAAAAACTTTATATAATAAAATAATTGGTTAATTCCTATCTGAAAAGCGAAGGGTAATTGAAACAAAAAAATGACACCTTTGATTTTTGGATTCTTTTGAATGAAATATTGGTGGGATGAGTATTTTGGATTGGAAAATATCATGATAAATTTTTGTATAGAGAAATCAATTTTAAGAATTATTTGTAGTGATTTTCACTACTATTTACTATAAAATTTATTATTATAAAATTAATATAATTTCAAAGTGTTGCTATGTTTATTTCCATAAGATAGAACTAATATATCATTAGAATACATGATTTCATAATATATTACATTATCAAACTATAATATATTCATGTAAAAATAAATTGGCACCGAACAAATAATATGTATTTCGGATATCCATAGCGAGAACCTATACAGCAAACTTACTGAATCCATCAAATTAATGGGCAAGAAAAGAAATTATAAATTCCCAAAATTTATAATCATGCCGTAAAACAAATTCATGCCTTGATTTCATTTTTTGGTAAATCAATTCATGCCTTGATTTCCCTGATAATATAATAGGGCCCTCGTATTGTACACACGTTCATATATGGTTATACACATGACAAGCATTGGAATCAAGCCTTTACCAACAAAAGGAAAATTAGATTTTGCAGCGGAATTTTTTAACTTTAAACGAATCTCTTACAATAATACAGAGTAAAAATTCATCTATTTGCATGATTTTTATCGAAGGCAGAAAAACAATTCACATAATTCTACTGAAAATTCATAAATTTATCGTGACTCTGACACCACTTGTTAAAATATTGCCCTTAATCATAGAACCTCACGTTTTTCACAAATATGAATTAAACACTAGAGCGGAATCATACATGAATCCACAATAACTGAGATGGTTGTGGTTATAAGATGATTGTGGTTATTGATCTTCACTAATTATGAATATTTCAAACTTATATCGAATAATTTCTCTGTATTCTCTCTTTTGATAAGATGATAGAATAAATTGGAACTCTAATTGGTATGACTTAGGGATCACAACCTTACATTTTAATAATCCCATAGGATTTATTTATGTTCTAGTCTATTGTAGAATAGAAATACGAATTACACGCAATTAAAAAGCTTATAATTGAGTTGCAATAGAAAGGAAAAATAGGAACATAAATGAAAGAGACTATCGATGTGTGGAGCAGGTCTTTTATCAGATTTTGGTGTATTATTTTGGTATCGCATCAATGAATAACATATACGTATCTGTGAGTAACAATTTTAAATTATTATTTTTCAGTTTTTACGTACACGTGTCTGTGATTCATTGGTGTGACACCAAAATATGATAGAAAATGCGGTGCGGTCGACGTGAGATTGTGAGTTGCAACTATGGTCATTAAACCAATGAAGAATCGATTCATATGCTCAAAATAAGCTAGCCCTACTTTTATTAAATTCAATTACTACAGTTCCATGAAGAGAGCATCTCATATATATACTCAGAGTGTGGTTGGCATCCACTGAATGATCCAAATTAATGAAAGCCTTGGAAAGGACAGAATCATTTGTTGGAAGCTCAAAAAGATCAAAAATCTTTTAAAAATGACAAAATAAAAGCAGCAGCCTACCCTACAGCTATATATCCTTCATTGCTCCAACCTGTCACCAGCTTAATTATATTATATAACCCCCACTCCACTTGCTATCCTCCTTACTCACAAGCATTTTGCTACTTCCTTAAATGCCCCCCCACTCCCCCCCTATATATACACACACACTCAAATTCAAATACATCATCACATTAGACACATACCAACTTCACTTATCCATCAACATTTGAACTAAATGGCTTCTTTTCATAATGGCTTCTCTATACTTTTAGTGTTGGTACTTGCTGTAGTGGGAGCAAATGCTGGTAATTTCCGCCAAGATTTTGACCTAACCTGGGGCGATAACCGGGCCAAGATTTTCGGCGGAGGGCAACTTCTTTCTTTGTCTCTCGACAAAATATCTGGTTCCGGATTCCAATCCAAGAGGAAGTATTTGTTTGGGAGGATTGATATGCAGCTCAAACTTGTTGCTGGCAACTCCGCTGGCACTGTTACTGCATACTACGTATGTATTATTATTAACAGTTATTTTTTTTATATATACTTTAAATTTTCATATACTATTACATCAAGAATATCAACGTCTTAGATAAACTTAATGTTTTGCATTTTGTGAACTTTTGTAGTTCACTTTCCTCATGTGTTGTGGAAAAAAGTGATGGTTGAGGTCAAGTCATATTCAATACTAAATAAATATTTGGTTAAACATGCATGAAAATAACACACTCAAAATAGACAACATGCAACTTGTTCGCCTCATCTAAAAGGTTTCACTATTTCATCCGTGACCATCTTTCAAGTTGTGGTGTAGAGCCTATTTACATCAAATTTTTTATGTACCCCATGTAACGTCGACGCTTACTACATGTCGATCCTAGGATTCGATATTTTATATATCTCTACTTAATTTTTATCATTTACCTAACTCACTTATCCAAACTCAATGGAAATATTCTCACATATTTACTTATTTGTCCAAGTATAACACTTCAACTAGGGGTAATAGTTAAATCTTACAATTTGGTTGGTGTGTTTTATTTGCAGTTATCGTCTCAAGGGCCGACGCACGATGAAATTGACTTCGAGTTCCTTGGAAACGTCACAGGACAACCTTATATTCTCCATACAAATGTCTTCGCTCAAGGCAAAGGAAACAGGGAACAACAATTCTATCTATGGTTTGATCCTACCAAAAATTTCCACACCTACTCAATCATATGGAACCCTCAGCATATTGTGTAAGCATAGCCCTCATCTCATACTTACATCATGCACACATCTATAATACACATTAGCACAATAAGTAGGAAAGTTCTTGCTTTTACCCTGCGGTCCACACATACATTGAGAACGATTACGACACATTAGCAGTGACAATAACGCTATGCTGATACTGATATGGCATGATTATCGATGTTTATAAACACGTACACTCATTTACAATCTGCAAATTACGACCACTAATCCAAATTTTGTATTTCAGCTTCCTCGTGGACAACACTCCGATAAGGGTGTTCAAGAATGCTGAATCAGTTGGTGTACCGTACCCAAAGAACCAACCAATGAGAATCTACTCTAGCCTTTGGAATGCTGATGATTGGGCAACCAGAGGAGGGCTAGTGAAAACTGATTGGTCCAGGGCGCCCTTCACGGCATACTACCGGAATTTCAACGCACAAACCTGTACTGGATCTTGCACTTCCAGCAATTCTAAATTCTCAAATGGAGCATGGCAGAGCCAAGAGCTAGATGCTTATAGCAGGAGAAGACTCAGATGGGTTCAGAAGAATTTCATGATATACAATTATTGCACCGATTATAAACGCTTTTCTCATGGCTTTCCTCCAGAATGCAGGCAATGATCAAGTTTCTTTACAAGACTATATATCAATTTCACTTCTTTTCTATTCTTGTATTTGTACACGATGCAAATAAAATGGAAATAATTGTTTGTTGGATTCATTGAGAGATTTAATGCTAACTCCTACCACATCGAAACTTAATTTACAGAACCTTGCAAGCAATACTTCCAAAATAAAAAACTTAGATCAGAATATCATTCCGAGGCGCAGTTCAGAAACTATGTTCAAACAACATACGAATAATCTGTACCACGCAACAAATCTTGTTATCTTCTGCGCCGAGTGAGCAACAACAGTCAATTTTTACGTCTTAAACTGACCAAATCTCGACTAAATGGTCTTCCGAGCTTAAGTAATGTTCTAATTCTAGTGGTTAATTCAAAAGCATATGCTTATGCTCAAGTCCTTGACATATGATCTACTTTCTTTTGACACAGTTGAGAAGTGATGTGATACCAGAGAATGAGGTTTGTGCTTTCTATTTAATGCAATGTGGGCAAAATATACGGATCACGTTTCCATCTATCACAAATGTAGGTCTGGAATTTCGCCAACATCAATATAATGTTTAATTTATATCCAACCTGTATTGAGCATAAACTTAGCAACCTCATCCGTGAATTGACAAGTTAGTTTTGCTTTTGAAGGTCACACTTGAATTGAAAAGAATCACACTATAAGTAGAGGAGAAAGACAGGTTCTTCTCTATCTATCCGAAAGAGACAAATATGTGAGAACATTTAAGGCAAAAAGAATCAATTGTCTCAAATATGCAAGATTCAAATTCACGGAAGAAGAATGATTACTCAAACACAGATATTCAATTCAATCACAAATAGGATAACACTTCTCTCCACGGGCTATATATGAAATATTTTGTAATTTGGAAAAAAAAATCACTAGTATTTATCTGCGGTACACTTAATAAATAGACTAAGTTTGAACATGTGATATCCGGGTTGTTTTTCAGAATCATGAGACACCGCCATCAAGCTTGCATATCAGCTTTCAATATATTCAGAACTCCTGGTATTAACCCCTTATCATCTCTTCTTTGCACTAGTTGACGGGTTTAACATCGGAATAGCTTTCTCGTCAAAATGATTAGCAAACGTCACCTTGGGCTGCAGCAAAGCCTGTAGTTGATATAATAAATTAAGAAACTCTGAGATGTACACAAGAAATTCAAACCAACTGAACCTCTTGTGAATAAAGAAAATGTAATTATAATTTTTTCTTTGAACTACGAATAGCATTTCGAACTAGACTACAGAAGAATAGTGGTACATACTGGGATTCGGCAATGAATATTGAGATCATAGTTCAATTTGGTGAGGCGCTCTTTTGCTAGATTTTCTGTTTCCACTGCTCTATTGCATGCTTGCTTAACCTGTACCTACATTTAAAAGAGGAAAAAGAATGTAACTTATTAAACTTTCCAAAACTGTGTGACAGAAAAAAGGTGATAAATGCAACAAGAATCTTAGGCTCCTAGAGATTGCAAGAAATTTAGTGTAATAAAGAGACATTGATTCATACTGCTGGGAATGCAAAAAACAACTTTGAAGAGGTAGTAGCAAAATCTGAACATTAACTGCCATTTCTACAGTTTAGACAAATCACAACAGAACTTTTGCTCTCCACCGTTAGTTTTAACACTGTAACTGTCTTATAAGAACTAAAATTTTATGTAGCTAACCGATGTTTCAAGAATCAACTTGCAACCATCAACAGAAATATAGAATGAAGGAAGAATTGCTGCAAAATAAAACACTTGAACAGATCATAAAAATAAGTAATTCACAAGAAAACCAAATTCTTCGTAACTAACGCTAATGGGGGAAGATTAAAACCAACTGTGAGTTTGATACCATAGCATGACCAGATAACAAGGCAAAGAATGCGCATATGAATATATTGCAATTAGCTTAACTGCAACTTACTGGATTGAGTTGGATGACATCATTCTCATTAGCACAGGATTTCTCCAATACACGACGAAGATTTGCTAATTCTTTCATCAACTCTGATGCGATTTCTTCAGCATCATTCATCTGATTCTGTGAAAATTCGAATGCTCTATCAGCATGTAGACGAAAGGAAGCACAGTTGAGACAATTACAGAGCCCTCTGCATCCTCTGGGATTTCTCTTTAGTATTCCCTTGATAGAACCATTACTATGAGTAACCAAAGCATCAGATGAGCTTTGGTTCACATCAACTTTTTCAATTGACCTTATATTGTTGTCATAAAATTCCAATCCCTTATCCAAGCATTTTTTGGGTTTTGCAACTGGCCCAGATTCTTTGGAAGGAGAATGCTCGTTTAAAATTTCATGATTGCTGGTGGAAGATGGAGTCGTTGCAGAACAATTCTCTTTCGGGTAACAATTCAGTTCTAATTTACTGGGACTACATTGAGATTGAGTCATTTCTTCTGGCTTTAAATCAAGCAGCATGCATGGTTCAGTGGGGGTTTGAGAAGTGACTGAACCATTTGGTGAGATGTTGGTTGAAGGTGACGGTTGGATTGCTGAACCAGGGCTAGCATCAGTATCGGGAGATGAGTCATCT
Organism: Buddleja alternifolia; assembly: GCA_019426215.1. Lineage (NCBI taxonomy): Eukaryota > Viridiplantae > Streptophyta > Magnoliopsida > Lamiales > Scrophulariaceae > Buddleja > Buddleja alternifolia. The sequence goes on from CM033403.1 coordinate 15,901,866, forward strand.
GAAGGAGGGATAGGGTCCTTATGTAGTTCCCCATAGAATTTATCTGTATTCTTGCAACTTCGTTCAGCAGTGGCAGCTGATAGTATATGTAAATCTTCTTTCAAATCCGCCAGAGGCTTTGGCTGTTGAATTATTCTTGAGGCACCTATTTAGAATATTAACAAACAAAGATTAGCTTGTAAGCATGTCACCTAAAACAACGATTAGCTTGAGGCGATGTTTATTCATTTTCTATTTGGAAAAAGTGAGACATACAGGAATTATGTTTCGACATATCCATTAGAAATGGAAGCAGTCTTCTGTAGCTGAGCGACTTTGGATTCTTGAATACCTTCATTCTAGAACAAGGATTAAGGACCTGGAGTAAAGCAACAAATCTTCATCTTAAATAAATAAAAAGACCATTTGCAATTGTCAAGACAGAAGTTTGGCAAGCAATTACTTATGCCAATTTCATCAGAAAAACAAAAAATTTAACTGAAATCACGGCCCAATAATGGATATGTACAAAACAGTTATGAATTAAGAGAGCTTACCGATCTGTTTAAAGAATTGGTGCCAAATTTGGCATCCGGACTCTGTTCCAAGCCGATATTTTTGCTACTACCAATACCAACTGAAAACTCCTTACAATTTTGGTTCTCAGGAAGCACATTGTTAGCTTCTCCACCATTACGAACTTCCATTTTGATAACAATACTAGGATCAGGAGGCGTCGTCTGGCAGAATTCTTCCTCGACAACAGCATCAATCCTACTTGCATCATTCTCATTATGCTCCACTTCTAGTGGTCTAGTATTTTCCGTATTATGATCCAATCCATTTTCTGGACTACTCAAATTCTGCTGATTGCAGGGTTCCGATTTATAGAACCTCTGAACGTCCTCATTCTCTAATGGCATTATATTATCAGAATGAGGCACGACGTTCTCAACATTAGCTGTATGACGATTCTCAGAAATTGAACTCACTTCGGCACTGGCATCATCCAACTTCTGGATTGGGATTGCAGCATCTACTATTTCAATTTTAGAAACAGCTATACAATGACATCTATTAGTTACTACGCATAAGCCTCAGACGAATAATTTCAATATTCATAGCCTAGAAAATCGTTCATATAGAAAAGCATGAATATAAACAACAGAGCAAGGACTTACCGGAGTCATCATTCACAATGCCCGTCAGATAGGGAAGCAATCTTCTATAGCTGAAAGAGCTCGGAGACTTGAAAACCTTCCGACGCCCACACATATTAAGAGCCTATAAATTGGGTAAAACATTTCAGCACTAACACATTATAGAAGAAATATAGCAAATTGTATCACCGCGCTAACAGACAACCAGATTACATCAAACACGCACTTCTACACAGCATAACATCTCATGTTTATCCAATATAAACAAAAAATAGTAAGAAAAATAAGAACCAAAAAAATACGCAAAATCTATCATACTTTGCTTGAAGCAAAATCTACTGCAGGCAAGGCAAGAGCATTTCCTTACCGTTTTACTTTTCGTAATCGACTCATTTCCAGAAATCGGCTGATCCTTCAAATTCAGACCATTTTCGCTAACATTTGGTTCATCCTCTGTCTCCAATAATGCTATCGCTTCAGATTGTTCACATCGATCCACTTTCAGATCGGATTCCAAAATCCGAGCCGAGTCCATGTCCGGAACTGAACCTGCATCTGAACCTTTGAGCAACTTCCTACTCTTTTTCACATTATCCTCCTTATCATCATCTTCTTTTTCATCTTCTTCTTCTTCAAGAACTGAATTAACATCTGGTGTAAAGACCCTTCGCGCTCGGAGATCTTTAATGGACGAAACCCGCGAAGCATTGTTGCAATTTATCTTGAGAAAATCTTCCACTTGTTCGATCTTGGCCCGAAAGTGATAGGGTTTAGTCGGAACCGGGTCGCGCCGAGCAATGCCGGATCGATTGCGGTGGAAATAAATCTGGGACTTGCTGCGGGTAAAAATGCCGGCTAAAGGGTTTGAACCTGATGATAATTCATTGCTTTTCTTCCTCTTTCGGGAATGAATTTTGACCGATGATGATGATACTTCCATTGGTGGTGATGGGTTTTGAGTCTTATGCGAATCACTTTTATCTTTGTGTTTTTTAATTTGTGATGGTGATTGTTTTTCTGAGAGGTGCAGAAGGTATGGAGTTAGGATTGTGAGTGTGAGTGAAATAAAGGGTGGGTGTGTTTTTGGAGGGAAGGCGTTCTCTTTTGTGGCGGGAAATTCAGACTCAGACTTTGTGCTGCTGCGTTTTATTCAATGTAATTATATTTTTTTATCCAAACTATTCAAATTTTTATTTTTTTGTATTTTTTTTATCCAAATTACATTAATTTTTACAAAATTTTATATTTTAGCATTTTTCGACAAAATAGCGGGCGTATTCTGCAGGGTTTCATCATATATATCACATGTAATCTTTTTAAGGATAAATATGAAATTTTATCAATTAAAATAACAATTTGTTGTGGTTTCGCTATTTTGAATGTTAATATTTAAAGTATTATTTCAACTTAAAAGAGTAAAAATAGTAAACCTCAAATTCCATTAAATGTCATTTTTACCCTTAAAAGGGTCGTATGCAATGTACATAATGAAATTTCGACAAATATTCTATCGAAAAATGCAAAAATATAAAATTATGTAAAAAATCGTATAGTTCAAATAAGAAAATGTAACAAATAAACAATTTTAGATAAAATAATACAAAATCCGTTTAGTTCAGATAAAAAAGTGCAAAAAAAAAGGTTATTTATAAAAGTGCGAAAACCCGAATAGTTTGGATGAGAAAATGTAATTACTCCTTTCTTTAATTTTTTGGACCCCATAGGGTCTACTCAAACATGAGTTGGGCCCATTTTTCTAGTTTTTCCTTTTTACCCATTAGCCCAAAAATGGGCTTGTATGGTATTGTTTTCATTTCTAAATTCTAATTCTCATTTTCAAATTGAAAAATGTAAAAAATTGAGTATTGATTTTTGTGTTAAAAATGAAAATATGTTTGGATGAGTTGTTTTTGAGTTGTTAATTTATAAGTTGAAAATGAAAATATGTTTGGATAAATGTGATTTTGTGTGAATTTTTATACGAAAAGACGTGATAATGATGAAAATATGATTTGATAAATATTTTTGATATATAAGTAGAATAAAAAATTATACTTAATTTGACATAAAGTAAAATTGATTTGTAGTTGGTGTGTATATATATATATATATACACACACTTCTCTACTATATATATGACATTACTTAATCGTTTTATAAATCACATGTATATCAATAATTTTAATAAAAATATTTTTATTCAAATTTATGTTAAGAAATGTGTAGTAGTTAAAATTATTTAACAATGACCATAATAATAATAACTACATTGTATAAAAATATTATTTTATTTAATCAGATATTTTTATTTTTATTTTTTGAGTTTGGAGGGAGGTTTTTTTTGGGGGGGGGGGGGCTACGCATGAGTTAAGCTCAATTATACATGCCACATAGAATTAAAAAACAATTCATGAAAGTAAGACTTGGGGGAGGTGTTATGTCAGCGAGATTCATGGGGTTTGTGGCTGGCAGCAACATCAGTTTTCATTCTTCATGGAATGGATTCCCAAAATTTTGGAAATTCAAAACCGAAAAAAGGAGAAAATTACTTGGCCCAAACATGTTTTGGGTCTTCAAGTTCTGGAAAATTACGGAACATATATCTTCAAGTTTCTGGAAAAACATTCTTCAATTCTTGTATTTTTCTTCAAGATTCATTGCGATTTGAAAATTTCAAATCTCAATTTCATATATTAATTTCGAATTTGAATTCATTGCGATCTGTAAATTTTCAGATCTCAATTTCTTATATCAATCGATCGATTATCATCAAATTTGATAATCAATTTGGGGATTCTTTCTTCCGCAGCGCTCGATCTCTGCAATCTTGATTCGTTGTTCGATTTAGTCCTGATTATTTCAATATTCATCTTCATCAAAATTCATCATGACTGATATTCAAGTCACAGGATCAACTGATCCAGTAATCAGTGTTCAAAGTCCATTATTCTTACATCCATCCGATTCTCCTCACATCACTTTAGTCTCAGAAGCCCTAAAAGGAGCAGAAAATTACAAGGTGTGGAGTACGCAGATGATCATTGCCTTAGAGGCAAAAAATAAATTGGTATTTGTCACTGGTTCGTATCCTAAACCTAAATCTGATGATCCTCTTTTATCTCAATGGAAAAGATGCAATGCTTTAGTACTTTCTTGGATACATAATGTGATAAGTAGTGAGTTGTTATATGGTGTTGTATATTGTGATTTGGCATTTTCTGTTTGAAAAGATTTCAAAGAAAGATTTGATGAAACTAGTGGAGTGGAAATGTTTGGCCTTTTAAGGCAGATTAGAACCACAACTCAAGGAACTAATTCTGTGAATACATATTATTCAAAATTGAAAAAGTTGTGGGATGAGAATGAATCTCTTATACCTTATACTACCACTGTTTTTTCACAAGAATATAAGGATTATATACAACAAATCAAGATGATGCAATTTTAATGGGCTTGAATGACTCTTATAATGCCTTAAGGTCACAGATTCTTATGATGACACCTTTACCTTCTCATGTTCAAGCTTATTCTATGATTCAAAATGAAGAGAAGCAAAGAGGGGTTCATGCTTCTATTTCCAGCAATGAATCCTCAATTGCTTTTTATACTCAAGGACAAGTATCAAGGAATTAAAATCTTACTACCAGAGGAGGCTTTACACCTCAACAAAGCAGAAAGAATACAAATGTGAAATGTGATCACTGCAATCTCACCAATCATACAATAGATCAGTGCTATAAATTGATAGGATATCCCACAAACTATTTTAAAGGAAATTCTAGAGGTAAGAAACCTTTTGGTAATAGAGGTGGCTTCAATGGCAATAGAGGAGGATTTAATGCCAACAATGTGGCATATGAAGGAATGACTCAAGATCAGTCTTACAAAGATAGTGATAATACTGGTGGAAATTCTTCACAACAAACAATCTTTGACCAGTCTATTAAGGTTCCAGTTTTTACTCCTTCTCAGTATCAACAGATTATGCAAATGTTAGCTGGAGGCAATTTAGGAGCATAGCCTGTTCTTTCTGCAAATCACTCCACTAAAGTGGCAAGTGACATTAAAAACCCCTTCTGTTTTCTTACTTCTACTAATTCTGATTCCTGGATCATTGATAGTGGAGCAAATGAACATATGACATGTAATCTGGATTTATTTTCTTCTTACAATGATATGAATGCCTCTGTCAGGTTGCCTAATGGTAGTATCACTTCTGTTACACAAGTTAGATATGTGATTTTAAGCATTGATTTAATACTAAAAGATGTTCTATATATCCCTGAGTTCAAGTTCAATTTATTGTCTATATCTAAGTTTACATCTGACAATAAATGCACTGTTAGTTTCTTTCCTAAATTCTGTATTTTTCAGGATCTATGGACTGGAAAGATAAAGGGGATTGGTAAAGAAAACAATGGCCTTTATCATCTTGTTCCTGGAAATAACAAAGATAGTAGCAATTTTACTGTTTTGTGTAAAAATCTTGGGTTTTCTTCTAATAATGTAAAAATGAACAATACTAGTTTCAGTAATGAAAAGTTGAATTCTTCTCATTTTTGGCATTTGAGATTAAGCCATTTATCTTTTTCCAAGCTTACTTTACTGCCTAAGATTGGTAATACTTTAAGTAATAAACAGCTTCATTATTCTGTATGTCCTATGGCAAAGCATGCTAGAACTTCTTTTCCTCAACATAGAAGCAGTGTTACTAATCATATTTTTGATCTTGTGCACGTTGATATTTGGGGTCCTTATAGAACTCCAACATATCAAGATGAGAGATTTTTCCTTACTATTGTTGATGACTTCTCTAGAGGTACTTGGACTTTTTTGCTGAGATATAAATCTGATGCTATTAAGTATCTAAAGTCTTTTTTTCAATATGTTCAAACTCAATTTAATGTCTGTGTGAATTTTAAAAACTGATAGAGGGCAAGAATTTCTGAGTCATGAAGCTGTCAATCTATTTCAAAGTCTTGGTTTGATACACCAAACTTCTGCATCCTACTGTCCACAACAAAATGGTACAGTGGAGAGAAAACACAGACATCTATTAAATGTTGCAAGAGCTCTTATGTTTCATTCACATGTGCCTTTGAAATTCTGGGGTGAGTGTATTCTTACCTCCACATATCTTATTAACAGAACTCCTTCTGCATTGTTGCAAGGAAAAACTCCTTTTTTTGTGTTATACTCTAAAGATCCTTCATTATTACACTTAAGAGTGTTTGGATGCTTATGTTATGCAAAAATCTTAACTCAAAGTGACAAGTTTATGCCTAGGTCAAAAGAATGTGTGTTTATGGGTTACTCTAGTACACAAAAGGCCTATAAATTGCTGGATATGCATACTAGTGAGTTTCTTTACTCTAGAGATGTGATATTTCATGAGAATATATTCCCTTTCACTGTTACAAATCCTAACCCCCCTAATCTTCTAGTGGAAAACAGTGAAGAATGGTATTCTGAATATAATTCAAATTATGATACTTCAATTGGGGTTCATTCTAAGTTACATGATGAGAGTTCTGGACACATGGAGCCTCCTCTTACTCAGTCTCATACTGATTCTATGCCCCTTAGAAGATCATCTAGAGAGGTTAATCCACCTTATTAGACAAAGGACTATATATGTTCATCTATTGTTAATAATATCACTTCTTGTTCTACTGCTCATCCACTTGCTAAATTTCTGAATTATTCTAATATTTCTGATGAATATAAATCTTTTCTATCTGCATTATCATCTGAACATGAACCTCAGACTTTTGAGGAAGCTATAATTCATGATAAATGGAAACAAGCAATGGTACAGGAAATGGAAGCTCTTGAGCTTAATCAAACCTGGACTATGGTGAATTTGCCCCCAGGTAAGAAGCCCATTGGTTGCAAATGGGTTTATAAAATTAAATATAACCCTGATGGTAGTGTCAACAAATATAAGGCTAGATTAGTAGCCAAAGGTTATACACAAAAAGAGGGGATAGATTATTCAGAAACATTCTCCCCTGTGGCAAAGATGATCACTGTAAGGTCAATGATTGCTTTAGCATCTATTAAAGACTGGCCCATTGGCCAATTAGATGTCACCAATGCTTTCCTGCAAGTGATCTTTATGAAGAAGTGTATATGCATCCTCCACAAGGGATTTGCAATTTAGGGGAGTCGAATAGAGTATGTAGATTACAAAAGATTCTCTATGGGCTCAAATAAGCCCCTAGACAATGGAATTCAAAGTTTACTGAGGTCATGAAGAAAGCAGGTTATTTCCAATCCCTAAATGACTACTCTCTTTTCACAAAAAGTCAGGGAAGTGATATGGTTATATTACTTGTTTATGTAGATGATATTTTAATCACCGGTAGTTGTAATAAAATGATTTCTGATTTGAAAACTTTTCTACAGAATAGCTTTTATATGAAAGATTTGGGAAAACTGAGATACTTTCTTAGCATTGAAGTTGCAAGATCCTCTAAAGGAATTGTACTCAATCAAAGGAAGTATGCTCTTGATTTATTAAAAGAAGTAGGAATGCTTGGATGCAAATCTGTTAATGTACTATTAAACCTAACACTAAGCTCACCAGTTTTGAATTTGATCAAAGTCAGAAATCAAATATTACAAATCCTATTCTAGATGATATAAGTAGTTATCAAAGACTAGTAGGCAAGCTTATCTATTTAAGCTCTACCAGACTTGACATTTGTTATGTGGTGCAGAATCTAAGCCAATTTATGCATTGTCCCAAGGTGTCTCACATGGAAGCTGTAAAGAGGGTACTAAAGTACATTAAAGCAACTGCAGGATATGGAATACTTCTATCATCTACAAGTGAACTAAAGCTTGAAGCCTGGAGTGATTCAGATTGGGCTAGCTGTCCAATGAGCAGGAAGTCTGTCACAAGTTATTGCATCAAACTAGGAAGCTCCTTGCTTTCATGGAAAACTAAGAAACAAAGCACTGTGTCTAGGAGCAATGCAGAAGCTGAATATATGGCAATGACAACTACATCTTGTGAAATTGTGTGGTTACAGAGATTATTTGATGACCTTAGGATATTTTGTTTGAAGCCATCTACTCATCAATGTGACAATAAAGCAGCTCTATATATTTCATCAAACCCTGTCTTTCATGAGAGAACCAAACACATAGATTTGGATTGTCATTTCATCAGAGAACAACTTATGAAACATTAAGAATGATTTTGTAAGGACTGATCAGTTTGAGTCATTGGTGTTCAAGCTTGGTGTATACAACTTATATAACACCAGGCTTGAGGGGGAGTGTCAAGAAGAGAAGTCAAACTATGGTCAACAAGTCAATTAAGTTAGGTGAGGAATATAGCAGGTGGAGGCTTTCTAGAAATATGAGTTGTATTTCCTTTTATGTTTTTAGTTTTACATTACAGAAGGCTACTTCTCATATTCATCTTGTAATGATCAATTTTCTAATTTTCAATGAAAGTATTCTTTTCTTCTTAATTCTTGATTTCTAACAGACATGTTGGGCTAATGTTCTCGAGTTAGGTTCTGGAGGCCCGTTTAATCCACAGTTGTGCCCATTTGCCAGCCCAATATTTGAGGGGTCAACATGCTGTTGACTAAACTTTTGGGGGCTGTTTTGCAATAAGTTGGGGTTTAATATAAAGATTAAAAACCCATCTTTCTTCTCACATTCAGAACAAATTTTCTCTATCTACCATTCTCTCTCTCCCTGTTGTTTAGCTCTAGCCCAGTTTTCTTCTCTTTGTGTTCTTTACCAACAGATCAATCATTAATCTTCTGCTATTTATTCTTAGACTGTTGTGTAGATTAAAGGTCGTACCAAGAGTTCTATAGCTTTATCTTTGATTCACTCTTTCTAGTTTCTTAGGGAATTTTATTTTCCCTTCTTCATTCATTGTAATTTTCTTCAAATCTTCAATAAATTGTTTGTCTTAGTTTTTTAACATGGTATTAGAGCATTAAGTTCTTTTACCAGTCCTATGGACCTTTATTTCTAGTTTTTGATGTTTTTCTTCAAAGCCTTGTCAATCTGTGTACCTCTTTATTTTTCAGTTTTTGATTTCTTGAAGCTCCGTCGATTTTCTTGAATTTTTGGAGTTTGTTGAAGTTTATTTCTCCATTGATTTCTTGGAGATTCTGGGTAGTTATCGGCTTTTGTGGTGGTATTAGTTTTTTGGGCTTCGCTTCATGGTGTTTTTTGACTTTTCCGGCGGGAAATAGGTCTTATTCGGTGGTATTCTTTGTTTGATTTGTGGCTGTTAGTATTTGCCCTCAATGCCGAGAAATTAGATTGAGAAGGGCATTTTAGTTATATTGTACAAACAATTATATTTTATTTATAGAATAAGGCAATTAGTTTTGTTCATGTAAATCTATTTGGCATTTAAGTGTGTTGAACAATAAGTTGAGATTTGAAGAAAGACTTTCCACCTCTTGTTAGAGGGATAAGAGAAGGCACTGGAAGAGTCAAGTACTTAATCTCTTAAAATAATAGTTTACGAGTTAAGGAATTCTAATTGGGTATTAAAATTCAACTCGTATGACACCTGCTTTGATAAGGAAGCACTAGTTGAACATTGATTAGATAGTGGGAGCTGGTGTCATAAATATAGTTAATGGAATTAACATATTTGAACTCGATTCGCATTAATCCGATCACATGGGTATTTATTATTTGACGGTCAATGATTGGGATTAAGATTGGGATAATATGTGTGGATTTTAGACCTGAGGAGTTATTTACAATGTGCTTGTAGTATTGGATATGTTATCAGAGTAGTTAGACCCGTATTACCTAATAGGTGGGGTCGAGCTCGAAGTACGATTCAACTACTGCATTCGACATTGTAAGAAAATTGACAATACGGGATTCACCGTCTCGATAGTAAACGAGTATGTGACCTGTACCATCATAAGTAATTGAAATTATAAGTCTCTGGCCAAAGCATATAAACTAGCTCGTGATGGTCACTGTGGGTAGTTTGATAATCTTACATTATTATGATTCCAAAGTACAGTATCAAGTTCTATGAGTTTGACGTACCATGGCTCTTACTTGATTGGGTCGCGTCGGTGAAGAGTCTATACGCAAATGGTAATCACAATCAAAAGGTTTGTAATGATGATGATGTCATCTCGTATTCGGTTGGACAACAATTTGGTTCCACGGGGTTGGCTAGGTGACAATCATATCCTTTGGTATCCTCTCATTGTCAATCGATTCGAGCCTAGAGAGTAGCCCTTTATAAAGAAGACATGACGTCTTGTTATTTACATAGTAAAGGGTATTTTGGTAATTTCACTAAGAGTGAAAGGATGGACTAACTTAATTAAGTTATTTAATTGGATTAAATAATATTTAATTAAGTTATTAATTCATAAGTTAAATTAATTGAGAATTAATTTATTAGTTGAATTAATTAATTGGATTAAGTAATTAAATAATATCCAATTGGGTTGGACTGAGAATTAATTAATTACATATGGACTGAGATGAATTTAGCTCAATAAGCCCATACAACAGGCCCGGTCGGCCGGCCCACTTATTTGTAGGAGAGTTGGAGTTTATTTAAAGAACTCCAACACCTGAACTAATTCATAACGTGTGATTTGGAATCAGCCCTTACATGTAATTAGACAAGACAGAAAATCCCCTTCCCTCTCTCTGACCTAGCAACCACCTTCAATTGTCGTAGAGGAGCTCGGAGTTTTCGAAGATCTTTTTGCGTGATATCTAGAGGTAGGATTCCCGGGGATTGCTAATCTCATCAAATCGATACAAATCGATTTACTGTCAAGAAATCAACAATGAATCGAATTGATTCATGGTTTGGGAATTATTTTTATCCGCTGCGTTTTTATTCGAATGATTTCCAACATTGGTATCAGAGCCAAATTCGTGGCTATGTTGATTTTTTTTGTGTTTATGTATGTTTTATTTGATAATTACATGAACATGATATATACATATAGTATGTTTTTTTATTTTGAATCAAATTTCGATTGTGTGTAAATATAAAAATTAACTCTAAAAAAAATGGGATTTGGAATTTTTTCTGATTGGATTAAAATCTGGAAAACGAAGCTGAATCGAAAGGGGTGGAGGCCCTGCCGTCGAGCTGTCGGCAACACCAAGTTGCTGCCAAAGTGGACAGCAACACAGCATTGCTTGAGGCTGCACCAGAAGCACTGCCAGGTTACCCCGACGGCGACGCAGGGTACTTCGCAGTTCGCCGCTGAAGGGGCATCGTACAAGTTGTATGCGGAGGCGCGATTTTGCAAATTTGATTTGCACAGCCACGCTGTTGGAACGACACAAGGCGGCACTGGATGCGCCACCGTGCATCATTCCATGGCAGAGACAAACCGTCGTAGCCGCACCCTTGTACCGCAACGACGACCGCAAAAGTCGCCTTTGCTGGGCGCCACGGCGACGACGCAGCGACGATGGCGCCTGATGGTGTTGCCCATTGGGCAACACGTTCAGCATGTTGGATTGGGCCCAACACAATTAAATTGTGTTGGGCCGAACCCAACATGACAATTAATTCAGCCCCAGCGCATTTAATATTGCGTTGGGCTTGGCCCAGCACTGCGGTTAACCTAATACGCTGGGCTTGAGCCCACCGTATTAATCAATATATATCCTGGCCTTGGGCCCAGCAAGTTAATTAAAAGATCGCTGGGCTTGATCCCAGATGTTAAGACGAATGTGAGTTTGTTGAGAAAAAGTCAGATGTTAAGAGAAATTTACTTCCGTGCATAGGAGGGGTTCAAGGACGGAGGTGGGGAAGCACAATGTTTGAACGTCGCCATCGGGAGCAGCAGTTTTGAAAATTTCCAATTCTAATTCAAAGAAGATTCTTCCACCCATTGGTTATAAATACTAGATCAGTTCTGTAGGGTTTGGTACACGACATAACACGAATTGAATTACACATAGAATAGAGCCCTATTAGGGTTTAGCTCTAGTTTTTACATATTCATGAAGATCTACACAAACCCTTGAAAATGAAAAAAGCAAGAAGCATGGAAGGGATGAAGATCGAAGTTCAATCATCAAATTTAATAAGGAGTTTTCTTAGATTAGATTTACATTTATCTATAAATATGAATCTTTTTTTGTCTTTCTATCTTTTATCTTTATTGATGAATTAGATTCTTCGAACTAAGACTATATTTAGGCTAATTTATGAGATTTGAGTTATAAATTGCGTTTTTCATATTAATTTCATTGTTGCTTTGTGTTTTAATCTTGTTCTCCATGTTCATATGATTAGCTACCATATGTAAGATTTTATGCTTAAATTATCTGTTTGGGAGAAAGTAATTTAAGGTGCAAAAAGGATTAATAACATCTTTTAAGTCAGTTGATGCTAGGGATAGCTACATACTCTGGATGCTATTAACAGGATTTATTTGGAAGAATTTGAATTAATCAGGGAAAAATTATAGTGTTTAATGCATGCAAGAGAGATTGCTACACCCAATTTAGTATAGGTTATCATGAGTGAGGGATCCGCATCATAATAAGCTTAAGGAATTTTTCACCTTAGCAATATTAGTATAATAATATGAAAACGTGATTTTAACAAGATTAATTTATGCCAACACATGTGTCTTAGATTCTCTCTTCCATAGCTATCTTGATTTCGACATCTTGTTTTCATTTATTTTTCTTACATAATATTTTAGTTAATTCTTCTTTTAGTTTATTTTATTGCTTTTAAAATCTTTAAATCTTTAGATTTAGTTTAAGTTCTTGTTTGCTTTAATTTCTCGTAAAACTAAAATACAAGTCTCTGTGGGTTCGACATCTCGAACTTAATTGTCCACTTTATTACTACACATGACAAGTCCTCTTGCCGTAAAAACATGTAGAGTTTTATCGTGTCAAGTTTTTGGCGCTGTTGCTGGGGACTTGTTTAATTTTAGTTTTTGATTTTATGCAAGTTTTAATTTTCTGTACTTTTCTTTTCAGGTTTCAAGCTATGATTTTTTTTCGTCGTTCAGTCTTTCCTTTTGATCGTATTGACATACCCATACCCTCCTACCATCACAATCAAGGCCCGAGCCAAGGAACTTATCAACAAGGCCAAGCAGAAATTCCTGTTGTGAAGGAAGAATCTGATAACCTCTTGAAAGAGCTTCACCTTATGGTGAAAGATATATGTTTGGGAATAAAGGAGATGAGTGGTCAAATAGAGCAATAATCAAGCATCATCTATTAGAGAGCACCTGAAACACTGCCGAGTGATACTAATGAGAATTTGAAGGAGGAATGCACAACCATGACTTTGAAGGAAATAAAGTTGGAAAATTCAGAAATTTCATGCCTGCACAGCACGTCCAAGTGTGACCCTTCTGACGTTCGAACGTTCAGAACAATTGCTAAGGATGAGATGTTACTGAACAATATGCCCGAATGTGCAGAGTCTGACATTCAAACGTCCATTCGACTCCTATACTTTTTGAGCCTGTTGACATTCACTCACCTTTTCCCCTAGCCACAAGTAAATCGGTACTCGATCCCCGAAAAGGGTAAGTTTTTATTGAATGTAGAAGATAATATGGTTATTTGTGATATCTATGAGGTTTTTAAGCAACCACTTGATTTTGATTTATCTTTACACATTGATACTTTTGATCCTTTTAGTGTTGACACTTTCAGGAAAAATGAGCCAATAATCTTCTACATCCCTACATCGTGGACCTGAAGTATATGAAAGTGATGAGTGAAGAAAATCGAGACATTATCTTTAGCTTGGAGGAAAGTCCACACCATCACTCGAAGCATGGGGAAGATAGGGAGATTGAAGTGTTGAGGGACCATAAAAAAATTTGCGAGTGGATGATTGCTTGGTCTAACCTTAGGATATGTAGCACAAATTTTTGGCCAATCTTCACTACCATTGGCCAAAAGTTGAAGCGATAACCGATAATGGATTGGAGAACGAACAAGGCATTCATACATAAACCACCTTGAGCCAATATCTTTCATAAAGTCAAGCTAGTGACTTTAAAAGAGCACTTCTTGGAAGGCAACCCAAGTTTGTGAGTTTGCTTTTGTTTTTTGCTTTCTTTTTGTTTGTTTTTGCTTTTCTTAGTTTTAGGCTTTCGTTTTTGTTTGTTTTGTCTGAGTATGCACTTTTGGTATGTGTTTCTATATGCTTGATGCTTTGGTTGTTTTAAGTATATTGAGCATGTTAGTAGCAATTTTCCGTTGTTTTGAGATGCCTATTTTGATGAGATGAGCTTGATTTGGAACATATTTGGGATGAAGACTTGTTTTTCAACATCCTTGGTTGTAAGTACTCTTGTACCTTTTAAATGCTTTTATGTGAGACAACATTAGAGACAATGTTGAGTTTAAGTTTGGGGGTTGTATGTGGCTACTACTTTGTTCTTTTAGTACATTCATGTGATTGATCACTATGCGTTTGTTATTTTGCCTAGCTTATTCAAATCATGTGTTTCCTAGTTTAGCTCAAGTTTGGGGGGAATTTGTATGCTTACATGTTTGTATGCTTCTATGTTGTTGAAAAATCAAGTATAAAATAAAATTAGTCCTTCCAATTAAGGCATTGAGATTGATTAACTTGAAAAAATGGCATGATTTCATGAATAATAGTGAATTTAATAGATATATATATCTTTGAAATTGTTCGTGGAGACCCTAGACTAAGATTGAATTTCTTAGATGATTCACATTGCACATAAGTCGAGGGTAAAGACGTTGAGTTGGATAACCATCCTAGGCCACTTTAGGAAGTTTCCCCGAAAATATTGGCTTAGATTTTTCAAAAGGTTATAAGTTGATTAGTTAATTTTGTATGCTTAACAATGAATGAAAAAGTTGAATTTTGGTATGACCAAAGAGGTCAGGCTAATATGTATTGGAGGTGAAAGTCTCATGCCTATATACTGTACTATTATGCTAATTTGAGCTAAACTCAAGCCAAAAGAAAGTTTAACTACATGAAAGATCTAGTTTGTTCCATGGCCTTTTGACACTCGAGTGATTAAATCCTTAGGAGTGTCCATACACTTAATGCCCTAAAACTATCTAGTTTGGGAGTCATTGATCTAAAGATTGCTACATGGGTGTCATAGAAAGCCTAATGGAATAAAACATTGTACATGATCTAGCCTTAATGATTTAAATGGAAAGCTTCATATGAGTTGTTTGAATGTTTGAGAAAATAGAATTTAATTGGCTATGGAGTTTTCTATGATTCTTAAGCCTTGTGTTTGATCGAAAGTTGATAGATATGGGATTAATGTCCAAAAATTGGTAAGGATGCCTCTTGACTATAATACCTTAGATTTATTTTCACTACATCCTTTGTAGTCTTTTCGAATATTGGTGTCACTTGAGCAAAATTATTTGATATGTATATATAATTTTAAGCTTTAAAGGTTGATTTTGTGTCATTGATTCTTGTTAATTATGTTGATTTGTATTGATTCATTGGGTCTAAAATTTGTTAGATTTTGTGGGTATATCATCTACAAACCCTCACAAGACTATACTCGTCCTTTTTGGGTAACATAAGGTTTAAATGCTTGTTGTACATGCTAAGTGTAATCGTTTACTCTACAAAAGTGAGTTTATCTTTTGTAGTTTTTGTTTTTATCTCTCTTTGGTTGTTGTTCTTGATCTTATTTCTATGCTTTATCATTGCTCGAGGAAGATCAATGGGCAAGTTTGGGGGTATTGATAGGTTATGAATTCACTTGTTTTAGAGCCTCATATTCAAGTTATTTACATTGGTTTATGCATGATTTATGCCACATATGCGTTTAATTTGTGTGCTTA
The DNA here is from genome assembly GCA_019426215.1 of Buddleja alternifolia. Taxonomy (NCBI): domain Eukaryota; kingdom Viridiplantae; phylum Streptophyta; class Magnoliopsida; order Lamiales; family Scrophulariaceae; genus Buddleja; species Buddleja alternifolia. Next base: position 15,917,831 of record CM033403.1, read on the forward strand.
TTGAGTAAAGGTGGAAAATCATTGCAATTGAGAAAAGCTGGACGGGAATGCGGAAATTCAGAATATTTAGATTCCAAATTTGAAGAAGTGTCCTTCTATAAAATTGGATATCTCTGTTTTAGCTTCACGTGGGAACTTGAATCACCCAAATCGAAGATCTGTAGAAGATGTTATGAAGGAAACAAGATTGCTGCGCAGACAAAAAGAGTAACAGAACAACACGTTTGACTGTGAAGAAGACAACTTCCATACGTTGACTTGGTCAACATTCGAACGTGGGTTGCTTGACGTCTGAACGTGAGTTTGGCTATAAAAAGTCAGATGTTAAGAGAAATTTAGGTCCGTGCATAGGAGGGGTTCAAGGACGGACGTGGGGAAGAACAAAGTTCGAACGTCGGCGTCGGGAGCAATTTTGGAAATTTCCAATTCTAATTCAAAGAGGATTCTTTTACCCATTGGTTATAAATACTAGATCAGTTCTGTAGGGTTTGGTACACGAAATAACATGAATTACACATAGAATAGATCCTTATTAGGGTTTATATTTAGCTTTTACATTTTTATGAAGATCTACACAAACTCTTGAAGGTGAAGAAATCAAGAAGCATGGAAGGGATGAAAATCGAAGTTCAACCATCAAATTTAATAGGGAGTTTTCTTAGATTAGATTTATATTTGTCTATTAATATGAATCTTTCTTTGTTTTTCTATCTTTTATCTTTCTTGATGAATTAGATTTTTCGAACTAAGGCCATGTTTATGCTAATTTATGAGATATGAGTTATAAATTGCATTTTTTATATTAATTCTATTGTTGCTTTGTGTTTTAATCTTGTTCTCCATGTTCATATGATTAGCTACTATATGTAAGATTTTATGCTTAAATTATCTGTTTGGGAGAAAGTAATTTAAGGTGCAAAAATAATTAATAACATCTTCTAAGTCAGTTGATGCTAGGGATAGCTACATACTCCGGATGCTATTAGCTGGATTTATTTGGAAAAAGCTGAATTAATCTGGGGGAAATTTTAGTGGAGAGATTGCTACACACAATCTAGTATAGGTTATCATGAGGGAGGGATCCGCGTGATAATAATCTTCAGGAATTTTTCACCTTAGCAACATTAGTCTAATAATATGAAAACACGATTTTAACAAGAATTGATTAATTTATATAAAGTTTTCCCCGGAATATGATTTTATATAAAATTTTGCAAATCCTATTAAGTTCAAGATGCAAAGTGAAAAAAAAAAAGTTTGTGAAAAAAAAGTGTAAAAACGGCCAAAGTTCAGGGGTTTAATGTTTTTATCCCTTAATTTATTCCAATACATGTGTCCTAGTTGCTCTCTTCCATAGCTATCTTGATTTCGACATCTTGTTTTCTTTTATTTTTCTTCCATAATATTTTAATTAATTTTTATATTAGTTTATTTTATTGCTTTTAAAATATTAAAATCTTTCGATTTAGTTTAAGTTCTTGCTTGCTTTAATTGTTTGTAAGTCACCGTGGGTTCGATATTCCGGACTTAACTGTCCACTTTATTACTATACACGACCAGTCCTCTTGCTGTAAAAACTCGTAGAGTTCTAGCATGTCAATCTACCACCCCTAACGCATATACCTTTGTCAATCGTTTGAGGTAGGAGTTTTTATCATATAAACCCTTCTATTATATTTACCATTGAATCAAAAGATAGAAAAGGATTAAATGTCACTTTTGTCCTTGTTCATGAGAAAATACACAAAATTGAAAAATAATTTTGGTAGGTTAAGTTTTAAATCATGTTCACAATCAACATATTATTATTTTATAGCTAAGGCAAACTACTAAAAATTGAAGTGTACTAAATATAATATTTTAAAAATAGATTTATAGATAGGTAGGTCCTCTTACAATGATCGGAATTGTTAAGGTATTATCACAATTCATTAACAAAAAATTGTGAGTATGAAAAAGTAACTAAATAAAAAAAATCATAAAACGTAACTATAATGCTTTTATAATATTTATTAATAGTAGGAATAATTATTTTTTACCCCCCTACTAGTCCGAAATTGCTAAACCCCCTTCAGTAAAACAATGGGCAAAAACACCACTCTGTTTTTGTAAACACAACGTGAAACTCCTTTTTTGTTAAAAAATTGATGGAAATTTAGCCCTTAGAACATACTTTTGCCCTATATTTATAGGGTTTAAATTCACTACAAAGCAAAGGTATTATTATGAATAATTATTTGTGGATGTCTATTCATCTCCCAATTTGTTGGCCACTCAACTTTAATCATTACTTGTGGTGTCTATTCATCTCTCAATTTGTTGGTCACTCAACTTTAATTAATATAGTTTATTCTTATTATAATGTAATAAACCTTTGAAGTTATTGTTTTGTGTCTATAAATAGGCTATGACATTGTATTGTAAATACACACAAGAATATCAATAAAAGAGTTCTCTACTTAATTCTCTTATTTTATTCTCTCAATTTCATAATATTTGAGTTTATTTCATAACACGTTATCAGTACGATCCGTCTCAAGGTGTTAATCATTTTGAAATTTGGCTAAAGATATACATGGGGTACTCAACGTATGATGTAAAATCCATTGAGAGATTTTCATGAGTTATTATGAGTTTGTAAAGAAAATTGATGGACAAGATTTTTAAAACAAAGCAAGAAGAAAAGGTAAAGAAAAGGTACGTATATTTCAATATTTAACAAAAATAGAAATATGCAATAATTCTCTTGATGTTTGGAAAGAAAACATATGTATATGTGCATATATTTGATTAGTATTATTCTTTTGACTAATCCTATCATGTTGAAAATATTTTAAGAAGTTGAATGATTGTTATGTTATTCATTTTATACTTTGATAATAGTATTATATTGATGAATCTTGAAAAAAAAAACTTGACTTTGTGACTCTTGATATTACGAGGAAAAATTATTTTTCTTGGGCGTTAGATGTTGAAATTCATCTTGATGCAAATAACTATACTCCATTCCCTGAAGTGAATGTGTTGAGCAATATATAAATTCATATATGCAAATAACTATACTCCATTCCCTGAAGTGAATGTGTTGAGCAATATATAATTATTTTAATCATGAGTCCCGTCCAACTAGTTCTGCTACATTCCCTGAAGTGAAAGTAGCAACACATAACTATTTTAATCATTAAAGAAATCATGGACGTGGACGTGGTCGTGGATATGGTTATGGAAATCGTTGTGGTTATTCAAAGAATACATCTTTCCACCAGAAGTGGAAAAATAATGAAGAGAAACATGAAAGTGGCCAAAATAGCAAATTTGTGAAAAATTTATGCTATCGTTGTGGTAGTAAAGGTCATTGGTCATGTACCTGTCGTACACCAAAACATCTTGTTGACCTTTACCAAGAATCGCTGAAAGGTAAAGGAAAGAAGATAGAAACAAATTTTGCTTTTGAAGAAGGTGATTCTGATCATGGCCATTTTGATGACACTCATTTAGATGTTGCTGATTTCTTTGATGATCCTAATGAAAAAATTGATCACTTGATTGGAGATTGAAGTGTTCAAAAATAAATTTGTTAAATTTCAATTCTAGTACTTTATAAATAAATATTTAAGCATGTTGTTTTCTTTTTAAGAATGAATTTATTCATAAGATTATCGTTTCTTATAGTAAATAATATTGTTTGATATTGATTTATTTCTTTTTATGTTTCAATAAAGAATGAGTATTTACTCAATCAGCAACAACATCAATAATGAAAATATATGTCTCGTTGATAGTACAACTCACACCATCCTCAAAAATAAAAAATACTTCTCTTATTTAGTAATGCAAAAAGCCAATGTTAGTACTATATCGGGTAGTGCAAAATTAATTGAAGGCTCCGGCAGAGCTAATATATTGTTACCCGGAGGAACACAATTTTATATTGATGAAGCCTTATATTCTACTAAGTCTCAAAGAAATTTACTAAGCTTCAAAGATATCCGCCGAAATGGATATCATATTGAGACAACAAGTGATGGCAATATTGAATATCTTTACATCACTAATACAATATCTGGTAACAAATGTATATTGGAAAAGTTGCTAGCATTGTCTTCCGGTTTGTACTACACGCATATATCTACTATTGAAACACATGTTATCGTAAACCAAAAGTTTACAAATCAAAATAAGTTTGTTATTTGGCATGACCGGTTGGGCCATCCCGGATCAATTATGATGCGAAAGATAATTGAGAATTCATGTGGTCATCCTTTGAAGAGCCAGCAGATTCTTCAATCGAATGATTTCTCATGTGCTGCTTGTTCATAAGGAAAGTTGATTATTCGACCATCAACAACAAAAGTAGGAAGTGAATCTCTTACGTTTTTGGAACGTATTCAAGGTGATATTTATGGACCAATAAACCCGTCGTGTGGACCATTTAGATATTTTATGGTTTTAATTGACGCATCAACAAGGTGGCCACATGTATCTTTGCTATCAACTCGCAACCTGGCGTTTGCGAGATTGCTTGCTCAATTGATTAGACTACGAGCACATTTTCCTGATTATTCAATTAAGAAGATACGCCTTAATAATGCGGGTGAATTTACTTCTAAAACGTTCAATGACTATTGTATGTCTATTGGAATTGATGTTGAACATCCTGTAGCACATGTTCATACACAAAACGGTCTAGCAGAATCGTTTATTAAGCGTCTCCAGTTAATTGCAAGACCTTTACTTATGAGATCAAAACTTCCTATTTCTTGTTGGGGACATGCTATTTTGTATGCAGCAGCACTTATTCGCATAAGGCCAACATGTTATCATAAGTTCTCCCCATTACACTTGGTTTTTGGTCAGGAATCAAGTATTTCCCATCTAAGATTTTTTTGGATGTGCGCTATATGTTCCAATTGCTCCACCACAACGCACTAAGATGGGTCCTCAAAGGAAATTGAGAATATATGTTGGATTCGAGTCTCCATCGACAATAAAGTATCTAGAGCCATTGATTGAAGATTTATTTACGGCTCGATTTGCTGATTGTCATTTTGATGAATCAGACTTCCCAACATTAGGGGGAGAAAATAAGCAGCTGGAGAAGAAAATTAGTTGGAATGAATTATCTTTATCTCATCTTGATCCTCGAACAAAACAAAGTGAACTGGAAGTTCAAAAGATAATTCACTTGCAAGGTTTAGCTAACCAACTGCCAGACGCATTTACTGACCTAAGTGACTAAGTCACATGTACCAGCTGTTAATGCTCCAGTAAGAATTGTTGTCCCTGAAGGTCAAAGTAATGAGTCTACTGCACTCCTGAAGCGTGGTAGACCTATCGATTCCAAAGATAGTCATCCTCGAAAAAGAAAAGGAGTTAAGAATTAAGATGGTCTAATCGAGGATAAAATAACTCTAGAAGAGTCCCCAGTCATAACTAATATTTTGGTTCCAGAAGAACCTCAGGTACCTGAAAATTGTGAAAATAATGAGATCTCAATCGATTATGTTATGAACGGGAAACGATGGAATCGAAACGAAGTCAACGTTGATGATAAATTTGCATATAATGTAGCGCTAAATATGATGAATGATAATGAGGATCAAGAACCAAAGTCTGTTAATGAATGTCGACAAAGAAATGATTGGCCAAAATGGAAAGACGCAAGGAGGGCAGAGTTAAACTCGCTTGAACCAACGAAAAGTTTTTGGACCTGTAGTCCGTACACCTGAAGATGTAAAATTTTTTGGACCTGTAGTCCGTACACCTGAAGATGTAAAAGTTTTGGACCTGTAGTCCGTACACCTGAAGATGTAAAGCCAGTAGGATACAAATGGGTATTTGTGCGAAAACGAAATGAGAAAAATAAAATTGTAAGATATAAGGCACGTCTTGTTGCCCAAGGATTTTCGCAACGACCTGGCATAGATTGTGAGGAGACTTATTCTCCTGTGGTGGATGTAACTACTTTTCGTTATATAATAAGTCTGGCAGTGCATGAAAAACTTGATTTGCGTCTAATGGATGTTATTACAGCCTATTTGTATGGTTCGCTTGATAATGATATATATATGAAAATCCCTGAAGGACTTAATATGCCTGAAGCATATAAATCAAGTTCTCGAGAACATTATTCAATTAAATTAAGTAAGTCATTGTATGGACTGAAACAATCTGGACGAATGTGGTATAATCGTCTCAGTGAATATTTGTTGAAGGAAGGATATAAGAATGATCAAATTTGTCCTTGTATTTTCATGAAAAGATCTGGAAATGAGTTTGTTATAATTACAGTTTATGTTGACGATTTAATATCGTTGGAACTCCTGAAGAGATTTCAAAAACTGTTAATTGCTTAAAGAAAGAATTTGAGATGAAAGATCTTGGAAGAACAAAATTTTGCCTTGGGTTGCAAATTGAATATTTAAAGAATGGAATTTTTGTATATCAAGACGCTTATATATCAAAGGTGCTAAAACGATTCTATATGGATAAATCACATCCATTGAGCACCCCGATGGTCGTAAGGTCACTTGATGTGAACAAAGATCCTTTTCGACCTCGAGAAAGTGATGAAGAACTACTTGGTCCTGAAGTACCGTATCTAAGTGCAATCGGTGCACTAATGTATCTTGCTTGTCACACTCGAACTGATATAGCATTCGCTGTTAATCTATTAGCAAGATATAGTTCTTCTCCTACACGAAGGCATTGGAATGAGGTTAAACAGGTACTCCGCTACCTTAGAGGAACAATCGATATGGGCTTTTTTTATTCAAATGTACCCAAGTCCGAATTGGTTGGATATGCAGATGCTGGATATATGTCTGATCCTCATAATGGTCGTTCACAAACGGGCTATTTATTTACATGTGGTGGCACAACCATTTCATGGCGATCTATGAAACAAACTATATCGGCCACATCATCTAATCATGCAGAAATCTTGGCTATTCACGAGGCAAGACGAGAATGTGTTTGGTTAAGATCCATGATTCAACACATTCGAGGGACTTGTGGTTTATCTTCTGGAAAAATGATCCCGACGATCTTATATGAAGATAATTCCGCATGTAATACACAATTGAAAGAAGGGTACGTTAAAGGAGATAGAACAAAACATATTTCACCAAAGTTCTTTTTCACTCATGATCTTCAGAAGAATGGTGATATTAATGTTCAACAAATCCGTTCCAGTGATAATCTTGCTGATTTGTTCACCAAGGCACTTCCCACAGCAACGTTTGAAAAACTAGTCTACAATATTGGAGTACGTAGACTTAAAGATCTTGACTGATATTGTCATGAGGGGGAGATAATACGCGCTGCACTCTTTTTCCCTTAACCAAGGTTTTTCCCACTGGGTTTTTCTTGTAAGGTTTTTAATGAGGCAGCATCTGATTGCGTATTGATATGTACTCTTTTTCCTTCACTAGGTTTTTGTCCCATTGGGTTTTTCCTAGTAAGGTTTTAACGAGGCATATTTTTAAGTGATAGACATCCAAGGGGGAGTATTATGAATAATTATTTGTGGATGTCTATTCATCTCCCAATTTGTTGGCCACTCAACTTTAATCATTACTTGTGGTGTCTATTCATCTCTCAATTTGTTGGTCACTCAACTTTAATTAATATAGTTTATTCTTATTATAATGTAATAAACCTTTGAAGTTATTGTTTTGTGTCTATAAATAAGCTATGACATTGTATTGTAAATACACACAAGAATATCAATAAAAGAGTTCTCTACTTAATTCTCTTATTTTATTCTCTCAATTTAATAATATTTGAGTTTATTTCATAACAGGTATAAGGATGTTTTAAGGGCTATATTTTGATCAAGTTTTTCTAACAAAGGTGTTTCGCGCTGGGTTTAGAAAAACAGAGGGGTGTTTTTGCCTATTGTTTTAACATGGTGGGAGGGGGGGGGGGGGGGGGGGGAGGGATGTTTAACAATTTTGGACTAATACAAGGGGGTAAAAAATAATAAACCCTTAATAGTATACAAGCAAAAATATAAAACTTAATAATTTATAAAAATATTAAAAGCGCTAAATAGTCATCTCCATATTGTATTATAAACATGAATTATGCTATGCGCTAACACATAGTACAATTATCGCATTATTTGATGATTACAAGCATTATAATATAAAATAAGCCTCTTTTTACTGTGAACAAATTGTTTTACAGCCATATTGTAGTTCTCCATCTACTAACATGTATATTATTTTGGTTTTTGTATTTTGCTAATTTTTTTTACCTTAACTTTTAAAAAAAATTATAGACCCCTATATATATATAAAGTAAATACTTAATTTATTTTATCTTGCATATATTTAACTATTTTTAATTTTATTTGAATAAAAAATTTAAAACTAATGTATTTCAATTTTTATTGATTAGGCTGAACCATAAAATAAAATAAAATAAAATTGTGAAACTGATTTAAAAATGAAAAATCAGAAGAATATATCTTGATTAAGGGCACAAATGACATTCTATCTCTTTATAAGTTTGGTCTAATGGTCAATATAGTATAAGGGGTTATATGGAAGATTTCATACATAAGGGTCTCATTTACCAATGGTAGATACCTCAGGGGTGTTATACACAAAAAGCCCATCTATATATATATATATATATATGTTATTTATATTTTTTATATAAATGAAAGTGTAAAAGTATATATATTTATAAAAACATATGATGTTTAATATGGACCGTTGATCTTTATCAAGATCTATGGATGTGATGAATTAAATTTAATAATACATAGTTGTATAATATGGACTGTTGATTTCAATATACTTCATCGAATGATTGTTTAGATCAGAGTTAAAATTGACAAAGCATTTACTACCCAGTTGGAAAACACGGGAGTCAAGCGCTTATTAGATTGTTTACATCAGGGTTAAAATGGCCAATCCATTTACTGTCAAACAATTTATACCTAGTTGCAAAAAAAGCGAGCGGTGCGCGTATAGAACTACAACTATGATTTAATGCCGGGTGATAATTATTTAGAAAAAAAAATTCGTGTAATAATTAAATGGTGATTGTGGGGTCTTACTTGATGGCTCCGGGGAGTTGGGCTCTCGGATGATCTCCGCCACACATATACTTATACATTTGTAGGGGCCAGTTCGGATCTTATATTACAAACGTTGTTGCAATCTCTTATTGTAATTTACATACTTCCGGGAATAAAAATTTATTATGGATTATATATATTTTTTAGGGAGACATAATATGCAACATGAGATGCAATACCATTTTGTAATAGAAGATCTCGTATGGTGGGGATCCACCATCACATCTATATCTGATGGTGGAGATCAGGAAAAATATATGATAAATGGAGTTTAATAGTCTTAGTGTTTATATTTTTACACTGTAAGATGTATTGTGTGTTGTCTCTATGCACACCATTGATCTCGATTCGACACATGGGGATCATCTTAAAAGCCTAAATCCTGAGAGATCTAAAAATGATCCGTGATTGTAGGAAAAATCTATACTACACTCGGTGTGTTGGTCTTAGTATCTTCATCACCACACATTTGTGTTGGGATAAGTGACTTTTATCACCCACCACCTATATAAGAATCACCCACCCCAATATTTATGTGGTGATAAGGACACCAACTTCAACAGATCGAGTGTAGCATAGAATTACCGGTGATTGTATATGCATGGACGACAACAGCTCATGTCATGCATGAGCAAACTAACATCAAAATCATTTTGTTTATAGTGTCTGTCAGGCTAAAGTACACACAACATTTCTAGATAAATTAGATATACACGAGAGAACGTGCAAGAGCTTCTCTTCTCCTGTCCCGTCGAATTTCCACCTCTCAAGTCTCACCCAATAAGCACTTCACTTGAATTCGTCATCTCAAACGTCATATATATAATCCATCTCATCTTACTATATATACACTTACTGCCCCCATGCAAGTTCTCACATCACAATCTTCCATACTGCATAAGATAAAACACACAGCGACAAAGTACACATACTAGCTAGCTAGAATCAATTTTGCTCAACCAATGGACCGCCGCCACGTACTCCTAGTAACATTCCCAGCACAAGGCCACATCAATCCTTCCCTTCAATTCGCCAAGAGGCTCATCAGCATGGGCATTGACGTCACCTTCGCCACCGGTCTATACGCACAGCGGCGCATGGCCAAAACCACCACCGGCTTCCAACTACCCAAAGGCCTAACTTTCGCCTCCTTTTCCGATGGATACGATGACGGATTTAAAATAGGAGACGATTCTCATCAGACATACATGGCCAAGATAAAAAGCAATGGCTCCAAAGCATTGAAAGATACAATTCTTGCTGCAGCCGAGCAAGGACGTCCCATCACTTGCTTGATTTATACTCTGCTCCTCCCATGGGCTTCAGAGGTGGCTCGTGAACTCAACATTCCTAGCGCCCTTCTCTGGATTCAACCCGCCACCGTGTTGGATATATACTACTATTATTTCAACGGTTTTGGAGATGAGATTATCTCAAGCTCAGATGATCCCTTGTGGCGAATTCAATTGCCCGGAACTCCATTGCTATCCAAACGCGACCTTCCATCGTTCGTGCTTCCTTCCACTTCGGACACGTATAACTTTGCGCTTCCCACGTTTAAGGAGCAGCTCGAAACTTTGAATGCTGAGACAAAGCCAAAAGTGCTCGTCAATACTTTTGATGCATTGGAGAGTGATGCACTCAAGGCTATTGGAAATTATGAGATGATTGGAGTTGGACCGCTGATTCCTTCAGCTTTCTTGGATGGTAAAGATCCCAGCGATAAGTCGTTCGGCGGAGATCTTTTTCAAAAGTCTGATGAGGATTACATAAAATGGTTGAACTCGAAGCCCGAATCATCGGTGGTGTACGTATCATTTGGCAGCTTGCTAAGGCTCCCAAAATCACAGATGGAGGAGATTTCAAAAGGGCTATTACATTCTAATAGGCCATTTTTGTGGGTCATACGAGTGAATGAAAATGTAACTGAGGACGGCGAGGATGATCATCAGAAGTTAAGTTGCTTAGAGGAATTGGAAAGAATAGGGAAAATTGTGCCATGGTGCTCTCAGCTTGAGGTACTTACACACCCGTCGTTGGGGTGTTTTATAACACACTGCGGTTGGAATTCAACGCTAGAAAGCATATCGTGTGGCGCTCCGGCGGTGGCTTTTCCGCAGTGGACTGATCAAGGGACCAATGCAAAGTTGATAGAAGATGTATGGAGGACAGGAGTTAGAGTTAGAGTTAATGAAGATGGGATTGTTGAGAGTGGTGAAATTAATAGGTGCATTGAGGAAGTGATGGATGGTCGTGAAAAGAGCATAGAATTGAGAGAGAATGCTAAGAAATGGAAGGGTTTGGCCAGAGAAGCTATGGGGGAGGATGGATCTTCTAATAACAATTTGAAGGCATTTCTTGAAGGAGTTGCAGTTGGCTATTAAAATTAGTCTTTCTTTTAATTTGTCTTACATTGATAGTATTGCTAGCTAGCTGGATTATCATCACTTTCACAAGGTGGGTGGGTAATGGAAGTGTATGCAGCATTCTATCATGATCTGGTCGATTGTACATTTGTCCTTTAGCCACCAAACGACAAGATGGTGTTGAAAGTGACAATTGACATGGCGCCACAACCTACATATATAAAATATATATATATACCATTATATTAGAAAAATTTGTGTATTTTAATGAATTGCTTGATGATCACTTAATAATTTCATATCATTACCTCAGAAAGGTTCTTAACTGGATCTGGGCAGCTATCTTTTAAAGAAACCGCCTCATCTTCATGTGGCTGCTGCGACCCAGTCGCCTTATGCTTGTCAAACTCGCGTCGCAATGAGGATAGTGATGTAGTGAGCATGTGCACCATGTTTTTCAAATTATCAATCTCCTCATCTTTAGAAGGCTTTTTGTCAGTAAAATATTGTTTTTGTGATACCCCAAAGCCTACACCCCTAACGCGACCCGAATGCTCTTTCTTCTTAAGAGATTTAGCCAATATATCATTCTGGGTCCTCTCGCTTCCACTATGGCTACCCTCCTGTGATAAGCACTCCTGTAATAATACATTTAAAAATTAGTGAACTTTGCTCTTTTAAAAAAATTTCAAAAAACATATACAACACATGATATAGCTAAAATTGCAAATAACTCACAATTTCATCCGATACTCTTTTAACATTGAGATTATCAATGTTATGCTGGCTGTCAGAATGTGCAATCCTCCATACGAGTGCTCGTGTCACGTCTGTGCAATCTGACCCAGCTTTCTTTATTTTTTCCTTCTATATTATTATATATATATTAGCAAGAAATTTTTATTAGAAAACTTGTAATGATTCACTGTTAAACTAACTACGTACCTCAATGTGCTCCAGTTGAGCATATCCAAGACGTGATTTCCTATAGGGATATTCAGGGTCCTTTGCTCTTTCCTGATTGTCCCTACTTAATTGCTGTTCATTACAAAATCAAAGCATTAATTAGTCAATGTTCATATAAACACAATATGCAACAAATGAAACCGTAAATTAAAATAATTACCATGAAAGGTTCACTTTTCCGAATATCTATAAACGATGTCCAATCTTCTTGAGATATATTATATTTTTGGGGTGGGCTGGAATTAATATTTCCATTATCATCCTCTACCCACACCCTGCTCAAGAAGCTCCTGAAGTTTCGAGCTAGCTTTCCAGCCTCGGCTAAAACAAATTTCTGTCTACTTTCTTCAATATCAAAGGCCAACTATTAAAAACAAACAACAAAGTATGTCAATATCATAATTTTGAGAAAATTGAATAAACAAAAAATACATTAACCAATTAATTAGAAATATGATAATAACCAACTTACAACTATTTCATTCCAAATTCCTAATTTTATTGCGTCCGAGACGTGTCGCCAATCACTGATGGTAATCGGCACCCTGTCACGAGCTATGACTCCAATGTAACCAACAAATGTTGATTTATTTGGGTCAATTGGTTGCCCATTCTCATTCCAGCCGACTGGTAGCTTTAAGCCTTTACTTCTGGCATGTATGACTTTTTTCATTGCAGCGATACCTCTACGCATCTCACTTTCAACACGTTTGTTTGCAGCAGCCCCAGAATCCATCGACCTACAGAAGCCAAAAATACAGAATTTAGATTCATATACCAAATATATAGTACCAAGTAACGCCACCATTATTTTAGAAAAAATTCAGCAGAGTAACGACACAAATTTTTTTACCAAGTTCTCGACTTAATCTTCCCCGAAAATTGCAAATAACAAAACCAATCCATCAATTATTTCACAAAACCAATCAAATTTCACAAAACCATAAATGCATTAAACGATATCAACTAAACAACACATATTGATCCAATCACGATACATAATCAAAATAAATATCAACAAACAGGCTATACTCATGATATGTATTCAAATAATAATACTCGTTATCATATAGAGAGAGCGAGAGAGATGAAGCTTACGGTCGTGGTGGAGGGGGCGGTGGTGGTCGTAGAGGAGAAGGAGAGAGCGGCTGTGGTGGCGGTGGTGGCGCCGGTATATAATATCGATCTACAAAAGCCAAAAATACAGAAGTTAGTTTCATTATGCAACAACATAATTTTTCAATTCATACACTAACAAGAGACGCCCTGACTCATACACTAACAAGTGCTTATATGAAGAAAAGTTTAGGAAATACGTATATCATATAATTATCACACAAGATCAAATACCTTTCATCGTTTTCTTTTTGTCGTTGACTTAGTAGTCTTTTGCTTCCCCCAGTACAACCCTTTTGTTTAGTACGTCGACGAACAGATGGATTAATCCATATCCCCTCTTGGTGATCTTGTCGTATATACAATTCATCATCACTGATATCCAAGTCACCATCACTATCAGTGGCTTGTGAATCACGTAAGATAGCATTTTCTCCATCATCATCACTATATGAACTATCATCCTCAATACAAGTATTTTTATTTGCCGATAAAACAATTGACCACCTCTTATCAATAGGATCGGTGACGTAGCTTGTGACGCCAAAATGAAAGGTTCATCTTTGTAACCTACCCTCTCAAGATTTACTCGAGTGAAGCCTATTTCACTATTATCGACACCATTTTTATTGTCAGCCCACCTACACTCAAATACAGGCACACGAAACCAACTATAATCCAGCTCCCATATATGTTCAATCACCCCATAATATGATAAATGAGCATAGATAGGGTTATTATCCCTCGCACTTGAGATATGCATTGCTTGAGCTACAAGACTCACCCCACTATTCTACATTATACTCCGTTCATCTTGGTCTTTTGTATAGAATGTGCGACAATTTATACGATAACTTGAATGACAAAATACAAGTCTGCCCGGTCCCATCGACAATCGTGCCAATTTATCTGAAACTGAAAGTGGATTCTCGTTCTATTTCTCGTGAATATGCTTTCGGAACCAATCAGAGAAACTCTTATTATGCTCTTTTGAAATCCAACTATCATTTTTATTTGGATTTAATCTCCTAAGTTGATCCTTGTGCTCTTGAACATATGGCTCAACCTCATCGGTGTTGTGGAGCACATATAGGTGTGCCTGATCCCTTTGTGTGCAAGGAACACTAACTAATTGCTTTCCAAGTACGCTTTCTCCTTCAGTTCTCCCTCCCACAACATGAGACTTTGGAAGCTCTGCAACGTTAGAATCTTTCAGATATTCTGTGCAAAATGTAATCGCATCATCAACTATGTACCGTTCAACAATGCAACCTTCCAGTCGACTACGATTTTTCACGTAGCCTTTTAATACCTTCATATAACGCTCAGCTGGATACATAGATCTCATAAAAGCCAGTCCACATAGTTGTGTCTCTCTAACCAAGTGAATAGATAAATGAGTCATTATATCAAAAAATGCTGGTGGAAAATACATCTCAAGCTCGCACAAAGTGATGACAATTTGTTTCTGAAATGCAGACAATTGTTCAGGGTCAAACACCTTACTCCACATTGCTTTGAAGAAGAAACATAATGAGGTTATAGTTTCTCTCACCTTTTTTGGCAAAATGGCCCGTATAGCAATTGGTAGCAAATGATCCATGATCACATGACAATCGTGAGTCTTCATGTGCTTTAGCTTCAAGTCCTTCATTGACACAAGACTGCTAATGTTTGAAGAATACCCTTCTGGAACTTTCACTCCATTAAGAAACTCACATAATGTAATTTTTTCTTTCCTGGATAGAGTGTGAGCTGCTGGAGGCAAATAAGTTCGTTTTCCCTTATTTGTTGGTGCCAATTTTTCTCTTATCTTCATTTCAACCAAGTCTAACCTTGCCTTTACGCCATCTTTTGTCTTACCGGACACATTTAGAAGTGTACCAATGATACTATCAAATACATTTTTCTCAATATGCATAATATCAAGAAAATGTCTAACATGTAAAGACGTCCAATATGGCAACTCAAAGAAAATTGACCTTTTTTTCCACCCAGTTTTTGCAAGCCCACCTGCAAAAGTCTTTCCAAATTTAACCTCCAAGTCTTTTATATTCTCAAACACTTCTTCACCAGTCAAGCACTTAGGAGCTCGGCCTTATTCTATATTCCCATTGAAAGTTTTTTCCACCGACGATATCTATGGTTTCGATTTAGCCATCTCCGATGCCCTTGGAATGCATATTTTTGAGAGTGTGTCAGTCAATATTGATCTGTACTCTTGACACATATGGAGCATCCACATTGGCCATGTACACCATATCCCTCGAGGTTTGCTCTTGCCGGAAAATCATTGATTGTTCCAAATAACATGACTCTGAGATTGAAATTTTCTTCTCTAAACCCGTCATATACTTGAACACCGGTCTCCCACAACACCTTCAAATCCTCGATTAAAGGAGCCAAGTATACATCTATATCATTTCCAGGTTGTTTCAGCCCAGAAATGAGTATAGGCATCATTATATGTTTTCGCTTCATGCATCGCAATGGGGGGAGGTTGTAGATCATCAAAATCACCGGCCATGTACTATGTGAGCTACTTTGCAAGCCATGAGGGTTCATGCCATCTGTAGCCAATACAAGGCGAAGGTTTCTTGATTCTTCACCAAATTCAGGGAAATCATCATCGATCTTTTTTCATGGAGGAGAATCTGAGGAGTGTCAAATCTTGTCATCTTCAATCCTTTCTTCAAGCCTTCTATCAGCATGCCATGTCAAGTCCTTGCCCAACTCTTTACTACTATACATGCGCCTAAATCGTGGTATTATGGGCAAATACCACATGGTTTTGACAGGAGCAGATCCATTCTTCTTGTACCGCGAGGCGCCACATTTCGGACAAACCTTCGATGATGCATAGTCAGTTCTAAACAATATGCAATCATTGAGTCAGGCATGTATCCTCTCATATTCCATGCCAATTGAGGTTAACATCTTCTTAGTCTCATAAGTACGATTAGGTAACACATTATCATCGGGTAGCATGTTTTTTAATAGATCAAGTAAGTTTGTGAAACTCTTATCACTCCACCCATTGTTGGCTTTTAACTTGTAGAGGTTTAGGACTTCTTTCAATCTTGTGAATTTACTACCACTATACAGTGGTGTCTTTGAATCACTTATCAAATTGTCAAACATCTTGGGACAATTTCGCAACTCCTTCTCAATCACATTTGTCATCTCCTCCAAACGATCAGGCTCAGAATCATTCATGTCCAAATCCCGCGATCAATATGATGTACCACCCAAATCATCTGAGGTGACACTACTCTCACCGTGTCTTGTCCAACGTGTGTAGCTTTTATCAATTCCATTACACACCAAATGATCTTCTAATTCCGTGGACTAATTCTCTTTCCAAAACAACAACGTAAACACGGACAACTGATTCTAGTCCGATCTGATGCATGCTCAATCGCAAAATTGATGAATTCTTTCACCCCTTTCTCATATTGCTCGGACATACGATCCGCTAATATCCAACTTCGATCCATCTTGATTCTGAATTAATCAAATTAAACAATTTTAATATCACTTCATAGTTGAATTAATTAAATAATTTTTATTTTAATTTATTTGCCATTATTCTAGAAAAAATTCGGCAGAGTAACGACGCAAATTTTTTTACCAAGTTCTCGACTTAATCTTCCCCCGGGTGGGTTGTAACCAACAAAATTCAAATCTTACGATCCGCTAAAATTCAATTTCGATACATCCATCTTGATATTAATTAAATTAAATAATTTTAACATCAGTTCAATTGAATTAATTAAATTATTTTTATTTTAATTTATTTATCATTATCCTAGAAAAAATTCGGCAGAGTAACAACGCAAAAATTTCTACCAAGTTCTCGACTTAATCTTCCCCTAAACTTGCAACCAACAAAATTCGCATCTTTCAACCACAACAAACCCAACATTCTAATCTTTCACCCACAACAAACCCAAAATATCGATCTCACTATACGAAAATATTTATCACCAATTGGATCACATAAAGCGACATATTTCAAGCAACTTCAAATATTGATCACCAGTTGGATCATATAAATCACATAAAACTAAACATAAAGCATCATTTTATAAATATTGATCACCAGTTGGATCACATAAATCACATAAAACTACAAATAAAGTATTATATTTTCAACAACTAAGTATAAATAAAGATCACCAGTTGGATCAATGTACCCTAAACTACAAAATAACCACAATTTAATCCCAAATTAAATGTAATTAACACCCAGCTATACACAAAAATACATACACACACACATACACAAATTATATACATCCACATATACACAAATACATACACCCACACATACATAAATATATATATATACGTACACCCACATATACACAAATATATATACATACATCCACATATACACAAATACAAACACCCACACATACATAAATATATATATATACACCCATATATACACAAATATACATACATCCACACATACACAAAATATACATACACAAATATTTATCTAACTCAAACTCTATACTCTATATATGTGTGTGTATATGTATACATATTTACATAACATAACATATATATATATATATATATATATATATATAACAAATATTTACATATAATTCACAAAACCCAACTAACATAACACATATATATAACAACAATCAAGATATTAACTTATAACCCACATTATATATTCACAAAACCCCAATTAACATAACATATGTATAACAATAATCAAAATATTAACATATAAAACCCTAATTTCATAACATATATAAAATATACACAACATATATATATATATATATATATATATATATATAAGTATATACCTATAGGGTGAGAGAGAGTCGAGAGAGAGATGAGCGGCGCGGCGGCTGCTGCGGCGGCGGCGAAATACGGTGGTGGTGGTGGCGGTATATGGTGGGTGTGGTGGTGATGGGGATATATGTGGTGTGTGTGTATATATATATATATATATTTATATAGATAGCTAGAGATATAGAGTAGTGGAGAGAGAGAGAGAATAATGGTGGTGGGGGCGAAGTGGAAGTGGTGGTGGCGGCGGTGGGGGGAGTTGAGTGAGAGAGAGAGAGAGAGTAGAGAGAGATGAGTGAGAGAGAGAGAGTTGAGAGAGAGAGAGAGGGGATGGCCGAGAGTGGTGGCGGTGGGGGGTGGCGCGGTGGGGGGGAGTTGAGTGAGAGAGAGAGAGTAGAGAGAGAGAGAGAGAGTTGAGAGAGAGAGAGAGGGGGATTCGGCCGATTTGGGGGAAAAAATGGGGGGAAATTGATTTTTTTTTTTTAAAATCAATTACGGCGGTTTTTTGGAAAATCGCCGTAACTGGTCCGGACCGGTTACGGCGGTTTTCCAAAAAACCGCCGTAATTGATCAATTAAAGCGGTTTCTTGGAAAACCGCTGTAACCGGTCCGGACCGGTTACGGCGGTTATGGCGGTTTTCCAAAAACCCGCTGTAATTGGTCCCATCCTACAACCTATTACAGCTGTTCACCAAAAAACTGCTGTAATAGACCCCTCCGTTCAGCGGTTTTCTAAAAATCGCTGTAATAGGTGCGCTGTAATAGTGTATTTTTGTTGTAGTGAATCAAATTTTCAAGAGAAGGAAATAAATTACCCTCCAAGTTATTGAGAACCAATCAAATCATGCCAACTCATCGAATAATTATGGCATTATTCTCATCCTACAAGTATAAATAGGGGTTCTAATTCATTCATTCAACACACCAAAAATTGAGCAAGAGAGAGATATCAAGAAATGTATTGTAAGTTCTCTCTACTCAAATTCAAGAAGGATTGAGGCAATTTGGTGGCAACCAATGCGGCAATCAAGGCAATTTGGTGGCAACCGAGGCGGCAATCAAGGCGATATGGTGGCAACCAAGGCGGCAATCAAGACGATTGGTGGCAATCAAGGCGATTTGGTGGCAATCAAGACAATTGGTGGCAATCAAGGAGGCAATCAAGACGATTTGGTGGCAATCAAGAAGTTCAAGGCGACATTCAAGGCGTTCTTGGCGACCATTGAGAAGTTCAAAGCGACATTCAAGGCGTTCTTGGCGAAACTCATCAAATAGTAGCGTTTAATTCGTGATTAAGGTGCTAAATCCACGAAGTAACGTTATTCAAATTCAAGTCAAATTTGGAGGAGATCGAAGAGTCGAATCCACTATCTAAATCCCTCAAATAATAACACTTAATTCGAGATTACGGCGCGAAGCCTTCGAATTAACGTTATTAAAGGATCAAATCAAACTTGAAGGAGATCAAAACGCCAAGCTCCACCTTCATGAATTCAAATCCCAAAATCAAATTTTTGAAGCGAAGAATCAGAGGAATCAATTCGAAATTGTAACCACTTTCTTTTTATTTCCATTCAATAAAATTTATTTGTGTAACTATTTTTCTTGTTTGATTAAATTGCAGACATTTAAAATTTGTTGTTCACAAATTTTGGCACGCCCAGTGGGACATTTCTACCTTTCATCTCTTTATTGACCAGAAATTCAAAATATCAAATGGCTGCTCAAAGAAACTCGGCATTCCAAATTGCTACTTCAATCTCTTCAAGTGCGAGGGTCGAAAGCATAGGCGTTGTCACAAGAAGTATGAGCAAGAAACTTCAAATATCTCCAGAGACGAGTCCTTTCCTTCAAATCGTAGAGAAAGATCTACTTCATGTTGGTGGTATGCATGAAGGTGGCGAATCTCTACCCTCCTCCCCGCGTTCTACATCAAGCTATTCATTCACATCGAACATAGCGCCGATGATGGTGACAAATGCAACGACCATGGAGGAACAACTTGCCAATTTGACAAAAGTCATCAAGGGACTCGCCAAGCACGCCCAAGAGCAAGATTCTCAAATATCGAAGTTGATGAATAAGATGGTGTTGGGAATTATTCAAATAAAATGCAGCGGAAAGTAAATTTAATTCCCACAGCCCGAATCATCTCGAATCCTCGTGTTTAATTGTGTATAAAAAGATTACCGTTCTCGTGTATGTTGATTTCTGAACGTGATCCTTTTCTCTAATGCCGAATTTGCCAACGTCTCTAATTCGTCACGCCGGAATCAAAAATGAAAAACTCCTCCTTTTTTCCTTGTCAAAGACGGCTAGAGAGAGAGAGAGAGAGGTGGGAGACTTTTTCTTGGAGAGAAAGTTATGTAAGTTGCCTAGTGTTATTTTTCACCTTGTGATATATTTATATCATTATGAAACAATAACCCTAGCATGCAAGAACCCTATTTGGGCGTCTATTTGGCCACCCCTTAGTGGGCTCGGAGTCCTTCGGGCTTTCGTCTTGCTTGCTAATTAATTAATCGGATAATTTATTTATCCAATAAATAAATTGATAATCCAATTAATTCAATTCCTAATTAATTTATAATTCAATTTCTCCAAGAAATTAATTAACTTATTAATTTAATTAATTAATTAAATTATCTAATAATTAATTAATTAATTAATTACGACATCCAATGCCGTGAATTTCTCTCAAGTCTTTTTCCCATATTTTTCCTTTTGCACTTCCTTTAAGCGCGACTCTTTAGGTTCGTCTCAAAAGGCAATTGAGAGGAATCCAAAGGGGTGTGAGTGACACCTAGCCAGTCTCGTGGCTCACACCGTAACCCAATTGAAAACGAATGAATAGGATCATTTCCAAACCTTTACGCCGTGAATACCGTACGTGTATAAACCTTTTATTCTTATATCCCAATCAAGTAAGAGTCATGGTTTAAAGACAAACTCATATAACTTGACCATATGCCTAAGCTCATAATAAGTCGAGGTATTTCAATGCTTTGGCCAAAGACTTTCATCCCCACTTATTTATGATCGCATAGGATATTTTACTCATTCACTTATGAGAGAATAAATTCCATATTGCAAATCAGTTAACAATGCTACTTGCCCATCAAGTCGCACTTCGAGGTCGATTCCACCAACTGGTGATTTGAATCTAACTACTCTAATAACAGACTTGATGTCACAAGTACATCTTCAACTCGATTTCTCAGGTCAGAGGTTCACACGTACCTATCACTACTTATCAGTTTCATCATTGACTGTCAATGAGTGAATACCCATGTGATGAACTGATGCGAGCCATGTTCGAACATATCAGTCCAACTGACACGTCTATGGTATAAGTTCCCACTACCATTTCCTTAGTATATGACTGGCACTTTCTCTGTCGAAACTTACATTATACAAGTCTTTATTCACTATTGATGCCCAATCAATATTTCTTAGACTTGCGAACCCTTTTAGATGTCAAGGGTCAAACCATTCTAGTGTCTTTCCTCCTATCCCATAGGAGGTAGAAGGTTCGCCTTGTCATCAAGGACTTTACGTTGTTTATTCACACCTTATAAATGCCTATAAGAAAACAACAATCAACTGCCTTATATTAATAGAAAAACCATAGTTTAGTTACAATGTTTATACCCTATAAATCTATCCTCTTTATGGCATTCGAGGGTATATACTCTAACAGATGGATAGTACTGATGCTAGCCACATAGCAGGAAAACAACCTGAAGTTCATGAAGAAGCCGAGACGTCCACAAAGCAACAAGCAAGTGGAAAAGAAAAATCTTCGACTAAGGAGTTTCAAATCTCGTCTGAGGGGTTGATTCGTGTTGATCAATTGAAGGAGTTCATCATGGGAACCATCAAGGACAAATTTGATGGGAGCTCCAAGTCATCTCTAATCTATGCCAAGCTATACACTCAAAGAATCGACAATCTAAAGATGCCAATGGGTTACCAACCTCCAAAATTCCAACAATTCGAAGGGAAAGGCAACCCAAAACAACATGTGGCGCACTTCATTGAGACATGCAATAATGCTGACACATATGGAGATCATCTTGTTAAGCAGTTTGTCCGATCATTAAAAGGAAATGCCTTCGACTGGTACACAGACCTTGAAGCTGGCTCGATAGATAGTTGGGAACAATTGTAGCATGAGTTTCTCAACTACTTCTACAGCACACGGCGAACTGTCAGTATGATTGAGCTAAAAAATTCTCGTCAATGGAAAGAAGAGCCCGTCATTGACTATATCAATCGTTGGAGGAATTTGAGTCTTAATTGCAAGGATCGATTGTTAGAGACGTCGGCCATAGAGATGTGCATCCAAGGAATGCACTGGGGTCTCCGTTATATCCTTAAAGGAATTCAACCCAAAACATTCGAAGAGCTAGCCACTCGAGCCCATGATATGGAGCTGAGCATGACTACAAGTGGAATTGGGGGACCACCCATCCAAGAGCCTACACAAGTGGCTGAAAAACAAGAATTCAAGAAAGGGGGCAAAAATTTTTCCAAGGCCCCGAGCAAAGAATCCATGGCGATGACAACAACACCCATCAAATTGAGAAGCAAAACAAATGACAAGAACATGAACGAAAAGGATGTGTCACAAGAAAAGGTGCCAAGAAGGATGAGCCTTAAAGAGATGCAAGCAAAAGAATATCCATTCCTTGACTCAGATGTCTCAGGGATATTCGATGATTTGGTCAAAGAAAACCTCATTGAGTTGCCTGAAATGAAACGACCTGAAGAAGCTGGGCGAGTTAATGATCCAAAGTACTGCAAATACCATCGCTTAGTCGGACATCCAATTCATAATTGTTTTATTTTCAAAGACAAAATCATGCAATTAGCTAGCCAAGGAAAAATCTCACTTGAGGAAGATAATGCAGCCGCCAACCTCGTGATGATCACATTTGGAACATTTGGTGACATGGCAGATGAAAAGTCCAAATTGGGCAGCGGAGTAAAGCTCAATCACATTGGAGGTCTCTCGTGTAATGTGACACATGAGCAAGAAGTTCCTTCAAATGAAGATAGTTTATCTGGAATGGAATCCTTTGCCGTTATGGATCAATGCTTAACATTTTGATGGATGATATGACGTCAACTGCATTATTTCATGTTATAGATGCTAGAACATCTTATAATATGCTTCTTGGACGTCCATGGCTACACGAGAATGGTGTGATTCCCTCAACTTGGCATCAATGCTTCAAGTACTGCCGAGAAGGTGTGGTTAAAAAGGTGTTGGTGGACGATAAGCTTTTCACTGAAGCAGAGTCACATTTTGAGGACGCTAAGTACTACATTGAAGGGCAAAAGATCGTGAATGTCTTGGAGAATGTATTTGGAGAAAAATCAAGGCAACAAGGCAGAAAACACACGGAGGATTCAACAAAAGACACTTCTCCATTTGCCAATGAATGCGAATCTTCTTCTAGAAAATCTGAGTCATTGAATGAGTTGATACTACCTTTGACAAACCTTGATGTAAAGAGGCCATCTTGCCTACCACTCGAAGGATTTGTCCATTCAACACAAGAAGCAAAAGAAGAACATTGCGAATCTCTAGAAGTCAAGACTGCCAAATGCTTCGATCCAAAAGATTACAAATTTCTCGTTAAAGCTGGTTACAATCCGCAAGAAGGGATAGTTTTGGGAAAAATCCCTTTGGAGGCCTATGATGAAGGAATGCATGGACTCAATGCAACCCAAAGAATACTTATCAAGAATGGGCACATTGTTCAAGGTCCACGAACCGGCCTTGGGTTTATCCCACGAAATCCAGTCCACATCGCTATCAAAAGAGTGAGTAGCAACCATATAACTGAACATGTATTTTCATCAACACACTGCATGTGTGGTGGAAAAGAACGACACATATCCGTCTTTGAGAGGCTTGGTCGCAGACCCCATCTTCAAAAGGCTTGCTCCTTCAACAAAGATAGGTCGCCAAATAACCAACAGTCAAAGATTGAACATCTTCACAAGGTCAAAGCATTTGAAGAAAATAAGTCAATCACAAACTACTAAAAGACTTCGAAGTCTAATACCTTCTCGTATGAGGCGTACCGATCTGAGCATTTCATGCGATAAAGTTCTGAAGGCTAAATAGCAAACCATTATCTTCACAAAGGTCCAAAGCTATGATGAAGATGACAAAGAAAGTGTGGCCTCATCACATCACATCACATCATGTTAACTGAAGAGGAAGATGCTGAAATCGCTCCACCTGAACTGGAAGAAGGTGTTAAAGCAACTATTGATGAACTAAAGGAGCTCAACTTAGGTGATGCTGATGACCCTCGACCAATTTACATTAGTGCTTTGTTATCCACTGATGAAGAGAGAGCGTATATGTCATTACTGCAAGAATTTAAAGATGTGTTTGCATGGTCATATAAGGAAATGTCTGGCCTAGATCCAAAGGTAGCTGTCCACCATTTATCTGTGAAGAAAGGTGTTCGTCCTGTCAAGCAAGTTCAACGTCGATTTCGTCCTGAGTTGGTACCTTTGATCAAAAATGAAGTAAATAAACTTATCGAAGTTGGATTCATACGAGAAGTCAAGTATCCCACGTGGATCTCTAGCATCGTTCTTGTTAGAAAGAAGAATGGCCAAATTCGAGTTTGTGTTGACTTTAGAGACCTTAATGGTGCATGTCCTAAAGATGATTTTCCACTACCTATCGCTGAACTCATGATCGATGCCACCACTGGACACGAAGCTTTGACTTTCATGGATGGATCCTCTGGATATAATCAAATACGCATGGCGCTGAAAGATGAAGAGTTAACGGCATTTCGTACTCCAAAAGGTATATATTGCTACAAAGTAATGCCATTTGGGTTGAAGAACGCTGGTGCTACATACCAAAGAGCCATGCAAAGGATCTTCGATGATATACTTCATAAAAATGTTGAGTGCTATGTCAATGACCTAGTTGTGAAGTCCAAAAGAAGAAAAAACCATCTTGATGATTTAAGAAGAGTCTTTGAACGCTTAAGGAGATATCAACTCAAAATGAATCCTTTAAAATGTGCATTTGGTGTGAAGTCTGGAAAATTCCTTGGGTTCATTGTCCGTCACCGAGGTATAGAAATTGAGCAAGCAAAGATTGATGCAATCGTGAAGATGCCTGAACCCCGAAACATCCATGAACTCAAAAGTCTGCAAGGAAAATTGGCGTATCTTCGAAGATTCATTTCAAATTTCGTTGGTCGATGTCAACAATTCAGCCGCATCATGAAGAAAGGTATTTCGTTCGAATGGGACGAAGCTTGTAGCAATGCTTTCAAAAGCATAAAGGCGTATTTGATGAAGTCACCTGTGCCTGGGCGCCCATTAGTTCTTTACATTTTTGCTCACGAGCGTTCTATTGGGGCTCTACTTGCACAAGAGAATGACAGTGGAAAGAAATGTGCCTTATACTATTTGAGCAGAATGATGACGCCAAATGAGTTGAATTACTCACCAATTGAAAAAATATGCTTGGCTCTCATCTTTGCAATCCAAAAACTGAAGCATTATTTTCAAGCGCATACTGTTCGCCTTGTCTCTAAGGCAAATCCACTTAAGTATGTAATGTCAAGACCCGTCCTTTCTGATAGACTCGCAAGGTGGTACCTCCTACTGCAACAATTTGAGATCGTGTACATCCCTCAAAAGGCTGTAAAAGGGCAAATCTTAGCTAACTTCTTAGCTGATCACCCCATCCCTGATGAGTGGGAGTTGTCTGATGATCTACCTGATGAAGAAGTTCTTTTAGTTGATGTAACACCTCCTTGGAAAATGTACTTTGATGGAGCTTCTCATAGGGAAGGAGCCGGTGCTGGAGTAGTGTTTATCACCTCCGATGGAGAAGTACTGCCATATTCTTTCACACTAACCCAGAATTGCTCAAATAATGTTGCTGAATACCAAGCTCTGATCCTTGGGTTAGAAATGGCGGTCGACATAAAACAATTACACCTTAGAGTGTTTGGAGACTCCAAATTGGTGATAAATCAATTAGAGGGATCATATGAAGTGAAAAAGCCTGACTTAATTCCATACTTCAATTATGCAAGATGACTTGTTGGGTGGCTTGGGGATGTGACAATTGAACATGTACCAAGAAAAGATAATAAGCAAGCCGATGCATTAGCCAAACTCGCTTCTGCACTCGCCATGCCTGGAAAAGAAGCACAAATTCCAATATGTAAAAGCTAGGTCATCCCACCAATCTTTGAAGATGAGGATGGTGATGAAGAAGAGAATCACAGTGTCGAAGTATTTGAAATAGAACAAAAAGATTGGCGCCAGCCACTGGTGGATTACTTGAAATATGAGAAATTACCTAATGATCCATGCCAGAGAATCGACATTAGACGTCGAGCAACCCGTTTCATCCATTACAAAGACACCTTTTATAGGCGCTTATTTGATGGGGTCTTCTTGCGTTGCTTAAGAGATGATGAAGCCATTCAAGCCATGGAAGAAGCTCATTCGGGAGTTTGTGGAGCACACCAATCTGGCCCGAAGTTTCACTTTCGTATAAAAATAATGGGCTACTATTGGCCCACAATGGTTAAGGACTGCATGGATTTCGCTCAAAGGTGTCAAGCTTGTCAATTTCACGCGAATCTCATCCACCAACCACCTGAGCCACTACACCCTACTGTTGCTTCATGGCCTTTTGATGCATGGGGCTTAGACGTCGTTGGACCTATGACAAAATCATCTGCTGAGCACTTGTATATTCTGGCTGCAACTGACTATTTTTCCAAGTGGGCCGAAGCAGTACCCCTTAAAGAGGCCAAAAAGGAAAATGTTGCGGATTTCATCCGCATCAACATTATATATTGGTACGGAGTCTCGCGGTATATAGTCACCAATAATGGAAAGCCACTTTCCAATGCAATGATAGACAAGTTGTGCCAAAAGTTCAATTTCAAGCAGAGAAAATCTTCAATGTACAATGCCCTTGCTAATGGCCTCGAAGTTGGTAAAATTAGTTTTTTGGATTGAAAAATATTATAAAAGATTTTTTGGGTATAAAGTTTATTTTAAGAAGCTTTTAGTAAATTTTCTTTAAGAAATTAGTAGAAAATTGGTGTATTATTTTCTGCATAATGGTGCGTAGAAAATGATAATAAAATGGTTAACAACTAGCAAAACTATAAGTACACAAAAGACTCATTTTATTTTTCCAAAAAAAAAAAAAACTCTTTTGGTGGAAAGCAAGTGTGAACAACAAATTTTAAATGTCTGCAATTTAATCAAATAAGAAAAATAGTTACATAAATAAATTTTATTGAATTGAAATAAAAAGAAAGTGGTTACAATCTCTAATTGATTCCTCTGATTCTTCGGTTCAAACAATTTGATTTTGGGATTTGAATTCTTGAAGGTTGAGCTTGGCGCTATTAAATTTTTTTTTTTGCTTTTTTATTATTATTATTATTTATTTATTTTGAAATTTAAGGTACAAACTCATGGATAGTAACGCTTCAAGAATTTCCCATTTATGGGGCCAACTCTTAAGCCATCTTTGGCGACCAACTTGTACGCGCCATTGGTATACACTTCTTTAACGACATAAGGACCATCCCATTTTGATGTGAACTTGTTGCCGGTTCGATGCGTCATAATGATGGGCCTTCTTACAGCAAGAACTAAGTCACCGACTTCAAAGGAATGTGATCGCACCTTCTTGTTGAACGCCCTAGAGAGACGAGCTTGGTAACACTCAAGTCGTTGTTGGGCCTCTAGTCTCTTCTCATCAAGGGCTTCCAACTCTTCAAGCCGTAAACGAGCATTTTCATCTTCAGTAAGTCCTTCTTGTATGGCTATCCTCAATGAAGGAATTTGTTGCTCAAGAGGAACAATGGCTTCTACTCCATACACCAATGAGTAAGGAGTTGCTTGTGTCAGAGTTCTATATGTGGTTCTATATGCCCATAAAGCTTCTCCAATCCTTTCATGCCAATCACGCTTTGATTTTGCCACCACTTTTTTTAGTAAATTGCTGAGAGTTTTATTGAATGCTTCATCTTTCCAAAAATCCAACATTTACGGTTAATAAACTTATTTATTTAATTGTCCTTAGCCTTTTAGAGAAAAAAAGAATCAATTGTAGTTTTACGAAAAAAATTATTTATGAAGAAATTTTATATCGATAATTAATACTAAGGAATTTTATATCGATAATTAATACTAATTATTATTTTAACTTTACATTTTAAATTCTTTTAATCTTCTTAAATTTTTTTTTAAATATTTACCATATTACAAATAAAATAAATTATATAAACATATTTAAAGTACTTAATATTCAAAAATAATATTCGCATTATACTATTTATCAATTTGAAAAATTAGCCAAACATGTCCTTAAGTCGAGGAACTATTTTGTTACGTTTGATAGTTCAGTGACCATTTTGTTACATTTAATAGTTCGGTGACCATTTTGTTACATTTAATAGTTCAGTGACCATTTTGTTACATTTAATAATTCAGGGTTCAGGGACCTAAATGAGACAAAATGAATAGTTCTGGGCTACAAAGTGTATTTTACCCAAAAATAAATGGATAAGTACAAAAAAAAAACTCTCTAACTTATGGACCAAATATAGCCCCTCCCTCATCTTTGGCTAACTAAATCCACCTCCCTACTTTTATTCTTTTATTAACAAACAACTCTTTCCGTTAACTTTTCGTACGGAAAATGATGATGTCATCACTTAAAATCCAATTTCGCCCTTGGGTTGACTTGTTGTTAATGTTGATTATTTTTCTAGAAGAGCCTACACTTTTCATGTGAGGAGCTGCATGCATTCCATTTAGAGATCTAGGGAGGTGGTTGTAAATAAAAATGACTAGTTTAATAAAAGATTTAGAAATTCTATGAAATGTAAAAAAAAGAAATATAATATATTTTTTATGTTATATATGTTATGAATAATTCATTAAGTGGATGTCTATACAACTCCAATACATAATTTAATGGATTCACCTACAACTCCAATATCTCATTTAGTGGATTCACCTACAATTCCATTACCTCATTTTGTAATCAATATTTGATCTTGTTTTGTGCCTATAAATAGGCTTTGCCATTGTATTGAGAAATACACCAAAATCAAAGAAAGAATTCTCTTCTTAATTTTCTAGTCTCTCTACTTTAGAATATTTGTATATATTTCATAATATTTGGGGTTTATTTTATAACACGTTATCAGCACGATCCGTCTCAAGTTGTTAGTCATTATCTTTTCGGATTGGCATTGAGGTAGAAGCAAAAGCACCTGCAGAGGAAGAGAACTAGGTGGGAAAATTATCTCTTCTATTTGTTTGCATCCATTAACATCATATATATATTTACTTTACAGAACCATTATGAATGATCATCATAAAATAATTTATATATTAAGTTTTCATGTTTAATGGCACATAAGGAAATTTAGTCTTTACTTCTAGGTTTTCTTTGACTTCCGTGAATAGTCATCAAGGTGTGTGCATATAGAATAGATACATGATGAAATATTCCAAACTTTATAGTATCACATGAATCAAGCAGATTATACTGACATCCCCACGCATTATATGTCTTATTATTATAGTTAATTGATTCATTATCTAACTTTTCTTATACTTTGATGATAGTGTTATAATGACGAATCTTGCAAAACTTGATTTTGTGGCTCTTGACATTACGGGGAAGAATTATTTATCTTGGGTGTTAGATGCTGAAATTCATTTAGATGCAAATGGTCTTGGAGAAACAATTAAAGAAGGAAATAAAGCATCTAATCAAGAAAAGGCCAAAGCTATGATTTTCCTTCGTCACCACCTTCATGAGAGCTTAAAAAATGAGTATCTTACTATAAAAGATCCACTTGTTCTTTGGAATAATTTGAAAGAAAGATATGACCACCAGAAAACTGTTATTCTTCCAAAAGCTCGTTATGATTGGATGCATTTACGATTGCAAGATTTCAAAACCGTAAGTGAGTATAACTCTGCAATGTTTAGAATCAGTTCTCAATTGAAATTGTGTGGAGAAAAAATCAACGATGAGGATATGTTAGAAAAAACATTCTCCACCTTTCATGCATCCAATGTGCTCCTGCAGCAGCAATATCGTGAAAAAGGTTTTCAAAAATATTCTGGACTGATTTCTTGCCTACTTGTGGCTGAACAAAACAATGAGCTTTTGATGAAAAATCACGAGTCTCGTCCAACTGGTTCTATTCCATTCCCTGAAGTGAATGTAACAACCCATAACTATTTTAATAATGAACCAAATCGTGGTCGTGGTCGTGGTCGTGGCTATGGCCGTGGTAGAGGCCGTGGTATTGGACATGGACATGGACGTGGTCGTGGATATGGTTTTGGAAATCGTGGTGGTTATTCAAAGAACACATCTTTTCATCAGAAGGGGAAAAATAATGAAGAGAAAAATGAAGGTGGCCAAAATAGCAAATCTTTGGAAAATTTATGCTATCGTTGTGGTGGTAAAGGTCATTGGTCTCGTACCTGTCGTACACCAAAACATCTTGTTGACCTTTACCAAGAATCGTTAAAAGGTAAAGGAAAGAAGATAGAAACAAATTTTGTTTTTGAAGAAAGCGATTCTGATCGTGGCCATTTTGATGACACTCATTTAGATGTTGCTGATTTCTTTGCTGATCCTGATGGAAAAATTAATCACTTGAGTGGAGATAGAAGTGTTCAAAAATAAATTTATTAAGTTTTAATTCTAGTACTTTTTAAATAAATATTTAAGCATGTTGTTTTCCTATTTATTCATATGATTGTCGTTTCTTATATTAAATAATATTGTTTGGTACTGATTTATTTCTTTTTATGTTTCAATAAAGAATGAGTATTTACTCGATCAACAACAACATCAATAATGAAGATATGTGTCTCGCTGATAGTGCCACAACTCATACCATTCTCAAGAATAAAAAATACTTCTCTTATTTAGTAATGCAAGAAGCCAATGTTAGTACTATATCGGGTAGTGCAAAATTAATTGAAGGCTCCGGCAGAGCTAATATATTGTTACACGGAGGAGCACAATTTTATATTGATGAAGCCTTATATTCTACTAAGTCTCAAAAAAATTTACTATGCTTCAAAGATATCCGCCGAAATGGATATCATATTGAGACAACAAGTGATGACGATATTGAGTATCTTTACATCACTAATACAATATCTGGTAACAAACGTATATTGGAAAAGTTGCCAGCATTGTCTTCCGGTTTGTACTACACGCATATATCTACTATTGAAACACATGTTATCGTAAACCAGAAGTTTACAAATCAAAATAAGTTTGTTATTTGTCATGACCGGTTGGGCCATCCCGGATCAATTATGATGCGAAATATAATTGAGAATTAATGTGGTCATCCATTGAAGAGCCAGCAGATTCTTCAATCGAATGAGTTCTCATGTGCTGCTTGTTCACAAGGAAAGTTGATTATTCGACCATCAACAACAAAAGTAGAAAATGAATCTCTTACGTTTTTGGAACGTATTCAAGGTGATATTTGTGGACCAATACACCCGTCGTGTGGACCATTTAGATATTTTATGGTTTTAATTGATGCATCAACAAGGTGGTCACATGTATCTTTGCTATCAACTCGCAACCTGGCGTTTGCGAGATTGCTTGCTCAATTGATTAGACTACGAGCACATTTTTCTGATTATCCATATAAGAAGATACGCCTTGATAATGCGGGTGAATTTACTTCCAAAACGTTCAATGACTATTGTATGTCTATTGGAATTGATGTTGAACATCCTGTAGCACATGTTCATACACAAAACGGTCTAGCAGAATCGTTTATTAAGCGTCTGCAGTTAATTGCAAGACCTTTACTTATGAGATCAAAACTTCCTATTTCTTGTTGGGGACATGCTATTTTGCATGCAGCAGCACTTATTCGCATAAGGCCAACAAGTTATCATAAGTTCTCCCCATTACACTTGGTTTTTGGTCAGGAACCAAATATTTCCCATCTAAGAATTTTTGGATGTGCGGTATATGTTCCAATTGCTCCACCGCAACGCACTAAGATGGGTCCTCAAAGGAAATTGGGAATATATGTTGGATTCGAGTCTCCATCGATAATAAAGTATCTAGAGCCATTGACTGGAGATTTATTTATGGCTCGATTTGCTGATTGTCATTTTGATGAATCAGATTTCCAAACATTAGGGGGAGAAAATAAGCAGATGGAAAAGAAAATTAGTTGGAATGAATTATCTTTATCTCATCTTGATCCTCGAACAAAACAAAGTGAATTGGAAGTTCAAAAGATAATTCACTTGCAAGGTTTAGCTAACCAACTGCCAGACGCATTTACTGACCTAAAAAAAGTGACTAAGTCACATGTACCAGCTGTTAATGCTCCAGTAAGAATTGTTGTTCCTAAAGGTCAAAGTAATGAGTCTACTGCACGCATGAAGCGTGGTAGACCTATCGGTTCCAAAGATAGTCATCCTCGAAAAAGAAAAGGAGCTAGGAATCAAGATGGTCTAATCGAGGATACAATAACTCCAGAAGAGTCCCTAGTCATAACTAATATTTCGGTTCCAGAAGAACCTCAAGTACCTGAAAATTGTGAAAATAATGAGATCTCAATCGATTATGTTATGAACGGGAAACGATGGAATCGAAATGAAGTCAACGTTGATGATAAATTTGCATATAATGTAGCGTTAAATATGATGAATGATAATGAGGATCAAGAACCAAAGTCTGTTAATGAATGTCGACAAAGAAATGATTGGCCAAAATGGAAAGACGCAATGGGGGCAGAGTTAAACTCGCTTGAAAAACGAAAAGTTTTTGGACCTATAGTCCGTACACCTGAAGATGTAAAGCCAGTAGGATACAAATGGGTATTTGTGCGAAAACGAAATGAGAAAAATGAAATTGTAAGATATAAGGCACGTCTTGTTGCCCAAGGGTTTTTGCAACGACCTGACATAGATTATGAGGAGACTTATTCTCCTGTGGTGGATGCAACTACTTTTCGTTATATAATAAGTCTGGCAGTGCATGAAAAACTTGATTTGCGTCTAATGGATGTTATTACAGCTTATTTGTATGGCTCGCTTGATAATGATATATATATGAAAATCCCTGAAGGATTTAATATACCTGAAGCATATAAATCAAGTTCTCGAGAACATTATTCAATTAAATTAAGTAAGTCATTGTATGGACTGAAACAATCTGGACGAATGTGGTATAATCGTCTCAGTGAATATTTGTTGAAGGAAGGATATAAGAATGATCAAATTTGTCCTTGTATTTTCATGAAAAGATCTGGAAATGAGTTTGTTATAATTACAGTTTAAGTTGACGATTTAAATATCGTTGGAACTCCTGAAGAGATTTCAAAAACTGTTAATTGCTTAAAGAAAGAATTTGAGATGAAAGATCTTGGAAGAACAAAATTTTGCCTTGGGTTGCAAATTGAATATTTAAAGAACGGAATTTTTGTATATCAAGACGCTTATATATCAAAGGTGCTAAAACGATTCTATATGGATAAATCACATCCATTGAGCACCCCGATGGTCGTAAGGTCACTAGATGTGAACAAAGATCCTTTTCGACCTCAAGAAAGTGATGAAGAACTACTTGGTCCTGAAGTACCATATCTAAGTGCAATCGGTGCACTAATGTATCTTGCTTGTCATACTCGACCTGATATAGCATTCGCTGTTAATCTATTAGCAAGATATAGTTCTTCTCCTACACGAAGGCATTGGAATGGGGTTAAACAGGTACTCCGCTACCTTAGAGGAACACTCGATATGGGTTTGTTTTATTTCAATGTACCCAAGTCCGAATTGGTTGGATATGCAGATGCTGGATATATGTCTGATCCTCATAATGGTCGTTCACAAACGGGCTATTTATTTACATGTGGTGGCACAGCCATTTCATGGCGATCTATGAAACAAACTATATCGGCCACATCATCTAATCATGCAGAAATCTTGGCTATTCATGAGGCAAGTCGAGAATGTGTTTGGTTAAGATCCATGATTCAACACATTCGAGGGACTTGTGGTTTATCTTCTGGAAAAATGATCCCGACGATCTTATATGAAGATAATTCCGCATGTATCACACAATTGAAAGAAGGGTACATTAAAGGAGATAGAACAAAACATATTTCACCAAAATTCTTTTTCACTCATGATCTTCAGAAGAATGGTGATATTAATGTTCAACAAATCCGTTCCAGTGATAATCTTGCTGATTTGTTCACCAAGGCACTTCCCACAGCAACGTTTGAAAAACTAGTCTACAATATTGGAGTACGTAGACTTAAAGATCTTGACTGATATTGTCATGAGGGGGAGATAATACGCGCCGCACTCTTTTTCCCTTAACCAAGGTTTTTCCCACTGGGTTTTCCTGGTAAGGTTTTTAATGAGGCACCATCTGATTGCGTATTAAAAGAATTATGTACTCTTTTTCCTTCACTAGGTTTTTATCCCACAGGATTTTTCCTAGTAAGGTTTTAACGAGACGTATTCTTAAGTGATGGACATCCAAGGGGGAGTGTTATGAATAATTCATTAAGTGGATGTCCATACAACTCCAATACATAATTTAGTGGATTCACCTACAACTCCAATATCTCATTTAGTGGATTCACCTACAATTCCATTACCTCATTTTGTAATCAATATTTGATCTTGTTTTGTGCCTATAAATAGGCTTTGCCATTGTATTGAGAAATACACCAAAATCAAAGAAAGAATTCTCTTCTTAATTCTCTAGTCTCTCTACTTTAGAATATTTGTATATATTTCATAATATTTGGGGTTTATTTTATAACAATATATATATAACTAAATAATAAGAAAACAAGTTTTAAAAAAATAAATTTCTTTTACTGTTTATCGCCGTCAATAAAGACGACAAACAGTAAATCCCCAAATTCTCAACCACCCGGGCGAAAATACACACAACATTTCTAGATAATATAAATATAGATGAAGTACGTGCATGAGCTTCTCTTCTCTTCTCTTCTCTCACACACCCAACCAACCACCAGGTTACAGTAAAAAATAAAAAGAAAAGAAAAATCTCACAACAATTCACTTAAATTCGTCATCTCAAACGTCACAATCCTACTATATATACACTACCCCCATGCAAGTCTCACATCACAATCTTCTATTCTTACCACAAAAAAAAAAAATAAAAAAAAATCACACAATCTTGCCTACTGCATAAGATAAAACTCACACACATTGATCACAAATTACACACACCAGAGAATCAATTTTGCTCAATCAATGGATCGCCGCCACGTACTCCTAGTAACATTCCCAGCACAAGGCCACATCAATCCTTCCCTTCAATTCGCCAAGAGGCTCATCAGCATGGGCATTGACGTCACCTTCGTGACCAGTCTATACGCACATCGGCGCATGGCCAAAACCACCGCCGGATTTAAGATAGGCCTAAATTTCGCATCCTTTTCCGATGGATACGACAACGGATATAAGATAGGAGACGATTCTCATACATTCATGGCCAAGTTGAAAAGCAATGGCTCCAAAGCATTAAAAGATACAATTCTTGCTGCAGCCGAGCAAGGACGTCCCATCACTTGCTTGATTTACACTGTGCTCCTCCCATGGGCTTCAGAGGTGGCCCGTGAATTCGACATTCCTTGCGCCCTTCTCTGGATTCAACCCGCCACCGTGTTGGATATATACTACTATTATTTCAACGGTTTTGGAGATGAGATTATCTCAAGCTCAGATCATCCCTCCTGGCGAATTCAATTGCCCGGAACTCCATTGCTATCCAAACGCGACCTTCCGTCGTTCGTGCTTCCTTCCACCTCCGACACGAATAGCTTTGTTGCACTTCCGACGTTTAAGGAGCAGTTCGAAGTTTTGAATGCTGAGACGACGAAGCCGAAAGTGCTCATCAACACTTTTGATGCATTGGAGATTGATGCACTCAAAGCCATTGATAAGTATGAGATGATTGGCGTTGGACCGTTGATTCCTTCTGCTTTCTTGGATGGTAAAGATCCCACCGATAAGTCCTTTGGCGGAGATCTTTTTCAAAAGTCTGATGACGATTATATAAAATGGTTGAACTCCAAGCCCGAATCGTCGGTGGTGTACGTATCATTTGGCAGCCTGCTGAGGCTCCCAAAATCACAGATGGAGGAGATTGCCAAAGGCCTACTACAATCTAATAGGCCATTTTTGTGGGTCATACGAAAGAACGAAGACGTAATTGAGGACGGCGAGGATGATCATCAGAAGTTAAGTTGCTTAGAGGAATTGGAAAGAAAAGGGAAAATTGTGCCATGGTGCTCTCAGCTTGAGGTACTTACACACCCGTCCTTGGGGTGTTTTGTAACACACTGCGGTTGGAATTCAACGCTGGAAAGCATATCGTGTGGCGCTCCGGTGGTGGCTTTTCCGCAATGGACCGATCAAGGGACTAATGCAAAGTTGATAGAAGATGTATGGAGGACAGGAGTTAGAGTTAGAGTTAATGAAGATGGGATTGTTGAGAGAGGTGAAATTAATAGGTGCATTGAGGAAGTGATGGATGGTGGTGAAAAGAGCATAGAATTGAGAGAGAATGCTAAGAAATGGAAGGGTTTGGCCAGAGAAGCTATGGGGGAGGATGGATCTTCTAATAACAATTTGAAGGCATTTCTTGAAGGAGTTGCAGTTGGCTATTAAAATTAGTCTTTCTTTTAATTTGTCTTACATTGATAGTATTGCTAGCTAGCTGGATTATCTTTTTTTTTCTTTTTTTTTAATCTTTGAATTTTGTTTTATTTTATTTTTTTGTGTTTAGTGATCATTTAAGTTTATATTTTACTTTAAATTTGGTTTGATCGAACTCAAATATAATTTACAAAAAGTTAGTGACTAGTATAGTGTAATTTACTATGAGTTATATTTGGATTTGTCAAGTTGAACGTGATTCACGGATTTTCTCAAAATTCATGTATAGTTGATATATCATTGCTTTGTTTATAAAATTCTATAGATTTGTAAATACAAATTCGATACCTTTTTAGAATTCACATCCCAAGACTGGAATTCAACAAGTATCTAGTTGTTAGGAATCAACGCGCATAAACAAAATTAAAAGCAAGAATCAAAGCGTGAAAAGACGAGACAACGATTTACGTGGTTCGGCCAATAATGCCTACGTCCACGGACTTATGCTAGAGAGGTTTCATTTCTTTATCTGAGATGCAATTACAAGGGGGTAGAGAGTGTATAATTCAATTCTTTTGTACACCTCTCTCACACTAATTACATAGCAACATGGGAGATATATATAGGCAAATAAGAAGTCCAAAACGTGTCCAAAACGCGTCCATAACGCGTCGAGTCATCAAAGACGCGTGCATAGGTGTCGAAAACGCGTCCAGGCCATTCTGCCGTTTTGTGCCGCGGTCCAAGTCTTGATGCCGCGGCACGGCGCCGCGGCACTCCTCTGATGCCGCGGTCCTGTGCCGCGGCATGCTTTCCTGATGCCGCGGTCCTGTGCCGCGGCATGCTTGTCCAGAATCCGATATCAGCCCGTTTCCACCGTCTTCTTCTTCTTTTGATCCATTTGATTTGTCTCCACACTTTATCCCATCAATCTCCCACTTGGAGACCAAACTCAAAGTTGAAAACACAATCCCTTTATCCCGATCATTCAATATATCTTCCATTCGTCCCTTCACTTTTCCCAAGTGAACCTCAATCTAGTCGTCACATCCCCAATCCCATTGGAGATCAAATCCGTCTCTAGTGCTCCCACTTGACAGACTCACATTGTGAACGATGTTCCTCTTCTTTGAACCTCCGCCACTACCCTATTCTTTTGGTGATCAGCCAACTCCTGAATACCGTGACTTATCCATCTTGGTCCAACTGACCTCGGATATAGGTTACTTCCAAGACCCGGAACATGTCTCACAACCCCGCAACTTTCGTTGCCATCCTCCTCATAAGAGGATAACCACCTTGGTCAACCTGTCTCTCGACATCCTTACACCAAGGACTTTCCCGCTTTGGTCAACTTGTCTTTCGACACCCTTACACCAAAGACTTTCCGCCTTGGTTATCCTGTCTCTCGACACCTTTACACTAAGGACTTTCCATTGACTATCTTGGATTCTTCTAACATATCTGTTCCCTGCCAACTGCATGAGCTATGTCTGATCCTCACGCCAATACTTTTGGTTTTTCAATGGCAACTCGGATCCCCCCACATATCTGCATAATGCTCCCACTGCACTAGCTATGTCTTGATCCATCCACCAACAAAAAACCCGACTCCACGAATCTGCCTAACTCGGCTTCGTGTTCTGCCCCAGCTCAGCGAATCTGCCTAACCCGGCTTTTCGCATCTTGCCCCGACTCAGCGAATCTGCCTAACCCGGTTTTTCGCATCTTGCCCCAGCTCAACGAATCTGCCTAACCCGGCTTTTCGCATCTTGCCCTAGCTCAGCGAATCTGCCTAACCCGGCTTTTCGCATCTTGCCCCAGCTCAGGGAATCTGCCTAACCCGGCTTTTCGCATCTTGCCCCAGCTCAGCGAATTTGCCTAACCAGGCTTTTCGCATCTTGCCCCAGCTCAGCGAATCTTCCTAACCCGGCTTTTCGCATCTTGCCCCAGCTCAGCGAATCTGCCTAACCCGGCTTTTCGCATCTTGCCCCAGCTCAGCGAATTTGCCTAACCCGGCTTTTCGCATCTTGCCCCAGCTTAGCGAATCTGCCTAACCAGGCTTTCGCATCTTGCCCCCATGACTTTCGGCTCCACGGTCAACCCCCTCTTGGCCCCGTTTTCTGCCTTCATGGTTTTCCCACGTGGTTACGTCTCCGTAATTCTGCCTCCCCGATCCCCGGCTTGCTCGTTCTTCTGCCTTCTTGACAACACGAGTCTGCCCCTTGACCTCCGGCTATACGAATTTGCTCATGGCTCCGTAACTCAGCCTCTCCGGTCCCCGGTTTGCTCGTTCTTCCGCCTTCTTGACAACACGAGTCTGCCCCTTGACCTCTGGCTATACGGATCTGCCCCGGCACTGCAACTGCTCCCACTGGCTTCATGTCTACCTAACCCGACAACATAAACCTGCTCTCGCTGCTGCGTCTCTGCCTCTGCATCTGCATCTGGCACAACGATTTTCCAACGTTTTCTCGTTAACGTTCAACGGGATAACCCCCAGAACTTGCAGCATCTCCTGCAACTCTCAGTCTGCATCTGTCACCTTTTCAGGCTTTTTCCCCGACTCTTACTTTACCATCTTCATACGCCATTGATTCGCCCACGGATCGCTGTAACCCGTGCTCTGATACCAGTTGTTAGGAATCAACGCGCATAAACAAAATTAAAAGCACGAATCAAAGCGTGAAAAGACGAGACAACGATTTACGTGGTTCGGCCAATAATGCCTACGTCCACGGACTTATGCTAGAGAGGTTTCATTTCTTTATCTGAGATGCAATTACAAGGGGTAGAGAGTGTATAATTCAATTCTTTTGTACACCTCTCTCACACTAATTACATAGCAATATGGGAGATATATATAGGCAAAGAAGAAGTCCAAAACGTGTCCAAAATGCGTCCATAACGCGTCGAGTCATCAAAGACGGGTGCATAGGTGTCGAAAACGCGTCCAGGCCATTCTGCCGTTTTGTGCCGCGGCACAGTGCCGCGGTCCAAGTCTTGATGCCGCGGCACGGCGCCGCGGCACTCCTCTGATGCCGCGGTCCTGTGCCACGGCATGCTTTCCTGATGCCGCGGTCCTGTGCCGCGGCATGCTTGTCCAGAATCCGAAATCAGCCCGTTTCCACCGTCTTCTTCTTCTTTTGATCCATTTGATTTGTCTCCACACTTTATCCCATCATCTAGTCACGTTGAATCTTATTCATATGTTTGTCTGAGACTCTGAAACATATTCATATAGTTGTCCTTACAGCCAGGCCAATGAGTCTTGTTCATATGTTAGCTCTGAATCTTATTGATATGCTTGTCGTTAAAAAGCCAGGTCATTA
Source organism: Buddleja alternifolia (assembly GCA_019426215.1). Taxonomy (NCBI): domain Eukaryota; kingdom Viridiplantae; phylum Streptophyta; class Magnoliopsida; order Lamiales; family Scrophulariaceae; genus Buddleja; species Buddleja alternifolia. Next base: position 15,958,276 of record CM033403.1, read on the forward strand.
GCCAAACTTGATTAATGTTCAATTTGTATGAATGAATCTATTAAGTACTTAAAACTTGAATTGTTAGATAGTTAAACACCCACGAAGTATGTCTTCAATTACCATAGTTGCAGCTCGGCAAAATTGCATCTTTTGGTTTTAAAAAAAGAAAACATTTTTTGTTTTACATACTTGCTCTATTTTATCTTTAGTTCGATGCTTTACGCAAATTTACTATTAGTCCAAGTAGTTAAACAGGATTGCAAACTTAGTCCTTTCGGTAAGTGAAGTTAGTCATTAGCTTTGTACCTTGCTAACAATTGACGGAGCTGTTGTTAAATAATGAGTTTCAAATTTCATATATGTTCCGTTAAACTACACGACTTGTATAATTAAACATCCCCAGAACAAAATTGTGACAGTACTTATATATAGGGGAAATTTTATTTTTGGCCCCTCAGTTATACGCCGAATTTGATTTTGGTCCCTTAATTACACCGCTCACCAAATATAGTCCCTAAACTACCAAATTTTTATCAAATATGGTCCCTCCGCCTACTTTTCCATCAAATTGGTAACTCTTGGGGTTAGTTGAAATGTTAAAAATTATATTTTGTACCCCAGAAACACAATTTTGACAATTTCCACCCAAAAAGAATAATTGACAACTTTTAGCATTTAGTTATAATTGTATTCACAAATTACATCGTAATCCACTTCTTATCATAATTTTATTCAAAAATTACATCATAATCCACTTCTCATCCATGTCTACAACTTTACTATAGTATTCAAAACAACAAAATGCAAAAAATAAAATGTTAAGGAGAATGAAATTTTTTTTAGTAATCAGGATTTCAAATTGTGTATAACCGCTGCTAAATAATGGCAAGAAATCGTAACATATTAATGATGAATGGTTGATTCCATCTTCAACTTTGCAAAATTATGTTAAAAGGGTGACATTTGCCATTTCTTCTTTTATGGGGTGAAAATTATCAAAATATGTGTTTCTGAGGTGCAAAACATAATTTTTGACATTTCAATTAACCCCAACAATTACTAATTTGACGAAAAATTAACGGAGGGACCACATTTGATGAAAATGTGGTAGTTTAGAGACTACATTGATGAGTGGTGTACCTAGGGACCAAAATCAAATTCGACGCATAACTAGGTGACTAAAAATAAAAAATTTCTTTATATATACTACAAGAAATTTCACTTCTTGTAAGGAAACAGTAGTTACAATACATGATTGTTTCGTCATTAAAAGTTTTAGTAACGTCATTCTCCATTACGCTTTTTGTTCTGTAAAGCCTGGCGCTAAAAGTACTTGTGACAAAAGTTTGAGGTTGTTAAGAATGTATTTGTGACAAAGGTTGGTTTCTCACATTATCAATGGTTCTAGTAACAATTTTGTCATCACAAAACTAGTTTATGACGTTACAAAAAAAAAAAAAAAGAATATATTCGTTACTAGAAATGAATTTTCTTGTTTTCTTTTAAAATATTTTTTGTATAATAGTGACTTCGTTACAACGAGTTACTGTGACATAATAAAGTCCTTACCCAAAATATAGTATTGATATAAGGGTTAATTACACTAACTACCCCTCTTGCTTAGTATAATTATAGTCCTATCCACTTATTTTGAACACATAAAAAATAGCCCCCTCTTATAATAAAACTTTATCATCACCCCCTTCCATCAAAAACTAATGGAATTTGTTAACATTATCAAAAAATATTTTTTAAATTTCTTATTTTGCCCTTGAAGGGTAATTTTTCACATTAAAGAGAATGTAATTGTAATTTTCAATTTGATCTTAAATAAATAATTTTGTAAAGGCTTATTAACACCTTGATAATGAAGTGCAAATTTGATTTATGCCAATTCAATTATCTTTTAAAAAATAAAAACATATCCCCAATTTTAGTCTGTTTTAGAAGTTATATCACAATTCAAGGCAAACGAATCTAAATTAGTAAGTTGTACCACAAATGAAACTTATGACCAACAATCATTACTTAGAGAGGGGTAAATGTAAGGTCTTATATATTATAAGTGGGAGGTACTTGTCATGAGGCACAAATAAGCGGAGTGTACTGTAATTACACTAAATAAGAGGGGTAGTTACTGTAATTAACCTATAATATGCATTATTAACAATGTTTTGTCATAAAAGGTAAATATGACAATCATGGATCTCTCACTAATTCTTTTTATCAATATTTTTGCATTAAAATAAAAAGAATTGTTTTTAATTTATCTGAAATCTTCTAAACATATATTCACACCTCACATTAGCCGTACACACAAGATAATCGTCACAGAATAAACCTTTAATATGAAATAGATAAAATTCGAAACCAAGAAATCTCATATTAAGTAGCTAAAACAACAATAACAACTTGATACATTTAGGGAAAATTTTACTTATGGTCCCATTGCACTTTTGCTCACATAGAATTCAAAAACTAAAACTTTTAGTCCCTTTTGTCAAAACTGGAGGGAAAGAAGAGAGTGGAGTGCACTCGCTGTTAGTCTCAAAAATTCAAAAAAAAAAAATTCAAAAAAACTAAAGATTAAAATCAAAATTTAATATTTATAAACTAATTCAAAAAATAAAAGAACAAGAAAATTTAAAACGGTGAAGAAGAAGACAGTCGTCTTCTTTATAACAAAACCCCCAACCCCCCACCCCAACTGAATCTTCCACACCAACCATGCCCTCGCCTGTCTTGCACACACCGTAGCGCTGCCACACAATCTAAGATGAAGGTGAGATGGCGGTGGGAGTTTAGGAGCGGCAGAAGTGTAGCTGGCGGATTTAGTGTTGGGCAACTGGTCGTGGGTCGGAATTCTGAGGGTGTTTTGGAGGTGGTTGTGGCAACAGTGTACTATGGAGGTGGGGGCAACGTTTGGGTGAATTATGGAGGGGGGTGGGGAGGGGGTGGGGAGGGGAGGAAGACGACTACATCCTTTTCCTTTCCTTTTCTTCTTAATTTATAAATATTTTGAATTTTTTTTTTATGTATTTTTGAGACTAAATGTGCGTGTTACTCACACACCTTTTTTTATTTAATTTTTTTTGAACGAGACTAAAATGTCAGTTTTTGAGTTCTATGAGACCAAAAGTAATAATTAAATTTCAATGAGATGAAAAAAGAAATGACCGAACTTCTATGGGATCAAAAGTGGATTTTTCCCAATACATTTATAAGCACAATCAAAATTAAAGGACCATCTCAGCTGATACAAAGAGTATTAGAGATAATTTCTAATTAATAAATATAGTATTTCCAATGAGGCAAAATGTAGAAAGACAGAAATATGACACAAAATGTAGAAGTAAGTTCCCTACAAGTCTATATGAATCTTAATGGCCAATTAAGATTCTCTAACTTGCGAACCCTTTAAGTGTTCAATTATATACCAAACTCTTCTAGTGTCCATCTTCTTATTCCATAAGCCATAAGGAGTAGAATGTTGTCTTGACTCACATGTACTCACAACTTATAAATTCCATAAAGAATTTATATATGAACAAAAGAGAAATGTCTTTCTATAAAAAGACAAATGTTCGTACAGTATAATTCAATGCCCTATTCAATCTAACTCCTTATTGGCATTCGAGGGCACACAACTAATATATACATGAAGGTTAATTGGAGTAGGTTTATTTTCTTATTGTTGTATATAGATGCTATTTACTCGCTACTAATGATTTTGGTGAAATCAATAGCTTTCCAAGAACAAACAAATAAAATATATGGGAAAGGCGATTTATATATGTGATAGGAATGTCAATATTTCAAGATAGATAATAAAGATTCTTAGGGTTGTCTCAGACAATATAATGTGGATAGAGTTTTAGAAAAATTTAAGATGAAAAATGTTCAATATTTGTAGTTCCACTTCAAAAGGAGGATAAGTTTGACATTATACAATGTTGAGAGGATGAATTGGAATGAAAACAAATGACAGAATTTCTTATGTATCTGTTGTTGGGAGTTTGATGTATTCACAAACTTGTACAATATCTTCTTTTGAAAGAACGACGTATATTTTTTGGTGATAAGCATATGAAAATTATGTACTTTATCGTTAAAAAAGAAGTTTATAAACAAGAGTGTCAATGGATTGCTGCCAAAGATCGTTAATGAGCATGTCGGAAGAATGAGCATTATAGGACGTCCATTAAGTTATTATGTTGGGTACTCTTGAGCTCAATTAAGTGTTTTTAAATTTTATGTTTTTCTATGTTGTATACGTTACTGGATAGAATTTTCTCACATGAGTTATCTTTAATAAAGATATTAAAATGGGACCTTTATCTTCTCTTCATTATCGATCGTGATTAGTTAGAAATTAATATTGTAGTACATCGAAGGACCTGCAACGACATAATGTTATACAACGCCATGACCCTCATTAGTTTTGAGTCTTTTGACTCAATCAAGATATAAAAGTATAGCCAATTTTATGAAAGATTTAGAATAATCTTATTATACATTATGTTTATTTTAAATTATAAAAGCAAATATATGGGCCAAGTGGGAAATGTAAGAAATAATATGGCCCTCGTATTATAATTTACATGTAATTATTTTATCAATACTAAAGTTTATTTGACAAAATTACCAACTATGTAATATTAATGAACTAAACCTATTGGCTAAGGGAGAGACACAACTCTTCGTATATAAGATCAGAACTATACTAAACATATGTCTTGATGGAAGGTATCTTTTAATGTTTTATTTAAAGAGAAGTATGATCCTCGCTCTACCCCTACTGAACTACACATTTTTAGACACAAGGTGAAAAGTAGAAAACTAAGAGGAAAAGTATACTTTATGTTTTCCATCACTAAACGAGGGGTCGAGAAATCATTCTTCATCAAGAGACATTCCAACGGTGATTACAGATCAAGGAGAAAATATACTAATTAACGCTATGAATAAAAGTTAGTTTTTATTTGTGAAGAATATGTGAAAATCATGAAGTTTACGGTTTATGTCAATCATGTAAATTTATGAAACCCATAGCTCTTGTTTTCATCACTTGCAACAAGAAATGCTGGAGACTTTTTCTCTACTCCTAACATGGCCTTATTTTTATCGTCCAAGAAGGTTCCCATTACAAATTTTCTACGGATAAATGCAAAAAAAAAAAAACCCTTTGTTATGACTTTTTTGCTAAAAACCCCCTGTGATCACGAAATAGCCTAATCACCCCTTGTGTTCTTGAAGAAATCTGTAAAAGCAACTTTTTGTAAAAAAACGAGCGTATTTTTTGTGTTTTCACCTTTAATAACATATTTATTTGTCATTTATACACTCTCCAAACAATATAAAAGTTAAATAGTGTTATTTTACCCCAAAAACACAAATTTCTCTCTATCTTTTTAGCAAAAAGTGACATTTTGCAGACTTATTTAAGAACACAGGGGTGATTAGGCTATTTCGTGATTATGGGGGGTTTTTAGCAAAAAAGTCACAACACAGGATTTTTTTTTTTTTTGCATTTATCCCAATTTTCTAGCAAAAACTAAGAAGTCCCCAATTTGGATCTGTAGGCCAGGTAACCAGCACCCATGACTATTTGGGCACAATGGGACATAATGTGGGTAACTGTTAGAATATTTTAACACGAGGGGAACTTTATGTAATTTCAAAAAAATTAGGGGGTTTCGGTAATTTTGCACTAAAATTAGGGGTGTACATGTAATTTTGTCTAAATCAAAACATAAACGTCCATCTAGGAGTCCAATCCTGATTTCTCCAGAACCCTTTTCAAATTATTGTATGTAGAGCCACCATCTTTGACAGCCTCTATAGCTAGGGCCTTCCATTTCAAAGCATTTCTTCTAATCTCTTTACCCCTCTCACCATCCCCCATCACAATCTCCAAGTATTTCTTCAATTCATTCCTTTCTATCATAACTTCACCATTTGCTCTTGCTCTTACCCCACTGCCCCATACTTCCTCAACCATCTTAGCATCTGTAGTCTGATCGGAGAAGTGTGGGCAGCCAATTGAAGGGACGCCACAAACCAAACTCTCCAGTGTCGAATTCCATCCACAATGTGTCACAAAACTACCAATTGATTTATGACTTAGAACTTCCATTTGTGAACACCATGGGACTATTATCCCATCTCCATTATTCACCTCATTTTCTAGCATTTTCTTCATTCCTTCTTCCTCTTCATTATCTGATGATCTTATAACCCACAAAAAGGGTCTTTTGCTTTCCAATAATCCATGCAAAATCTCAACTTTTTGCTCTTTACTCATCACCACCAAACTCCCAAAAGACACATAAACAACAGAATTTTCCGGCTTTAAATTTAGCCAGTGAAAATAGTCTTCATTCTTGATAAACAAATCGCCACCGAATGATTTGTCAGTCGAGTCGTTGCCATCTGAGAAAGCTGAGGGGACTAAAGGTCCAATTGCAATGACGCTCATTTTATCTTCCAAATATTTGATTGCCTCTTTTTCTAATTCTTGAAAAGTATTGAGAAAAACCAATGATCCAGTACTGTCTTTCTCGAGTTCTTGAATGTGTTCTCGCATTATAGGGACCATCAAAGGGTTCATTGGGTTATCAGGCAAGAGTAAAGTAGGCAAATCACTAGAAGCAAACAAAGGCAACTTAGGTATGATCACTGATGACTCAATATTCCAATTTTCATGAATACCATTATGGCTGTTAAAGAACTGATGATAAATGGCGAAAGCAGTGGCACATTGAATAGATACAAATGCAGAAGTCACGTGCATGTCACGTGCCACCGCAGCCGCCCAAGGGAGGAGGAGGGTGTAGACCAAACAAGTCACCGGTCGGCCTTCATCAAGAAACTTGTGGACGATCTCGGTGAGATTTTGTGACCCGACCCGCCTCAAATCCGCCATATAGCCCACAATATCACCGCCAGGTTTGATGCTTTCTTCGTCGTGGCCATCAGAAATGGTGGCGTATGATAAGCCATTGAGGGTTGGGAGAGAATCTTGGACACGTTGAAGGCCGCGGACGGTGGTGGCGAAAGTGACCTTTGCGCCGCCACGGGCGAGGTTCTTGGCTAGCTGGAGGGTGGGATTGATGTGGCCTTGGACAGGAAACGAGATGATCAGGAAGTGGTGGTGCTTCATTGTGGCTTTTCTATGTTTTTACCATTATTGTAAATACGGGCATTTATATAGATGTTATAGTCTTGTAGAAATCATCTATTTGACCATGTTGAAAGCTGTTTAATTTCCAAGTTTTATTAATTAATTATTGTCTCATTGGGAAGAATCTTGGAGTGCACTCCAAAGCATTCTCATATCATAGTTGATTATAAAGTTAGGGGGAATGGACCAAGAAATCAAAGACACATGCGACAAAACCGATCTTCTTGCGGCTGTCCTAGACATAATTCTTTGTGGAATTTAGAATATTTAGTTAAGAACTATGAAAGAAGAAATATTGTATGAGGACAAGTGTTATTCTAGAGGTGGCAAATCAATGGGGCGGGTCAAGTTTGGGTTGGGTCCAATAAGATCAGTTTTGAGATAGACCGTATCCGAGTGGGTCGGGTTGGGACAATTTGACTTCTATGAATAAAACATTATCTTCATTAAAATAAACACTCAAAGTAGACAGAATATGCAAGAATTATAAGATGGGGTTTCTTCACACTAGCATGTGTATTAGTTTTTTCAATTTTCTCTAGTTTCTTTCATTTAGCCCTAATTTTTATCCTTCTGTTTAGACATTACATGGCAGTATATACTAATTTTATATTAGTTAAATAATAATAATTCAAATAAAGTAGATTGTATTTATTTATTATTTAGAAAAATTGTCAAAAATAGAACTTTTCCCACTTTTCTTGGGGTCAAAGCGTCAAAAACAGTAAAAGAATGATCAAAGTGCAACAAGAAAATATAATCTTAAGGGCTCTAATATTAGTAAAGGACCAAAGTTCTTTACGAACTATCTTTCTAAATTCCTAATATAATTAGTCTTTACATTGTTATTTTATTTTATCTTTTTTTTTGTTAAGGGTTTTTTATTTTATTTTATTTATTTAGTAAACTTGTCAAAAACATAACTTTTCTCACTTCTTTTTTGGCGCCTGTTTACACCCAAAATAAAGTGGGCTTTGCTAGATAAGAAAGCCCAAACCATCTTTTATCCGAAGATGGGCTTGAAAAAAAATATCTCATACAGTCGAGATTAATTTGAAGATGGGCTCAAATCAAACAAGCCCAATTAAAGTCATTGGATCAGTAAAATACGAAATGGGCTCGATGGGATCCAAGTTTGAAGGCAAATCCAAAAAGGAGGAAGTTACCCAGTTCAAAGACGCGCCAATAAAGGAAATTTAAAAGTACGGTTGGGAAGCAGTTTTCGGCCATGATGAACGTGGGTACGTGATAAAAGCAAGGCTAGGAGAAGAAAAAGAGGACACACAAAAATTTGATCAACTCTGCTTTTTTCTTTTCTCTCTAGGAGTAGGCGTAATTAGGAGTAGTCGATAGTATAGATTAGCAGTAGAAGCGTAGATCCAGTAGCATCGATATTTGGTGATCCTGTTTGAGTTTATCAAGTGGCTCGAGCAAGCTGTTTGTATTCAATTGGAGGTCAATATGGAGGTATAATGTTTATCCCTTTATCAGATTCAAATATTTGGTAGGTAAATACTGTATCTGGACTTGTATCTTCAATTCCCTTTTTTTTTGTTTATTTCTTTTCATCGAGTAATTTGCGGTCTGAACAATTAAATTAAACAACACATCGAAGTGTTAAAGTCTGAACCACCGTCTAGCGTATCGAATTCGAACGCGGGGGTTGTTAGATAATTCTAAGTGGAGAATTATCACGGGGCTCGAATCGATCATATTGATTTATCCCTATTCAATTTGTTTTTATCCAGAAACAAATTTTTGGCGACCACAGTGGGAGCTTGGTTCATGTAAAATCAATTTCTCAAGATCATTTAAGTCATATTGACCAGCAATGGCAGACGAGGTAACTCGTGATGACTACACCGAAGATTTGGATGTCCAGCCGGTGGCAAAAAATAAAGTCAGAGCGGACAAAATGTACGAACAATTTGTCCGACTCATGAAACAAACCCTAGTGGGTGCTCGAGAGGATCAAAGAAAAGAGTTCAATGATCAATATCGAGCATTGGCACAGGAATCTGCTCGAATATTCACAGCAATTATACAAGACATTGCTGTAAGCACTCGAGATGGTCTTGCTTGAGAAGTCACCCAGGTTATAACTGAATTGGGTGAGATATTTAATCAAACTTGTGATGTTTTTTCGAACATGATAAATACACAAGTAGTGTTGGGTCTCGAACCCTTAATTAACAAGCATAATATTTTAATCAAAAAAGTATCACAGTTGTTAGAACCGAGGACTCAAAGTAGATATATTAATCCAAATGAGGTTCCTCTAGGATATCCTCGAGAAAACGGGCCTCGAATTGGCCAATTTGAAATTGGTCAGACTTCGAGACCCTCACCTCTCGAAAGCCATAGTAATGGTAATAATAATAACCCTCAAAAAATAAATTCGAATCATAACCAATCACCACATCCTAATTTATATAATACAAGTTCGAATCTACATAGTAATCAAAATACAAGGCCTAACGGTCCCTTACCACCGAACGGAATGGGACAAATTCAGACGGGATATCCCCCAGATGTGAATTTTAAAAATCCTAAAGCAGGATTTAACTATAACCAAGGATTTAACATCAGGTGCCAAGTTTTCCTGGGGTCTTGAATAATCCCATAAATACAGGAAACCAATCTTTTTCGGGATTTTAGAATAATCTGAATTATGCTCACGCCCCAAATAATTTCCAGATGCCATATGCTGAGGGGCAAGCCATTCCTAACGGTTACATGGGGGGTAACCTTGGACCACACGTGCAAGATCCTCTAGGAAATCAAATTGAATAAATAATCGAAAGAATGTATGGTCCTGGCTTTCGAAGGAACCAAAGATTGATTCCGAGGAATCCATACCCCGAATTGGTAGATAGGAGTTTTCCTTTTCCTAGGACATATAAGGTTCCATACTTTACACTGTTCTTGGGAGATGATAACGTATCAGCCTTAGAACATCTATCTCGATTTACTTGTCAGTGTCGAGAGGCAGCAGACCAAGATTACCTTTAATTGAGACTGTTCCCTAGTTTTCTCACAGGGTCAGCATTTAATTGGTATATTAACTTATCTCCGAATTCAATACATACTTGGGACGAAATGCAGTTCCAATTTCAAAATCACTTCGCTCGAACGGATCCTGGGATATCCATGAGTGATCTGGCTAAAATTAGACAGAACATAGGGGAGTCTGTAGAAGAATTCTTATCGAGATTCAAAAAGGCTAGGGTCAAGTGCCATTTAAATCTACTTGAGTCTGAGTTTGTGCAATTGGCACAACAAAATATGTCCTTCGATTTTAGGATAAAATTTGATGGGATGATATTCCTAGATTTTTGAAGCTTGGCAGAAAGTGCCACTAGGTACGGAAATATGTTAAGGGAAGAAAGTCTAAGGAAACACCAAGGAATGAATACCTTAGAAATATCTGCACCTTGGGTATTCGAAGATGCATATGAGGTAGACCTCGCAGAATTCATAAAAGGGCCCCCATTCCAATGTGGATCACTCGAACAAAAAGAGTGTGAAGCAATGGGTTCTCTACAATCGAAAAAAGATAAAAAAAATACACGTTTGATGTAGCAAAAACAGAAGAGATATTCGATTGGCTTTTGGCTGACAAAAAATTGAGAATTAAAGGGAAACACCGATTCCCAACTAAGGCAGAAGCCAAAGGAAAACCTTATTGTAAATGGCATAATGCTTTTACCCATGAAACAAAGGAATGTGTTATGTTCCGAAACTTAATACAATGAAAGTTAGATTCCCATTAAATAACTTTTCCTGATATGCAAAAAACAAGTATAGACGAGGACCCTTTTCCTGTTTTAAATTTCGAAATTAATACTTTAGATATTGATTCACCTGAAGGTTCTAACACTGCATCTACATCTTCGAATGAACAGGTCTCGAAGGAAGCCAAGCTGGCGAACAGGCTCTTTAACATGCTCATAGATGAAGGAATCTTGACCTTCCCGAAAGTCAATGATGAAGGGCTCGAAGTCATGTGTAGGTGGCATATGAACAAGATGCATACCACTGACCAATGCCAAATATTTAAGCGCTTTGTGGCCAAGCAATTCGAGAGGGGCAAGATATGCTTGTCCACAATAGACAAACGAGTCCTGGAATTCGGTCAAGACGAGAAACCCAAGGAAAGGAAATCACAAATTGAAATGATTCCTCCCATCCAAAAGGCTGAAGGGAAATCATACAAGGAAGCATTCGAGACCCCTAAGTGTGAGATTGTATATCAAACCCCTTCGAGAATAGTGGACAACCTTACCCAGATGCAGAAAGTGCTTTGCAATCAATGTGCTGATACCTTACACTACGAATTAGTGAGGTTGTAGGTGATCCCGAATGATCCCGAGTGGATTCTAGCCTATCAAAGGGATTGGAATAAGAGGCAAAGATACGAAAACAGCAGCTTCAATTTCTAGCCTTACAACCGGAATTTTCGAGGAAGGGGTGGCAGAGGTTATGGCATGCCTCCGTCAGCTGGCAGCGATTCACCATTTAACCGTTTGAGTGAGTCCAGCGAGCAGGTCGAGAAGAAAAGAAATAACCGCTATAAGAATATTAAGCAACATGTGGCTTATTCTCGAGCTGCGGTGGCTTTAGAAATGCAGCAAGAAGCCGTTATTGCCAACCTTCGAATCGAAGAAGAATCATTGAGCAAGGGCCTGCTGAAAACCAAGATGGGAACAAAAACTGAGGAGGACGAGCATGAGAAGGATGTTGACCAGTTAAGTGACCAGTTCAAGGACACCAGCTTAAAGGGGAAGAATACAAGGATCGAAGAAGATGAAAACTTGGATGATTTCGAGTCAGGCGATGACTTGGATATCCTGTTAGGAGATTCTGTTTATGAAGAACCGGCAAACGAAGCCGATTTGAGAGCAAAAGAAGCATCTCTGAAAAGGGCCCTGCAGTTCGAAGAGAATAAAGATGTGAACATGGTGACGGTGTTGCCAGAGGCATTCACCGCAAAAGAGGTTGCAATGGATGAAGAGTCGAATTCGCTCGAGATGATGACAATCTCGGCATCAGGTAATATTTCGAAATTAGAAATTCCTAACAGTAAAATATTGGATACAAAGACAGTCAATGAAAATTTAGTCGATCTATTATTCTCGAAAGAGAAGATCGATAATAACCATATGCGACCTTAATTTGTAAAAGCCAAAATCGAAGGCATTGAAATTAGCAAAGTATTAGTCGACAACGGTGCTACTGTTAACATTTTGCCCGAAAAGACGTTAATAAGGTTAGGAAAAACTACGAAAGACTTGGTCACCACTGATGTTTCGGTGTATGGTTTTTCTGGACAAGCAACTCGAGTATCTGGAGTCCTACCGTGTCGGGTAAAGGTTGGGACTCAGAGTTCGTACTCAGCATTCTTTGTGGTGAATACGAACTCACCATCATTTAATGCCTTATTAGGGAGAGACTGGATACATCAAAACTATTGTATCCCTTCAACCTTACATCAGGTGTTAGTTTGTTGGAATGGGCATAAGTTCAAAGTCATCAATGCCGAGAAAAATTCTTATTTTATTGATACTCACATTGTCCATGCCAGGTACATGGCTAGAGGAGCCGAAGTGATGGATAGTCAGGTTTTGGAGTTTCCAGCTATCGAAACGGCAAGAACAGAAGGTGAAGGAACAAGCATCAAGACTCGAAATAGTGCAGACCAGTCTACAACCGAAGTAGATGATAGTTTAGCCTAAGTCGAAGTAGGGATTTTGTAATTTCCTTTTAATTAGTTTTAATGGACAAAGTTACTTATGATGCTGTACCCGAATGCTTATTTAAGAAATTACTAATTGAAAATGTTATTTCAAATTTATCTATTTACAATCATGTTTTAGTCGAAGAACGTAATGCAGACAATAGTCATGGTGTGATTGAATGTTTTGAAATCGAAGGAAATTGTTCAACTCATAGGTTCGGGCAAGGGGTTATGGAACCTGATGAGGATATCAGGAAAGATATCCAAGACCCTCTAGAGAAAGTCACTCTTGGGAAGGCGGAGGATCCCAAAATGACTTATATAAGTTCGAAATTAGATCAATCCGAGAAGGAGAGATTGATAAAGGTCTTATACCAATTTAGAGATTGCTTCGCATGGGCACATCACGAAATGCCTGGGATAGACATGAATATAGCTCTACATGAATTGCCAATCAAATCCGGTTTTAAACCGGTGATACAAGCACCTCGTCGATTATCTCCCGATTTATTGAGTGCAATTAAAGATGAGATTGAAAAGTTGGTGGAAGCCAATTTCATAAGACCAACTCGATACGTCGAACGGTTGGCAAACATAGTCCCCATAATTAAGAAAAATGGGAAAGTAAGGGTTTGTATTAATTTTCGAGATCTGAATAGGGCTACACCTAAAGACGAATACCCTATGCCCATGGCTGACGTCATGATCGACGCAGCTGCAAGGCATGAAGTGATGTCCTTTATGGATGGGCACTTGGGGTTTTATCAACTAAAGATATCCGAAGTAGACAGAAACAAAACGGCGTTTCGATGCCCAGGTTCCATAGGTACGTTCGAATGGAATGCTATGCCCTTTGGATTAAAAAATGCCAGAGCCACATACCAAAAGACTATGAATTACATGTTCCATGACTTGATCGGTAAATCCCTTGAAATATACATAGATGATATAGTGGTCAAGGCACAAACCTATCAAGATCACTTGAAATCATTAACCGAAGCCTTCGAACTAATGAGGCATTTTAAGTTAAAGATGAATCCATTAAAGTGTGCTTTCGGTGTAGAAGCTGGAAACTTTCTAGTATTCCTAATTCATAATCGAGGGATAGAGGTGGATCGAAACAAAGCCAAAGCAATATTGGAAGCTAAGCCTCCAAAGAATAAGAAAGAGCTGCAACGTTTTTTAGGGCAGGTCAATTTCTTACGAAGGTTCATATCTAATCTGGCTGGAAAAACAGAAGCATTCTCACCTATCTTACGTTTGAAAGATGAAGATGAATTTGTCTGGGGAAGGAAACAACAAGAGGTTTACGAAGCCATAAAAATTTACTTAACCCAACCGCCAGTCTTAATCCCTCCTCGAAAAGGAAAAAAGTTGAGATTATACATATCGGCAGCCAATCATTCAATTGGGTGCCTTATGGCACAAGAGAATGACAGAGGCTATGAACAGTCTATCTTCTATTTAAGTAAATTGTTAAATGATACCGAGAAGAGGTATACCTCAATTGAAAAATGGTGCCTAAGTCTATACTTTGCCTCAGTCAAATTAAGACACTATTTCATGTCCCATTCAATCGAAGTGGTCTCACCAACGGACGTAATTAAATTCATGATCAATCAACCTTTGATGAGAGGGCGATTAAGCTAATGGAGTCTCGGTTTGCTCTAGTTTGATTTATGTTATATGCCTCAAAAGGCTGTAAAAGGTCAAGTGATAGCCAATTTCTTGGTTGATCACCCTCCGATAAAAGATAAATTGCATGAGAATCTCGAGATCAATTTCATCAATAAGGTCCCTTGGGTTTTATACTTTGATGGGTCGAATACTCGAGATGGTGTTGGTATAGGGATATATATTATATCTCCATCAAAGCTGATCACCAAAATATGTGCAAAATTTGAGGGAGATTACACTAATAACAGAGCAGAATATGAAGCTCTCATTATGGGATTAGAAATCCTACTCGATATGTGGGCAGGAAATATTGAGATAAAGGGAGATTCCCAGTTGATCATAAATCAGATAAAGGGAATATTTAAATGTATCAGTCCAGTATCAATAGCCTCGTATGCTTGAGTACATTAACTATTAAGTTATTTCGAATCAGTTGAAATTATGCATGTGCCAAGAGAAAAGAATCAAATTTCCAATGATCTGGCCTAAATGGCATCAGGATATAAGATAGATCCTGATTTACTCGAGTCAACGATTCATTTTGTTACCTTTCGAGCAAAGGGCAATGCAAGTCAATAAAATCGATATCTTCAAAGAAAAAAATAATTGGCGTCTCAAGGTTATAGAATACTTGAAGGATCCATCCAAAGGAGGATTCTCGAATAGGTTAAAACTAATGGCTCACCATTATTTTTATGATGGGCAAGATTTATATCGAAAAGATCCTCAAGGGGTTTTATTAAAATGCCTCGATTTAGAGGACGCTTTAGTTATAATGGCCGAAACCCAAAAAGGGATTTGTGGTGCTCATCAAGCTGGCCAAAAGATGAGATGGCTGATACATCGATATGGTTTTCATTGGCCCACAGTACTCCGAGATTGCATAAATTATGCAAAAGGTTTCAAACAATGCCAAAAGTATGGCAAGGTGTTAAGGCGACCTACGGTTGAGCTTAATTCGATTATAAAGCCGTGGCCATTTCGAGTGTGGGCTATAGATATCATAGGTGAAATAAAACCAGCCTCTTCAAAGAGGCACAACTATATTTTAGTAGCCACGGATTACTTCACTAAGTGGGTCGAGGCCAAAGCATTCGAAATTATAAATTCGAAGTAGGTGGTTGATTTTATTAAGGAGAATATCATAACTCGATTTGGGATACCTAAGTCTATCACTTTTGATCAGGCTAAGGTATTTAATAGTACTGAAATGCTCAAATTCCTAGATCAATTTAAGATAAAATTGTTAAATTCAACTCCTTATTATGCTCAAGCAAATGGCCAAGTTGAATCTTCGAATAAACTAATTAAAGGATGTATCTCGAAAATGATACAAAACAATCCTAAAGTGTGGCATGAATTGTTAATTGACACTTTATGGGCATTAAGGACTATCAAAAAAGACAGTCTAGGGGCTATACCTTTTCAATTAGTGTATGGTCATGAAGCTGTTATACCGATGGAAATAAATATCAAGTCACAAAGGATTTTAGAGCAATCAAGACTCACACGAGAGGAGTATATCGAGAATATGACCATGGAGAAATTGGACCATGAAAGGATTCAAATTAAATAATGGCATTACAGCAAATCGAACTCCAGAAAAAGAAAGTAGTAAAAAGCTATAATAAAAAGGTCAAGACAAGATCCTTCGAAATAGGAGATTTAGTCTGGAAAATGATATTGCCAGAAGGCTCGAAAGATCATTTTTTAGGAAAATGGTCGCCTAAGTGGGAAGGGCCATTTTCAATCTCAAGCAAATTATCGGGAAACACATTTAGACTTCAGTATTTAAATGGAAAGGAATATGGAAGGAGTTTAAATGCTAAATATCTAAAGAAATATACAACGAGTACATGGCAAGAAAATGCAGAAATAATACTCAAAAGATTGCCGGGAACTGGTAATTTATTTATAAATGGTGAGTAGAATACAAATGTTAGTCGAAAATACCCTACCCTACGAAACTATTCTATAAATCGCAAGGAGTCTATCAATACATTGATAGCCATAATAAAGGCGTCTTTCTCAAGTAAGGCTGGCTTAACCATATTCTCGAACTCACGAGTGAGAAGAGTAATTTGCTGGTGAACAGCAGTCAACTCCTCTCCAGTTTTGTTAGCCAGATCGAAAAGTCGATCCCTCTCGGCTTGGAGGTCGGCAATCCTGGTGTCCAATTCGGCAACTTGGGCTAAGTACCCAACTCGTGTATTCTCCAAAGTAGGGACTCGAACTTGAAGTTGATCTAACTGGGATGACCCTGTGGGGTGAATCACTTCTCCGAAGGGAGTGAAACCTTGATCTATCAGGCCCTGGACAGCAATAAGACTACTCTCGAACATTTGCCTCGCCACAACAAACATAGGGTGACACTGGATGGCGATCCTAGGCGTCACACCATCCAAGAGCTCTCGAAGCCTCTCAATCATTTCATAGTTAGTCGGATCAAGTTTGATCACGTTGAGGGACTCGTTTAAATCTTCTCTCGAGAAAGGCATGTACTCGGTGGCTCCTGAAAATGTTGAAACGAAATAATCAAGGAACAATAAAGAAGTACATAAACGAAAACATGGAAATATGACGCAATCACTTGCCTTCGAGAGGGGCAACGTTTGTCGTTGAATTCGGAGCAAGAGGAACATCTCGAATCTCGACAGATTGAGTCGCGACTAAATCTTCCAATATCTCCTCGGAAGTAAGTTCGACGCCTAGACCCAGAAAAAAGGTTAGTGTCGAGGTGAAATTTCGATAAAAGACAATGTCAAAGTAAAGAAACACTTTTTACATACCTTCGAAATGGGGAGGCTCAGGAACTTCCTCAGTTGGCTTCGAGCTCGAAGCTCCTGCATCACCAAATCCTCGAAGGGGGAGGTTGATAGGGAAACTTGTCTTCAAGATATCCTCAGCAACAAGTCCGGGCTCCGCCATAGGAGCAGGCCTCTCGGATGAAATTTCGTCACTTCGAGAACCTACAAGGTAATAGATTCGAGTCAAGAGTTCTAATATCGAATAAGAAGAGAGGAACTATTGACAAGAGTGAAATACCTGAAGAAGGATCTTCAAGGATTTGAGTACGTTCCTCAGATTGAGGCTGAATGGCAAGATTATCAGACTCGGTCTCGTCCCCAAGTTCGATTATAGGAGTTTCGACGGGGGCAGTCTCTTCAGGAGGGACTTTCCCCAGAAGGAACCATTTCAGGATCAACTATCCCTCTCGAAGGACCTATACTTATGCACTCTGTAAGTATAAACAAGAAAAAGTATTCGAATGATGTACGTGTAAATCAAAAAAGGGAAAGATGATTACCAGTTTCGAAAGACCCGTGTATCCGCTGGGATTTAACGCGCCTATGGATTATCAGGGGCACGTCATCATCACTTTCATCCTCAACGTCAGTCTGAGGGGTTGGAGAAGGCTCTTGGATAGTAATGCCCCCAGTCCTGCGTTTTCGAGTGACAGGGGGAGAAACGGCGGTAATTGGGGCCTTCCCTTTTGCCACCTTCAAGGGAGGATCAGGTGGAATAACTCTAAGAGGAAGCACCGCCAGAGCCTCAGATGCTCGAAGAGCCTAGAAAAGTCCTTCACAATATTGGGCGAAGGGGCTATCCCTCTCGAATCTCCACCCCGAAGCGAGTGAATAAGGGATAACATACGCGTCATTCTGCATAAGCAGTTCAGAGTAAAAAAAACAAGGCATTTAAAGTTTGTAGAAACGGAATTGCTTATAAGATGAGAATACCTCAGAAGGCAAAAGTTTTGACAATGCCGTCATTTCGACAGACCCAGCACCAAAACTTGTAGCGTCCATAACTAGTTTTTGAATAATTTGTCTCGAGAAGGCATGCTGTAAAACTCGGTTCCAAAACTCAGCGAAATGTGGATCCACTCGAAAAATCCTGTAGAAAACCGGAACAGGAGAAATGACCACTTGGCTAGAGGGTTTTCCTCGAATGGCTGCCTCCGCCAATTCCCTCTTGGTCCTAGGGATGGTGTAGGATCTCCTGTACCAAGGACGGTTCAAAGTACCCAGAAAAGGGAGGGCAAAACTTTGGCTTATACCAAATTGCCTCGAGCACAACTGCAAAAAACATAAGGGTAATAGGTGAATAAATAAGAAACATGTATTCGAAAGACAACACATAAAAAATTTGGTAAAAGTAAAGTGTACCTGAGGATTGTAAACCTCAACTCCTGGAGTATTATCCGCATATAAGAGATCTCGAGAAGAAGAACAGATCTCCAGTAAGGCTGATCTTCATCGGTACGTCTCAAGGAGTCAATATCCAACATCCAAGAGGGTAAAGCTACATGAGACCAATGGTTCAAAGCTTGGTCATGTCTCGTCTTGAAAAATGGGCACCAAGTAGAAATGTACAAAGGATTGTACACGGTGCTTAATGCCAACAGATAAGAAGCCTTTTAAAGGGGCATCAAAAGATTGATGGCTGCTTCCCCGTAGCATACCCATTTCGAGACAGGCTGAACGATCGTCGAAGAAGGGGATTCCTCTTCGAGGGAAGGGATCTTGATGTTAAATAGCTCTGGATAGTATAGAAATGCTCAGCAAGACAGCAACCACAGTGGACCTGCGACTCTCTTGACCTTCGAAGGGTCTTCATAGATGTGATACATCATCCTGTAAAAGTGGGCCAGGACAAAAGGACCTATTTCGAAAGGCTCCATTGTTGTGGCAATATTGGCAGCAAGAGGCAAGAAGGTTTTATTGACTGCACAACCTGCATTCATGAATAACATAATTTTAAAAAAGTACCTCCTCGAAATCGGGTACTTCGTCCTCTGTGTCAATGAAGTATTTGACCAATCCCGAATAAGAAATATTGGCACCCCCACTTTTGCCATGGTGTTTAAACCAGAGATTGGTAGCCTTTAGGAGTGCTCGAGCACCCGCCTCTGCTTCACCAGTACTCAGATCACCCCATGAGGGGATGCTCCTGTAATCAGGGCCACATCTTCAAAGGTGACGGTTTGGAACCCTCGAGGCAAAACGAAGCAGTTGTATGAGGGATGCCACGAAAGAGCTAGGGCATCCGTCATAACTTGCTTGGAAGGGAGAGTTTGATAACAGGCTATTCGAATTAGTCCCATTAATCAATTACTCTCCCATTTCGTATGAAATCGATTGAACCAGGGAAAGGCATCGGTATTGCCAATCCAACCTATGGTTGGTTTTGTTGGGCTAGTCCAAGCAAATTTACGAGCACCCTTTAGACAAATCGGAGCATTATCGGACTCGAGGTCTGGCCATGTCCCGAGCAAATTAGGTACATGGGAGGCCTCATCCTCGAAGGCAGATGACTCGAAGCAAGGACCCAAAGCTATATGGTTAAGGGTTTGACCCCGGCGGTCGGAAGCCCATCGAGGGACAATATACGGTATGTTGAGCGAAAAGATTTTGGCATCGAAATAATGGGCTTCGAATGCCCTAATTTCATTAAAGAGATCCGATGCTTCCTTACAATCCAGAACGGATGCCTGAGGGACTAAGGAGGTTAGATTGTGTATTGAACGATGTGGAGCAAAAGCCATGTCTATGAGAAATCGAAGCAGACAAAGAACTGGTGTAACAAGGGGAATGTTGGCTTTTAGGTCCAGAGAAAAAGGAGGAATGAAATTTGAATTCTTGTGTTCTCTAAAACTGAAGCACGACAATTTATAGGTTCCTTATCACTTGTCAATGAAAAGACATGACCATTAATAGAAAGGTCGTGGGGCGAAGGTGAATGCAGAAAGACGTGCCTTTGCATGGTCGCCAAATCCATGTATAGTGTGTTATAAAAAGGCGTGACTTTTGCTGACCTGAAATCCGAATGGTCACTTAGTGCTATATCTGTTACAGAAAGGGTGCGACCTTTGATGACGTGGAATTCAAGCTTGTCCTTTAATACACATAAATCTGAATTAATTCACGTGTATTAGGGGGGCATTTGTTTACACCCAAAATAAAGTGGGCTTTGCTAGATAAGAAAGCCCAAACCATCCTTTATCCCGAAGATGGGCTTGAAATAAAATATCTCATACAGCCGAGATTAATTCGAAGATGGGCTCAAATCAAACAAGCCTAATTAAAGTCATTGGATCAGTAAAATACGAAATGGGCTCGATGGGATCCAAATTTGAAGGCAAATCCAAAAAGGAGGAAGTTGCCCAGTTCAAAGACGTGCCAATAAAGGAAATTTAAAAGTACGGTTAGGAAGCAGTTTTCGGCCATGATGAACGTGGGTGCGTGATAAAAGCAAGGCTAGGAGAAGAAAGAGAGGACACACAAAAATTTGATCAACTCTGCTTTTATCTTTTCTCTCTAGGAGTAGGCGTAATTAGGAGTAGTCGATAGTATAGATTACCTGTAGAAGCGTAGATCCAGTAGCATCAATATTTGGTGATCCTGTTTGAGTTTATCAAGTGGCTCGAGCAAGCTGTTTGTATTCAATTGGAGGTCAATATGGAGGTATAATGTTTATCCTTTTATCTGATTTAAATATTTGGTCGGTAAATACTGTATCTGGATTTGTATCTTCAATTCCTTTTTTTTTTTATTTCTTTTCATCGAGTAATTTGCGGTCCGAACAATTAAATTAAACAACACATCGAAGTGTTAAAGTCTGAACCACCGTCTAGCGTATCGAATTCGAACGCTGGAGTTGTTAGATAATTCTAAGTGGAGAATTATCACGGGGTTCGAATCGATCATATTGATTTATCCCTATACAATTTATTTTATCCAAAAACAGCGCCAAAGTGTCAAAAATAGAGAAGAAAAAAAGGACCAAAGTGCAACAAAAAAAACCAAATCTTACCATTTCACCCTCGAAAAACCAACAGTCACGGCCATAACCCACATAACAAGGATTAACGTAAGACCAAAGTGTAACATTAATGACTGTAGCATAACAATTTTACTTTGGGGACCAAAGTGATGCAAATGTAATGTTTCGGTAACTATTAATGACATTAACCCTACCCATAAATACAACAAAAACAACAGTAGTATATATATATATAACTCTTGATGGCATTGATCTCAAAGTATTGATCGAAAAGTCAAGGCAATCTCTCGAGGAAAAAATTGTTTAGCGGCTCTTTATGTTCAAGTCATCTTATTTTATTTTATTTTTTTGGGGAGGGGGGGTTCGGAAAAGCACGGAGGGGTATCCAACAATTTAAGAGTAAAATTTATTTTGCCTCCCTCTACAACGAAAACTTTCAAATCCCCCCTCATTTGCTAAAGAACCCTAACATCTCCAAAATGAACTTATTGATGGACAATAATACCCATTATCTAAAATGATAGATTAACTTTGCACCCATCACCAATCCATTACAATTTATAAATTACTATGCCCCCTTTACAGTTAAATTTTAATGAATTTGACCCAAAATTTTATTCAATGGTAATTTTATTAATAAATAATTAACCCTTGAGGTCATTATAAATTATAATTAAAAAATACTTAAAATAATATAGAGCTAATAAACAAAAATTTTAAGTTAGTTCATGTAAAGCTATATACTACCATATAGAGGTGGCAATTGAGTGGATCGGATCAGGTCTGGGTCGGGTCCAACTGGGTCCTATGCAAAAAAAATTGTATGAAAACTAGACTCATAATGGACCCAAAGTAGACCCAATGAGGACCCAGTTAGGACCCAATAAGGACCCAAAATTGGATTACAATATGTTTTAAACAAGTTTAAAACATACTGCACACTCTTTCTACACACACTGCATACTTTTTACACACACTAGGCATATTTACACATACACAACATACTTTCACACACACAACACACTTTTACACACACAACATATATTTTACACACACTATACACTTTTTACACACACTACACACATTTACATATACACAACACACTTTTACACACACACAACACATTTTTACACACATTGCATATTTTTTACACATTTTTACACACACAACACACTTTTACACACAGTGCATATTGTTTACACACATTTACACACACAACACACTTTTACACATACTACACACATTTTCTCACACAATGCACACTATTTACACATATTACATACTTTTTCACACACAATGCACATTTTTTACACACAATACACACATTTTCACACACAATGCACATTTTTTACACACACTACACACAATGCATACTTTTTACACACACTACACATATTTCACACACAATACACACTTTTTACACACACTACATACATTTTCACACACAATGCACACTTTTTAAACACACTACACACTTTTTCACACACACTACACATATTTTCACACACAATCCATACTTTTTACACACACTACACTCTTTTTACACACACTACACACTTTTCACACGCACTACACACATTTTTACACACAATGCACACTTTTTACACACATTAAACACTTTTTCACACACAATGCACATTTTTTACACACACTACACACTTTTTACACACACAACACACATTTTCACACACTATGCACATTTTTTACACACACTACACACATTTTCACACACACTACACAATTTTTACACACACTACACATATTTTCACACACACTACACATATTTTCACACACAGTGCACACTTTTTACATACACTACATACATTTTCACACACAATGCACACTTTTTACACACACTACACACTTTTTTCACACACAATGCACACTTTATACACACACTACACACTTTTTACACACTACACATATTTTCACAAACAATCCATACCACTACACTCTTTTTACACACACTACACACTTTTCACACACACTACACACATTTTCACACACAATGCACACTTTTTACACACATTACACACCTTTTCACACACAATGCACATTTTCACACACAATGCTCACTTTTTACACACACTACACATATTTTCACACATAATGCTCTCTTTTTTACACACACTATACACATTTTCACACACAATGCTCACTTTTTTACACACACGATACACATTTTCACACACACTACACACATTTTCACACACAATGCACACTTTTTACACACATTACACACATTTTCACACACAATGCTCACTTTTTACACACACTACACACATATGTGTAGTGTGTGAAAATGTGTGTAGTGTGTGTAAAATATGTGAAAATATGTGTAGTGTGTGAAAATATGTGTAGTGTGTGTAAAATATGTGAAAATATGTGTAGTGTGTAGGCCTGTCAATCAAGTCGAGCGAGCCGAGCTTGGTCACGCTCACGCTCGGCTTGATATTATGCGAGCTTTTATCACCAAGGCTTGAATTTGCACGAGCTTTTTATTTCAAAGCTCGGGCTCGGCTTGAAAATTAGTACGAGCTTCGAGCCGAGCCCGAGCCGGCCCAAATTTGTTTTCTCTTTTGAAAAAGTTTAAGTAATAAAGTAATCTAATATATAAATTAAAAAAATAACAATCTTAAAAATATACAAAAATAACGTCATTCATGTTTTAATGACAAATCATAACTAAAATGTACCTCGAAAGATCTCATTGAATTGAAATATATGCTCCACGCATTATTTAAGATTGAAAACTATTATAACTAAATATATAATAGACTTACTTACAAAAGAAAGTGTTTTTGTCGTGAGTTGTGAGGAGATATAAATAAACAATTCTTGAAGACAAAAATTAGCAGCCCTCAATGTCAGTTTATGTGAATTGTCATATATTTGTATTGGATGCGGTCTGGTAGGTTTAAATTGATAATTTTTTATTTTATTTTATTTTTTGAGTATAGTGTTTTATATTAGGAACTTTTAGAATTGAATATTGATTGATTTTAAGGATTCTATTCCTTAATTTTAAATCTTGATATTTTCTATGCAATCTGGAATTATTTATAAAAAAGTACTATATTTATTTTTGTATATAATGTATAAAACATATATATATATATATACATGTATATATTTTTTTTTACGAGCCCGAGCTTAATTCAAGCCGAGCCTACTCTCGCTCACGCTCGGCTTGAATTCAAATTCAAGCCTTATCCTTGGGCTCTAACTCGGCTTGGGCCTGGCTTGTATAAAGTTCTGCTTGAAAATTTTCAAGCCGAGCTTACGAGCTTCGAGCCGGCTTGAGCTCATTGACAGTCCTAGTAGTGTGTAAAAATATGTGTAGTGAGTGAAAATGTGTGTAGTGTGTGTAAAACTTGTGAAAATATGTGTAGTGTGTGAAAATGTGTGTACTGTGTGTAAAATATGCCATTTGTGTGTGAAAATATGTGTAGTGTGTGTAAAATATATCATCTGTGTGTGAAAATATATGTAGTGTGTGTAAAATATGTAATATGTGTGTGAAAATATGTGTAGTGTGTGTAAAGTATGTGTAGTTTATGTAAAATATGTGATGTAGGTGTGAAAATATGTGTAGTGTGTGTAAAATGTGTGTAGTATGTGTGAAAATGTGTATCATGTGTGTAAAATATGTGTAATGTGTGTGAAAATACGTATAGTGTGTCAAAATGTGTGTAGTGTGTGTAAAATATGTGAAAATATATGTAGTGTGTGAAAATGTGTGTAGTGTATGTGAAAATATGTGTAGTGTGTGTAAAATATGTGAAAATAAGTGTTGCGTGTGAAAATGTGTGTAGTGTATGTGAAATTTGTGTAGTGTGCGTAAAATATGTGAAAATACGTGTAGTGTATGTGAAAATATGTGTAGTGTGTGTAAAATATGTGAAAATATGTATAGTGTGTGAAAATGTGTAGTGTATGTGAAATATGTGTAGTGTGTGAAAATGTGTGTAGTGTGTGTAAAATATGTGAAATATGTGTAGTGTATGAAAATGTGTGTAGTGTGTGTAAAAATATGTGTAGTGTGTGAAAATGTGTGTAAAATATGTTAAAATATGTGGTGTGTGAAAATGTGTGTAATTTGTGTGAAAATATGTCATCTGTGTGTGAAAATATGTGTAGTGTGTGTAAAATATGTGTAGTGTGTGTAAAATATGTGTAGTATGTGAAAATGTGTATAGTGTACATAAAAAATGTGTAGTGTGTGTAAATGTATTCAAGTGTTTGTGTAAATTGTGTGTTGGGTATATATTAAATTTCAAACTAAGTTAGACCCAATTTGAACTAGTTTGGACCCATATTGGGCCCAACTTAAGACCTAATTGGACCAAAAAATAAGTGAGAGCCAACCCAGTTGGAACCATAGAGAAAAAACTTAGGACCCAACTCAACTAAAACTTAGGACCCAACTCAACTAAAACCTAGGTGGATTGGGTTTGAAATATATCTTTGGACCTGAATTGCCACCCCTACTACCATATTATAATTTTTAACCTTGAAAAAATTTCATAGATTTACTCTTTTACTTTCTTGAATAACTTGGTTGCGTTAATAGATATTAGAAAAAATTCTTGTCATCTTGTGCATTCTAATTTTGATTGAACTTCTATAAAAATAAACAACTAAATATTGAAATTATCTATTAACATGTATTGAACTATGTACGCGCGTCTTACTCATACAATACCATTATTTATAGTATTAAAAGAAAGAGCAAAAAGAAGCATTGATCAATAACTAACATTAAGAAGTGTCTACCTGTTATATAACAAAAATGTGATACAAATAGGTTTAACATTATCTTAATAAGCAACGTAATACTTAAAAAGAGTTCAATTAAAAATAGCATTCTTATGATGAATAACATTAATTATCGATAGTTAGTTAAAATATTTATCAATCGTTATTTAATTATTGATAATTAAAATATTTATCAATCATTATCTAATATGTAACATATAATGTATTAATAGCGATCACAAAAAAATGTATGCTATATTATTTTAAATTTACTACGTCTTATTTGTATAGTGCTACGCACAATCATATTTTACTGTTTATGTTATTGAAGGTTAATTTATTTACTAAATCTAGAATTAAATCAATTTTAGGGTCAAACTATAATGAACTTCTGGAAATATCCCTGACTTTTTTTTTTACCTTGAAACCTAACTTTTTTTTGATAATAATACCCTTTTGGTGTAATTTGTAATCTTTTTTTAAAATTATAGGTGCTATATGTAATGTTTTGTAATGTATAGATGTGTAAATACAAGTTTTTTAATTTTTTAGAAATTTACCATTTATGGACGTTGGTCTCTTCTTCTTATATGTACTCAAGTGTTTTTGTTCATATTTTTACACATTGGAATGGCTTGTTCAAGCAACTCTTCATATAGTAATTTTAGTGTGTTGAGATATAAAAAAGAGGCATGCAAAAACCATAATTGTGGTTGGAGAACCACTGTAATCATTTTGAAATCACCAAAGTACCTGGATCGACTTTACTACTGTTGTCCGGAACACAATTTCTCTTGTTGTTGTTCACCAATTGAAGACATGGATGCACCAGTTCATGCGGAGTTTCAATTTACAAGAACGAAGCCGTGAAATTGGAGTCTAAGATATGAAAGATGGATTAATAATTAAACTGTTAGTTGTAAATGTAATCATGGTTGCATTGTTTATGGTATGCCAAATTATATTAATGTTGGCTAAATAGGTAGAAATTTTCCTTGTAATTGTACTACTTTGTAACTGTAATGCAATATTATTCATGACCTATACTTTAGAATTTTACCATAAATCAATAAGACTACATACAAGACCTATATAATAACATACAAGACCTATACAATACAATATGTTACCATAAACAAACAAGAGCCCAAGACAATATGTACCATAAACATACAAAACTTATAAAAATTGTACCATTAAACAATAACATTTCACCATAAGCCAATAACATTCCAAAACAAAGTACTAAACTTGTCAAAAAATAGAAGCAACTTAAGATTGGGGAGTAATGACAGACTTAGACCTGCTTCTCGAAGCAACTTAAGATTGGGCAGCTGCCATACGCTTGGACCTCCCCCTTGAGACCACTTGAGATTGGGGAGCTGCCACAGGTTTGAACCTCCTCCTTGAGACCACTTGAGATTGAGGAGCTGATACAAGTTTGGATTTGCCTTTTGAGGCCACTTGAGATACTGATACAGACCTTGACCTCCCCTTGATGCCAATTGAGAATCTGCCACAATCAATGTTTTAGAAACCTACTCAGGCCGGCCGATTGGACCAGTCAGACCGCTGACCGAGTCATGAAATAGGCTAATTGGAACCTCAAAACCAGTAGTTCCCAAAAAATCGACGAGAACTAGTAGAATAGCAGTCGGACCGTCGACTCGCTTGAACCGTTACCGATTCACTGAAACCGCTTGGTTCTCTTGGACCTTTGAAATAAACTGTTAAAAATAAAATAACCTGAGTCTTAAACTAATTTAGAGTTTGAGATTGAGAATGGAAAAGAAAGCAACTGTATTCAGGCGGCGAAATGACAAGCAACAACAACAAAAAACAGTAAATTCAACCTTCCTCCCTCCCATTTTTTTCTCTCTTTCTCTCTCTTTCGCTATGCACAAGAGAGTTTTGAATTTCTTTCAATCTAAAAGCTATTAGTCCCATTTCTCACACGTATTATTATATTTCATTTTCACGCAAAAAGACTTTTTAATGGTGGGTGAAGTTTTGTTCAAGAAAATTAAAAAATGGGTAGAATGCGGAACCATGGGCATGGCAGTAAGCTTAATCTTAGTTTTAGACTTGTAGACTTGCAGTTGTATTTTTCTTATATGTGTGTGTGTGTATAATTATTTATGACAATTGTCTGACTACGAATAAAC
Source organism: Buddleja alternifolia (assembly GCA_019426215.1). Taxonomy (NCBI): domain Eukaryota; kingdom Viridiplantae; phylum Streptophyta; class Magnoliopsida; order Lamiales; family Scrophulariaceae; genus Buddleja; species Buddleja alternifolia. Next base: position 15,986,564 of record CM033403.1, read on the forward strand.
CGCGGTCGGAGCAGTGAACCTTGACCTGGTAGATTTTTTAGTTTGATAGTTGGGCTGGTATTTAAAGCATTGGCCACAATTTTTGACCTCTCTACCCCTATTGATGCAACTCGAGGAGCTGAAAATGTAGGTGCTGAAACTATAGGACTTAGATCAGGTTGAGAGGCACTGATTCTTCCCCTTCCTCTTCCCTTATCCTTCTTCTTCCCTTATTGAAACTGGTTGAGATGATGATGTTGGTGGAACTGTTTGGGAAGTTTCAGTTGTAACAGGTTGGGAAGTTGAACCCCTGGCTCTTCCTCTTCCCTTCCTCATTGACTTTGTCTGAAATGGATCTGGAGGAGCTGTAGCTTTTCTCTTCAATGTCCTTGTCTAAAATGCATTTGCAGCACTTGAAGCTACTAAGAAAAAAATACTCTTCATTGTCTGTGGCATCAGCAGTGGCACCTGACATGATTAGCATAAAACAACATCATATATATGTGTGTGTGCGCGCGCGCAATATCAGTTAATTAAGAAATTAAAAAAACATAGAGAACAAATAGTCAATAAAAATTGAATAATAAACATAACAAAAAATAATATTACCTTTTATCTGTCACTCATACACTTCCATGGCTTCTCACCAGTGGATCCTCCAAGTTGCATGTTTGGAAATTGTTCAAAGAAGAACTTCCAAGTGTCCTTAGCCTCTACCTCCATAATAGCAAAGGCCAAAGGGTATAAGCCATTATTCTCATCCAAACCAATGATAGCCAGTAACACCCCTCCATATGGCACTTTCAGGTGACATCCATCAAAACCCAGAAATAGGCTACAACCTTCCAAATACCCATCCCTCAAAGCATTCAAACCATGAAAAATCTTTTAAAGGTTGGTGTGTCAAGAATGACATCACCTTCTTCTTCCAACTCACTCTCTAATACAACCAAACTACCCACATTTTTTTCACAAAGTATTTTAGCATAAATGGTAACTTCTCATAGGACTCAGCATGTCCACCCTCTATTAACTACAATGCCATCTTTATTAATCTATAGATCTGCATATAGGGAGGATCCACCCAATATTTCTCATTAAGTACACTACTTATCTCACTAGGCTTAATTCTTCTGTTGTTCCTTAAGCTATTAACTAACTTAGAGCTCGTCCACTTAACACTGGCATCTTTAGTCACATCAGTTCTAACACAAGTGTGCCTAGGGTTATACTTTTTCACTTGGAAAATAACTTTATCTAACAAAGCAGTTGCATGTACTCTCCAAGGACACCCATCAGCAACACATTTAACAATCATTCTTTGTTTATGATTTTTACCCTTACAATCTTAAAAGCTTTCTCAATCAAAAAATCCTTTAGCCTCTCCCTAAAATCTTTTATGTTATTAAAGACCATGCCTAGCTCTCATTTATGTTTCTACCAAGGTTCTGTGGGCAATTGTGCTGCATTGGTGGTCAAACAACCTCTCATTGGATCATCAGGTAATTCATCATCAACATTGACAATTTCACAATGATCATCACTTGCATAATTTACTAAGTCATCGTCAGAGCACAATGACACACTATTATTAACCCCACAAGTGTTACATCCTCTATACAAATAATCAACATTATCACTATGAAACAAAGATTCCTCCCCCTCCTGTGCATCCTGCTTCTCACTTTTATTTGTTGGGAATCTCTCTGAAATACGCAGCGGAAATAAAGGTATAAAAAATTTATGTGATTCCCATCAAAGAATCAACCGGGGATTTATAACGTATAATGAATAGAGGGATTTTAACCACTTGTAATGAAGTAATAGCAGTTGCTCCACAAAGTGTTTGCCCTCTTGATTTTCTGACCTGAGTGATGAAAGTGCAATCACCTCTAAATTACGCGAGAATTTTGATGGAGTGTTTCCCTTTTATCTACTGTAGAACATGGCTAGAATAGAAGAGAGAGGGCAGAGAATTCTGTTGGAGGCTTGTGTTTTGCAACGATGTTATGACCTAAGCTTTGACTAAAGTGATATTAAATATCATACGTCAAAGCCAAAGTCTAATAAAAATCTCATGTTGGGCATCCACGTGGTTGCCAAACTCGACCCGGTACATTCGCCTGTGCGAGTGCACTTAATCGAGCCATGGCCTTTTAATTATTTAATCCAATTAAATAATAATTAATTAAAACAATCAATTAATTAATGAATTAATTTTTTCCTCCAAGAAAATAACTAATTAATTAATCCTTATTTTAACAAAATTAAAAAAATCATCTGATAATTAAAAAATTCATTTGTCTTTATTAATTTATTAAATAAATTAATTTTGGTATCAGATACCCCAAACACCCTCAACATAGATTTTCTTAATTCCATCTAGATTTCACAAAGCGCGACCCTTTAGGTTGTTTTCAATTGGAATTGGTGACGAAACTAAGGATGTGGGTAACACCGATCTAGTGACATGGCCCACATCGAAACCCAAATCAAAATGAATTATTCAATTATTCTTAACCTTTCTCGTTGAGAGTATTGTATGAGTATAAACTCTTCATTCTATATTCCAGTCAAGTAAGATTCATAATTTTGTCAAATGCATAGACTTAATTATATGCATTGATAGTAATAAGTTGAGATCAATGAGCTTCCTCTCGCGTCTAACACAAGCAAATCAATTGCTTTAGCCAAAGACTTATGATCTCACTTACTTATTATCATATATGATATAAGCTAGTTCACTTATGAGAGAACGGATCCCCTCCTAGATGTTAGTTAAGACTACTACATGCCCATCAAGGTTGCACTTCGAGGTCGACCTTACCAACAGGTGAATTGAGCTTAATTACTCTAATGACAGGCCCAATGTCACAATCACATCTTCAACTTGACACCTCAAGTTGAAGGTTCGCACAAACCTATCACAAATTAATCAATTCTGCCATTGACTGTTAAAGAGTAAAAGTACTGTGAAAGACTAGGCAAAAGCCCTGCGAAACATGCAGGCAAAAGCCCTACAAAACATGAAGAAAAATCCTTGTGAAACATGCAAACACCAAAAAGGAAGCTCCTTGAAAAAATGTTGGCAAAAGATTTGTGAAACATCAGGCGAGAGCCCTGTGAAGCATCAGGCAAATGCCCTGTGAAACACGCATGCACAAAAAAAGCGTTGGGAAACACGCAGGCACCAACAAAGCTTTGTGAAACACGCAAGCGCTAAAAAATCCTTGCGACATGAGCAAGCACCAAAAAAGCCTTGTGAAACATGCCAGCACAAAAAAAAAAAAACTTCCAAAACACAAAAGCACTCAGACAATCCTTGTGAAATAAGCAAACATAAATACTCATTGCAATTATTGTCGGAAAACAATGTTTTGCTGCAGATACTAAAACTTGAGAATATACTCACAAGAGGGCTGATGAAAGTGCCGTTAGAGAAGGAACAAGTAAATTAGCTGTCTAATGAAGTAGGGCCGAACACGTGGTGGTTAGCTCATCGAGTAACTTGTTCAATTAGTTGGTGGTTTACATACTAAATATACTATGAAGATCTTAAAATTCTTTTGAAGCTCTTAAGAGAAGAGGGACTTATGATACGTCTATAAATTTCACTCATTGGTCTTAAAAGAAATGGTCCGTACTACCACATGATGGATGGCCAAAAGGACTAAAGTGAAGATCAAGATGGAAGCTCACAAGAGAGACAACCAGGAATATAGGTGACCTTATGGTTTACGTAGTGGCAAAACGTACGAATAAGGTGATGAATATCTGAACTCTAAGCTCGGGAGCATAGCCGACTTAGGGATAAAGTGGACCAAGTCAGCCACTATCCATTATCCCATAAAATAGGGAAAATGAACCCAACTTCTACTTCACTACACAAAAAAGGCCCCGTGCCTAGGGAAACAGAGAGGGGGACAACCACTAGGCTATAAAAAGGCCTTGGATACACCATTGAACAGGGTTACACACACATTACCTACAAAAAAGCATATATTACTCGTATCTTCCTCTCAAGAATAAGAAGCAATGAAATCTCTCTCTTTGTCATTTTTATTTGCCCTTTTACTTTAGTATTCTCGCGTTGAGTTGAAGTGTTATCTCATTAACGTTATACGATTTTTTTGTGTAAAAAATCAAATCGCATCAAGCAAAATTTTTTAAAAATGGATAAAATAATTTCAAAAATTATTGGTATTCTTTTGTTTGCAATTTTATTTTATTTTAATATTTTATCAATCAAAGAAGAAGAGAAACAACACCAACAATCCTATATTGAATGAGGGGAGTAGACAATTGAAAATTCAAGAAGAAGAATGAAAAAAAAAACTTATGAATCAAACTTAAAATACAACACCGCGCTTCATGAAGGTCAAACAAGAGAATTTGTACAAGTTTAAAATAATGATAGTGTCACGCCCCAATTTCACCACTGAAAAAGGGTTTCAACTCAAGCACGATCTATTAAAATAGTAGGTCAAAAATAAAACTTACTACAAATATCCTTTTATCAGGTACTCTTGATAAGCATAACTTCTTCATCTTAAGAAAAAATACTCTAAAGAAATTTCAAGTCTACGAAAATCTAAAGAGTCAAGACATAACTATTACAAAGGTAAAGAGCTTCAGAAATCATTCGGCCCCTGATGAGTCTTCGTGGTCTCGCTTAAGTGATCATCTATTGCTGGAAAGAAAGAAGTAAAACATAGAGTACGTGAGTAAAAGACCCAATGAATGCTCGATGATTGTGATGTGTTTAGCAAATACATATAATTTCTCGAATCCGTGAACATAATCAAAAATGATTTTGCAAAAAAAAAAAAAATCTTTAGAAAGATTCCAACTTTTTTTTTTTGACAGTAGATTCCAACTTAAAGTAACCGATTTTAGATATTCATAAATATCAATGAGGGACAAAATATATTTTTGTCCAAGTAACGTTCAAAAATAGTAAGCGGTAAAAGAAGTTAAAACGATTATGATTATGATGATCAAATAACCAAATTGTTCATGTCAGACAACCTTTTGACTCCCAAGCAATTGTGACAAACCACCTTATTGCTCTGGGCAAGGAGCGATCTTACCAAACAGAAACACATGCTCGAGTACATGTGCAAAGATACTACACAACGCAATCACAAACAATTTCTATTGTGCGTTATGAGGGAGTGGGCCATAGGGACTCGGGGTCCAACTGGAAAGTCCGCTACTGTCCAGTTGTACCCTTTATACACCCAAGCCAAGTTGGATTCAACTAACAGAAACAGACCGGAACAAAACCATTCTAGTCATTGATCATCATAAACAAAAGAGATTAAAAATTGTGGAGAAACAGATGAGTTACCTTTAAGATGTGAATTCAGTACATAAATATAATTCCACAATCTTTCAAAACCAGATTTTTAAGTACAATATATATAGCAGTTCAAATATACATACATGTATTCCTCCCAGTTTTCAAAAGATACTACTTTAGAGTTAAGGGGCACTCACCTAATACGATTACCTCAAATTGGTTCGAATGTCAGGGAGTCAAGAATTCTACCTGCTGTGGTGAAATGAAAAACATATTCAGACTTATCCTTAAGAATACACCTACAAATTCTACACATGACATTCCCTCTTCCTAATTGAACTTATCCTTCCAATTAAAGAAAACCTAAAAAACAAAAAAATCTATACATATAGGCAATTTAATTGTAACAAGACTCAAGCAAGCTACAAATTTGTGTAGATTTGCTATAGAAATATTTGTAAGTTCTCAAGATATGATTTTTCTTTTAAACTTTGCAGAAACACAAAAATCACATTTTAGAACATGCCATAAAAATTGAGTTGTTGATTCATTTTCCAGAACATGGTTGTCCCTATAGATTTTTCAAGATAAATAGTCTATTTTCAAAATATTTTGTAAAATCCTCTATTTTTTAAAAAATTCTCAAATTTTGATACAACCTTTCTAACATATATGTAATTGCACATTAAAATCTTCAGAACAAACAAAAATCTCCAGTGTTGTCAAAATAGCTCAAGACAGTAGTATTTTTCAATCACGCCAAATAAACTGGCAGCTTTACTCCAAATATTTTAGAAAATTTCACATAACTTCATTCCTTACCAAATTTTAAAGAGAGTCTCATGACACATATATATTATTTGAAAAAGTTTCACATAATCAAATTCATACATTGAGTTACTTAATTACAACCTTGAATGTCAATTGCAGAAACAAAAAATTTCTTTCATATTACTTTTATATCAAAACAAATATGCATGTTTTAGATACTCTTTAAAAACCTATTAAACTTGATATGCAATCACCCAACTAAATTTCAAATACGGATATAGCCATGGGTCTATCACACATTAGCCAAATCCTACACTTTTTCACACATGCAACCAAAGTTTCAACCCAACATGCAAAATGACCTCATGCACCCACTAATTGAGCCTCTAATTGAACAAATCAAGGTCTAATTCTACAATAGATTTCAATGACTCAAGTAAATACACATAATAATAGAGGTGAGGGTGATTTACTTACTTAGTTTGAGGAATTTAGAACAAAGTATAGCTTAAAAATCCACACTAACAAGTATAAGTGCACTTTGCAGCAACCTCTGGTTTTGGGAGTTTTCTCTGAAATTTTTGGTAACCCCCAAGTGAAATAGGTTCCATATTCTTGTAGCTTATCCTCTTATGAAGAGTTTGAGCTAAAAAAAATACTCAATTTAGAGGTTGTTTTCTATCTCAACTCTTGAAGAAATAAAAACTGTCAGGGCTGGATTTTTTTTTACGGGAATGACATATTTTTCTATTTTGGTGCCTCTTGTTGTTGGAAGAAAGAGGAAGATGAAAGGTCTAGGGGTATATATAGTGTCCCAATTAGGGCCTAAGTGCAATTTCTTAATTTTCCTATTATTTTGTCCTTTTTTATTTTTCTTTTCTTCTTTGAAAGATGTACACATAAGTGTATCCATACACAAAATGCATGCTTTAAATCCTAGGTGTCACAGATAGTTTATGTGATAAAAATGTCTATAATTAAATTATAGGTTTTTCTGAATGTTTAACAATCCAGTTTTTTTTAAATATTTTATTCAAAGATTTGAATTGATTGATGTTTTTACATGTTACCGCCTTCAAGTATAAATGTTCATTCAAACTATAATTTGCAATAATTTCAGAAAGCTTATAAATTTTGTCAAATGTATTTACGATAGTGAATCATAAATCTTAGTAGACGAATATTTGTTTTGAATATGACTACCGCTTTGTTTAGAAAAAAAAATGCTAGGAATAGAATCTAAAAAACGATAATAATAAAAATCATTTTAAAAAATGAATTTTTTCTCCCATTATGTTATTATTATTTCTCTGTTGTGCATTAGCTTTAACATACAACATATGTATATTTTTAATTATCCTACATTTTTATCAATGAAAAATAATTAAATAACTGAAAATGATACATTGGACAATAGTGAAGCAAACAAAAATGAAATCATTATTGACGCAATCTATCATGATTTCGTGAAAAATGTAATTAAAGTTTAAAATGAGAAACATCGAATGATTTTGAGATAAAACATATCACAGTTGCTTTAAGAAATAGAAAAAGCAAAAAAAAAAAAAAGAATAAAAAAGAAATAAGAAGACTAAACTTATATCCAACTTATGAATCATAATGATCAAAAGACAATTGCAAGTACAAAAAGAACGTAACGAGAGGAAAAAAGAAGAGAGTGTTCGACCCCGTAAAAGGTAAACAAGAAAAGGAACAAATAAATCATGCATTTACATAAGAATTTATTTATTTAAATAATTATCTCTAGGTTTCAATTTTCAATAAACATAGTTCTTTTAATTGATTTAATTTTTCATGTCAATTAATATTTAATTATTCAAAAAAATATATTATTCAATAATATTCACTTAGCTAAACTATATTTAAGTTTTTAATATATAGAGAATATATGTTGGCACTGCACTTGGTTTTTAATTTAAGTAGATGGGCAAGAATGCCCTCAATATTTGATATTGATTAAAATTCCATCAATTTTAGAAAATGTATTTGGATTTTTTTTTATATAGTTTTCCCTCTTTCTAAATCATCACTTTTTTTTTTCTTTTCTTGATGCTATTGGCAAAAAAAAAGTGATCTTTTGTACAAATCAACTTGACCAAATTAAGTAATTTACATCACGTGAAATTTGGCGCATTTTTAAATACTTTCTCTCCAATATATCAAATGAAATCACAATATCCATGCTTATAGTATATATGATTTACCATGACAATGTTGTTAGGAATCCATATACAGATGCACAGCGAAATAAAAACAATTCATATTCCTATGGTGGATCATTTTTGGGTTTAATAATTTTATTTAACAGAAACAAAACTAAATCTAATTTACCTTTCTTGAAGTGTGTTTCGTTTCTTGATCTACAGTCTACAGCAGCAACCCCGGCCTCCTGCTTCTATATATCACACAGGAAATAAAGAATGGAAAAAATCCTCCTCCTTGGCCTCTGTGAAGGCCGCCAACGGCTAGTGAATGAGAGAGGGAGGGATTTTTCTCTTGTGTTTATTATTAGGGTATCAGTAAGTTGCAAGAGTGTTAAGTGATTGCGGATTAAAAATTCTCAATCCATAGAACACATCATACACGCCTATGGGCTCCATTAGGTGGACTAAGTTGGCCCAGTCAACTTAATCCACTTTAATTAAATATATAATATAATAATCTTAATTAATACATATGATTGATACTAGATTATTAATTAATCCAATTAATAAAATATTAGATAATTAATTAATCTAATCTAATTAATTATTTTATAATTTTATTAATCCAATTAATTAAATAAGTTAATCTTTTGGGTATATATTTAATTTGTCAATCAAATGAAAAATTACTAAAAAAGCCCTTAAACAATACTAAGAGTTTTTCATTTACTTCCTTAAAGCGCGACTCTCTAAATTCAACTCGATTGAAAAGTGGAAGGATATAAAAGGATGTGGAGAACATGTCGCCAGTCCCATGGACCCACATGGTAACCCAATCGAGAACGAAATGACTGTATCATTACAAACCTTTAGATCATAAATACTATATGAATATAAGTCCTTCACTACCTGAATGGTTGGCGTAGTGGCTTGTCTACCACTACGCTCCTGAGTGGGGAGCGTGTTCGACTCCCCCTAGTGACAAATCCCCTCAGGCCAAAGGCAGGCTCAGTACCGCGAAGCGGGATTAGTTTCATACCAAATGTGGTGTGGAGAAACCCGTGGGAAACCCAAAAAAAAGAAGAAAAAAAAAAACTCCTTCACTGACGTATCCAGATCAAGTGAGAGTCATCGAACATGTCAAACTCACAGGACTCGATACTACATAGTAAATCATATTAAGATGAAATTACCAAACTACCCCGTGTTCCAAACGAGTTAGGTTGTCTGCTTTGACCAAAAATTTGTCATTTCATTTATCAATGATTGCAAATGATACATTCTCGTTTACCTCTCGAGACAGTGAATTCCATCTTGACAATCACCTCACAACTGTTACTAGCCCACTGAGATTGAACTTCGAGTTCGGCCCCACCAATGGGTGAATTGAGTCTGACTACTCTGGTGACAAATCCAATGTCACAAGAACATTGTTTTTGACCCCTCACGTCTAAGACTCACGCAAAGTATTATGACTGGTAATCCAATCATTGACAGTCACTGAGTAAATACCCATGTGATTAGATCACTATGAGCCATGTTCGAACATATCTATCCAATTGATAAATCTATGGAACAAGCTCCCACGATTACATAGTGACCCACTGGCACTGTTTATCAGAGCATGTGGCATACAAGTCGAGTCTTAATGCCCAATTAAGACTCTTTGACTTGCAAACTCATTTTGAGTAATCAAGAACTAAACCCTTCTTGTGACACTCTTATCCCATGAGGAGTAAAGGTTTCTCTTGATTACTTGAACTTTATGTTCAATACCTATTAATTCTATAAAGAATTATATGAACTGACTAAGAATGCCTTTCTAAAAATAGAAATAATATTTGGACAGCGTAATGAAGCGCCCTATTACAATATGGTTCTTTGTTGGCATCGAGGGCACACACCTAACAAATGCAATATCAAGTACATATAAGTACACAAATTTTTTTATTTAAAAAATAATTTTATAGTATGATTAGATTTATATTTGTCCTTGTACTTTATGTGTTTATTAGAAAGTTTAATAGGTAAAAATAACTCACAAGAAATTGAGTTGGGTTACTAAGAAAATGCATCAAGCTAATAAGAGATGGATAATTGTGGTAAATTGATTATTAATAATAGTTAATTTATTTCCTTTGGTGAGCCACGCTTTGTTACAATATTAATTTTAATTCATTCCTGATGATTTTTAAACTAAAAATTACGTTATATTAGCTTAAAAAATAAAAGAAAAGGAAAATGATGTTTTAGAAAATAAACACATTCATCTTGAAAATTGATAGAAATGTTATTTAGATATTGATGGGAATTTTTGTCCATTTTAGAACATAAAAAAGCAAGTGGAGTGCCAGGATAAAATTGTGGACTGTAACTCCTTGTATATATATCATTTCTAATTAAATATTATTTACATGTGTAAATTAGTTCAACGAGAATATATAATTCACGTACAATGCACTTATCATTTACTAGTTAATAATAATAAAAAGTGATTTAGACATATTCATATTTTCGCTACTTTTTTTTTTATATATTTTTTCATATTAACATGTTAAATTTTCTTTCTTTTGTTATAACCTTATATATTCAACTTATTTTAATTTACTAATTGGTTTCCTATTTTTTGGCAACTTACTAATTTAGATTATCTGCATTGAATTATGATATTGCTCCTAAAATAAATCGAAATTCGGTATTTGTTTTCATATTCTAAAAAATATTCAACTAGGCATAACCCAAATTTGCACTCTATTATCAAGACGTTAACAAGGTTTTTACGAAATTATTTACTTAAGACTAAATTAAAAGTTAATACATCTTCTTTAATATGACAAATTACATTCACCCCCTCAAGGATAAAATAGAAAATCTAGAAAATCGTTTTTGATGATTTCAACAAATTTCGCTAGTATTTTGACAGAAGGGGACGATTGTAAGGTATTATTATAAGAGAGGGTGTTTGTTATGTGCTAAAAATAAACGGACTAGACTTTAATTATACTAAATAAGATGGGTAGTTAATTAGTGTAACTAACCCTAAATTAAAATAATATCTCTGTTATGTCTCAAAAGGAAAAAACAAGAAAAGGTACTTAGACCGACCATATCGTTAAGCCTCAAATCAAATATCAGGCATTAGTTAACCTTAAAGAAATCTCACCCCTTTCTCCCAAAAAAAGGAAAAACCCTAGCCACCTTTTTTCTTCTCTTCTTCTCCGCCGACGATGGCTTCACCACTTTTGCTACCACCATCGTCGGCAGACTGGGTTGGAGCTCCCTATTCAAATTGTATAACCTAACTTCAAATCTGACGAAACGGTGATGGATTTAACGAGACAGAGACGGATCTGACGAGATGAAGACGGGTGATTTATAAGATTTTATATAACTTTTTAGATAGTTTGTTTAGTATTTTGTTTTCTCTCTCGTATGAGAGTTTGTTTTCTCTCTCTCGTATGAGAGTTTGTTTTCTCTCTCTCGAATGAGAGTTTCGTCTCTCTTGAATAAGAGTGTGGTTTTGTGTCGTTTATTAGTGGTGGTCCCAAGTGGTATACGAAAGGGTCTAGAAGGGGAGGTTGAATAGACCCTGAAATCTTTTTCGACTTCACAAAATTTTCGTATCACTTTAGAAATTTGAACGCTTGGAAAAACTGAGCGCTTGGGTCAGACGCTTCAGAATAGTTAACTTAGACTTAGTGATTTTAGCAGTTTACCAAAGTAGGGCAACGCTTAGATCGCTTAATCAGGGTTAGCACAGCGGAAATAATGTTTAGCGTTCTTTTAGTTGAATTAATCGCTTTGCAATTTTACTTGTCTTTTTCAGAATAATATGAAGTGAATAATATAAGACAATAAAATAAATGACACAATAATTTGTAAGGTTCACTGGGTGATGTAATCCCAGCTACGTCCTTCTTCTCTTTTTTCACTTGGAGGAAATTAGTATGATGATTATCAAAGGATCACACAGAAACTTCTACAAAATAGTAATGGATGAAAATGATCTTGGGTTCCTTGATCACACAGACTTCAGCACCAATGAAGATCATCTTCTTCAAGCTTCTCTCACTCAGAAATACTGCCTGAAAAGTTTCAACAACTTTTCTCACTCAGATGAAAGGTTGAGGATTATCACTAGGGTTTTGTTTGTTTTAAAGAAGATCAAACAACTTGGAATATCTCAGTTGGAGTTTAGATTTCTTCTTTGGAAGATATTTGAGATATTTGTGACTGTCTGGAATGTAGATAGAAAGCTTGAAAGGTTTTGGTTATGAAATTTCTAAGCTTTTTCCAGAGAGAATGTACGTAGGATTTTTGGCAATAATTTCTCGTATATTCTTGATGTTGTTCTACATTTTTTTGATTTTCTGGAGTAAGGTATTTATAGGCAATTTCTTGGGATCTGTCCGTTGGACACATGTAGGAGCGTGCCTTTCACGTAGCGCGTGATTGTACCTAAAATCTGACATTCCTGAAAATTCGGTGGAACCGATTGGACGGGAGCAGCTAAAACTCTGAAAGTTCTGACAGTCTGGTCAAAAGGAGGCTTGTCCACAAGTCACAGTAGCTTATCACATTTAATGCTCTTATCAGGCATTTAATGCAATTTGAATTTATTTCCCGTTGGAAATAAATGTCCGTTGAATGATTGCATTTAAGTCCTTTATGACTTGAGGATTTATTTCAGGTGAATCTTCTATAAGTCGCTTGAGTATTTGAACGCTTGATTCATGAATCCTGAATTGCGGTCTCTTAGCGTTTGACAGGCGCTAAGAAGGAATCTTCATCTTCGGTTGACTTCAGACGCTGGTCTTCAACTTCTTCTCAAATAGACTCACCTAGAATTCTATTATTGATTCAGTCGCTAAGACTTAGTCTAAAATCTAAGAGGATAAAACTTACAAGCCTAAACAGAATTACAAACTCTTTAAACGCTTTATACAATGATCTATGAAAGCATAAACTTACATTTTATTTGGGGTCTAACATTGAATCCTATCTTGTCATCATCAAAACATCTAACATGAAATTTCCTAACAATTTCCCCCTTTATCTAACTTAAGCGTCTGGCTCATTGGAATTTTTGAAGATGATGCATTTTCCATACCAAATTTCTTAATCATATCTCTAGTATATTTAGCTTGGTTTATAAATATTCCATTAGGGAGTTGCTTAACTTGTAATCCTAAGAAGAAAGTTAATTCACCCATCATGCTCATTTCAAATTGATCTTGCATCATTTTCGAAAATTTCTCACACAGTCGCTTATTAGTAGAACCAAATATAATATCATCAACATAGATTTGGACTAAGAGAATATCTTTATTATGGGTAATTTTAAATAACGTTGTGTCAACGCTGCCTTTTGAAAAACCTTTACCTATAAGGAAGATAGAGAGAGTGTCATACCATGCTCTTGATGGTTGTTTAAGGCCATAGAGTGCCTTATCCAGTTTGTAGACCATACTTTTGCCATGGTTGTTGATGAATCCTGGTGGTTGCTCCGCATAGACTTCTTCTTGGAGTTTACCATTCAAGAATGCACTCTTCACGTCCATTTGGTATACTGTGAACTTGTTGAATGCGGCAAAAACTAGGAACATCCTAATTGCTTCAAGACGGGCTACTGGGGCATACGTTTCATCAAAGTCAATACCTTCTTCTTGACAATAACCCTGAGCGACTAATCTAGCTTTGTTTCTTATAACAATGCCATCTTCATCCATTTTGTTCCTAAAAACCCATCTCGTTCCAATAACTCCTTGGTGAGTTGGTCTTGCTACTAGCGTCCAAACCTTGCTTCTTTCAAATTGGTTAAGCTCTTCTTGCATTGCTTCTACCCAACTTGAATCGTTAAGCGCTTCATCCACTTTCTTTGGTTCCATTTGAGATAGGAAACTTGCGAACGTGGCCTCATTAAATGTAGCGGACCTAGTTCTAACAGGTGCGTCAATATCTCCAATTACTAACTCTGGTGGATGATCTCTAAGCCATTTACGGTCTGGTTGGAACGGGTTAAGAGACTCTTGGTTGTTAATCGCTTGATTCTCATTTGTCTCTTGCGTAGACGCTGCATCATTCACAGTTCCAATCTGCTCTTGATGATCATTCTCTTCATGATCATCAGCGATTCTGACATTATCATTTTTGTTAACCTCACAAGTATCCTTAGGAGGAAGTACATGAATCCCATCATCCTCGTCATCACTATCATCACTAAGGTTGATTTGCGATGCTTGTTGGGAGAGATCTTCAATTCCTACATCATCAGGATTAACCTTACTCGGTTCTTGGTTAGCATCATCAAACACAACATGAATGGATTCTTCAACCTTCGATTTGATCTTATTTAAGATGCGAAAACTCTTTCCATTCTTGGCATAGCCTAGAAAGATTCCCTCATCTGCTTTAGGATCAAATGTCTTTAGGCTGTGAGATCCATTGTTATGAATGAAACATTTTGAACCAAATACATGAAAGTATGAAACGTTAGGCTTACGTCCCTTCCACAACTCATATGGAGTCTTCTCATGTTGCTTGTTAATCATACACCGGTTCTGAGTGTAGCAAGCGGTGTTGATGGCTTCGGCCCAAAACCTTTGAGGCAGCTTGGACTCTGCTAACATCGTCCTTGCGGCTTCTTTAAGCGTTCTGTTCCGTCGCTCAGCAACTCCATTCTGTTGAGGTGTTCTAGGAGCAGAATACTCATGAAGTATTCCTAAATCTATACAAAACTTCTCAACAACTTGGTTAGTAAATTCAGTTCCTCTATCGCTTCTAATTCTTGTCACTTTTAGATCTTTTGAATTTTGCAATTGACGAATTAGCGCTGTGAGCTTGACACTAGTTTCATCTTTTGTTGCTAGAAATTCTACCCATGTATAGTGAGAGAAATCATCAACTATTACTAGCGAGTACTTTTTGCCACTAACACTCATGATTTGAATAGGTCCAAACAAATCTAAATGCAATAGTTCAAGAACTCTAGAAGTAGATAGACATGGTTTCTTTTTGAAAGATGACTTGACTTGTTTACCCATTTGACATGCATCACATAAGCGATTCTTTTGAAAGAAACCTTTAGGTAATCCCTCTACAAGATTTAGCGATATTAACTGAGAGATTGCCTTGAAATTGAGGTGATTCATTTTTCTATGCCATAACCAACCCAATTCATTTTGACTTTTAGCAACAAAGCACGTGGGGTTGTTATCAACCGTAGAATCCCAATCTACTAAATACACATTGTTTGTTCTTTTTCCTCTTAATTTAGTAGACTTAGTCTTAGCGTCGTTAACATAGCAGAAGTCGCTTGAAAATTTTACTTCAAAGCCTTTATCACAAAATTGACTAATGCTTAACAGGTTATGCTTAAGACCCTCAACATAATAAACATCACTAATCATGATGTTCCCCTTATGCATGATACCTATACCTTTTGTTTTACCTTTTGAGTTATCACCGAATATAACTTGAGGACCGTTGGTAGCTTGATAGTAGACTAGAAGATTCTTGGAACCAGTCATGTGTCTTGACGATCCACTATCAAAGTACCAAACTGAAGTATCGGTGCTGGCTCTAGGTACCTGCATTTAAAAGACAATTCTAATTCTTCTTAGGTACCCACGTTGTTTTGGGTCCTTCAGCGTTAGTAACCTTGGTTTGAATTAGAACTTTAGGAACCCATATTTGCCTGGTCTTCATTGTAGGAATACTGGCCTTCTTGGGTTTCACATTGTGTTGTGTGTGCTTTTTGTTCACCTTGTGCTGTGTGTGCTTTTTGGGTGTGTAATAATATCCTCGATTATAATAATAGTCATAATCATAGTCATAGTCATAATCATCATAGTATTGATGATATGATTTTGACTGTCTTGGATATTGACGCTGGTAAGTCCTTGGCGCTGGCTTGGGTTGCACTTTTGGTGCTTGACGCTTAGCGCTTGATTCACAGTGATTAGACTTGTCCTTGACTTTTTTAGCATTTGGATGAGTTTGTCTTTGTGAATCATTTGCCTTAGCCTTACCCTTGCCTGAGTCAGCTTTGGCTTTCTCATTTGGCCTCGTACCATTGTCGCTAGGTTCACTTAGCGTTTGACTCTGTGAACTTTTCTCAACAAAGATAACACCCTTTCCTTTGTTGTTTGCCATAGCATTGGATTTATTTGGTTGTTTACCGAATTTATTGCATCCTAAACCGGACTTTTCACCAAATAATCTAGTTACCTTAGTCACATTATCCAACTTTATAGAAGCTTTTGATAATGATGAGATAAGCTGATCTGATTTAGCAAGTTTAGCGATCAAATCAGCTTCTCTTTTGACTATTATATCAAGATCGCTTTTTAACTGAATAACTTCACTCTCAAGTGATTTGTTCTTCTCAATGCACTGTTTCTGAACTTGCAACTCGGCTTTGAGTGTTACTTTATCACTTTTGCGCGACGAAATAATAGCGAGATCGTTTTGATATATTTTGGCGGCCTCTTGACAATCTTTATAATATTCTTTAACTTTGTCAAGTAATTCATCATAAGAGAGAGGATGAAATAATTCATTGGTTACCTCTGGTAGCGAGTCGTCAGACGCTTCATCATCTCTTGCCATGAGATAAATCAATGCTGAGTCGCTTGTAGGCTCATCATCACTACTTTCGTCTGATGATTCCAAATCCTCTTCAGGTGCGGAGAATGGTTCAGATTCCGCTAGCAGACCTTGTTGGCGAGGGTTGCTCCTGAATTTGTTTCTATCCGCATAGTCTTACCTTGAGGGCTTTGACACATTTGGATAAGGGCAATTTACCTGGCAGTGCCCTGGTTTCCTGCAATTATAACACAAATTAGTTTTCATTTTTTGTTCAGCAGTTAATCGCTTTGAGACTACTGGTGCTGAGAGATTCTGAGTGGGGGATGGAGGCGCTTGGTATGGAACTGGTGCTACTGGTTGAGGTGCAGAGTACACTGGCGCTTGATACTGAGGCGCTGGTGCTGGAGGAGGAGTTTGAAATGAATTCTGTCCAATAGGAGTTCTCTTCTCGTATCGTAGAAATTTCTTGAACTTCTTTACCAATAAGGCCATTTCCTTTTCTTCATTTGACTCAACCGGTTTGACCTCAATAACCGCTTTTCCCTTATTTTTGGTGGTAGCGATTAAAGCTCCTGATTCAATCGCTGAAGTCGATGTGTCGCTGACTTCACCTAATTCGAACTCAAATGCCTTTAACTCTGAAAAGACATGCTCTGGGGTAAGTGTCTCCAATGTTTGTGATTCTCTCATAGCAACAGTCTTAATTAAATACTTGCTTGGAAGACTTCTGAAGATCTTGTTGACCATTCCTTGTTGGTCAATTCCTTGTCTAATGACGCTAATTCGGTAATAAGCAAAGTAAACCTTGCGTCTAGTTGTTCTAGCGTCTCATTGGGCTGCATTTTGAAATGCTCGAATCTTTGCATGGCTATGGAGAGCTTGTTCTCCTTCATTTGTGCTGAACCTTCACACACAATAGCCAATTTATCCCATATTTCTTTGGATGTCTTACATTGCTTTATCTTGTTGAACAATGCATCGTTATCTCCTAACGCTGAGTAAAGTGCACTTCGTCCAACATTATCCAGATTCGCTCTTTTTCGATCATCTGGCGTCCAGTCTAGTTTATTTTTCTCGACATATCCATCTGGAGTGGCTTCATCGGCTCTAGGTGCTCGAGTTCTCACTTGCATGATTTTGATGGGGCCATCTGTAATAACATCACACATTTCATTATCACATGAGCATAAGTATGCGAATGCTCTAAGTTTCCACGAATCATAATTTGATTCTACCAACTTAGGCATTTTGTTAAAAGCCATAATGATATGTTTTGATAAAAAGATTTAAAGCGATTAAGTTTAGAAAGGTGGATCTAAACAAGCAGTTATGCTCGGAAACGCTTAGGTTTCTACTTCAACCGCTCTGATACCACTTGGTGGTCCCAAATGGCATACGAAAGGGTCTAGAAGGGGGGTTGAATAGACCCTGAAGTCTTTTTCGACTTCACAAAATTTTCGTATCACTTTAGAAATTTGAACGTTTGGAAAAACTGAGCGCTTGGGTCAGACGCTTCAGAATAGTTAACTTAGACTTAGTGATTTCAGCAGTTTACCAAAGTAGGGCAACACTTAGATCGCTTAATCAGGGTTAGCACAGCGGAAATAATGTTTAGCATTCTTTTAGTTGAATTAATCGCTTTGCAATTTTACTTGTCTTTTTCAGAATAATATGAAGTGAATAATATAAGACAATAAAATAAATGACACAATAATTTGTAAAGTTCACTGGGTGATGTAATCCCAGCTACGTCCTTCTTCTCTTTTTTCACTTGGAGGAAATTACTATGATGATTATCAAAGGATCACATAGAAACTTCTACAAAATAGTAATGGATGAAAATGATCTTGGGCTCCTTGATCACACAGACTTCAGCACCAATGAAGATCGTCTTCTTCAAGCTTCTCTCACTCAGAAATACTGCTTGAAAGGTTTCAACAACTTTTCTCACTCAGATGAAAGGTTGAGGATTATCACTAGGGTTTTGTTTGTTTTAAAGAAGATCAAACAACTTGGAATATCTCAGTTGGAGTTTAGATTTCTTCTTTGGAAGATATTTGAGATATTTGTGACTGTCTGGAATGTAGATAGAAAGCTTGAAAGGTTTTGGCTATGAAATTTCTAAGCTTTTTCCAGAAAGAATGTACGTAGGATTTTTTGCAAGGTATTTATAGGCAATTTCTTGATGTTGTTCTACATTTTTTTGATTTTCTGGAGTAAGGTATTTATAGGCAATTTCTTGGGATCTGTCCGTTGGACACATGTAGGAGCGTGCCTTTCACGTAGCGCGTGATTGTACCTAAAATCTGACATTCCTGAAAATTCGGTGGAACCGATTGGACGGGAGCAGCTAAAACTCTGAAAGTTCTGACAGTCTGGTCAAAAGGAGGCTTGTCCACAAGTCACAGTAGCTTATCACATTTAATGCTCTTATCAGGCATTTAATGCAATTTGAATTTATTTCCCGTTGGAAATAAATGTCCGTTGAATGATTGCATTTAAGTCCTTTATGACTTGAGGATTTATTTCAGGTGAATCTTCTATAAGTCGCTTGAGTATTTGAACGCTTGATTCATGAATCCTGAACTGCGGTCTCTTAGCGTTTGACAGGCGCTAAGAAGGAATCTTCATCTTCGGGTGACTTCAGACGCTGGTCTTCAACTTCTTCTCAAAGAGACTCACCTAGAATTTTATTATTGATTCAGTCGCTAAGACTTAGTCTAAAATCTATGAGGATAAAAATTACAAGCCTAAACAGAATTACAAACTCTTTAAACGCTTTATACAATGATCTATGAAAGCATAAACTTACATTTTATTTGGGGTCTAACATTGAATCCTATCTTGTCATCATCAAAACATCTAACATGAAATTTCCTAACAATTAGTTTTTAAGATTTGTTATCTTGAAAAACTTGATATTTGGTGCTTTAATTGGTTTTTTACTATATCGTTAGAGACAATCTCAGTTGTATTGTTCTTGACGTTGTAAACTGATTGTTGAATTAAATAAAATCACCGCTTCTCTTTCAAAAAGTTAACCTTAAAGAAAAATCTAAAATCAAGTAGTAATAATTCAGAATGCAACATACCATAGACACAAACAGAATCAAAATGTGATGCCTAAGAATAACCTTACGACTAAATTTACTTATAACCTTTGAAGACTCTTTTAATTGAAGTTATTAATAGTGAATGAACTTTGGAGAAGAGTTTTATGTTTTGAAGAATAGAGTTGCACTAGAAAAGTTCCTTTATTAAGATGTGTCTAGTTAGGGAATTGCTTAATGTGTACACTTCTTGTAAGTGAGCCTTGATTATAAATTCATCATACTCATTCTTGGTCACACTTCATGATTTTTAGATGATAAGTTTATTAGGTGGAAATGACTTGTAAGTCCCTTGAGCAAGCCATGTGAGAGTACTTTCCTCATCCAACGGAGAGTCGGGGCTCCACCTCAGCTTAGGAATCAAGAAGTAAAAGTATAAGGTAGCCATTCATCCAATCCCATTTTAGTTCTTTAAAAAATGATTTTAAAAGCCAAGCTTCCTTAGAGCATCTACAATGGTAGAACCCCAAAAGGGGTTCTTGGACTGCCACATCAGCACTTCAAGAACCTCTCCTTCCAAGCACCCTTTTTCCCATCACAAGCAACTTTCTGCACTTGCCACATCAGCATAGAACCCCTTCTAAAAACCTCTCTTCCCATCAAAAGAACCTCTCTGAAAATACCCAACTTATAATTTTCAAAATTAATAAATAAATAAATTAATTAAATATATTTAAATATATTGTGAAAATTTAATAATTATGCAATTATTAATTAAAAAAATAGAAAATTTAAGATAATTTTTTTTATTATTACACCAACTTAACAAGACTAGCCGTTACAATTGTAAACATTGCAATCATCGAACAAGTTTTGTAACGACTAGTTTTGTAACGACTAGTAAAATAATTGATCAAAACTTAAATTTGAATAAATTGCAACAAGTAAAATAATATCAATACAAAGTAAAACAAAAAAAAAAGACAACAAGAACAAAAAGACAAAGGAAAGAAAAGGGAAAAAGAAAAGGAAAAAAGAAAGGAAAATGAAAAAGAAAAAGAATCCGCCACGTCAGCGGATTCTTGGGGGTTCCTGCAGAGGAACCCCAAAAAGTTATTTCCCCTCCACATAAGCAAGAACCCCACTCCCCATTGGGAAGGAGAGTTGCATCCTTCCCAAGCACCCCCCAATGGGGATGCTCTTAGTAAGCTAGAAGCTGCTGAATGTGACTTTAATAGGCTGCTTCTTGTCATTTCGAGGTTACAAATACAGAGCAAATAAGAAAGAAACTCTAGGGTCTAGGCTTAGAATAGGAAACAAAAGAAAGAAAGTTGATCTTGGTAAGACCATATCTAATGTTGTGCACTATTTCACAACAAGTACAATACTTTCATTGCAATATACTGCATTATCTTTTGCACCAAATCATCATTCATTATAATAATATTATTTTTACACCTCATTTATACTATTTCTCATATTTCACAAATACACCCAATTTTAAATTTATATTACATATTCATTCAAGTAAATATTTTTGTTATTTATAATAATAAATAATATTACATAATTAAAATTTATTAATATACTTCAGTATTTTGTAAAATAAAATTAAAAATTACCCAATAATATAAAGACCGAGTTTTACAACTTATATATTACATAAAACAAAACTTTCATATAAAAGAGGCATACAAAACAAACATGATATTGATTAATTAACAATATATATAATTATTAAAATATACATATATGCATGTTTATATACGTATATGTATATATAGTAGATGATAAGAAAATCCATCCAGTGGTTAGGATGACGAGGAAATCCATCCAACGGCTGAGATTGGGATAGGATGATAAGATAAAAATTTTGTCAGGATAAGATTTTTATCTATATATAGAATCACACATGTTATTATATTTACACCTATCATTTTCAACTTCTTCCACTACTACTACTGCTACTACTATATTTTTTACTCTTAACATATAAAAAAAATTATGTCGGGCCGAACTGCTAATTTTCGCGACGATGAAGATGTCATTCTATGTCAAATTTATATGGAAATTTCTCAAGATCCCATAACTGGGATATCCCAAACTTCAGATAGGTTTTGGGCTCAAGTGACTACTATATTCAATAACTCCAAAAAATCCGTCTTACGCGGATCGTGGCCAAAGTTCTCTACAATGTCGATATAGAGACATAGAGGTTGATGTTAAAAAAATAGTGCATTCCATCAAGCATGTCGAAAGCCATAACCCTAGCGTGGCATCAAAACAAACTATAGTAAGTAATGCTTAATTTTTCCATTATTGTGATTTTATCTATGTAAAAATTCTTGGATCTGATATTTATAATTATTTGCAGCTTGAAAGAGTGAAAATATTTTATGCTAACATTGACAATAAAAAATTCAAGAATGGTTTCAAATATGATCATGTGTGGAACATTCTAAAAGATTTTGAAAAATTTGAAGCTAATAGCCTCCCGAGCCCACAAATTTCTTGAAAACATCCTTCCAACCATGTCTCATCACAATCAAATAATCAATCTCCTAATTGTGGCACCCCAGATTCTACTGGGCTTTCACAATTTTTTGTTGATTTAAATGACGATGATGATAATGTTGGTGGCTCTTTGTCTCAACGACCCATTGGAGTGAAAAAATCCAGTTGAAAAAAAAAGTAGAAAAAGAAAGGGCAAAAGATGTGGATAAGCTGAAAGCTCAAAATGAAGAGGTTGTGGAGCTGATGAGGAAGACAGCAGAAGATAGAAAACACCATTTTGAGATGCGAGAAAAAGAATTGTGTTTGAAAGAACAAAGAATGTTTTTGAAAGCACAAGAAGTGTAGATTCACTAACAACAAATGCAGATGCACCAACAACAAATTGAGATGCATAAAAAAAATAAAGAACTTGCACGAGAAGATAAAATTATAGCGCGTGACTTGAGTTCTATCAGTGATGAGACGGTTTGTGCTCATCTCCAAGCTGAACAGATTAAGATATTATACAAAAGAGCGCAACAAAACCAATATCCATATCCACCTTCTGCGTCAAATTATTATGGTGGCTATTTTCCTAATTTTGGGGGAAGTGGATCCGATTTACCACCATTTTAAATTGTTGTTGTCTGTCCAATTTATTTATCTTGTGTTATGTTCGTTTCCCTTTGAATTGTGTAATTTTTGCATTTTATGTAATATTAATCTATGTTGAATGTAATTTTAAAATGTTTTAAATTTATGTGGAATATGCATTTTGTACTAGTTAACAAACAATATATAAATTAAAACAATATATAATTAAGTGAAAGAAAATAAAAACATAACTTAGGACCTAATTGTAACTTTTTAAAGTTTAGGGACCAAATTACATAGTACCTAATTGTTACTATTACAAATTTAGGGACTCAAATGAAAACAAAGAAAAAAAAAGAGTACCCAGCGCTGGTTTTACCGCTCGATTGGAGAGGTAAAATGGTGCTTTTGCTTGAAGCTTAGCAGAAACGTTCACATGAAACGTGACTCGAATCACATAATTTCAAGTTGCAGCGAATGTCAACCCAATTTTCTAGAAAAATATTTCGTACTACCACAATGCAAAGTAAATACATTGCAATTGACCAATTTCTAACATATACGGACACATTGACTAAATTATTATTATTATACATTTCAAATAGAAAATGATTATGGTTGTTGTCTTTAAGTATATAAATTGCTGGAAATTGATATTTTATTTTTATTTGAAGTTGCCATTTTTAAGTATACTAGTACACAGCGTTGCACGTTAATACTTAATTATTTCAACATTACTTGGAAAATTGATATAGAAGTGTCATAGATATATGTTGTTGAGGAGAGCAAGTATTTTCTATTTGAAATGTATAATAGTAATTTAGTCTATGTGTCCGTATATGTTCGAAATTGGTCAGTTGCAATGTATTTACTTTGCATTGTGGTAGTACAAAATATTTTTTCTTGAAAATTAGGTTGAAATTCGCTGCAACTTGAAATTGTGTGATTCAAGTCACGTTTCATGTGAGGGTTTCTGCTAAGTTTCAAGCATGACAGAAACTAGAAACAAAAAATTTAAATCAGATGACTTAAGAAAAAAAAATAAGAAACCAATTAAACACATGGATATAAACCTGTAGAAATTATCATTAGAAAAAGAGCTAATACTATACAAATCGAACTTAAAGAACACGTAACGTGGCTGTGCTTTTGCATAAGTGAATATCATCACTGAAGAGCATTCTTTTTATTTCAGCGATTGGGCCTTGATAAAAATCTGCAAGTACAAACACACACAAGAAAAAAGTCCAAAAATAGAATTATGGAAAGAAAGAAAACAATGGAGGCTTTTGCAAATTTACCATCATTATATCCGAACTCCTAAAAGCTTGCTGAATTTTCCCACACTCACTTCCCGATCGGCCAATCCTTTAAACCGACCCACCATTCATACGACAACGGCGGTTTCGCTGTCGTCGTCTCTTTTCGACCAACTCGACACTCCCCGCTGAAAATGCACCCGTCGCTCACGCCAAATTCTTCTCAGCTGCACCTTCATCTCAAGAAGACAAGAATCAGTATATTTATTAACTACTTCCACCTAAAATCACACTATCCAGAACGAAAAGTAGTACATCTATCGTTGCAGAGTGTTTTGACAAATAATTCTCTAGTATAATGGCAGCACCAAATGCATCCAGCATTGCGATGGTGAAGCAGAAGTGTTGCATTGTGTATTTAAATAAGAAGTGCCCCATAACTTCTAGATTTAACTAACCGTTAGACTTCTATGGAGGTGGAAAGTCGATTCCTTTATGTATGGAAACAAATAATACGGATTCCTGAACTGCTTTTAATAATATTCAATAGAATTACCTTAGTCATTTTTAATTGTTTCATAATTAATATTAATGTTAATATTTTTGTATTATTTAGTAAAGTTACTTAAGTAAGGACAATAGTGACATTTCACAATTGAAAGAAACATCTATATGATCCACACTTTTATATATATAATAGTATAGATATAGATAGAATGCTGAAAATTGATATTTCTACTTGAAATTGTTGTTTTTTAGTACATAACATGCTGGAAATTCACATTACTACTTGTAGGGGAATATTAAAAAATTAATACAAAAAAAATTGGAAAATAAGAAAATGTTACAAAAATTGATGGGGTTCAGGAAATAGCACGAAACCATAGGCTATGTCGTCTCAGCCAAGAGACGCTATAGCCTATGTCATCTCTTGAAAATAATTTTTTTTTAATAAAATTCAAGTGAGACGCTATAGGTTGTAGCGTCTCACTTGAATATAGATATTTTTTTAAAATTTTACAATGGTCGTTTGACCGTGTGCCAGAGAATTTTTCTTTTTCTTTTTTAATTAACGTGAGACGACATAGGCTATGTTGTCTCATGCTAATTAATTTTTTTAAAAAAAATTTTGGACTTGCCAAAAACTGGCAGCGTTTTTTTCCACCCCTCTTCACTCCACTCTCTCTTCTCCTTTCCTTCTCCCTCATCTTCCTTAGATCCCCAAAACACCATTGCTGCCAAGGTTTCAAATTTATCCTCCAAATTTCTCTCCCAATCAAGAAATTAAGGTAATATTATTTATTATACTTTTATCTTTGTTAAATTTAGATTTGTATATTATTTTTATTTTATTGTAATGATATTGTAATTTAGGTTCAAAACTTGAATTTATAGGCATAAATTCGATTTGTTAGCTATAATTTTTGAATTATTTGGTATAATTCTCGAATATGTTGGTATAATTATTGAATTAATAGGTTTAATTTTGACTTTTAGGTATAATGTCAATTTTTAGTGTTATTTTTCAATTATTGGTAAAATTTTTGAATTGTTTGGTATAATGTTGGAATTGGTTGGTATAGTTTTCGAAATGTTTGGTATAATTTGAATTTTTAGTGTTTAATTTTAAATTGTTAGATTTGATTTCGAGTTGTTAGGTTTAATTTGGAATTGTTCGGTATAAGTTCGAATTAATAGGCTTAATTTAGAGTAGTTAGCTTTAATTTTGAATTGGTTGGTATATTTTTGCAATTGGTTGGTATAATGTTCGAATTAGTTGGAATAATTTTCGAATTGTTCAGTATAATTTGAATTTCTAGTTTAATTTCGAATTGTTAGGTTCGATTTCGAGTTTCTAGGCTTAATTTCGAATTGGATGGTAGAGTTTTCGAATTGTTTGGTATACGTTCGAATTAATTAATAGGTTTAATTTCGAGTAGTTAGCTTTAATTTTGAATTGGTTGGTATACTTTTGCAATTGTTTGGTATAATGTTCGAATTAGTTGGTATAATTTTCAAATTGTTTGGTATAATTTGAATTTGTAGGTTTAATTTAGAATTGTTAGGTTTGATTTCGAGTTGCTAGGATTAATTGCGAATTGGATGGTAGAGTTTTCAAATTGTTCGGTATACGTTCGAATTAATAGGCTTAATTTCGAGTAGTTAGCTTTAATTTTGAATTAATAGCTTTAATTTTGTATTGGTTGGTATAATTTTCGAATGGTTTGGTATAATTTGGATTTTTAGGTGTAATATTGATTAGTAGGTATAATTTTTAATTTCTAAGTTTAATCTCCAATTTTTAGGTATAATCTCTAATTAGTATGTTTAAATTCGATTTTTAAGGTATATTTTTCAATTATTAGGTATAATCTCTAAATTTTAATTTGTATGTATAATATTTAATGAGTAGGTATAATTTGTAATTAGTAGGTTTAATTTCAAATTAATAGATACAATTTACTAAATAGTAAGTGTAATATCTACCGTTTAATTTAAATTAACATTCTTGTGGATATGTAAATCCAGGATGGCTAAGCATAATGTATATGGCCCGATAGACATTAGCGTATTGTATGGTCAATAGAGTCATATATCCGAGGGGGTTGCTGATTAGCCAGACTTTTGTTATCGTGTCCAACGATGTAACGCTTTATATTTCAAAGATGCC
The DNA here is from genome assembly GCA_019426215.1 of Buddleja alternifolia. NCBI lineage: Eukaryota > Viridiplantae > Streptophyta > Magnoliopsida > Lamiales > Scrophulariaceae > Buddleja > Buddleja alternifolia. The sequence goes on from CM033403.1 coordinate 16,013,437, forward strand.
TATCCAACTGTTCTACATCACTGTGTCATGTTAAAGCTTGATCAGATGGGGTTCTATAGGGTATACAAGTTACCTAGTTTCAGAAACAATCTGGGTCTTGTGACACTACTACAGAAAAGGCCTATTACAACGGTTTTTTTGGACCTATTACAGCGGTTTTAACAGCTGTAATAGTCAACGCTGTAATATGGTTTGGACCTATTACAGCGGTTCAATAAAAAAACACTGTAATAGGGATACCCTATTACAGCGGTTCAATAAAAAAACACTATAATAGGGATACCTTATTACAGCGGTTCTAGTCTGAACCACTGTACTGCTGTAATAGGGTGTCAGATTTTTATTTTTATTTTTATATTTTGCATCCTATTATGATAATATTCTTGTACAACCAACCCAACAAATTCCAGCTGCACAGTAAAACATATTCAACATAAACAACAAAAACCCCAAACTTCAATATTACCATCTCTTTCCTCCAACAACAAAATTTTATAATCTCTAACAAATGATCAGGTGTTAATTTACAATCAATTAATTAAATTACTCACAATTTAAATACAATAAATCAAATCACAATTTATAACAAGTCACAATGTACAAAAAAGACATTACCTAATTTCTAAGGAGCTGCTAAGAAAATGTAACGTGCCACTTCGCAGCGTACTTCATTAATTTGCTCTTGAGTATAGAAGGATTGAGAATCATGAAAGTACTGCAAGATATATATAGAGATTAATTGCAGACTCAAATGACGTTTCAATTACCTACCAAAGGTTTAATAACTTCAAAAAGGATAGAAATTAAGTATATATTAGGATTATGCATACCGCTGTTGGGATTATAGATTGTCCGTGGCTAATAACCTCTTTCATGAATCTCATAACGAAGTAGCCACAATCCACCTCATTTGTCTGTCGGGGGCACTACAAAAGTAATCAAAGTTACGTTGTATTAGAACACTAACTTCTATACGAATATATAATCTCTTGAAACTAGAAAACGCTAACCGTTATTTTAATCCATTGACAGACCTTGTTTTTGGATTTCTTTGGATCCGTAAAGTAGTCTCTTTGTGAGACCCCAAAGCCAACACCCCTAACGCGACCCGGATGCTCCTTCTTTTTAAGAGCTTTAGCCAATAGGTCATCTCGACTCTTCTCATTTCCACTATGGCTAGTACTCTCTTGTGAAATGCTGTCCTTTAATAATACATTTAAAAAATAAAAAAAAAATTAGTGAACTTTGTTTTTTCAATAGTATTTCAAAACAAACATACAACACATTATAGAGCTAAAATTGCAAATAACTCATCATTTCATTCACTACTCTTCTAACATTGTCGTTATCAATTTGATTTGTTTTATCGAAACGCGCAATCCTCCACACGAGTGCTCTTGTCACCTCTATGCAATCGGATCCCGCATCCCTTCTTCTATTCATCTATATTTTGATTAAAAAACATATATTTATTAACAAGGAATTTTTATTAAAAAAATTGTAAGGATTCACTGCTAAATGAACTACATACCACAATTTGCTCCACAAGAGCATGTCCAAGACGTGATCTCCGGTAAGGATATTCAGGTTCCTTTGCTCTTTCCTGTTTTTTCCTATTTAATTTCTGTTTATTACATCATCAAATTATTAGTTAAATATAAACGCAATAACCAACAAATGAAACCGTAAATTAAAATAACTAGCTACTTGAAACTTTTAACTTCGGCGAAGATCTACAAATGTTGTCCAATCGGCTTGAGGTATCTCATATTGTGAGGGTGGGTTGTAATTAATGTTTCCATCATCATCTCGCACCCACGCTCTACTCAAGTAGCTCCTGGAGTATATATGAAATTATAATTTAGAGAAAATTAAATCAACAAAAAATACATTAACACTTAGAAATATGATAATATCCAAATTACCTTTGTTTCATGCCAAATGTTCTTTTTTATTGGTGACGGGACTTTTCGCCAATCATTCATGGTAATCGGCACCTTCTGCCGAGCCAAGACTCCTATATAACCAACAAAATGTTGATTTGTTTGGGTCAACTGCTTGGCCTCTGTCATTCCAGCCGACAGGTAGCCTTATACCTTGACTTCTTGCATTGATAACTTTTTTCATAGATGTGACACCTCTCCGTATCTCCTTTTCATAACGGCTATCTGATCCATATAAATCATCCTCAAGAAAACTACCAGTAGGATCTGAAGCTATTGACTTACAAAAGCCAAAAAATATAGAAGTTAGATTCATATAAATTTGGCAGATTCATTTGACAATAATAATTTTAAAATAGAAGTAATAAATACAAAAGTTAGTTTCATTCCCATTATTCTAGAAAAAATTTGGCAGAGTAACGGCGCAAAAATTTGTACCAAGTTCTAGACTTAGTCTTCCCCCAAAACTTGCAACCTTTCAAACCCAGCAATTACAAATATTGATCACCAGTTGGATCACGTAAATCACATAAAACTACAAATAAAGCATCATTTTATAAATATTGATCACCAGTTGGATCACATGAAGAATCATATTTCCAGCAACTACAAATATTGATCACCAGTTGGATCACATAAATCACATAAAATTACAAATAAAGCATCATATTTTCAACAACTAACTATAAATATAGATCACCAGTTGGATCAATGTACCATAAACCACAAAATAAATACAATTTAATCCCCAATTAAAAGTAATTAACCCCCAACTAACCCAAATTAACCTTAAATTCAGTCAAGTCCTTATTTCCCTTAAATTTTCTACAAAAATAGGCAAATCTCAAGAATATAAATTTTCTAGCAACTAAGTATAAATATTGATAAAAAATCAAGTCTATCATACAATTATGAAATAATTTCAAATACCTTTCATCATTTTCTTTTTGTCGTTGGCTTAGCAGTCTTTTGCTTCCCATCGGTACGATCATTTTTTTTAGTACGCTGACGAACTGATGGATTAATCCATATCCCCTCTTGGTGATCTTGTCGCATATACAATTCATCATCACTTATATCCAAGTCATCGTCACTATCAATTGATTGTGAATCACCTAATGAGATAGGATTTTCTCCATCATCTTCACTTTCTTCATAACCAGCATCAATACAAGTATTTTTGTTTGCCGATAAAACAATGGACCACCTCTTATCAATAGGATCGGTGACAAAAAACACTTGCTTAGCTTGTGATGCTAAAATGAAAGGTTCATCTTTGTATCCCACCCTTTCAAGGTCTACTCGAATGAAGCCTATTTCACTATTATCGACACCGTTTTTATTGTCAACCCACCTACATCCAAATACAGGCACCTGAAACCAACTATATCAAGCTCCCATATACGTTCAATCACCCCATAATATGATAAATTGGCATAGATAGGATTATTATCTTTTGCACTTGAGATATGCATTGCTTGAGCTACAAGACTCACACCACTATTCTGCATTGTACTTCGTTCATCTTGGTCTTTTGTATAGAATGTGCGACCATTTATACGATAACCTGAATAACAAAATGCTAGTCTGTCCGGACCCATCGACAGTCTTGTCAATTTATCTGTCAATATGCTTTTGGAACCAATCGATGAAACTCTTCTTATGCTCTCTTGAAATCCAGCTCTCATTTTTAATTGGATTGAATCTCCTAAGTTGGTTCTTATGCTCTTCAACATATGGGTCAACTTCATCAGTGTTGTGGAGCACATATAGGTGTGCCTGCTCCCTTTGTGTAATAGGAACACTAACTAATTGCTTTTTAATTACGCTTTTTCCTTCTGTTCCCCCTCCCACAACATGAGACTTTGAAAGCTCTGCAACATTAGAATCTGCCAGATACTCTATGCAAAATGTAATGGCTTCATCAACTATGTACCGTTCAACAATGCAACCTTTCGGTCGACTACGATTTTTCATGTAGCCTTTCACTACCTTCATATAACGCTCAGTCGGATACATAGACCTCATGAAAGCCGGTCCACATAGTTGTGTCTCTCTAACCAAGTGACTAGGTAGGTGAGTCATTATATCAAAAAAAGCAGGTGGAAAATACATCTCAAGCTTACACAAAGTGATGACAATTTGTTTCTGAAGTGCAGGAAATTGCTCAGGATCAAACACCTTGCTCCACATTGGTATGAAGAAGAAACACAATCTAGTTATCGTGTCTCTCACCTTTTTTTAGCAAAATGGCCCGTATAGCAATTGGTAGCAAATGATCCATGATTACATGACAATCGTGAGTCTTCATATGCTTTAGCTTCAAGTCCTTCAATGATACAAGACCGCTAATGTTTGAAGAATACCCTTCTGGAACTTTCACTCCATTAAGAAACTCATATAATGCAATTTTTTCTTTCCTGGATAGAGTGTGAGCTGCTGGAGGCAAATAAGTACGTTTCCCCTTATTTGTTGGTGCCAATTTTCCTCTTATCTTCATTTCAACCAAGTCTAACCTTGCCTTTACGCCATCTTTTGTCTTTCCGGGTACATTTAGTAGTGTACCAATGACACTATCAAAGACATTTTTCTCAATATGCATAATATCAAGAAAATGTCTAACATGTAAAGACGTCCAATACGGCAACTCAAAGAAAATCGACTTTTTTTCCACCCAGTTTTTGCAAGGCCACCTGCAAAAGTCTTTTCAAATTTGACCTCTAAGTCTTTTATATTCTCAAACACTTCTTCACCAGTCAAGCACTTAGGAGCTCGACCTTCTTCTATATTCCCATTGAAAGCTTTCTTCCATCGACGATATCGATGGTTCCGATTTAGCCATCTCTGATGCCCTTGGAATGCATATTTCTGAGAGTGTGTCAATCGATATTGATCTGTACTCTTGACACATACGGGGCATCCACACTGGCCATGTACACCATATCCCTCGAGGTTTGCTCTTGCCAGAAAATCATTGATTGTTCCAAATAACATGACTCTGAGATTGAAATTTTCTTCTCTGAACCCGTCATATACTTGAACACCGGTCTCCCACAACACCTTCAAATCCTCAATTAAAGGAGCCAAGTAGACATCTATATCATTTCCAAGTTGTTTCGGCCCAGAAATGAGTATAGGCATCATTATATGCTCTCGCTTCATGCATCGCGATGGGGGAAGGTTGTAGATCATCAAAATCACCGGCCATGTACTATGTGAGCTACTTTGCAAGCCATGAGGGTTCATGCCATCTGTAGCCAATACAAGGCGCAAGTTTCTTGATTTTTCACCAAATTCAGGGAAATCATCATCAATCTTTTTCCATTGAGGAGAATTGGAGGGGTGTCGAATCTTGTCATCTTCAATCCTTTCTTCAAGCCTTCAATTATGTATAGTCAGTTCTAAAAAATATGTAATCACTGAGACAGGCATGTATCCTCTCATATCCCATGCCAATTGAGGTTAACATCCATTTAGCCTCATAAGTACGATTAGGTAACAAATTATCCTTAGGTAGCATGCTTTTTAATAGACCAAGTAAGTCTGTGAAACTCTTATCACTCCACCCATTGTTAGCTTTTAACTTGTATAGGTTTAGGACTGCTTTCAATCTTGTGAATTTACTACCACTATACAGTGGTGTCTTTGAATCACTTGTCAAATTGTCAAACATTTTAGGACAATTTCGCAAATCCTCCTCAATCACATTTGTTATCTCCTCCAAACGATCAGGCTCATAATCATTTATGTTAAAATCCTGCGATGGATATGATGTAGCACCCAAATCATCTGACGTGACACTGCTTTCACCGTGTCTTGTCCAACGTGTGTAGCTTTTATCAATTCCATTACACACCAAATGATCTTCCAACTCACGTGGACTAATTTTCTTTCCAAAACAACAACGTAAACACGGGCAAGTGATCCTAGTTCGATCTGGTGCATGCTCAACTGCAAACTTTATGAACTCTTTCACCCCTTTCTCATACTGTTCCGACATACGATCCGCTAAAATCCAACTTCGATCCATCTTGATTCTGAATTAATTAAATTAAACAACTTTATCATCAGTTGATAGCTGATTTAATTAAATAATTTTAATTTTAATTTATTTCCCATTCTTCTATAAAAAATTCTGCAGTGTAACAACGCAAGAATTTCTACCAAATTCTCAACTTAATCTTCAACCGGGTGGGTTGCAACCAACAAAATTCGGATCTTACGATCCGCTAAAATCCAATTTCTTAATTAATTAAATTAAATAATTTTAACATCAGTTGAGTTGAATTAATTAAATTATTTTAATTTTGATTTATTTCCCGTTATCCTAGAAAAAATTCGGCAGAGTAACAACACAAAAGTTTTTACCAAGTTTTCGACTTAATCTTCCCCCAAACTTGCAACCAACTAAATTCGTATCTTTCAACCACAACAAATCCAACATTCTAATCTTTCACCCACAAAAAACCCAAAATATCGATCTCACTATACGAAAATTTTGATCACCAGTTGGATCATATAAAACATCATATTTCAAGCAACTACAAATATTGATCACCAGTTGGATCACATAAATCACATAAAACTAAAAATAAAGCATCATTTTATAAATATTGATCACCAGTTGGATCACATAAAGCATCATATTTTCAGCAACTACAAATATTGATCACCAGTTGAATCACATAAATCACATAAAACTACAAATAAAGCATCATATTTTCAACAACTAAGTATAAATATAGATCACCAGTTGGATCAATGTATCCTAAACCACAAAATAACCACAATCTAAACTCAAATTAAACATAATTAACACCTGCTAACCCAAATTAATACTAAATTCAGTCAAGTCCCTATTTCCTTTGATTTTCCACAAAAATAGGCAAATCTCAAGAATATACACAAATATACATACACCCACACATACACAAATAAACATATACAAATATATATACATACACCCACATATACATAAATATACATACACCCACACATACACAAATATATATACATACACCCACATATACACAAATATACATACACCCACACCCACACAAATATACATACACAAATATTTATCTAACTCGAACTCTATACTCTATATGTATGTGTGTGTGTGTATTTATCTAAAAAAATTACCCACTAAATGGTGATGGTTGCGATGGCGGCGGCGGCGGCGGCGGCGGTCCTTGTATATATATATATAGAGAGAGAGAGAGTTAAATATATATATATAGAATATATACATATATATATATATATGCACATATATATGTAGAGAAAGAGAGAGAGAGAGATACCGAAAGCGGCGGTGGACGGCGGCGGGTGAGAGAGAGGCTGAGTAGAGAGAGAGAGAGAAACCGAGAGAGAGAGAGACGGTGGCGGTGGCAGTGGATCCGGGTTTGGTGGTGGTGGTGGTAATAGTGGTGAGTTAGAGAGAGTAGAGAGATAGAGAGAGTGATGGAAGAGAGAGAGAGAGTGAAAGTGATGGGGGAGGCCAGCTCTAGCTTCAAATTGTCCTCCATTTTCTTTTTCTTTTTTTTTTTATATTTTGACTGCACAGCGGTTCAACCGAACCGCTGTAACTAGTCGAGCCTATTACAGCGGTTCATCCTGAACCGCTGTAATAGGTCTCAAAATTTTATTTTATTTTTGGTTTTTTTTACAGCGGTTCACCCCGAACCGCTGTAATAGGTTAAAATCGAAATATCGTATTACAGCGGTTTTGCAGAACCGCTGTAATAGGTGCGCTGTAATAGTGTATTTTTGTAGTGGTGTGAAGGCCCTAATTGAGAGATGGTGCCCCAAGACAAACACATTCCATTTTAGAACCAGAGAGGCTATGATAACTCTCCAAGGCATTGCGGTTTTATATAGTCTACCAGTTGATGGTAGGCCTGTAGTTGCATATCGGCACTTTGGAGGATATGAAGATTACGCCGGATATGTCTTTCAACTGTTAGGACTGCACTTAATGCCAGAAGATTTCGAGAAAGGTTATAGAATTCCAGTCTGCAAGCTTGTGGAGTATGTGACCAGTGCGCTTGCTCAAATAACTGATCAATCTGAAGAATTCAGAGTTGATCAGATAGCCTGTTGTTGGACTCTTTTGTTGCTCGGGGGTGTGATGTGTCCCAACACCACAGGAGATGTTATTGTTGTACTGTGGTTTATGCCTTTTGAAGTATAAACTTAGTAGGCACATATAGTTGGGGGAGTGCTGTATTGGTTCATTTGTACCAACAATTGACGAATGGTGCCAAGGTAGACTGCAAAATGTTGCAGGTTTCATGCCATTGTTAGAGGTGAGAAAATTTATTATTTACTTATTGTTATTATTTCTGCTATAATGATTCGTCGTTATTCAATTAATATATTTATCCTTTAACAAATTTAGGTGTGGAGTAGGATTTTGATTGTAAGGCCCCATGGGGTACCTAGAGATAGCGGGAGATGATCCGAATGGCATTGCCCGAACTCCTTATATTTCACGGTAATTTATCTCTTGAATATTATTTTTAATTAAGATGTAGTTCAATTTTTTTTTTAATTATTTTGAATGATTGTTGTTTGAAAGTGGTATCGACCTGCTTCAAATATTGTTTCAGTCAGTCACAACATCCGGGCAATTAGAGATGGTCTTGATCAGATGGCGGATGGACATCTGAGTCGGAAAATTTATCAAAATATTTTTTTAAAAAAATTATTATGAAGTTTTTTCTATCTCCTACTAATATATTCTAATACATTTTTTCTTATTTCAGTTTGTTTGGACACTCTACAACCTCAATGATGCAGACATTGCCGAGTTGCCACCTCAATGCTTGAAGGATAACATATGGCGAGCATCGGTTCCAATGATATTCTTTGCCATCGTATAGCATCATCGTCCTGAGCGTGTTCTTCGACAGTTCGGAATACGCCAATTTATTCCACCCACACCTGAATATGTTTGAAGGATGAGCCGCAAGGGTAGGACCACAGATAATTAGGTAACTAGCTAGACATGCTCAGGTAATTGAAATCTGGAATAATCGTGATGAGTACGCTGTGATTGGACATTATATTGATGGGGAGACCAAACGGACGAAGGATAAGAAGAGTGGTATGACCAAATCACTCGTCGTTACATTTCACCACGATTGAATAGGAGAGGTGCAGGACACCAAGCTGGGTTGGCCCCTCTATTGCATAATGTGGTTAGTAATTGTTATTGTTTTTCATTGTTACTTATTTTAATGATATTTATTTAGGATCATTTTTTCGTTGATACTATTCATTATTTCATCTTTTCAGTACCTACAAATTTGAGAGGCGCAAACTGAAATGGAACAAATCGCTCCCAGTAGTAATCCCACGGCAATTAGGCAAGTGAGATCCAATATGAGGAACATACGGGATATGGTCACATGTAGTGGCGATGTAGACATCGATGCTCATGTAGAGGAGGATGAGGATGTAGAGGCGGGCGAGGACAAAGATGTCACACCGACGATGGTTGGCCCGAGTGCGACTTATCGTGATGACTACAATGTCGGAGGATCGAGTGTGACTTATCGTGATCACTACAATGCCATAGGATCCAGTTCGACCGTTCATGATCACTACAACGTCAGAGGATCGAATTCGACTCAACATCGTCCCTACCCTGGCGACGCTTACTTTCCCACGTTTGACCGTCCACCACAGCCTGATATGCCCATCAATTTTCATGATTCAGGACTTTCTTTCACTATGTTGATGTGGTCTTTTTCTAATCTTGGTATGGACCAGTTGAGTGATATACTTCAACATCATAGGATTCCATCCCCGTCTTCTGCACAATTTAATGTATCACCAGTTCCGTACAATGATGATTTAGAAGAAGTAAATAGGAGACGGTCTACGAGGACGAGGCGGCCCCCAGATTGTGGGATGGGGGGACATCGTGGTTATTGGTGACATAGATAGTTTTTTTAGACGTTGGTATTTATGTGTATTTATATTTTTTTGTGGTGTTTTGGATATTGCATGATAATTTATATTTATTGACATAATTGTTTAATTTGAAGCCCAAAAAAATACAAAATTAGCACTAAAATACGTAATTAATAAGAAACTAATTAACAACAATCTAGTTATTCTCTTCATTAGACATTTCAATATCCGATCGATACTCAGGACCTACACTAAGCTCCCATCGGGCTCTTGCTTCTTGCACATAACCGCATAAGGTGTATTCTCGAGAAATTTCTTGGCAATTTAGACGTTGCATACGCATAACCATCCTGTTATTCTCCTCACGTATCCTATTGAGCGCTATAGTTCTCTCCTGTGGCGTTACACGAGGCATGAGTATGGCTCTTCTTGGGGGGCAACAAATTTGACGTTCACGACAATCCGTGACAAGCCCGTCTTGTTCTTGGACACGAAATCTTCATTCATCTTCCATCATTTGTAGATATACTTCTAAATATCTTTGATTTGGATTTAATGAGTAATAGTAATCATCATCCAACTGCCAACCATGTCCCATCGCATGAGGTCAAAGACTCACACTTCGTGAAATCGCAAATGTTTTGAGTCATCCTTCATACAAATCAGACTACCACATGTCAGATGAAGATGAGTAAAGTGAATGGAGTTTTTAATTGTTGAGTAATTTGAATAAATAGTTTTTAATTGTTGAATAATTTGAATGAATAGTTTTTTATTGTTGAGTAATTTGAATGAATAGTTTTTTATTGTTGAGTAATTTGAATAACAAATTTTTTATTCTGAACATACAATTTCTAAAAAAAATTGTTTTTTATTGTTGAGTAAATTGAACAAAGTGAATAATGCTCAAGCGGGGTCATATTTCTTCACCCCGGGCATAGAAATGAACCAAATATTACAGTTTTACAAAGTTCACAACACCACCTGCAATTTCTATGTTCAAGTCGGGGCCAAAAAATGCACTGAAACGGGCCAAATACGGGCCAGAAAATCAACAAAAAATCTGTTTTTGAACAAAAAAGTTGCTCAAGCGGGGCTGTTTTGCGGGGCAATATTTCCTCACCCGGGCATCGAAATGAGCCAAATCTTACAGTTTTACAAAGTTCATAATATCACCTGCAATTTGTATGTTCAAGTCGGGGCAAAAAAATGCACAGAAATGGGCCAAATACAAGCCAAAAAATCAACAAGAAATCTATTTTTGAACAAAAAAACTGCTCAAGCGGGACTGTTTTGCGGGGCCATATTACTTCACCCGGGCATCAAAATGAGCCAAATCTTACAGTTTTACAAAATTCATAATATCACCTGCAATTTGTATGTTCAAGTCGCCAAAAAATGTACAAAAATAGGCCAAATACGAGCCAGAAAATCAACAAAATAACTGAGTTTAATTAAGAAAAATACTACACACTACAAAAAATCTGAGTCTAACTCGGGCCAGTCCATCTCATTGGGAATTCGAGTACTCCGCTATCGGCCTAAAGTAGGTGTCTTCCTCAGATCAGGGTCATGGACCAACTCAAAATTGGGAGTATCCCAATAATGTGATTCACGCAATGGATAGAACCTCCCTTGATATGTTTTCAAATATTCAGAGACAAGGTAATATTGTTCAACATACGAGGACGACCTAATCCCTAATTCTGTACATAATTTCATTGCATGTGATCATGGAATTTGATGAAGAGTCCATTTTCCACAAGAGCAATATTTAGCTTTGATGTCAACCGCGTAATTATGATTACCGAACCCGATCTGTCTGGGCGTTTTAACGTGACCCGTGTAATGCAACCAACAATGAACTGTTGCTTTGTGCGATTGAGATTTTTTGGTCCACTCATTGTACATTTTATATGTATATGTCGTCAAAGGCTATTACCTCATTGCCAAAGCCATTCGCACTCAATCAGCAAAATATTCGACAGTACGATGAAATGTACACTCAACAATTGCTGTGGGTGGAAGATGTCGAGTACCTTTCAACACATTGTTTAAGCTTTCTCCCATGTTCGTCGTCATAATGCCTTCGCGCACCCCTCCATCATATGCCAGTGTCCACTTTTCTTGTGGGATAGCTTTCAAATAATTCAACGCAACCGGATCCTTATTACCAATAAGTTCCATTGTTTGGTCAAACTTTCGGACGTTATGTGTCATACCTGCCGCATAACAGAGTTCCTTCATAACTTTAATTTTGAATTGAGCATTAAAGTTTGAACTCACATGTCGCAAGCAATATCTATGAGCTCCCAAGGGAGGGAAAAACGCGGGCATAAATCGAGTAGCATGTAATAAGCCCTCATGACGATCAGAAATAAGGTAAACACGTTCATCATTGGTCAAAAAATGTTTGCAGAACAACTGCAGAAACCATAACCAAGACTCGTTGGACTCATTATCAACGATAGTGAATGCTAGAGGCAAAATGTTCTGATTTCCATCCAGAGTTGATGCAATCAACAACTTAGCCTTGTGCCGTGCGTACAAATGAGTCCCGTCAATACATATGACTCTTCGACAATGTCGGAATCCATCTATACATGGCTTGAACACCCAAAACAGAAATTTCAGCATTTTTGGATTTTGATTCGGTCTTTTGTACCGCCATTCAACAACCGTCTCCGGATTCCATTTCTTGATCGCTCCCAAGAATTTAGGCAACCATGTAACAGAATCCTCCCACGTCCCGTATATAATCTCATTTGCACGTCGCAAACTATACCAAGCCATCCCATACGTAATATCGAATTGCCATTTTTTCGACACCGTTAGTACAATTAGACCGACCTTATATGACGGATCCTTCCTAACTTCTGGTAGAATTTTATTTGCGATCATGTTTATGTCCAAGTTAAAGAGGTTCTTCGAACAATCTTCGAAGAAACATTTGTGTGCCCCTTCATACCTTGTAATTTTCCAAAATCCAGTACTCTTCAACAAACTTCCCCGCAGTTTAAAAGGGCATCCATTTTTGCATTATACAACATACACTTTCGGATTACGAATTGTCACCTTAAACTCGCGCCGTGCATGCTACACGTGGTAATTTTTCACTGCTATTTGCAAGATGAATTTGTTGTCAAAAACTTGGCCCAAACAAAGATTAACTTTCTCATGATCATAAATTAATCCCCGGTTCAAACTTGAACTTTGTCGATGTAGTGAATCTCCTTCTACTTCTGGGTATGTGGTGGAGTGGAATTGGAGCACTTCATGAAGTCTTTCTTCAGCTCTTGTGGGAGGGACATCTTCATTCATCGGTACATTACTCTCATCATCTTCATCCTCATCCATCATTGTATTGTTGAGGTGTTCTTCCAACTCGGGGTCTGAATGATTATGGATCGAACAGTGAGAATGAACACTGTCATCGTCACTCCCAGTATCATCATTCTCAATTTCTGCAAAATCACTAGACCCAAAATTGGAATGCTCAAAGTCATGACGGCTTTGTGTAGACGGACCTACAATTAAATATAAATATGATGACATTATGTAAAAATAAGAATAACAAGTTACGAATCAAAGGAATACAACAATTATGAAACTTATTAGAAGATTCATAATTACCTACCTACACGTCAGGAAATACAAAATTCCTCAAATGGGGATTTTCCAAAGGGGAATTTTGTGTAGACGGTCCTGCAATTAAAGATACATACGATGACAGTATGTAAAAATTTTGTGTAGACGGTCTTTTTGCTTTCGTTTTTGTTTTGTTTAGTTTGTTTCTTTTTATTGTGTTTAAGCATGCACTTTTGGCATGTATGTTTCTTATGCTTGATGGTTTAAAAAGGTGGAAGTGTTAGATATGATGCACATTTGGACCCCATGTTTAGAGATGCTCATTTATCTCAAGAGGAGGAGAAGCTATGGGAGGATGCTTTGGAAGTTTAAGGATGTTTTTCAACATCTTTGGTTGTAAGTGTTCTTTTACCGTTGTGTGTGCTTGTTGTAACAACATTGGGGACAATGTTGGATTTTAAGTTTGGGGGTAGAAGAGTACTTATTTTGAACTTTGATGATGCAATCCTAAATTTTAGCTTGAGTTTGGGGGAAAGTTTGCTTACTATCATATTTGTATGCTTCTTTGTTGAGAAAATCAAGTATACAAATTTTTTTTAGTCCTTCCAATTGATGCATTGAAATTGATTAACTTGGAAAAATGACATGATTTCTTGAAATAATTTGAATTTAATGGAACATATGTATCTTTGAAATTGCTCATGGAGACTCTAGATGAGAATTGATTTCCTTAGATGATTCACAATGCACATAAATCGAGGGTAGAGGAGTTGAGAGGATAACCATCTTGAGACACTTTAGGAATTTTTCCCGGAAATATTGACTTAGATTTTTCATACGGGTATAAGTTGAGTAGTAATTTTTTATGCTAAAAATGAAAAAAAAAAAAAAGGTTGAATTTTGGTATGACCAAAAGTGGTCAGGCTAATACGTACTGGAGGTGAAAAGTTTCATGCCTATATACTGTACTATTATGCTAATTTGAGCTAAGCTCAAGCCAAAAGAATTGAATTGTTTAAAAGATCTAGTTTTGTTTTGTGGCCTTTGATACTCGAGTGATTAAATCCTTAGGAGTGTCTCTACACTTAATGCCCCAAAACTATCTAGTTTGGGAGTCATAGATCTAAAGCTTGTTACATGGGTGTCATAGAAAGCCTAATGGAATAAAACATTGCACATGATCTAACCTTAATAAAGTTTAATGGAAATTTCATATGAATCGAAAGTTTGAATGCTTGAGATAATGAAATTTAAATGGCTATAAGATTTTCTATGATTCTTGTACTTTATGTTTGATCAAAAGTTGATGGATATGGGATTAATGTCCAAAATTTGGTAAGGATGCCTCTCGAATATAATGCCTTAGATTTATTTTCACTACACCTTAGGGAGTCTTTTCGAGTATTGGTGTCACATGAGCAAAAGTAGTTGATATGTATATATATTTGTGAGCTTTAAAAGGTTGATTTTATGCCATTCATTCTTGCTAATTATGTTGAGATGCATTGATTTGATTGGGATTGAAAATTTGTTAGATTTTGTGGGTATATCATATGCAAACCCTCACGAGACTATAACTCGTCCTTTGAGGTAACTCAAGGGTTTAAAGGCTTGTTGCACCCGCTAAGTGCAATCGTTTACTCCACGAAAGTGAGTTAGTTAGTTGTTTTGTTTTCTCCCATTGAATGATGTTGGTCTTAACTTATAGCTTCTATTGCTCGAGGTCGAGTAATTGATAAGTTTGGGGGAGTTGATAGGAGTCATTTTTACGTGTTTTTAATCCCCTTGCGTTTATGTTTTAGTTCATTTATCGCTTGTTTCTTGCCACATGTGCGTTTAATCCGTGCATTAAGTGATTTCAGGCCTTGAAAAGATACAGTCGAAGAAAGGGTAGAGAAACAACGTATAATACACGTTTAGGGCAAGATGATTCACACCTCCAAGCCCAAACAAGCAAGAAATAAACTGGAGTTAGCCAAAATCATGCTTTAGTGCCATTTCCTCATACCTGGGCGCCAAATCAGCAGCACCTGCCACGTTGGAACGCTATTTCTGTATTTTTAGAGATCGAATTTGATAACGTGTCCTTCTACAAAGTTGTATATCTATGGCATACCTGCACATGGGGACTTGAATCATCCAATTCGGAGATCTGTGAAGAAGATTATGAGGAAAATACTAAGACTGCGCTGGAAAGCAAGAAAATGGCAGCATGCATGTGTTTTGTTGAAGTTTTCACATGGTTATGTTTGCTGGAATGCTTAAGGGCTGAAAGTTCAGCATTTTTTAGCTGGTTGGAATCTTAAAAGCCAAACTTTAAGCATCTCCTTAGGTGGAATTCTCATTGGGGAACTTTAATGGGAATTCTTAATGCATACTTTAGTGGAATTTTGGCTATAAAAGGAGGGGGAACC
Organism: Buddleja alternifolia; assembly: GCA_019426215.1. Classification (NCBI taxonomy): domain Eukaryota; kingdom Viridiplantae; phylum Streptophyta; class Magnoliopsida; order Lamiales; family Scrophulariaceae; genus Buddleja; species Buddleja alternifolia. The sequence goes on from CM033403.1 coordinate 16,029,302, forward strand.
CATACTATTCAGCATTCACTCTCAATTTCAGATTCTTGGAGGAGAAGAGGAGGAGGAACCGGTCCTCAAGCTTCATTCATCACTATTCTTCATCATTCTAAGAGGAGAAAGCTAGGAATTGAAGCTCCAATTAAGGAGTTCCATCATTGTTCAATTAGAGGGAGTTTTATAGCTTTTCATTTCATTTATGTCTATGACCATGTGTATTAATTCATTATTGTTTCTCATATTATCCATCATGCACTAAATTCATAAGACTAAGGTCATGTAAGGTCAAATTGTGATATATGCTTATAATAGACGATTGTTGAGGTTATGCGTATATTGTTATGTGATGTGAATTTGTGATTTTGCCTATCTTGCATATACTTGATCACTATATGTTAGAATCTTATGCCTAGGTTAATCTTTCGGGAGAAAATTGACTTAGGGTGCAAGAAGTTCACATCATGACCCGCAACTAATGAGGAATTGCCATAGACATAGGTAAAGATTCCCGGGTGAAGTTGTTCGATTCTAATCGAGTGAACTCTAGCACGTTAATGCATGTTTAGTGGTTAGATTTCCGGATAGGAATATTTGGGAAATCACGATCTAAGCATAGGAGTTTATACGCGAGACATCGGTTATTCTCTACCCTCGGAGCTCTCACCATAACAATATAAGTGTAACCCTTCAACAAGAACCTTTATAAGTATAATTGATCAATTTCGACCTAGCATGTGCCTTAGTCTCCCTTTATAATTGGTTTTAATTCATTTGCATAACCTCGTTCTTTTTGTACACGTTTTTACATTCAATTTACTTTTATTGTAATTGTTATTTTTCGTTATAAAATCATAAACTAAAATTCAAGTCTCCGTGGTTCGACAACCCGGACTTTTTGTCCACTTATTACTACGCACGACTAGTGCACTTGCTACAATAGCACGTTAGCTTTTAGCGTGTCAAGTTTTTGACGCCGTTGCCGGGGACTTGTTCATTTTAGTTCTTGATTTTCATTTACATTTTCATAATTCATAGTTTTTAGTTATTTCTTGCTCTTCTTTTATTTTTCTTGTTGGTCTAATTTTGTTTCGTTTGTTTTCTTTTTAGGGTTGTTCTTGGTACATGACCCGCTCCTCTAACGAGCCTTTAATTGATTTTGAGCCTGAAATTGAACGTGTTCTCCGGGCTAGTAGACGAGTTCATGAAATGGCGGATGATAACTATCAAATAAATACACGTTTCCCCGACATGAACTTACCGGAAAATCGGGAATGGTTCCAAAATCTATTCCAATCTATGCAACAGGCACCTCCTCAAAGACTTCCATCGGCCCGGGAGAGTCTACCTCCGAGGGTCCACACCATACCGGGGCCCGTGGTCTTTCCCAATTTCTATGCACCAAATTATCATATTCCATCACACATCTTTAGCATGGTGCAAGGCGAACCCTTCTATGGAGAGCCCCACGAATCGCCTCATGAGCATTTGGAGACTTTAGACAATACTCTCATGACTACCCAATTTCATCCACGGGATCTCGATGCAATTCGTCTAAGAGTTTTCCACTTCTCATTAAAGGACAAGGCGGCCATGTGGTACAAATTTCTACCACCTCAATCCATCACAACATGGGGAAAGCTAGTCGACGCCTTTTTGAGCAAATTCTTTCCACCCTCCAAAATCAATGAGCTAAGGAGCAATATCAAAGAGTTTAAGCAGGGGAATAATGAGTCCTTAGCCGAAGCATGGGCCAGATATAAAAATATGCTCCGAAAATGTCCGGATCACAACCTAAGATTGAGCGAGCAAGTATTACGATTCCATGATGGAGTCCGTTCGCGCATCCGAAATAGGCTCAATGCCGGTGCCGGTGGTGATCTCCTTGGGCTTGATTGCCAAAGTGTGTGGGACAAAATTGAACAACTAGCTCGGGAAGATGAGCTTTATCCCGATGACGAAGAGATCATATCCACTAAAAAAATTGCTTGTGTTCAAGAGCTAGAAGAAGAAGTAGCTTTGGAAACAATGGTTGGCAATGTAAGCTATGTTGGAAATGCCAATCGATCTCAAGTGAACTTTCATGTGCCCGAAAATTTTCCATGGAGACCTAATCCGGCACAAAATGCCCATCCTAGTTTCTATCAAGCACCAAGGCCTCTGTTCAACAACAATCAAGCTCAAAGACCTGGTACTCCTCATATACAAAGGCAAGTTAGGCCTCCTACAACCGATGAACGTCTCGACGAGCAGATAAAGAAATCGGATACATCAATCAATGAACTCCGTAATATGATGAAGGATTTGTTCATGGAGATGAAGGATATGAAGACACAAATGGGTCAAATAGCAAAGGCGATCAACGAGAGAGCCCCGGGAACTTTACCAAGTGACACAGAAAAGAACCCGAAAGAGCAATGCTATGCAATTACCTTGAGAAGTAGCGAACAGATAGAAGGTGATAATGTTCACACTGATGCACCCGAGCGCCCATCCATCCACGCCCAGGCGCCCTTGTCATTGCGCCCAGGCGCCGATTGTCACGCCCAAGCGCCACACTCTGTATCCTCCACAGCTGGCCCTTTAACTCCTATGCATCATCCCATCGAGGTCCGTCTTCCAATTCCAAATGCACACAAAATGAAAAAGAAAGATATGGATCCGATTTTCCATAGGATCATGGCAACTCTTTGTGAGGACCCGGGGAGGCTCACCATTCCGTGCACCATTGGCCCTCTTACTTTTGAAAAGGTTATTTGCGATACGGGAGCAAGTATCAATCTCCTCCCGTATTCTCTCTTCAAGAAGTTGGGTCTTGGAAATCCCAAACCGACATCAATGAGCCTCCAACTCGCCGATGGATCAATTAAGAGACTAAAGGGGATAATAGAAGATGTTATTGTCCAAGTTGACAAATTCTTTTTCCGAGTTGACTTCGTGGTCCTTGATATGGAGGAAGATGTTGAGATGCCCTTGATTCTAGGAAGACCTTTCCTAGTCACTAGCAATGCCAAGATCGACATGGGAAAAGGTAAGTTATCATTGAAGGTAGGAGATGTAAAAGTGATATTTGATGCTTCTAATAACAGGAAACCATCTATGGATGATCTTACTTGTTCCAATATCGATGTTATTAACCCTTCTCTTGATGAGAAATGTGCAAATGGCAAGGCGAAGGGCACACTCGAGTTGGAGGATGAGATTCCTTATGATAAACACGACAAAGAGGGAAAAGAAGATTTATGCATGAAATACATTCCACCCTATCGCCGTGCGCGTAAGATTGAAAAGACTCATCCAATACAAAGGGCTTATTGCAAAATCCCGCAATATGAGTGGAAGCAAGTAGACCATGGAGCTAAAAGGAGGCATGACAAGGATTTGGTCGTGTTAAATGGACCACCTATTTGAACCTCAAAGAGCACAAAGTCAAGCTAATGACTTTAAAAGAGCGCTTCTTGGGAGGCAACCCAAGTTTGTAAGTTTTCTTTTCTTTTTGCTTTCGTTTTTGTTTTGTTTAGTTTGTTTCTTTTTATTGTGTTTAAGCATGCACTTTTGGCATGTATGTTTCTTGTGCTTGATGGTTTAAAAAGGTGGAAGTGTTAGATATGATGCACATTTGGACCCCATGTTTAGAGATGCTCATTTATCTCAAGAGGAGGAGAAGCTATGGGAGGATGCTTTGGAAGTTTAAGGATGTTTTCAACATCTTTGGTTGTAAGTGTTCTTTTACCGTTGTGTGTGCTTGTTGTAACAACATTGGGGACAATGTTGGATTTTAAGTTTGGGGGTAGAAGAGTACTTATTTTGAACTTTGATGATGCAATCCTAAATTTTAGCTTGAGTTTGGGGGAAAGTTTGCTTACTATCATATTTGTATGCTTCTTTGTTGAGAAAATCAAGTATACAAATTTTTTTTAGTCCTTCCAATTGATGCATTGAAATTGATTAACTTGGAAAAATGACATGATTTCTTGAAATAATTTGAATTTAATGGAACATATGTATCTTTGAAATTGCTCATGGAGACCCTAGATAAGAATTGATTTCCTTAGATGATTCACAATGCACATAAATCGAGGGTAGAGGAGTTGAGAGGATAACCATCTTGAGACACTTTAGGAATTTTTCCCGGAAATATTGACTTAGATTTTTCATATAGGTATAAGTTGAGTAGTAATTTTTTATGCTAAAAATGAAAAAAAAAAAAGTTGAATTTTGGTATGACCAAAAGTGGTCAGGCTAATAAGTACTGGAGGTGAAAAGTTTCATGCCTATATACTGTACTATTATGCTAATTTGAGCTAAGCTCAAGCCAAAAGAATTGAATTGTTTAAAAGATCTAGTTTTGTTTTGTGGCCTTTGATACTCGAGTGATTAAATCCTTAGGAGTGTCTCTACACTTAATGCCCCAAAACTATCTAGTTTGGGAGTCATTGATCTAAAGCTTGTTACATGGGTGTCATAGAAAGCCTAATGGAATAAAACATTGCACATGATCTAACCTTAATAAAGTTTAATGGAAATTTCATATGAATCGAAAGTTTGAATGCTTGAGATAATGAAATTTAAATGGCTATAAGATTTTCTATGATTCTTGTACTTTATGTTTGATCAAAAGTTGATGGATATGGGATTAATGTCCAAAATTTGGTAAGGATGCCTCTCGACAATAATGCCTTAGATTTATTTCCACTACACCTTAGGGAGTCTTTTCGAGTATTGGTGTCACATGAGCAAAAGTAGTTGATATGTATATATATTTGTGAGCTTTAAAAGGTTGATTTTATGCCATTCATTCTTGCTAATTATGTTGAGATGCATTGATTTGATTGGGATTGAAAATTTATTAGATTTTGTGGGTATATCATATGCAAACCCTCACGAGACTATAACTCGTCCTTTGAGGTAACTCAAGAGTTTAATGGCTTGTTGCACCCGCTAAGTGCAATCGTTTACTCCACGAAAGTGAGTTAGTTAGTTGTTTTGTTTTCTCCCATTGAATGATGTTGGTCTTAACTTATAGCTTCTATTGCTCGAGGTCGAGTAATTGATAAGTTTGGGGGAGTCGATAGGAGTCATTTTTACGTGTTTTTAATCCCCTTGCGTTTATGTTTTAGTTCATTTATCGCTTGTTTCTTGCCACATGTGCGTTTAATCCGTGCATTAAGTGATTTCAGGCCTTGAAAATATACAGTCGAAGAAAGGGTAGAGAAACAACGTATAATACACGTTTAGGGCAAGATGATTCACACCTCCAAGCCCAAACAAGCAAGAAATAAACTGGAGTTAGCCAAAATCATGCTTTAGTGCCATTTCCTCATACCTGGGCGCCAAATCAGCAGCACCTGCCACGTTGGAACGCTATTTCTGTATTTTTAGAGATCAAATTTGATAAAGTGTCCTTCTACAAAGTTGTATATCTATGGCATACCTGCACATGGGGACTTGAATCATCCAATTCGGAGATCTGTGGAGACGATTATGAGGAAAATACTAAGACTGCGCTGGAAAGCAAGAAAATGGCAGCATGCATGTATTTTGTTGAAGTTTTCACATGGTTATGCTTGCTGGAATGCTTAAGGGCCGAAAGTTCAGCATTTTTTAGCTGGTTGGAATCTTAAAAGCCAAACTTTAAGCATCTCCTTAGGTGGAATTCTCATTGGGGAACTTTCATGGTAATTCTTAATGCATACTTTAGTGAAATTTTGGCTATAAAAGGAGGGGGAGCCCATACTATTTAGCATTCACTCTCAATTTCAGATTCTTGGAGGAGAAGAGGAGGAGGAACCGGTCCTCAAGCTTCATTCATCACTATTCTTCATCATTCTAAGAGGAGAAAGCTAGGAATTGAAGCTCCAATTAAGGAGTTCCATCATTGTTCAATTAGAGGGAGTTTTATAGCTTTTCATTTCATTTATGTCTATGACCATGTGTATTAATTCATTATTGTTTCTCATATTATCCATCATGCACTAAATTCATAAGACTAAGGCCATGTAAGGTTAAATTGTGATATATGCTTATAATAGACGATTGTTGAGGTTATGCTTATATTGTTATGTGATGTGAATTTGTGATTTTGCCTATCTTGCATATAGTTGATCACTATATGTTAGAATCTTATGCCTAGGTTAATCTTTCGGGAGAAAATTGACTTAGGGTGCAAGAAGTTCACATCATGACCCGCAACTAATGAGGAATTGCCATAGACATAGGTAAAGATTCCCGGGTGAAGTTGTTCGATTCTAATCGAGTGAACTCTAGTACGTTAATGCATGTTTAGTGGTTAGATTTCCGGATAGGAATATTTGGGAAATCACGATCTAAGCATAGGAGTTTATACGCGAGACATCGGTTATTCTCTACCCTCGGAGCTCTCACCATAACAATATAAGTGTAACCCTTCAACAGGAACCTTGTTAAGTATAATTGATCAATTTCGACCTAGCATGCGCCTTAGTCTCCCTTTATAATTGGTTTTAATTCATTTGCATAACCTCGTTCTTTTTGTACACGTTTTTACATTCAATTTACTTTTATTGTAGTTGTTATTTTTCGTTATAAAATCATAAACTAAAATTCAAGTCTCCGTGGTTCGACAACCCGGACTTTTTGTCCACTTATTACTACACACGACTAGTGCACTTGCTACAATAGCACGTTAGCTTTTAGCGTGTCTGGTGTTAACGACGTCACTTGGGTTAACAACGATCTGTATTGACCCTGATGTTGAATTGGTTCTTTCTCAATATAAAACTTGATTGTGTCCTGAACAATGTTAGGATCCAAGAAAAACGCTAAAGTCTCATCGTCTTTGTTCTCCATTGTGCTCTCCCTCATCACATTCTCTTTTCAAATTCAAATTTTATAATTATTTTTAATGAAAAATTATTCTGATCAGTTCTTGTTCTCGCATATAAATTCTCCAACAATTCAACGTATCTGATCGTGCAACGTATTCTCATGTTAGTGCTTGGACGAGTGATATATCTCACTAAATTTGAGTCTTCATTAATTTGACGATCCGTGTATATTAAAACATCAACTGTGTTCGCCCTCGATATTTTCTATATAATATCAAAATTCAAACCATAAATAAACACTAAATTCAAAATTATACGTACAAACTATAGTTCAAAAAATAAAATTATACCTACAAATTATACATAAAATTGGAAATTATATACCTAAAAAATTAGAATTTATATGTACAAATTATACTTCTATATTACAAATTAAACCTAAAAATTATAACTACTCATTCGAAATTATACATACTATGTAAACCCAAACATTTGAAATTATACTTCAAACTTATATGAAAATTTAAACCGTAACAATAAATTCAAAATTATACCTCCGAAATTATACTTAAATTTCTACATAATAACAAACTACCAATTATATCAAAGTTCAAACCATAAAAAAATACTAAAAATTAACATTAGACCTAAAAGTTGAAATTAAACCTAAAAATCAAAATTAAACCTATTAATTCAAAAAAATTACCAACATATTCGAGAATCATACTAAATAATTCAAAACTTATAGCTAACAAATCGAATTTATGACTACAAATTCAAGTTTTGAACCCTAAATTACAATTCCATTACAATAAAATAAGAGCATTATACAAACTCTAAATTTAACAAAGTTAAAAGTATAATAAATAAAATTAGCTTAATTTCTTGGTTGGGGGAGAAATTTGGAGGATAAATTTGAAGAAAAAAAAACCTCGGCAGAGAAGGGGATCTAATGAAGAAGATTGGAGAGAAGGAAGGGAGATAATACGCAGGGGGTTGGGGGAGAATGCAAAAAACACTGCCATTATAAGTTCAAAAATTTTAAAAAATTAAAAATTAAAGTGAGACGCTATAACCTATAGTGTCTCACTTGAATTTTATTAAAAAAAAAAAATTAAGAGACGACATAGGCTATAGCGTCTCTTGGCTGAGACGACATAGCCTATGTCGTTTTGTGCTATTAAAAAAAAAAATTAAGAGACGACATAGCCTATGTCGTTTTGTGCTATTTCTTTACCACCACCAATTTTTGTAACGTTTTTTTATTTTTCATTTTTTTTTTGTATTAATTATTTAATATTCCCCTACTTGTAGTTGCTGTTTTTAAGTAAATAGCATGCTGAAAATTGATGTTATTACTTGTAATTGCTGTTTTTATATGTAGGGATAATTACATTGGTATCCCTGAGGTAATACGAAACTAAAAAAAATATCCCCTAGTTCAATAAATTACATCTAACATTCAAACCGTTTATTCCGTCTAACATTTGGCACCCTCCGTTAGGGTTTTCGTACGGCGCTGTTAAATTTTTCAGTGAACTTTCGAAAATACCCATGACTTTTTTTTAATCTAAACACCCAACTTTTCTCGGACAATTATATCCTTTTGATATTATTTGAAATGTTTTGTAAAAGTATAGGTGTTATATGTAATATTGTGTATATAAAGTATACAAATAATAATTTATAATAAAAAGCTATTCTCAAGAAAATAAAATAAATGAGAAATTATTAAAATTATAAAATAAAGAAAAATGTATATGTATAAAATATCATTTTAATCTTTTATTTAAATGAATATATAATAGTTTAGATTATATAATAGTTTATATAATTTAAAATTATATATTTTAAATTAATTTATGACATTTACAAATAAATTTAAAAATTGTATTTTAATAAACTTAATTCCTAAAACAAATTACGTAAACAATATATTACTTTATAAAATTAAATAAATAAGAAGAAACCGGGGGGGGGGGGGGGGAACATTCGTCTTCTCCAAGCAGTACTCCCCCATCCCCACCCCACCCCACCCCACCATCACGCACAACTACACACAATTACACGTGCTCACACAGTCACACACACGCAATTACATGCACACACTCGCATACAAACACACACATATTTAGACACACACAATTTTATGTCCATTTTTGGATGAATTTCTCCCCAATTAATGGTCCATGCCCAATTTCTAAGAAAACACACACACACATACATACATATATATATATATATATATATATATATATGACTACTTTTCTTTTAATTTTAACTTTTTATTTTAAATTGGTATTAAAATTAAATCTATAGAGATGTAAAGGGAATATGGTAATTCAACTTTTTTTTATTTTTTTAATATTTATGTCTTTTGATACTTTCTATTCAATCTTATATCAATACATGAAATATTAGGATGTTTATTGAATTAGAGAATTTTTTGTAATTTATCAATACCTCAGGGTACCCAGTGTAATTATCCCTTTATCTGTATATGATGCTGAAAATTGGTACTATTAATTGTAGTTGCTGTTTTGATGATTCTATAAGAGGTTTTCACTTGTTAAATGTACATACCATGCTGATAATTGTTATTACTTGCTGATAGTTTCTGTCCGTGATGATTTTTTTGAGTATATAGCTTGATTTTCTAATTAGAATTACTAACCAAGACTAAAAATAGTTTAGATGAGAATATTTATAAAATGGAATTTATTAAACTTGAAATGGGTAGATAGGTGAAAAAACTTTGAGTCCATCCTCTAGAGTACTAAAAATGGAAGTTAGAAGTCATTGTAGGCTTTTACGTTACATTTACCTAAAGGCTTAGTTCTTTACAATTTCAATTTATTTCATGGATGGGATAAATGAGATTCATTACCTGAGTTACTTGGTGTTGAACTTTATTAGATCCAAAGGATTGTAAAGATTTAAGTGTTATTTGTGTGTGTTTGTGTGTGGGCCCAAATTGAGGGGTGGATAGGGTCGTGTTCGGCTGGGCAGCGGTGGGCTGTCGGTCATGAAAGTTCATGAGTATCCACTGTCCTAGCCCCCCTGTTCATGAGACGGAGCGATCCATGACGGTTTATCATAATTCTCGCAAGAAGACCAACTGGCGGGGAGAGATAAAGGATGATCTAGAATGGGGATATAAGGTGTCGGATTTAACTTATTATTATGTCTCATCATATGCTTCATTTATGTGAATTAATTAGTGCAATTTATGCTTTTACGAGAATTCTTTTGAATTATGATTGATATATGACATAATAGGATATATTAATGTCACGTGAACACATGGTCCGTATTGAGCATTAGCTCTTGCCTTATTTATACTAGCGATTAAAGCACACTCGATGTATGTGCAAATTAAAAAAAAGAACGAATTAATTTTATAAACGATTTGAAGATACTTATTCATCAGAAGTCTTGAGTTACACTTTCATCAATTTGTGGATCGTTCTTACTCGATTGTAACAATTAAGTTTTAGTTAACTGTAAATTGTGAGTATTTGTTAAATATGAACTAATACTTGACATTCATAATGTATTCAAAGTTTCAAAAATGTAACCAATCACTTAGAAAATAAAAATTACATTCATTAACTACGCAACGTTTTCTCATTTCTTGTTACCAAGAAAAAAGAAGAAGAAATTATTGAGTGATTATTACTTGACTTATAAAAGCATACAAAACATACTTATGCGTGTGTAAAATATTTACCGATGTCATACTGTTTCATTAAAATTTGCTTAACAGAATACAAACCAGAATTATAAAAGTTAAAAAGTGAAGGCTATGTTTGTTTGTGTTTTCATTACCATATTTTCATTTGGGGATAAATGCAAAAAAAAGCCCTGTGTTAACGAAATAGGATAAATACCCCCATGTGTTATTCAAAAGTCTGCACACTTGCCCATTCCGTCAAATGAAACTAACGCCGTTAAGTTTTTCATGGAATGCCTGTTATGCCCTTTATTTTAATATACATTAAGTTTATTCTCATTTATTCTCAGCCATTGGATCACTTTTGATCAAATTTTACATTTTGAATATTAGAAAAATTAAAAAAATCAGAAAAGAATCAGAAAAATGAAAAAAATGAGAAAAAATAAAAACAAAAATAAGAAAATTCTGAATTTCATAAAAAAAAAAAGTTAAAATTTTAAATCGAAAAAAAATCATCAAAGAATCAGAAAAATGAAAAAAAATAGAAAAAATAAAAACAAAATGTGAAAATTCTGAATTTCATTAAAAAAATTAAAAATTAAAATAGAAAAAAATCAGAAAAATGAAGAAAAAAAGTCTGAAAAAATAAAATTAAAATGAGAAAATTCTGAATTTCATAAAAAATAAAAAAAAATTAAAATTTCAACCTCCATTTACAGTAATTGCCCCATTTCAATATCTGAAAAGAAAAAAAAAAGAAAGAAAGAAACACATGCCAAAAGCCCACCACCAAGCCTCACCTCTCCTCGCTCCTCCATGGATGTAGCCACCATTACTATTATCAAGCTCCATCACACCTCGATTTCGTACATTTCAGCACCAACAACTTCCCATTTTCTAGATCTATTGGCACATCACCACCAGGCCACCCCCAATTGCAATCAACTTCCTCTTCAACCAATGGAGATTTGCAATCAACTTCCTCTTCAACAAAATCTAAGAAAAATGGACTGATTTTGTCTTAGAATTGATGGACATACGACATTTCTTCTTTTTTCTTCTTCTTCTTTTTTCTTTCTTCTTCTTTCTGCAAAAAAAATCCAAAGAGAAAGACGGCAAAAGGGGGGAAAAAGTAGAAAAAAAGAGAAAAAGAAAGGACAAAAAGGAAATAAAAGAATGGGGTAAAAAGGTCATTAAATAGGTCAAAAGTAGGTCAATAAAGTTGAAAATCAGGAAAAGCACGCCCAGTATCTCATAACACGCGCGTGCACAACACTTCCGTTAATTTCTGACGGAATAGGGATATTTTGCAGACTTTTGAATATCACATGGGTTTAGCCTATTTCGTTAACATAAGTGTTTTTTTGCAATTTCGCATTATCACAAGGGGATTTTTTGCATTTATCCCTTTCATTTGTATGTTCATTTGAAAATGAAAATACACAATTTACGCCATTTTGCAAGTATTTCATTTTCACTCACACATTGTCCAATAACTACTTTTACTTTACCAATTCACACTCACATTTTTCTTTCTCTTGCATCTCCTTCTAAAAATCTGTTAGGAATTTCATTGTTAGATGTTTTGATGATGACAAGATAGGATTTCTTGTTAGACCCCAAAAGAATGTAAGTTTACACTTTCATAGAATATACGTATAAGCGTTTAAAAAGTTAGATTAGTTAGCTAAATTAAGATTAGCTTCAACAAGGTGTTTCAGCGATAAATCATTCATATATATCTGGAAGTGAAAGCATAATGATTTATACTGAAGACTCATACCTTGTTTTCTTTCTTTTCCCTTTTTTTACTTCCCCCTTAAATTGCTTTTCTTACCTTTTCCCCCTTCTTGGCATCATCAACTTTGTATCATCAGAGGAAAGGCTGCAGAATCTGCTTGAAGCGTTTGGTTGGTGGGAAAGTACTGCTGGCAAGCGACTCAAGGAGATTGACTTTGGAGTGCTTGGGAAGGAAGACAAATTGGTGTGGGGATAATCTTTCGGCCACTTCTATCGACTGCTCAGCGTCCACAGTCGCATCCACGTCTGGACGGACAGTGACAAAAAGAAATTTTCCTAGCGATTTTCACGGTCGCTTCCACGTCTGGAAGGTCAGTCAAAAAAATCTCTAGTGATTTCCACCACAATTGATACCACTTGATGGTAAATCAACATCCAACAATGTCTGCCTTCTCAAGACATTTAAAAAAGATATGCATGATTTTATAAAATGTTTTATTAAGTGTTGAAGGGAATGTTCAACGCTTAATATACCAATTTGAAATATGATACCAAGTGTTGAAAGATTTATGTTGACGCTCGAAATTAAATTCTTTTTATGTTTTGAGCGTCCGACATATCATGCAAAAGAAAAAATGATAAGCGTTGATGATCTATGCATATGAAAATAGTTTTTGATCATTGACGCTTAAGGATATGTTCAAGTACAATTTTAAGGTTCCCCCTAAATTTGATAACTTGTAACATCTTGAATAACGCTTTTAGATAATATAATAAAGTGAATTCCCCCTACATTATATGTCTAATAAAATATGATGCATAATGATTAAGTGTTTAAATAAATTGTACCTTCAGAAATGAGAAGCAGGATTTCTCTTTTCATGTCTTAGAAATTTTTCAAATTTCTTGACCAATAAATCCATTTCCTGATCCTCATCTGAATCTGATTCTGTCGCTTCCACCTCACTGACTGATTTTCCCTTGCTATTTGTTGTAGCGATTAAGACTCTGGATTCAGTCGCTGACTTCTCCTAATTCGAATTCAAAAGCCCTTAGCTCCGAAAACACATGTTCTGGCGTAATGATGTCCAACATTTGAGATTCTCTCATTGCTACAGTCTTTATCAAATATTTGCTTGGGAGACTTCTAAAAATATTTTTGACCATTTCCTTTTTGGCATCCAATTGATCTAGCGTTTCATTTGGCATCATCTTAAACTGCTCAAATCTTTGCATGGCTATGGAGAGCTTGTTTTCTTTCATCTTTGTTGAACCTTCACATATCGTGGCTAACTTATCCCAAATTTCCTTAGTCGTAGAGCACGACTTGACCTTATTGAATAAGTTATCAATGTCTCCAATGGCTGTATATAGAGCGTTCTGTCCAACATTATCCAAACTTGCTCTTCGACGCTCATCAGTTGACCACTCATGCTTTGGTTTCTCAACATAACCATCTGGAGTCGCTTCAGTCGCTCCAGGCGCTCTAGTGATGACTTCGAGTATTCGAATCGGTCCATCTGAAATGATATCACACATTTCATCATCACAAGCACAAAGATAAGCAAAAGCTTTGACCTTCCATGAGTCATAATTTGACTCGGTCAACTTAGGTACTCTTGAAAATGCCATTTTTGAAACTTTTAAAGCAACTAAATTTTAAAAGGGATCTGAACAAGCAGTTATGCTTGGAAATTCAAAAAAAAATTCAACTTCAACCGCTCTGATACCAAGTGTTGGTCCCACAATGGCATACGAAAGGGTCTAAAAGGGGGGGGGGGTTGAATAGACCCTGAAGTCCTTTTCGACTTCAAAAATTTCGTATTAAAATTTCTTTTGAACGCTTAAGGATAGTAATCGCTTGACTAGTCGCTTACAAGTGTAGGCGCTTGACTAGTCGCTTACTCGAAGACTGTTTTGATAAAGTTAACTTAGACTTAGTGATTTCAACTATTACCAAAGTAGGGTAACGCTTAGATCACTTAATTAGGGTTAGCACAGCGGAAGTATTTTAAAGTCTTCTCTTTGAAAATGTTTTTAGCGTTACAAAAGTTTTTTTAATACGAAATTTTTGAAGTCGAAAAGGACTTCAGGGTCTATTCAACCCCCCCCCCCCCTTTTAGACCCTTTCGTATGCCATTGTTGGACCAACAAAATCTAATTTTTCAGTAAAAATTGTGGTGCTATAATGTAGTAAAATATATAGTATTAATCTTCACATGCTTGTGTACATTTTAATATCCATTTTGAGTATTTTTGGTGCTTTTTTTAGGCCAATTTTTATTATTTTTTACTTACAAGTATATTATATCAATATAATATTATCTATTATTTTATTTTTACTATATATATATATAATTATATCTTTTTAACTAACTCAATTATTTGACGCATCATCAAATCATCAATTCTAACCATATTTGAAAACACAACCAAACAACATTCCGTCATTTTCACACAAAAAAAAAAAAACTCATCTTTTAGAAAATGACGGTTGAAAATGAAATAAAAATACATCTAAACAGAGCCGAAGAAATTTCAAGAAAAAATAGTGTGTTTACTTAATAGTGGAAAGAAGAAATGAAAACATAAGGTTGTGTTTGGTTTTGTTTTGGGCTAGGTTTTTCACCAAAATCCAGCCCAAAACTAGTTTGGCTGTGAATGTTTTGGCCAAACATGGGGCCTATATTTGGCCAAATATTATCTCCAAAATATCCCAAAATTTTTTTGTCTCTCTCCCTCGACTCTTTTCTCTCTCTCTCCTCCCTCTTTCTACTATCTCTCTCTCTCCTACCTCTCTCTGTCCTTTTAGTTTTCGTGGGTGTGTGTGTTTGTGTGTGTGTGTGTGTCTGTGTGTGTGCGTGTGTGTAATTGTGTGTGTCAGTGCGTGTGTGTGAGTATTGTTGTGTGTGTGTGTATTGTTGTGTGCGTGTGTGTTTGTGTGTGTGTGTGTGTCTATGTGCATGCGTGTGTGTGAGTATTGTTGTGTGTGTGTGTATTGTTGTGTGCGTGTGTTTGTGTGTGTCTGTGTCTCTGTGTGTGTTCTGCGTGTGTGTGCGTATTGTTGTGTGCGTGTGTGTGTGTGTGTTTGGGTGCTTGCGTGTGTGTAATTGTGTGTGTCAGTGTGCGTGTGTGTGTGTGTATTGTTGTGTGCGTGTGTGTTTTTGTGTGTGGGGGGTTGGGGAAGATGACACTGTTCCCCAGCCCCCTTTTTTTCTTTTTTCTTTCCTTTTTTTTTATTTATAAAATAATATATTAATAAATAATTATTTTAGAAATTATATAATTGTATAAAATAATCATTCATATATATTATAATAATTTCAAATTTATATTATAATATATTATTTAATTATCAATTAATCATTAAAACAACTTTTTCAGATAAAAATTGACATGATTTGACTGCTACAGTAATTTTTGTTACCTCTGAAAACAAAACCAAACACATTTTCACCAAAAAAATCACTCAAATGTTACTTCAAAATAGCTAATCCAAACACATTCTCACGAAAAATGATTAAAATACTAATTCTTCAAAACAAAACCAAACACATTTTTATCAAAATACACACCTCCCAATGAAATGTTTCACCAAAAACACCCCCAAAATAAAACCCTAAAAATTTCACACCTTTTCAATTATGGGATCGTTCCGATTTGTAAGACAAAATAAGGGGAAGAAATAGAATCTAAAAGTAGAAAAAAGAAAAGTAAAAGATGAAATATAAAAATCTGACAATCATATAGAAAATGGCTCGTTCGATGCTACACATTTTGGTGGCACCAAACTCCACCCAAAACTTGACATGTGGCTTTATTTATTTTTTAAACAAAAAAACTAAAGAAACCCTGAAAAGGCTAAAGCAAAACTGAAAAAGCAATTATGGGTTAACCAAAATGACAAAAAAGCAAATTATAGTTAACTCCTCCTCAAATTTTCTCCAATCTGCCAATTTACCGCCTATTCCAAATTTTTTAGACTCGAATTTTTGAATTTGAATTTGAATTCAATGTGTATATAAATTAAATTTCACAAATGGGTCTCCTAAATTTCATTTAAATCTCATCTCTAGCCCTCATAGTTAAAGAAAAGGATGGCAAAATCTGAAACTTTTCATTCTCCACCTTCTCGTTCAGCCGCCATATCCGCGTCAGCCGCCTCCTCGCTCAGGCATATCCACCTTCGACTACCTCCTTCAGCCTCCACACCAACCACGCCCCTAAAAAAAAACCATTTTGAATTTCTTCGATTGGCTTCCCCTTTCTTCTTTTAAAACAAAGTATTAGCTATTTGATTTGCAGAGAGCTAAAGAGTTTCTCAATATTTTTTATTAGCTTTGTTGGTTGATTGGAGGGGCTAAAGATTTCTACCAAAACTAGTTGCAGACTTATTCCTTGAGCAGAGAAGAAGACGATGTTCATCTATGCTTAAAGTTTAATATAAGAAATTGGGCCTCATTTTTATTTAATGGGTTGAATATGTTAAATGGGCCTGATTTCTTTTTGAAAATTTTTCACGTACGAGCTTGCACTGTGGGCTTTGTTTTGGTGGGTGAGTTGGCCTTGGCATTTTAATTTTTTTGGTGGATTAATGAGCTTAGACGTTAGTTTGGCATATTTATATAATTAACTTGTTTCTAACAACTAATATTACATGTAATTTTAGCCTATTTATTTTGGCCTCTGTTTATGTACAATAGTTTCTGATTCATTTTCTCTGTTTTGGATTTTTGTTTTTTTTTTCTCGGGCAAGAGTGGTTCAATAAGAGTTTGTTGTCTTGTATTTATTCTTTGAGATGATGCATAATCTATTTGATTGTTCAACGGTTGCTTGTTAAATTTGTTAAATACAATTTATTTATTACACTATAAATTGTTTATTGACTGAAATAAAATGATTTATTTCCGCGAGTTAAAATAAAAGTTTATTCTTACATGTATTTCTAATTATATATTTCAGGAAAAATTGACGTTACCCATTTGTTTGAATGAGTAAATGAGCCATCTAATCTTATAGACGACATTATGATATGGAGGAATCTCATAATTCACAATTGTACCTCAATATTAATGCTTCTATTTCGCAAGATTCCAGGCACCATAAAATAAAGACACTAGACCATTACTCCTCTTTTTGTGAGTTGTACATAATTATTTTAAATGGTGTTTCTAAATTCTACTTTAAAGTGTTCTGAATCTTGTATCAAATTTGAATGCTTCTTTAATAGAAGGTCCAATTGGCCTAATATGCTTTAAAAATTGAAGAGATTATCGCAACTATTTTTTTTCTTTTTAAGTATAAAAAAAAGATTTTTTTTTGTTGTAATTCCTAAAGAAATGTTGGGCTCTTTTTGGATCCGCTCGGTACAGAGGTAGTATCTGTTCCACAATTTGCATTTAGTATGTAAAAATTATGGAAATCTTAAATTTGATCTTAGAAATATAAATAGAACATTAAATTGTTGTTATGACCATACATTGTCACAAGCTTCTAATAATTCTTGAGCTTACATTGTGAACTAGAAGCTGCCAATTACAAACACTTACAAAATATCATGTATTATCATACTTTTCTACTTAACAAAATATCTAATTTCCTGCAACCTAATCTATTGACTGATGCACGTTGAAAGTTCCACCTGTGTTCCGAATTTCACTAGCTCCCTAAGTAACAAAACATATAAGTCACTTTAAAATAAAAAAATTACCTAATTTTTAATTTAAAGAATTAACCAATATTTTGCTTACCCTTATTTGCATGTCACCACTCATAGGCCTTACTATTGCAAATGATATCGGACGTGGCCAATATGGTTGATTAGTAAATGATGCTTCTTGGAAGGGATAATGAATCGGATATGAGGATAGTTGGACATTTGTTGCTTCTTGTGACATTGATGCATTCGTAGCCTCTTGGGAAGGGAATTCATTTATTGACGTTTCTAATATTTGCCCTTTTTGTTTTGTGCTTTTTGCAATACCCTCTATATATCACCAAGAGAAAAACATAAAAAAAAGTTAGAGGATCAATTGATATAATAAGGAACACGAGAAATCAATTACCTAATGAAAGAACTTACTTGAACTCTCGGGCTTTCTTTTTCCTTTTCCTTTTTTGTTCTTTTCATCCCAATGACCACGTATACGAGCATTTGTAATTCCTCTTGACTTAACAAAAAGGGGATTACGGATGTGCATTTCATTTGACTCCTCATTATTCTCATCAATAACAAAATTATCATATGTTGAATCGCTTAAACTCAAATTTTCAAACCAAGCATTCATTTTCTCGATAGTTTTATCAAGAAACTCTGACAACATATTTCTTGTCTCTTCACGAGCTTTGCAAAGCATAGTAAGATCATAAAACCGCCTCATTGAATAATTAGAAAATACCATCTCAGAAACATGGCTATTTCCACTTTCACATCCACTTCCATTTCCTTCATCAGAAACTCTATTTCTGATATTTTTCATCCATCGCTTCTTTAGGTACCCCTCGGGTATTGAATGTACTTTTACATAATTTAAGACTTTCAAATCATGCTTGCACAATATACCCATGGACTCAAATTTATTACAACTACAATTGATTTCATTTCTTTGCTTATCGAACAACACAATCTTAGTACTAGAGTGTTGATTGTGTGATTTCATTTTAAACTGGATTACGAAAGGGTCAATAAATAAAGGATCTTCAGTGAACTCTGTACTCAACGAATTAACCAATTCCTTCTCAAACAATTTATATATGGTAAGGGTATACACATCCGCAGCGTGGTTTAACAATAGATTATTGACAATCATTGAAGGTTTTCCATGGCGACAACGAGTGTCCACGACCTTTTCATTTTCACGCCAAGTTTTTTGGATTTTTTCATAACTTAGAACAAAATCGTACAAAGAGATTGTTCGATCACCTGCTTTTTTCAACACTGAATTTGTACCCTCACTTCTAGACGTAGCCAATAGCCCTGCACTAAACCTATGTTTACTAAAAGCCGTAGCCCATTTTTGTCTCAACTTGTACATTCCATTCAACCACTTGTGACCACTAAGATTATACTCATGAATCATTTTCCTCCATGTGGCCTCAAACTCTTCTTCAGAATCACAATGGTTCATGCACTTATACCAAAATTCTTTGAATCTTGAATCACAGTTTAAATTACCCAAATGTGACGGGGCATTTTGGTTGATATGCCATTGGCACAATCGATGATGTGCACATGGAAATATGTTTTCAACCGCATTCATCATTGCTTGACATTGGTCGGTAAAAACTGTTTCGGGTTGTTTACCACTCATAGACTCAAGAAATGTTCCAAATAACCATTCAAAAGACTCCTGGGTTTCATTTGACATGAAGGCCAATCCGAACATTACATTTTGTTTGTGATGATTTAAGCCAACAAATGGAGCACAAATCAAATCGTACCGATTTGTTTTATAGGTTGTGTCAACTGAAAGCACATCACCAAAATATTCGTAATCAATCCTACATCGATAGTCTCTGAAGAAAAAGTTCATCACTCTATTTTCATCATCAAGTTGCACATCCCAATAGAAAAATGGTTCATTATTCGACTTAGCCAGAAAATGTTTGAGTAATTTAGAAGCATCTTCATTCTTAATCTTTGTTTGTTTTTTTAAACGAGAAAGGTAATCGTATGCATCTTTTCTAATAAAACCCAAGTTTTCTGGCCCACGTGCTTCTTCTTCCATAAAAGAAACTGCAGTAGCTGTGCTTATTCCGGCATTCACCATGGCTTCTAAAGTTGATTTTTGGGCATGTGAAATATTACGTGATGATCTTAATAAATGTGTTTGATCGGTTGCAACCATTTCATGATTGTGTTCTATCACAAACCTAATCACTCTCCATTCTCTCCCTTTTTCCTGCCCAATTCTAATTCTTGCTTTGCATTTCGTTCTAGTTACCGATTTTTGGTAGTCTGGTATTCTACCACGAGAACGTCTTTCATCTTTAACACCTTCTCAAGAACACTCAAGTTCTTTTGCTTGGAGTTCATTGCTACGAGGAAAATGTTTTTGGTCCCCCTTTCTCACACTAAAACCCTTAGCATGTGCATATTTACAGTATAGTAAATATGTGTCCTCAACGCTTTTCATGACTTGACCTATCGCCAATCTATTCTCCAGTTCATGTATAAGTGAGCTTACAGAATGTACCTCTTGATGTTTTGATAGTGATGGTTCTGGTGATTGAAAATGCTCCCCGCACTGTTCTGTAGCTTCGGCATCTTCACCATAGTTCTCCTCCAAGTCTTGTAAAACAATGACTAACATAAGTTAAACGATTAATTAATGATTTTCATAATTAAATTATCATAAACAAAGTACTATAGAGATTATAAGCATTGTGATTGACAAAAGTTGTTCGCTTCAGGTGATATGTGAGGACTTTCTTCCATTATATGGATGGATGATCACCTACACAAAATTCATGAATTATCCACTTATAGATACTGTAACTATGCAAAACAAATATTTTCATAAAATCCTTCACCACACTTTAAGCATATTTATTGTGTAAATTGAGTGAATGATACATATTTTATTATACTTCAAAATGCTCATTTTCTCCAAAAAAAAAAAAAAAATAGCCCAAAAAAATTGGAAAGAGATTATTATTAGATCATATTGTACAACCTCATGCAACTTTATAAGTTTTCTTTTTCTTATGCAGACAGGGGACTATCACATTAATCATGGCAAAAGAAAAAAAAAATATGAATGAAATGCTAATGTGTATGTAAGAAAGAATATTAAATATTAATATATATATATATATATATATATGTTCACTCACTAGCTATTGCTGGAAAAGTCTTTCATCTTCATCAATATAAACAAAAAATTAACCCAAAAAATCTAAAAGATATAGCAAAAATGGTAACTTAGAGAAAGAAGAAGAAAAAGATACTTGATCACCTAACAGAACGAGCATGTGGATGAAGCCCACTGTAACCGAAAAGGGGGGTGGGAGAAAGCTTCGGTGAAGTTTTGGCTATGGAGTAGTGAGGAGGGAGTGTGAAAGTAAAAAACTGGATCTAATTTTTACTTAATTGATTCTCACCTACCATTAACCGTGGTTTGCTTTTTTGTCATTTTAGTCAACCTATAATTGCCTTTTCAGTTTTGCTTTAGCCTTTTCAGTTTTTCTTTAGCTTTTTTGTTTAAAAAATAAATAAAGCCACATGTCAAGTTTTGGGTGGAGTTTGGTGCCAGCAAAATGTGTAGCATCGAATAAGCCATAGAAAATCACCCTAAATCTGCAGTTCGTATTATGGCATGTTTCTGAAGTTTTAACCATCTCAAATATCTGCATTTCTCATGCCAACATATTACTTAAATTTGAAGAAAAAAAATACAACATTTCCAATTCCATTGACAACTTGCCCCCTCAAAATCAAACCAGATACTGAGGTCCAAGAATTGGAGTTGTATTCACTCTTCAAAGATGACCGGTGCCCACGGAAATTCTCCATCATTGCGCCGACAATCACGGGGTTATTTTGATGTCCTTATGATCATTACCCCACCCTTGAACAGAAACAACTATGATTCACTGCAAAATACAAAACCAAAACTTAGTCGATCTTATGACCATTTCTCTCATAAAAAAGAAACTCGTTTTCACCAAATCATATTCTCATAATGTAATTTACGACCATGAGCAACAGAAAATAAACAAAATAAATAGATTAAATTCATTCCGTAGTTATTATTTTCTTTACTGAGAGGAGAGGGTAAAGGGTAGAGAGAAACCGTGAGAGGATTGGAATTCACAGTTGAAGCTTGGGTGGGGATGGAAGAAACTGCTCAAGAGGTGGTCAGTTCCTTTTATTTATCCGTAAATAGCAGTTTTTAGTTTTCCAATTTCATGGTGAAGGATGTACTATTAATTCAAGGGATTGTATATTTGTGTGGGGGTTAATTTTGACAGTTCATTTAAAACACACCATGGCAGTTTCATGAGTACCTCACACTTTGTAAAGCAGTATAAATATTATAACTGAGATAGAAGCACCCGAATGGAACAAGATGACCGAGTGATAAAGGAAGTCACACGTGCCTTGCGTCTGTTTATAGTGTAGATACATATGTTAAGAGAGTGTTTGGTTAAGTTTATAAGTTCCTTTAAACATCTTATAAGATGTTTTAGAGCTTATAAACTCTATAAATTTAGGTAAATGATATTGACACTCCAAAAGTGTTATTGGCACTCCACTATTCAATACAAATTTATTTCTAAAAATACTGAAAAGTAGAGCTCCGGTAATAATTTTTGAAATGCCAATATCAACTCCCTAAATTTATTTGGTAATTTTCTTTTAAAAAAAACAGCTTATAAAATCAAAAAATAAGAGGTTTGGGTCTTATAAACTGTTTTTAACAAAGTAACCCAACCCCACCCTTTTTTAAACATCTTATAAGATGTTAAATCTCATAAGCTGCGAAAACATCTTATAAGATGTAGGAGCTTATAAAATGATTTGGATAAGTTTAGCCAAACACCCTCTAAGTCCAATCATGTACAGTGGAGTTTCAGGATGCTAATCTTTTGTTGTAGATAGTTGGATCCTGTTATCTGTATATGTCGTGGCATCAATTATTTGAGAATAGTTGTAAACTAAAACTTATGTCATTTTCTATCTCATCGTGGCTTTCTAATTATCTTCTGCTGCCTATTTCGTTTTTAAAAAATGTCTGTGATTAAGTACTTAAAATTATCACATAGACCCGATCTCATCTTAAGTTGAATCTTGTAATTCATTTGGGGCATGACACAAAATCTAATAATTAACTAATAAATCATTGGCGTCTGTGTAGACTACCAGATCATCATTGTTTTGTGGTATTGCGAGTTTAGGCAAGTTATTGCAAACTTGTTTCAACTCACGAATTCTCTGAGTATGAATTTCTTCCCACTTCCATTTAGTGTTTTCCGTCTCTTTTAGGAGAGGTCGGAAATCTTTCCTGTATCTTGTCAGGTCCTTGATGAAGATACCTGCAAAGTTAACAACTCCTAAAAAGCTTTGAAGTTGTTTTTTATCTTTCAGAACATCAGGAAAATTGCGTATTTTTTCCACAATATGTTCCTGGAGTTCAATACCTGTTTCGTCAATAAGAATGCCCAAAAATTCAATCTTATTAACTCCAATTATTGCTTTCTTTTCTGAAAGCATTAATCCTTCATTAAAACATGCATTAGAAAATATTTCAAGATGCTTAATATGTTCTTTCATATTTCTAGATGCAATTAATACGTCGTCAATATAGACAAACATAAAATCGAAATAATCTTTAAACAGCTTATTCATCTTTCTTTGATATATCTTGGGTGCATTTGCTGTACAAATCCCTGATCCAGAATCAATATAAGCTGCAAATTAAAATATTCTGACTTATATTATTCATATAACATACCAACAGATATGTATATAGAAAAAGGGCTAGTCATTTATTCAACTTGAATAATATGTCAATCCAAGCTAAATTCCATACATTTTCTTTTTCTTCCCCAGGGTTTATGTTCCTCAAGGAAGCTTAATCCCAAGGTAACAATCCCTTGGTCTCGACCTGCTACTCCTGTAACAAATACTTCATATCCTGCCAATTCTAGCATACATTCCTATTTGCCAGTAGTAGATTGTTGAAAGTGATATAAATCATCACAAGGAAAGTAATTTTCTTTCTTTGTAATATCAAATATAACTTGCACTTCTTTCCATCCTTCAGGGCATCTAATTTTTACGATATCTACCCGAATAGCTTGAGGAGTTAATTCTTCAATTAATTATTTTCGTTTTAAACTCCTAATCCTTTCTTCCGAAAAGGACATTCTGCTATTAAAATCTGTTCTAGAACTCATTGAGCGATCTAAAATTGGATGGTCTTGGATTAAGATATCAACACCATCAATTCTTGGTATTTTAATGGGATCGGGCGCCATTACCTTAGCAAATTCTTTGAAAATTCTTGAAATTTCAATATACTCTTTCCTGATAAACAAATCTAGTATTGGAAAGTGCATATGCAATTCTATATGTAATAGAACATGGTCTATTCCCTTCTTTCATAAGATCATTTCTTTTGAAATCTTGATGAAGGTTTAAAACTTAGCTGAAATCTTGGTCTGCTAGGTTATATGCAATTCTTGGATAAATATCAAACATAAGTTTGCCTGTATATAATTCCTACCATTGTACCAAGACAACCATCTCTTAAGTTATTAATTCTTTTATCCATTATATATAAATGTAATGGAGAATTAACACCTTCTTTGAAGGTAGCTTTAATCACTACTTCAATGGTTTCTATATGGATCCATTTCATAGTAACTGCTACTTCTATTTTGAGCCTACTTAATTCCTCCAGAATTTCTTCCTTTGGAATAAGTTACATATTCATCACATTACCAGTTAATTCCATAGGGATTGCAAACTCCCCTGTACTAACCTTGTAAATGATGTTATGCCGCCTTTGATTTAATCCTATTTGATTTAGGATTCGGCTGACTCCACTAACTCTAAAACTATCGTATTTTCCAATGTTAGAGTCTTGTCTCATAATCTTTTTCATGGTTTTATCTGTTATAGATGTCCTGGAAAAGAATCCTGATAGGTTATCCGATGTTTGGATCCTATCTCCCTCGTTGAAGTTATTCTGATTTGGTTGAAGTTCCATCAGAATCACTTTCTATTTCTTCCCCATAAACACTTTCGTCTGAGGATAAACTTTCGAATTGCTAAACTGGTACCGAATCTCCATAGAAAACTGCATCCAGTATGTTAGCAGTGGCTTCAAATTGTTTTACTTCACCACTTTTTTGCGGACAATCTGGTGATATGTGGCCGCGAGCTCCACATGTCCAACAGTTACAATCTTTGAAACTTTCATTTGTCCGGGTGTGTGCCCGCCTGAAAGTTCGTCTTGTGGGGGGTTTTTCCGTTGGATTTTCGAGATCCTTGGGAAGACGCCCTTGTCGGTCGGGATTTCTGGCCAGATTTGTAAGATCAGGCTTTTGATTTAGACCACCAAGACTTTTGCCTTAAAGAAGATCGTCTTTTGTTACTAATGTTATCAGAGTGTACAAATTGTTTTCTCTTCTTTCTTTGCTCGATTGATTCTCCAATAATTGTTGGGAAATCATTATTATCACAGCAAAGAGGAGTTTTCTTAATCTTTCCTCTTAGCCTTTTCATGTTCTTTTGGATAGCGGCTTGTTGGCACCAGTCCTTTAGTTTGTTTTTTAAGAAAGACATTCGTCTAGGGACTGTATCAAACTGCCCTTCCGAAATCTTGTAGGAATGAATTAACATTTCTTTCCAAGGATTGCAAATTTTTGCAAAGAACATGGGTTCAGCGATTTCTGCACTAACATTCGCATGGAAGAAATATTTTCTAAACCAATAGATGTATTCATCTATTGCACAAATATTTCTACATTCAATACCATAGAGTGCTTGTGAGTACTCTCAAGTTTTTTCTGTACTATTTTCACCGAAGTATCCATCTCCAATGAACTGTAATTTTATTAACAGTCCGAATCTATCAGCGATTGCACTTTTAGATTCTCCGGCTAAAACTTCTTGCTTAGATGGTTCCAAGGTGCATTCCCAACACGCCTTTACCAATCCTTTTAAGCTTAACTCCATTAAACTTATGAAGTTTTCTTTGTCAAGTTCCAATGTAGTAGCTGCTATTTTCATAGCGGATACCCATTCATCGATTAATTTTTTGATGTTTCTGAAATCGATAATATCCAGATTTAGGATAGTACCATATGGGTGCAAGGGTTGTGACATGGTCTTTGCCCAGGGTGTATTTTCTGGTACCCTATTTGGATTTCTAGCGTGATTTACTCCAAACGTTTCTCCCAATAATGCAGGGGTAGCGTTTATATGTAAATCTTCACTTTCACGCATTGGTTCATCCAGTGGAGGATTATTTGATGCGGAACTTTCTCCTGGCATTGTTAAGGCCAATGGATTTGTTTCATTGGTTTTAACATTAACCAAATCCACAAACACTAGTTGAGAGAAAGATTCAGTTAGCTCTTGAAGATCAGAAGGATCCACTCTTAATATATCCATATTACTTAATACTTTTAGGATATCAATGAGTAGTTCTTCCCGAGTCTCAGGCTTCGGAATTTCCTTAGCCTTACCTTTTTGGTGTAAAAGAGGTACACGTCCAAGTGCATCGCCGATTCGTTCCTTTTTTGATTTGGACGTCCCGGTAATACCTTGTTTTTCTTTCAGATTTAGGACTATTGTCTTTAGATCTGTTATAGATCTATTTAGATTTGGAAGAATCTTGAGGATTTCCTCAAGTTTCTGGTTCAAGTTTTCGATTTTCATAGGTAGATGTTCTAGCCTATGTTCGTAATCTTGAACTGTCTTTTGGATTTCTCTAAGATCTTTAGAAAGTTTAGAGGTATTCGGTTCAATTTCTTTCCAATTCATAATGTCATATGAAGAAAAGATTTACCTGTATTTGGTTTTCTGGGCCATTTTCCCTGGATCTCTGCGAGTTGAACATTGCTCGCAAGATTGCCTATAAACTTATCCTGTAGAGCTGACTTCCTTTGGTAGTACCTCAGTTCTTCTTGTAAGTCTAATTCAGCCATACGTATTTTTCCTCTGGCTATCTCTTGTTGGATTGCGGTTCCAGTCCATAATGCCTTTCGGATTAGGATGTCGATCCGCTTATCCCTTTGTTTTTTCAGAATCTGAAAATACTCCTTGTTTTCTTCATAAATCAAACTAATGTTCGGTTCCATACTTGTTTGACTCTCCTCCGTTAGGGATAAAATAACTCTTATGTAACCAATTTAAATATTTCATCTATAAATCTAGGCTCTGATACCATTTTTCAAGCAGGATCTTCCTTTTGTCTTACCAAGTATTTATAAAGATTATTTTTTCTTTTATGAGACTATTTTGAGGGTAATCAAACTTTAAGGATTTATTTGAAATAAAAAATTTCAATAAAACCTAGGGAGGGCTTAAGTGAAACGAAAAAGTTGACCCGAGGGACTTAAGTGATACAATTATAACATAAGGGACTTAAGTGTCACAAATTAGAAAGATAGGGGACTATAAAGGTTATTGTCCCTAAATCAAAACATGTCCATCTAGGAGTCCAATCCTGATTTCTCCAAAACCGTTTTCAAATTATTATATGTAGAGCCACCATCTTTGACAGCCTCTACAGCTAGGGCCCTCCATTTCAAAGCATTTCTTCTAATCTCTTTACCTCTCTCACCATCCCCCATCACTATCTCCAAGTATTTCTTCAGTTCATTCCTTTCTATCATAACTTCACCATTTGCTCTTGCTCGTATCCCACTGCCCCATACTTCCTCAACCATCTTCGCATTTGTGCTCTGATCTGCGAAGTGTGGGCAGCCAATTAAAGGGACCCCACAAACCAAACTCTCCAGTGTCGAATTCCACCCACTGTGTGTCACATAACAACCAATTGATTTATGACTTAGAACTTCCATTTGTGAACACCATGACACTATTATCCCATCTCTAGTATTCACCTCATTTTCAAGCACTTTCTTCATCTCTTCTTCCTCTTCATTCTCTGATGATCTTATAACCCACAGAAAGGGTCTTTTGCTTTCCATTAACCCATGCAAAATCTCCACTTTTTGCTCTTTACTCATCACCACAAAACTCCCAAATGACACATAAACAACAGATTTTTCCGGCTTTGAATCCAGCCAGTGAAAATAGTCTTCATTCTTGATAAATAAATCGCCACCGAATGATTTATCAGTCGAGTCGTTGCAATCTAAGAAAGCTGAGGGGACTAAAGGTCCAATTGCAATGACACTCATTTTATCTTCCAAATATTTGATTGCCTCATTTTCTAATTCCTGAAAAGTATTGAGAAAAACCAATGATCCAGTGTCTTTCTCAAGTTCTTGAATGTGTTCTCGCATTATAGGGACTATCAAAGGGTGCATTGGGTTATCAGGCAAGAGAAAATTAGGCAAATCAATCGAAGGGAACGAAGGCAACTTAGGTATAATCACTGATGACTCAATATTCCAATCATCATGAATACCATTATGGCTGTTGAAGAATTGATGATAAATGGCGAAAACAGTGGCACATTGAATAGATACAAACGCGGAAGGCACGTGCATGTCACGTGCCACCGCAGCCGCCCAAGGGAGGAGGATGGTGTAGACTAAACAAGTCACCGGTTGGCCCTCATCAAGAAACTTGTGGAGGATCTCGGTGAGATTTTGTGAGCCGACCCGCCTCAAATCCGCCATGTAACCCACAAAATCACCGCCATGTTTTAAACTTTCTTCGTCGTCGTGGCCATCGGAAAAGGTGGCGTAGGATAAGCCTTTGAGGGTTGGGAGAGAATCTTGGACACGTTGAAGGCCGCGGATGGTGGTGGCGAAGGTAACCTTTGTGCCACCACGGGCAAGGTTCTTGGCTAGCTGGAGGGTGGGATTAATGTGGCCTTGGGCAGGCAAAGAGATGATCAGGAAGTGGTGGTGCTTCATTGTGGCTTTTCTATGTTGTTACCATTGTTGAAAGTACGGGCATTTATACAGACGTTATAGCCTTGTAGAAATAATCTTTTTGACCAGGTTGAAAGTTGTTTAATTTGATTTCCAACTTTTATTAAATATAATTATTGTGTCATTGAGAAGAATCTTGGAGTGCACTCCCAACCAAAGCATTCTCATATCATAGGTGAATATAAGTTAGCTAGGGGGAATGGACAAAGAAATCAAAGGCACATGCGAGAAAATGTTCTTCTTCCAGCTGTCTTAATTATTAGCATAAGTCTAGTGGAATTTAGACTATTTAGATAAGAACAAATATGAGGGTGGGGTTAGGTCACTTTTGGGATAAATCGTGTGGATCGGGTTGGGTCAATTCGAGTTCTATGCACAAAAAATTATCTTCATTAATACACGTAAGGTAGATAGAGAAGGACCGATGGTGGGGTTTCGTCGACGTCGCACTGTCATGTCACCTTTTTAACTTATTTTTATTATTATTATTACTATTATTATTATTTTCTCTACTCTCTTTCTTTAGTCCTATTCCCATTTCTTTTCTTTATTTTTTATTTTTGGTTTCAAAATTTTAAGAAAACATTTTTCAGAAGATTTTATATAAAAAATCTGTTCAATCCGACTCGGTTAGATCAAAAATACGTCGAAAATCAAATAATTATATCTTCAAACCAAACAATATGTATCGGTCGGGTTGAATTATATTCGCTCACAACTCAAATTACTTGATGTTTTAAGTAAACAGAATTACTGAGGGTGAAATGTCAAATAGCTTAATATGATTCAAATTTCAAAACATTAAACTATTTACTTCATTGGCAAATAAAACTAAGATACTTAATATTTTACTATCTTTTTTAGTTAAAATATTAAATAATTTGAGTTGTGCATGAATATAATTAAATTCTAAACTAACCCAACTTATTCAAACCGCTCGGTTTGGAGATTTAATTGTTTTGTTTTGAGTGAATTTTTCATTTATTGGTACATGTCGGGTCGTGTTGAAGTTTTTACATAAATTTTCTGAATGCAAAGGTGTGTACACTTTGAAACTAATTCAAACATAGATGAGCAAGAGGAAAAAAGGAATTAAAAAAAGAAAGTAGAAAAAACTAATCAACAAACAAAAAATAAATGTTAAGAAGTAACACGTGTCACTAGAGGTGTAGCAGTGTGGGTTGGGCGGCTTTTTCTCTTTTTTGGGTCCGACCCGATGTTTAGCGTTCTTGAAATCTTTAACCTAAATCCAACCCAACAAATATGAAACTGCATTTTTGCGGTCCTTATGGGTTGGGACAGGTTTTGCGATTTGACTCTCTCTCTCTCTCTCTCTATATATATATATATATACATATATATATATATATATCTACTTATGTTGTTCATTAAGTAATTTTAAATTTCATGTGTATTATTTAAAACCTCATAGAATGTTTATTATATTTCCAATCATGATTAAATTTAGACTTTACATGGTAAATCATAATTGAAGTATGTAAAATATGACTAGAAAAAGTATTACTTATTACAAAAAAAAAAATCCAATATGTATTAAAACATTGTTAATGAAAAGACATGATACAAATTAAGTGTATCATAAGTTTATTGTTCTCTGAAGTAACACAATGCTAAAGTATGCTCAAAATGATTCATGACTATAAAATTTTAAATATTTTGAGCAAAACTTACTTTATTTTAAATTTATAATATCAAGTTGTTAGTTATACGACTTTGGAAAATAATCTAATAACGTATATTTTAAGACTTTATGTTAAAATTATAAATGGTATTCTTTTATTTTCACAAAATATCATATTTTATTTCTAAGAACTAAGAAAAGTCAATTTTTTTTTTTGAGCAGTCATCACCAAACTTCTCTCGAAAATAATATTTTTAGACTTAAAGAGTTTCTTTGGTATTTGATATCGTTCAATATTAAATAATTAATTTATCATTTGATGATTTAATTAATTAATTAATAATATTAATAAGTTAGTTAATTTCTTGGAGGAATTAATTATTGAATTAATATAATAGTTTATTTATTTAATTAATTAATTATTGGATAAATAAAGATTAAATAAAATAAATTAAATTGGAACCAAGTGGGTGCACTAGCCCGAAGGCTAGTGCACACCTAAAGTGGGCGTACAATATGGACGCCCTGGGTATTGGTCTTCCAAGGGATTTATTCTCTTGAGTAATATATAAATACTACTAACTGAGGATGAAAACCCTAGCCTCTCTTTTACAGCAAAAGAAAAGAAACTCAGTCAAAAAACTCTCCCATCTCTCTCTCTCTCACTAGTCGTCCTCTAAGGAGAAGAAGAAAAAGAGGATTTCAAACTTTGAATTCCGGCGTGATAATTTAGAGGTAGCAACCTTTTGGCTGCTCGGATAAGAAAATCAAAGCAGACACATATTTGGAAAAACATTTAAGTTTTTCCATCCTTATGTTTGAATATGGAATTCAATGATGACCACCGGAGGGATTTTAACTTCCGCTGCATTTTTATATACGTATCCCAACACGCATGCTATACTCAAAATCGGTGTATGATCAACAAGTTGTTAGGATTATACCGTAAATGCTAATGAGGAATTAGATTGTATAGGTTCCTCCATTATGTTGTACAAACTATCTTTCCAGTTAATAAAAGGCAATTTACTTGTGTTCACATAAATCTTAATGACACTAACAAGTGTTTAACATATAAGTTGAAAGTAATCAAGACAGAACTTCTACTCCTTAAGGATTAAGAAGATGGACACTAGAAGCGTTAATTCCTTAATTACTTAAAGAGGGTCCGCAAGTCAAAGAGTCTTAATTAGGCATTATGACTCGACTTATATGACACAGGCTTTGCCAAGGAGTGTCAGTCGGTCACTAGATATTAGTGGGAGCTTGTGCCGTAGATATGTCAATGGAATTGATATATTCGAACACGGCTAATCGTAATCCAATCACATGGGTATTTACTCGATGACGGTCAATGGTTGAATTACTAGTCACGATAATGTGCGAAGGCCTTAGACCTGAGGAGTCACAAAAATCGTACTTGTGATACTAGACTCGTCATTAGAGTAGTCAGACCAATTTCACCCATTGGTGAGGTCGAGCTCAAAGTTCAGACTTAGTGGGCAAGTAGCAATTGTTCGGTGGCTGCCAAATGGAATTCACTATCTCGAGTAATAGATGAGTTAACGTCCTCTGCGATCATATGCAAATGAAATGACAAGTCTTTGGCCAAAGCAGGTAAACTAACTTGTGTGGAGCACTAGGGATAGTTTGGTAATTTCATCTTACTACAATTCATTAAGTACAACATCGATTCCTGTGAGTTTGACACATTTTATGACTCTCACTCGATCGGGATGTTACAGTGAAAGTCTTATACACACATGATGTCTGTGACCTAAAGGTTCGTATTGATCACATTATTTTATTCTCAATTGGCTTTTGATGTGGTTCCACGGGACTAGTTAGGTGACACCCCGATCCTTAGTTTCCTCTCATTGCCAATTGAGATGATCCTAGAGAGTCGTGCTATCAAGGAAATAAGTGAAGAAAATCTCCAGTTGCTAAATAAGGTTAATGAAGTAATTTGTTATTTGATGAATAAATTAATTAATTTATTAATTAAATTAATTGAAATAAATTAAAGAGAGAATAATAATTAATTAAATTAATTTATTATTTATTCCTATTAGCCAAAATTATTAATTAGATTAATTAATTTAGCTATTTATTAATTAATGTTATATATTAATTGGATTAATATATGGTGAATTTAATTAATAAATGAACTAAGTTGAATGCAACTTAGCCCACTAAAGATGCTAGTAGGCGTGTTATATGAGGTTGATAGGCTTGGGGAATTAATTAATTCCTCGCCCATCATCTCATTTAAATATACTTCTAAGATGATTAACCTAACATAAGTCAACGCAAAACAAAAGAGAAGAGAAAAAGTACTCTCCCCTAACCTCAATAGCCGTCAGCCTCTACTGAGCCAGAGGAGGAGAATTTTTATTCAAGCTTATTTTCGGCGTGATAATCCAGATGTAGGAGCCCGGGGTTGTTGCTGGTACTGTTGATCAAGAAAATTACACGCTTCAACGAGGTTGGTGGCTTATTAATTTTTGGTTTTATTATATTGTTTAAAAATCATTAAACCCCAAAAGTGACCCGTGTGTGAATCCAGATATGTTTTTCTTTCCGTTGTGCATGAACTTGGATTCACAATGGACTATGGAAGAGATGTAATCCTAACGTTTTTTATTTTCATGCATTTGGTTCTAAATGATTCATTCATAACAATGGTTCTCACAACATAAAGATATTCGATTCTAAGCGGATGAGGGAATCTTTCTAGGCTATAGCAAGAATGAAAAGAATTTACACATCTTAAATAGGCAAACATCTAAGGTTGAAGAATCAATTCATGTTAAGTTTGAGGATGCTAACCAAGAGCCGAGAAAGGTTATTGTTAAAAATGTAGGAGTTGATGACATTTCTCACCAAGTGTTGGCATTGGATCTCAATGATGATGTTGATGATAGTGACGGTGATGATGAAGTGTTTGTGCCTCCTCTTAAGATATCTACTCGTGAGATTATTAAGTTTAAACATGAAGAGAATGTTCATCAAGAGCAACTTGATAAATATCGGAGAATGAACATGAAGAGATCATTCACCGAGTCTTATTATCGGAGATATTGGTAATCCAGGAAGAACAAGAGCAGCCAAATTTAATGAGGCTATGTTTGCAAGTTTCTTATGCCAATGGAAACAAAGAAAATGGACAAAGCGTTCAATGATCCAAGTTGGATTGAAGTAATGCAAGAAGAGCTCAACCAATTTGAGCGTAGTAAGGTTTGGATGCCAGTACCAAGACCAACTCATCAAGGAGTTATTGAAACTAGATGGATGTTTAGAAACAAGATGGATGAGAATGGTATTGTTATAAAGAACAAAGCCAGACTTGTCGCTCAAGGATATTGCTAAGAAAAGGGTATTGACTTTGATAAAACCTATGCTCCTATTGCCCGTCTTGAAGCAATTAGTATATTCTAGTATATGCAGCGTTCAATAATTTCAAAGTGTATCAAATGAACGTAAAGAGTGCATTCCTGAATAGAAAGCTCTAAGAAGAATTCTACGTGGAGCAGACTCCATGTTGGTCCCAAGTGGCATACGAAAGGGTCTAGAAAGGGGGGGTGGGGTTTGAATAGACCCTGAAGTCTTTTTCGACTTCAAAAAGTTTCATATTAAAATGGTTTTGGACGCTTGAAATGTAGACGTTTGACTGAGCGTTTACTTGAAATATAGACGCTTAGGCTAAACGTCTGATGAAGACTGTTTTTAGAAAGTTAACTTAGACTTCAAGATTTGAATACTTTAACCAAGTAGGTTTAAGCGTTCAGTTCTTTAATCAGTGTTAGCACAGCGGAATGATTTTTGTAGTCTTCTTTTTAAAAGCTTTAGCGTCACAGAAAGTGTATTTAGTTGCTTAGCGTTTGATTAAGTTTTA
Organism: Buddleja alternifolia; assembly: GCA_019426215.1. Lineage (NCBI taxonomy): Eukaryota > Viridiplantae > Streptophyta > Magnoliopsida > Lamiales > Scrophulariaceae > Buddleja > Buddleja alternifolia. Next base: position 16,063,631 of record CM033403.1, read on the forward strand.
CTTGATCAGTTTATGATATGACAATATGAAAAACTAAATGTGAAGTAAAGAACACAATATTTGTAAGGTTCATTGGGTGGTGTAATCCCAACTGCGTCCTTCTTCTCCTTGAACACTTGGAGGCAATCCACTAAAATGATTCTCAAAGAATCACACAGAATCTTCTACAAATTAGGGAGAGATGGATGTCGATGACTTGAGCTCCTTGATCACACAGATTTCTGCTCCAAATCACTTCAATCCCCTTGCTTCTTTCACCCAGAAATACTGCAAGTATCCAACTTCGACTTCACACATATCAAACAACTAGGAATATCTCAGTAGTAATGTGGGTTTCTTCGAAAAGAATGTTTGAGATATTGGTTGACTATCTCAGGAATTGAATAAAAGCAAAGAGAATATTTTCTTGAAAATTCTGGCTTTTCTGAGAATTTAAGGAATGAGACTTCAATGCAACAGCAATTTGGCTTGGAAATCAATCGTGTATTTGGCTTGTTGTTGAAGTCATATTTATAGGCATTTTTGGAGAAAGTGTTCGTTTGACACATGCACGAGCGCGTGTCTCTCACTTCCGCGAGTGAACAATTTTTGTCCTTTTTCCTGAAAATTTGCTGCACAAAGTTGGCGCTGCAGTCTATGAAATGTTGATAGTCCAATAGGGTGGCTTCTCCATATGTCTGAAACTGCTTATCACATTTAATGCTCTTATCAGCATTTAATGCATTTAAATTAAATGCCCGTTGGCACTTAATGCATTGAGAATATTTGCATTAAACTCCTTCTGGACTTAGAAATAAATTCAGGTGAAATCAGTCTTTGATAGACGCTTGTTCATCCTTGAATCACTTCTATCCTAAAAAGGTGACGCTTGATGTAGCTGGTCATTCTAGATGCTTGGAAACTTCATCTTTATTGAGACTTTAGGCGCTTGAGTCTTCAATTACTTCTGATAAACTCACTCAGAACATATCAGACGCTCAGTCTAAGACAACTTAACCTAACAATCTAGAATAAAAATAAAACAAAGCCTATTACAAATCTAACGCTTCAAAGCTAAAGACAAATTTACATATTTTGGGGTCTAACAAAAAGTCCTAATTGTCATCATCAAAACATCTAACATGAAATTCCTAACAATTTCCCCCTTTTTGATGATGTCAATACTTACTCTTTTATAGTTCAAGAGTTAGACAGCCAAAATAAAAGTTAGCTTTGATTAGATAAGGTTAGTTAAAGTTAGTTACGCTTCAACGAGATGTTTCAGCTGAAAAATGCATTTTATATATATCAAAGATTACAAGCATTTTTACAACTAAACAAACAAAATATAAGAGACAAGAATATAGATAATGCAAATCAAAAAGCTTTAACGACTTGATCTAACTTTGTATCGCTTGGACATTTCAGCTCGGATAGCTTTAGTCAGGTTATCTTCCAAGGTCATCATCGCTTCATGATCTTTGTTGATTATGAGCTTATTTTCTTCTTGTTGTCTCTTCTTGAAAGCAGTAAAGTGTTTGTCCCAATCAGTTGGGTCAATACCAATATACCTTAGGCAAATTCTGAAAGTTCGGATGAAGTCAGGCATCTGCCTCTCTTCAGCTAAAATTCTTGGATCTGAAGGTTCTGGAATAGATGCTCTTTGAAGAGGGATGTCAAACTGTTCAAGCCGTGTTCTAGAAGGTATTGGTAGATTTGGATATAATGCTTGTGGAGGTTCTCTTAGCGTTCTACTAGGCGCTCCAGCAGAATCACTTACTCCAACAACAGTTATCCAAGAAGGGAGACTTAGCGCAGAAAGAGGAGGTAAAGCTTGACGCGGAGGCTCTTGAGCTCTTGAACTAGATGCTTTCCTCTTTTCTCCTTTCTTCTTCTCTTCTCCCTTATTGCCATCATCAGACTTTAGAAAGTGTTCTGTAAGTAAACTTACCTGATGAGCAATCTGAGACATAGAGTTTGTAATGTCATCCAGACGCTTGTCGAAGCGTTCCTGCAGTGCGAGGAACTTGGCGCTGGTAGCATCATTCAGAGATGTCTCTAAGGTTTTGAGGCGCTTTTCAAACTCTTTTTTTATGGAAAGTTGGTTGGCTTGAGTAACATCATGCATTTCTTGAAAAGCTTGTCTACACTCACCAACAGCCGCTTGAGTTGAACTACGCATATGAGCAATCTAAGCGCTCATAACGTGAGACTCAATCTTTGCTAAATCGTTTTCAATCCAGTGGAGAGATTCTTCGTTCTGATTAGCATGAGCACTAATATCCTCCAAAACAGATTTGAGCAAAGGACCGAAAGATTGACTCTCATCTGATTGAACCGCTTGAGCCGGTCGCTTGAACCTGGATGAGTGTTTAAGAGAGTCAATGTGAACTTGATATGTGGGATCAAAGACAGTACCTCATACGTCAAGAGAAAGATCCTCAGCAATATCATCAGTAACGAGTTCAGGGGCGTCAGGAATATCCTCTGGTTGAGACGCTTGAGCTGGTTCTTCAGCAGACGCTAGAATACTTGCAACTTCAGAAGGGAACGTTTCAACTAACTTAGCAAGCACTTCCTCTGTTTGGTGAAAGTCATCGAATTGGAAGTTCCAATTTGCTAAATCGGCATAAGAAGTGGACGCAGCTTCCAAAAGTTCAGAGAGTCTGGTTTTAGAAATGCAAGTACCGGAAATGAATGTGCGAAGGGGACTATCAATGGCCCTGATGTGCATGGGACCAATGATATCAAGCACATGATGCGGAAAGACTTTGGACGGCGCTTGACAGATAGAGAAAATTGAATCTGGGGAGTAATTTCTAGAAAATCCAATCAAGCAGTCAGAGGAAAGAGACTTGAGATGCTGATCTTCAGGCACATAAGCAGCATAGTACTCTTCTAAATATGGATACATCGCTTGAGCCAGTCCCTGATTTCTTTCTAGCAGTGAGAGGACAAATTCATAATGATTGAGTACCTCTTTGCAGATAGAAGGGAGCAGTGGATATCCTCGAAATGAATTAATTACTGAGTGTTCCATTATCTGAGATTGGCAATGAAGATTTTGTCAAAATGAGATAAGGGAGTCATAATCTTCACCATCAAGTTAAAGTTATCTTCGCAGTGGCTTGGAGCGAAATTTAAGCTAGTAATGTGAGTACTGCCACTGGTAGACGCTTGAGCATTGAAACGTAGAGGAGTAATGGACAATCTGTGAAGCTCTTGACGCAGACATTGCTCAATCTGATGTCTAATGATTGGGAGCTTGAGAACAGGTCCAACTCTCTATTGACGCTTCTTCAGACAATACTTGGCGAAATGACGCTTCTTGTCATGCATGTCTATGCCAAATAAATGGGGAGCTTGAACTAACTCTGTGAAGGTATATTGATGACCTATATACACTTCAACCCAATTTACTTCATTCATACAGTAGTCTGTGCCAGCGTTGACAATAGCTCTAATGCCTTCATGGTGAATATCTCTAATAGATTCAAAGCGATATCTATCAGTCTGATAATTAGCATTCCAGATGCTATCAAAATATGCATCAGCTTCAATCTGGATCAAATCTGTGAGAGATTCGAGACGTTCACCGGCATGAACAGCTTTATTCTTCCATAGGCGGAGTGGATTGACCGAAGTTAGATTTTCAAGACTATTGGCAATATGAGGAAAGTGTGTGTAGCCTTCTCTGTTCAAGACTACCTCTGATGGATTGAGAAAGCTAGGGCGAAGAGGCTCATACACACGAATATTGTAGTCTTTGAGAGCAAAACCTGTAGGCTTGTTGTGGCCATAGTCGAGGTAGTATGCCAGATCCACATCACATCTAGGAGTTGTTCCTCCTTGTTTGTCTTGTTGAAGAATGAGAGAGGATGGTATTGGACCAGGAGTTTTTTGTAGTTGAATGGCCATATAGTACTTCCTCTCAATTTCTGTCATCTCAGTGTTAAACACTATATCCCTGATTTTACTGTCGATATCAATCAGCAAGGCAATCTCATTCTCAGCAGCAATATATCTTTCTTCATTATAGCCTGCAGGAATGAAATCTTGTTCGAGCGCTGGGGGCATGTAGTTGATTGAATGATCAATTGTCTTCAGCGTGTCCAGTTGGAAGAAGTGCCTTGGCTGTGTAACGTCTTCAGCAACTCCCTGACCTTCTGAGCGTGCCTCTGTTATAGCCAGAACATGAATTAATGTTTGAACCTCTTTGGGAGCAGGTTCCTCAGTTTCAATTGCAGCAACTTTTGTGGCAACATTTTTGGCAATAGCCACAACTTCTGTCATCTCAACATCTAGGTTGACGTTGGTTGTTGCTTCAGCAACAGCTGGAAGTAAAGCTGTAACACATGAACTATCCTCTATAAGAGTAGGATCTTCTACAGATGTAGGAATAGAAATGCTGTGGGAAGAAATAAACTTACCCTGAGAACTTATCTCATCAGCAATACGTTGAGTGCTTGGCTCAATAGCAACTTGAGCGCTTAGCTCAACAGTCTCAGGCTCTTCAGGAACAGGAGCAGCTCGACGCTTGCTTGTCCTGGAACGCTTGAAAATTTTCTTCACGTTGACTCCTTCAACGAGTTTGAGCGCTTGAACGGGAGGAGCAGCAGCTGGTTCATCAAATTCAATTTGTTTAATAATTCCTTCCAGCTTCCTCCGCTTGAGAGGTAACTTATCCTGTGCATCCTCATCAGTTTCCTCATCATCTTTTTGAGGAGCAGGAACAGCTTGTGCCTTGGGCTTTCTAGGAGCCCTCTTCTTGGTAGTAGCCGGACGCTTCACAGCTTCCTCTTGAACAGGACGCTCAGCTTCTTCATCAGACGCTTCACGTACAGTCTGACGCTCAGAAAGTGGTTTAGCGGCACCACCAACTTTGAGAGGATTAAATAGATTGGTCAGAATCCTTTTCCCAAAAATTTAGTCTTATTCAAAGAGAGACCAGATGAGTAAACACAGTCTGATTTGTACAGAAGGTCACTCAAAACAAGCCCATACGGTTTATTTGGGGTGTTCAGACAGTCCCTAAACCTTCCAAAGATGTACTTTCTCCTGTTGATCTGAATAGAGAGGTGTATCGCTGTCATCATCTGAAATTGCGTGGGGTTGACCCTATCAAAAGTGCCCACTCTGCATTCAATAATCTTGTTGCAGAAATCAGCCAACAGACGGTATTGTGATACCATATCTTTCTTTTCAAAGTACTGGGTGTAGGGTACACCATCATAGGCCCTCATAATCGTCCATGCTTCCTTGATTTGTGCCAGAGTAATACTGTCCAGTGCATCACCCTCATTGGGAACGTTGAAGTTCTTGGCAATAGATGCAGCAGACAACACAAATTCCCTAGGTGCCTCCTTCTTGGTCATAGGAAGAAGACAAGAGATAGACTTCTTGTCCTCCGCGAGTTTAGCAGTCCTCCAGATAGTGTTAACTTCCGTCGGAAAGAAATATGAATATTGTGTTAAGAAATTCTTAAGCCTGGCCTGTGTAACAGTGTGCATCATGTCATGCAGCTTGATCTGGGGTAGATCATACAGGAATTTCCAGTCGACAATAAGGCCTTCACTAACCTTGATGATAGGCTCGGCAGAAGTAGACGAAGCTTTCTTTGGTGCCATTTTTGAAAATAGAGTGAACTAAGATTTTCTTTTGCTTTGAGAGAGAGAGAGAGAGTAAAAAAATTGCAGAAATTTTTGAGTAATAGTGAATGATTTTTCTGCAGAGATTGTTTTAAATGACACAGTAAAGAGATTTTGAAACTTGTGTTCTCTCATCTCTTCAAGATTTAAACACGTGTAAAGTTATTTTAATCTCAGCCATAAATTCATTAACTGCGGACGCGAGTTTTGTGTAAGAGAGAGAAGTTACATTTGGTAATTCCCATATATAAAGATTTGACATCCGAGTTAAAATTTAAAAAAAATGTTTGGCATTTTCAAAGTGTAGCACACGCGCCTGATGGTACACTGACACGTACACAAACACGTGCTATCTCTGAACCGTCATTTTAAAAGTTTTGATTACCCGCCAGTTTGATGTGATAGAGGCGTGCGAGTAGAGTACAAAATAGACTTTTAAGTCTACCCACTACTTCAAGAAGCTTGTAAAATTTATGCATGACTTTTAAAAAAACATTTTTATATTAAGTGTTCAATGGAATTGTTTCAACGCTTATTGATACCACTGGTTGATATATCATTAGAAAATTAGACGCTTAGGATTGAAAAGTCTTTTTATGGAGCATCCAAAATTTTATGCATAAGTAATACTGAACGTTGATGATCATGCATCTGAAAATTTTGATCATTGACGCTTGCAGTTATGGTCAAGTACAACTTTAAGGTTCCCCCTAAATTTGATAGCTTGTACAAAAAAAAAAGACTTTCTTTTAGACATACATCAAGTGGATTCCCCCTAAATTATATGTCTAATAAAGTATGATGCAGAATGATTAAGCGTTTAAATCAATCATACCTAATTCACTTCTTAAAGTGAGAAAACGTTGTTCGTTGAGCGCTTTGGTGAAGATATCTGCCAATTGTTTGTCAGTTCCAATGAAGTGCATGGAGATATCTTTCTTTTGAACGTGGTCACGAAGAAAATGGTATCTAATGTCAATGTATTTGGTTCTGGAATGAAGAACAGGGTTTTAAGTCATGGCTAGAGCGCTTTGGTTATCACAATGAATGGGGGTTGGTCCTAGGATTATTCTATAATCTCTAAGTTGTTGCCTCATCCATAACACTTGTGCACAACAACTTCCTGCAGCTACACACTCAGCTTCGGCTGTGGAGGTAGCTATGGATTGTTGTTTCTTACTATGCCATGAAACTAACCTATCACCTAGAAATTGACATGTACCACTAGTACTCTTATGATCTATTTTGCATCCTGCAAAATCTGCATCTGAGTAACCAATTAGTTCAAAAAGAGAGTCCCTTGGATACCATAAGCCCACATTTTGTGTGCTTTTTAGGTATTTAACGATCTTCTTGGCAGCACTTAAGTGTGACTCTTTAGGATCAGCTTGAAATCGTGCACACATGCATATCAAAAACATAATATCAAGTCTACTAGCAGTAAGATAAAGAAGTGTTCCAATGATACCTCTATAATTGGTGATATAACTTTCTTTCCACTTTCATCTTTATCTAACTTAAGCGTTTGGCTCATTGGAATTTTGGAATATGATGCATTTTCCATACTAAATTTCTCAATCATATCTCTTGTATATTTAGCTTGGTTAATAAATGTGCCATTAGGGAGTTGTTTAACTTGTAATCCTAAGAAAAAAGTTAATTCACCCATCATGCTCATTTCAAATTGTTCTTGCATCATTTTCGAAGATTTCTCACACAGACGCTTGTTAGTAGAACCAAATATAATATCATCAACATAAATTTGGACTAAGAGGATATCTTCGTTATTGGTAATTTTAAATAACGTTGTATCAACGCTGCCTTTTGAAAAGCCTTTACCAATAAGGAAGATAGAGAGAGTGTCATACCATGCTCGGGGTGCTTGCTTAAGCCCATAAAGTGCTTTATCTAGCTTGTAAACCATACCTTGACCATGATTGTTGATAAATCTCGGTGGTTGCTCCACGTATACTTCTTCTTGGAGTTTACCATTCAGGAAAGCACTCTTCACGTCCATCTGATACACCATGAACTTGTTGAACGCTGCATACGCTAGAAACATGCGGATTGCTTCAAGAAGGGCGACAGGAGTGTATGTTCATCAAAATCAATACCCTCTTCTTGGCAATATCCTTGAGCTACGAGTCTGGCCTTGTTACTTATCACAATGCCATTCTCATCCATCTTGTTTCTATAAACTCATTTAGTCCCAATAACTCCTTGGTGAGTTGGCCTTGGTACTATCATCCAAACCTTATTTCGTTCAAACTGATTAAGCTCTTCTTGCATGACTTCAATCCAACTTGGATCACTTAGCGCTTCATCCACTTTCTTACGTTTCATTTGAGATAGAAAGCTTGCGAACATAGCCTCATTGAATATAGCGGCTCTAGTCCTAACAGGCGCTCCAATATCTCCAATAATTTGCTCAGGTGGATGATCACGCATCCATAGTCTATCTGGTTGGAAAGGGTTAAGAGGTTGAACAGACGCTTGACGATGAGACGCTTTACTACCTTCTTGCGTAGGCATTTCAAGTTCAAGAATCCTTGTTTGCGCTTGATGATCACCCTCTTCATGATCATCAGCATTTCTTACATAATCATCCACAGTAACCTCACGAGTAATCTTAGGAGGTGGCACTGAGATCTCATCATCGTCGTCACTGTCATCATTAATGGTGATCTTAGACGCTTGATGACATAGATGTTCAACTCCTACATCATTCACATTAACCTTACTTGGTTCTTGATTAGTATCATCAAAAACAACATGAATAGATTCCTCAACCTTCAATTTGATCTTATTTAGGATGCAAAATTCTTTCCATTCTTGGCGTAGCCTAGAAAGATTCCCTCATCTGCTTTAGGATCAAATGTCTTTAGGCTTTGCGATCCATTATTTTATTTTATTTTTGGTGTAAAGTAAGATCTTCATACCACAAACAAGAATGTACAACTTTCAACACATGCAAGCATTTATATATAACATACTTGTATGTCCATAAAAAATTCAAAAACTTAGAGATTAATTAGTTCCCGACATCAAAACAAGAGACAAAAGAAGAACTAATCCCTTTCTATACTATTTAAGTAAATGCTATCTCTATTTGTCAGCTTTGGGATCCATTATTATGGATAAAGCATTTAGAACCAAAGATGTGAAAATATGAAACATTTAGCTTACGTCCCTTCCATAGTTCATATGGAGTTGTCTCATGGTGTTTGTTGATCATGCAACGATTTTGAGTGTAAAAGACTTGGTAAAAGCAACATACATTCTAGGAATTCGTATCTATAGAGATAGAACGAATAGAATAATAGGTCTCTCCAAGGCCCTTTACTTAAAAAAGGTCCTAAAGAGATTTAGGATGGACAATTCTAAGAAAGAGTTTCTTCCCATGAGGCATGGAGTAAACTTATCTAAATCTATGTGTCCTCGAAGTGAGGAAGATAGAAAGGAGATGAGTAATGTGCCCTACGCTTCTGCAGTTGGTATCTTGGTATATGCAATGTTTTGTACAAGATCTGATATTGCCTATGCTGTAAGTGTGGTGAGTCAATTCAGGCAAACCCGGGAAAGGAACATTGGATAGCTGTCAAGAATATCCTAAAGTATCTCAAAAGAACTATGGATATGATTCTCATCTACGGAGGTGGAGATCTGAAGATGGAAGGTTACACTGATTCAGACTTTCAGTCTGACGTTGATGACCAAAAATCCACTTCAGGGTTTGTTTTCACGCTTAATGGTGGGGGCGGTATCTTGGAAAAGTTCCAAGCAAAGCACAATCACTGTTTCCACCACTGAAACAGAATATGTGGCAGCCTCAGAGGCAGCCAAAGAAGCTGTTTGGATAAGAAAGTTTCTTGGAGAACATGAAGTGGTTCCTAGTGTACAGCTCCTGTTGCCACTTTATTGTGATAATAATGGAGCAATAGCGCAAGCTAAGGAACCAAGGTCTCATAACAAGTCTAAACTCATTGAGAAAAGATTTCACATCATCAGGGAAATCGTTGGCAGAGGAAAGATAGCAGTCCATAAAATAGCCTCAGCTGACAATGTAGTTGACCCGTTCACCAAACCACTACTTCAGACTGTTCTTGACCGACACCCGGAAAGGATGGGTATAAGATACCACAATGAGTGGCACTAAGTGCAAGTGGGAGATTGTTAGGATTATGCCCTCAGATGACATAGAGGATAGAATGATAGGGTATCTTTCTTGTCATAAACTTATTTATTATTTATAATAAAAGGCATTATTCAATTTTCACTTAAATCTTATCTGCATCTATAAGTAGTGTAAAACGTTTTGTCTATGTGCAATCCCTCTACGTCCTATGGGATAGGAAGATTGGCACTAGAGAGATTGATCTTGATTACTTAAACTCGTTCACAAGTAATATGGAGTCTTTAATGGACAAATAAAGAATTAGAAAACTTGTACAATCTTAGCTTTGACATGGGAGTGCTAATCGACACTATGTGATGGTGAGAGCTTAAGACTGTAGGCACACCAGTGGAACTGCTATGCTCGAACACGAATCGCATCGGTTTTGTCACATGGGTTTTCACTCTGTGACTGTCAATGGTAGAACTAATTATGCGTAATAGGCATAAGTGAACCTTTAATCTGAAGTATCAAGCTGAAGATGCACTTGTGACGTCAAGTCCTTCGCTAGAGTAGTTAGACCCAATTCACCCATTGGTGGGTCGACCTCGAAATGCGGCTTGATGGCAAGTGGTAGTCTTAGATGATATCTAATATGAGATTTGTTTTCTCATAAGTGAATGAGAAAGTACCCTGTGTGATTATAGATAAATAGAGATCAAAGTTTTTGGCCAAAGCAAAAGAGACGATTGTGCGAGGCACTAAATCAATCTCAATGATCTCGTATTATTATAATTAATACATATGGTCAAGTCCAGTGAGTTTGAAATAATTAATGGACTTGCCCCATTCCCCGAACAGTTCCTCAGCATGATAGACCTGGGACTATCCATGTTTTCATGCGTGCGTTGCAATGCAGTGCACATGGAGTTCAACATATAATCCCTTACTTTTCTTGCATCAGAGATCAAATCCGAGTACGCTAGTATGACAAATTCTTCCTCATTGACCTAAGGCCTTTGTGGTCGATCCATCTCTAGTGTATATTCAAGTGATTCATCATTGAGGACCGTCCTCAATACCCTAATCCAATCAGAGTAGTTTGGTCCAATGAAGACATTTTTCTCAAGTAGTACTGTCAAAGGGTCAGTCATTGTGATGGAAATAAACTACAGAAAAATAACCAAGATTTTCGATTAGATGTGTTATTTTGTACTTTCAAGTAAAATCAAGGATTTCAATTATTACTTGACTCCCACTATTTTTCTCGAAATATTGCACTCCCACTGCAATAATCGGAAACCTCGTTGGATTGGTTTCATAGTGAGCGATTGATTTCCCCAACGATGTAAACAAGTTGCAACCTTGAACAATATATGGCTCGGTAGATCATTGAGGTGATGTCAAACATCAATCAGTCCAATCGATTATTCAATCCCCTTTAGCTCATGGATCACTGAACCGCAAAGTTTTTCGATATATAGGTGGTGATCCATCTGAGTCATTTATTCAATCAACTCCTATCAGTCTAACAATATAATCTCACCTTGCAACCTTGAACGATACATGGGGCGAAATTTGTTTCGACATGAAGGCATCAAATGCACTAGAGAAGATAGAGTACCATGTCTTAATGCATGACCCTCTTATTCCGGGAAGATGCCATGCACTAGAAATGAACCCACCTTCTAAAGTTTGATGGAGAGCTAGGACATCCAATGCCCCTTTACTTACTCAGTATATTAACTTGGGAGAATTATAACATTCGACAATGTTATTAAGTTGGTCTCACTTTGCACATTAATTTCTTTATCGCGCAATAATTGGAAATGCATAAAAATAAGCCTAGCAATTCTAACAACACACACACACGTATGGACTATCTAGACCAACTCAAGCCAATGAGTGATCGAGGAGGGATCCTATCTATTACAAGGATTGGTCCTATACAAAAATCTAATCTTCTTGATTCTCCAAGACTTCATGTGCCTCCATGAAGCACCATTTGGGCCTATCTCTAAAACAATTACACAGAAATAAGCTATACAAAATTCTATGAATTGAAGATACAAACTGGGGGGCTCAAAACTGGCCCAATACAACCTAGGTAAGACAACAAAAAATAAAACCTTAAGTCCATACATGGTGTCACCATCACATATATATGGAGCACATAAACAATTTAAATACATATGTGAATTTATCCTTTAAATCTAATTTAATGTGTGATTAAATCTAATTTAGTCTAAGATTAAATCCAATTTAATCTAAGATTGAATCCAATTCAATCTCCTGATTAAATCTAATTTAACATCATCAAAATAAATCCAATTTAGTTTGAATACTTTAATCTTGTTAAAGATTGACTATCATCAAATAACATCAAATCCGTAATTTAATCTAAACACGTAGCAATATCATGTAAAAGGAAAATGATATTTAAATCTAATTCAATAAATCCAATTTAATATATACCAACTTTGAAAAGGTGTTTTAAATCCAATTTAAGACTTTGAACAATTCTAAGTTCATTTGAAATTTTTCAAGTTTAAATCCAATTTAAATAAAATAACTGAATCCAATTTAGAGTAAAATTAAATTTAAATTTCCTAAATCCAATTCAGGGTTCTTGAATAAACTTAAATCTAATTAAAATTTATTCACTAAATCCAATTTAGAAGTTGAAACAAAATTTAATTAGGGTTGTTTACTTGATAAATAGTTGTTTACTTGATAAATATTTAGGTTAAGTTTTTCAATTTGGATTGAACCCACATAATTAATTAATTGATAATTGGTTAATCCAATTTAAATGATTTGGGCTAAGCCTTATAATTAATTATGTTAGGCCCAATACAAAAAACCAATTGATTAAACAACAGCTGGGCTTGGCCCAACTTTATTAATTAATTACGTTGGGACAAGCCTAGCAAAAATTTAACATGCGTTGGGCCCGGCCCAGCGCGAATGAACAGTGGGCCCAGTGCTACTTTGTGTGCTGGGCTACCCTTAGCGCTGGGCTCCACCAGCGCTTACTTATGTGCTGGGCCAAGCCCAGCGCAGTATACAATTGGGTGTTGGGCTAAAAACCCTAATGTGTTGGGCTAAAGCCCAACACCATTACTGCTGCCGCCACAAGCAGCAGCGATGATGCTGCTGCTACAGTAGTGCGCCGCCGCTACTGTAGCAGTGGCACCGGCGACGGCTTCGCCGTAGCCCGCTGCCGCTCCGGGCGATGCGATTTTCCAAAAAAAATTGCAATTTTTTAAAAGTTCATGAATCCAATTCAGTTTTCGTTTTACCCAGTAAATCCAATTCAACTCATGAAAAATTAATTTTACAAATAAGCATGCATAATACAAATTACCCAAATTTACATACAATACGTAAAATCATGTTTATGATATTAAAACAATCAAAACACATAAACATACAACATTATCATGAATTTCCCGAATTTTGGCTCTGATACCACTGTTGTGGTTCGGTCTAGTGAATAAAATTTTTAATCCAAATCACACCCGAGAATCCAATCTGGGGGTATTCATGATATTAAGCATATAGATCAATTGACGAGAATTGATAAGAGTAATCGAATTACCTTTTCGTCTATTGAATCTCGAATTATCAGCAGCAGCCCCGGACTCCTGCCTCTAGATAATCACGCGGAAGAAAAATTATCTGAGAAAAGCTTGATCTCCTCCTCGGCAACAATTGTAGGCGGCTAGTTGGATGGAGAGAGAGGGATTTTTCTTTCCTAATGCTCTAGGTCTATTTTGGCTCAGTGTCAGATTCTGAAACAATGACTTGTGTTCTTATGTGGAATTCTGACACTAACTAATTACTTATACCAAGTAAAAGACTCCCCTAGGTTACACATAAGAGGGGGGGGGGGACCGAAATGGCCTTTGTAGATGGGCTTCGGGCTTTGTTTTGACTTAGTCCATGTGTCATTAATTAAATTCAGGTCCAATTAAATTGGTAATTAATTTATTACATTAATCCAATTAATATAATTCAACTTATAAATTAATTTCCAATTAATTTAACTTATGAATTAATATGATTCAATTAATTTATTTAATCCAATTAAATATCTTTAATTAAATCATGCCATCTATTTTGTCAGTCAATTCACATCAAATGTGACTTTACCAAAATACCCTTAGCTTAAGAAAATATTCCTTTTCTTCACATAGCGACTCTCTAGACTCGATTCAATTGGCAATGGGAGGATTCCAAAAGATAATGTTGTCACCTAGCCAACACCGTGGAACCAAATCGTAACCCAATTGAAAATGAGATGATCATGTCCTCACGAACCTTGACTACGAATATCATATGTGTATAAACTCTTCACTGACGTGACCCAATCAAATAAGAGCCATGGTTTAGTCAAACTCATAGAACTTGATATTGTAGTTAGAATCATAATAATGTGAAATTACCAAACTACTCTCAATGACAATCACAGGATAGTTTATATGCTTTGGCTAAAGACTTATAATTTCAGTTACTTACGATCGTACATGTCACATACTCGTTTATTGTCGAGATGGTGAATCCCATTTTGGCAAGTTATCTTATAACATCGAATGCACTATTGGATCGTACTTCGAGGTCAACCCCACCTATCAGATGATACGGGTCTAACTACTCTGATAACATATCCAATACTACAAGCATGTTATAAATGACTCCTCAGGTCTAAAGTTCACGCATACTATCGCAATCTTAATCCCAATCATTGACTGTCAAAGAGTAAATACCCATGTGATCGGATTAATGCGAGTCGAGTTCAAAAATGTTAATTTCATTAATCATATTCATGACACCAGCTCCCACTATCTAATCAGTGTACGACTGGCACTTCCTTGTCAAAGAAGGTGTCATATGAGTTGAATATTAATGCTCAATCAATATTCGTTAACTCACAAACTCCCAGTTTCAAGATTCCCGGGTGAAGTCATTCGATTTTAATCGAGAAAGCTCTAGTTCTTTAATGCATGCTTAGTGGTTAGATTTCCGGGTAGACATACTTAGGAAACCACCAATTAAGTATAGGAGTTTATCACGAGTCGGTTATTCTTTACCTTTGGAGCTTTCACCATAGCAATGTATGTCTAATGAATTGGTAATGATCTTAGGATACCAATACGCAACATGTGCCCGAACATGAGCCTTAGTCACCTCTCCACCTTGGAAGTTTAATCACTCTTTACTTTCGCTTTAGCTTATTTTACTTTGCTTTTTAGTTAAATCTCTAATTTACTTCCTTTTGTTATTGAAAATCATAAACTAAAATTCAAGTCTCTGTGGTTCGACAACCCGGACTTATTGTCCATTTCTATTACTACACACGACTAGTGTACTTGCTACCAAAGCACGTTAGCTTCTAGCGTGTCAAGTTTTTGGCGCCGTTGCCGGGGACTTGTTTATTTTAGTTTTTGATTTTATTGTACATATTTAGTTTTGCTTTGATTTTTTCGTTTTTTTTTCCAATGCCAAAGCCTGATGAGTTTAACATACAAGCGTATGAAATAGTAGCAGAATTGGAAAGGTTACTATATAGCACACCTGAGCTTTTTGATATCGACGTCCGAGCTTTCGAGATAGAAACTTCTAGCACCGAGCCTTCCACTCCTACACCTTCTCACCCGGTTGAAGTTTCCTTACCTTCTCCCCTCTCCACGAGTATAGAGGTAATTAACGTGTATGATCAAGCTCGAGGAAACTTGACAACTTGCCAATCCTATCCTTAGATGCATGACCAAGTCTAGCATGCCAGATTTGTGCATTAGGTGGATCATAAGATTTACGCTTTCCAGTGTTTATTGTTTGAATTGCAAGAGAATTAGTACACGGGTAAACGTAAATGTTGTTATACATGCATGCTCTCATGATTAATTTAGAACCATAAAACATTAAACAAAAACCATTATTTATATTAAAAGAAAAACTTTCTTTGTCCAAAACAGAAATTAGGTTCTTAATTAATCCGAGAACGCAATAAACATCCTTTAAAATAAACCTACTACTATCCTCAAGAACTAAAACAATGTTTCCAACAGCCTTCGCAGCGACAGATGCTCCATTAGCCATTCTCAGGACTATATCCCCGTCATCTAGCTCTCTGCTTCTAGACAACACCTGCAAGTCATTGCAAAGGTGAGTACCACAGCCGGTGTCAAACACCCAAGAAGCATGGTTAATTGACAAATTAACCTCAACAATAAACACACCTTCGTTGTGGCTTTTGAAGGTAGCAGGACAATCCTTGCTCAAGTGTTCCATCCCATGGCAATGATGGCAATCCCTTTGGCTTTTTCTTTCCAAAAAACTCCTCAATGTCTTTGATGATGTCCTTGGCTAACTTGACATCTCCATATATCTCAATCAAATCTTCTGTCATCATGGATAATCTGAAATGTCGAACATAAGCCTCGTCATCAATCTGCTTCGTCAAGTACTCCAAGGTACGAGCGCGAGTTGCAGGTTCAAGTCTAGGTGGGAATTCTCCTTTCATTATGTAATCAAGTTTCTCGCCCTTGAGGTAGATATCCAGAAACTTGCGCAAAAGGGCCTAGTTCGAGTCATTAAACTTGTTTCTTTCCAAGACTTTTAAACTAGCATGAACTATATTCATGATAATACTGTGTCTAATGCGATAAAACGAAAAACGATCATTAGCATTCAGTTTTAACATATATTCACATGCAATTAAGGACTTTTAAATTTACAGGTGTTTTCCCACTAACTTTACGAAATCCATCACCCCAATTTGACACAGGACGGGAATTTAAAAAGTTCAGTGGACTCAAGCGTCAAATGTTCCAACCTCATTCCACGACTCATGGTCAATGGGTTGTAACATTGAACAGGAACAACCCCATCCACATCCAGGTGGTTCTCGAGTTGTTTGCCTCACATTTCATATACGTCCCGAGAACACGATGCAACCGTACACTAATCTACGTTTAAGTCCGACCCATCAAATTCTCACGCAATAACAGTGCCCAAGGTAGTCCTATGACTCATTGTCGACTCCTTGGGTAGACTGAGATTTGTGTGCACTTCTAGTATGACCTCCTGTCATAGTAGAAGGCCTAGTTGTGAGATTACTACACTTAACTTGCCACCATTCCACAACTCATGGTCAATGATGACAAGCCACGCTATTCCCTCTCACATCTAATGATGGAAGGCATTGGACCTAATCAGGGAGCTTCCGGGCCCCCCGATTTATCCATTTAAGGACTTTATATGGATTAAAGGGGTTCTTTCAAAAGAAGGTCTCACACTTTTTCAATTACTTATGTTTCTTAGGTGATCATGCATACATGCACAACATACATAACATAAGAAAATAAGCAATCATACATAAAGCAGTGAATGTGATCTTAGTCAAGCCAATACCTAAACACCCCGAGCCATCAAGGTGTTGACCAATCTAATCTAAGGACCCGGACCCTACACTAAGGTCTTCAAAATTCCATGAGCTTGATCGTCTCCATCTTTGTCTTCAAAATTACATTTCAATAAACATTTCCCTCTCATTTACAATAAAAGGAAAAACATGGCACGCAGGCCTCAAATCATAACACCGACTAGTCTATTGCTCGACCCGGATCATCACATAATCACATAATACATGCTATCATGCAAATATGAATCAATATTCACCGTCTTTAAGTAAAGATAATCTAATTAATTAATTGATTCAAAGACTCTAGTTTCTAAAAATTAATTTTAGAAACTTCCATGAAAAATCATACTTTTCCATGTAATCTAAAAAGATTTTCAAAAAACCCAATTGTGCTTAATTTCGAAAATTAACAAAATCCATCTTATTTCCAATTCTCAAAATTAAATAAAACGATTCCAATTTTGAAAATTCAATTTTAGAATAAACTTAAATAATTTTAATTTGAGATTCAAAGATTAATTTTACAACATCACAAATTAGGGCTACGTTTTTAATTTAATAGCAAAAATGACCCATGGCCTAAAACGCAATTCTTAAGAAAAATATTTGGAAATTGGGAAAATTGCATAAAACCTCTAACGTAAAAAACACGGGCCACCTCATGCGCCGTCGTCGTGACAGCGCTAGCGTCACGCGCAGCGCTTGTGCTGCCTGTGAACATGACGGCGAACAGCAGTCACCGTCGCGCTGTGACACCCCGCTATTTAGATATATATTTTAATAGAAAGTTTATATTCAATCCTACTTTTGTTGAATTGAAGTAATGAGACTTAAAGGTCAACTCAAAATCAGTTAGCAATTTATGAGAGTTTAACTAAAAGATTATGATGCACGGATACTTCTAAAATCGATCCCGTGCAGTATCGTATTCGTATCGTACCCGTATCCGGCACGGATACTCTCGGATACCGTGTCTAGGCCATTTTTGAAGTGATCAAAAATAAAAAGAAAAGAAAAAATTCGGGATATCATATCCAACACAGAATTTGAATTATCTGATACGTTTTGGATACCAGATAGAATAATTGTTTAATACTATATAATACTTTTTGAACTAAAATAGGAAAATAGACAATATTTCTGTCTTTTGTAAAAAATTAATACATAAAAATTAAATAAATGACAAAGAAATTTACAGAACTAAACAAAACTTTTATTTATATCAATGAATTTATCGAATCAAATTTATTTTTATATATTATACATGCATATATATAGACTTATCCTTGGCGTATCGTATCCTAAAATTTTGAGATTTTCCGTATTTCGTATCCGTATTGTATCGTACCCATATTCTCATATCCATATCCGTGCATCATAGGTTATACCCCTTTGCCAATACTCTATTTTTCACACAAATCAGATTTTGAAGTGCCCATATGAAACAACAAAGTATGGGAAATAATTGGAAAAATTGCAACATTCATACACTATGTTGGTGTGTACATTTTTTTAAAACTTTAAATTAACCTACTGGCAATTTGAGTACATTAACTTGCAAAAATCGGCAATTTTGGTACAAATTGCACTGAAAAATTGAATTTGGCTGAGAAATTTGGGGATTTTGAGTGATTTGGAGTTGTTTTTTTACCAAATTACCCTCAATACAGTATTTTTATTAAAATAATTTAATTAAAATAGTTATTTTAATAATTATTTTTATTAAAAATAGTATTTTAATAAACTTAATTTTATAAATTAAATAAAAACGAAAAAGAAAAAAGAAAAGTGGGGGTGGGGGTGGGGGTAGGGGGGACAGTGTCGTCTTCCCCACCCCCACCCTCCGTCTTCACCCCATCCCACCCTCACGCGCACACACACAAACACACACAGTCTCTCACACACACACATATATATATATATATACACACACACAAACACACACAGTCCACACACACACAAATATATATATATATAGACACATGCAAATACACACACACACACACACATATATATATATATCCGCACACACACAAACACACACAGTCACATATATATATATATATATATACACACACATATATATATATACACACACACATATATATATTTTCTTTTAAGTATACACACACACACATATATATATTTTTTTCTTTTAAGTATATACACACACACACACACATATATATATAAAAAAAAAATTAGTTTATATTTAAATAAAAAAATCCAAATTTAAGTCAAAATCAATTAAAATCTCCAATTTCAGTGAAAACCCTAAATTTTCCGGTCAAATTCAATTTTCCGGGGCAATTTCTACCAAAATTGCCAATTTTTGCAAGTTAATGTACCCAAATTGTCAGTAGGCCAACTTAAAGTACTAAAAAAAAATGTGCACGCCAACATAGTGTATGAATGTTGCAATTTTTCCGGAAGTAATTTGTGGGGTTGGGTTCAAATTAATGGAGGAAACTCGAAGCTTATGGAATTGCACTAGCCGTGTGAAATCGCATTTCAGATGCTCTGTTTTGGGGTGCTGAAATTTGGAGATTGGGACTTCAATAGTCGACGTTCAAGCTTAAGAAGGTAACAAATATAGTTAGGCTTCAATTCTTGAAATTGTATGGATTACTTAGGCTATGTATGGTTGTGTATTTAGGACATATTTTTATTTTTTGGATCACCAAAAAATGAAAATACACAGTCCAAGCCAAATTCAACAGAAAATGGTCAAATTTTAAATACACTACACATTCCCCTATATAACAACCAATCCACCCCCACCCCCCACCCTCCGTCTTCACCCCATCCCACCCTCACGCGCACACACACAAACACACACAGTCTCTCACACACACACATATATATATATACACACACAAACACACACAGTCCACACACACACAAATATATATATATAGACACATGCAAATACACACACACACACACATATATATATATATATCCGCACACACACAAACACACACAGTCACACATATATATATATACACACACGCATATACACACACACACATATATATACACACACACACACACATATATATATATTTTTTCTTTTAAGTATACACACACACACACACACATATATATATTTTTTTCTTTTAAGTATATACACACACACACACACATATATATATATAAATAATAAAAAAATTAGTTTATATTTAAATAAAAAATCCAAATTTAAGTCAAAATCAATTAAAATCTCCAATTTCAGTCAAAACCACCAAATTTTCCGGTCAAATTCAATTTTCCGGGGTAATTTCTACCAAAATTGCCGATTTTTGTAAGTTAATGTACCCAAATTGTCAGTAGGCCAACTTAAAGTACTAAAAAAAAATGTGCACGCCAACATAGTGTATGAATGTTGCAATTTTTCCGGAAGTAATTTGTGGGGTTGGGTTCAAATTAATGGAGGAAACTCGAAGCTTATGGAATTGCACTAGCCGTGTGAAATCGCATTTCAGATGCTCTGTTTTGGGGTGCTGAAATTTGGAGATTGGGACTTCAATAGTCGACGTTCAAGCTTAAGAAGGTAACAAATATAGTTAGGCTTCAATTCTTGAATTAGTATGGATTACTTAGGCTATGTATGGTTGTGTATTTAGGACATATTTTTATTTTTTGGGTCACCAAAAAATGAAAATACACAGTCCAAGCCAAATTCAACAGAAAATGATCAAATTTTAAATACACTACACATTCCCCTATATAACAACCAATCATTTCAATCTTTTCACAATATTTTATCATTAATTATACTATCCCACTATCCAACTAATTATCTTTCTTACTTTTTCATATTTTATATAATAAAACTTCCTATTCAATTTTTCAAATATTTCAATTATTATTATTAAATAATATTTAATAATATATAATTTGAAAAAAAAATTGTGTGATTTAATATTTAATATTTCATATATATTTAATAATATGTGTACTTGAATTGAGACTTAATTGGACATGCTTTTACCAAAAGTATATACAATATTGTGTGATTTATAATTTCATTTTAATAATTTCGTTTGCTGTTTATTGGATTTTAAATTATACTTTTTTAGCTTCTCAATATTCAAATAAATACTGACTGAATCTCGATTATTTTATTTTGGTACTAATGTGGTATTTAATAGGGTTGCCCACGAGCCGAGCTCGAGCCGAGTCTCACCAAATTTCTCGGCTCGAGCTCGAGCAAAGATTTTTTGTAACATCATAGTATCTCATTATAAGAAGATGGAAATAAATTTGCCTGAATCAAATTGAAAATAAAATATTATATGTAAATGGAAAAAGAAATATAGAACTACTTATGCTCCAATCATATTTACACATTTGATAAAATATTGCATATATGGACCACATTCTATTTTTATATTTGTCCAATGCGAATCGTATAATTACACTAACTATTATAAATATAGACGAACAAGATTCAATTTTCTTGAACTTCTAAAATATAAAATTGAAAAGAAAACACGAAATGGAAAAAGGATAAAAATTTAAAGTTAAAAAGAAATTAATAGGTGACAAAAAAAAAACTAAAAATGAAGGGCCCCCCACCCCCCAAAACCCATACCCGCCCCCCCACCCCAACCCATGAACGCCCCCCACTGTCTGGCTGCCTCTTTTTTTTTTTGTCTTTTCATTCTATTTGTATAATATATATTAGAGTTATTAACGCTAATCATCCCCCATGTCACGTAAAAGTGTCACTTTAGCCCCTCTTGTGAAAAAATTATCACTTTCATCCCTCATGTCCATAATTTGTACCTAGATGGTCCTTTTTTTGAAATTCCGACCAGATTTTCCGGCTTCCCAAGCGAAAATAGGGCTATCCACGCATATATCATGCGCGTCTTCACGAGAAAATTCATAACTCATTGTAGAAAGTTCATATTTATGAACCGTTTTCTTCCCATAAAACTAGACACATAGGGCTATCCATGCATATATCGCACATAAACAGGAGACGTCTAGAACAAAGCAGTTTTGTATTAAACAATTAGCTAAAAATCTATCGGAAATGATGCTTAGCTAATTTTTTAATACAAAACTGCTTTGTTCTAGACGTCCCCTGATTATGTGCGATATATGCGTGGATAGACCTATGTGTCTACTTTCATGTGAAGAAAACGGTTCATGAATCCGAGCTTTCTACAATGAGTTATGAATTTTCTCATGAAGACGCGCACAGCTGTCTGCACAGCCGACAGATTTTTAGCTAATTTTTTAATACAAAACTGCTTTGTTATAGACGTCTCCTGATTATGTTCAATATATGCATGGATAGCTCTATGTTTCTAGTTTATTGGGTACATTTGAGCTTTCTACAATGAGTTATGAATTTTTACGTGAAGACGCGCACAGCCGTCTGCACAGCCGACAGATTTTTAGCTAATTTTTTAATACAAAACTGCTTTGTTCTAGACATCTCCTAATTATGTGCGATATATGCGTGGATAACCCTATGTGTCTAATTTCATGGGAAGAAAACGGTTCATGAATCCGAGCTTTCTACAATGATTTATAAATTTTCTCGTGAAGACGCGCATGATATATGCGTGAATAACCCTATTTTCGCGTGGGAAGCCAGAAAATCTGGTCGGAATGTCGAAAAAAGGACCATCTGGGTACAAATTTTGGACATGAGGGACGAAAGTGATAATTTTTTCACAAGAGGGACTAAAGTGACACTTTTGCGTGACATGAGGGATGATTAGCGGTAATAGTTCTATATATTATATTATGTGTGTGTATATGTATATATATATATACACACACATATATACATATTCTTTTCTTACCAACTCATAACATTATTAAAAAAAAAATTATTTTAATATCTTTTACCCCTTTATCATCACATTCATAACCAACTCAATCATTTCATATATCAAATCCTAATAACAATCAAATTTATATCACATCTACACTACTTTCAATCAAATTCTAAAAATACATCCAAACAAACAAATTAAGTCAACATTTTCACACGAATTTTTGTAATACACATTCCTCAAAAAAAAATCAGAATTCATTTTCGAAAACACAACCATACGAATACGAAGCCTTAAGCTTTAGTTGTGTCTTTCTGCAAGTGAATTTAGTGTTAGTAAAGTTGGGCAAACTGAAATTAAAACTTGAATTTAAGAGTTCAATTTTGTTAATCTTAGTAGCTGTTTATGAAGAGATTTATTGTCTATCGAGCAACAATTTCGGGATGCGAGGGGTGGAGAACACATTGCTGCCTTGTTTACTCTGTTTTTGGGGACTGATTCAATAGGAGGGGTCGTGCATGTGTGATGTATGTGTATGGAAGTTGAGCAAGAAATTGAAAAAACCAAAGAGAAAAATAAGAAGAAATGATGAATCAGATTGCTAAAAAAAAAAAAACCAAACAAAAACAGAAGAAAATAAATTGAAGAAGAAAAGGAAAAAAAAAGAAAGAAAGTAAAGGAAAAACAATTGTGACGAAGGAGATACACAATGATAGACGGTGGATTTATCTCAAGTAATTTCTTTCATCTTTAAAAGTGAAATTTCGCGATTCATTGACCCAATTTGGCATTGTCTCGACTGATGGGTGAGATAACAATTTAACCATTGGTTATTCATGTGAATAATTGAATTGTACTGAGAATTAGTATTATCCAATTACTTGGGTTATAAGCTTATTATTGATTGCATCATTATTTAAAATAGGTGTTTGCCTAAGGAGACACTTTGAGGAAACTAATTTGACAAATTGGTAGTGTTGGAGATTCTTTCGGATGATCAGAAATAGCTCGAAAGTTACTGTGAGTTGCCTCCTGCAAATATATTTATAAGTCTTTCAAAACTGAAAGAAAATTTTACTACATCGTATATATATTTATACGCATTTGTCATTGTTTGATCTTTTATCAAATGAAAATGATTTCCAATACTTTTCAAATAATATGTAAAACACTTTTTTTTAATCATTGCATTGTACATTTTGGCAAAGTCATGAATCATTCAAAATGCGTATTTTGTGAAAATACTTTCCAAGAAAGCATCTCTTTAACATCGGTTTTGACACTTATTCAATAAAACTGACTGATTACTAAATCATGAGCCTAAAGGCCACTATTGCATCAAAGGTGAAATTATGTAATTGCATATTATATATGATTGAGTGTCGGGCCCAAGTGTCGGGCGTGGATAGGGCTAGGGTTCGGCTGGAAGGGCACGGGCATGCGGTCTTAAAATGGTTTCCCCTATCCACGACTATATCCCAACACCCAAAGACGGAGTGTTCTGAGGGTGGGTCGTAGGAATTGAATTGTGGCATTCCCAGGATATGACCAAACGGGTTTCGCGAGCCTAAGTGGGGAGATATAAGATGATGGCTTTTAAGCCGATTGTTCAAGGGTGACAAGAAAGAAGTAGCGGGACCCAAAGTGCTATGAGCAAAGTCATCGGATACGATGCTACTATTAACATGGCCCCCTACTGCTTAAATGTGCAATGTAAAGTTTACTGTAACTGCCTATTGATTGAATGCATATATTAAGTGTTTATACTAAAGTTTTGGTGTTATTTCACCTATTGCTTGACTGCTATCATGAACGCAAATGTCATTTTAACTATTTCAATGATTTTCTGAAAAATAAATAGTATTATTGATTTCACCTCATTAACTTACGGTTTTTGGGTCTAAAAACTATTTTAAGCACCTTTTGCATGAACACTGACGCTCACTAAGCCTTTGCTAAAGTATTTCACTTCTTTCTACAGGTTAGAGGTGAGTTGAGCAATGAGACTGGCTTGGAGGATCATGAGTATAAGGTGAATATTGCAGATTGAGTCATGGGTAGTAAGTTTACTTATATGTTTGGTTGATGTTATTAGGGCTGTAACCCTACTAGATAAATTGTTGAAAGTGTGTTCGAATTTGGATTGGACTACTTATTGAAAGGTTCACGCTTTTAGTTTAAGTCCCTTTCAGGTCTGAAAATTGGGGCGTGACAGAGTGGTATCAGAGCTTGGGCTTGTGCCTGAGCTATACTAGGATAGGATCCGTGGACTATTATAAGATAAGAGGTTGTAAGTTAAACCAAATAGGGTGTGAGACGCATTATTGACATGGACATAAATAGGTTCCAAGGTAAACTGAATAGACTGAGGTATTAATTACTGATGGAAATATTGGTTTCACTACTAGGTGAATTATATTAAGTGACTGTGCAAAAAAATTGATTTAATTTATACTAAGTCAAGGTTGGTATCTCGAACATTCTTCGTATCCAAGGAAAGAGACGGTATGTAGGATCCAGTGTAAATCAGATTATTTAGGAAAAATTAAGGTACATTCGATATAGTGAAATTACTTGGAGATTATGATGTGTGTGCGCTCTGTTACATATTCGTTTATGCTCACTGGTACTCAATTTGGATTTTTATCTCCACAGAGGGGAATCCGTCAGGGTGACCCTCTGTCGTCTTATTTGTTTCTTTTATGTGCAAAAGTTTTTAGTTGTCTTATTCAAGCTGAGGTGGATAAGGGTGAGTTGAATGGGATTAGTATTTTTCGTGGAGCTCCGATTGTTTCTCATTTACTCTTCGCAGATGACACTTTGATTTTTGCTCAAGCAGATGGTCAATCGATGTGGGTTATCCGTGATATTCTTCATAAATATGCTATGGCATCGGGTCAGGAGATCAATTTGCAAAAGTCTTCCATGGTGTGTAGTAAGAATGTATCAATTGAGAAGGCAAGGGGACTAGCTTCGGTGTTAGGGGTGAATCTCACGGACAAGCATGAGAAGTACTTAGGCCTTCCCGCAGTGGTGGGGCCTTCGAGAAGAGAGGTTTTTGCTTCCATTCGTAATAGGATTCATGGAAGAATTAGGGGGTGGAGTTCAAAGTTTCTCTCGCAAGCGGGAAAGGAAGTTTTATTGAAGGCAGTGATTCAAGCAATTCCGACGTATGCGATGGGGGTTTTTCGCCTCCCGGAGTATCTCCTTCATGAGATTGAATCTACTATGGCACAATTTTGGTGGAATAATAGAGATAGTAAGAAGATTCATTGGCTCGCATGGCAGAAACTATGTCAGAAAAAGGATGAAGGGGGTATGGGTTTTCGGGAGTTAAAGGCGTTTAATCTCGCGATGTTAGCCAAGCAAGGATGGAGGCTCATCGAAAACCCGAATAATCTGTTGAGTAGATTGCTAAAGGCGAGATACTTTCCGAATGATGATTTTTTGTGTGCAAAGCTAGGTTCTAAACCATCTTATACATGGAGGAGTATCATCGACGCTCAAAATATTGTTAGACATGGTTGTAGATGGAGAGTGGGGAATGGTGAACGGATATCCATTTCGTCTTATGCTTGGCTGCCCCGTAATAGGGACTTTCGGCCCATTACTAGAGACTTTTACCGCCGGATGCAAAAGTTAGTTATCTTATCGACAAAACAACGGGATGGTGGAATAGCGATCTCATTGATTTGTGTTTTTGGAGGGAGGATGCAGTGGCTATTAAGTCAATTCTGTTGGGGTCTCATCAAAATATTGATCGTGTTATTTGGAACGGGACCAAATCTGGAACTTTTGCAGTTCGGAGTGCATACCATCTAGCGCGTGATATGGAAATTTGTGGAAGAGCATCGTCAAGTTTATCTAAACCGCCTAATTTGTCATGGCAATTTATTTGGAGAGCGAGTGTTCCACCGAAGATAAGGGTTTTTGCATGGAAAGCTTGCAAAGAAGCTTTACCTTCTCATTCCAATTTGTTGAAACGTAAGTTGGAGGTTTCGAGGGGTTGCTCTATTTGCGAGTCGGAGATGGAAGATATTGATCATTGTCTTCGCTTATGCCCATACGCTCGTCAACTTTGGGCCTTGATGAATTTGCCGTCACGAATTATTCTTTGTGATAAAGAGTCGATTGAGGAGTGGTTTCGGTTTTGTCACACACATTTGGAGAAAGATCAATTTGCTGTTTTCCTTACATCAACTTGGTATCTTTGGTTTCATAGAAACCAAAAGGTCATGGAAAACATTGATACCCCTCCGGATATCCTTGCTTCTATGATACGGTCTTTCTTGGGTGTGTTTCAGGAAGCGGCTTTGCCAATTGCTTTGAGTGAATCGAATTTTAACTTAACCAAGTGGAGACCTCCGGATGCCAATTATGTTAAAGTAAATTTTGATTGTGCAATTTTTTAGGATCCACCAGGTACGGGTTTTGGCGTGATTGCCCGTGACTCGGAGGGCAAGGTTCTACGTTGGCATCGAGGCCGCTTTGCTTTCGTTTCGTCGGCTGAAACGGGTGAGGCTTTAGCTTGTCGGGAAGCTATTCGTCTTGTGGTTTCAAGTGGTTGGAGGCGAGTTATTGTCGAGGGAGATTGCCTATCCCTCATTCAAAAAATTAATTCACCATCGGAGGATTTATCTTCTATGGGTCCGTTGATTTTTGATTTTCGTGCGTTTACGTCTTCTTTTTCTTCTATTAGTTTTTCTTTCATTCGTCGAGTGGGAAATTTTGTTGCGCATTGTTTAGCGCGTGATGCTTCGATTATGATCTCGGGGGATAATTCTGATGTACCCTCTGGTGTGTTGGATTTGGTTTTGGCTAACTTAGCCGTTTAATATAGTGCATCTTTAAAAAAAATAAAAATTACTTGGAGATTCAATTTTAGTTCGAAATTTGAACATTAAGTAATGGAAGCACAGTGTTGATAGTTTGGAGAAATACTGGACAAAAGCTTATGAAATTCTTCATTCATAGAGCTCAAATGCGTTGTTCCTCACGACGAGTACCGATTAAGATTTAGAGTATTAAGTTTAGTATTGTAGTAATGTAGTAATTGAAATGAGAAATAGGATTTGGGAATATAATAGGTAAAATGTGAGATTAGATTTAGAAACATACTCCAATGAAAATCTTTTTGCTTCTAAAAGAAAAGTTGATTTGGACACCCTCGTGATTGCTCTAGCCTGTCTCAAGTTACTTTTACACAGTGATGTCTTTCACGTTGCGACTCAAGAAATTCGACTCAATGGAATCTGTTTCTGGATAAAAACAAATTGAATATGGAGAAATCAATATGATTGATTCGAGCCCCGTGATAATTCACCACTTAGAATTATCTAACAACCCCCGCATTCGAGTTCGGTACGCTAGATGGTGGTTCAGACTTTAACACTTCGACGTGTTATTTAAATTAATTGTTTGGACCGCAATTATTCAACAAAAGGAAATAAGCAAAAAGGGGAATCGAAGATACAAGTCCAGATATAGAATTTATCTATCAAATATTTAAATCTGATCAAAAGATAAACATTATACCTCCATATTGATCTTCAATTGAACACAAGCAGCTTTCTCAAGCAACTTGATAAACTTGAACAGGATCACCAAATATTGATTCTACCGAACTACGCTACTACTGCTAATCTACGCTATTGACTACTCCTAATTACGCCTACTCCTAGAGAGAAAAGACTAAAGCAGAGTTGATGATTTTTTGTTTTTTCTTTTTCTTTCTTCTCCTGGCCTTGCTTTTATCACGTACCCACATTCATCATGGCCGAGAACTGCTTCCCAACCGTACTTTTAAATTTCTTTTATTGGCGCGTCTTTGAACTGGGTTACTTCCTATTTTGTTGGATTCATCTTCAGATTTGGGCTCGATCACCTAATCCCTTTTAGAATAAACTAATTCAAATTAGGTGGGTTATTGAGCCCGTTTCATATTTTATTGATCAATGACTTTAATTGGGCTTGTTTGATTTAAGCCCATTTTCGAATTAGTCTTGGCTGTATAAGATATTTTATTTCAAGCCCATTTTCGGATAAAGGATAGTTTGGGCTTTCTTATCCGAAAAAGCCCATTTCATTTTGGGTGTAAACAAATGCCCCCCTAATACACGTGAATTAATTCAGATTTATGTGTATGAAAGGCACATTTGAATTCCATGTCATGAAAGGTCGTACCCTTTTTGTAACAGATTTAGTACTAGGTGATCATTCGGATTCCAGGTCGTCAAAAGTCACGTTTTTTTGTGACAAACTATTCATAATTTGGCAGCCATGCAAAGGCACGTCTTTCTGCATTCACCTTTGCCCCACGACCTTTCCATTAATGGTCATGTCTTTTCACTAACAAGCGATAAGGAACCTATAAATTATTGTGCTTCAGTTTTAGAGAACACAAGAATTCAAATTTCCTTCCTCCTTCTTCTCTGAACCTAAAAGCAAACTTTCCTTTTTTTACACCAGTTCTTCACCTGCTTCGATTCACACAGAAATGGCTTTTGCTCCACATCGTTCAGCGCACAATCTAACCTCCTTAGTTCCTCAATCGTCCGTTTTGGATTGTAAGGAAGCATCGCATCTCTGTGATGAGATTAGGGCATTTGAAGCCCATTATTCCGATGCCAAAATCCTTTCGCTCAACATACCGTTTATTGTCCCTCGATGGGCTTCCGACCGCCGGGGTCAAACCCTTAGCCATATAGCTTTGGGTCCTTGCTTTGGGTCCTTGCTTCGAGTCATCTGCCTTTGAAGATGAGGCCTCCCATGTACCTAGTTTGCTCGGGACATGGCCAGACCTCGAGTCCGATAATGCTCCGATTTGTCCAAAGGGTGCCCCTAAGTTTGCCTGGACTAGCCCAACAAAGCCAACCATAGGTTGGATTGGCAATACCGACGCCTTCCCCTGGTTCGACCGCCTCAATCGATTTCATGCGAAATGGGAGAATAATCGAGTAATGGGGCTAATTCGAATAGCCTGTTATCAAACTCTCCCTTTCGAGCAAGTTATGACGGATGCCCTAGCTCTTTCGTGGCATCCCTCATACAACTGCTTCGTTTTGCCTCGAGGGTTCCAGACCGTCACCCTCGAAGATGTGGCCCTGATTACAGGAGCATCCCCTCATGCGGTGATACTGCGTACTGGTGAAGCAAAGGCGGGTGCTCGAGCACTCCTGAAGGCCACCAATCTCTGGTTTAAACACCATGGCAAAAGTGGGGGTGCCAATATTTCTTATTCGGGATTGGTCAAATACTTCATTGACACAGAGGATGAAGTACCCGATTTCGAGGAGGTACTCTTTTTAAATTATGTTTTCTGCCGCCTATTCATGAATGCGGACTGTGCAGTCAATAAAATCTTCTTGCCTCTTGCTGCCAATATCGCCACAACAATGGAGCCTGTCGATTTAGGTCCTTTTTTCCTGGCCCACTTTTACAGGATGATGTATCACATCTATGAAAACCCTTCGAAGGTCAAGAGAGTCACAGGTCCATTGTGGCTACTGTCTTGTTGGGCATTTCTATATTTTGTAAATGTTGGCATTAAGTACCATGTACAATCATTCCTTGTTGGGAATTTCTATACTTTGTACATGTCGAATCTTTTTTTGATGCCCCTCCAAAAGGCTTCTTATCTGTTGGCATTAAGTACCATGTACAATCCTTTGTACATTTCTACTTGTTGCCCATTTTTCGAGATGAGACATGACCAAGCTTTGAACCATTGGTCTCATGTAGCTTTGCCCTCTTGGATGTTGGATATCGACTCCTTGAGGCATACCGATAAAGATCGGCCTTACTGGAGATCCGTTCTTTTTTCTCGAGATCTCTTTTACGCGGATAATACTCCAGGAGTTGAGGTTTACAATCCTCAGGTACACTTTATTTTTACAAACTTTTCATGTGTTGTCTTTCGAATACATGTTTCTAGTTTATTTACACATTACCCTTATGTTTTCTGCAGTTGTGCTCGAGGCAATTTGGTATTAGCCAAAGTTTTGCCCTCCCTTTTCTGGGTACTTTGAACCGTCCTTGGTCCGGGAGATCCTACACCATCCCTAGGACCAAGAGGGAATTGGCAGAGACAGCCATTCGAGGAAAACCCTCCAGCCAAGTGGTCATTTCTCTTGTTCCAATTTTCTGTAGGATCTTTCAAATAGACCCACATTTTGCTGAGCTTTGGAACCGAGTTTTGCAGCGTGCCTTCTCGAGACAAATCATTCGAAGGTTAGTTATGGACACTACAAGGTTTGGTGTTGGGTCTGTCGAAATGACTGCATTGTCAACACTTTTACTTTCTGAGGTATATTCATCTTATAAACAATTTCGTTTCTTTGCAAACTTTAAATGTCTTGGTTTTTTACCTTGAACTGCTTATACAGAATGACGCATATGTTATCCCTTATCCACTTACTTCGGGGTGGAGATTTGAGAGGGATATCCCTTTCTCCCAATATTGTGAAGGACTTTTCCAGGCTCTTCGAGCATCTGAGGCTCTGGCGGTGCTTCCTCTCAGAGTTATTCCACCTGATCCTCCCTTGAAGACGGCAAAAGGGAAGGCCCCAGTTATCGTTGTTTCTCCCTCTGTCACTTCAAAACGCAGGACTGGGGGTATCACCATCCAAGAACCTTCTCCAACCCCTCAAACTGATGTTGAGGATGAAAGTGATGATGATGTGCCCCTGATAATCCATAGGCGCGTTAAATCCCGATGGATACAAGGATCTTTCGAAACTGGTAATCATCTTTCCCTTTTTGATTTACACGTACATCCCTCAGATACTCTCTCTCATTTCTACTCACAGAGTATATACGTATAGGTCCTTCGAGCGGGAAAGTTGATCTTGAAGCGGTTCCTTCTGGGGAAGTCCCTCCTGAAGAGATTTCCCCTGTCGAAACCCCTATAATTGAACTTGGGGATGAGACCGAGTCTGATATCTTATCATTCAGCCTCAATCTGAGGAACGTACTCAAGTCCTTGAAGATCCTTCTTCAGGTATTTCACTCTTGTCAATAGTTCCTCTCTTCTTATTCGATATTGGAACTCTTGACTCAAATCTATTACCTTGCAGGTTCCCGAAGTGACGAAATTTCATCCGAGAGGCCTGCTCCTCTGGCAGAGCCAGGACTTGTTACTGAGGGTATCTTGGAGACAAGTTTCCCTGTCAACCTCCTCCCTCGAGGTTTTGGTGATGCAAGAGCTTTGAGTTCAAAGCCAACCGAGGAAGTTCCTGAGCCTCCCCATTTCGAAGGTATGTAAAAAGTGCTTCTTTCCTTCGACATTGTCTTTTATCGAAATTTTACCCTGACACTAACCTTTTTTCTGGGTTTAGGTGTCGAACTTACTTCCGAGGAGATATTGGAAGATTTAGTCGCGGCTCAATCTCTCGAGATTCAAGATGCTCCTCCTGCTTCGGATTCAATGCCAAATGTTGCCCTCCTTGAAGGCAAGTGATTGCGCCATATTTCCATGTTTTCGTTCATGTACTTCTTTAATTATTTCCCTTGGGTTTCGTTCCTTAATTATTTCGTTCAACATTTTCAGGGACCACCGAATCCATGCCTTTCTCGAGGGAAAATTTAAACGAGTCCCTCAACGTGATCAAACTTGATCCGACTAACTACGAGATGCTTGAGAGGCTTTGAGAGCTCTTGGATGGTGCGACGCCTAGGATCGCCATCCAGTGTCGCCCTATGTTTGTTGTGGCGAGGCAAATGTTCGAGAGTCACCTTGTTGCTATCCAGGGCCTGATAGATCAAGGTTTCACTCCCTTCGGAGAAGTGATTCACCCCACAGGATCATTCTAACTAGATCAATTCCAAGTTCGAGTCCCTACTTTGGAGAATACACGAACTGGGTACTTGGCCCAAGTTGCCGAATTGGACACCAGGATTGTCGACCTCCAAGCCGAGAGGGATCGACTTTTCGATCTGGCTAACAAAACTGGAGAGGAGTTGGCTGCTGTTCACCAGCAAATTACTCTTCTTACTCGTGAGTTCGAGAATATGGTTAGGCCAGCCTTACTTGAGAAGGACGCCTTTATTATGGCTATCAATGTATTGATAGAAACCTTGCGATTTATAGTATAGTTTCGTAGAGTAGGATATTTTCGACTAACATTGTATTCTACTCACCATTTATAAATAAATTACCAGTTCCAGGCAATCTTTCGAGTATTACTTCTTATCTTTTTTCAATTGTAAAGAACCCATTGCTTCACATTCTTTTGGTTCGAGTGCTCCACACTGAAATGGGGGCCCTTTTATGAAATCTACGAGGTCTACCTCATACGCATCTTCCCAAGGTGCAGATATTTAGAAGGTATTAAGTCCTTAGTGTTTCCTTAGACTTTCTTCCCTTAACATATTTTCGTATCTAGTGGCACTTTCTGCCAAGCTTCAAAAATCTGGGAATATCATCCCATTAAATTTTATCCTAAAATCGAAGGACATATTTTGTTGTGCCAATTGCACAAACTCAGACTCAGGTAGATTCAAATGGCACTTAACTCGAGCCCTTTTGAATCTTGATGGGAATTCTTCTACAAACTCCCCTATGTTCTGTCTAATTTTAGCCAGATCACTCATGGATATCCCAGGATCTGTTTGAGCGAAGTGATTTTGAAATTGGAACTGCATTTCGTCCCAAGTATGTATTGGGTTCAGAGATAAGTTAATATACCAATTAAATGCTGACCCTATGAGAGAAATAGGGAACAGTCTCAATTTAAGGTAATCTTGGTCGGCTGCCTCTCGACAATGACAGGTAAATCGAGATAGATGTTCTAAGGCTGATACGTTATCATCTCCTGAGAACAGTGTAAAGTTTGGAACCTTATATGTTCAAGGAAAAGGAAAATTCCTATCTACCCATTCGGGGTACAGATTCCTCGGAATCAGTCTTTGGTTCCTTCGATAGCCAGGACCATACATTCTTTTGATTATTAACTCAATTTGATTTCCCAGAGGATCTTGCACTTGTGGTCCAAGGTTACCCCCCATGTAATTGTTGGGAATGGCTTGCCACCCAACATATGGCATCTGGAAATTATTTGGGGTGTATGTATAATTCGGGTTATTTGGAAATCCAGTGAAACTTTGATTTCCTGTATTCATATTGTTATTCGAGGTTCCAGGAAAATCCGGTCCCTGATATTGGCCTTGCCCCCCAGCTACATACTCTTGGGCAAAGTTCGTATTCGGAGGGTACCCTGCTGGGATTTGTCCCATTCCATTCGGTGGCAGGGGACCACTAGGCCTCACATTTTGTGTATTAAGCAGGTTCGAACTTATACTATACACATCAGGATGTGGTGCTTGGTTATGATTCGGGTTCATATTCTGAAAATTGTTGTTATTGTTATTATTGGTTTCGAGAGGTGAGGGTCTTGAAGTTTGGCCGATTTCGAATTGACCATTTCTAGGCCCGTTCTCTCGAGGATATCCCAGAGGAACTTCGTTCGGATTAAGATACCTACTTTGGGTCCTAGGCTCCATCAATTGTGATACTTTCTCGATTAAAATATTATGCTTGCTTATTAAGGGTTCGAGACCTAATGCTACTTGAGTGTTTATCATATTCGAGAAAACATCACAAGTTTGATTAAAGATTTCACCGAGTCCGGATATGACTCTGGTGACTTCTCTAGCTAAACCATCTCGAGCACTCACGGCAATGTCTTGTACGATTGCTGTGAATATTCGAGCGGACTCCTGCGCTAATGCTCTATATTGATCATTGAATTCCCTTCTTTGATCTTCTCGAGCACCCGCTAGGGTCTGTTTCATGAGACGGACAAACTGTTCGTACATTTTGTCTCCTCTAACCTTGTTTTTTGCTACCGATTAGATATCCAACTCCTCGGTGCATTCATCACGAGAGAACTCGTCTGACATCGATAATGTTTTGGTTAGTATGATTTAAATGTTTTTCAAGAAATTAACTTCACAGGGACCTGCTCCCACTGTGGTCGCCAAAAATTTATTTCTGGATAAAAACAAATTGAATAGGGAGGAATCAATATGATTGATTCGAGCCCCGTGATAATTCTCCATTTAGACTTATCTAACAACCCCCGCGTCCGAGTTCGGTACGCTAGACGGTGGTTCAGACTTTAACACTTCAACGTGTTATTTAAATTAATTGTTCGGACCGCAATTATTCAACAAAGGGAAATAAGCCAAAAGGGGAATCGAAGATACAAGTCCAGATATAGAATTTATCTATCAAATATTTAAATCTGATCAAAAGATAAACATTATACCTCCATATTGATCTTCAATTGAACACAAGCAGCTTTCTCGAGCAACTTGATAAACTTGAACAGGATCACCAAATATTGATTCTACCGAACTACACTACTACTGCTAATCTACGCTATTGATTACTCCTAATTACGCCTACTCCTAGAGAGAAAAGACTAAAGCAGAGTTGATGATTTTTTTGTTTTTTCTTTTTCTTTCTTCTCCTAGCCTTGCTTTTATCACGTACCCACGTTCATCATGGCCGAGAACTACTTCCCAACCGTACTTTTAAATTTCCTTTATTGGCACGTCTTTGAACTGGGTTACTTCCTATTTTGTTGGATTCATCTTCAGATTTAGGCTCGATCACCTAATCCCTTTTAGAATAAACTAATTCAAATTAGGTGGGTTATTGAGCCCATTTCATATTTTATTGATCAATGACTTTAATTGGGCTTGTTTGATTTAAGCCCATTTTCGAATTAGTCTTGGCTGTATAAGATATTTTCTTTCAAGCCCATTTTCGGATAAAGGATAGTTTGGGCTTTCTTATCCGAAAAAGCCCATTTCATTTTGGGTGTAAACAGAATCTTTTATGCAGGTGTAATCTTCCGCTTTGTCGCCTAAGCAATTCCATTCCATGTAAATCTTCAATGAAGAAGTCAAATTAGATTTTATCATCTCCTGATTAATCATTTTCTGACCACAAAAATAGATTTAGAAGAATGAGGCCATAGCCTATGTGCCATTTATTTCATCGTTCATGGTTGCTTCCCACCTAAAAGGCCTCATCGTTCCTACAATTTATTTTAGGGATAATTACATTTACACCCCCTCACTAATTGGGTAATTACAAAAACCTCCCTCACTAATTCATAATTACAACTACACCCCCTCGACCCACTTTCGGGCACTTTGGGCTGACTGAAAAGGTAAAAGGTCAAGTTTGCCCTTTGATTTTTCAGAATTAAAAAAATAAAATACATGAACAGTAAATTACCAAATCACCCCTTCCTCTATAATAGATGGGATTGATCATTTTTGGCGCCCATTTGCATTGTCTCTCTTCCAAGAACACCATTTCACTCAACCCACCATACCAACTTCAAAATCGCCCTGTAAATCGCCGGAAATCGTCGGAAAGTTGCTATCTTTTGCGTTCGTTCAGTCTCAGACGCTTTTCGACCCAAAAAGGTATGTCCAAACCCTTCTTTGGTTTTTTCTTAAAATGATAATAAGTAGAAAATGTAGTCTTTATTTGTTGTTGGTGTTGGTGTTTTACACCTTGCATTTGAAATTTTGGGTCTGATTTTGGCAATATGTCGTGAGATATAAAAAAAAAACCATAATTTTTTTGTTTTTTTAAAAAAAAACTTTTGTACTAATATTCCATAAAACTCGTATAATGTGTAAATATTATGTGTATTTTGACTCAAAAGTGTTATCTTTGCTAAAAATTAGAAACCCTAGATTCAGAATTTTTGGGTTTTTTGGGGCAGAGACAATTTTTTGAATTTTTTGGTGTTTAACTCTACTTTTATATGGTATTAACATGTATATTTGTGTATTTGTACAGAGATGGCATTTCGTGGAAAGTATGATATTGTACTCCACATACTTGGTGGGCAGGATATGTTAACTGATGTGAATTCAAGGTGGTACACACACAAAAACCTAATAGATGACATATCCAAATCCTATTTAATGCCTTTTTCACTGTCAATTTGTATGGATGTGAGCTATGAGGTTGAAGGCACCTTAGAAAGGATTCATATAAGAAGTGATGAAGATGTAGTTTCCATGTTTGATAGAAATAGGAGTACTAGAGAAGTGCACATATGGATTGACATTGATGTGGTGGAGCCCTTAGGTGTTGATAAGAGTAATAATGACTATGTCATTCACTTGGAGAGTAGTGTAGATAAATCTGTTGATGGTGATGAGGAAACTGGTGATGGTGTTGATCGAAATGTTGTTGATGAAGTTGCACAAATAGGAACTGCTGCTGGGATTGATGAAAATGTGCATGGTGTTGCTGGTCTTGATCAACTGGATGATTAGTTGGGTGTTGGGGGAGGGGATGAGGGTGTTGAGCAGGGTATTGGTGAAGGGGATCAGGGTGGGCAGGGTGTTGGGGGAGGGGATGAGGGTGAAGGGGATAAGGGTGTTGAGCAGGGTGTTGGTGAAGTGGATCAGGGTGAGCTGGGTGTTGGGGGGGGATGAGGATGAGCAGAGGGTTGAACATCAAGGGGGTGAGGGTGAGCAGGGGGTTGATGATTTAGTTGCTGATTGGATTGATGAACAAGAGCATACTGACACTGAGCCATGTGATAGTGACATTGTGTTTGAGACAGATGACAGTGAGACAGATGATAGTGAGTCTAGTCAAAGTGGGAATGAGGATGAGGCTAAGGATGAGGCTGAGGATGAGCCAACTGAAGCTATGGGTGAGGCTGAGCCTAGAGATGAGGGTGGCCCTTCTGAAAGGATTGTGGACTCAGACAATGAGAAGGTCATGAGTGATTACAGCTCTGATGACTTTTGTGGGTTGAATGATTTGGACAGTTCAGATGAGGAGGGTGAATTAGATGCCATGGATCAGTACCTCAATCAGAATGATGTGGATTTTGATAATGATGAGGTGGATTTGAGAGTGGGTGATATTTTTGCAAATGTCCAAAAATTCAAGGAATCTTTGAAAGAATATTCAATTCAAGAGGGCTTTGAAC
Source organism: Buddleja alternifolia (assembly GCA_019426215.1). Taxonomy (NCBI): domain Eukaryota; kingdom Viridiplantae; phylum Streptophyta; class Magnoliopsida; order Lamiales; family Scrophulariaceae; genus Buddleja; species Buddleja alternifolia. The sequence goes on from CM033403.1 coordinate 16,101,571, forward strand.
TGTTTAGGGTAAAAAATGAGAGAAAGAGGGTGACTGTTAAGTGTGCTGCTCTAAACTGTCCATGGAGAATACATGCATCTCCATTGGCAGATGGTGTGACATATGCAGTGAAGACATTGACAAAAGAACACACTTGTGTGAGGGTGACAAGTTTAAAGGAGGCTTCATCTGCTTGGATGGCAAGCAAGTTAGTCAATATGTTGAGGGAGAATCCAAACATGAAACCAAAGGGCATCAGACATTTTTTGGAGAAGTATAGCCTTAATCCACCATACATGAAGATATATACGGCAAAAAAGAAAGCAATGGAGATGATTGAAGGTGGCTATGCAGATGCATATGCATTATTACCAAAATATGCTGAGATGATAAAAAGAAGCAATCCTGGGAGTGTGGTTAAACTTCAGTCAACTTTGGAGAATGAAGGTGAGGAGGGGGGATCTTCATCTGCTGCAGCTACACCATGTTTTAAGAGAATATTCATTGGTTTGGATGCTTTAAAAAAAGGTTTCTTGGAAGGTTGCAGTCCTTTTTTAGGGTTTGATGGATGCCATCTGAAGGGTCCATATGGAGGTGTGTTGTTGGCAGCAATTGGGTTAGAGGGCAACAATGGACTATTCCCTCTTGCATGGGCAGTTGTAGAGGCAGAATGCAAAGAAAGTTGGTGTTTCTTCTTCCAAGGACTTGAAGAAATGCTAGGAGGGTTCAGATAAGACAAGCCTTGGACCTTCATAAGTGACAGACAGAAGGTATACCTTTAAATTTTTTGTATATGTAATCATTTACTTCAACATATTAAGTTCATTTGTGGGTGTACTTGTATGGATTGGTACTGAACAGGGGGGAGGGGGGAGTATATATAATATTTGGTTCTGAACAGGGAGTGTAGTTGTAAGGTTTGGTACTGAACAGGGGGTGTAGTTGTAAGGTTTGGTTCTGAACAGGGGATGTAGTTGTAAGGTTTGATACTGAAAAGGGGGTGTAGTTGTAAGGTTTGGTTCTGAACAGGGGATGTAGTTGTAAGGTTTGGTACTGAACAAGGGGTGTAGTTGTAAGGTTTGTAATGTGTTTTTGTTTGTTTTTCAGGGGTTGTTGGATACCATTGGAGACCTGGTGCCTCATGCTGCCAATAGGAGGTGTGCCAGACACATTTTTGCCAATTTTAGGCAAAGCTTTGTAGGGAGGCAATTGAAAAAACAGTTTTGGTTGACAGCAAGGTCATACAATGAGTATGGTTTCAATATTGCAATGGCCAAGATCAAGGAGGTTAATCCTGAGGCTTATACATGGCTCATGAAGATTGACTGCAGCATGTGGGCTAGGCATGCATTATCCACTGCCTTGAAAAATGATCATATCACCAACAATATTGCTGAGTCTTTCAACAGTTGGATAGGTGAATATAGGGACAAGAATGTGTTTTTATTGTTGGAGGGTATCAGGAGCAAGGTTATGAAAAGGTTGCATAAAAGAAGGCAAAAATGGGTGAGTTGGACAAATGAAATGATGCCAAACATTCTGAAAAAGGCGAATGCTCAGAGAAGTTGGGTTAGGCACTGTAGAGTGCTGATGGCAAGCTTGGTAGAGTTTCAAGTGAAGGAAAGAGAAACAAGTTATGTTGTCAACTTGAAAAACAGAAGCTGTGATTGCAGGATTTGGGATGTATCTGGGATACCATGCAGGCATGCATGTTTGTCTATTGCACACAACAGAGACAGAATTGAGAAGTACACTCATAGCATCTATTCAAAGGACATGTACATGTGATCCATCCAGTTCCAGATCCTAAATTTTGGCCAACACTTGAGGATATTGTGCCATTAACATTACAACCTCCAGAACTGAGAAGGCTGCCTGGCAGACCTAGACAAAACAAGAGAAAAGAGGGTTGGGAGCCTTCTTCTACTCAAAATGGTAATAATGAGGATGGTCAAGATAATGGCCAAGACTTCTTGTCTTCAAAAAGAAAGTGTAGAATATGTGGATTTTTTTGGGACAATAAAAGAACATGTCAAAGAACCAATTTGCACAGAAGGAGACAAAGGAGGCAGAGAAGGAAAAGGAGAAGGACTGGTGGTGATGATATTAATACTCAGGTATATCACTTTTTAATGTTCAATTTAGTTGAATAAATTCCATGATTAGAAATGTAATTTAATTGTCTAATGTGGTACGTGTGCCAGGACTAGAGGGCTGATGGCAGTGAGCCTACACAAATGGATATGGACAATGATGTCCCTCTTGCAGACATTCTGGCCCGGATGAGATCAAGGAGAAGCAGAACAAATGGTGGTGCAAGTGGAAGTGTTGAGGCTAGTGAAAATGCAGCTGCTAGTGAGCATCAAGACCAACAACCCTATGTTCCTTCTTTTGGTGGAGAGCATCAAGCAGCAAGTGAAGATGGTGGTGGGGAGGTTAACTTTGATACATCACTTGATCCTTCTTTGGATCATTTGTTCTTCTTTTAGGTATCTAATTATATCCTGAACAATTTTGATTTTTTTTTGGGCATATATTGTGATTTTAGGTGCATATATTGTGAATTCTAGTATACCTGTAAGTTGTGAAACAATTCTTGGTTTTTTGTTGGTGATTTTGTGCAGCTCTTTTGGGTTTTTGGGGTTGGTATATTAGAACCAAATTTGATAGATGAATTGTCGGGATTATGAATTGTGTAAGTTAATGAAAAGTTGCTACTCAATTATATAACAATTTGCTTTCCATTACAATGTCATTCCATTACATGTCTTTCCATTACATGTCTTTCCCTTATAACTACTTTAACAATAATAATAAACTACTTGAACAATAATACAAACTGACATAATAAGTAGATGGCAAGAATGGCCAAATTTACAGTAATTAAATGATAAATTAGCCTAATTGATGGATCATTCACATTTAATTGCCTAATTTGTGGAGCTTCTTCAGTGGTGCGCATGTTCCTTTGAGAGTTGAAGCTGCCTTGGACCTCGTGTTCCGTAGCTTGGTTATACGGCTCGCACCAATGAGAAAAACCATGAATCGAACATCTATAATATAACCTCCCCGGATTTTCTTCAAATTCAGAAACATTTATTGTAGTTTTCCTCCCACAATTCCACTTAATACACGATTCCTTCCTATATTTCACTCCGAAGCAGCTTGAGGATTGACTTGAGGAAGCCATTCTCACATTTCAGATGGTGTAAACAAGACAAAACTACTGCATTTATACCAAGCCCCAACGGTCAGGTCCCCAACGGTCATATTTTTTTATTGTCAAAACATTACATTGACACCCCCTGAAAAAATGGTAGACATTACATTGACACCCCCTGGGGTATATTGGGCAATCACTATTTTTGGACTATTTGGTCCAGGTTGGTTCAGGGGTATTTTAGGGAAAGCACAAAAGATTCTTGATGACATCATCAAAAATCTGCCCGGAAAAATTGGCAGGGGGGTGCTCAAGTAATCCAAAAAAAAATCGAGAGGGTGTGGTTGTAATTATGAATTAGTGAGGGGGGTTTTGTAATTACCCATTAGTGAGGGGGGTCTAGTGTAATTATCTCTTTATTTTATCTCCTCTCTGGAAGGTATCTTCTAGTTTTTCCGCTGACATAAGTTCTTATTGCTTAGATCAAATGACGTCGTGGAATCATTCCTTTTTTATACAATCGACGGAAAATTTGTTTTCCACTGTTTTAGAAGAACTCGCGCCAATTTACAACAATGCGGCAAAAACTTTTCTTATTACGATAAAAAGAAATAAAGAGACTTCTGCAGCAACTTTGTAATGGTACGCGATGATGCCAAATTAACCATTGATGCACAAAAGATCATACGTGCCCGCTTTACTAAGGAGTTGAGAAACGTGAATATAGTGGTCGTAGGTTGGTTCATTTCATCTCCTACACTACACTGTTCATCATCGTACTCGTGATCATGTTGGGGCATGACACGCTGGCAGCGCTATTCTAGCAGCGATGCCGCGACGGCGACGTCCCTTTTTTTTTTTTAAACATAAAAATGCAGCCCTCGATTTTTAGATTAATATCAAATCTACGGATCCAAAAATTAAACAAAAAATCCAACCAATTCCAATATGCAATAAAACTAATTTGAAAGCATATAAACACGAAAAAAAATCTGAGCCACGTCTAAACATTGGCTCTGATACCACTGTTGGGAACGGGGATACCGGCGCACAACCCACGGGGATACCGGCGCAGCGGAATACATATAATGCAAAAATTTAAGCAGAATCCTTGAAATTAGGGCTAGGTCGACATGGAACCATCGGATTCAAAACTATACTAGAAGAAAGTTTACTTGTGTTTACCTCTTGTAGACCTTAAAGCAGCAACGTCTTTTTAAGCTACTCCCTGCTACAGTCTTCGAATTGAATTGGCCTAGCGCCCCAAGCGTTGCACCTCTGAGATGTATCCACACCCTAGCTCGTACCCTCAAGTATCTCCACCAGTGCTAGCAAGGAGAATATTGAATCTTGGCTTTTTAGGAAAAAGAGTTTGGAATTATTTAAGTGTTTTTCGCACTCAATACATGAGTTTGAAGAATTAATGTGAAAGAAAATATTGGGAGAGAATAATAGAAATTTTGTTTCTTTGAAAACTTATTTTCTCATGTAATTTTTCAAAACCAAAAACCATTAATTTTCATTCACTTGCATTAGGTTAAAAAGAGGTGGAATACACACATATACATAGTCCATCTAGGGTTAAAACCCTAGGTGTGTACACGCCTACTACTCCCCTAAAAAATAGGGAGTAGGCGTGTACATATATATATATATATGTATATTTCCTTTTCTTTTATTCTCTCTCCTTGTTTAATTGGACTCCTTCCAACTAACTAGATATTACCACATCTAATAATATCCTAGTATATATCAAATAGAATCCTTCCATATCCAATTAAATAGTTACTTTAATTAATTAAGGATTCTAATTAATATATTTATAGGATATTAATTAATATATATATTTTACAAATTTGGTGAGCAAGATAAATCTTTCCACCGAATCCATACGCACAACACACACGCCACACGTGCACTTTGTGTATATATATATATTATTTTATTTTCTTTCCTCTAATTAATTAATTAGTCCTTTCCAATTTAATATTCTAATATTAAATTATAGGACCATTAAGTAACTAGTTAAATTAATTCCTTTTCAAAGAATTAAATAGCCAATAGGTACTACACTAAGTTATGTGTGTGACCCCACTGGCTCGTTGTCAAGCTAGCAATAAGTCCCCGTAGGCTAGATTAATTATTCTAAATAATTAACTAATCCTTGAATTAATTCCACCAAATTAATCCAAGGCACCTATTGGTCATGGCTCGATATCTAGCAATGTCGCCATGACTACCTAGATATCAACGATGAAAAACAAAAACCTATCCGAGTTACGATCGTCATGCGAGTGGAATCCCTTCATCATTTTCCCGTCCATGGTCTTGGGGTATGGCGACAGTCGAACCCTAATAACCTTGGAAACTATAACTGTGTTGTGACATCTAATGATCCAGTCTTCTAATCCGGGATTACCAATCCCTCTCAGAAGACAAACACTTTGATCAAAGGCTTTTAACGATCATTTAGATTCTCGCAACAGCATAGGAAATACCGGGTACTCGTGACCTTGGATGAATCCCTCTCCGAATGCCATTTGTTCCACTGCACTACCAAACTATACCCAACATATACACCGTATAACTCTCCTGGAGTGCACCTGCATATCAAAGCAGAGTGGGTAGTGCTCTTTCCAAATGACATCTTAGGTCCAAGGATTAATCTAACACTACGAAACCCAAAGACTTCATGTTCGACAGCACCAAATAGGAGTCCTTAAGCGGGGCCGTTCAATCCCATAATCTAGTATGAATCTTCATACATGTATTGTCATACAAGGCATCGACAATGGAACGAGTCGACCTCTTGGAAGAGTTACATGTATGAACAAGTCTTGATGAGGCCAGTGATATCCCACATCTCACAGCCTCTATGACTTGGAACAATATTTAGGATTACGGTCTTTGAGAGCATTCCATATGTTTTCCCTGACCGCTCCCCTAACCATATGTAATCCATGGGATCTTTATCTATACTATCACTAGTTATGACAATAAAGAAGCATACCATAAATGAAAGCTCAATATATTTAAAACAAGATTGTCATAGTGTTACATTTAATTTGGCTAAGTCCAAAACAATTGGCTCGCCGGGCACCGAACACTATCAGTGGCGACGGTGCTAGACATCGAACCACGACCAATAGGTGTCTTGGGTTAATAGGTGAAATTAATCCAAGGCCTAATTAATTATTATGAATAATTAATCTAGTCTTTGGAAGGACTTATTACTACCTTGTTAATGAACCTAAAAGGGGTCACACACAATACTTAGTGTAGTACCTATTGGCTAATTAATTCTTTATGAATTAATAGAGAGATTAATTAATTGGAATTAATTAATCAAGAAAAGGAATAAATTAATTAAGTGGTCTTAATTAATAAAATTCATATAATTTAATATTGGAATATTAAATTGGAAAAGACTAGTGAATTAATTGGTGGTCTAATTAATTAATATATGAAAGAGGAAATATATATATATATATATATATATATATATAGTTTATACATATGGGGCGTGTATATATATATGTGTGTAGATTTGGTGGAGGATTTTATCTTGTTCACCAAGTCTATGTATATATGTATATATATTTAATATATATATATATATATATCCTATAATATATTTGCTAGGATCTATTCTAATTAATTAGGTAACTAATTGATGTGGAAAGATTTTATAAATATATGATTAGGATAAATATTGAAGATATGGAAATATCTTATTTGATAAGATATGATATATTTGATATATATCAAATATATGGAAATATCTTTTTAGTTGGAAAGATATCCAATTAATTAGGGAAAAGAGTTTGAAAAAAGATGGAAACTAAATAAAATAACATACATACATACATATATCACAAGTGTGAACACACACACTAAGGGGTGTGTGTGTGTGTTGGGCGTGTAGCCCTATATAAAACAAGGTTTTTAAGTATTAATTCTTTTTCTCCAACTCTTCCACCTCTTTCACAATATTCTTCCAACTCATGTGTTGAGTACGAAGAACACCAAAAATATGTTCCTACCCAATTTTCATAAGTCAGGATTCGATATTTTCCTTGCTAGCACTGGTGGAGATAATCGAGGGTACGAGCTAAGGTGTGGATAAACATAGAGGCGCTAAGGCAAATCCAATTTGGAGAGGCGTAGCAGGGAGTTGCTTAAAAAGACGTTGCTGATTTTTGGTCTTCAAGAGGTAAACACGAGAAAACTTCCTCTAGGATAGTTTTGAATCCGATGGTACCATGTCTACCTAGCCTTAATTTCAGGGATGCCGCTTTAATTTTTTAAATTATGTCTTTCGCTGCGCTCGGCGTCCCCGGAGGTTGTACTGATCCCAACAGTGGTATCAAAGCCAAGGTTTTGACATGGCTCGGATTCTTTGTATGTGTTTATGTTTATGTGTTTTAAATACTACTACAAAAATGCCCTATTACAACGGGTTTTTTGGGCCTATTACAGCGGTTTTAACCGCAGTAGTAGGTACCGCTGTAATTGGTCAAGGCCTATTACAGCGGCTAAAAACCGCTGTAATAGGTACCTATTACAGCGGTTAATAAAATAACCGTTGTAATAGGTATACCCTATTACAGCGGTTATTCTATTAACCGCTGTATTTTAAAAAAATTATTATATTTTTTTTTAACCGAGCGGTTATGCAAATAACCGCTGTAATAGGTACCTCTATTACATCGGTTGTTTCTATAACCCCTGTAATAGGGGTACCTATTACAGCAGTTACTTTTATAACCCCTGTAATAGGGGTATTTTTTTAAGTTTTTTTTTAATAAGCCAGATCAAAAAGAAAAGGAAAATAAAGCCATACTCATCAAATTTCTTAGCATATGATATCCTAACAGAAATTAATAAGATTCTATGCCTATGACTTCAGAATTGTAAAGCATAATTAATACATAGAACTAAATCAGTGCAATTTTACACGAACAAGTCTCGCCCCAAAATTCCAAATCAAAACCAATCAACAATACATAAAAACACACTTCCAATAACTACTCAATTCCTAGAGAGATTCTCAACATACGACTTCATAGCGCAAACAAAAGCAAAGCTCATTCAGAACCAAAAAAAAACTATGCAGCACAGCAAAACCCTAGAAATAAATACCTAACACCAAGAACACGAAAATCATCACGAGAAGTGGCCTCGTCGGGAGTCTGCTCTGCACGAAGACGATGACCATCAAAGAGAAGCGCGATGGAGTTGAAATCCACCGATTGTCAATCACACTAAGCATTCATAAGCTTCTTCAGCGGTGTGCTTCTCTTAATCCTGAAAAATACTTCATTTCCATCCTACACAACAACATCAATTGAAAAACTTCAGGCATCAAAGTAGTACTCGCAATGAATTCCACAAATTATGCTCTGCCTAGTCATTAGAATTTGAGAACAATCCATGTAACAATCATAATTCTCAGAATTTAAATGCTCTATGTAACTTAGTACCTTAGTTTGAATTAAAAGGTATATGCATGCATTCAGATCAAATGAAGCAAATTGGACGGACTGGAGTCTTTTGGTATAAAATAAAAAATAAAAGACAATCACCATGTATTTCCAGAGAACCAGCAATTCCATTTCACTCTCATGCTTGTGTCACCCGCACAAAATCTTATAATTCATTGCACAGCCATAGATATAAGTAGAACATCAATCTTTATTTATTTATCCCACAGATACAACCCTAATGAACAATTTATAGTGTGTGAAACATAAATATTTATGCAAATATAAGAAAAAATTATGTTCAGGAAGAAAAAAAAATCTCCTTGTATAACTAGTAAAGTCACTATCAACGATAGAGTAAATACTCACCACTTAGCAAGCTTCTGAATTCTCTCTTCCATATCTAACCTTGAAACTCTAGGTTTGTCAATGACATCCTAATCCAAAGAAACAATCAACACTCAACGAATCCTGAATCATAATGCTCAATTATCCAAATCTAATACAGATCCAGGTAATGAAATTACCTAACACCGGCATCGGCAAGCAAGGCCGGCAAGACCTCATCACCCCCATCGACGCCGAATATCATCGGTCACGGTTCCAACAAGCACTGCAGTCCAAGTGACCATGTTCAGCAGAATTCAACAGTAACATAAATGGTTATTGGTTTATTACAGATAAACCATAAACACAAGTTCTTCAATTGAAATGGTTTATTAGAGATAAACAATATCCATCAAAAACACTAACATAAATGAAAATTTGATCACATTCACAAACTTTTCCTACTAACTATCAAGAGTTTTCATTTTTACTCACCCAAATTTTGCAAGATAATTAGAAATTTTGAAAGTTATTATGAGAAAATATAAAAAATATTGAAAAAAGTGAACACTAGAGCATTTACATTATATACTTATGGTTTAAAAGAAGAAGGGTGAATGTAAATAAATTGATGTGATTCGGAAAATTAAGAAAGGTAGTTTTGTCTTTCCAATGGGACCATACAGTAAATATATACATTACAATAACAATGCTACCTCTTTCCACACAAGCACACACAACACACACACAAATTACACCTATTTTCTTCGAACTCTAGATACATAATATCAATGAAAACATCCATTGTAAATTAGGGAATTTACAATAACAATATAGAAGTAGCATGTCGAAACCTATCATTTAGTCAAGCATAAGTTGACGGTATGTATATTAGTTTCAAAATCATACATAACCATTACCATTTACCAATTAACCAACATAACTGTGAAATTTTCAACATTGTACAATACAAGATAATCAGTTATAAGATTAAGACAAAACCAAGTAGACAATATAACAAATGTAAAAAAGCAGGTTCAAAATCCCAGAATTAGAACTAATACATCACAGAATTTTTCGCACCAAAAATAGGTCAATACAATTGGTCATAAATATCATTATTAAGCTAAAGACACACATCATTACAATCACTACGTATGAAACTTTTCTTATATATATAATGAAGTGTGAATCATAATGTAGCAGGATTAGTCACCCCATTGTTTATTAAAAGTTGCAACAAAGAATATTTCTTCATTTACCTATAGTTGAAATCCCACCTAAAAGATTTTAGCTCAGCATTTCTAAGTCCACAAGATCAGCTTACAATTTCCTGAAATAAAAAAGAAACTAATAAGCATTACACCAATAGCAACAAAACCAGCATTGAGAAAATGGGGAATAACACCCATTATCTCTCCTTTCCAGCTATCTTACATTTCTGTCAGCTAGGGATTTCATCGAACATGATAGATACATTATGAACAAGAGTAGTATTTACAGACATCACACTCAAAATGTGCTCATATGTACTTCTTAGGTTGAGTCATAGTCACACTCATGGTCATTGACACTAATTTCTGAATGAATTACAAGAAAAAGCACATCAGATAATCATTAGAAAAGAGAAACACACTTTTTTTTTTTTGGTTATTAACCAGGGTGTCCACCGCCGATTGCAGTGACTATTTCCACCTCCGATCGCAATGACTATTTCCCTCGCTGATTGCAGGCACCTCTAAGGGTGGAACAGCTGGCCAAGGAAATCTGCTTCATTCCCAAGGTCAAGAATCGAACTCTTGACGTTTGGTTAAGGGTGGAGAAGCCCCTACCACTCCACCACAACCCCTTGGTTAGAAAAGAGAAACACACTGATACTAAGGAACAAGCGCAAAATTTGAGCTCCAATAAAAAAAAAACAGAAAACTTAATCAACGATTAAAATCATCCACTTCGAACGATATACTTCTCTCCTTCCATCAACGATTAAAATCGAACAAAAACTCAATCAAAACACCAAATCACAACAATTAAAACAGAAAATGCAACACCAAAGCACTAAATTCAGATTTCATTTTATAAATACACCAAATCACAACATTAAATCAACAAAATCACGAAATTTCGATCGGAATAAAATTACCTCAATAAAAATTAAACCAAACCTCATAAATATGAATACGTACAAATATTTATATATAATCTAAGCTATCGCGTACCTAAAAATGGACTCCCACAACTTCTTCACTGACTGCTTTAGCATTCAAAAGGCTCTATTATCGGTCTTTTCTCACACACATGATGCAAGTTAAAGTTAAAACATATTACCAGACTTCACTAACTTTGAAGAGTTTATCTTAGGCAACATGAATGAAGCAACAGCTCGACATAGCTTTCACTAAATTAAAAATGAAGAAATACTTTCAAGTTGGGACCATTTTCATCATGACCAGCAATGAGAAAAGACACACCAAAAGGTCTCAACTGCATAAAATAAAAGGAATCAGAATTCGAATGAAAAACTAAATTGTTCAAAATCTCATGTCTGTTAGCATATATCAAAAAGCATTCTAAGATGCAGATTAAATCCATGAAATAGTAGACATTTGACAGGAGCAGCTCTAAAAAATTCATTCGATTACATACCAAAAGCATGAAATAGGAGAAAATGGATGATTACATAGCAAAAGCGGTGAAGTAATGCGCTTCTCAACAGCAAGAACAACTCCTTCCTTGTCTTTATTCCAATTGCAGTCGACTCCAACTAAACAAAATCAAAAAATCCAAACACTGCAACTTTTAGAAGAAAAAAAACCTAATCTATAAACTACATACAATGCTTCCACATTTAAATCATCACAATAATAATAACCTTGATTGCCTCAATGGCATAATAGACTTGAAACAATCTGCCTTCAGGGTAGAAAGTGTCAACTCCTCTATCATACACAGTCCTTTGAAAACATATAGATACAATAATTCAAACATCATTACAAGTTACAAACAAATTAAACTTCACAAAAACCCTAATTTTTTGTACATAAAAATGCGCCTTACCTTGTGAAAAACATTTTCGATTTCGTAACCTAGGGTTTCGAATTACCTACAAACAGATTAAATCAAGAGCTAAATTCAGATAATTAAAGCAAAATTGCGTTATTATAACAAATGATAATTAGAAATCTGAGGTGAAATGGAAAATAAAACTGGATCTAAATCGGACAAACCCTAGCCACCGATTTGATGTCCTTTCCGTCGTCTAAATCGGACGACGATGAATCACCGCCGTGGAATTTCTCCGTGATCTTCTCGATCAGCGATTCCGCCGCAGATTCCATCTTTTCGTGATCTCCGGCGTGATCGGCTATCGATTCAAATCTCCAATTTCGATCGCCGCCAAAGAGTTTCGATCCTTTTCTGTGAGACAAAATACTGGTGGCGCCGACAGGCTATATGGTGGTGGTGGCGGAGTCATGAGAGAAGGGCGAGAGGGAGGGAGGGAGATAGACGCACGAAATTAGGGGGTAGGCGACAGACGAAATGGGTTTTTGGGATTTGGGAGGGTTCAGTTTAAACTTTAATCGCCCCTATTATAGCGGTTCAAAAAAGAACCACTATAATAGGCCTCTCCGTTCAGCGATTTTCAAAAAATTGCTGTAATACGTGCACTGTAATAGACCATTCTTTTAGTAGTGAAATTTTGTTTTATCGCATGATAGATGGATTGGATTTTATCATTTTATTTTTGGACCGATTAAAATTATTTAAATCTAAAAATTGATTTGGATCGGAAAAATGTATTTTTCAATTAATCTATGAATTATGTTTTTGATAAATTTGAGAAATTGGATATTTGGATTAAAGACTGCGCAAATAGCAACTGTTCGGACATGGCAGAAGAGTCGCCGAACAGCCGCCATTCGCGCGATGGCGCGTGAAAGGCGACGGCGTTGTGCCGTCGCGAAAGGTACACGCCGACAGAGCGTTACAGCGAACAGCGTTGTCCGCGCTTGCACCGCCACGGACGTTGTCGCACGACTGCGATGTCGCCGGACGTGGCGGCACTGCTGCTCTCCAGGGCAACCTAAGGTTACCCCATCCGACTTTGGGGTGCCTAGGAGACGGCCCGCATAGGGTTAGACGCTAGGGTTTTTCTAATTTTTGTTAAATTGCAATTTGGCCCTTTGGGGTTATTTTGTAATTTTATGCTTCAGGTTTAAAATGCAATTGAATATTATTTTTTTGGGCTTGGACCTAAAAATGGAATTTTCGAAAATATGAGTTTTTTTTTTATATTTTGAAAGGACGAAATAAAATTGGTATTTTATTGACTTTCGAGATTAAAATAAAATTGAGTTTTTGAAAATGGGCTTTTATTTAAATTTTGAAAGGACAAAATAAAATTGATATTTTATTGACTTTTGAAATCAAAATAAAATTGGATTTTCAAAAATATGATTCTTTTATTTAAATTTTGAAAGGACGAAATAAAATTGGTATTTTATTGACTTTCGAAATTAGAATAAAATTGAATTTTTAAATTGGCTTCTCTTTGAAGAAATGGATTTCTTCATGTTTTTTCAAAATATAAATTTTCATTTAAATTTTGAAAGGATGAAATAAAATTGGCATTTTATTGACTTTCGATATTAAAATGAAATCGAGTTTTTATAAAAATTTGGGGCCTTTATGATTATGTGAAAAAGTGGACTTCTTCATGAACTTTCAAAGAATATGAGTTTTATTCGAATTTCAAGTATGAGATAAAATTAGTATTTTATGGACTTTGGAAATTGAATAAAATAAAGTAATATTTGAAATAGGGATTTTTCGGATTATATGAAAAAGTGGACTTTTTCATTGTTTTTCAAAAGGTGTATTTATTATTTAGTTCTTGGAAAATTAATATGAAATTAATTGATTCCTAGAATAGAATAATAGTAGGTTTTGAAAGTTGAATTAATTTTCAGATAATTGGAGAATTATGATTCTTCATGGGATTTTCTGAAATTTGTTTTTAGAAGATCATTAATTGGTCCACTAATTGAATTAGATTATCTTTAATTAAAGTCGGTAAATTTATGTTTATGAAAGCATGATGCGAGCATGTATTATGTGATTATGTGGTGATCCGGGTCGAGCCATAGACTAGTCGTTTTGATTTGAGGCCTGTGTGCCATGTCTTCATTTTATGTACATGAGAGGGTGAGGTTTCCTTTTGTATTGTATTGTTATAATTTGAAGACGGAGATGAAAACATCTCGAAGATGGTGATGGAGACGTTCAAGCTCGAGGAGCTGTGAAGACCTTAGTATAGGGTCCGGGTCCTTAGATTAGATTGGTCGGCACCTTGATGACTCGGGGTGTTTTTTTGGATTGGCTTGACTAGGATCACATTTACCGCTTTTATGTATAGCATGCATGTTGTTATTTATCATTTTTATCTTGTATATGGTATGCTTTGTTGCATGATCACCTAAGAAAGATAAATAACTGAAAATAGTGAGACCTTGTATGTGAAAAACTCCATATCCATATTAACTCCATAAATGGATAAATCGGGAGCCCGGAAGCCCCTTGATTAGGTCCAGTGCCTTCCATCATTAGATGTGAGAGGGAATAGCGAGGCTTGCCATCATTGACCATGAGTCATGGAATGGTGGCAAGTTAAGTGTAGTAATCTTACAACTATGCCTTCTACTATGACAGGCGGTTATACTAGAAGTGCACACGGATCTTAGTCTACTTAAGGAGTTGACCATGAGTCGTGGGACCACCTGAGCACTGTTATTGCGTGAGAATTTATTGGGTAGCACTTAAACGCAGATTAGTGTACGGTTGCATCGTGTTCTCGGGACGTACATGAAATGTGAGGCAAACATCTCGAAACCCACCTGGATGTGGATGGGGCCATCATGCCTGTTCAGTGTTACCACCCATTGACCATGAGTCGTGGAATGAGGTTAGGACATTTGAAGCTCGAGCCCACTAGAAATGGTTGCATTTCCCGTCTTTCTATCGGTGGGGTTGATGGAAATCAAAAAACAGTTGGAGCACACGTGAAGTTAAAATTTCCATAATTTCATGTGGATGTAATCTATATGATTGAATGTTACTGTTTTTCCATTTTTGTAAAGTAACAGTCAAATGGCTAATGGAGATGGTGGTGGTGACGATTCGGTGGCAGTGTATGGTGGAAAACGGCGATTGTAGATAGGGATTACGTTCGGAAGAGAGGAGGATTAGGGAAAAGATGACAAAATTATGTTTTAAGATCCCTAATCTGATTTTTAAGAAGCAGCTCCCGATGTTCGAATGTGGGTTCTCACATTCGAACGTTGAATAGTCAACATTCGGACATTGGGTTCTTGACTTTTGAATGTCACATGTAGTGTACTCAACCAATTTTTTCAACCCACATTCGAACGTTTTGATTCTCACGTTCAGGCGTGGACTAGTCAACGTTTGGACGTTGAATGCAGTGACAAATTGCCTTCTCCAACCTAGAACCTGTGAAACCAACACATCCAAAATGAAATGGAAGTGGTCAGACAATGAGCAACATAAAAACAAGAAAACACAAACAAAAACAACAAAACGACAGAAAACTATAAGCTTGGGTTGTCTTTCAAGAAGCGCTCTTTTAAAGTCACTAGCTTGACTTAACCGAGTTGACTTGGTTCGATGGATCTTGGAGTTGGACAGATGACTTGTCCGTTCTCCAATCAATACCCGCATAGTGCTTCATGTTAGGATTATGCCCTAAATGCCAATGAGGAATTAGATCGTATAGGGCTTTTACATTTATGTTGTACAAACTATTTCTATGGAATAAAAGACAATTTATATTTGTTCATATGATACTTGATGGCATTAATAAGTATTGAACATTTAAGTCTCAAGTAACCAAGAGTGAGCTTGTACTCCTTAAGGATTAAGGAAACGGACACTAGAAACGTCAATTCCTTGATTATTTAGATAGGATTCGCAAGTCGAAGAGTCTTAATTGGGCATTATGACCAGACTTGTATAACACAAGCTCTGATAAGGAGTGTCAGTCGGTCAGTAGGGAATAGTAGGAGCTTGTGTCGTAGATATATCAATAGAATTGATATATTCGAACACGACTCGCCTAATTCAATCACATGGGTATTTACTCAATGACAGTTAATGATTGAATTACTGGTCACGATAGTGTGCGTAAGCCTTATACCTGAGGAGTCACGAAGATTGTGATTGTGACTGAATTACTGGTCACGATAGTGTGCGTAAGCCTTATACCTGAGGAGTCACGAAGATTGTGATTGTGAAGCTAAACTTATTATTAGAGTAGTTAGATCCAATTCACCCATTGGTGGGATCAACCTCAAAGTACGGTCTAAGTGGGTAAGCAGCAATCATTCGTTGACTGCCAATATGGGATTCACTGTCTCGAGTAGTAAACGAGTTAACGTCCTGTGTGATCATAGGTTAATGAAATTATAAGTTTTTGGCCAAAGCAAGAAAACTAACTCGTGTGGAACAAAAGAAGTAGTTTGGTAATTTCTTCTTACGATGATTTATTGAGCATAGCATCGAGTCTTGTGAGTTTGACATATTCCATGACTCTCAATTGATCGGGATGTTACAGTGAAATGCTTATACTCACATGGTATTTGTGATCTAGAGGTTCGTATTAATTAAATCTTTTTAATCTCAATTGGGTTTCGATGTGAGTCCACGAGATTGGCTAGGTGACACTCACATCCTTGGTTTCCTCCCATTGCCAATTGAGACGAACCTAGATAGTTTCAAGGAATTAAGCGAAAAAAGTCTTGAGTTATCAAATAAGGTTAAATAGGTAATTTGTCATTTGATGGTCAAATTAATCTATTTAATTAATTAGATTAATTGAAATAAATTAATAATAATAAATAATTGGGTTAATTTATTATCTTCCTATTATTCTAAATAAATTATTGCTTTAATTAATTTAGTTGATTATTGATAAGTGTGAGTTTTACACATTTGAGAGGTCAATAATTTCATGGTTTAGGTTCAAATATGTATGAATTTTACCACTTGTGGCTTTGATTTGTGTTTTAAATGAATTCAAGGTAAAAATCATAACAATAGAGAAATCAGCTGGAAGAAAATGCAATAATTCTGTATTTTGGACGCAGCATCTGAGAACGTGTTCTTCTACAAAGTTGTAGATCTATGTCTTAGCTTCACGTGAGAACTTGAATCACTTGAATCTAAGATTTGAGGAAAACACTATTGCTGCGCAGAAGGAAAAATGCTACGGGCAGCTGGACGAATCTTAGAAACTTTTGACACTTAAAGACCATTAGTTGCCTCCTTTAATGATTGTAATGCATGTGTTGTGTGCCTCTTTCATTTATAATGCTGATAGTTGTCTACTTTGGGGCATGTGTAGTGTGGGTTTTTACTTATGTTCATGATGAACATTAGTTGTCTTCCTTTAGGCATGTGCTATGTGTACCCCATTTGTATTCTTTTAGTGTATATTAGTTGTTATCCTCTAGTGCATACTAGTATAAATAGGGGTGTTGTTTCATGTCAAAAGGACCCAACACACAACAACACAAAACACACTAACACTACACTCAAATAGGATACTTTCTCTTACAACAAGAAGGAGAGGTTCGAAATTGGCAGCTAGAGAGGAGATTGGAGCAAAGAAACGAGCAAGACGAAGAGAACGACGATTCAGCACGAGTTCATCAATTATTAACAGGGAGCTTTTTATTTTTAGAATATTTGTCTATGAATAATTCTATGTTTTTAATTGTTTTTCCAATTATAATTATGAACTAAATTAATTAAACTAAGGCCATGTGAATGCCAATTTTATGAGTTTATATATATGAAGTGATTGTTCATTTTAATTCTATTATTGTTTTGTGTGTTAATTTTATGCTTTTATTCCAATTATATGCTTGATCAACATATGTTTGCTAATTAGCCTAATTTATTATTTGAGAGAATATATATTAGGGTTCAAAGGAATTAACACATCATCCTAAAAACATGAGGAATTGCTCCTAGAGATAGGTATAAATTTCCAGGTGCTGTTAGCCGAATTAATCCGGGGAAATTCTAGAACTTGAATGCATGGTTAATGATTTGATTCTCGGATAGATATATTTAGAGAACCGTCACGTAATTATAGGATTATTACAGCCGAGAGATCGGGTAATAATTATTTAAGGTTTTTTCCACCAAAGCAATAATAGTCTAATAATTAGAAGAATCACTCATATATATTTACAAATAATAAAGGTTGAAGCATGTGCCTTAGTTGCTTTCTCATATAAGAATCTCAATCAAATTGTTAAGTCTTAGTTTTTACCTTTCTACTGTCAATTAATAAAAAATCTTTTAATTTAATTCAATTGCTTTAAACTTGTTAATTAAAAATACGAGTCTCTGTGGGTTCGACATTCCGGACTTAATATCCATTCTATTACTACACACGACCAGTCCACTTGCTGTTTTATACACATAAAGATTTTTCGTGTCAATTATTAATTAATATCATATATTAATTGGATTAAATATATGTTGGATTTAATTAATAAGTGGACTAAGTTGAAAGTCAACTTAGCCCACTAAGGAAGGGAATAGGCTTGCACAATGAGGATGGTGGGCTCAAGGAATTAGTTAATTCCAAGCCCTCATCTCATTTAAATACACAAGGGCATATCGAAAAATTTAACTGACTCATTCATAACTCTACTGCATAACAAGAGAAGAGACAAACACTCTCTCCCCTCCACTATAGCCGTCAGCCACTACTGGTTCAGAGGAGAAGGATTTTCCCTCGAGCTTTATTCCGGTGTGATATCTAAAGGCAGGGATTCGGGATTGCTGCTACCTTTGAAGTTAAAGAAATCAAATTCTACAACAAAGTTAGTAATTTGATGTTGTTAGTAATTTGATGAAATTCGATTTCAGCTTTTGTTTATGAAAAATTATTAAACACTAAAAGTGATCCGGGTTGTGAATCCGAATATGTTTTTCTTTTCGTTGCGCATGAATCAGGATTCACAACAGTGGTATCAGAGTTAACTTTATGCCGTTTAATAATTTTCGAACACTATTGTATTGGAAACTTTATGTTTATGATTAATTCCTCATGAAAATATTATTAGATTATATTTTTCATATGTAGATTTAGTTTTTTGAATATTAAATCTATGTTGTTTGACAATTGCATGATTTATTTTTTGAATATAAATCAATTTTAAATATAATATTTGAATTAATGCATGGATATAAAATTTGAGGTTTTGAAAAACTACGCGAAAAATGACTCGAGGAGTAATTGCACCTCGAAGCAGGCTGCGCGTAAGTGGCAGTCCGCCCAGAGTACTGCTTGAGTGTGTGTGTGGGCCGCGGGCAGCCCACTATTTTTTATTTTTTTTAAAATATGGACCGACCCACGGGTTGACCCGAGGGTTAGCCCACGGATCGGCTGGGTCAGCCCATGGGTCAACTGGGTCAATCCATTTTTAAAATTAAAATTATATTTAAATAATATTTATTTTTAAAATTAAATATGAATAAAAAAAATTGGAAATTAATTTTATACTTAATTTTAAATTAGATTTGAAATTAAACTTTAATCCTAGACAAAATAATTTATTTTTGAATTAATTCTTTGTCAAATCAATTGAAAATTGATTTTTTTAATGTAAATTCAATTTAATGATAAGTAGGATTAAATGTGAATTAATTTATAATTGGATTTAAATTAATTCTTTTATTTTCAAAGATCACTAAATTAAAATTATATTTTAATTCTCTTTTATTTTTGAAAGAAATCCAACACAATGTTTATTGTTCTAATTTATGCTTGGATGCATGTTTTCGTGGGATGCTTTCATGGACTAGGTTTATCTTATGGGTTTTATTTTCTGGGTTGTATTGGGCCAATTTTGAATGCCCCCAGCTTGTATTTTATTATTTCATAGATTTATGTATAGGTTGCAATTTTTTTTTCTATGTAATTATTAGAATAGGGCCTTTTTCGAAGAAGATCTACTTTGAGCTGAAAGACCCGAAGTTAGACATAGGTTAGATCTAAAAGGCCACCTAACCCTCGATTGAGTCATTGGCTTGACTCAATCTAGATAAGTCCATGGAATGCATGTGTTGTAGAATTGCTAGGCTTTTTCTACTTTATTTATTTTTAATCCAGGAATGCACGTAATAACTGGCTAATGTGCAAAGTGAGACTAATTTAAAATCACAAAAATTCTCCCACTTTGATAAATAGTAAATTTAGACAAAAGAGAATTGGATATATCCTGGCTCTCCATCAAACTTAGAAGAAATAAATTTATGTCTAGTGCAAAATTTCTTCCCAAAAAGTGTGGGTTATGCATCAAACATTTATTTAAAAATTTTAAGTTCATTTGATGCAATCAATCGAAGCAAATTCCACCCCATCTATCGATAGAGGGTTGCAAGGTAGAATTCAACTATTAGATTAATAGGTGTTGATGGGCCCAAGTTCAGATAGATCACAACTTATATATCGTTAAAAGGTTGCGGTCTCGTGATTTATGAGCCAAATTAAGATTGAATCGCATATTTGACGATGCTGGCAAGGATTGCCACTTTAATAAATTTAGTGAGCCATATATTGTTAAAAAGGTTACAACTCACCGGATTTATTAAAGAACTCAATCACTCACTATGAAATGTTTCCAACGAAATTTTTGAATATTGTAGTGGAAGTGCAATGATTCGAAAAATATAGTGGGAGTCAAGTCAAAAATTCAAAGTCTTGCTTATTTTTACTTGGTGTATAACATAATAACCTGATTGAATCTTTCTCTATTTTCTGCAGTATATTATCTCTCTCTCTGAAAATGGTTAATAACCCGCTTTCAATCTTGCTTGAGAAAAACATCCTCACTGGACCAAACTTTATTGATTGGCTCAGAAACTTAAGGATTGTCCTAAGTCATGAGTCCATTGAATATGTCTTGGAGATAAACCATCCCCCTGTCCCATCAGTAGAGGCGGACGAAAGCGTGCATACTTCCTATAGGTACTAGGTCTCAGATAACTCACGAGTTAAAGGGTATATGCTTAGCTCAATGAGCAGTGAGCTTTAATGCTCCCATGAAAGAATGGATAATGCTAGGACTGTACTACTGTATCTCAAAGAGCTATTTGGAGAGCCCAGTAGGACTGTTCAATACTACATATCGAAAGAGCTCTTCAAGGCAAAGATGATGACGTGGCAAACCACGTATTGAAGATGATTTCTATGATTGAGAACTTGCAGTCTTTGGATTTCCACATAGACTTTCATCTTCAAATTGATAATCACTTCCTAAATCCTTTTCACAATTCATTGTGAATTTTGACATGAATGATTGTGAGTGTTCATCGACTGCGTTGATGAATAAACTCTTAACTGCACAAAGTCAGATGAAACAAAAGAAGTTCAGTTGTGCATACATCGCCTCCATTGCTGGGCCATTAGAAGCCAAAAAAAAAAGGATAAGGAGCTTAGAGCTATACCCATGTTGACTGGATATATAGGAAAAAGGAAAGCACCGAAGGACATAAGTGTTGGGAATCATTTGAATAAAAATGTAGTGGATAAAATAATTCCCAAACCATGAATCGATTCGATTCATTTTTGATTTCTTGATAGTAAAAGGAGATAAATGATTTACCTCTTGAAGCGTGAATCGATTCATATCGATTTGATAAGAGTAGAAATCCCCGGGAATCCTACCTCTAGATATCACGCGGAAAAGACCTTTAAAAACTCTGAGCTTCTCTCCGACAGTTGAAGGTGGCGGCTAGGTTAGAGAGAGGGGAGGTGATTTTCTGTCTTGTCTAATTACTGTGTAAAGGATGATTCTAAATCACGTGTTATTAATTCGTTTAGGTGTTCGAGTTCTGTAAATAAACTCCAACTCTCCTACAACAGAGTGGGCGGGCCGACCGGGCCTATTGGATGGGCTTACTGGGCTAAGTTCATCTCAGTCCATATGTAATTAATTAATTCCCAGTCCAATCCAATTAAATATTATGTAATTGCTTAATCCAATTAATTAATTCAACTAATAAATTAATTATCAATTAATTTAATTTATGAATTAATAATTAATTAAATGTTATTTAATCTAATTAAATAACTTAATTAAGTTAGTCCATCCTTTCACTGTTAGTGAAATAACCAAAATACCCTTTACTATGTAAACAACAAGACGTCCTATCTTTTCCATATAGCGCAACTCTCTAAGCTCGATTCGATTGGCAATGGGAGGATACCAAAGGATATGAGTGTAACCTAGGCAACCCCGTGGAACCATATCGTAGCCCAATCGAATACGAGATGACATCATCATCATTACGAACCTTTTGATTACGATTACCATATGTGTATAGACTCTTCACCGACGCGACCCATCAAGTAAGAGCCATGGTACGTCAAACCTATAGACTTGATACTGTACTTTGGAATCATAATAATGTGAAATTACCAAAGTACCCTTAGTGATCATCATGAGCTAGTTTATATGCTTTGGCCAAAAACTTATCATTTCAATTACTTATGATTGTACAGGTCACATACTCGTTTATTATCGAGACGGTGAATCCCGTATTAGCAGTTATCTTACAATGTCGAATGCAGTACTTGAATCATACTTTGAGGTCGACCCCACGTATCAAATGATACGGGTCTAACTACTCTGATAACATATCCAATACTACAAGCACACTATAAATAACTCCTTAAGTCTAAAGTCCACACATACTATCGCAATCTTAATCCCAATCACTAACTGTCAAAGAGTAAATACCCATGTGATCGGATTAATGCCAGTCGAGTTCAAATATGTTAATTCCATTAACTATATTCATGACACCAACTCCCACTATCTAATCAGTGTTCGACTGGCACTTCCTTATCAAAGCATGTGTCATACTAGTTGAATTTTAATGCCCAATTAAAATTCCTTAACTCGCGAACTATCGTTTAAGAGATTAAGTATTTGACTCTTCCAGTGCCTCCTCTTATCCATAAGAGGTGGAAAGTCTATTTTCAAATCTCAAAAACTTATTTGTTCAACACACTTAAATGCCAAATAGATTTACATGAACAAAACCAATTGCCTTATTCTATAAATAGAATATAATGGTTTGTACAAAATTACTAAAATGCCCTTCTCAATCTAATTTTTCCTTTGGCATTGAGGGCATATACCAACAATAAGGTTGCATAGAGAGAATCTGAACAGGTCTAATACTTGCCTCTATTGCAAGGAGACTGGACACTGGAGATGTGACTGTCCCGTGCTAAAGGACAGAGCTGCGACCACATTTATGGAACTTAATAATTTAGAAACAAATTGTTCTATGACTGTATACTCCACTTCTTGGATTCTAGACTCTGGAGCTAGTGTTCATATCTGTGTTTTGAAATAGGATCTGGAATGAAGTAGGAGTCTTAAGGAACAAGAAGTGATGATCAATGTTGGCAGCGGACATAGTGTAGCAACCACTCACATAGGATCCACTTCTATTACATTATCTAATGGACATTTAATTAATTTGCACGATTGCCTTATTTTGCCCAATGAGCTCAAAAACATTTGTTCTATTCCTGTTTTAGTTAAACTTGGATAAGATTTTCGTTTTATTTTAGAAATGAATGTGTTGGCTCTGTATCTTTATTAAATGGTTTATATTATTTAAATGTCCAAAATAGGTGTATTGTGAATACAATCACAATCACTACGGGTGAGCATTGGCTTTGAAAAATCGCCCAAACCGATCGCACCGCACCGAACCACATCATTTTTGTCAATTTTCTAAGCAAACTATAGTTTAAATTTTAAATAAAAACCGCACCGCGCTATGCGGTTTGGTTTCAAAATTAAACCGAACCGCACCGACACCGCCTACATATATATATATATATATATATATATATCTTATTATTCTTTTTAATTTGAACTTTTAATAGGTTTTACTCGTAATACTATTCATATTTATAGTTATTTAGTATTTTTTTATTGAATTGATATGGTTATATCTTTTACATGATAAATACTATGTTCAATCCACATTTGTACTTGAGACTTTTAAAGTGATAATATCTTATGATAATTTAGTATTATATTATTTTTTTATATAATAGACACTTGAAGAGTTTTGACCAAAAAAAGTATTATAGATTATATTTATGACATTTGTTCTATTTAACTATCACAATTATTTGTAATAGCAATGTCGCATTAGATCACCTAATATTTTATAACATTATAATATACTTTACATTATTCTTTTGCAAATTTTAGTGCACAAAATTTTAATAAACAAACAATTACAACATGTTGTACAAAAAAAAATAAAAAAAATACAACATGTCATTTTTGTATTACTTGTTTATTTACAAATTTCTCCTCCTATGGTTCATACAAGCTAGATAAAGGTATTTTCTTATATATGACTGTGTATTTATTTGATATATTTATATATATAGTAAAATATGTACATATTATATTTATACTCAGTGTAAAACAGATATTTAAAGTGATATATTAGTATTTTTTTCTTGTTCTAAACGTAAGATAGTACTCTTATATAATAATATGTAATGACACTAGTGTTTTTTTTTATGATTCATGGAGTTTTATCTTGATAAATATTTCTCGGGCAAGTATTTTCTTAGTTATGAATTATCATTATCTTTTTATTAATTAGTTTAACAAAAAATATGACAGGCATTGTTTGCTTATTTAGTTTTAAAATGTAAAATAACTTGAAAAACCGTCAAACCGCACCGAACCACACAAAACCGCATAGGTGGTTTTGATTTACAAAGCCGCAATTTCAAATTTTATTTCCTTCAAATCGCATTGGGCAATTCGGTTTGAAATTAATAAAAAAAAAACCGCAAAACCGAACCGCGATCACCCCTAACTATCACCAAGAAACGTGATATGTCTGGGACAAACCAAAGACTTATCTGGCATCTACGACTAGGTCACGCTGGAGGGTACAAAATTCGCGAACTTGAGAAAGATGGGCTAATAAGCACATTAGGGTCAGACCCATTTCCCACTTGCGAATCTTTTCTTAAAGGCAAAATGACTAGGTCTCCCTTCACAGGGCATTTTAAAAGAGCTAGTGAAGTCCTTGGTGTAATACATACTAACATATGCGGGCCTTTCAGTGAAATGCTCGATGGGGTTTTCAATACTTCATAATATTTATAGATGACCACTCTAGGTATGGTCTTGTATACTTAATGAAGTACAAGTCGGAATCCATTGAATGGTTCAAAGAATTCAAGTCCATAGTTGAAAACCAAACCGGCAAACGTACTAAGACACTACGGTCGAATCGAGGTGGAGAATACATGAGTGCTGAATTTGCTGAGTTCTTATTAGAACATGGAATAGTATTGCAATTGACTCCTCCATCAACTCCACAACTAAATGGGATGGCTGAGCGCCGAAATAGAACATTATTGGATATGATTTGTTCGATGCTCAACTACACGGATCTTCCCATATCGTTGTGGGGCCATGCATTGCTTACCCCATCATATATCTAGAACAGGTGTCCATCTAAGTCCCATCTAAGTCTTTTCCTAAAACTCCTTATGAGATATGGAGTGAAAAGACACCAAGTCTTAAACACACAAGGATATGGGGTTGTCCAGCCTATGTGAAAAAGACAAAGATGGAGAAATTGGAAGATAGATTTCTAAAAGGTCGATTCGTTGGCTTCCAGAAGAATTAATGGAATACCTCTTTTACTTGCACGATGATCAGAGGATCATTGTGGCATTACATGCTTACTTTCTTGAAGATGAGTTCGTTCGAGAAGAGGGTGAAGGAAGAAAGATTGTTCTGGAAGAACAAAACGAAATCCCTTCAGAGACCATTGTTCAAGAAGCTCGAAATGAACCAACCCAAGCGCAACCATCATCACGCAGATCGAGTAGAGTATTTTAACCGCTTGAGAGATATGGTTATCTTGATAGAAGTGTTGTAACCACATGAAATTAAATTACTTTTTATCTATTGCATTTGTTTAACCGTTAACGTTCGGAAACCTAAAATAAATTCACTTGTGAATTTTCAAGCATAATAATAAATAAAGGGCACAGTAATAATTAATTAATAAAACTTTCATTAAAAAATATCATAATAATAAATAAAGGGCA
The DNA here is from genome assembly GCA_019426215.1 of Buddleja alternifolia. Classification (NCBI taxonomy): domain Eukaryota; kingdom Viridiplantae; phylum Streptophyta; class Magnoliopsida; order Lamiales; family Scrophulariaceae; genus Buddleja; species Buddleja alternifolia. Next base: position 16,127,735 of record CM033403.1, read on the forward strand.
AAGTAAAAAAACTTTCAACCTTTGACCAACCTCAATTATTCAAAATCGTTAATTCCACAATCATATTTTATTAAAATTAATTATCTAGTAAGGTCAATTTTACTAAGATTAATTCATGCAGAATAATCCCTTTGCTAATACAATAAACCACTTGTTATTTAGGAGCAGGAGGAGGGCAGGCCGACACGCATATACATTTATCAACTGTTGCAGAATTACTGAGACATTTGCTATTAAACAGCCTCGATCCTACGTCCTTTATGCACAGCTTTTGGCATTCTGGGTAGCGGCAGTTGGGCAAATCTAATGAGTCATAGCATAGATCTTGTGATAATACACCTATGAATTCGAGAAAATAATTCAATTAGGAATTAAATTTTGAGAACAAAAATAAGAAACAATGTAACTAATAGTCTTTATAGTTTTATTTTTTTATCATTTTGGTCCTTAAAGTACCAAAATTTACACTATTATCCTTGAAGTTTAATTTGTGTCTCACTTTTGTCTTTCAACCTATTTTTCTGTAGATTTTGGCCAGATCAGGCGAATGAGCATCTCATATGCCAATTTTTAGGGGCAAATGTGAGGTGCACATGTTGTCATTGTTGGGCATGTGAGGTCATGTTGCTCGATCCGGCAAATATCTCCTGAAAAATGGCTTGAATTGTGAAGATAAAACACAAATTAAACTTTAATGACAGTAGTGTATCATTTGGTATTTTGAAGATCAAAGTAATATATAGGTGAAACTATATGGATTATCAGTGACATTTGCTTTCAAACTAAATTATATGCAAAGGAATATACAGTTAGAAAACATACATGTTAACCTCGAAAGCAACATTGCATAACAAATAAAAGCTAGCAGAGCTTTCATCATTGTCATTTCTTGGCTCTTTTCCGGAGAGTTTGAGAGATGGATTAGGTGTTTTACAATCATGTAAATATATAGATAGGTGTATGTGAAATATAGAGTTGGAGTGAATGTGAGATTTTCATAGGATTGCCTTGATTTTGAAAAATGCAAAGGAAATTTAAGTACACCAAGGTTTCTGGAATTCTATTGATTTAATCTTTCTACCTCAAATTATATTACCACCTGTTATGTTCTAATCTCACCACCATTGTGATTATCTCTAACTTGTAATTGGAAATAACTAATAATTTAAACATGAATTGGAAAAACTTTTGACATAATCTATAGACCAATTGAAGTAACCAAATTTTTCTTTATAGAAATAATAATATTAAGAAAATAAAACAACTGTCAGCTCTATTGGGGATTATTATAGTCATATTATATTGGGATTAGCATGATTTTAAGGATATATTTAGTAAATGGTTTTCTATTCTGCAAATTGAGACTATCATGTACTTTGTTATCTTTGTAGGTATGTTTATTTATTGTAAATTTGTTTATGTAGAGATTTTCTTTGCTAACAAATCAATTCCGGTGCCATATTTTTACATAAGTATAGTTAAATTATATCTCCCTACCGCTTTTGTAAAATGGTATCATACTCTCATACGATCAAAGATTATTCATATTAATATGATTCCTTTTTAAATCAGGAGTTGAGAGATTAAGAGAGAGAGAGAGTTTCTTTCGAACAAAAACCAATCTCTAGAATAAAAGAAGAGAGAAAAGATTGTTACTTTTCTAACAAATCATATAGAGATTACAAAAAAAGGCAAATACAAATTTAACAATAAACAAGTAAACACTATTTTTATAGTTTATTTTTCTAACAAATTATATTGAAATTTAAATCAATATCTATTTTATTATATATATATATATATAAACACACACACACATATATATTTGACATTCATGTCGGAGTCATGTTATGTCCTATTTTTTTTTTTAAATGCCGTGTCCCGTGTTCATATCGTGTCGTGTCATATCCGTGGCGCTGTGTCATGTGTTCCTGCGTCATAGACTAACACACTAAACTACCCACTAGTCCTACTAAACCAACAACCCCCCACCATAATGCGACTAAATAACAACTTTGACAATAATAAAATAGATTAAGAATAACAACTTGACTCAATATTCAATAATTGAAATTGGACAATCAAAGAATTCAAATAAAGTCCTCCAGCCACACAGCCCTTTTGCTTTTACACTTGGGCCTGAATTGCGCATCAACTATTTGTGGTGGCCCATAATATATCTGAATTGGATCAGGACTTATATTGGGCTGCATAACAATACTCTCCCCTTCAAGATGGGCCTTGTCCTCAAGGTCCATAGGATAATGTAATGCATCTGGGCCATGCATCTTTTCTTCAATTGGGTTGAATAATGCAGGATGGGCTTCGATGCGATCCAGATTCTTCCAAGTGGCTTCTTCCTTTAGGTAAAGAATCCCACTGAATTAAAACTTGTCTAATTTTCTTTCCCCTATTTCAGACGTTGCGTATCCCCAAATTTGGATAACTAGCCAAAATCAATTTCTATAAAGAGTCGCTTGGAGGAAGAGAAATAGCCTGAGAAAAGTATTTAATTCTTCATTTAGGTCAAAAACTAAGGCTCTGTTTGTTTATGTTTTTGAGATGAAATTCTGAAAATTTATAGGGAAATGCGTACTACATGGATTCGTGTGAGAATTGATGTGATGTGTGTTGTGTTTGTTTATGTTTTTAAATAGTGGTTGAGATTTGTAAAATATGAGTTAAATAATTGAGTTAGTTATTTGTATAATGATTATGTGAATAAATAAATAATAGAATAAGATAGATAGATATATAAAGTTAATTTAATATTAATATATTTTGAAATTTGAAATTTATTATTAATATATAGTAAAAGTGTAAGATTGAATAGAAAAGTAATGATTGGATGAAATGATGTTGATTGATAAATGTGTGAAATGATTGGTATAGTGAGTTATAGGTAGTTATATGGGGAATTGAAAAAGTTAAGTAGAATTTAAATGAAAATGGTTTGTGTTATGAATTTTTAGAATTTTGTGATTCAGAATATTGAAAATGGAATTTGAAAACATAAACAAACAAGGCCTAAAAATCTTACCAATTTATTTCACTTTGTCGTCAATGAGGGTGAGGTAGATTTTTTGAGGTTAGGGGTTAAATGGGTTTGCTGGAATTGGGCTGGGAGGGGTAAGTTGAGATGAATTGGGTAAATTGGAAGATGTACCTTGCTAGAAGGGGTGTGGGTGTGAACCCTATCTTCATCAAGTTTTTGAATAATCTGGGCCTTAATCACATGCAGCAATTCAATGATTCTGTCAATGTAATCTTCAATAAAAGGAAGCATAGCTCTGGATGAAACGACCATTTGATATCAAAGATTATTCGTATCAATATTATTCCTATTTGGGGGTCAGGAACTAACTCCAAAAATTGAGAGATTAAAAGAGAGTTTCTTCAAGCAGTAACCAAAATCCAGAATAAAAGGTGAGAGAAAAGATTTTTACTTTGTAGATACTTCACTGTCCAACACAATACAAATTCCAAACATTAAATTACTAATTTTGTGCACTACTACCACGGAACACTAACACACTAAACTACCCAATTCTCCTACTAAGCCAACAACAACCCATAATAATGCGACTAAATAACTACTTTGACAATAGATAAAATAGATTAAGAATAACAATTTGGCTCAATAATTGAAATTGGACAATCAAATAATAAAAATAAAGTCCTCCAGGCACACAGTCCTTTTGCTTTCACAATTGGGCCTCAATTTCGAATTATCTATCTGTGGCGACCCATAATAAACCTGAATTAGATCAGGCCTTATATAGGGTTGCATAGCATACTCATTGTGGTTCCACCATCAAGATCCTGCAACCCCTACTCATGTCGCCACATCACCTTTGTTTTCTATATTTATGCTCGTCGCTTCACCATACACCATACACCATACGTACTCATAAGTCGGCCTCTATCTTGTACCTCCAGTCCTGACAGCTCCTACTACCGTAACTCCACTATCACCGTCAACCCAAAACCCATAACCGTCTAAGTCCCTCGACAATGACAGTAATAGAAACCCATTACCACCTCTTTGGCTCTTTCTATTTGTCGTGGTCTCCCTCTATGTAGCCATCCTCTTGGCCATTCTATCGGGAAATCGTTCTTTTGTTTTTCCTGAAAGTGCTCAATACTAAAAGGATCAAAAGCATCAATGTGTAAAGACATATCAAAAGCAAGTGGATGCTCAAAAACCTTATAGCTATCAGAAATAACTATGTCATTTTCCACATTCAATGACAACTTACCATTGTCGGCATCAAATACCGATTTACTTGTGGCTAGGGGAGAAGGCAAGTGAATGTCAACAGGCTCAAAAAGGATAGGAGTTGAATGATCATCACTGGAGGTCTGCTTCTACACGTTCGGACGTGCTAAGCAGAGAAGAAATTTTCAAAATTTTCAACTCTATCTCACCCATCACTGTAATGGCGAAGCATTGCTCTTTATGATTTTTCTCTGTGTTGCTTTGCAATGCCTTCGGTGCTATCTCAAACAGTTTACTCAACAATTGCTTCATTAGATGTAATAGCTCTTTTAGCACACTTTGAGTTTCATTCTTTTCTTCCTCATACTTTCGAATATGGGCATCTAGTCTCTCCTCTATAGTAGGAGCATTCCTTTGGTCAATTGGTTGATGAATTCCTTGGCTCGGGCCTTGATTGTGATGGTAGGAGGATCGAGGTGCGTGATATGTCCCATGTTGTTGTGTAGGTGGGTCGATACGACAAAAATATCGAACTACGAAAAGAAGTTTCCCTACCGAACTACTAAAAGAAGTTTCCCCCGCAGTTGGGAATCTCACTTGACTGGTGGTGGAAAGAACTCTTGTGCATGATATGTTTGAATGACGTCTTGCAACCATAATTGATTCTCTGGAAGGTTCATATCAGGGAAGTTGCCAGCCATTGCTAGCTAGTCCTGCAATGAAAAGCAAAAATAAAGTAAATGCTAAAAACTTGCAATAAAATCAAAAACTAAAATTAAACAAGTCCCCTGCAACGGCACCAAAAACTTGATGCATAACAAACCCAATCGTGTATTTAACAGCAAGTGGATTGATCGTGTGTAGTAATAAAGTGGACAATAAGTCTGGATTGTCGATCCTACCGATACTAGAATTTTAGAGTTTTTGAATTTAAAACAAGAAAAAATTAAACTAAAACTAAAGAATTGTAAATAACTCAAATAAACCAAAATAACGATGTGTAAAAAAAGAAATTAAAAATAAGATAATAATGAGAAGATAGCGAAAACAAGATAGCGATGGAAGAGAGCAACTAAGACACATGCATTGGCACAAATTAATCAATTTTCGTTAAAATCATATTCGCATATTATTAGACTAATGTTGCTAAGGTGGAATTTTTCTTAAGATTATTACCAATTCGATCCCTCTGTGTTAGTAGCCTATGCTTGATTGGGGGTAACAATCATATGCATGCATTAACAAACTAGAAATTCCCCTGAAAAAAATCCGGCTAACAGCATCCGGAGTTGTACAACTAAGTTAGAAGATGTATTAATCCCTCTTGCACCTTAAATTACCCTCTCCCGAGTAATATAAGTTAAGCAATAATTCATACATATGTTAGCTACGGATATGAAGCATTAAGAACAATATTAAGACACAAAGCAACAATAGAATTAATATGAAAAACATAATTTATAACTCAAAAATCATAATTTAACCTCAACATGACCTTGGTTCGAAGAATCTAATTCATCATAAAGGATAAAAGATAGAAACTTAAATCAAAATTCATATTGATAGACAAAAACAAATCAAGATCTAAGAAACTCCCTCTCATGTTTTATGGTTGAACTTCGATCTTCATCTCTTCTATGCTTCTTGATTTCTTAACCTTCAAGGGTTTGTGAAAATATTCATAACTAATCTAATCTAAGAACTACCCTAAAAGGGCTTTATGTTGTGTGTATTTCGTGCTTAAAACCCTAGAAAATTGATCTAGTATGGAACACTCAAACTTGAGTTAGAGTTGGAAATTTTCAAAAATCTGCTGTTTTTCTCGCTTTCTCGCCGACCACGACGTTCGGGCGCCAGAAACAGTAACATTTTTCTTCTGCCCAATGATTTTGTCTCTTTCATAACTTTCTCCACAGACTTCCGATTTGGTTAATTCAAGTTGCCACGTGAAGTTAAGACAAAGCTATAAAACTTTGTAGAAGAGAACTTCATCAAATTCGGCTTCTAAACATTCATAAATACTTGATTTACGTCCATTTTTTCTCGATTGAAATGGTTTTTCACTTTTGCTCAATAAGCATACAAATTACAAGCATATGTGGCATAAATTATGCATAAACCACTATAAATCACATGAATTTGAGGCTCTAAAACACATAAAATCATAACCTATCGTCGTTCGATTGTGAGTAGAGAGCATTTTGTCCAACATTGTCCAAATTTACTCTTCTTCGCTCATCGAGAGACCATTAAACTTTAGGCCTTTCAAAATAACCATCTGGAGTAGCTTCATCTGCTCAAGGTGCTCTAGTTACAACCTTCATGATTTTGATAGGTCCATCTAAAATAACATCACACATTTCATCATCAAATGAACATAAATATGTAAATGCTCTAAGTTTTCATGAGTCATAATTTGACTCAGTCAACCTAGGCATCTTAGAATATGCCATGTTATGTATGAGATGATTTTAGAAAGAAAGCGACTAGGTTTTTGAAAGGATCTAAACAAGCAGTTAAGCTTGGAAACGCTTAGGTCTCTACCTCAACTACTATGATACCACTTGTTGGTCCCAAGAGGTTTACGAAAAGAGTCTAGAAAGGGGTGAAGAGACCCTGAAATTCTTTTAAACTTCAAAAAATTTCGAACCCTAAATATTTTTGAACTCTGATAAATGAACTTATCGCTTTGACAAGCGATTGATTTGAAAACAATGTAAAGATAACTTAGACAAAAGGGTTCAAGCACTTTAACCAAAGTAGGGTCAAAACTTTTACTCTTATATCAAGGCCACCACAGCGGAAATGATTTAGGTTTTCTTGAAAGCGTTCAATCAACTATGAGTTGCTTTGCTTGTTTTACAAGTAAAACTTAGCAAATAATTGTATGCCTTTATGATAGATATGTGAAGAAATAAAAGCAATAAGCAATAAGCAGTAAAGTAAATGACACAAGTCTTTGTAAGGTTCACTAGGTGTATGTAATCTCAGCTACGTCAATCTTCTCCTTTTGCACTTGGAGAGAATTCACTATGTTGATTCTCAAAGTGTTACATAGAGTGCTTCTACAATAAGTGAATGAAATGAAGACATCTTGAGTTCCTTGATCACACAAATTTTAACTCCTAAGATGCTCTTCAATATCAAGCTTCTATCACCCAAAAATACAGCTTGATCTTTAACTTTTTCTTGGGTTTTGTCACTAGGGTTTGTCTGATTTGGAAGTTTAAGCAACTTTGGATATCTCAATAATATAGTAAGATTCTTCTATGGAAATTGTTTGAGATATAAGTGACTTTCTTAAATGATTTGTGAAAAGATTATGGAGTTTTGAACATTTTTTGGAAGTGTTTTAGACTCATAAAATCAACAACAAGATCTTCAATAGATGTATGTGTTGTATGTTTATGTTTGTTAAGAAGTCCTATTCATAGGCAAATGTTAGGAAAAGTGTAAGTTGGACTAATTCTTTGGTGTGTGCGTTTCACTAGAGCGAGTGAACCACTTCTGTACTTAGTTCCCTGAAATTCAGCTGCAAAAAGTTGATGCCACGGACACTTAACTTGACAGTCCAATTAGGTAGGCTTATCTGTATGTCAATAGTCCTTATCACATTTAATACTATTAGCGATTGAATTTTGAAAAACTTAGTCTAAAATCTAGAAAGATAAAAACTATGCCTTTTACAAATCTAATGCACTTTCAACGCTTATACAAAATATTCTAATTAAGCATAAGCATACATAATTTTTGGGAACATAAAATCTATTTTGTTATCATCAAAACATATAACATGAAATTTTTTAACAATTATTATACTGAATAATTAATTAGGCCTTAATTAATTCACTAAATTAGGCCAAGACACTTATTGATCATGATTTGATATTTAGCAATATCATCATGGCTTTCTAATCACTAGTGATTAAAAGCAAACCTATACGGATAGAACTCCTCCATCAATTTCCCATATGAGTTTAGAGATTGGGCTAGTCGAAACCCTAATAATTCAGAAGCTATGAATGTGTTGGAACTCTAGAGACCTTGTCTGCCAAGCAAGGACCACCAAATTCCTCTTAGAGACATTGCTTTAACCAGAGACTTTCTCAGTCATCTAGGTTACGCAACAACATAAGAAAGCTTCATGTATCCTACATTGGATGGATCCCCCTATTGGTATCATATGCATCATTATACAATCCATCTACACTCAAAATATTCCACTTCATAATTCTCCTAAAATTTTGGAATAGATCAAAATGTAGCGGGCTGCACATGTTACATCCATGACACCCTAGGTCGTTGAGGATTAATCTCACACCTACACGGTCCTAGGATTATATGGTCAACATGGAACCAACATAGAACCCAAACTTGATTGTTCAATCTCGTACTTCTCAGTATGGATACTTATGCATACACAGATCCCTAGATCAATACCTATGGAACAACGTACTCTCTCATGAGAGTGTCATACATAAGCAAGTCATGTCGAGACCATGATATCACAATTTCTCACAGTCTCGATGACGTGGATCAGGTTTTAGGATCACAACCTTGGAGAGCGTTCTACAGTTGTCATGCGGTGTGTGTGACCGCTCCCATTGCTTAAAGTGATCTAAGAGATTTTATCTAAACTAATGAAAACATAAAAACATGAAGAAACAAACCATAAACTTTACTGATCTAATAAAAGACAAGATTGTCATAGTATTTACAAGTTTAGGCCAAGCCACTAGATGTTGAATTAATTGTCGAGTTCTTAATTTGTACCAATATAGTCCCTATGGTCAATATCCGAATTCGAAAAGCAAAGTGAAAATTACTTATAGTGAAGTCATAGTTATTGGGCTATTAAACTTTAAGCTGACATTATATACCTTAATCCCAATTAGAGAATTCATGGAATGATGATAACATATACTAAGATTAGATCAAAATTGTTTGTTACTTCATTTATATGTAGGTTTTCATAGAACGTTACAATATATGAACCATGATTTATAGGTATATCAATATTAAGGGAATTAATTCAAGATTGCTTAATTATTTAAGGCTTTAATTAGGCACAGTAATTGAATTATAGGAATTACGATGGGGTTGCGAGCCTACTAGAGAAGTATTTTGAACCTAAACATGCAAGGGTATTGAACCAAAAGTTGAAGTATGAATTAGGGATTTTTAAATAAAAACCCTTTTTCTTGAAAGTCCAACTGGAAATGTGTATCAATTCCATACATGGACTACCGGCTTACCGTGTCCTGTCCTGTCCAAGAAACAAAACAACATACCCTACAAAAACACACACCCAACCCCAACCCCAAAACACACACACCACCACCATTTTCCTTTCTTATACATTACATTACATTCTTCCACCATACGATACGAAGCTCCCCATCACCAATGGCCACCCACCACCACCACCATCCCTTCCTCCTCCGCCTCCTACCATTCCTCACCCTCCTCCTCCTCTCCGCCGCCGACGACTCCGCCGTCATGTCAAAGCTGCTCTCCTCCTTCTCCTCCGCCCCATCCGGCTGGTCCTCCTCCACCCCCTTCTGCAACTGGACCAACGTCAACTGCGACTCCACTTCCTCCTTCGTCACCGCCATCAACCTCAACTCCGCCGCCGTCTCCGGCACCCTGCCACCCGAACTCAACCAGCTCTCCCAGCTCAAATCCTTCGCCGTCCAGAAAAACTCTCTCACCGGAACTCTACCCTCTTTCGAAAACATCAGTTCCCTCGAACAAATCTATCTCGACAACAACGACTTCACATCTGTACCTAACAACTTCCTCTTAGGCCTCTCTAATCTCCAGACTTTCAGTATAAGTGAAAATATCAATCTGGGTCCCTGGCAGATCCCCTCTTATTTAACTGAGAGTACAAATCTTGTCACTTTCTATGCTAGTAATGCTAGTCTTACTGGGATCATCCCTGATATCTTTAACTCCTTTCCTAATTTGCAGAACTTGAGATTATCATACAATAATCTTAATGGATCTTTACCCGGATCTTTCTCCGGGTCTGAGATTCAAAATCTTTGGCTCAATAACCAGAAACAGGGTTTATCCGGTGTTATTGATGTGTTATCCAACATGACTCAGTTATCTCAGGTTTGGTTACATGCTAATGCCTTTTCAGGTGGGATTCCTGATTTATCCAAGTGTCAGGATTTGTTTGATTTGCAGTTGAGGGATAATAGTTTTACTGGTGTGATACCACCTTCTTTGATGACCTTGCCAAAACTTGTTAATATTACTTTGCAGAATAATAAGTTGCAGGGGCCTTTTCCTCGGTTTGGGGATAATGTTAAGGTGACTATTGGGACTACTAATAGCTTTTGTTTAGATACACCGGGGCCGTGTGATCCACAGGTTAGCGTACTACTTCATGTCGCGGGTGCTCTAGGGTATCCTGCGTCCTTGGCCGACGCTTGGAAGGGGAATAATGCTTGCCATGATTGGAGATTTATTAATTGTGATTCACAAGGGAGAAATATCACGGTTGTTAACATGGGGAAGCAGGGCTTTTCCGGTACTATTTCGCCTGCGTTTGCGAATCTGCCTTCGTTGAGGAATTTGGTATTGAGTGATAATAATCTCACGGGTGTGATCCCTGGTGAATTGACTACTTTACCACAGCTTCAGTCTTTTGATGTGTCCAATAATAATTTATTTGGCCCGATTCCTGTGTTTCATGGTGTGAGGTTTACGTCTAGTGGGAATGCATTGCTTGGTAGAAATGCAAGTGATGGAGGTGGAGGAGATGGTGAGGCACCTGGAACAAATCCTTCCAGTTCAAATGGAAGATCGCCTGGTTCCTCGAGAAGGTCCGCCTCAGCTGGTATGATTGCTGGTGTGGTGATAGCTGTTTTGGTATTCATTGGAGTTATAATGTTTGTGTCATACAAATGCTATGTGAAGAGACGGCACAAGCGATTCGGAAGGGTGGAGGGCTCTGAGCAAGGAAAGGAAGTGGTGAAGCCTAATGGAGTTAACGGATATGGTGGGGTCCCCAGTGAATTGCAAAGCCAAAGCAGTGGTGATCATACTGAAATTCCTATTTTTGAAGGTGGAAATGTTACTATCTCCATACAAGTCCTTAGGCAAGTGACAGACAATTTCAGCGAAGAGAATATATTGGGTAGAGGAGGGTTTGGAGTCGTTTACAAGGGCGAGTTGCACGATGGAACTAAGATTGCAGTAAAGAGAATGGAATCTGGAGCAATGGGTACAAAAGGGATGAATGAGTTCCAAGCAGAAATTGCTGTCCTGACTAAAGTTAGGCATAGGCATTTGGTTGCACTTCTTGGATACTGTATTAATGGGAACGAGAGGCTTTTGGTGTACGAGTATATGCCTCAGGGAACTTTAAGTCAGCATTTGTTTGAATGGGAAGAGCATGGTTATCAGCCCCTTACTTGGAAACAGAGGGTGACAATAGCTTTGGATGTGGCTAGAGGAGTCGAGTATCTTCACAGTTTAGCCCAACAAAGTTTCATTCATAGAGATCTGAAGCCCACCAATATACTTCTTTCGGATGACATGAGAGCAAAGGTTGCTGATTTTGGATTGGTGAGAAATGCTCCGGATGGGAAGTATTCGGTTGAGACACGGTTGGCTGGAACGTTTGGCTATCTTGCACCTGAATATGCTGGTAAGTTTGCTTCTTTTTATGTTAAATTACACGAATTTGACAATCTTGTTCTGTTTAGTTCATCATAAAATCAACATATAACTTATTGCAATATCCAAGATTGTAATTAAGCATTGCTGTTCTACAGTGACTCAAGATTGAAATTAGCTTTAGTTATAAAATAGTTAGAGCCCATTCTTTTTCATGTTTTGTCTAGTACAGCTGCAAATGAGGTCTAATGCGATAATCGATGTTGTGCAGTAGGTCTATAATGGATTCGGATTAATATGCTTTTGAAAGATATTTTATATAACCAAAATCAGCTTGACATAGCAATCGCTATTCTTTCCAGGGTTATTTGTATAATGAATTAACTATTTCACTTTTTAGTTTCTACCATGAATTTTGAAGTTTATTCAATTTGTCATTCGTCTGTTATCTCTTTCAAAATTGATGCTACTCAGTATTCTAGAGATCTCAGACGAATCAATTTTAGATAATATCTACACATAATATTTAGCACTTATAATTTCCATTTCCCCCAACAGCTACTGGAAGAGTGACAACAAAGGTTGATGTGTATGCATTTGGAGTTGTCTTAATGGAGATAATTACGGGTCGAAAAGCACTTGATGAGAGGATGCCTGATGAAAGATCCCATTTGGTAACATGGTTCCGTAGGGTCCTCATCAGCAAAGACAACCTTCAGAAATCCATTGACCAGATTCTCAACCCAGATGAAGAAACTTACGAGAGTATTTGCAAGGTCGCTGAGCTGGCGGGCCATTGCACGGCCCGTGAGCCATTCCAAAGGCCCGACATGGGGCATGCGGTTAATGTCTTGGGTCCTCTTGTAGAGCAATGGAAGCCTTCTAAACCCGAAGAAGAAGATGGTTATGGGATTGATCTCAATATGAGCCTTCCTCACGTCCTTCAAAGATGGCAAGCAGATGAAGGTACTTCCAGAATGTTCGATGATTTGTCTTTCAGTCAGACACAGTCGAGTATTCCCTCGAAGCCCTCGGGATTTGCTGACACGTTTGATTCGATGGACTGTAGATGAGAACAAGGCCCACACGGTTGAGTCCTTTTTGAGTCGCTAAACAAGGTGGCAAATTGTATTTAATTTATTCTTTTCCCACTTGAATTGTACTTGATATTATTTTATTATATTTTATTATGATAGTAATTGTAACAAAACATGAGTTGATAGAGTTGCTTGTTGTATTTCATTGGATTGGAGATGGAGTCTGGAAAAATTATGAGATTGAAATGGTAAATATGATCCTTTGATTGTGAGAGGTTCATCTGTTGCAAATTAACAGGTCCACTGATGCAATTTGTGTATATTAAATTTTCTGCTGTATTCAGTTGATATGTGTGTGTGTGTGTGTGTGTGAATAACAACTATGGCAGTTTTGTTGAGTATATAATATAACAGCTTATAAGAGTTGATTTTGGTGAATAATGTTGGCTGGTTGGACAGGTTTTAATGAATTGTTTGGTGTTTTTTGGGTGCAAACATGTAGTGAACTTGTCATATTTTTCTAAAAAGGGTTTTAGAATAATAATTGTTGTTGCTATGGCAAAAAAAAGTTAGATATGGAAATTGCATTTAATAATTGAATTTCCAAGTTTATCCGTGTCGTAATGCATAATTCCAGGCTGTATAGAAACAGGCAGGTTTTGTAGATTCTTTCTTGCCAGCAGGATAGAATGATTATTGTGGACCAAACACTTAAAAAGAAAAAAAGACAAAAGTAAAATTAAGTAATTTGCTGTAACTAAGCTGGCTAAATGGGGAATATGTTTTCAATTTCTACTAAACTTTCAAGCTCCTCATTACTTGTTTTTATATAATATATTGGGTTTAGTAGCTTTTACAGATGAAGGTCGTAATCTCACATGGAGTTGGAGAAGACAATTTTGTTTCTTTGTTTTTTTTGTTTATATCGATGAGTACGTAACTATTTTCATTGTATCGCGTATATAAAATTTTTCTACAAATATATGAATGATGTGTGTATATAAAATATAATATGAACTTTTCTCTGATAAGGGGGCATGTTATGCACTCTAAACCATTTGATCGCAATTCGTTATAATAATTGCAACATAGTTGTCCCATGAGAAAATATACCCCAATTTGAGATGAAGTAAACATAGTGGAAACATGTAAGAAATCTATGAAAAACAAAGATGTACGATACTTGTGACGTGATTGTTGTATCAGTTAAGCAAACTGATCAAATATAAGATTAGTAGTATTAAATTTGTTAATGAAGATGAGAGACTTGAGATGTATATAAACTTTAAGTTTTCATATTCTTATAGATACCCTTTTAAGGGCAAACTCGTGGGGCTTTGTCCAAAGTGGATACCTCGCACAAGGGTGTTCGGTGTGCGAAAATGCAAGTGTATACCTCATATATGATACACAGTGACGGAGCCAAGGGATATACAGTAAATTTCAAGCTTTCATATTCCTATTGATACCCTTTTAAGGGCAAACTCGTGGGGCTTTGTCTAAAGTGGATACCTCGTACAAAGGCGTTCGGTATGCGAGAATGCAAGTGTATACATCATATATATGATATATAGTGACGGAGCCAAGGGATAGGCTGGTTGTGGCATCTGCACCTCAACTTTTGAAAATTATATTTTTTCCCAAAATATTTAAATATTTTAAATTTTGCTCCCAAAGACCTAAAAATATCAAATTCCCTCTTTTTTGTGTATTCGCCCCCTACAAAAATAATGAATTTTATTATATTATATTTATTATTACCTTATTTTATTTTGATCAGTATTATAATAAAGGACTCAACATTGAAACTCTAATTTTAATCCAATTCAAACATTTCATACGAATGGATAACTTAATTCTGTGATTTTAATTAAAGAAGATTTCTTCTTCTTCTTCTTCTATTACTATTTCGTTTGTGCTAGCCATCGGCTCAAGTTAATCACTTCGGTAGTAGAAAAACCTTGATCTAATTTTCTTTTTGCTAAGTTGACATTGTTGAAAAACAAAAAAATAGAGATGTTGATAAATCGCACATGGCACTGTTGTGGCTGATAGACATTGGTCCAATTGACGTGTGGAATTGTAATAACTTGTTTGTCTATTAACATTGATTTAATTCTTCAATCTCATGACAGGAGACTTTTATGCCCATGTTCATTCTCTACGCTATTGACCTAAAAGGGATATATATATATATATATATATATATATATATATATATATATATATATATAATTTACTTGTGAAGACTTGTGTTATGGTGGTGCACATGTTAGTTGGGACTTTTTTTTCTACTTTATATGTCATCTGGTCCCTTATATTATCTTTAGGGCCGGTTGAGTTATGATTTGATGTTTTTTGTTGGCTTAATTTCCGATTATAAGCTAATTAAGTCTTGGTGTGTAATTAATTTAGTGGTCAATTTGTAGTCAGTTAATTTGCATGATATGTTAGTGGGTAGTTAAGAGATCATGGGGTACTCTTGTATATATTTTAGTTACTGTCATTTCATGTATTTTGTGAAGTTTAGAAACGAGTTTGAAAAACTATCAGAACACACATTCATTATAGTTACAAGCTTATTCTCTCCTATTTTCTTCTTATTTTGATAGAACAGTGGCATCAGAGCCATAGCCATGAACGGTTCGGTCCAGCTTTCAGTTCCGATCTTAGACGGAAAGAATTATAATAGGTGGAGCTTCCAAATGAGAGTGCTTTTTGACTACCACGAATTGCTAACTATAGTGGAGAATGGAGTTTCAAATTTAGTAGAGAATGCAAATGACGCTCAAAGAAATGCACACCGTGAAGCCATGAAAAAAGATAAGAAGGCATTGTATTTGATTCACCAAGCAATGAGTGATGAAGTATTTGAGAAGATAGCTGGTGCAAACTCAACAAAGCAAGCATGGGATACCCTGATGACATCGTTAAGGGGGCAAAGAAGGTTAAAAAGGTGAGACTCCAAACCTTACGACGTCAATATGAACTCTTACAAATGGAGTCATCTGACACAATCTCAGACTATATATGTCGAGTTCTTGCTTTCACAAATCAAATGAAAATATATGGAGAAGAGTACGCGGAGAAGAATAAGGTGGAGAAGATCTTGCGTACACTTACGGGGCAATTTGAGCATATTGTGGTTGCGATAGAAGAAGCTCATGATCTATCCGAAATGATTGTCGAGGAGTTATTTGGAACATTGCAATCTCATGAACAACGCATGAATGAGAAGCCTATAGAGCAAGCATTTAAAAGCCATGTTTCCATCCAAGATGATGTTGGGTTTTTACATATAAAACGCAGCGGAAATTTAAATATCTCACGGTGGTTCATCTCGATTTCATGTATTCAAATCGGGTTTAGAAATTATGTATCTTTCTTCGTGTAATTGGATTTATGAACCACCTTTTGTGATCCTTTTTCGAACAGCAAACCTGCTACTGTCTCTAAATCACCACGCCGGAATTGAAGAGAAAGAAATCCTCCTTTTCTTCCCCTTGAAGACGGCTAGAGAGAGAGAGAGGTTGGAAGACTTTGACTTGGAGAGAAAGTTAATGATTGAGGCTTAGGTTAATTTTCATTAAGTAGTATATTTATACCACACTAGAAAATAATAACTCTAACTAACTAGGCCTTATGTGGACGCCCACTTAGGCGTTTTTAAAGCCCTTTGGGCTTTGTCCAATTGTGTTTAAGTTTTAATTATTTATTTAATTCATAATATTTATCCAATAAATAAATTAATCAAATAACTAATTAATTCCATGTTAATTCTATAATTAATTTCCATAAAGAAATTAATTAACAAATTAACTTAAATAATTAATAAAATCATCTAATGATTAATTAATTAATTAATTAATTGCGATATCCAATACCGAAAATTCTCTCAAGTCGAATTCCATAATTTTTCATTTACAATTCCTTTAAGCGAGGATCTTTAGGTTCGTTTCAAAAAGCAATTGGGAGGAAACCAAAAGGATGTGGGTAACACTTAGTCAATCTCGTGGCCCATATCGTATCCCAATTGAGAACGAATGATTAGGATCATTCCAAACCTTTCACGCTGTGAATACCGTGCGAGTATAAACCCTTTATTCATATACCCCAGTCAAGTGAGAGTCATGGTTTATTCAAACTCACAGAACTTGACCATATGCTTAGCTCATAATGAATCAAGGTCACTAAGTATATTTTCATGTCCAACATGAGTATCTTTAATGCTTTGGCCAAAGTCTTTTGACCTCACTCATTCATGACTGCATAGGATACTTAGCTCATCACTAATGAGAGAATAAATCTCATTTTGCTAATCAGTTAAGATTGCTACTTGCCCATCAAGCCGCACTTCAAGGTCAACCCCACCAACGGGTGAATTGAATCTAACTACTCTAATGACAGACTTGATGTCACAAGCACATCTTCAACACGATTCCTCAGGTCTAAGGTTCACGCGTACCTATCACAAC
Source organism: Buddleja alternifolia (assembly GCA_019426215.1). Taxonomy (NCBI): domain Eukaryota; kingdom Viridiplantae; phylum Streptophyta; class Magnoliopsida; order Lamiales; family Scrophulariaceae; genus Buddleja; species Buddleja alternifolia. Next base: position 16,145,098 of record CM033403.1, read on the forward strand.
TTATCAATTTTGTCATTGACTGTCAGTGAGTGAAAACTCATGTGACAAAACTGATGCGAGCCGTGTTCGAACACATCAGTCTAACTGAGGTGTCTATGACATAAGTTCCCACTACCATGTTCATAGTGTTCGACTGACACTTCCCTGTCAAAACTCATATCATACAAGTCTTTATCTAGTAATGATGTCCAGTTAATACTCTCTTCGACTTGCGAAGCATTTTAGATATCAAGGATCAAACTCTTCTAGTGCCATTCTCCCTAACCTATAGGGAGTAGAAGGTTAGCCTTATTATCAATGACTTTGCGTTGTTTACTAAACCTTACAAATGCCTATAAGAAAATAACATAAAGCGCCTTATATTAAAATAATAATGTTAGTTACAAATCAATACCCTATAAATCTAACCTCTTTATGGCATTTGAGGGCATACACACTAACAATCTCCCACTTGCACTCAATGCCATTTGCCATGGTATTTTATACCTATCCTTTCTAGATGTTTTTCTAATGGCTTGGTCAATGGGTCAGCGACATTGTCAGCTGAGGCTATTTTTTGAAGAGATATTTCTCCTCTTGCAACGATCTCTCTTATGATGTGATATCTCCTCTCAATGTGTTTGGACTTGTTGTGAGACCTTGGTTCCTTTGCCTGCGCTATTGCTCCAGTGTTGTCACAATAAAGTGGCAATGAGAGCTCCACGCTTGGAAGCACTTGAATTTCTCCAATGAACTTCCTAAGCCAAACAACCTCTTTAGTTGCCTCAGAGGCAGCTATGTATTCAGCCTCTGTTGTGGAGTATGTTGTTGTGTTTTGCTTTGAACTTTTCCAAGTCATCGCTCCACCGTTGAGGGTGAATATAAACCCTGAGGTGGATTTTCGGTCATCAAAATCTGATTGGAAATCTGAGTCAGTGTACCCGTCCACTCTTAGGTCACCACTCCCACAGATGAGAATCATATCCTTAATTCTCTTCAAATACTTTAGGATATTCTTCACAGCCATCCAATGTTCCTTGCCAGGGTTTTCTTGAAGTCGACTAACAACGCTTACTGCATAAGCAATGTCAGGTCTAGTACACAGCATTGCGTACATCAGGCTACCCACTGCAGACGCATAGGGTACAGTGCTCATCTCTTTCCTATCTTCCTCATTTTGAGGACACATAGTTTTCGAGAGGTGTACCTCGTGTCTCATTGGCATAAACCCTTTCTTAGAATCCTCCATCCTAAATATCTTTAGACCCTTTTCTATGTAAAGGGCTTGAGAGAGCCCTATCATTCTATTTATTCAATCTCTATAGATTCGAATCTCTGAATGTAAGTAGCCTCTCCCAAGTCTTTTATGGAGAAAGTACTCGAAAACCACTTTTTAACAATGGTGAGCATTTCTATATCATTTCCTATGAGTAATATGCCATCTACGTATAACACAAGGAATGTTATCTTGCTCCCACTAACCTTCTTATAGACACATGGCTCATCTTCATTTTTGATGAAGTCAAATCCTTTGACTACCTCATCAAATCGTAGATTCCAGCTACGAGATGCTTGCTTGAGTCCATAAATAGATCTTTCAAGCTTACACACCTTATGGATACCATCCTCGGATACAAAACCTTTAGGCTGTTCCATATAGATATCCTCTTCTCGGAATCCATTTAGAAAAGCATTTTTGACATCAATTTGCTATATCTCATAGTCTAGGTCAGCTGCTATTGCAACTAGAATTCTTATAGATTTGATCATAGCTACTGGCAAAAAGGTTTCTTGGTAGTCAACTCCTTTCTTTTAATTACACCCTTTTGCCACTAGCCTGACTTTGTAGGTGTCAACCTTGCCATCAACACCAATCTTTCTCTTGTAAATCCATTTGCACCTAATTGGTTTTATACCATCAGGCTAATCTACAAGTTTCCCGACTTGGTATGAATGCATCGAATCTATTTCTGTTTGCATAGCTTCACGCCATCTTGTAGCATCCATATCAACCATCGCTTGATCATATGTGGAGGGATCATCTCCATGACCCTCCTCTAATATAGAATGGAGACTTAGTTCCCTCTGTACTAGATATCCTTACCTCTCAGGAAGTTGAGGTACCCTATTCGATCTTTGCAATTGTGGTTGTGTTAAAGAAGGTTCAGATCTTACTTCCTGTGTAGATGTATCCACTGGAGTTTCATTTTGTTCTTCAAGAACAATCTTTCTACCTGCTCCACGTTCTTGAATGAACTCATCTTCAAGAAAGTGGGCTTGTAAAGCTACGATGATCCTTTGATCATCATGTAGGTAAAAGAGGTATCCCATGGAATTCTCAAGATAACTAACGAAATTCCCTTTTAAGGATCTATCCTCCAACTTGTCTACTTTAGTCTTTTTGACATAAGCAGGGCATCCCCAAATCTTAATGTGATTAAGACTTGGTTTCCTATTTCTCCATATTTCATATGGTGTCTTAGGAACGGACTTGGACGGACATCTATTTAAAATGTGTATAGATGTAAGCCGCGCATGACCCCACAGTGAGCATGGAGCGAACCATGTCCAACAAGGTTTGATTCCTTTGCTCTGTTACTCCATTCAACTGTGGTGTCACTGGAGGTGTGAGATGTAATACTATACTGTTAGGATTTTCATGTTAGATGTTTTGATGATGACAATTAGGAGTTTATGTTAGACCCCAAAATATGTAAGTTTGATTTTAATAGAAATCATGTATACGCTTTGAAGCGTTAGATTTGTAATAAGCTTTATAGGCTTCGTTCTGTTTTATTCTAGATTGTTAGGTTAAGAAGTCTTAGACTAAGCGTCTGATGAATTCTGAGTGAGCTTGTCAGTAGTTAAGTTTGAAGACTCAAACGCCTGAAATCTGAATGAAGATGAAGTTTCCAAGCGTCTAAATATCCAACTATATCAGGCGTTACCTTTTAGGTAGAAGCAAATTCAAGAATGGATAAGCGTCTATCAATGATGGATTTCACCTGAATTTATTTCGAAATCCAAAAGGAGTTTAATGCAAATATTCTCGGTACATTAAATGCCAACGGGCATTTAATTCAAATACATTAAATGCTGATCAGAGCATTAAATGTGATAAGCACTTTCAGACGTACGGAGAAGCCACCCTATTGGACTGTCAACTTTTCAGAGACTGCAGCACCAACTTTTGTGCAACGGATTTTCAGGAAAAAGGACAAAAGTTGTTCACTCGCAGAAGTGAGAGACACGCGTCTGTGCATGTGTCAAACAGACACTTTTTCCAAGAATGTCTATAAATAGGACTTCAACAACAAGCCAAAAAAAATTGATCAATTCCAAGCCAAATTGCTGTTGCATTGTGTTAGAGTATATGCCCTCGAATGCCTTAAAGAGGATAGATTTATAGGGCATAAACATTGTAACTAAACTATGATTTTTCTATTAATATAAGGCAGTTGATTGTTGTTTTCTTATAGGCATTTATAAGGTGTGAATAAACAACGTAAAGTCCTTGATGACAAGGCGAACCTTCTACCTCCTATGGCATAGGAGGAAAGGCACTAAAATGGTTTGACCCTTGATATCTAAAAGGGTTCGCAAGTCTAAGAAATATTGATTGGGCATCAATAGTGAATAAAGACTTGTATGATGTAAGTTTCGACAGAGAAAGTGCCAGTCGTACACTATGGAAATGGTAGTGGGAACTTATATCATAGACATGTCAGTTGGACTGATATGTTCGAACACGGCTTGCATCAGTTCATCACATGGGTATTCACTCATTGACGGTCAATGATGAAACTGATAAGTAGTGATAGGTACGTGTGAACCTCTGACCTGAGAAATCGAGTTGAAGATGTACTTGTGACATCAAGTCTGTCATTAGAGTAGTTAGATTCAAATCACCTGTTGGTGGAATCGACCTCGAAGTGCGACTTGATGGGCAAGTAGCATTGTTAACTGATTTGCAATATGGAATTTATTCTCTCATAAGTGAATGAGTAAAATATCCTATGCGATCATGAATAAGTGAGGATGAAAGTCTTTGGCCAAAGCATTTAAATACCTCGACTTATTATGAGCTTGGGCATATGGTCAAGTTATATGAGTTTGACTTTAAATCATGACTATTACTTGACTGGGATATAAGAATAAAAGGTTTATACACGTACGGTATTCACGGCGTAAAGGTTTGGAATGATCCTATTCATGCGTTCTCAATTGGGTTACGGTGTGAGCCACGAGATTGGCTAGGTGTCACTCACACCCCTTTGGATTCCTCCCAATTGCCTTTTGAGATGAACCTAAAGAGTCGCTGGTGGTCCCAAGTGGCATACGAAAGGGTCTAGAAGGGGGGGGGGGGGTTGAATAGACCCTGAAGTTTTTTTCGACTTGACAAAATTTTCGTATAACTTAAGAAATTTGAACGCTTGGAAGACTGAGCGCTTGGGTCAGACGCTTCAGAGTAGTTAACTTAGACTTAGTGATTTCAGCAATTTACCAAAGTAGGGCAACGCTTAGATCGCTTAATCAGGGTTAGCACAGCGGAAATGATTTTTAGCGTTCTTTTAGATGATTTAATCGCTTTGCAATTTTATTTGTCTTTTTCAGAAGAATGTAATGTGATGAATATAAGACAATAAAATATAAATGACACAATAATTTGTAAGGTTCACTAGGTGATGTAATCCCAGCTACGTCCTTATTCTCCTTTTTCACTTGGAGGAATTTACTATGATGATTATCAAAGAATCATACAAAAACTTCTACAAAATAGTAATGGATGAAAATGATCTTGGGCTCCTTGATCACACAGACTTCAGCACCAATGGAGATCGTCTTCTTCAAGCTTCTCTCACTCAGAAATACTGCCTGAAAGTTTTCAACAACTTTTCTCACTCAGATGAAAGGTTGAGGTTTGTCACTAGGGTTTGTTTGTTTTTAGAGAAGATCAAACAACTTGGAATATCTCAGTTGGAATTTGAATTTCTTCTTTGGAAGATGTTTGAGATATTTGTGACTGTCTGGAATGTAGATAAAAAGCTTGAAAGGTTTTGGCTATGGGGTTTCTAAGCTTTTTTCAGAAAGAATGTACGTAAGATTTTTGGCAATAATTTTCTCGTATATTCTTGTTGTTATCATTTAGGGTTTTCTGGAGCAAGGTATTTATAGGCAATTTCTTGAGATCTGTCCGTTGGACATATGTAGAAGCGTGCCTTTCACGGGGCGCTTGATCATACCTAAAGCCTGACATTCCTGAAAATTCGCTGAATCCGATTGGACGGGAGCAGCTAAAACTCTGAAATTCCTGACAGTCTGGTCAAAAGGTGGCTTGTCCACAAGTCACAGTAGCTTATCACATTTAATGCTCTTATCAGGCATTTAATGCATTTGAATTTATTTCCCGTTAGAAATAAATGTCCGTTGAATGATTGCAATTAAGTCCTTCATGACTTGAGGATTTATTTCAGGTGAATCTTTCATCCATTTCTTGAGACAAATTGAGCGCTTGATCCATATATCCTGAACTGGGTTCCTTTAGCGTTTGACGGACGCTAAGGGACAAATCTTCATCTCTGGTTGACTTCAGACACTGGTCTTTAACTTCTTCTCTAATAGACTCACCTAGAATTCTACTAGCGATTCAGTTACTAAGACTTAGTCTAAGGTCTACAAAGATAAAAATTACAAGCCTAAACAAAATTACAAGCTTTCAAACGCTTAAACAAAGATCTATGGAAAACATAAACTTACATTTTATTTGGGGTCTAACATTGAATCCTATCTTGTCATCATCAAAACATCTAACATGAAATTTCCTAACAATTTTCCCCTTTTTGATGATGTCAAGACTTTTCACTCTTATAACTCTTTTATAATTTAAGAGTTACTTAAAAAGAAAAGGTTCAAAGGAATATAAGTCAGCGTTCAAAAAGTTAGTAAAGTTAGCTAAAGTTAGGTTGGCTTCAACAAGTTGTTTCAGCGATAAATCATTCATATATATTGAAAGAATAAAGCGTACATAATTTATGCTAAAAAAATAAGAGAGAGATAAAATACAAAAAAAATTATTTCTTCTGTCGCTTAGCTCTTTCTTCGCCTTGCAAAACTTCTAACGCTAGTTCTTTCAAGAGTCGATCAATGTCAATCATGGTTGTATGATGGACTTCATCATAGTCATGCCTGCGTAGTCTGGCGCTTTCATTTAGCTCTAACAACCTTTCCGTCCAATCCCTTGGTGGAATGCCAAGTTCACGAATCAGATCATAATATATATCTCTTTGACGGTCATTTGACGGTCTCCAATTCACAGGTCGTTGTAGCGGTCCAGCATAAGCATGAAAACCCATACTTTCTAAGAAGTCAGGGTCCAATTGAGGAAGAGCGTACTTTCCGAGATAATACCTTGGCTTTCTTTTCTTGGATAACATTTTCTTAATGCTTGCTAGTTCATCGAACATTGAACGCCAATGTTTATTATCCGTCTTGGAAATCGCTTTGGACTTTTCTTTACTTTCCCCCTTCTTGACTTCATCAAAGGAGTTCTTTAAGTCAGCGACATCGCGGCGCAAAAGTCTAACTTCTTCGACTAGAAGAGCAATTTGCTGGGCGACACTCTGAGCAACGGCATCGGATGAAGCGTGTCTTTCCGCATCAGCCGAAGCGCTCTGAGCTAAGTGACGATTGAATTCAGAGGAGAGCTCAGCGATAAGAGGGGACATGCTATTCATAATAGCAATAGTGCTTGTATTTGAAGCGTTGGCAATGTCTCGGTTTCGTGTATCAGACACTAGGCGAATCTGTCTATCAGCAGCCCCAGAAATCTTGGAACAAGAACCTTCGATGTGGGTAAGCGAGTTCCGTACTGCTGTTCTGAAATCTCGGGCCTCTAAATCACTGTCTGAATCTGAATTCGAATAAGGACGCTCTGGGGACGGGAGAAGTCCGTAAGAACTTGAAACTGCAGCCTTGCCTTTGCTCTTATCTCGGATGAGAGGTTCTACAGGCGTTTGGGCAATTTTAGCGTGCACTTCTTCAATTGCGTGATCCAAGATAGAATCTGCAACCGCTGGGGGCTCGACTACTGGGGTGCTAGGAGAGTCTGGCAAGGAAGCCTCAGGAGTTTGAGCGACTTCCGCAGTAAGAGCAGAGTCTTCTTCCACTATTTGGATGTGGGGAGGAGAAGGTTCTCTAATGCTAATGACCCAAAGGGGGCCAAGAGCTTCCATTACATGCCGGGGACTGATCAGGCTGGATTACGGTATAAAGAATATAGCGTCTTCTCGCTCTTCGGTACTTAGTGCAAGTTGCACATCTTCCGGTAAAGCAATCCCTGAAGTATATCTGTGGAAAAAGTCCAAAATCAACGGCATGAGCACTTGAGTTGTGTCTTGGTCCACTGGCCTAATCAGCGAGATCATCTTGGCCACTTGAATGTTTGATTCAGTAAAGAGCACGGGGTGAAGAGTATATCCTCTGAAGTTGTAACACCCGGAAAAGTGATTGAAACTGCTGTCCAGCGCTTGGGCATTCTCAAACACTGCTTTCATGTCTCTGTGGAACTCAGCAAACTCAGTGTGTTCTGTTGAAACATCAACACGAATCTGACTCTGAGCGGGAAGAATTGGTTGTTTACTTGACAAAGCGTCTTCGTTTAGATCAGGAAAGATTCTTTGAACAAAATCTGCACGAGGATGCAAGATGTAGCGTCCGCCCTGGCTGTATAAGGCGAGTTGCTGGCGAATGTAGCTTTCGATTGGTTGTCTCTATCGTGGCAAAGCGCTAACATTCCCTGCAATGATCTGACGTTGTTGAAGCAAAAAGGTTGCATATCCTCGGCGTCTGTATTCTATCCCAAACTTGAAAAGAAACGGGTATCTTATAAGTTCTTCGAGGGTATAGAAATGCAGAATAAATTCTTCAGCCCATCTAGCTGTATTCATCATCCATAGCTTGCCTAGTTTGTCTGCTTTAGCTGGATCGTTTCTAGCGGCAAGGAATTTCTCAAAGCGGTCCATTTCTTCATCATAATCCTCAGCCCATAATCTGGCTAGATATTCTCGAGCCTCATTTTCTATCCATGAGTTGACCGGATTTGGACGCTCAGCAACAATAGGTCCTTTTCCTTTCCATAACTTTAGAGGATTAGGGGATAAAGCGTTTGGAGGAGAGTTGACGACGGAAGGAAGAGCCGAATATCCTATCTTGTTGAGATCGGCCTCATCTGGATCTTTGTTCCAATCACCCATGTGGGGGGTTTTTGAAAACAATCTTGTTTTGGCGCAAAGGATAAAAGGACTCTTCTGAGCGACCGGTGAAATTGAATCGCTTCTCGTCAAATTCTGATCGGTTGAACGTGGGTCGACGAATATACTCAAGGCGTAAATGAAGACGCTCTAAACTGTACAGACCAAGATCGGCAAAACGCTCAAAGATCTCAAACTTGTGTGAGTCTGAAAGATCAGGCCGATGGAGAGTTGTTTGAAATTGGATTTCCAACTCGGCAAGCGTTTGAGTGTCACGTTCTCTGGTGGCATAATAAAATTCAATATCTGAAGAGTATCCACGCGAGAAGAAATCAATGACACGAGGAGGAGGTCCTGTTGGCGTAGGAACACAAGCAATAGCTTCTGTTGGGATAGGGGCCACTTCTATCGACCACTCAGCGTTTAAAGTTGCTTCACTTGCTGATGAAGTTTCAGCGTCAGGAAGAACTTGTGATGCCTTTGTAGCGATATCCACAACAGTTACCATGTCTACGTCTATTTCAACTGGAATCTCCGAGAGGGGAGGGGCATCAGCGATAGGTACATCTTAAGGTGCATCTTGAGCTGATACAGGTAAGCGATTGAGAAAAACAAGCAAAAATTTCTACTAAGTAGAAATTACAAACAAAAGACTACATTGCTTACCCTGAGGAATATCATCGACTTTTTCAGTCGCTTGATTTGTTTCTTGAGCAATTTCCTCAGGCTCCTGGACTTCTTTTTCGGGGTCTAAATTGATAAAAGAAGTTATCGGATCAGCACGAATGGGGATATTTAGTTCTTTAAGCGTGTTGAGAACATATTGAATATCTGCTGCATAAGGTGCTGAAAGAGTTTTTTATCCTAGCGTTAGAAACTTAGAGACTAACGAGGAAAGGATAGTCAAATTTGCTTAGAAAATACTTACCCTGATCATTTGAAAGCCTCTCAGATTGAGTAGCGGCTTGAGGATCGGAGCTGACTTCGGGAACAACGTCAGAGAAAGAAGCACTGGCTGACTCTCTAAGCGCTGGATTTGATGGAGCGCTAGAGGATACTGCGGGAGTAGAAAGAGGAGTACGCCTTCGTGCAAGCGGTACTTCTTCTTCTACGGCTTCTTCTTCCTCGGGAATGGGAAAGACAAACGCTGGAGGAGGAGATGGAGATTTAGGAGAGGGAGAAGGAAAAGGGATCTTTTGTTTCTTTTTGGGGTCCGGCTTCTTCTTCTTCTTAAGATCAGGCTTTTGTTTCTTTGCGGGCTTGGATGGCTGAGTGACTTTGAGAATGATCTTTCTCTTAGGTCGCTTGACCACCACTTCTTCTTCTGATGAAGAGGACGATGATGAAGATGACGCTTGATCTTCATCATCACTGCGAACAACTCCTTCGGCTGGAAGTCGCTCACGCTGTTCTTTAGGAACCGCTGCTCCGCCAGGTTTTCACGGGTTAAGAAGCTCGCTTATTATTTTCTTGCCATAAAATTTGGTCGCTGGAATCTTTTTGCCAAAAGATTGCGTATATCCACAAGCGCAAAGAATACGACTTAGCACAATCCCGTAAGGCTTGGGGTTGACAGACTTAGCCATCGCTGCCTTGAAGCGATTAAAAACGTAGAGAGACCAGTTAACTTTTAACTTGGTCAGGATGGCTACCATCATCTTGTATTGAATGTTGGTGATTTTGTCGAAAGTTCCTTTTTTGCATTCAATAATATTTGAACAAATATCAGCGAGGATGACATATTCGCCCTTCATATCATTCTTCTTGAAGTTTGGCTCATACGCGGCGTTAACATCGTCTTTCTTGATTAACGCCCAGACTTTGGTAGCATCTCCAAGATTCACATGTTCTACCTCACTGCCATGATTTGGGAGATTTAGTAGTGAAGAAATCAGAGAGGGAGTGAGAACAAAGATCTCTTTAGCAGAAGGGAAGACGCAGGATATGGAATTGCCGTCTTCAGAAATTTCACCATTATTGAAAAAGAGATTCTTCTTCAAAGTAGTTGTAAGTAGTAGTAAGCATGTCTCTCAAACCAGATTCTTGAACGAGTGGGAGAGTCGTTCGAAGAGGGAAGTTCTGGTTATTAAAAAGATAATCCCAGTTAACCAAAAATCCGGCGTTAACCGTCACTGGTTTCTCAGCACGGGAAGGTTTTCCGGTAGCAGAAGTTGCTGTTTTGGAAGATTTTGAAGCTTTGGGTGCCATGGTTGAAAGGAGAGACTTTGAAGAAAAGAAGGAAGTTTTTGCCTTTTAGAGAGAGATAACTTTTACAGTAGAGAGATTGGAAGTGATAAAGGTTTTCTGTAAAAGTTTTGAGGGGTTTAAATGGAAGATAAAAGTAACTCCTCATATGGTAGATAAATGACACGTGTACAGAAGTTAATGAGAAGGAAATCTGAACCGTGTACACATAACTTCGGATGTCAAAAAGTGCGGTAAAGTAGGATACTATAACATTTTTCGGATCCGCAGTTACTTTTTGAAAACGTTTGAAAAAATTTGAAATTTTCAGCGTGAGTTACACGCGCCTGATAGTACATTGACACGTACTCAGATTCATGCATTTTACTGAACTGCCTATGTTTAGATAGGAATCATAACCGTCAGTTTGATTTGATAGGCACGTGTGGGTAGTTAACAAATCTAGAATTTTGGACTCATCCACACGCTACTTTGTGGCGATGAAAACTATGCATGAATTTTTGTGAAAGAAGGTTACTTTGGCGTTGAAGTGGGAATTCTTTCAATGCTGAAGATTCTTTTATAAAATAAATTTAATTTGATACATATCAATCGCTTGTTGGACTTTTAAACCTTTCATTTATAAGCGATCAGATTGTAATGAGTAAAAGTAGACGCTAATAATCGATGCATAAGGTTTATTAAAGTCATTTTGATCATAGTCGCTTACTTAATGAAGTGAATACAATTTTAAAGTTCCCCCTAAAATTGATAACTCATTTCATTTTTGGAAATATAGTTTAGACATAATCACAAAGTGGATTCCCCCTAAATTATATGCCTATTAAATATGATGCTTTATGATTTAAGCGTTTAAATCGATCATATCTAATTCACTTCTCAGAGTGAGAAAGCGTTGTTCGTTGAGCGCTTTGGTGAAGATATCTGCCAATTGTTTGTCAGTTCCAATGAAATGCATGGAGATATCTTTCTTTTGAACATGGTCACGCAAGAAATGGTATCTAATGTCAATGTGTTTGGTTCTAGAATGAAGGATAGGATTTTGGGTCATAGCTAAAGCGCTTTGGTTATCACAATGGATTGGGGTAGGACCTAGGATTGTTCCATAATCTCTAAGTTGTTGCCTCATCCAAAGGATTTGTGCACAACAGCTTCCAGCAGCTACATATTCTTCCTCAGCGGTAGAAATCGCTATAGATTGTTGTTTCTTACTATGCCACGAAACTAGTCTATCACCTAGAAATTGACATGTACCACTGGTACTTTTTCTATCTATTTTGCATCCTGCAAAATCTGCGTCTGAATAACCAATTAGTTCAAAAGGAGAATCCTGTGGATACCATAAGCCCACATTTTGTGTGCCTTTTAGGTACTTAAGGATTTTCTTGGTAGCACTTAACTGTGATTCTCTAGGGTCAGATTGAAAACATGCACACATGCATACCGAAAACATAATATCAGGTCTACTAGCGGTAAGATAAAGAAGTGATCCAATAATACCCCTATAGTTAGTGATATCAATTTTCTTCCCACTTTCATCTTTATCTAACTTAAGCGTTTGGCTCATTGGAATTTTTGAAAATGATGCATTTTCCATACCAAATTTCTTAATCATATCTCTAGTATACTTAGCTTGGTTTATAAATATTCCATTAGGGAGTTGCTTAACTTGTAATCCTAAGAAAAAAGTTAATTCACCCATCATGCTCATTTCAAATTGTTCTTGCATCATTTTCAAAAATTTCTCACACAATCGCTTATTAGTAGAACCAAATATAATATCATCAACATAGATTTGGACTAAGAGAATATCTTCATTATGGGTAATTTTAAATAACGTTGTGTCAACACTGCTTTTTGAAAAGCCTTTACCTATAAGGAAGATAGAGAGAGTGTCATACCATGCTCTTGGTGCTTGTTTAAGGCCATAGAGTGCCTTATCCAGTTTGTAGACCATACTTTTGCCATGGTTGTTGATGAATCCTGGAGGTTGCTCCACATAGACTTCTTCTTGGAGTTTACCATTCAAGAATGCACTCTTCACGTCCATTTGATATACTGTGAACTTGTTGAATGCGGCAAACGCTAGGAACATTCTAATCGCTTCAAGACGGGCTACTGGGGCATAAGTCTCATCAAAGTCAATACCCTCTTCTTGACAATAACCCTGAGCGACTAATCTAGCTTTGTTTCTTATAACAATGCCATCTTCATCCATTTTGTTCCTAAAAACCCATCTAGTTCCAATGACACCTTGGTGAGTTGGTCTTGGTACTAGCGTCCAAACCTTGCTTCTCTCAAATTGGTTAAGCTGTTCTTGCATCGCTTCTACCCAACTTGAATCACTAAGCGCTTCATCCACTTTCTTTGGTTCCATTTGAGATAGAAAGCTTGCGAACATGGCCTTATTAATTGTAGCGGACCTAGTTCTAACAGGTGCTCCAATATCTCCAATTACTAGATCTGGTGGATGATCTCTAAGCCATTTTCGGTCTGGTTGGAACGGGTTGAGAGACTCTTGATTAGCAATCACTTGATTCTCATTTGTCTCTAGCGCAGTCGCTTCATCATTCACAGTTCCAATTTGTTCTTGATGATCATTCTCTTCATGATCATTAGCGATTCTGACTTCATCATTATTTGTAACCTCATGAGTAACCTTAGGAAAAGGCACAAAGATCTCATCATCCTCATTGTCACTATCATCTTCAAGATTAATTTGTGACGCTTGTTGGGCAAGATCTTCAATTCCTACATCATCAGGAATAACCTTAATCGGCTCTTGGTTAGCATCATCAAACACAACATGAATGGATTCTTCAACCTTCGATTTAATCTTATTTAAGATGCGAAAACTCTTTCCATTCTTGGCATAGCCTAGAAAGATTCCCTCATCCGCTTTAGGATCAAAAGTCTTTAGGTTGTGGGATCCATTGTTATGAATGAAACATTTTGAACCAAAAACATGAAAATATGAAACGTTAGGCTTACGTCCCTTCCACAACTCATATGGAGTCTTCTCATGTTGCTTGTTGATCATACACCGGTTCTGAGTGTAGCAAGCGGTGTTGATGGCTTCGGCCCAAAACCTTTGAGGCAGCTTGGATTCTGCTAGCATCGTCCTAGCGGCTTCTTTAAGCGTTCTGTTCCGTCGCTCAGCAACTCCATTTTGTTGAGGTGTTCTAGGAGCAGAATACTCATGGAGTATTCCAAAATCTGTACAAAACTTCTCTACAAATTGGTTAGAAAATTCAGTTCCTCTGTCGCTTCTAATTCTTGTCACCGTTAGATCTTTTGAATTTTGCAGTTGACGGATTAGCGCTGTGAGCTTGACACTAGTTTCATCTTTGGTCGCTAGAAATTCTACCCATGTATAGCGAAAGAAATCATCAACTATTACTAGTGAGTACTTTTTGCCACTAACACTCATGATTTGAATAGGTCCAAACAAATCTAAATGCAATAGTTCAAGAACTCTAGAAGTAGATAGACACAGTTTCTTTTTGAAAGATGACTTAACTTGTTTACCCATTTGACAAGCGTCACATAAGCGATTCTTTTGAAAGGAACCTTTAGGTAATCCCTCCACAAGATTTAGCGATATTAACTGAGAGATTGCCTTAAAGTTGAGATGATTCATTTTTCTATGTCATAACCAACCCAATTCATTTTGACTTTTAGCAACAAAGCCTGTGGGGTTGTTATCAAAAGTAGAATCCCAATCCACTAAATACACATTGTTTGTTCTTTTTCCTCTTAATTTAGTAGACTTAGTCTTAGCTTCGTTAACATAGCAGAAGTCGCTTGAGAATTTTACTTCAAAGCCTTTATCACAAAATTGACTAATGCTTAACAGGTTATGCTTAAGACCCTCAACGTAATATACATCACTGATCATGATGTTCCCCCTATGCATGATACCTATACCTTTGGAGTTATCACCGAATATAACTTGAGGACCGTTGGTAGCTTGATAGTTGACTAGAAGATTTTTGGAACCAGTCATGTGTCTTGACGATCCACTATCAATGTACCAAACTGAAGTATCGGTGCTGGCTCTAGGTACCTGCATTTAAAGGATAGTTCTAATTCTTCTTAGGTACCCATGTTGTTTTGGGTCCTTCAGTGTTAGTAACTTTGGTTTGAATTAAAACTTTAGGAACCCATATTTGCCTAGTCTTCATTGTGGGAATACTGGCCTTCTTGGGTTTCACATCGTGTTGTGTGTGCTTTTTGGGTGTGTAATAATATCCTCGATTATAATAGTAGTTATAATCATAGTCATAGTCATAATCATCATAGTATCGATAATATGGCCTTGACCGTCTCGGATATTGACGCTGGTATTTCCTTGGCGCTGGCTTGGGTTGCACTTTTGGTGCTGGACGCTTAGCGCTTGATTCACAGTGGTTACGTTTATCCTTAGCCTTTTGAGCGTTTGGATGAATCTTCCTTTGTGAATCATTTGCCTTTGTCTTTCCCTTGCCTGAGTCAGCTTTGGCTTTCTCATTTGGCCTCGTACCTTTGTCGCTTGGTTCATTCAACGTTTGACTTGGTGAACTTTCTTCAACAAAGCGAACACCCTTTCCTTTGTTGTTTGCCGTAACATTAGGTTTATTAGGTTGTTTACCGTATTTATTGCATCCTAAACCGGTCTTTTCACCAAATAATCTAGTTACCTCAGTCACATTATCCAAGTTTCTAGAAGCTTTTGATAATGATGAGACGAGCTGCTCTGATTTGGCAAGTCTAGCGATCAGATCAGCTTCTCTTTTGACTATTATATCAAGATCATTTTTCAATTGAATAACTTCACTCTCAAGTGATTGGTTCTTTTCAATGCACTGTTGCTGAACTCGCAACTCTGCTCTGAGCGTCACTTTATCTCTTGTGAGTGATGAGATAATATCGAGATCATTTTGATATATTTTGGTAGCTTCTTGACATTCATTGTAGTATTCTTTGACTTTGTCAAGTAATTCATCATAAGAAAGAGGAATTGATAATTTATTGGTTACCTTTGGTAACAAATCGTCAGTCGCTTCATCATCTCTTGCCATAAGACAAATTAACGCTGAGTCGCTAGTAGGCTCATCATCACTACTTTCATCTGATGATTCCAAGTCCTCTTCAGGTGCGAAGAATGGTTCAGATTCCGCTAGCAATCCCTGTTGGTGAAGGTTGCTCCTGAATTGGTTTCTATCCGCATGGTCTTGCCTTGAGGGCTTTGACACATTTGGATAAGGGCAATTTACCTGGTAGTGCCCTGGTTTTCTGCAATTATAACACAAATTAGTTTTCATTTTCTTGGATAATCGCTTTGAGACTACTGGCGCTGAGAGATTTTGAGTAGGAGACGGAGGCGCTTGGTATGGAACTGGTGCTACTGGTTGAGGTGCAGAGTATACTGGCGCTTGATACTGAGGCACTGGAGCAGGGGGAGGAGTTTGAAATGACGTTTGTCCGATAGGATTTCTCTTTTCATATCTTAGAATTTTTTTAAATTTCTTGACCAATAAAGCCATTTCCTTTTATTCATTTGATTCCGAGGATTTAACCTCACTGATCGCTTTACCCTTGCTTTTGGTTGTAGCGATCAAAGCTCCTGATTCAGTCGCTGAAGTCGATGTGTCGCTGACTTCACCCAATTCGAACTCAAATGCCTTTAATTCTGAAAAGAAATGCTCTGGAGTAAGAGTCTCCAATGTCTGTGATTCTCTCATAGCAACAGTGTTGATTAGATATTTGCTTGGAAGACTTCTGAAAATTTTGTTGACCATTTCCTTGTTGGTCAATTCCTTGTCTAATGACGCTAACTCTGTAACGAGCAAAGTAAACCTTGCGTCCAATTGTTCTAGCGTCTCATTGGGCTGCATCTTGAAATGCTCAAATCTTTGCATGGCTATGGAAAGCTTATTCTCCTTCATTTGTGCTGATCCTTCACACACTATAGCCAGCTTATCCCATATTTCTTTGGAAGTCTTACATTGCTTGATCTTGTTGAACAATGCATCGTTGTCTCCTAATGCTGAGTAAAGTGCACTTCGTCCAACATTATCTAGATTTTCTCTTTTTCGATCCTCAGGCGTCCATTCTAACTTAGGTTTCTCGACATACCCATCTGGAGTAGCCTCGGTTGCTTCAGGGGCTCGAGTTACAACTTTCATAATCTGAATGGGACCACCTGTAATTACATCACACATTTCACTATCGCATGAGCACAAGTAAGCGAATGCTCTAAGTTTCCAAGAATCATAATTTGACTCTACCAACTTAGGCATTTTGTTGAAAGCCATAATGAGATATTTTTGGAGAGAAAGATTAAAGCGACTAGGTTAAAAAAATGGATCTGAACAAGCAGTTATGCTCAGAAATGCTTAGGTTTCTAATTCAACCGCTCTGATACCACTTGGTGGTCCCAAATGGCATACGAAAGGGTCTAGAAGGGGGGGGTTGAATAGACCCTGAAGTCTTTTTCGACTTCACAAAATTTTCGTATAACTTAAGAAATTTGAACGCTTGGAAGACTGAGCGCTTGGGTCAGACGCTTCAGAGTAGTTAACTTAGACTTAGTGATTTCAACAATTTACCAAAGTAGGGCAACGCTTAGATCGCTTAATCAGGGTTAGCACAGCGGAAATGATTTTTAGCGTTCTTTTAGATGATTTAATCGCTTTGCAATTTTATTTGTCTTTTTCAGAAGAATGTAATGTGATGAATATAAGACAATAAAATATAAATGACACAATACTTTGTAAGGTTCTTCTCCTTTTTCACTTGGAGGAATTTACTATGATGATTATCAAAGAATCATACAGAAACTTTTACAAAATAGTAATGGATGAAAATGATCTTGGGCTCCTTGATCACACAGACTTCAGCACCAATGAAGATCGTCTTCTTCAAGCTTCTCTCACTCAGAAATACTGCCTGAAAGGTTTCAACAACTTTTCTCACTCAGATGAATGGTTGAGGTTTGTCACTAGGGTTTGTTTGTTTTTAGAGAAGATCAAACAACTTGGAATATCTCAGTTGGAATTTGAATTTCTTCTTTGGAAGATGTTTGAGATATTTGTGACTGTCTAGAATGTAGATAAAAAGCTTGAAAGGTTTTGGCTATGGGGTTTCTAAGCTTTTTTCAGAAAGAATGTACGTAAGATTTTTGGCAATAATTTTCTCGTATATTCTTGTTGTTATCATTTAGGGTTTTCTGGAGCAAGGTATTTATAGGCAATTTCTTGGGATCTGTCCGTTGGACATATGTAGAAGCGTGCCTTTCACGTGGCGCTTGATCATACCTAAAGTCTGACATTCCTGAAAATTCGCTGAATCCGATTGGACGGGAGCAACTAAAACTCTGAAATTTCTGACAGTCTGGTCGAAAGGTGGCTTGTCCACAAGTCACAGTAGCTTATCACATTTAATGCTCTTATCAGGCATTTAATGCATTTGAATTTATTTCCCGTTGGAAATAAATGTCCGTTGAATGATTGCAATTAAGTCCTTCATGACTTGAGGATTTATTTCAGGTGAATCTTTCATCCATTTCTTGAGACAAATTGAGCGCTTGATCCATATATCCTGAACTGGGTTCCTTTAGCGTTTGACGGACGCTAAGGGACAAATCTTCATCTCTGGTTGACTTCAGACGCTGGTCTTCAACTTCTTCTCTAATAGACTCACCTAGAATTCTACTAGCGATTCAGTTACTAAGACTTAGTCTAAGGTCTACAAAGATAAAAATTACAAGCTTTCAAACGCTTAAACAAAGATCTATGGAAAACATAAACTTCCATTTTATTTGGGGTCTAACATTGAATCCTATCTTGTCATCATCAAAACATCTAACATGAAATTTCCTAACAGTCGCGCTTAAAGGAAGTGCAAAACGAAAAACATGGGAAAAAGACTTGAGAGAAATTCACGGCATTGGATGCCGTAATTAATTAATTAATTATTGGATAATTTAATTAATTAATTAAATTAATGTTAATTAATTTCTTGGAGAAATTGAATTATAAATTAATTAGGAATTGAATTAATTGGATTATCAATTTATTTATTGGATAAATAAATTATCCGATTAATTAAGTAGCAAGCAAGACGAAACCCCGAAGGCTTCCGAGCCCACTAAGGGGCGGCCAAATGGACGCCCAAATAGGGCTCTTGCATGCTAGTGTTATTGTTTCATAATGATATAAATATATCACAAGGTGAAAAATAACACAAGGCAACTTACATAACTTTCTCTCCAAGAAAAAGTCTCCCACCTCTCTCTCTCTCTCTAGCCGTTTTTGACAAGGAAGAAAGGAGGATTTTTTCATTTTTGATTCCAGAGTGACGAATTAGAGACGTTGGCAAATTCGGCGTTAGAGAAAAGGATCACGTTCAGAAATCAACATACGCGAGAACGGTAATCTTTCTATACACAATTAAACACGAGGATTAGAGATGATTCGGGCTTTGGGAAATAAATTTACTTTCCGCTGCATTTTATTCGTATAATTCCCAACAGTGGTATCAGAGCCAATCTCTGAATTCTGTGTTTAATTGCTTATGTGATTGACTATTTTTTTTTCCCATTTAGCCTGCTTTGAACGTGTTTTTCATATAAACATATTCTGAATCTTGCTGTAGTTTCTTCATGAAAGTTGTAGTTTAATGAGTTACGAATCTGGGCATATACATTTTATGAGAATCGGAGAAGTATAACCCCGAGACGAGCATGATGCAAAAAACGTGCGCAGTCTGCGCGCTGGGCGCGCTGTGCGCGCAATTGGAGGCCTTTTCGGCCTCCCGTTGTGCACACAGCATGCGCACTGCGCACACTGGGTTGGCCCCAACGCCGTGCCGTTTCACGGCGCTGGTCGGAGGGGCTGGCCGGACGCCCAAGATTAAACCGTGCCCTGGGCGCACGGCATACACCGTGCCATGCGCCTAGCGCACGGACCTGTTTCGAGGGCCGGGTTTTCGTGACTCGGGCCCTAATGGGTCGGGTTATATTTTCCTAAGGTCCAAATTTTAATTGAATAGGTGTTTGAGCTATTTTAGTTATCCGGGTGGGTCAAAAGATTGATGACCCGGATTTAATTAAAAAGGGGCCGGAATTGTTTTGATTAAAATTGTGAATAATTCAATAAATTAGTTATTGGGCCTAATTAATTAATTTTGAATATGCCAATGGTTGGTAATTTAATTTTGATAAAATTAAGCCCAATATAGTTTTTATTGATCTTTATTTGAATGAAATAATTAATTAATAAACTCTTGGAGAATTTTATTTATTAAGTTATTTATTTAAATAAAGAATTCTCATAAATAGGATTATTTTCATATGAATCAATAAAATTTGGAATTTTATTGTGGAAATTAATTAAGTTGGACTAATTAATTTTTATTAATCACCAACATAAGTGTTTTATTTATCGCGAGCATGTATTATGTGATGGTGACATATGTCTATGGGCTAAGGTTGCTTCTTTTGATTATGTATTTCTTTTGATGGGTTGTAAGGGCCGGTTTGATCCCATTTCAATTTTATTTCTAGATTTATGTATAGGTTTTAAATTACCTCTTGTAATAAATAGAAATGGAATAGGCCTTTCAAGATGAAGATCATGCAAAAGAAGAGGAACTTGGAGCCCACAAAGATTAGCTAGGCTTTTCTTTTTCAATTTTATGATGGCCCATTGGCTTGGGCCCTCTAGATAAAAGCCCATAGATTTGTGTGTTGTATTATTGCTTTCGATGCATGTTCATTAGTTGTATGAAACATGTGTGTTATCAATATGCACTCTATAAATTGGTAAATGTGCAAAGTGAGACGAAATAAATGTTTAGAACATGAATTCTCCCAAACAAAAATAATACTAAGTTAGTAAGCGGTGCTAGGCATCCTTTCCCTCCACTAAACTTAATAAGATCAAGGATTAAATCCATATGTGACATCTTCCCAGTAAGTGGGGGTCATATATTAAGATTTAATTCTAGAATTTTATTAAGTGCATTGGATGCCTTAATCGAGACATATTTCATCCCAAATATCGTTAAAGGGTTGCAAGGTGAAATTCAAATGTTAGATTATGAGGAGTTAGTTGGAATGAACTTAGATAGTCCACTTTACCAATAAATCGTTAAAGGGTTGCGGTATTTGTGGATTATGGGATAAATATGATTGAACCGTCTATCTGATAGATTGATGTTTGACATCACTTTAATTAAGTAATGGACCAAATATCGTTAATGGGTTGCCATCCATTATATTAATTAAAGAACTCAATCCCCACCACGAAGTTTTCATCAACGCTCGCTCCCGTCATTTCACAGTGGGAGTGTGGAATTTCGAAAAATGTAGTGGGAGCCAAGTTATAAGTCGAAGTCCTTGATTTTAAACTTGGCCTTAGTTTAATCCAATATTCTAATTAAGTCTGGCTTATTTTTTGCAGTCATTTTGTTTTATCTCTCTCAATCAAAATCCATGTCTCCCAAACCACTATTGAAGTTAATGGAAAATACGATTCTCACCGGTCCAAATTGCATAGAATGGCTCACTATGCTTAGGATGGTCCTTAGCAGTGAATCCATTGACTATGTATTGGAAATTGGTCATCCTCCCATTCCTAGACCAGACGAGGGTGATGAAGTTCGCCTAACTTGTTGGGATTGGTGCTGTGACAACCATAGTGAATAAATACTTGTATGATGTAAGTTTCGACAGAGAAAGTGCCAGTCGTACACTATGGAAATGGTAGTGGAAACTTAGATCATAGACGTGTCAGTTGGACTGATATGTTCGAACAAGGCTCGCATCAGTTCATCACATGGGTATTCACTCATTGATAGTCAATGATGAAACTGACAAGTAGTGATAGGTACGTGTGAACCTCTGACCTGAGAAATCGAGTTGAAGATGTACTTGTGACATCAAGTCTGTCATTAGAGTAGTTAGATTCAAATCACCTGTTGGTAGAATCGACCTTGAAGTGCGACTTGATGGGCAAGTAGCATTGTTAACTGATTTGCAATATGGAATTTATTCTCTCATAAGTGAATGAGTAAAATATCCTATGCGATCATGAATAAGTGAGGATGAAATTTTTTGTCCAAAGCATTTAAATACCTCGACTTATTATGAGCTTAGGCATGTGGTCAAGTTATATGAGTTTGACTTTAAACCATGACTCTTACTTGACTGGGATATAAGAATAAAAGGCTTATACACGTACGGTATTCACGGCGTAAAGGTTTGGAATGATCCTATTCATTCGTTCTCGATTGGGTTACGGTGTGAGCCACGAGACTGGCTAGGTGTCACTCACATCCCTTTGGATTCCTCCCAATTGCCTTTTGAGACGAACCTAAAGAGTCGCGCTTAAAGGAAGTGCAAAAGAAAAAACATGGGAAAAAGACTTGAGAGAAATTCACGGCGTTGGATGTCGTAATTAATTAATTAATTATTGGATAATTTAATTAATTAATTGAATTAATGAGTTAATTAATTTCTTGGAGAAATTGAATTATAAATTAATTAGGAATTGAATTAATTGGATTATCAATTTATTTATTGGATAAATAAATTTCTTCATGAAAGTTGTATTTTAATGATTTGCGAATCTGGGCATATAAAGTTTATGAGAATCGGAGAAGTATAACCCCGAGACGAGCGCGATGCAAAAAGCGTGCGCAGTCTGCGCGCTGGGCGCGCAGAGAGCGTGCGCTGTGCGCGCAATAGTTTGCTTTGAACGTGCGCGCAATAGCCTGCTTTAAGCGCGACTCTTTAGGTTCGTCTCAAAAGGCAATTGGGAGGAATCCAAAGGGGTGTGAGTGACACCTAGCCAATCTCGTGGCTCACACCGTAACCCAATTGAGAACGCATGAATAGGATCATTCCAAACCTTTACGCCGTGAATACCGTACGTGTATAAACCTTTTATTCTTATATCCCAGTCAAGTAAGAGTCATGGTTTAAAGTCAAACTCATATAACTTGACCACATGCCTAAGCTCATAATAAGTCGAGGTATTTAAATGCTTTGGCCAAAGACTTTCATCCTCACTTATTCATGATCGCATAGGATATTTTACCCATTCACTTATGAGAGAATAAATTCCATATTGCAAATCAGTTAACAATGCTACTTGCCCATCAAGTCGCACTTCGAGGTCGATTCCACCAACAGGTGATTTGAATCTAACTACTCTAATGATAGACTTGATGTCACAAGTACATCTTCAACTCAATTTCTCAGGTCAGAGGTTCACATGTACCTATCACTACTTATCAGTTTCATCATTGACTGTCAAAGAGTGAATACCCATGTGATGAACTGATGCGAGCCGTGTTCGAACATATCAGTCCAACTGACACGTCTATGATATAAGTTCCCACTACTATTTCCATAGTGTACGACTGACACTTTCTCTGTCGAAACTTACATCATACAAGTCTTTATTCACTATTGATGCCCAATCAATATTTCTTAGACTTGCGAACCCTTTTAGATGTCAAGGGTCAAACCATTCTAGTGCCTTTCCTCCTATCCCATAGGAGGTAGAAGGTTCGCCTTATCATCAAGGACTTTACGTTGTTTATTCGCACCTTATAAATGCCTATAAGAAAACAACAATCAACTGCCTTATATTAATAGAAAAACCATAGTTTAGTTACAATGTTTATGGCCTATAAATCTATCCTCTTTATGGCATTCGAGGGCATATACTCTAACAATCTCCCACTTGCACTCAATACCATTTTCTGTGGTATTTAATACCCATCTTTTCAAGATGTTTTTCCAGCACCGCCTGTGCCAATGGCTTGGTCAATGGATCAGCGACATTGTCGGCTGAGGCTATTTTCTGAACAGCTATTTCACCTCATGCAACGATATCTCTTATGATGTGATATCTCCTCTCTATGTTTGGATTTATTGTGAGACCTAGGTTCCTTTGCTTGAAGTTCTTCAACGAACTTCCTAATCCAAATAACTTCTTTAGTTGCCTCCGAGGCAGCTATGTATTCAGCCTCTGTGGTGGAGTTTGCGATTGTGCTTTGCTTGGAACTTTTCCAAGTCACCGCTCCACCATTTAGAGTAAATACAAATCCCGAGGTGGATTTCCGGTCATCAACATCAGATTAGAAATCCGAATCAGTGTATCCATCCACCCTCAGGTCACTACTTCCATAGGTGAGAATCATATCCTCAGTTCTTTTCAGATACTTTAGGATATTCTTCACAGCTATCCAATGTTCCTTACCAGGGTTTGCTTGAAATCGACTAACAACGCTCACAGCATAAGCAATGTCGGGTCTAGTACAGAGCATCGTGTACATCAAGGTGTCCACAGCAGACCATAGGGTATAATGTTCATTTCTTTTCTATCTTCCTCACTTTGAGGACACATAGATTTCGAAAGATGTATCCCATGTCTCATTGGTAGGAACCCTTTCTTAGAATCTTCCATCCTATACCTTTTTAGGACCTTTTCTAAGTAAAGGGCTTGAGAAAGTCCTATCATTCTTTTGGTTCGATCTCTATAGATCCGAATCCCTAGAATATAGGTCGCTTCTCCCAAGTCTTTCATGGAGAATGTACTCGAAAGCCACTTCTCTGTTGTGGTGAGAATTCCTATGTCATTCCCAATGAGTAATATGTCATCTACATATAACACTAGGAATGTCAACTTGCTCCCACTGACCTTCTTGTAAACACAGGGCTCGTCTTCATTTTTGATGAAGCCAAATCCTTTGACAACCTCATCAAAACGTAGATTCCAGCTACGAGACGCTTGTTTGAGTCCATAAATGGATCTCTCAAGTTTACACACCTTATGAATATGCTCCTCGGATTCAAAACCTTTAGGCTGTTCCATATAGATATCCTCTTCTAGGAATCCATTTAGGAAAGCAGTTTTGACATCCATTTGCCATATTTCATAATCTAGGTATGCTGCTATTGCAAGTAGAATCCTTATTGATTTGATCGTAGCCACTGGCGAGAAGGTTTCTTGGTAGTCAATTCCTTCCTTTTGACTATAGCCTTTCGCCACTAGCCTGGCTTTGTAGGTGTCTACTTTGCCATCAACACCAATCTTTCTCTTGTAGATCCATTTACACCCGATTGGTTTTACCCCTTCAAGTTGGTCTACAAGTTTCCAGACTTGGTTTGCATGCATCGAATCGATCTCAGTTTGCATAGCTTCACGCCATCTAGCAGCATCCATATCCACCATCGCTTGATCAAAAGTGGAGGGATCATCTCCATGATCCTCCTCTAACACAGAATGGAGATCCAACTCCCTCTGCATTAGATATCCATACCTCTCAGGCGGTTGAGATACTCTATTCTATCGTCATGGTTGTGGTTGTGCTATAGAAGGTTCGGTTCTCACTCCCTGTGTAGATGTATCCAGTGGGGTTTCATTTTGTTCTTCTAGAACAATCTTTCTACCCGCTCCTCCTTCTTGAATGAACTCATCTTCAAGAAAGTGGGCTTGTAAGGCTACAATCCTTTGATCATTGTGCAGGTAAAAGAGGTATCCCATAGAATTTTCAGGATATCCAATGAAACGTCCCTTTAAAGACCTAGCCTCGAACTTGTCCACTTTAGTCTTTTTTGACATAAGCCGGACATCCCCAAATCTTTATGTGGTTAAGACTTGGTTTCCTATTTGTCCACATTTCATAGGGAGTCAGAGGAACGGACTTGGACGGACATCTTTTTAAAATGTGTGCGTAAGCAGCGCGTGACCCCACAGTGAAATGGGTAAATCAGTGTAGCTAAGCATGGAGTGAACAATGTCCAACAAGGTTTGATTCCTTCGCTCTGCTACTCCATTCAACTGTGGAGTGGCTGGAGGTGTGAGTTGCAATACTATACCATTCTCTCTGAGGTATAAGTTAAACTCATCGCTCATCTTGCCTTTGAGACAAGATTCACAAGTAGGATAGGGATCCAATCCCAATGGGCCAATTAGCCCATCTTTTTCCATTTTGCGAATCTTTTGTTCGCCAGCATGGCCTAGTCGAAGGTGCTATATTAATCTTTGGTTTATTTCAAGCCTACTACGTTTCCTTTGCATTGTATGCACATCACCCTTTTTCTTGACATTAAGGTAACACAATGCATTTATCAAAGAAACAAAGCCTACTAATTTATTACCATAATAAATCTTGCATTGTTCAATAATAAAACGAAAGTGTAACCTTATTTAACTAAAACGGAAATTGAACCAATGTTTAACAATATCCAGAAATAGCATATGTCTAGAATAAAAAATAATGAGGCAGATCTTGTTTTAGTAGCCGCGACGCCTTGCCCGCTGCCTACTTTGATCTTCTCCTCATTAGGGCTCAACTCCCTTCTTCTTCCCAGATTCTGATTCACAAAAGGTATTAACTTCTGAATCATAATTGATGAAGAGGGAATATTATAAAGCAATTAGTTTCAAACTATAAAGTTATTCACCTTTTGCTTGTATATTAGGACAGTCTCTTCTCTAGTGGCCCAGCTCACCGCAGCAAACATGTGTCCTGTTTTCTAGCCCTCTTATTTCTCCTTCGTTGTGCCTTGTAGCAAGTCGTACTGGATGCTCCCTCCTCTAAATGGGCATTATTCCTTTTTCCATCAAATGTTTTAGGAAATGTAATAGCCATCGGATTGTTCCATTTGTCCGTCTTTATTTGTTTCTGAGCAACCTTGAGTTTTTCCAATAGCCCATCTAAAGATCCCTCAATGTCATTCATATCAAAATTTATGACGAAATAATAGAAAGAATCTAGGAGTGACTGTAGAATAAGATCAACTTGGAGATGCAGGTCCATGTAGAAGTTTAAAGATTTTAGTTTTTCTATCATGGTCATCATTTTGAAAATGTGTTCTCCAACATCTTCTCCTTCAGTCATTTTAGTTCGGAATAGATCCCTTGAAATAAAATATCTGGCAGTCCTACCGCGTTCTCCGAACAATTTATCCAGATGAAGGATAATGTCTCTTGCATTATCCATCTTATCATGAGACCTTTGCAGCTCTATGCACATTGAGCTTAATATGTACACTCTTGCTCTATGGTTGTGACAGCACCAATCCCAACAAGCTAGGCGAACTTCATCACCCTCGTCTGGTCTAGGAATGGGAGGACGACCAATTTCCAATACATAGTCAATGGATTCACTGCTAAGGACCATCCTAAGCATAGTGAGCCATTCTATGTAATTTGGACCGGTGAGAATTGTATTTTCCATTAACTTCGACAGTGGTTTGGGAGACATGGTTTTTGATTGAGAGAGATAAAACAAAATGACTGCAGAAAATAAGCCAGACTTAATTGGATTATTGAACTAAACTAAAACCAAGTTTAAAATCAAGGACTTCGACTTATAACTTGGCTCCCACTACATTTTTTGAAATTTCACACTCCCACTGTGAAAAGACGGAAGCGATCGTTGATGAAAACCTCGTGGTGGGGATTGAGTTCTTTAATTAATATAATGGATGGCAACCCTTTAACGATATTTGGTCCATTACTTAATTAAAGTGATGTCAAACATCAATCTATCAAATAGACGGTTCAATCATATTTATCCCATAATCCACAAAAACCGCAACCCTTTAATGATTTATTGGTAATGTGGACTATCTAAGTTCATTCCCACTAACTCCTCATAATCTAACATTTGAATTTCACCTTGCAACCCTTTAACGATATTTGGGGTGAAATATGTCTCGATTAAGGCATCTAATGCACTTAATAAAATTCTAGAACTAAATCTTGATACATGACCCCCACTTACTGGGAAGATGCCACATATGGATTTAATCCTTGATCTTATCAAGTTTAGTGGAGGGAAAGGATGCCTAGCACCCCTTACTAACTTAGTATAATTTTTATTTGGGAGAATTCATGTTCTAAACATTTAATTCGTCTCACTTTACACATTTACCAAATTTATATAGCGCATATTGATAATACACATGCTTCATACAACTAATGAACATGCATCGAAAGCAATAATACAACACACATGTCTATGGGCTTTTATCTAGAGGATCCAAGCCAATGGGCCATCATAAAATTGCAAAAAGAAAAGCCTAGCTAATCTTCGTGGGCTCCAAGTTCCTCTTCTTTTGCATGATCTCCATCTTGAAAGGCCTATTCTATTTCTATTTATTACAAGAGGTAATTTAAAACCTGTACATAAATCTAGAAATAACATAAAATGGGCTCAAACCGGCCCTTACAACCCATCAAAAGAAATACATAATCAAAAGAAGCAACCTAAGCCCATAGACATATGTCACCATCACATAATACATGCTCGCGATAAATAAAACACTTATGTTGGTGATTAATAAAAATTAATTAGTCCAACTTAATTAATTTCCACAATAAAATTCCAAATTTTATTGATTCATATGAAAATAATCCTATTTATGAGAATTCTTTATTTAAATAAATAAAATTCTCCAAGAGTTTATTAATTATTTCATTCAAATAAAGATCAATAAAAACTATATTGGGCTTAATTTTATCAAAATTAATTTACCAACCATTGGCATATTCAAAATTAATTAATTAGGCCCAATAACTAATTTATTGAATTATCCACAATTTTAATCAAAACAATTCCGGCCCCTTTTTAATTAAATCCGGGTCATCATCCTTTTGACCCACCCTGATAACTAAAATAGCCCAAACACCTATTCACTTAAAATTCGGACCTTAGGAAATTACAACCCGACCCATTAGGGCCCGAGTCACGAAAACCCGGGCCCCGAAACAGGTCTGTGCGCTGGGCGCATGGCACGGTGTATGGGCACACAGTTTAATCGTGATTGGGCATCCGGCCAGCCCCTCCTATCGGCTCTGTGAAACGGCACGGCATTGGGGGCCCACCCAGTGTGCGCAACGGGAGGCCGAAAAGGCCTCCTATTACGCGCACAGCGTGCGCTGTCAGACTGCGCACGCTTTTTGCGTCGCGCTCGTCTTGGGGTTATACTTCTCCTATTCACATAACATTTATATGCCCAGATTCGCAACTCATTAAACTACAACTTTCATGAAGAAACTGCAGCGAGATTCAGAATATTTTCATATGAAAAACACGTTCAAATCAGGCCTCAAAAACACGAAAAAAAAACAGTCAATCACATAAGAAATTAAACACAGAATTCAGAGATTGACTCTGATACCACTGTTGGGAATTATAAGAATAAAACGCAGCGGAACGTAAATTTAATTTCCAAAGCCCGAATCATCTCTAATCCTCGTGTTTAATTGTGTATAGAAAAATTTCCGTTCTCGCGTATGTTGATTTCTGAACGTGATCCTTTTCTCTAACGCCGAATTTGCCAACGTCTCTAATTCGTCATGCTGGAATCAAAAACGAAAAACTCCTCCTTTCTTCCTTGTCAAAGACGGCTAGAGAGAGAGAGAGAGAGAGAGAGGTGAGAGACTTTTTCTTGGAGAGAAAGTTATGTAAGTTGTCTTATGTTATTTTTCACCTTGTGATATATTTATATCATTATGAAATAATAACACTAGCATGCAAAAGCCCTATTTGGGCGTCTATTTGGCCGCCCCTAGTGGGCTCGGAAGCCTTCGGGCTTTCGTCTTGCTTGCTAATTAATTAATTGGATAATTTATTTATCCAATAAATATATTGATAATCCAATTAATTCAATTCCTAATTAATTTATAATTCAATTTCTCCAAGAAATTAATTAACTCATTAAGTTAATTAATTAATTAAATTATCCAATAATTAATTAAATAATTACGCCATCCAATGCCGTGAATTTCTCTCAAGTCTTTTTCCCCTGTTTTCCTTTTGCACTTCCTTTAAGCGCGACTCTTTAGGTTCGTCTCAAAAGGCAATTGGGAAGAATCCAAAGGGGGTGTGAGTGACACCTAGCCAGTCTCCTGGCTCACACCGTAACCCATTGAGAACGAATGAATAGGATCATTCCAAACCTTTACGTCGTGAATACCGTACGTGTATAAACCTTTTATTCTTATATCTCAGTCAAGTAAGAGTCATGGTTTAAAGTCAAACTCATATAACTTGACCATATGCCTAAGCTCATAATAAGTCGAGATATTTAAATGCTTTGGCCAAAGACTTTTATCCTCACTTATTCATGATCGCTGACACGAAAAATCCTTACGTGTTTGCACAGCAAGTGGATTGGTCGTGTGTAGTAATAAAATGGATTTTTAAGTCCGAATTGTCGATCCCACAGAGACTTGTATTTTAGACTTCGTGAATTTAAAGCAAGCGATAATTAAACTAAAACTAAAGATTTAAAGATTTTAAAAGCAATAAAATAAACTAAAACAAGAATTAACTCAAATATTATGGAAGCAAGATACAAGAAACAAGATGTCGAAATCAAGATAGCTATGGAAGACAGCAACTAAGACACATGTGCTGGCATAAATTAATCAATTTTCATTATAAACATGTTCTCATATTATTAGACTACTGTTGCTTTGGTGGAAAAAACCTTAAATAATTACTACCCGATGTCTCGACTGTAATAATCCTATGACTAAGTGACGGTTCTCTAAATACGTCTATCCGAGAATCAAATCATTAACCATGCATTCACGTTTTAGGATTTCCCTGGATAAATCCGGCTAACTGCACCTGAAAATCTATACCTATCTCTAGGAGCAATTCCTCATGTTTTTCAGATGATGTGATGATTTCTTTGAACCCTAACTTATATTCTCTCGAATGAATAAACTAGGCTAATTAGCAAGCATATGGTGATCAAACATATGATTGGAATTAAAGCACAAAATCAATACACAAAGCAACAATAGAATTAATATGAAAAACACAATTTATAACTCAAATATCATAATTTAGCCTCAACATGGTCTTAGTTCGAAGAATCTAATTCATCATAAAAGATAAAAGATAGAAACTTAAATTAAGATTCATATTTGATAAGAGGCATTTTTACGTGTTTTTAAGCCCCTTTGCGTTTATGTCTTAGGTTCATTTATCGCTTGATTCTTGCCACACGTGCGTTTAATTCGTGCATTAAGTGATTTCAGGTCTTAAATGGATACAATCAAAGAACGGGATGAAAAATGACGTATAAAACAAGTTTAGGCCAAATTTCTATGCACCCCTACGCCTAGGCGCCATCTTGCCCACGCCCGGGCGCCGTTTCAGCACCACTTTCCACGTTCGAGCGCTTTTTCCGTATGTTTAGAGACCGAATTGGATGAAGTTCCCTTCTACAAAGTTGTAGAACTATGTGTTAGCTTCAAATGAGGACTTGAATCATCCAAATCGGAGTTTTGTGGAGAGAGTTATGTAGGAAATACAATTACTGCGCAAGACAGAGGCAAATACTCCCAACATTCTGATTTGGGCGCCCGAGCACCGTAAAACCCGCGCCTAGGCGCGCCCACATCCGAGATTTGATTCCTTTCAGCCAAAAGATCATCATTTGATGGGGGAATGGAACATTTAAAGCCAAGAGGTCATCACATGTATGGGGGGGGATGTCATAAGTATGTTTCTTACTAGATCTACTTTTGGGAATTTTATACTACTCACTTTAAGAGTAGTGGAGGGGACACTAGGGGGGACATACACATGAGGGGCTGATTGATGGTGGTCTTCTTAAGGATCCTAGGGGGGCAATTGACCGGATTATCTTGGAGAGGAGGGAGAGAGAGGCATTTGATCCATCACTTTTCACTCATCATCATTCATCACCATATTTCTTCATCACTTTTGGAGGGGAACAAAGAGGGAGGAGCTAAGGATTGAAGATCAAGAGCAAAGATCCATCATCAATCAATTGAGGGAGTTTTAATTATTTGCATTTACATGTTTATTTCCATGAGTATGTATATGTTTGTATTAGATTTTCTTAAGGCTTTGATGAGAGGCTAATATTGTAGAACTAAGGCCATGTGAAGGCCAAATTTATGAATCAATATATGTGAAGTTGCTCTTCGTATTAATTCTCCTATTGCTTTGTGTGTTAATTCTATGCTTTTATTCCAATCATGTGTTTGATCACCATATGCTTGCTATCTTGCCTAATCTAGTTGTTCGAGAGAAAATAGATTAGGGTGCAAAAGAATTAACACATCATCCGAAACAAATGAGGGATTGCCCTAGAAATAGGTAAAGATTCCCGGGTGTTGTTAGCCGGATTCGTTCGGGGAAGCTCTAGAACGTTAATGCGTGATTTTTGATTAGATTCTCGGATAGACATATTTAGAGAACCGTCAATTAATCATAGGATTATTATGTGCCGAGACATCGGGTAATAGTTAATTTAGGAGTTTCCACCAAAGCAATAGGAGTCTAATAATTCGAAGAGTAGCTCATATATATCGACGAGTGGATTTGGTCATAGCATGTGCCTTAGTCTTTTTAACCAATTCGTGAGGTTTAATTCATAGCTTGTTCCCTCCTTTGATCTTTCGTTTACTTAATTGTTTTCCTCTTGCTTTACTTTAATTGTCTTTACTTTCATTAAAATCATAAACTAGAATTCAAGTCTCCGTGGTTCGACAACCCGGACTTTTAGTCCACTTTATTACTACCACGACTAGTACATTTGCTATCAAAGCACGTTGGCTTTTAGCGTGCCAAGTTTTTGGCGCCGTTGCCGGGGACTTGTTTATTTTAGTTTACATTTTTAATAATTCTTAGTTTTCGTTCATTTCTTGATTTTCTTTTATTTTCGTGATTAGTCTAATTTTGTTCTTGTATTTAATTGTTAGGTTCTTGAGGTGCATGACCCGCTCCTCAAGCAAGCCTCTATACGAGTTGGAGCCCGAAATTGAACGAGTTCTTAGGACTAGTAGGCGAGCAAGAGAAATGGCCAATAATCTCAACCAAAACCCAAATGGAAATTTCCCGGACATGAACTCACCGGAAACTAGGGAGTGGTTACAAGGTGTTCTACAAGCCATGCAAGCGGTACCTCCTCCACAACTCCCGTCGGTTCGGGGTAGCTTACCACCTAGGGTCCATACCATTCCGGGGCCCGTAGTCGTGCCTAATTTCTTCACACCAAACTACCACATTCCAGCTCACATTTTTAATATGGTGCAAGGAGATCCTTTCTATGGAGAACCACACGAATCACCACACGCTCATTTGGAAACGATAGATGAGGCTCTTGTGACCATTCAATATCACCCACGTGATCTTGATGCGATTCGTCTAAGAGTCTTCCATTTCTCATTGAAGGATAGGGCGACAACATGGTACAAATCCTTACCTCCACAATCTATTACAACATGGAGTGAGTTGGTCGATGCCTTTTTAAATAAATTCTTTCCACCCTCAAAAATAAATGAGCTACGGAGTAATATAAAAGGGTTTAGGCAAAGGAGCAATGAATCTTTAGCCGAGGCTTGGGCTAGATATAAGGGCATGCTCCGTAAATGTCCCGATCATAATTTTGGGTTGAATGAACAAGTACTCCATTTCTATGATGGGGTTAGGTCACGTATTCGGCATAGACTCAACGCGGGTGCGAGAGGAGATCTCCTTGGGTTAGATTGTCAAAGTGTATGGGACAAAGTCGAACAGTTGGCCCGAGAAGACGAGCTTTACCCCGACGATGAAGAGGCCTCATCCTCTAAAAAGGTTGCTTGTATTGAGGAAGTAGTTGAGGAAGTAGTACTCTTGGAACCGGAGGTTGGCAATGTTAATTATGTGGGGAATCAAAATAAACCTCGGGTGAACTTTCATATACCCGAGAATTTTCCAAAAAGGCCCAACCCCGCACAGAACGCACAACCGGGGATCTA
The DNA here is from genome assembly GCA_019426215.1 of Buddleja alternifolia. NCBI lineage: Eukaryota > Viridiplantae > Streptophyta > Magnoliopsida > Lamiales > Scrophulariaceae > Buddleja > Buddleja alternifolia. The sequence continues at coordinate 16,178,324 of CM033403.1, forward strand.
TCAAGCTCCACGACCACCCTTCAATAACCCACCCCCGAGGCAAGGCAATTTCAATGGACAAGGTCAAGGTCAAGTGCAAATGCGACCTCCCACAATCGATGAGAAACTGGATGCTCACATGAAAAAGTCCGATACATCTTTCAACGAACTTCGGAATATGATAAAGGATATGTGTATGGAGATGAAGGATTTGCGAACACAAGTAGGGCAACTTTCTAATGCGGTTAACGGTAGAGCCCCGGGGACTCTCCCAAGCGACACGGAAAAGAACCCGAAGGCCCAATGCAATGCCATAGCCTTGAGAAGTGGCAAACAATTGGAAAATGACACTGCCAGTACATCCGCGCCCGAGCGCCCAGACATGCACGCCCAGGCGCCAGCAGATCCGCGCCTAGGCGCCGATACACGCGCCCAGGCGCCGCCCACTGTTTTTGTGCCAGCAGATCCGCGCCCAGGCGCCAATACACGCGCCCAGGCGCCAATACACGCGCCCAGGCGCCAGAAGATCCGCGCCTAGGCGCCGATACACGCGCCCAGGCGCCGCCCACTGCTTCTGTAGGTTTTCATCCGTCTAATCCAACGCTTTCTCCCCCTATCGAAGTTCGTCTCCCCTTCCCAAATGCTCACAAAAAGAAGAAAAAGGAGATGGATCCGAGCTTTCTTCGAATTTTGGCAATCCTTCGGGAAGTGAGAATTAATATTCCGTTTATTGACGCCATCCTCCAAATGCCGAATTATGTGAAGTTCTTCAAGGACATACTCTCCAACAAGCAGAAGTGGGAAGAGAATGAGACGGTGTGCCTCACGGAAGAATGCTCCGCCGTATTACTCAATAAATTGCCAACTAAGCTCCAAGATCCCGGGAGTCTCACAATCCCATGCACAATTGGATCCTTATCATTCAAGAAGGTGTTATGTGACTCGGGGGCCAGCATCAATCTTCTTCCATACTCACTGTTTAAAAAGCTAGGCCTTGGAAATCCCAAGCCGACCTCAATGAGCCTTCAACTAGCCGACCGATCGATCAAGAAGCCGATTTAGATTTATTTTTATCTATGAATATTGACACGCTAAAAGCCAACGTGCTTTGATAGCAAGTGTACTAGTCGTGGTAGTAATAAAGTGGACTAAAAGTCCGGGTTGTCGAACCACGGAGACTTGAATTCTAGTTTATGATTTTAATGAAAGTAAAGACAATTAAAGTAAAGCAAGTGGAAAACAATTAAGTAAACGAAAGATCAAAGGAGGGAACAAGCTATGAATTAAACCTCACGAATTGGTTAAAAAGACTAAGGCACATGCTATGACCAAATCCACTCGTCGATATATATGAGCTACTCTTCGAATTATTAGACTCCTATTGCTTTGGTGGAAACTCCTAAATTAACTATTACCCGATGTCTCGGCTCATAATAATCCTATGATTAATTGACGGTTCTCTAAATATGTCTATCCGAGAATCTAATCAAAAATCACGCATTAACGTTCTAGAGCTTCCCCGAACGAATCCGGCTAACAACACCCGGGAATCTTTACCTATTGGGACACGAGGATGGCTGGGGACTACCCTTTTGGTCCGGGGCAAACATGTCAATTATGAGTTGAGACAGATTAGGGAGAGCATAGGCACCCCGACCCCTCACACATGCGAGTTCACCGCTCTTTACAATTCAGGGCGCCTCCGAGTTAGCCTGTCAGATATTTTGCAGGTTATTGGCCGAGAGGGGTGGGAATGGGTACCCGGAGAAGCTCATGTCCCCCGTAGGGCTCTATTACCCGAGGCTGCTTTCTGGCTCGACTTCATCAGATTCAATTTAATGCCGAGTACCAATCGATCAGAGGCAAACAAGGAACGGGCCACCCTCATCTACGCTATTATGTCCAAGAAAGCTGTGGACTTTGCCCGGGTAATCCACAAGTCTTTGACGGACCACTTTAGAAAGTTGAAGAATGAGTTAGGGCCATTGATTAACAAAGAATTGGCTAAGCAAAAGGGAGAAGGTCCCACTCGGAAGATTCCCATCATTCTCCCGTCACTGATCACAGCTTTATGCAAGGCGGCTAAGGTTCCCACATTTCCTTTGGAGCGTACTGAGCTTCCTGGTTCTTATCTCACCGTGGTAGATGACGACTCCCAGGCTCCTCCACCACCAGCTACTTCAAAGAGGCCTCGCCCATCTTCATCCCAGTCTACTAGCTCCCCACAGTTTCCACCTATGGATGCCGCCGCCATTAGACAATTAAAGGATGAATTGAGGGAGGAGTTGCGAGATGAGATGAGGGTGGTCATGTCCGACACTTGTGCTTATTTCCGTCAGCTTTTTGTAGAGCATGATGCGTTTGTCGGTTGGGGGCCGTTTGATTATTCTGCTCCTCCACCTTACCCGCACCCCCCACCTCAGCAGCCCGCAGATATGCACGAGTCAGGTGCTCTCGTTCCTGACGGAGGTGATGATGAGGCTCATAATGATGAGGGTAGCCCGTTGATTGATTTGGATGATCTAGGCGGCGAGGATGAGGATTACATTGACCGTTTTGGCACCACCGATTAGGCTTATCTTGTTTTATTTCCATGCATGTTTCTTTTTATTTTTTTTTGGATATCTTTTGTTGGGATGTTTGATATTTTATGTTTGATGTTTGGATGCTTGATGTTTTCCTTCCATGCATGTTTCTCATTTTTTTTGTTTATCTCGTTTTGTTTTATTCTATTCTATCCAATGTTTGATGCTCTGTATGTCTAGCATTTGTTTACCTATGTAGTGATCGACACAGTGATTGCCATCCGTGGACTTGATTGCCTTAAGTGGACTCGGGTTTGCTTTTCAGCTTCCCTATGGTGACGTGTACTTTGCCCTTTTCTTTTTCAAACATTGGGGACAATGTTCATGATAAGTGTGGGGGGTATACTAGATCCATTATAGTCATGTTGATTCATGTTTTACATATTTCGGTCCAAGTTTGGTCAAGTTTGGGGGGTGCTGTACCTCTACATGTGAAATGTGTGCAATTTTAATTTTTTGTTTTTGGATAGAATTTCAACCCTTCACTTGAGGCATTGAGCATGGTTAATTTGAATACATGGTATGTTTTCTCTATCAATTTGGTTTTTAATGGCTATACACATCGTTCCTTGCTTATGGGATCCTAACTAGACTAGATTAACCTTAAGATGATTCACATATGCACCTAAATCGAAGGTAGAGGAGTTGAGTGGGCAATCATTTTGAAACACTTAAAGGCTTGATCCCGGAAATATCAACTTAGAATTTTCACATGTGTTATGAGTTGAGAACGTTAATTTCGTGTGCTTAATAATAATAAAAAGAGGTTGAACATTGGTATGATTGAAAAAAAGTCAGGCTTAATAGATACTGGGGGCGAAGAGCACCATGCCTAGAATACTGTACTATTTTGCTAATTTGAGCTAAGCTCAAGCCAATGTAAGTGTTAAGTGAATAAGGACCTAGTTTGATTTTGTGGCCTTTGACACTCGAGTGATTAAGCCCTTAGGAATGTCTCCACATTTGATACCCTAAAGCCATCTGGTTTAGGAGTTATTGGCCTAAAACTCGTTACACGGGTGTCATAGAAAGCCTAAGAGGATCAAACATTGCACATGGTCTAGCCTCTAATGTTTCGAGTTGAAAGTGCATAAGATAAATCCGAAAGTGGAATGAAGTGATAAATTTTTAAGTGGCTATGAAGTTGTATTCAATTCTCGTACCATGTGAATAATCAAAAGTTGATAAATATGGGGTTAATGTTTGAAAAGTGGTAAGAATGCCACTTGACTATAATACTTGAGATTTATTACACTACACCCTTAGGATGATCTTTTCAATGTTAAGGCGTAACATGAGCAAGTGTGTGATGTGTATATATTTGTAATATGAGCTTAAACAGATGAATTCATACCATTGTGTGCTATTAATCATTGTAATTTACGTTGAGTGATCGGGGTTGAAAATCTTTCGATTTTGTGGGTATATCGTCTGCAAACCCTCACGAGACTATAACTCGTCCTTTGAGGTAACTCAAAGGTTCAAAGGCTTGTTGCATTCGCTAAATGCAACCGTTTACTCCACGAAAGTGAGTTAGGTAGTTTTCTTTTTGTTTCTCTCTTTGATTGATGATGTTTCCTTATCTTAGAACTCTTATTGCTCGAGGACGAGCAATTGATACGTGTGGGGGTGTTGATAAGAGGCATTTTTACGTGTTTTTAAGCCCCTTTGCGTTTATGTCTTAGGTTCATTTATCGCTTGATTCTTGCCACATGTGCGTTTAATTCGTGCATTAAGTGATTTCAGGTCTTAAATGGATACAATCAAAGAACGGGATGAAAAATGACGTATAAAACAAGTTTAGGCCAAATTTCTATGCACCCCTACGCCTAGGCGCCATCTTGCCCACGCCCGGGCGCCGTTTCAGCACCACTTTCCACGTTCGAGCGCTTTTTCCGTATGTTTAGAGACCGAATTGGATGAAGTTCCCTTCTACAAAGTTGTAGAACTATGTGTTAGCTTCAAATGAGGACTTGAATCATCCAAATCGGAGTTTTGTGGAGAGCGTTATGTAGGAAATACAATTACTGCGCAAGACAGAGGCAAATACTCCCAACATTCTGATTTGGGCGCCCGAGCGCCGTAAAACCCGCGCCTAGGCGCGCCCACATCCGAGATTTGATTCCTTTCAGCCAAAAGATCATCATTTGATGGGGGAATGGAACATTTAAAGCCAAGAGGTCATCACATGTATGGGGGGGATGTCATAAGTATGTTTCTTACTAGATCTACTTTTGAGAATTTTATACTACTCACTTTAAGAGTAGTGGAGGGGACACTAGGGGGGACATACACATGAGGGGCTGATTGATGGTGGTCTTCTTAAGGATCCTAGGGGGGCAATTGACCGGATTATCTTGGAGAGGAGGGAGAGAGAGGCATTTGATCCATCACTTTTCACTCATCATCATTCATCACCATATTTCTTCATCACTTTTGGAGGGGAACAAAGAGGGAGGAGCTAAGGATTGAAGATCAAGAGCAAAGATCCATCATCAATCAATTGAGGGAGTTTTAATTATTTTCATTTACATGTTTATTTCCATGAGTATGTATATGTTTGTATTAGATTTTCTTAAGGCTTTGATGAGAGGCTAATATTGTAGAACTAAGGCCATGTGAAGGCCAAATTTATGAATCAATATATGTGAAGTTGCTCTTCGTATTAATTCTCCTATTGCTTTGTGTGTTAATTCTATGCTTTTATTCCAATCATGTGTTTGATCACCATATGCTTGCTATCTTGCCTAATCTAGTTGTTCGAGAGAAAATAGATTAGGGTGCAAAAGAATTAACACATCATCCGAAACAAATGAGGGATTGCCCTAGAAATAGGTAAAGATTCCCGGGTGTTGTTAGCCGGATTCGTTCGGGGAAGCTCTAGAACGTTAATGCGTGATTTTTGATTAGATTCTCGGATAGACATATTTAGAGAACCGTCAATTAATCATAGGATTATTATGTGCCGAGACATCGGGTAATAGTTAATTTAGGAGTTTCCACCAAAGCAATAGGAGTCTAATAATTCGAAGAGTAGCTCATATATATCGACGAGTGGATTTGGTCATAGCATGTGCCTTAGTCTTTTTAACCAATTCGTGAGGTTTAATTCATAGCTTGTTCCCTCCTTTGATCTTTCGTTTACTTAATTGTTTTCCTCTTGCTTTACTTTAATTGTCTTTACTTTCATTAAAATCATAAACTAGAATTCAAGTCTCCGTGGTTCGACAACCCGGACTTTTAGTCCACTTTATTACTACCACGACTAGTACATTTGCTATCAAAGCACGTTGGCTTTTAGCGTGCCAAGTTTTTGGCGCCGTTGCCGGGGACTTGTTTATTTTAGTTTACATTTTTAATAATTCTTAGTTTTCGTTCATTTCTTGATTTTCTTTTATTTTCGTGATTAGTCTAATTTTGTTCTTGTATTTAATTGTTAGGTTCTTGAGGTGCATGACCCGCTCCTCAAGCAAGCCTCTATACGAGTTGGAGCCCGAAATTGAACGAGTTCTTAGGACTAGTAGGCGAGCAAGAGAAATGGCCAATAATCTCAACCAAAACCCAAATGGAAATTTCCCGGACATGAACTCACCGGAAACTAGGGAGTGGTTACAAGGTGTTCTACAAGCCATGCAAGCGGTACCTCCTCCACAACTCCCGTCGGTTCGGGGTAGCTTACCACCTAGGGTCCATACCATTCCGGGGCCCGTAGTCGTGCCTAATTTCTTCACACCAAACTACCACATTCCAGCTCACATTTTTAATATGGTGCAAGGAGATCCTTTCTATGGAGAACCACACGAATCACCACACGCTCATTTGGAAACGATAGATGAGGCTCTTGTGACCATTCAATATCACCCACGTGATCTTGATGCGATTCGTCTAAGAGTCTTCCATTTCTCATTGAAGGATAGGGCGACAACATGGTACAAATCCTTACCTCCACAATCTATTACAACATGGAGTGAGTTGGTCGATGCCTTTTTAAATAAATTCTTTCCACCCTCAAAAATAAATGAGCTACGGAGTAATATAAAAGGGTTTAGGCAAAGGAGCAATGAATCTTTAGCCGAGGCTTGGGCTAGATATAAGGGCATGCTCCGTAAATGTCCCGATCATAATTTTGGGTTGAATGAACAAGTACTCCATTTCTATGATGGGGTTAGGTCACGTATTCGGCATAGACTCAACGCGGGTGCGAGAGGAGATCTCCTTGGGTTAGATTGTCAAAGTGTATGGGACAAAGTCGAACAGTTGGCCCGAGAAGACGAGCTTTACCCCGACGATGAAGAGGCCTCATCCTCTAAAAAGGTTGCTTGTATTGAGGAAGTAGTTGAGGAAGTAGTACTCTTGGAACCGGAGGTTGGCAATGTTAATTATGTGGGGAATCAAAATAAACCTCGGGTGAACTTTCATATACCCGAGAATTTTCCAAAAAGGCCCAACCCCGCACAGAACGCACAACCGGGGATCTATCAAGCTCCACGACCACCCTTCAATAACCCACCCCCGAGGCAAGGCAATTTCAATGGACAAGGTCAAGGTCAAGTGCAAATGCGACCTCCCACAATCGATGAGAAACTGGATGCTCACATGAAAAAGTCCGATACATCTTTCAACGAACTTCGGAATATGATAAAGGATATGTGTATGGAGATGAAGGATTTGCGAACACAAGTAGGGCAACTTTCTAATGCGGTTAACGGTAGAGCCCCGGGGACTCTCCCAAGCGACACGGAAAAGAACCCGAAGGCCCAATGCAATGCCATAGCCTTGAGAAGTGGCAAACAATTGGAAAATGACACTGCCAGTACATCCGCGCCCGAGCGCCCAGACATGCACGCCCAGGCGCCAGCAGATCCGCGCCTAGGCGCCGATACACGCGCCCAGGCGCCGCCCACTGTTTTTGTGCCAGCAGATCCGCGCCCAGGCGCCAATACACGCGCCCAGGCGCCAATACACGCGCCCAGGCGCCAGAAGATCCGCGCCTAGGCGCCGATACACGCGCCCAGGCGCCGCCCACTGCTTCTGTAGGTTTTCATCCGTCTAATCCAACGCTTTCTCCCCCTATCGAAGTTCGTCTCCCCTTCCCAAATGCTCACAAAAAGAAGAAAAAGGAGATGGATCCGAGCTTTCTTCGAATTTTGGCAATCCTTCGGGAAGTGAGAATTAATATTCCGTTTATTGACGCCATCCTCCAAATGCCGAATTATGTGAAGTTCTTCAAGGACATACTCTCCAACAAGCAGAAGTGGGAAGAGAATGAGACGGTGTGCCTCACGGAAGAATGCTCCGCCGTATTACTCAATAAATTGCCAACTAAGCTCCAAGATCCCGGGAGTCTCACAATCCCATGCACAATTGGATCCTTATCATTCAAGAAGGTGTTATGTGACTCGGGGGCCAGCATCAATCTTCTTCCATACTCACTGTTTAAAAAGCTAGGCCTTGGAAATCCCAAGCCGACCTCAATGAGCCTTCAACTAGCCGACCGATCGATCAAGAGGACTAAATTCTTGATTTGTACCATGCTTCTTGATTTGTACCATGCTTCTTGATTTCTTCACCTTCAAGGGCTTTTGAAAATCTTCATGAATATGTAAAAACGATGTCTAAACCCCATTAGGGCTCTATTCTATGTGTATTTGGTCTCCTAACCCTAGAGAACTGATCTAATATATATAAGGGTGGAAGGGGAAGACTCCAACTTGAATTAGATTTGGAAATTTCCAAAAACTGCTATTTTTCCCGTCAGAACCAACATCCGAACGTGAAGTACCCAACGTCCGTACGTTGGATGCAGTAGCACTTTCATTCTGCGCAGCAATATGGTTTCCTTCATAACGTTTTCCTACGATCTCCAATTTAGGTGATTCAAGTTGTCACGTAACGCTAAGACAGAGCTCTACAACTTTGTAGAAGAAATATTTGTCAAATTCTGTCTCTAAATGCTCTAAAATTCTGCATTGACGTCCAGTTTTCCTCAATTGCAATGATTTCTCACCTTTACTCAATAAGCACACAAATTAACCGCATGTATGGCATAAATCATGCATAAACCAATGTAAATAACGTCAATATGAGGCTCTAAAACATGTAAATCTCACACCTATCAATCGCATAGGATATTTTACTCATTCACTTATGAGAGAATAAATTCCTTATTGCAAATCAGTTAATAATGCTACTTGCCCATCAAGTCGCACTTCGAGGTCGATTCCACCAACAGGTGATTTGAATCTAACTACTCTAATGACAGACTTGATGTCACAAGTAAATCTTCAACTCGATTTCTCAGGTCAGAGGTTCACACGTACCTATCACTACTTATCAGTTTCATCATTGACTGTCAATGAGTGAATACCCATGTGATGAACTGATGCGAGCCATGTTCGAACATATCAGTCCAACTGACACGTCTATGATATAAGTTCCTACTACCATTTCCATAGTGTACGATTGACGCTTTCTCTGTCGAAACTTACATCATACAAGTTTTTATTCACTATTGATGCCCAATCAATATTTCTTAGACTTGCGAACCCTTTTAGATGTCAAGGGTCAAACCATTCTAGTGCCTTTCCTCCTATCCCATATGAGGTAGAAGGTTCGCCTTGTCATCAAAGACTTTACGTTGTTTATTCACACCTTATAAATGCCTATAAGAAAACAACAATCAACTGCCTTATATTAATAGAAAAACCATAGTTTAGTTACAATGTTTATACCCTATAAATCTATCCTCTTTATAGCATTCGAGGGCATATACTCTAACAATAAGGATTGCCAAGATGCCGCCAAATTATACCAAAATCACTTTGATATTATTTCATCGCTCAAAAGTGATAAAGTGACGCTCAAAGCAGAGTTGCAAGTTCAGCAACAGTGCATTGAGAAAAACCAATCGCTTGAGAGTGAAATAATCCAGTTGAAAAGTGATCTTGATATGATAGTCAAGAGAGAAGCTGAGCTGATTGCTAAAGTTGCTAAATTAGAACAGCTCGTCTCATCATTGTCTAACGCGTCAAAAAGCTAGACAATGTGACTAAGGTAACAAGGTTATTTGGGGAAAAGACCGGTTTAGGATGCAATAAATTCGGTAAACAACCAAACAAATAAAATGTTACGTCAAACAACAAAGGAAAGGATATTTTCTTTGTTAAAGAAGGTTCACAAAGACAAACGCTAAATGAACCAAGCGAAAATGGTAAGAGGCCAAATGAGAACGCCAAAGCTGACTCAGGCAAAGAAAAGGCGAGAACGAATGATTCACAAAGAAAGGTTCATCCAAACGCTCAAAAGGCTAAGGATAAACCTAAACACTATGAGTCAAGCGCTAAGCGTCCAGCATCAAAAGTGCGCCCTAAGCCAGCGTCAATATCCACAACGGTCTAGATCATATTATCGCTATTATGATGACTATGATTATAATTACTATTATAATAGAGGATATTACTATACACCCAAACAGCACACACAACAAAATGTGAAACCCAAGAAGACCAGTATTCCTACAAGGAAGACTAGGCAAATATGGGTTCCTAAAGTTCTAATTCTAACTAACAATGCTACTAATGGTAAAGGACCCAAGCAACAATGGGTACCTAAACAGAAATAGAACTTCCCTTTTGATTGCAGGTACCTAGAGCTAAAGCCAATACATCTGTTTGGTACTTTGATAGTGGATCGTCAAGACACATGACTGGTTCCAAAGATCTTCTGATCAACTATCGAGCTGCCAATGGTCCTTAGGTTGTATTTGGTGACAACTCCAAAGGTAAAACCAAAGGTATAGGTACTGTGCATAGGGAGAACATCATGATAAGTGATGTCTATTATGTTGAGGGTCTAAAGCACAATTTATTGAGCATAAGTCAATTTTTTGATAAAGGCTTTGAAGTCATATTCTCAAGTGACTGTTGCTATATAAATGACGCTAAGACTAAGTCTACTAAATTGAAAGATAAAAGAATAAACAATGTATATTTGGTAGATTGGGGTTCAACACTTGATAACAACCCAACTTGTTTTGTTGCTAAAAATGAATCTAAAACGGGTTGGTTATGGCATAGAAAAATGAATCACCTCAATTTTAAGATAATCTCTCAGCTTATAAATCTAAATCTTGTAGAGGGATTACCAAAAGGATCATTTCACAAGGATCGCCTTTGTGACGCTTGTCAAATGGGCAAACAAGTCAAATCATCCTTCAAGAGAAAACCTCATCTATCTACCTCTAGAATACTTGAACTACTTCACATGGATCTGTTTGGACCCGTTTAAACTATTAGTGTGAGTGGTAAAAAGTATTCTTTGGTGATAGTGGATGATTTCTCTCGATTCACTTGGGTGGAATTCCTTTCATCCAAAGATGAAACATGTGACAAGTTAACAACGCTTATTCGGCAACTTCAAACATTGAAAAATCTTAAAGTTGCAAGAATAAGAAGCGATCACTGTACTGAGTTTACTAACAAGGTTGTTGAGAAGTTTCGTGCAGAGAATGGAATACATCATGAGTATTCAGCTCCCAGAACTCCCCAATAGAATGGTGTTGCTGAGCGCCGGAACAGAATGCTCAAGGAAGCTGCTAGGATAATGTTAGCAGAGTCCAAGCTTGCTCCTAGGTTTTGGACCGAAGCGATGAACACTGCTTGTTACACCCAAAACCGTTGCATGATCAACAAACAGCATGGGAAAACTCCATATGAACTATGGAAGGGACGTAAGCCAAATGTTTCATATTTTCACGTCTTTGGTTCTAAATGCTTTATCCATAATAATGGATCCCAAAGCCTAAAGACATTTGATCCTAAAGTGGATGAGGGAATCTTTCTAGGCTACGCCAAGAATGGAAAGAATTTTCGCATCCTGAATAAGATCAAATAGAAGGTTGAGGAATCTATTCATGTTGTTTTTGATGATGCTAACCAAGAACCGAGTAAGGTTAATATAAATGATGTAGGAGTTGAAGATCTATGTCATCAAGCGTCTAAGATTACCATTGATGATGATAATGACGACGATGATGAGATCTCAGTGCCACTTCCTAAGATTACTCGTGAGGATATTTCGGATAACAATGCAAGATCTACTGATGATCATGAAGAAAGTGATCATCGAGAGCAAACAAGGATTGGCGAACTTGAAGTGCCTACGTAAGAGGGAAGTCAAGCATCTGATTGTCAAGCGCCTGTTCAACCTCTTAACCCTTTCCAACCAGATAGACTATGGCTGCGTGATCATCCACCTGAGCAAATTATTGGAGATATTGGAGCGCCTGTTAGGACTAGAGCCGCTACATTTAATGAGGTCATGTTCGCAAGCTTTCTATCTCAAATGGAACCTAAGAAAGTGGATGAAGCGCTAAGCGGCCCAAGTTGGATTGAAGCCATGCAAGAAGAGCTTAATCAGTTTGAGCGTAGTACGGTTTGGACGCTAATACCAAGACCAACTCACCAAGGAGTTATTGGAACTAGATGGGTATATAGAAACAAGATGGATGAGAAAGGCATTGTGATAAGGAACAATGCTAGACTCGTTGCTCAAGGATATTGTCAAGAAGAGAGAATTGACTTTGATGAGACATATGCTCCTATCGCCCGTCTTGAAGCAATTCGCATGTTTCTAGCGTATGCAGCGTTCAACAAATTTACAGTGTATCAAATGGACGTAAAGAGTGCTTTCCTGAATGGTAAAATCCAAGAAGAAGTATATGTGGAGCAACCACCGGGATTCATCAACAACCATGGTAAGGGTATGGTTTACAAGCTAGACAAAACACTTTATGGTCTTAAGCAAGCACCCCGGGCATGATGCAGATTTTGCAGGCTGTAAAATAGATCATAAGAGTACTAGTGGTACATGTCAATTTCTAGGTGATAGGTTAGTTTCATGGCATAGTAAGAAACAACAATCCATAGTTACCTCTACTGCCGAAGCTGAGTATGTAGCTGCAGGAAGTTGTTGTGCACAAGTGTTATGGATGAGGCAACAACTTAGAGATTATGGTATAATCCTATGTCCAACCCCCATTCATTGTGATAACCAAAGCGCTCTAGCCATGACTCAAAATCCTGTTCTTCACTCCAGAACCAAATATATTGACATTATATACCATTTTCTTCGTGACCATGTTCAAAAGAAATATATCTCCATGCATTTTATTGGAACTGACAAATAATTGGCAGACATCTTCACCAAAGCGTTCAACGAACAACGTTTTCTCACTTTGAGAAGTGAATTAGGTATGATTGATTTAAACGCTTCATCATTATGCATCATATTTTATTAACATATGATTTAGGGGGAATCCACTTTATTTATGTCCAAAAGTTTTTGAAAAGTTGTTTAAGGAATCAAACTTAAGGGGAACTTTAAAATTGTACTTGAAACATATTCCAAGCGTCAATGATCAAAAACTTTCATATGCATGATCATCAACGCTTAGAATTATTTATGCCAAATGTGTTGACGCTAATGTATAAAAGTATCTTGACTTCAAGCGTCAATATAAATTTAACAACGATGGTATCTGTTAAGCGTTGAGCATATCCCACTCAACACTTAATATAAAATTATTTATAAAACTCATGCATAAATTTTACAAGCTTCTAGAAGTAGTGGATAGACTCAACAGTCTATGTTGTAATCTATCTACACGCTTCCATCACATCAAACTGGCGGGTAATCAAAAATTTTCAAAATGGCGGTTCAGAAATAGCACGTGTCTATGTACGTGTCAGTGTATAATTAGACGCGTGTACTACACTCTGAAAATCCTAAACGTTTTTCAAAATTTAACTCTCGGATGTCAAATCATTATATATAGGAGTTACCAAATGTAACTTCTCTCTTTTACACAAAACTCGCGTCCGCAGTTAATATTTTCATGGCTGAGATTCAAAATCAACAGAAAGTCTTTACACGTGTCTAAATCCTACATAGACTAGCAAACACAAGTTTCAAAATTTTCTTCTGTGTCATCTAAAACACAATTTTTGCAGAAAATTATTTACTTTACTCTCTGCAAATTTTACTCACTTTCTCTCTCTCTTTTTCAAAGCAAAAGAAAACATCTCAGTTCATCTCTTTCACTGAAAATGGCACCAAAGAAATCTGCTTCTACTTTGGCTGAGCCTATCATCAAGGTGACTAAAGGCCTTGTTGTCGATTTGAAATTTCTGTATGAACAACCTCAGATCAACCTAACTGATGTGATGGACATGGTAACCGAGGCTGGGCTCAAAACTTTCGTTACTAAGTATTCCTATCTGTTTCCAACGGAAGTTGACATCTTCTGGAAAACCGCTAAACTCTCTACAGACAAGAAGTCTATCTCTTGTCTCATCCCTATGTCCAAGAAGGAGCCACCAAAGGAATTTGTTTTGTCTGCTGCTTCCATTGCCAAGAACATCAATTTCCCAAATGAGGGTGAGGCATTGGATTGCGTCACTTTGAATCAAATCAAAGAAGCATGGACAACCATGAGTGCTTATGAAGGTGTACCCTACAAACATCACTTTGAGAAGAAAGATCTAGTATCCAAATACTGACTATTGGCTGACTTCTGCAGCAACATTATAGAATGCAGAGTGGGTACCTTTGATAAGGTAAACTTAGTGCAATTTCAGATGATGACGGCGATACTCCTCAATCTTAAGATAAAGTGGAGTGAGTATGTATTTGGAAGGTTTAGAGACTGCTTAAGCGCCCAAAATAAACCTTATGGGCTCATTTTGAGCTATCTATTGTGACAATCAGACTGTGTCTACTCATCTGGTCAACCATTGAACAAGACCAAGATACTGGGAAAAAGGATTCTGAACAATCTGTTCAACCCTCCCAAGGTTGGTGATGCTACTAGAGCACTCTCTAAGCGTCTGGAAGTATGCGAAGCATCAGATGAAGAAGCTGAGCGTCCAGTTCCAGAAGAAGCCGTGAAGCGTCCGACTGCAACAAAGAAGAGGGCTCCTAGAAAGCCCAAGGCTTAAGTCATTCCTTCTCCTCAAAAGAATGATGAGGACACTGATGAGGATGTAGAGGACAAGATTCCTCTCATCAGGCGTAGGAAGCTGGAGGGAATTATTAAACAAATAAACTTTGAGGAATCATCTACCGCCCCTCCGCTCCAACGCTCAAACCCATTGAAGGAGTCAATGTAAAGAAAATCTTAAGCGTACCAGGACAAGCAAGCGTCAAGCTGCTCCTGTACCTGAGAAGCCTGAGACTGTTGAGCCAAGCGCTCAAGTTGCTGTTGAGCCAAGCTCTCATGTTGCTGTTGAGACAATTTCTCAGTGTAAGTTTATTTCTTCCCACAACATTTCTTTTCCTACATCTGTAGAAGATCCTGCTCTTATAGAGGATAGTTCTTGTGTTATAGCTTTAGTTCCATCTGCTGCTGAAGCATCAACAGACGTCCATCTAGATGTTGAGATGACAGAAGTTGTGGCCATTGCCAAAGATGTTGCTGCACCTGCTGCTACACTTGAAGTAGAACAACCTGCTCCTCAAACGATTCCAGAGTCAATTAATGTTCCGGCTATAACAGAGGCATGCTCAGAAGGTCAGAGCGTTGCTGAAGACGTTACAAAGCTAAGGTACTTCTTCAAGCTGGACCCATTGAAGAAAATTGATCATTCAATCAATTTTATGCCCCCAGCACTCGAAGAAGACTTCATTCCGGATGGATATAGTGAAGAAAGATATATTAATGTTGAGAATGAGGTAGCCTCGCTAATTGACATTGATAATTAGATCAGAGATATAGTGTTCCACACAGAGCTGATAGAAATTGAGAGGAAGTACTATCTGGCCCTTCAACTTGGTAAATCTCCTGGTCAGATACCATCTTCTCTTATTCTTCAACAAGACAGACAAGGCGGGAGAACTCCTAGGTGTGATGTGGATCTCGCCTACTACCTAGATTATGGGCACAGTAAGTCTACTGGTTTTGCTCTAAGAGACTACAACATCAGAGTATATGATCCTTTTCGCCCAGAGTTTCTCAACCCTCCAGAGGAAGTTTTGAACAGAGAATGTTACACACATTATCCTCTTATAGCAAACAGTGATGAGAACAAGAATTATGTCAATCCTCTTCGACTATGGAAGAATAAAGGAATTCATGCTGGTGAGCGTCTCGAATCTCTAACGGCTTTGATTCAGACTGAAGCTGATGTATATTTTGATAGCGTCTGGAATGCTAACTATCAAACTGATAGATATCGCTTTGAGTCTATTAGAGATATCCATCATGAAGGCATTCGAGCTATGGTTAATGCTGGCACAGACTACTGTATGGCAGAAGTCAACTGGGTTGAAGCGTATGTGGGTCATAAATATACGTTCACAGAATTAGTTCAAGATCCCCATCTATTTGGCATAGGCATGTATGACAAGAAGCGTTAGTTTGCCAGGTATTGTCTTAAGAAGCGTCAACTGAGAGTTGGACCTATTCTCAAGCTCCCACTAATTCGACATCAAATTGAGCAGTGTTTGCGTCAAGAGCTTCACAGATTGTCCATTACTCCTCTTCACTTCAATGCTAATACTGTTGGGAATTATACGAATAAAACGCAGCGGAAAGTAAATTTAATTCCCAAAGCCCGAATCATCTCTAATCCTCGTGTTTAATTGTGTATAGAAAAATTACCATTCTCGCGTATGTTGATTTCTGAACGTGATCCTTTTTTCTAACGCCGAATTTGCCAACGTCTCTAATTCATCACGCCAGAATCAAAAACAAAAAACTCCTCCTTTCTTCCTTGTCAAAGATGACTAGAGAGAGAGAGAGAGAGAGGTGGGAGACTTTTTCTTGGAGAGAAAGTTATGTAAGTTGCCTTTTGTTATTTTTCACCTTGTGATATATTTATATCATTATGAAACAATAACACTAGCATGCAAGAGCTCTATTTGGGCATCTATTTGGCCGCCCCTTAGTGGGCTCGGAAGCCTTCGGGCTTTCGTCTTGCTTGCTAATTAATTAATCGGATAATTCATTTATCCAATAAATAAATTGATAATCCAATTAATTCAATTCCTAATTAATTTATAATTCAATTTCTCTAAGAAATTAATTAACTCATTAATCTAATTAATTAATTAAATTATCCAATAATTAATTAATTAATTACGGCATCCAATGCCGTGAATTTCTCTCAAGTCTTTTTCCCCTGTTTTCCTTTTGCACTTCCTTTAAGCGCGACTCTTTAGGTTCGTCTCAAAAGGCAATTGGGAGGAATCCAAAGGGGTGTGAGTGACACCTAGCCAGTCTCGTGGCTCACACCGTAACCCAATTGAGAACGAATGAATAGGATCATTCCAAATCTTTACGCCGTGAATACCGTATGTGTATAAACCTTTTATTCTTATATCTCAGTCAAGTAAGAGTCATGGTTTAAAGTCAAACTCATATAACTTGACCATATGCCTAAGCTTATAATAAGTCGAGGTATTTAAATGCTTTGGCCAAAGACTTTTATCCTCACTTATTCATGATCGCATAGGATATTTTACTCATTCACTTATGAGAGAATAAATTCCATATTGCAAATCAGTTAACAATGGTACTTGCCCATTAAAGCGCACTTCGAGGTCGATTCCACCAACAGGTGATTTGAATCTAACTACTCTAATGACAGACGTGATGTCACAAGTACATCTTCAACTCGATTTCTCAGGTCAGAGGTTCACACGTACCTATCACTACTTATCAGTTTCATCATTGAATGTCAATGAGTGAATACCCATGTGATGAACTGATGCGAGCCGTGTTCGAACATATCAGTCCAACTGACACGTCTATGATATAAGTTCCCACTACCATTTCCATAGTGTACGACTGACACTTTCTCTGTCGAAATTTACATCATACAAGTCTTTATTCACTATTGATGCCCAATCAATATTTCTTAGACTTGCGAACCCTTTTAGATGTCAAGGGTCAAACCATTCTAGTGCCTTTCCTCCTATCCCATAGGTGGTAGAAGGTTCGCCTTGTCATCAAGGACTTTACGTTGTTTATTCACACCTTATAAATGCCTATACGAAAACAACAATCAACTGCCTTATATTAATAGAAAAACCATAGTTTAGTTACAATGTTTATGCCCTATAAATTTATCCTCTTTATGCCATTCGAGGGCATATACTCTAACAATTACATCAACCAGTGGCAGTACTTCAATATCGTGCTTGAATTTTTCTCTAAGCCACTGCGATGACAACTTCAACATGATGGTAAAGATTTTGTCTCCCGTATCTCTTTTCGACAGAATCTTCACTGTAAATCTCAGAAGCTGGAATGGCTCCGTAATCTACCCCTTTCGAGGATATCCTTTGCTCCCGTCTATTCGCAAAGAGGTACTCAATCACTATGAGTTTGTCCTCTCATTGCTGGAAAGAAATCAAGGACTGGCTCAAGCTATCTATCTTTATCTGGAAGAGTACTATAATTCGTATGTTCCTGAATCTCAATGTCTTCAAAGTCTTCCAACAGACAGGTTGATTGGATTTCCAGGAATTACGGCCCAGATGCGATTTTCTCTATCTACCAACCGCCGTCCAAAATCTTTCCAAATCATGTGCTAGATATCATTGGTCCAATGTACATCAGGGCCATAGATAGTCCTCTGCGCACATTCATTCAAGGGACCTGCATCTCTCGTTCCAAGCTGACTCAACTACTGGAAGCTGCTTCAGATTCTTATGCTACTCTCGCTTCGTGGAACTTCCAATTTGATGACTTTCGTCCAGCGGAGTCAGTGATTGAGGAAGTGCCTTCTAAGTTAGTAGAAGCGTCTGCACCTTCCGAAATTGAAAATATTCCAGCGTCTGCTGACGAACCCGTTCAAGCGTCTCAACCAGAGGATACTCCTGACTCTCCTAAACTTATTATTGCGGATACTGCTGAGGATCTTCAAACTGATGTACGAGGTACAATTTTTGATCCTACATATCAACCTCCCCTTGACTCACTCAAGCATACATCCAGATTCAAGCGACCGGCTCCGCAAGCGGCTCTATCGGATGTGGGTCAAGCATTTGGACCTTTGCTGAAATCTGTCTTAGAGGAGATGAGCAATCAAGCTACTCAGAATGAAGAATCACTCCACTGGATTAAGACAGATTTGGCAAAGATTGAGTCTCAAATCATGAACGCTCAAATTGGTCATACGAAAGGTTCTGCGCAAGCGGCGGTGGATGAGTGTCGTAGAGACTTTCAAGAGATGAATGATGCTACCAACGCTAAGCTTCTAGCAATGCACGAATACTTCGATAAGCGTTTTAATGATGTTACAGCTTCATTATCTCAGATTGCTTCTCAAGTTAATCTACTCACAGAACATTTTTTGAAGGCTGATGATGGCAATAAGGGGGAAGAGAAAAGAACAAGAGAAAAGAAAAGCGCCTCTAGTTCAAGAGCTCAAGATCCTTCGCCGAAGCGTCAACACTTATCTACTCTCTCTGCGTCAAGACTCCCATCTTGGATACCTGCTTATGGAGTAAGTGATTCTGCTGGAGCGCCTAGTAGAACTCTAAGAGAACCTCCACTAGCACTATATCCAAATCTACCAATACCTTCTAGAGGACGCCTTGAACAATTTGACATTCCTCTTCAAAGAGCATCTATTCCAGAACCTACAGATCCAAGAATGTTAGCTGAAGAGAGGCAATTGACTGACTTCAACCGAGCTTTCCGAATTTGCTTAAGGTATATGGGTATTGACCCTACTGAATGGGAAAGACACTTTGTAGCTTTTAAGAAGGGACAAAAGGAAGAAAATAAGCTCATAATCAACAAAGATCATGAAGCTATGATAACTTTGGAAGATAGCCTAACTGAAGCTATTCGAGCTGAAATGCCCAAGTGTTACATAGTTAGACCAAGTCATTAAGGCTTCTTGATTTGCATTATCTATATTCTTGTCTCTTATGTGATTTTTTGCTTAGTTGTAAAATGCTTGTAATCATTGCCATATATAAAATGCGTTTTTCAGTTGAAACAACTCGTTGAAGCGTAACTAACTTTAACTAAACTTATCTAACCAAAACTAACTTTCATTTTGGCTGTGTAACTCTTGAACTATAAAAGAGTAAGTATTGTCATCATCAAAAAGGGGGAAATTGTTAGGAATTTCATGTTAGATGTTTTGATGATGACAATTAGGAGTTTATGTTAAACCCCAAAATATGTAAGTTTGATTTTAATAGAAATCATGTATAGGCTTTGAAGCGTTAGATTTGTAATAGGATTTATAGGCTTCGTTCTGTTTTATTCTAGATTGTTAGGTTAAGAAGACTTAGACTAAGCGTCTGATGAATTCTGAGTGAGCTTGTCAGTAGTTAAGTTTAAAGACTCAAGCGCCTGAAGTCTGAATGAAGATGAAGTTTCCAAGCGTCTAAATATCCAGCTATATCAAGTGCTACCTTTTAGGCAGAAGCAAATTCAAGAATAGATAAGCGTCTATCAATGATGAATTTCACCTGAATTTATTTCCAAGTCCAAAAGGAGTTTAATGCAAAGATTCTCGGTACATTAAATGCCAACGGGCATTTAATTCAAATACCTTTAATACTGATAAGAGCATTAAATGTGATAAGCACTTTCAGACATACGGAGAAGCCACCCTATTGGACTGTCAACTTTTCACAGACTACAGCACCAACTTTTGTACAGCAGATTTTCAGGAAAAAGGACAAAAGTTGTTCACTCGCGGAAGTGAGAGACACGCGCCTGTGCATGTGTCAAACGGACACTTTTTCCAAGAATGTCTATAAATAGGACTTCATCAACAATCCAAAAAAATCGATCAATTCCAAGCCAAATTGCTGTTGCATTGAAGTCTCATTCATTATACTCTCAAAAAAAGCCAGAATATTCAAGTAAACATTCTCCTTGCTTTTCTTCAATTCCTGAGACAGTCAACCCATATCTCAAACATTCTTTTCGAAGAAACCACATTACTATTGAGATATTTTTAGTTGTTTGAACTTCATCAAAATCAAACAGACCATTTAGAAAACCCCATCCAAGCCTCGCGATCTGTGTGAAGTCAAAGTTGGATACTTGCATTATTTCTGGGTGAAAGAAGCAAGGGGATTGAAGTGATTTGGAGCAGAAATCTGTGTGATCAAGGAGCTCAAGTCATCGACATCTATCTCTCCCTAATTTGTAGAAGTTTCTTTGTGATTCTTTGAGAACCATCTTAGTGGATTGCCTCCGAGTGTTCGAGGAGAAGAAGGACGTAGTTGGGATTACACCACCCAACGAACCTTACAAATATTGTGTCATTTACTTTATAGTCAATTCTCTTATTTACCATATCATTGCATAAATTGATTAAGTAAAACACAATCAAACGCTAAGCAACTACGAAACAACTTGTGACGCTAAAGATTTCAAAAAGAGAAGACTCTAAAATTATTCCGTTGTGCTAACACTGATTAAAGAACTAAACGCTTAAACCTACTTGGTTAAAGTATTCAAATCTTAAAGTCTAAGTTAACTTTCTAAAACAGTCTTCATTAGACGCTTAGCCTAAGCTTCTATATTTGAAGTAAACGCTCAGTCAAGCGTCTACATTTCAAGCGTCCAAAACCTTTTTAATACGAAATCTTTTGAAGTCAAAAAAGACTTCAGGGTCTATTCAACCCCCCCGACCCTTTCGTATGCCACTTGGGACCAACATATACCATTCTCTCTAAGGTATTCATCAAACTCTGTGCTCATATATTCTCCTCCTCGATCAGATCGAAGAGCTTTTATATGTTGCCCGGTTTGATTTTCCACTAAAGCCTTGAATTCTTTGATTCTTTCAATGGATTCAGACTTATGCTTCATCAGGTACACTAGACCATATCTTGATTGGTCATCAGTGAATGTGATGAAGTAAAGGCAACCTCCACGAGCCATTCTCCAACGAGTACATAACATAATAGCATCTGCCAACGTAAAATCCTTGATTCGTGAAATCATCCTCGTTACATATGCAAATCCTAGCTTTCGAGCGCATTCTCTCTCAAATAGGTAAAGTCATTGGATTCTTGTTAGCAGTCATAGCTTTGCTTTCCACGGCCCACCATGACAAATCATCTTCTGCTCCTTCACTTATCTTTTCGCGTGTAGTTGACTTGCAGGATGTGGACACCAAAGTGGTTCCCCTCTATTTATATAGAAAGGATCCCGACCACGTTTCCTTTGTATAGTATTTACAGCACACTCATTCTGGACATTAAGGTAATACAAACCATTTACTAAAGAAGCAAAGCCCACTGATTTATTACCAAAATAAATATTGCAATGTTCATTTATAAAACGGAAAGTATAACCATGCTTAACTAAAACAGGAACAGAAACAATGTTTTTAAGCCCATTGGGCAAAACTAAAACATTATCCAGAAATAGTAAATGTTTCTAGATCCAATTCTAGTAGCCGCGACGCTTTGCCCACTACCTACTTTTATCTTCACCTCATCACTATCCAGCTTCCTTCCTCGCACCAGATCCTGATTCATACAACAAATGTGAGCACTAGCTCCAGAATCAAGAATCCAAGATGTAGAGAAAACGGTCATAGAACAATAAGTTTCATGAACATAAAGTTCCATACCTTGTGCGCCTGGGCCTATGTTTCGACAATTCCTTCTCCAGTGTCCTAGCTCACCGCAGTGTAGGCATCTATCCGTCTTCTTTGGCTCCTTACGCTTGCGATTCACAGGAGCTTTCCCTTTTCCCTTATTGACATCACCCTGAGCTCCAAGCTCACCATTCTGCTTTTTGGTTTTCTTCTTCTTATTCTTAGCCTTTTTGGGCCCAGAAGAGATAACCAGTGCAGTTTCCTTTCCCTTGGGCTTCAATTGAGATTATGCAGCCAACTAAGTTGCATTCAATCTCGTTGCAATTGAAGTTCATGACAATTTGGGAAAAAGAATCAGGAAGAGATTGCAAAATGAGATTTGTTTGAAGTTGTGGGTTCATTAAAAAATCAAGAGCCTCCAATCTTTCGATCCTTGTGATCATCTTGAGGACATGATCCCCAACTTTGTCACCCTCTCTCATTTTGGCTCCGAAGAGCTCTTTAGATATTTTATATCTAGCAGTGCGACTGTGCTCACCATAGAGCTTGACCAAGTGTGCCAAGATAGCCCTCGCAGTAGTCATCTTCTCGTGGGACCTCTGAAGCTCGTTTGTCATCGAGCCAAACATGTACCCACGCACTCGGACGTCGTCCTTTACCCATTTTTCATGAGCTTGGACTTCTTCTTCATTGGCACGTGTTCTGGCAGGTGGAGCAGGGATGTCCGTGTCCAACATGTACCCCAAAGACTCCATGTTGAGAAAAATTCTCAAGTTCCTCAGCCAGTCCACGTAGTTGGGTCCCGTAAGGATGTTCTTTTCGAGTAAAATGGAAAGTGGGTTGATAGTCATTTTTGTTTTGAGAGAGATAAATCAAAAAATAACTGCAGAAAATAAATCAGACTTGATTAGATAGTTGTAACTTAAACTAAAACCAAGTTAAATCAAGGACTTCGATTTATCACTTGGCTCCCACTACATTTTTCGAGATTCACACTCCCACTGTGAAAATTAGAAGTGATCGTTGTTTATTACTTTGTAGTGGAGATTGATTTCTTTAATCAATGTACTGGATGACAACCCTTTAACGATATTTGGTCCACTACTTAATTAAAGTGATGTCTAACATCAATCTATCCAATAGATGGTCCAATCTTCTTTTCCCATAATCCATCAAAATTACAACCCTTTAACGATATATAGGTTTGTGGACTATCTAAGTTCATTCCCACTAACTCCTTATAATCTAACATTTGAATTTCACCTTGCAACCCTTTAACGATATTTGGGGTGAAATATGTTTTAATTAAGGAATCTAATGCACTTTATGAAATTTTAGAATTAAGTATATATATATATATATTAAGTCTTGATATATGACCCTCACTTACCGGGAAGATGCCATATATTAGATTTAATTCTTAATTCCATTAAGCTTAGTGGAGGGGAAGGACACCCAGCGCCCCTTTCTAACTTAGTATCATTTTTGTTTGGAAGGATTTATGTTCTAAACATTTATCTATGTCTCACTTTGCAGATTATCAAATTTATATAGTGCAGGATAAATAAATACATGCTTCATACAACTAATGAACATGCATCAAAAGCAATAAAACAACACATGTATCCATGGGCTTTTCTAGAGGGCCCAAACCAATGAGCCATCAAAAAGAAAAACTTAAACTGTTCTTCTTGGAACCCAAGCTCCTCTCCTTTTTGGATTGATCTCTTCTTCAAGGCTTATTCTAATTCTATCTATTACATAAGAATATTTGACATCCTATACATAATTTTAAGAATAAAATAATGGGCTCAATTCCGGCCCTTACAACCCATTAAATGAAATACATCCAAAAAGAAACCTAAGCCCATGGATAATGTCACCATCACATAATACATGCTCGCTATAAATAAAGCAACTATGTTGGTGATTAAGTTGACAATTAATTAGTCCAACTAATTAATTCTCTAATAAAATTCCAAATTTTATTCACATTTATGATAATAAACCATCTAGTGAGAATTTATTATTTAAATAAATAAATTAATTAAGAAATCCTCAAAGAATAATTAATTAATTCTTTATTCAAATAATTAATATTCAATAAAAACTAATTGGGCTCGATTTCATCAAACATAAATTATCAATCCATTGGCATATTTAAATTTAACTAATTAAGCCCAAAACTAATTTATTGAATGTCCAATAATTTAATTAAACCAATTTGGGCTCATTTAATTAAAACCCGGATCGTCATCCTTTTGACCCACCCGGATAATTAAAATAACCCAAAACCCATTTATTTAAAAAATTGGACCCGATTTTTCACAACCCGACCCACCCG
The DNA here is from genome assembly GCA_019426215.1 of Buddleja alternifolia. NCBI lineage: Eukaryota > Viridiplantae > Streptophyta > Magnoliopsida > Lamiales > Scrophulariaceae > Buddleja > Buddleja alternifolia. The sequence continues at coordinate 16,202,815 of CM033403.1, forward strand.
GACCCAGGTCAAAAAGACCCAGGCCCCCCGAGGGCAGGCACACCGCCCTTTGGCCGAGTGTCGTGCGCCCAGCGCACGGCCCTGCTGTGTGTGCCAAGCGCACGCTGTGCGGCCACCTGCGCACACGTCGGGTGGCTGCGCACGATGTGCGCCTAGCCTGTGCGCACATCGGGTGGCCGAACTGTGCGCACGATGTGCGAGCTGTGCGCATAGCTTGCGCACGTTGTGCGTTTCGCGCACGTCGCGGGTTTTACGCCTCGTTTTCTCACACAATTTGATTTTTCCAATTCACCATATTATCATGAAAATAATATCCAAAAAAAACGCAAAAAAATCATGGCTCAAAATCATACATTTAACATCAAATTTATCATGCTTCAAAAACACATAAAATCACGTATTCGATTAAATAAGAAAATCATAGATTGGCTCTGATACCACTGTTGGGTTTTTACATATAAAACGCAACGGAAATTTAAATATCCCAAGGTGGTTCATCTCGAATTCATGTATTCAAATCGGGTTTAGAAATTATGTACCTTTCTTCGCGTAATTGGATTTCTGAACCAGCTTTTGTGATCCTTTGTCGAATAGCAAAACTGCTACTGTCTCTAAATCACCACGCCGGAATTGAAGCAAAAAAAATCTCCTTTTCTTCCCCTTGAAGACGGCTAGAGAGAGAGAGAGGTTGGAAGATTTTGACTTGGAGAAAAAGTTAATGATTGAGGCTTAGGTTAATTTTCACTAAGTAGTATATTTATACTACACTAGAAAATAATAACCCTAACTAACTAGGCCTCTACTTGGGCGTTTTTAAAGCCCTTCAGGCTTAGTTCAATTGTGTTTAAGTTTTAATTATTTATTTAATTAATATTATTTATCCAATAAATAAATTAATCAAATAACTAATTAATTCCATGTTAATTCTATAATTAATTTCCACAAAGAAATTAATTAACACATTAACTTAATTAATAAATAAAATCATCTAATGTTTAATTAATTAATTAATTAATAGCAATATCCAATACCGAAAATTCTCTCAAGTCTAATTCCATAATGTTTCCTTTGCAATTCCTTTAAGCTCAGCTCTTTAGGTTAGTCTCAAAAGGCAATTGGGAGAAAACCAAAAGGATGTGGGTAACACCTAGCCAGTCCCGTGGCCCACATCGTATCCCAATTGAGAACGAATGATTAGGATCATTCCAAACCTTTCACGCTGTGAATACTATACGAGGATACACCCTTTATTCATATATCCCAGTCAAGTGAGAGTCATGGTTCAGTTAAACTCACCGAACTTGATGATATGCTTAGCTCATAATGAATCGAGGTCACTGAGTATACTTTCATGTCCAACATGAGTATCTCTAATGCTGTGGCCAAAGTCTTTTGACCTCACTCATTCATGACTGCATAGGATACTTGGCTCATTCACTAATGAGAGAATAAATCCCATTTTGCTAATCAGTTAAGATTGCTACTTGCCCATCAAGCTGCATTTCGAGGTCGACCCCACCAACGGGTGAATTGGATCTAACTACTCTAATGACAGACTTGATGTCACAAGCATATCTTCAACATGATTCCTCATGTGATAGGTTCACGCGAACCTATCACAACTTATCAGTTTTGTCATTGACTATCAGTGAGTTTCAAAACTGATGCGAGCCATGTTCGAACAAATCGGTCTAACTGAGGTGTATATGACATAAGTTCCCACTACCATGCTCATAGTGTTCGACTGGCACTTCCCTGTCAAAACTCATATCATACAAGTCTTTATCTAGTAATGATGTCCAGTCAATACTCTTTTCGACTTGCGAATCATTTTAGATATTAAGGATCAAACTCTTCTAGTGCCATTCTCCTAACCCATAGGCAGTAGAAGGTTTGCCTTATTATCAAGGACTTTACGTTGTTTACTAAACCTTACAAATGCCTATAAGAAAACAATGTGAAATGACTTATATTAAAATAATAATGTTTAGTTACAAATCAATGCTCTATAAATCTATCCTCTTTATGGCATTTGAGGGCATACACACTAACAGATGAACAAGGCAGAAACCAAAATACTAGCGGTTCTCGTGGTAGGGGACGAGGACGTGGTGGACACCACTACAATCCTACAGGTTGTGGTGGTAATAACAATAATTATGGAGGAAGAGGCAATCGAAACTCTGACCAAAATAGATCGAATTTAAGCCGCCAACCAAATTCAAATTACAGAGGTCGGGGTGGTCGACGTGGTAAAGGAAGGTATGATAAATCTGAAATCGAATATTATTCATGTCATAAATATGGACACTATGCTAATGAGTGCAGAAATCAAGAGAATAATCAAATGGCTCATTATGCACAAGAAGATGATGACGATGATGAAAACCATGCTCTCTTGATGGTAACTACTGCTAGTGAATCAGCAAACCACCATACATAGTTTCTTGACACCGGGTGTACCAATCATATGTGTGGGAAGAATGAGCTCTTTGTTGATCTAGATGAGTCGGTGCACTTCAAAGTCAGATTTGTGGATGATAGCACCATATCAGTGATGGGTAAAGGAAGAATTCACATCAAGTTGAAGAATGAAGATCACAAATACATCTCAGATGTGTTCTACGTGCCAGAAATGAAGTACAATTTACTCAGCATGGGCCAACCATGGTTCAAAGTCGCGGTATCGATGATAATATCAGGGGGTGCTGTTCCATATCGGTCACGGCGTATCGGGATATTATCGGGCGATACGATACAAAAGCATTATAAAATGCTCCAAAAATTCTAAAAAAATTAGTAACATTAAAGAAAAATGTAAATAACACAAATTGCTAGTTTTTAATACATATTTACACTTCATCCTATGAACCACTGTTGTGAATAATACAAAGAAAGACATAAAGCTGGGAAATTCTCTGAAAAAGAAAAGCAAACCTATTCACTCCACCCCTATTCGTACCAAAGAAAGCAAATCTATTCTCTGAAAAAGGAAAAGAAAAGCAACATATTCTCTTTTGCTTTGTCTTTTCAAGAGGATCCCAGCAGCTTTTCCTTCAAACAACAACATATTTCCTTCAAAACAGAAAATCGGCCGATATCATTGGAAAATTGGCCGATATTATCGATATAATCCGACATTATCATGATATCACCGATATTATTGGCCGATATTCGATAATATCGGTGATACCATAACCAACCGGTAACAAACCGTATCGTCAGAATTTATCGGATTGAAGAGGTCCAATCCGGTTATGTATTGGCCGATACTTTGAACCATGGGGCCAATTGATAGAAAAAGGATTTGATTTCAATTCATGTGATAATCAACTCTTCATTTTTGATAAAAGAGGTACACTCATTCTTAAAGCCCCTTTGACAAAGAATCGTATGTTTCAAGTTGATATATCCAATGATGTTTATACATGTCTTAATGCTGTTATAAAAGATGAGTCTTGGTTGTGGTACCTCCATTTTGGTCATTTGAATTTTCGAAGTCTAAATTTGCTTGCTCATGAAAATATGGTAAAAAGGCTACCTATTATACGTCATCCCGAACAATTTTGTGAAGCTTTACTCTTGGAAAACAAAGCAGATTGCCTTTTGTAGCAGGAAAAAAATCAGCATGCAACACAACCACTTGAACTTGTCCATTCCGATGTTTGCGGCCCAATGAGTGTTATGTCACATGGAAATAATAGGTATTTTCTTACCTTTATTGGTGATTTTACTAGAAAAACTTGGGTCTATTTTATGCAAAAGAAATCTGAAGTTTTTGGTTGTTTTAAGAAATTCAAAGCTCACGTTGAAAGGCAAAGTGGTTGTTTTATTAAAATTCTACGAACTGACGGCAGTGATGAATACACTTCTAATGAATTCTTGGAGTGTTTTGAAGAATATGGAATCAAGCATGAGGTCACATTTCCTTACACTCCACAACATAATGGAGTTGTCGAACCAAAAATAGGACCATAATGGATATGACGAGGAGCATGCTAAAGGCCAAAGGTATTCCTAATTCGTTTTGGGGTGAAGCTATCTCATGTTCAGTTTATTTATTGAATAGATCCCGAACAACAAGTCTCCAAAATATTACCCCAGCTGAAGCATGGAGTGGTTATAAGCCAAGTGTAAAGCATCTCAAAGTGTTTGGCTCTATTGCCTATGCTCATATGCCTGTACAAACAAGAACAAATCTTGATGATAGAGGAGAAAAGACTATTTTCGTTGGCTATACACATGGTGGGTACAAGCTGTTCAATCCAATGACAAAGAAAGTGAGAGTGAGTAGAGATGTGAACTTTGCTGAAGATGAAGCTTGGAATTAGGATATGGACAAACAAACTAATCCTCAAATGCATCCTATCTCTATTTTGGAAGAAGAAGTCTCTCAAATTCCCATAGTAAATGAAGAAGTTCCAGCATCTCAAGTTTCTGTTATAAACGAAGAAATTCCACAAATGATGCTCAAGATGTTCCACAAGTTGAAAGGCTAAGGAGACGCCACCAACAATTAGTCACCTTACAAGATTTTGAGGTAATTCCTGACAATGTTATTAATGAGGATGGAGAGTTGGTGCATCTTGCTATGTTTGCAGATTGTGACCATGTGATATTTGAATAAGCAATTCAAGAATCTAAATGGGTGAATGCTATGAATGAAGAGTTAAAGGCAATCTAAAAGAACGACACATGGGAACTTTGTACTATTCCACAAGATCACAAGGCTATTGATGTCAAGTGGGTTTTCAACACAAAGATGAAGTCAAATGGCGAAGTGGAGAGACACAAAGCAAGATTGGTGGCGAAGGGCTTTGAACAACGACATGGTTATGATTATCAAGAGATATTCTCTCATGTTGCTTGAATTGAAACTATTAGATTTTTAATTGCTTTCGCTGCGAGAAATTGTTGGAAAATTCATCAAATGGACATCAAATCAGCATTTCTTAATGGCCCACTTAAAGAGGAGGCATTTGTTAAACAACCACCAGGTTTTATAAAGAAGGGAAATGAAGTTAAAGTGTACCGACTGAGGAAAGCATTGTACGGCCTAAAACAAGCGCCTAGAGCTTGGAACGAATGCATCGATTCTTTCTTCCATGATATTGGATTTCAAAGGTGTCCCTGCGAATATGGTGTGTACGTAAGGGTTAATGATTCTAGTGATTTATTATTACTATGCCTTTACGTAGATGATTTAATCTTTATGGGAAATAAAAGCAAGATGATTGAAGACTTTAAGAAGTCTATGATGTGTAAATTTGAAATGTCAGATCTTGGTCTAATGTCATACTTTTGTTAGAGTATATGCCCTCGAATGCCATAAAAATGATAGATTTATAGGGCATAAACATTGTAACTAAACTATGGTTTTTCTATTAATATAAGGCAGTTGATTGTTGTTTTCTTATCGGCATTTATAAGGTGTGAATAAACAACGTAAAGTCTTTGATGACAAGGCGAACCTTCTACCTCCTATGGGATAGGAGGAAAGGCACTAGAATGTTTTGACCCTTGACATCTAAAAGGGTTCGCAAGTCTAAGAAATATTGATTGGGCATCAATAGTGAATAAAGACTTGTATGATGTAAGTTTCGACAGAGAAAGTGTCAGTCGTACACTATAGAAATGGTAGTGGGAACTTATATCATAGACGTGTCAGTTAGACTGATATGTTCGAACACGACTCGCATCAGTTCATCACATGGGTATTCACTCATTGACAGCCAATGATGAAACTGATAAGTAGTGATAGGTACGTGTGAACCTATGACCTGAGAAATCGAGTTGAAGATGTACTTGTGACATCAAGTCTGTCATTAGAGTAGTTAGATCCAAATCACCTGTTGGTGGAATCGACCTCGAAGTGCGACTTGATGGGCAAGTAGCATTGTTAACTGATTTGCAATATGGAATTTATTCTCTCATAAGTGAATGAGTAAAATATCCTATGCGATCATGAATAAGTGAGGATGAAAGTCTTTGGCTAAAGCATTTAAATACCTCGACTTATTATGAGCTTAGGCATATGGTCAAGTTATATGAGTTTGACTTTAAACCATGACTCTTACTTGACTAGGATATAAGAATAAAAGGTTTATATACGTACGGTATTCACGACATAAAGGTTTGGAATGATCCTATTAATTCATTCTCAATTGGGTTACGGTGTGAGCCACGAGACTGGCTAGGTGTCACTCACACCGCTTTGGATTCCTCCCAATTGCCTTTTGAGACGAACCTAAAGAGTCGCGCTTAAAGAAAGTGCAAAAGGAAAAACAGGGGAAAAAGACTTGAGAGAAATTCACGGCATTGGATGCCGTAATTAATTAATTAATTATTAGATAATTTAATTAATTAATTAAATTAATGAGTTAATTAATTTCTTGGAGAAATTGAATTATAAATTAATTAGGAATTGAATTAATTGGATTATCAATTTATTTATTGGATAAATAAATTATCCGATTAATTAATTAGCAAGCAAGACGAAAGCCCGAAGGCTTCCGAGCCCACTAAGGGGCGGCCAAATGGACGCCCAAATAGGGCTCTTGCATGCTAGTGTTATTGTTTCATAATGATATAAATATATCACAAGGTGAAAAATAACACAAGGCAATTTACACAACTTTCTCTCCAAGAAAAAGTCTCCCACCTCTCTCTCTCTCTCTCTCTAGCCGTCTTTGACAAGGAAAAAAGGAGGAGTTTTTCGTTTTTGATTCCGGCGTGACGAATTAGAGACGTTGGCAAATTTGGCGTTAGAGAAAAGGACACGTTCAGAAATCAACATACGCAAGAACGGTAATTTTTCTATACACAATTAAACACGAGGATTAGAGATGATTCGGGCTTTGAGAATTAAATTTACTTTCCGCTGCGTTTTATTCGTATAATTCCCAACAACTTTCTGGGCATAGAAGTAGTTCAAGGTGAAGATGGAATTTTTATTTCTCAAAAGAGGCATGCTACAGAAACTTTGAGAAAATTTCATATGCATAATTGCAATCCCGTGAGAACTCCTGTTGTGGTTGGGACAAAATTATCTAAAGAAGGCAATGAGGCACATGTTAGTCCCACTCTTTTCAGACAGATTGTTGGGACATTGAGATATCTCACATGCACAAGGCCTAATATTACATATGGGGTTAGTTTGATCAGCAAGTTTCTTGAATCTCCTCGTCAATCTCATATGCAAGTTGCTAAGAGAATTATGCGATACATAAAGGACACTTATGATCATGGTCTATTTTATTCCTCATCAAGCAATGGTGGTTTTGTAGGCTATTTAGATAGTGATTGGGGTGGAGATATCGATGATCGTAGAAGCACTTCGGGGTACTGTTTCAATTTTGGAACTACCGCATGATCGTGATCATCAAAGAAACAATCCATTGTTGCACTCTCAACTTGTGAAGCCAAATACATAGCTGCGGCGTCAAGTGCATGTGAAGCAATCTGCTGGGTAATTTAATGAATCAAATTCTTGTGTCAATTCAAGGGCTATGAAAATTTTGTTTGACAACATCTCTGTAATCAACTTGTCCATGAACCCAATCACACATGAAAGAAGCAAACACGTAGACACTTCGTTTTCATTTTCTACGAGATCAGGTTCAAAAAGGAGAGAATGAATTGGCTTATTGCAAGTCTGAAGATCAAGTAGCTGACATCCTCACCAAGCCGTTGAAATATGAAGCTTTTATGAAGTTGAAATCCATGATGGGAGTGACAACGCAGCCGAATCAAAAATAAGGGGGGATGTTGACTTAATTTCCGATTATAAGCTAATTGAGTCTTGGTGTGTAATTAACTTAGTGGTCAATTTGTAGTCAATTAATTTGCATGATATGTTAGTGAGTAGCTAAGAGATCATGGGGTACTCTAGTATATATTTTAGTTACTGCCATTTCATGTATTTTGTGAATTGAAGTTTAGTAGAAACAAGTTTGAAAAACTATCAGAACACACATTCATTTTAGTTACAAGCCTATTCTCTCCTATTTTCTTCTTATCTTGATAGAACATTTTTGATATGCAACGGAAGCAAAGAGTATTTATAATTGAAATGATTATGACAGAGGCATTAAGGTTGTTTAACTTTTCTAATGCTATATAAAATACTTTTGAGATAATTAGATAAACATCTCCTTGTCTTGAGTCAAACTATAAGAATTTCATCTGATCATATTGGAAATTTACAAAGATACCCCTATCAAACCCCGACCAACTGATTTTTTTCTCAAAAAGTGTAAACACTATTTTTACAACTCTGTAAAATAGCCAAAGGATCAATCCCCGACCAACTTTTTTTTTTTTTCTCAAAAAGTGTAAACACTATTTTTACGACTCCATAAAATGGCCAAAGGATATCAATAAAAAATAAAATGTTTTTTGTGCACACACAGTATTTTACATACATGCACAAAGTATGATATCTAAATATAGAAATATCTATAATCCAAGAAATTTGGTCGTTCGAAAGTGAGGGTGAGGGTTGTGGGGCGGCGGCAGTGACAATGACAGTGGCAATGGCTAGGATGGAGTCGGTTTAGGGCAAAGACATGCAAAGGCGTTTATGTTGTTGAGTGGAGGGGTGGTAGAAAATCTAAAAATAAACATCTAGACAGGGTGACGGGATTTGAAGATAGGCTTGGTTTGAGGGCAAGATGTGTGGTTGGGTGGCAACGAAGAAGTGCGATAGGGGTTGGTGACTAGGGTTTTGGCTAAGTAAATATCAAAAGAGACGAATAAGGAAGAAGAGAGAAAATTGAAAAGAAAAGAAGGAAAAAGGAAAAAGGAAAAAGGAAAAAAAATACAATGAAAAAAAAAATGCAAATCTAATAACAGTCTTTTATTTCTTTTAAAAATTTGTTAATGGTTATTCAAAATTTTGTTAATGGATTCTTTTAATTAGTAATAAATGTTGAATACTAATTAGTAAAAAATATGTCTCGAGAAAAACAACTCAATATACAAGATAATCATTTCAGCTATTTTTCATAAGTTTAGTCAATTTGTAAACAGAATCATTTATTTAGGCCAATAATTATTTAACTTGTTAAAATAAATACTTGTTATTTAATTAGTTATAACTAATTACTAATCAATATACTAGAATTTTCTTGCCCCTGGTTTTAGAAAAAAATCATGCATATTGAATGAATCCTACACAAATGGTTGGTTAAGAGTTAAAACACATATTGATACGGTCATAAATCTCATCTTTGCTATTTGGGCTTTATACGAATTGGGCCCTGGCAACCTATGACTAATTTTACTGGAGAGATAATCAGAAAATCTAAAAAGAATCAAGATAAGTGCCCATAAGAGGAGTTCGTGAAGTAAGCAAGATGGAAGCTCGTTTATCAAGCTCATGGATGATTTGAAGAGAGAGTTGGAAAATAAATAGTTGATAGATGAAAAGGGTAAGAGATAGCTAACAAGAGGATAAAGGTGGACCGAGTCAGTCATGTCCCCCTCCCCACTACTCAAAAATCAGTCATCTCCACCACAAGATGAGAAAAATCGGCCAATGGGCCATACAAGTAGAGATAGATCCATTTTTTGTATTTTTAAATATTCACTTTACAAGAAAAATCTTAGATACTTTGTAATCTCTCTCAAGTATAGATAATACATCTCCATTTTATATATTCATCTTGTGAATTCGAGTATTCTTTGCATATTCTAGCATATTATATGTAGTAATTTTAAGAATAAATTACATTTGTTTTATACGTTTTCTTGGTGTAAAAATTGAATCGCATCAAGTGGCGCTGTCTATGGAAATTTTGAGCGAAAGACGTGAGCTACAATGGCTACTTTTGAAGAAAATTAAGAAGTTTCGATGCAATTACCAGGAGAAAATGCCCTTCGCACTGCCGCCTAAATCAGCTTTTCACTCTGTTTCAATTTCTGATTTGAAAATCTCGGTTTTGAAGTGTAAAGTGTTATTTTGGATTAAATTAGGTGATTTGATGCTGGTTAGAAATATCAACATATCTGGATCTATAGACATCTGTTTCAGTGATTCTTAGATGAGTGGAAAGCTAAGATAAAGTCCTACAATTCTTATCAAGAAGTCTAGACCCAATTCGAAAGTGTAAGGTCTCGAAAATGTTCGTGAAGATACAAAAGAATTCAGTCACAGACTAGGGTTGTGCAGTTTCGGTGCGAAAATCATAAATCGAGTTATGTGTCTTAGATTCGGTCAAGGCCAGTTGGAATGAAGAGATCATGAGTAAATCTACAATTTTTGGAAGGAACCAAAGTTAGATTTGTTGCGTTTCGTTCGAAAAAGCATAAACGCAACGGAAGGGATTTCAAAAATTAAAACGAAAACCCAATTGGTACTCTAATTCGCATAATAGAATCTAAAAGCGTATAACGAATAAAACTTACTCGTTCATATGAATATGATGATGGAGAAAAACTTCTTCTTCTCCAAACTCGAAATATTGAAGCTTCCAAATCTTCAATCCTTTGATTTGATTCTTCAAACTTGAACTTGATCCGAACAACGAAAATACGTTGTCTCTAAATCGTCACGCATGGATCAATAAACAAAAAATTCCGTTTCTTCTTTCTCTATGGTCGAAGGCTAGGTATAGAGGAGGGGAGGAATATTTTTTTTTCTTTTGAGAGTTATGAGAGTTGTGTATTCTCTTCTTACTTGTTCTAAGTCAAAGAGTCCTTATATACCTCCTGACTTATTGAACAAGTCAAAACAAAAGAGCCCTAATATGTGGCCTCTCAAAGACGCCACATTGAGGCCTAGTAGGCGTCCAATTGGACTCCTTATTTAGCCCCGGGATTTTTTTTGTTTAATTAATTTCTTATTTCAATTAATAATTTATTGTATCCAATAAATAAATCAATTAATTAAATAACCAAATTAATTAGATAAATTAATTCATTAATATATTCACAAGGAAATTAATTAATAATTAATTTTATCATTATAATTAATTATTTCATCTAATGAATAATTAATTATTTAATTTATCCAATAAATTAAAACTCCCAGAAGAAATAATAGAAATTCATTTTTCTTCATTTTTCTTTGTCAATCCTTTAGCGCGACTCTTTAGGTTCGTTTCGTTTGGCAATGAGAGGAAACCAAAGGAAGTGGGTAACACCTAGCCAGTCACGTGGCCCACTTCGTAACCCAAACGAAAATGAATGATAAGATCATTCCGAAACCTTCCAATCGTAAATACCGTATATGTATAAACTCTTTGTTCACGTTCCCCCATCAAGTGAGAGTCATGGTTATGTCAAACTCACTAGACTTGACCATATGTATAAATCATAATAAATACGAGATCATTGAGATCAATTTAGTGCCAAGCTAAATTGATAGTGGCTCCACCAACCCATCATATTTCTCTAGTCATCATAGTCACCATTTTCGACTATGATGTTGACTGGTGTTTATAGATAGTGGAAGCCCTGTTGACATAGTTTTCCATGTCGCCCTCAAGCAAACGGATTTGGGAGACATTAAGATGGAGCCGGTGGACACAACCCTCTTCGAGTTCGCAGGGGAGATAGTATGTCATATGGAGCAGATACAACTACCTCTCTCGCTAGGAACGGAGCCATAGAGAAGACCAAAATGGTCAAGTTCCTAGTAGTGAATTCCCATTTAGCATACAATCCCATATTAGGGAGACTCGCGTTAAACACTTTTCAAGTGATTATTTCAACTTGCCACACGAAGATGAAATTTCCAGTAAGGAAAGGTGTGGGAGAAATAAAAGGAGATCAATACATATCTCGAAGGTGTTCCGTGGAGTTTATCAAAATAGGTGAGAAGATGACTCATATGGAGATAGACCAGCGATGAGATCCTGGTGCTAAGGACAGAAAAGTCATGGCCATTAAAGAGGAAGAAAAGGAAGTACACATGCAGCCCAAATCTGAGCTCGAGAACTTGCTCACGATTGAGGTTGTTCTAGGAGATCCTTCTAAAGTAGCCTGAGTAGGCTGGAGCTTAAACTAGAGCTGGTGTCCTACCTAACTCAAGTACTCCAAAATTACATAGATATTTTTGCTTGGTAAGACCTAGTGCGCATAAACCCTTCGATAGTCATTCACTGCCTCAGTGTGTTTCCGATAGCGAAGACAAAAAACAAAAAAGATGGCGTTTGGTGCCATAGAAAGACAAGATAATATAGGCTGAGATGGAGAATCTATTAGCTGTTGGACACATAAGGGAGATTCAGTTTCCTGGGTGGATAGCTAACGTTGTCTCGTTCCGAAAGGAGGAGACAAGTGGAGGATGTGCATACACTTATAAGATCTCTGCAAGGTGTGCCCGAAAGACTGCTATCCCTTACTGAGGATAGGTCAACTAGTGGACTCAACATCTAACTGCAAGCTATTAAACTTAATGGACGCCTTATAAGGATGCCATCAGATACCCTTCATGCTTGAAGATAAAAAAAAAAGTGACCTTCATAACTCCCTTTGGAACATATTGCTACGTTGTAATGCCCTTTTGTTGGGTTTTTAGCAATATAATGCAGCGAAAAAACCAAATCCCAAGTGGTTCATCTCGATTTCAAGTATTTAAATCATGATTAGAACTATGTACCTTTCTTCGCGAATTTTTTGTTTCTGAACCAGAAATCACGATCCTTCTTTGAACAGCAAACTTGTCGCCGTCTCTAAATTGCCACGCCGGAATCAAAAGCAAAAAACCTCTTCTTTTTCTTCCTTAAAATCAACTAGAGGGAGAGAGAGAGAGAGTTGGAAGACTTTTGACTTGGAGAGTAAGTTATGAATTGGAAACTTGTTATTAATTTCACGAAGAAGTATATTTATACTACACTAGAAATTAATAACCCTAGGCAACTCACCTATTTGGGACGCCCACTTTAGGGGTTTTAAAGCCTTCGGGCTTTAGTCCACTTTTATTTGTTTAATTAATTAATTAATATTATTTATCCAATAAATAAATTAATTAAATAACTAATTAAATCCATGTTATTTCTATAATTAATTTCCTCTAAGAAATTAATTAATACATTAACTTAATTAATTAATAAAATCATCTAATGATTAATTAATTAATTAATCTCGATATCCAATACAAAAAATTCTCTCAAGTCAATTCCAAAATTTTTCCTTTTTGTAATTCCTTTAAGCGCGACTCTTTAGGTTCGTCTCAAAAGGCAATTGGGAGGAAACCAAGAGGATGTGAGTAACACCTAGCCAGACCCATGGCTCACATCGTATCCCAATTGAGAACAAATGAATAGGATCATTCCAAACCCTTACGCTGTGAATACCGTACGAGTATAAACCTTTTATTCACATATCCCAGACAAGTGAGAGTCATGGTTTAGTCAAACTCACTGAACTTGAACATATGCTTAGCTTATAATGAATCGAGGTCATTGAGTATACTTTCATGTCTAACATGAATATCTCATGTGCTTTGTCCAAAGTCTTTTGACCTCATTCATTCATGACTGCATAGGATATTTAGCTCATCCACTTATGAGAGAATAAATCCAATTTTGCTAATCAGTTAAGACTGCTACTTGCCCATCAAGCCGCACTTCGAGGTCGATCCCACCAATAAGTGAATTGGATCTAACTACTCTAATGACAGACTTGATGTCACAAGTACATCTTTAACATGATTTCTCAGGTCTAAGGTTCACGCGTACCTATCACAACTTATCAGTTTTGTCATTGACTGTCAGTGGGTGAAAACCCATGTGACAAAACTGATGCGAGTCATGTTCAAACATATCAGTTTAACTGAGGTGTCTATGACATAAGTTCTCACTACCATTACCATGATGTTCGACTGACACTTTCTCTGTCAAAACTTACATCATACAAGTCTCTATTTTGTATTGATGTCCAGTCAATACTCTCTTTGACTTGCGAACCAATTTTAGACAATAAGGATCAAAACTCTTCTAGTGTCATTCTTCCTAACCCATAGGAAGTAGAAGGTTTGCCTTATTGTCAATGACTTTTACGTTGTTCATTCACACCTTACAAATGCCTATAAGTAAACAACAAGAATATGCCTTTTATTATGAAAAGATATTGTTTAGTTACAAATCAATGCCCTATAAATCTATCCTCTTTATGGCATTTGAGGGCATACACACTAACACCTTTGGCCTCAAGAATGCTGGAGCAGCGACTACTGGATAGAATGTTCCAAAATCAACTTGGTAGAAATATAGAGGTTTACGTGGATGACATGCTAGTAAAAGGTGGTAAAGCTCAGGACCAAATCAATGACCTGGTGGAAACATTCAATGTACTAAGGTAGTACCAGATGAAACTTACTCCATTAAAATGCACCTTCGGGGTTAGAAGCTGAGAATTCGTAGGATATATGGTAATAGAGAAGGGTATCAAGGTCAACCCCGACAAAACGTGAGTTATCCAGGAAATGACGCCACTAACAACCAGGAATGAGGTGCAAGTACTTAGAGGCAGGACAAATGCTCTGAGCCACTTCATCTCGAAGCTGGGAGAGCATAATTTGCCTTTCTTCAAGGTTATCAGGAAAGCAAGCCAATTTACTTGGAATGAGGAGTGCCAAGTAGCCTTTGAAGAGCTGAAAGCTTATCTCTCTAGCTTGCCCCTATTGACTAAACCCGTGCAGGGGAAGCCATTGTACTTGTATTTGTCAATCTCAGAACATGTTGTTGGCTCGGTACTCATAATGGAGGATGTAAAGGAATAAAGACCAGTATATTATGTAAGCAGAGCTCTCAGGGGAGCAGAGGTTAGATATAATGAAATAGATAAAGTAGCATTCACGTTAGTCACTACAGCGAGGAAGGTGAGGCCATATTTTCTATACCATGGTATAGATGTTCACACTAACCACCCTTTGAAGCTGATATTAAGGCGCCCAGAGGCGTCGGGACAAATGATCAAATGGGTTGTGGAGCTAAGTGAGTTTAACGTTTCCTATGTGCCCAATGCCGACAATAAACATGCAAGCTTTTGCGAACTTTATAGCGAAAGCACCTTCTTCTGAAAATACCAAGGAGGTATGGTTGCTGCATGTAGATAGCTCAGCAACGTCCACGAGAAGTGGAGCAAGAATAGTATTGACCACTCCTGAGGGAAACAAGTTAGAATACGCTGTGAAGTTTGAATTTTGAGCCTCTAATAACGAGGCAGAGTACGAGGCACTGATAGCTGGAATGACAATAGCCCTGAAAACAGGCGCCAAGATTCTAGTGGTACACTTAGACTCACAATTAGTTGTATGCCAGGTGGATGGGCAAAATGTAGCTATGGAAATATGAATGATCGAGTACCTGAAAAAGATAGAAGAGATGAAGAGCCAATTTGAGAGCATCAAAATACAACAGATACCCAGGGCAGAGAATAGAAAGGCCAACTTCTAAGCCCATTTAGCTAGTGCTTTAACCGATTGTCACACACGATAGATAACCATACGATCGATGTAGAGTGTAATAGCAGAAGATGAAATCAACATGGTCGATGAGTTACAAGATTGAAGGATCCCTATCCTGAGCTACCTTCAATAGGAGAAGTTGTCTGACAATAATCAAGAAGCTCTAAGAATGCAGCGCATAGCATTGAGATTTACCATCCTACACGATGTGATGTACAAAAGATCCTTTTTCACACCCTTATTTAAGAAACCTCTCAAGGAAAAAGGGACTGTACATCTTAATAAAATTCATGAAGACCTCTGTGGCAATCATATGAGGGCGACCACCATTATGGCTGGTTATTTTTGGCCCGCCATGAAAGCGAATGCCAAAGACATGGTGCGGAGGTGTGAATATTGCCAAGTCCATGCTGTATCATCAGTCGGTAAAGCTGATGGGAACTATGAGCTCACCTTACCCATTCTCTAGGTGGGGGATAGATATAGTAGGGCTATTCCCAGCTACTATGGGACAAAAAAATTTCTTATGGGTAGTTGTGGAGTACTTTAGAAAATGGGTCGAAGTTGATCCATTGGCAAAAATAACGAAAACTGAGGTAATAAATTTCTAAAAAGTTTATGATTTTCAAGTTCGGGATACTTATTGAGATCATGTCGAACATTGGGGAGATAATTCTAAGGTACCAAATTACAAGATTGGTTCCAAGATATGGTTATAAAATAGTTGTTCACTGTTGTGGAACATCCACAATGTAATGGGCAAGTGGAAGTGATCAATAGAATCATTATGAAAGGCTTGAAAATAAGAATGCAGCGAGGATGGAGCTCGTTGGTAGAAGAGCTTCCAAGTATACTATGGTCATATAGGACCACTCCTCGTAGCACTTCTGAAAATACCCCGTATATTCTGGTCTATGGCGTAGATACAATTATACCCCCAAAAGTCAGCATGACATCACACCGTGTCAAATATCTTGATCTTTAGAAGAAAGGAGAATTAATGAGGGAAAGTTTGGATGTGATAGAGAAGGCTAGAAGTATAGCCTACCTGAGGATAGACAAATGTAAACAAAGGATTTCTTGGGCCCATAATCAAAAGGTCATAGATTGCCATTTCCATGTGGGAGACCTGGTCCTCAGGAAGCTGATGTATTGAAACATGTGGGTAAGCTGGGAACCAAGTGGGAGGGCCCTTAAAAAGGTGTTACAAATCCTTAGTGGGGAGCTTATGTGCTGGAGGATGTAGATGGCAAGAAGCTGCTGAGGCCCTGGAACATTCAAAATTTGAGAAGATGCTACACTCAAGAAAGGAAAAGAAAAAATAAGACTTAGTTATCTTACTTCCTTCTTTCGTCATACCTATGTATATTTGTTTCAGTATATGCATGTTTATCCTATTGTATATTTGAAGTAATAATGTTAAATGCTGACATCTATCGGTAATTGTTAAATCATTTATGCGATTGGCTAAGTGCTTATATCTATCGGTAATTACTTGTTAAATCATTTATGCGGTTTGCTAAGTGCCTATATCTCTCGATAATTACTTGTTGAATCCTTTATACGACTTGTTAAAATATTGTTATCTTTCAATAATTACATGTTAAACTATTTATGCATTTTTCTAAGTGATGGCATCTCTTAGTAATTAGTTACGATATATGTGCAATCTGTTAAGCTCGATATTTACTCATATTATTCGTTCACCATATTAATGCAATGTTGAAATTTTTGTTATTCATTTGACTATTACCTATGAGACTTGTTGAAAGTTTAGTGCCCAATTCTGCTTATCGATTATAAGAATCATATGATGTCCAACTAGAGCATCCTCATATGCTCACTCATGAAATATGCTAACTCTAAAAACTAACAAGCCTTCTGGAAAAGCATAACTGTCTAACAGGTTTGGTGCAGCTAGCAGACGTCAACAAGAAAAAAAGCCTTGTGAAGGACCAGGCACTAAGAAAAAAGCCCTGTGAAAAAACAGGCACCAAGAAAAAGAAAAAAGTCTTGTGAAAAACCATGCACCAAGGAAAAAAAACAAGAAGCCCTGTGAAAAAACAGGCACCAAGAAAAAGAAAAAAGTCTTGTGAAAAACCATGCACCAAGGAAAAAAAACAAGAAGCCCTGTGAAAAATCAGGCAAGAAGAAAGAAGTCCTATATACGAAAGTTGGTACTAAAAAGCCCTGGGAAAAACTAGGAACCAAGAAAGAAGTCCTGTGTGAGAAAGCCGGGCACAAAAAAAAATGAGGCCGATGGGAAATTGTCATGACCAACATGCAGGTGGCTAAGGGAAACACAAAATGTGTTGCCATCCTTCTACATACCTTTAGAATGGGAGCATGCAAGATAAGGATCCAATAAAGAAAATTAAATCTAGCAGACATGCTTCCTAAGCAGCACAACTAGCGATAACTCGTCAAGGTAAGTTACACATAAGCATATTTTTCAATTATAAGTTATCTATGACATTTTATCATACTTACGCATTACACCTTGCATAGTACAATCAAATCTCTATGATCATATGAATAGCAGTCGCACGTTTCTTAAAATAGCAATACAAATAGATATAATACTTAAACTCAAAATATCTAGGTTTGTGCCAATAAAGTGGGCAAGATCAATAAAATCCAAAAGAAATGATAGAAAAGTACAAAGCAATGATAAAAGTCTAAGAAAAATGCAGAGAATATCTATAAAATGGTAACCTCGTCGGGCACTTCAAAAGTCTCGTGAGCAGCTAGCTCATCAGCTGTGGCAAAGTAGGGCTCCGCAGCCACTGGGCCACCCTGGATGATACCACCATCAACATTCCCATTAGCTGGCTGGTTCTAATCTATCTTCAAAGCCCCATCCTGTGCAATGAGCTCAGTAGCTCGCCCCTTGGCACCAATATTAGCATGCTCATCAGCAGCCTCAAAGTAAACCTCAGTTGCAACTTGATCATCTGCAATACCCTGCCCATCAACATTCTCACACTACTACAGAAATGACCTATAGCAGTGGTTTTTTTGGGCCTATTACAGCGGTTTTGAACCGCTGCCATAGGTACCGCTACCATAGGTCAAAACCCTATGGCAGCGGTTCCGGAACCGCTGTCATAGGTCACCCTATGACAGCGGTTCTATAGAAACCGCTGCAGTAGGGTGACCCTATGGCAGCGGTTTCGGCAGAACCGCTGTCATAGGGTCATTTATTCAAAAAAAAAAATTAAATTGGACCCTATGGCAGCGGTTCCGGCTGAACCGCTGTCATAGGGTGGTTTATTTATTTTTTTTTAATTTTATTTTATCGTTTATAATGTTGCCATGTCGGAATGACATGAAATTCGCACGGTCATAGCGAAACGGCATTCTGAACAAAACGTAAGCATATCTTGCGCTCTCGTGATTTTAGCGATCCGAGATCGTTTAAGGCCTCAAATACGCGTTTTATTACATAAATACGTATTTTTGTAATAAAACACGTATTTGAGGCCTTAAACGATCTCGGATCGCTAAAATCACGAGAGCGCAAGACAAAGTCTTGCATTTTGTTCAGAATGCCGTTTCTCTATGACCTTGTGAATTTCGTGTCATTCCAACACCGCAAAATTTCAACCGAGAAATATTTTCATAAATACACAAATATACGTACACCCACACATACACAAATATACATACACCCATCAACATATACACAAATATACATACACCCATCAACATATACACAAATATACATACACCCATCCACATATATACATACACAAATATACACACACCCACACATACACAAATACACCCATTAACATATACACATATATGCATACACCCATGAACATATACACAAATATACATACACCCATCCACATATATACATACACAAATATTCATACACAAATATACATACACATACACCCACATATACACAAATATAAATACACCCACACATACACAAATATACATACACCCACACATATATGCATACACCCACATATACATACATCTATATATACTCTATGTGTGTGTGTGTGTATATATATATTTATCTAAAAAAAATACCAAAACTAAATGGAAGAAGGCGGCGGGGGCGGAGGTGGGCGGCGTCGGCGTCGGCGGCAGAGGCGGAGGTGGGCGTCGGCGTTGGCAGAGGTGGGCGGCGGCGGTCTTATACCGAGAGAAACCGAGAGAGAGAGAAGTAGATCTAAAAATAGAGAGAGAAACCGAGAGGGGCGGCGGACGGCGGAGGCGGTGGTGGTGGTGGTGAGAGAGTTGAGAGAGAGAGAGTGAGAGAGAGAGAGAGAGAGAGTGAGAGAGTGAGAGTGAGAGAGAGGGGGGCTAGTTTAAAATAAACCCGCCCAAATTTTGAACTTTTGGCAACGGTTCGGGCAGAACCGCTGCCACAAAGTTCAAAATTTTTTATTTTATTTTTGACAACTTTTGGCAGCGGTTCCGCCGAACCGCTGCCACAAAGTGAACTTTGTGGCAGCGGTTCTGCCCGAACCGCTGCCAAAAGTCCAATTTTTTTTATTTTTTTTGACACCTATGACAGCGGTTCGGCTCGAACCGCTGTCATAGGTCCGAACCGAATGCCCCCTATTACAGCAGTTTTCAAAACCGCTGTCATAGGTGCGCTGTAATAGGACTTTTTTGTGGTAGTGTCATCAGTGGGATTGCTCAAAGTCATCTCCAGAATCATCCTTGCTAGTAAGTTTAATAGCCTGTCCATCGACATCTTTCACAACACACACATTATCCTGTCTAGCAACCTTGGAGCTAGCCGAAATGTACACAGATGCCTCCTCAAAAGGCTCCAGAACATCATCTAAACCTGCTCTCTCTTGAAGAAAAGAAACATTTGTCCTGGGTGGTAGATGACCATCTTCTACAAATTGATTTACACATGCACGAAATCCATGATAATAATATTGGAGAGATGAATCAATTAACATCTTCTGAAACTCAGGGGCCTGCAAGAAAAAAGAAAGAAACAGAAGGAAATTTTCACAGAAAATCAAAATACATGGTAATTCGAAGAAGATAAATAAGATTACCTGGAAGAAGAGAAGGAAGGTAATTACAAAAGGTGATGGAAGATATAAAAGAGAATTTCTAAATCCTAGTGACTTTCAAAAATTCTAAGGAAGAAGAGGAAGAGTCAGTGTTGAGGAAGCAAGCGAAGACTTTCTAAAGATATACTAAATCCCATCAAATTAGGGAATTTCAAAAGTTTCCTAATACTACAAGAAGTCTAGGAGAGAGAAGAAGATATTCTTGGAAAGAAAGATAGAAGATATTAAGGGATATATGCTAATTCCTTATGGAGAGAGATTACCGTAGGACAATATTCAATGATGGAAGGAAGAATAAAAAAAGGGAAAAAGAAAAATTGCCTCTTAGGTGAATCGTGCCAAAGGATAAGCTCGCGGGATAACTCATGTGCTGACTTCCATCATAGTTAGGAGCCTGCAATTCGCGAACTAATTATACTCTCAAGACTTTAAGTTTCTTTCAAACTCTCAAGAGTAGGGGACTTTTGATGCGGCGGTCATAAATCTCATCTTTGCTATTTGGGCTTATACGAATTGGGCCCCTATGACTAATTGGGCTGGAGAGATGATTGGAAAATCTGAAAAAGGATCAAGACGAGCCCATAAGAGGAGTTTGTGATGTCAGCAAATGGAAGCTCGTTTATCAAGCTCATGGATGATCTGAAGAGATAGCTGGGAAACGGATAGGTGATAGCTAGAAAAGGTGCTTATAGGAGATAGTTAACATGAGGATAAAGGTGGACTGCGTCAAACTTCAACCACTATCCTCTAAAAGGGAGAGAAATAATCTCCATATCCCCCCCTCCCCCACTACTAAAAAATCAGTCATCTCCACCACAAGGAGAGAAAAATCACCATTAGGCCATATAAGTTGACATAGATCAATTTTTTTGTAATTTTAACATTCACTTTACAAGAAAAAATCCTAGATACTTTGTATTCTCTCTCAAGAAAAGTTAATTACATCTCCATTTTATTCATCTTGTGAATTAGTATTCTTTACATATTCTTGCATAGTATTCGTAGTAATTTAAAGTATAAATCGCATTTGGTTTATACGTTTTCTTGGTGTAAAAATTGAACTGCATCAAATATAAAATTCACTTAATTATTTTATACATTAACTTAGCGTGTTCAACATTTTGGTATTTTAATGTGGGGGTTGACAATTTAAGTACAATAACAACACAAAAATTGGTACTTGAGTACAAATTTGGTCGAAAATTATCATGTGCTATGCACATGACGTGCCTTCAAAAATTGGAAATTTTTCAGAACTGAAGGGCACATTAACAACGTGGCGTCTAGGCAATGAATTGGTGACATGTGACCAAATAGATAAAGTTAAAAATTATTACAGCCACAAGGGGTTTGAACCCTTGACCTTAAAGTTGAAAACATTCACTTCCACCTCTTCACCACATCACACAACTTGTCTTGAATAACTTCAGTTTAGTTACTTATAAGAATGTTTCAATCTAAAAAATTTCAATATTCTTCTCAAATTAAATTTCGTGTTAACAGGAAAACAAAACATTAAAAGTAATTTCATAAAATATAGTAAAATTTCAAAATTTCAAGTACGAAAAATACATGTAACCATTTTAAATCAAATATATCTTGAATGTTCTAATATATAATTTCTCAATATTACTTTTCCAAAAAAATATTATATCTAACATAATTTTGTATTTAGATGTACATATATTCTTAGATTAGGTTCTTCGTAAATACAATATATATAGATAGATTACTACTTATATATTTTTATATATCCGTACTTTATCAAAATACTTAATACATATTAAATATTTATAAGAACAAATACATGTACAAAACATATAATAATTCATATATATTATAATTAAGTAGTATAATATTTTATAATAAATTTTAGATAAAACAATTGAATATTTTATAATAAATTGTAGATAAAATAATTACATATTTTAATTACTTTCTTGTAAATACTTGAATTTTTATTCTGAAATATTAATTAAAGATTTTAGTGTATATTTACTGATGGTAATTCTAAAAAAAATATTAGTTATAGATATTTTTTATTATAAAATATTGATAATTACATATTTCAAAGGGATATACTGAAGTAATGCTATAATTATCTAAACAAAAGCCAATAAAAACAAGTTGTGTAATGTGTTGGAGTGGTAGAAGTGTCAAATTTTTACTCAGGTCATGGGTTCAAATCCCCTTTGAAAAAAAAAAATCAACTTTCTTAATTGATCGCCTTGTCACCAATTCATTGTACACTTGGTTGCCGCATCATCTATTTTCCATCCAATCCTGAAAAATCTCCAATTTTGATATTTTCCGGCAATCATATCAGCAATTTTCAGCATTTTTGGTGGTCACGTTAACAATTCCAGCAAGAAGTACTCAATGTGTCAGTTTTTGTGTCATTACTGTACCTAGATTTGTCATACCCCTTCCCCAAATTAAAGTATCAAAACGCCGAACGGGCCAGGTCAATGTATGAAAAATGCTTGTTTGCCCGTACGAACATGACTGTTATGGTTTTTAATGGAATAATGCTAAGTGTGGGTTGTTTTTGGTAATTTTGTACTATCCCTATGTTTTTCAATAAAGAGATGAAAAGGCCATGCAGTGATTGGCATCTCATACATCACTGCCTTTTTCTCATGTGTAAAAGATTTGACAGATTAGGAGAAACACTGTCTATTGTCTTTCTTTCTGTTTTGTAACTTTTGTTTCTTTATATATAATTTACTTAAATTTCTTTCTTTTTTCAAGAAAAAACTTATCATGAAAAAGGAACTAATGCAGCATTTAAAGTCACTGACAGATTCATGTTCACCCTCTAAAAATTTTGCACATGAAGAATATATTCTGTGTTTTGCCAGACTCTTGCTTTGGATTTAATATATTAGTTTATCTTTAATTAGATAAACTATATTCTTGAAGCCAATTCATCAAATTCCTGTGCTCTAGTTTCGTCTATTATTTTTATGGAAACAACCAATAGATTTTATTCTATTATTATGTACAAATTTTCTATTGACAAAAATCATAGTTTAATTTTCTCTTTACTTGCTTTGATAGTGAATTACATTGTTTTTTTTCTGTGGCCATGCCGTGAATTAATTACAAAATATGTTAAAACCTTTTACCTATTTTTTGTTGGGATTAATGCAAAAAAAAAAAAAACTGTGTTAATGTGAAATTGCAAAAAAACACCTGTGTTAACGAAATAGGCTAAAAACTACCATGTGTTCTTAAAAAGTCTGCAAACAGTGGATTTTTGGAAAAAAAAGAGCTTTTTTTTTTTTTTTCATTTTTTCACCTTTAATGACATGCTTCTTTGTTTGGAGAGTGTATAAATGACAAAAGAACATGTCATTAAAGGTGAAAAACATGAAAAACACGTTCCCCCCCCCCCCCCAAAAATCCACTGTTTGCAAACTTTTTAAGAACACATGGTGACTTTTAGCCTATTTCGTTAACACATGTGTTTTTTTTTGCAATTTCGCATTAATCCCGTTTTTTGTTTGTTAATTTTTTATTTGGTAACTAGGGAAAATTCTAGTGTAGACCTAATTTGATTGAACACAAACTAAATTACCTAACGAGTGAATTACACTATCATATGATATGCACTTACCTTAGAAATTCATAGTGAATCACACTTGATTATATAATGAAAATGTTGTTCAACAACTTATAGGTAAAATTCCGTAGCCGCATGCATACTTTATGGCCTCTTTTTCCAATTCATTTTCCCTTTGCCTAAGCCTGGGTGAGAATTGATCAGACCAATGAAATTTTGATATATATGTTAGGTTTCATATTTTACATATTTTCATTATGTTTTACCTCACATTTATCTTTATATTATGCCTTGTACTTAATCTTTTCCGTTATTTTTAGCCTAATTTACGTATTTTGATTTCTAAGTCGTTTCAATGCTTTTGTACGCACAATGAGCTGAAGGAGTGTTTCTTATGAGAATAATGAAGGCTAGCCAAAAGGATGCGAAGAAATGCAGTAGAGAGGCCACACGAGAAAGTTTTGTTGAAGAAAAATTAAGAGAAAAAAAATTCTGCACAGCTAGATTGCACAGTTGTGCAGCTGCGGATTTTTATAATTTTTATGGGCCGATTTTATGACTTGGATGGGCCTATTTTTGTGTCTAAGACTCCTTTTATGTTAAGGATTAATTAAAAAATGTTTTTTTAGAGGCTAGGAAGGGAGGAGAGTAATATTCTTGAGTTAGAAGACTTGGAGAGAAAAAAAACAAGACTTGAAGCAGATTTCTTGGATTTGGAAGATTTCATCTTCTCAAGTTGTATTTTTCTATTCCTCCATTGTTGAACATGAGTATTTTTATGTTAATGCGAATTATTTCTTATTTTTCTTTAATTATGCATAGCTAAATTATTTTATAGGGTTCAAGATGTAGTCTTGCGTATTAATTTGGATTATTGATAATTTATGGAATTGATTCTTGCTTTGTTTATCTATTAATGAGTGTTTAATGCTTGTAATTGCTTGATCACCAATTGCATGATTTAAGATGAATTAAGAAGTACCGGGAGGTGAATTAGTTTATCGGTTCTGATTTAATAGACATGTGTAAATTGCTTAATAGGGATATTGGTAATTTTGCATGAGACTAGTTAAATAATTTTCATAAAACTTAATGGATTCATCTAAATTAGTTTTTGATCATGGGAGTGACGGTAATTAATTTAGTTGGGTACTCATGAAGATCTCTGGAGAGTATTCATGTATTTAAGGAAATTGGGTCTTTAATTTAAGCAAGAATAATAATCCATTGAAAGTCAATAATCCATAGAAATACCTTGATGAAATCTTAATCTCTAGGTTTTTCATTAATTGATTTATCATTTTAATTATCTCTATTATAGTTATTTTAATTATTTCTGCTTTTAATTAGTTAAAATCCCAAATCTTTGTAATTGATAGTCTAAATAATAGGATAAACTTCGTTTGGTACTTGATAACCTTCCCTGTGGAGACGATCTTACTTTTCACTCTATTATTTGTTCGATTCTGTATTGTTACGGACGGTTAACAAATTGGAACCGTTGCTGGGGAAGGCAACAAATAGTCAATATCAATAAAAAGTTAATTGTTATTAGTTTAGACCTTTATTTTTATTTTGTTTTTGATTTTTTATCTATCTTAGCTCTGATCTTAATTTCTTGTTTTAGATTGAATTTTGGTAGATGCATAGGCGTTCTCCGAGTGCACCTGCTATTAAAATTGATCCAGGACCAGAACGAACTTTTCGAAGAGGCAGACATCAGCAAAGAGTGCAGCGTAGAATGGCAAAAGACTTACAGAGGATTGAACCTGTTGCGTAGAGAACTCTCCGGTATTATGCTACACCAACATATCAGAACTTAAACTCCATCATAGCGGTACCAAATGTTCAGGCAAATACTTTTGAGTTGAAGTCGGCTATCATTCAGATGCTACAACACACTGCATTTGAGGGAGATATTGAGAGGGAGGATCCTCATTCCCATCTGGGGAATTTTTTGGAAATCTCCAGTACTATCAAGATGAATGGCGTGTTAGGATTATGCCCTCAGATGCCATAATAGAATGATAGGGCATCTATCTTGTAATTAACTTATTTCGATATTATTAATAAAGACATTATTTAGTTTTCACTTAAATCTTATCTGCATCTATAAGCAGTGTAAAACGTTTTGTCCGTGTTTTCAGTGCGATCACTCTACTTCCTATGGGACAGGAAGAGTGGCACTAGAGAGATCGATCTTGATTACTCAAAACAAGTTCGCAAGTAAAATGATGTCTTTAATGGACAAATAAAGACTTAGAACACTTGTACAATCTTATCTCTGACACGGGAGTGCCTGTCTAATACCATGGGATGGTAGGAGATTAAGATTGTAGACACATCAGTGGAACTGATATGCTCGAACACGACTCGCATCGGTTCAATCACATGGGTTTTCTGTGACTATCAATGACAGAACTGATTATGTGTAATAGGTGTAAGTGAACCTTTGACCTGAAACATCATGCTGAAGATGCATTTGTGATGTTAAGTATTTCATTAGAGTAGTTAGACCCAATTCACCCGTTGGTGGGGTCGACCTCAAAATGTGGGTTGATGGGCAAATGGTAGTCTTAGATGTATCTAAATGGGATTTGTTCTCTCATAAGTGAGTGAGAAAGTACCCTATGTGATTATAGATAAATAGAGATCAAAGTCCTTGGCCAAAGCAAAAATGGACGATTGTGCTAAGCACTAAATCGATCTCAATGATCTTGAATTATTATAATTAATACATATGGTCAAGTCCAGTGAGTTTGACATAGCCATGAATCTCACTTGACTGGGGTACACGAACAAAGGGTTTATACTTATATGATATTTGCGATTGGAAGGTTGCAGAATGATCCATTCATTCGTTTTCGTATGGGCTAAGAAGTGGGCCACGTGACTGGCTAAGTGTTACCCACTTCCTTTGGTTTCCTCTCATTGCCAAACGAAACAAACCTAAAGAGTCGCGCTAAAGGATTGATAAAGAAAAATGAAAAAGAAGTTTCTATTTTTCTTCTAGGAGTTTTAATTTATTGGATAAATTAAATAATTAATTATTCATTAGATGAAATAATTAATTATAAGGGTAAGATTAATTATTAATTAATTTCCTATGGAAATATATTAATGAATTAATTTATCTAATTAATTTGGTTATTTAATTAATTTATTTATTTATTGGATATAATAAATTATTAATTGAATAAGAAGTTAATTAAAATAAAACAATTCCCGGGGCTTAAAGTAGCGTCCAAATGGACGCTTGTTAAGGCCTCATTGGGCATCCAAGTGATACTCAATTTTAGGGCTCTTTTGTTTTGACTTGTTCAATAAGTCATGAGATATATAAGAACTCTTTGACCTAGAAAAAGCACATGACTTTCATAACTCTCCTAAAAATAAAGAAGAAGAAAAATCTTCCTCTCTCTCTCTATACCTAGCCGTCGCCCCTTAGAGATTAAAGTGGGAATTTTTCATCAATCAATCCGTGCGTGATAATTTAGAGACAGGGTATATTCGTTGTTCAGATCAAATTCAAGAAATTCGAAGAATTCAAGAATTGAAGATTATACATGAATTGAAGAAATCAAGAATTCATCAATTCAAGATTAAAGTGAAGAATTAGATTTTTCAACCACTTCGCTTCAATGGGTAAGTGTTAATTCGTTAAGCGGAATTGTCGATTTAAATATGCGATCATTGAAATCAAAAGTTTGGGTTTGTAAATTAATTTTTGAAGTCCTTTCACTGCGTTTATATGATTTTTCGCGAAACCCAACAATGGTATCAGAGCCAATCTCTGATTCGCATATTTAATTGTGTTTTTGTGATTTATGATATGCATAATATGTGTTTTTGAACCATGCAATTATGCGTTAATTAAATCTGCATTTTTATGGTTTTAAGCATGAATTTTGATTTTTTATATTTATTGTAAATATGGGTATATTTGTGATTGTGCAAAAAAAAATCAAGAAACGAGGAAAAACGGGGCTCAAAGAACCCTGAACAGACTGCGTGCAGCAGCTGCGCGCGAGCTGTGTGCGCTGCGTGTAGCTTAATTGCTGCACGCTAGGCACACGGCCAGGCCGCACTCGCACACTGCCTGACGGGTCCTGTGCAAGGCCCGACGGGTCGTGTGTTCCAACCCATTACCTACTTATTTGGGTCTTGGATCCGGGTCGGTAAATGGGCTATGTGTTGGGTTGAAATTGAAATTTGGGTTAGGGCAAATTTAATTATTCGGGTGGGTCAAAAGGATGATGACCTGATATAATTTAATTAAGCCCAACAAGAAATTTAATCAATTTCGACTTATTAATTAGTTGGGCTTAATTTAATTAATTCCAAATGGGCCATTGGATAGGTGATTTGGATTTTGATTAAAAATAGCCCAATAGAAATTAATAGTGTGTGCATGTTTTGCCTAATTAATTAATTTGAGCACAATTGAATTAAATCCAAATAGACCAAAAGGATGGTAACTTGAGTTTGATGAAATCAAGCCCAATAAGGTTAATTGGAATAAAAATATTTAATTGGAATAAATTAATTATTTTTCTTGTAGTTAATAATTAATTTATAGATTAAATATTATTATTTTTTCCTCAATTTGGAAATTACTTGAATATTTGAATTAAGAATATAAATTATTTCTCTTGGATGATTAATAATTAATTCTTTAATCAAATAAAAGTTTTCCCATTTAATGGTTGCTTTAAATCATAATAAAATAGAATTTCATATTTTATGTATTTATTTAGTTGAACTAATATTATTAAAGGTAGATATACTTAATTTTGAATTTTGTATATCTAAGTCATCTAGTAGGACTAGAATGATTTTAATTGAAATAAATTAATATATAAAATTGAGAATTTATTAAAGGACTTTTTAGTTGGACTAAAGTTTTAAATATCAACATAAGTGTTTTAATATTGCGAGCATGTATTAAATGGTGCGAGCATGTCTTATGTGATAGAAACACCGATCATGGACTTAGGTTATGTTCGATTTACTTTTCTTTGCATGGGTTGCTGTAGTAAAATAATTTAGAATTATTTAAGCCCGTAAAGTTTTGTTTTTCCGCTTTACCTTTACATGTGATGGCCTATTGGCTCGGGCCCTCTAGAAAAGTCCATGATCGAGTGTATATGGATTTATTTATTTATTTATTTAATTCCATGATAATATTGATAGGCATATTTATTAGTCGTATAAATTATGCATGTTCAATATGTGATAGTTGTGCTATATAAATTGATTAATGTGCAAAGTGAGACCATACATTTGACAAATTAAATTCTCCCAAATAAATAATACCGAGTTAGAAAATGATGTGTGACATCCTCGCCCTCCACTAAGCTTTCTAAAATTAAAATTACTATAAATGTGTAATGCTTCCCAATTATGAGGGTTATGCATTTAGAAATAATTTGAAATTTTATTAAGTGCATGGAATGCCTTAATCGAAACTTATTTCACCCCAGAAACCTGTTCGGTTGCAAGATGAAATTCAAATGTTAGATTATAGGAGTTAGTGGGAATGAACTTGTGTAGTTCACGAGCTTAAAAATCGGTTAGGTTGCGGCTTGGTGAACTATGGGGAAATGTATTGAAATATTTATTGGATAAATTGATGTTAGACATCACTTCAATTAATTGATGGGTCATAAATTGGTTAGGTTGCAACCCATGTAATTAATTGAGGACCTAAATACCCGCTATGGAATCGATGTCAATCATAATTCCTAATATTGACATGGGAGTGTAGGATTCGAAAAATGCAGTGGGAGCCAAGATAAATTAAGTCCCCAATTTTTCTTGATTAAGTCAAATACAAGTAATCTAATTTAATCTAGTTTATTTCTACAGTTATTTTCTCATTAATCTCTCTCAAATGACAAACCCACTTTCAATACTACTCGAAAAGAATACCATTACTGGACCCAATTATGTGGACTGACTTAGAAATTTGACGATTGTTCTCAATATGGAATCACTGGGATACGTCTTGGAGGCTGATATCCCGGCAGCTCCTGCTAGAACACGTGCTAGTGAGGAAGAGGTCCAAGCCCATGAAAAATGGGTTAAGGACGACATCCGGGTGAGAGGATACATGCTGGGATCTATGACCAATGAACTTCAAAGGTCACATGATAAGATGCCCACTGCAAGAGCTATCCTAGCTCACCTGGTAGAGCTCTATGGTGAGCATAGTCGAACTGCACGATATGAGATATCGAAAGAGCTCTTCGGAGCCAAGATGAAAGAAAGTGAGAAGGTTGGTGATCATGTCCTCAAAATGATTTCGAGGATTGAGAAATTAGAAGCTCTCGACTTTACCATGAATGCCACCCTTCAAACTAACTTAATCTTGCAGTCTCTTCCTGATTCCTTCTCCCAATTTGTGGTTAACTTTAACTGCAATAAGATAGAGTGCAATTTAGAAAGGATAATGAACAAGTTGGTTACTGCACAATCTCAAATGAAACCAAAGGGAAAGGAAACTGTCTTGGTCATTTTTTCTGGACCTAAAAAGTCTAAGTCTAAGAAGAAGAACAACAAGAAGCAGTCTGGCAAGCTTGGAGCTGAAGGGGGTGTCCAAAAAAGTAAGGGAAAGGCACAAGGGTTTTATAAGAGCGAAGGACCTAAGAAAATGGATAGATGTCTTGAGTGCGGTGAGCTTGGCCACTAGAAGAGGAACTGTCCTAAATTAGGCAAAGGCACAAAAGGTATGGAACTATTTATTTTTGAAACTAATTGTACTATGACCGTTTTTTATACTTCATGGATTCTAGACTCAGGGACTAGTGCCCATGTGTGTTGTTTGGAACAGGATCTGTAGAGAAGTAGAAAGCTGGGCCATGAAGAAGTGATGATCAAAGTAGGCAGCGGGGAAAGCGTCGCAGCTACTAGGATAGGATTTACTTCTTTATATTTGAATTCTGGACATTTATTGTATTTAGATAATGTTTTAGTTTTGCCCAAGGGGATTAAGAACATTGTTTCTATTCCGATCTTAGTTAAGATTGGATATACATTCCGTTTTTCTAAGTCAAATTGCGACATTTATTATGAAAATAAATTAGTTGGCAATGCTTCTTTAGTTAATGTTTTGTATTATTTAAATGTTCGTAATTCATCTGATGTAAATGTTGTAACTAAGAAACGTGGTAGGCAAGAAGCTAACTTAAGACTAAAGTGGCATCTTAGATTAGGCCATGCTGGAGAGCACAAGATTCACAAAATGAGAAAAGATGGGCTTTTAAGCTCACTAGGGTCAGATCCCTATCCAACATGTGAATCATGTCTCTTAGGCAAGATAGCTAGATCACCCTTCACCGGGACTTTTGAAAGAGCCACTCAAGTCTTAGGATTAGTGCACACCGACGTTTGCGAACCATTTGGAGAAATGGCTCGTGGGGGTTTCTACTACTTCATCACTTTCACAGACGATCATTCAAGATATGGTCTAGTGTATATGATGAAGCAAAAGTCTGAATCCTTTGAAAGGTTTAAAGAATTCAAAGCTTTGGTACAAAATCAAACTGGGCAGAATATAAAAACTCTGTACTCGGATCGTGGAGGAGAATATATGAGTGCTGAGTTTGATGAATTCCTTAGAGAAAAAGGAATAATGTTACAACTAACACCACCAGCAACCCCTCATCTAAATGGAGTAGCCTAGCGAAGGAACCGAACTCTATTGGACATGATTCATTGCATGCTTAGTGACACTGATTTACCCATTTTGTTATGGGGACACACACTCCTTACTGCTGCTTATATATTGAACATATGTCCCTCCAAATCTGTTCCTAAAACTCCACATGAGATGTGGAATAATAGGAAACCAAGTCGTAATCATATTAAGATTTGGAGATGTCCTGCTTATGTCAAGAAGACTAAAGTGGACAAATTGGAGACAAGATCCCTCATGGGAAATTTCATTGGTTATCCTAAAGATTCTATGAGATTCTTCTTTTACCTACATGATGATCAGAGAATCATTGTGGCTCTACATGCCCACTTCCTTGAAGATGAATTCATCCTGGAAGGGGGCAAAGGTAGAAAGATTGTTCTAGAAGAACAAAATGAAACTCCCTCTGAGACATCTGTCCAAGAACCGAGGCCTAACCAATAATAGCACAACCACCACGTAGATCTGGTAAAATACCACATGAACCTGAGAGGTATGGGCATCTACTGCAGGGGGAGCCAGAGCTTTACACTATAGTACAAGAAGGTCATGAAGATGATCCTTGTGCCTATGATCAAGCGATGGTGGATGTCGATGCTTCAAGATGGCGAGAAGCGATGGAAACAGAGATGGACTCTATGCAATCGAACCAAGTGTGGACTTTGGTAGATCGTCCTGAAGGTATAAAACCTATAGGATGCAAGTGGATCTACAAAAGAAAGATAGGTAGCGATGGCAAGGTTGACACCTTTAAAGCCAGGCTTGTAGCGAAAGGGTATAATCAAAGAGAAGGAATTGACTATCAAGAAACCTTTTTGCCCATGACCATGATAAAGTCCATCCGAATACTGTTATCCATAGTTGCATACTTAGACTATGAGATATGGCAGATGGATGTCAAAACGGCTTTTCTAAATGGATTCCTCGAAGAGGATATCTATATGGAAGGATTTTGTATCCGAGACCAATATCCATAAAGAATGTAAACTTAAGAGGTCCATATACGGTCTCAAGCAAGCATCTAGAAGCTAAAATCTCCGTTTTGATGGAATAGTAAAGAGATATCGCTTCATCAAGAATGAAGATGAACCCTGTGTCTACAAGAAGACTAGTACTATATGTGGATGACATTCTACTTATAGGAAATGACGTGGGAATGCTCACCACAGTAAAGAAATGGCTTTCAGGTATGTTTTCCATGAAAGACTTGGGAGAAGCAACTAACATTCTAGGAATTCGTATCTATAGATATAGAACGAATAGAATGATAGGTCTCTCCTAAGCCCTTTACTTAGAAAAGGTCCTAAAGAGGTTTAGGATGGATAATTCTAAGAAAGAGTTTCTTCCGTTGAGGCATGGAGTACACGTATCCAAATCTATGTGTCCTCAAAGTGAGGAAGATAGAGAAGAGATGAGTAAGTACCCTATGCTTCTGCAGTTGGTAGCCTAATGTATGCAATGTTGTGTACAAGACCCGACATTGCATATGCTGTAAACGTGGTGAGTCAATTTTAGGCAAACCCAGGAAAGGAACATTGGATAGCTGTGAAGAATATCCTAAAGTATCTCAAAAGAACTTTGGATATGATTCTCATCTATGGAGGTGGAGACCTGAAGATGGAAGGTTGCATCGACTCGAATTTCCAATCTGATGTCGATGACCGTAAATCCACTTCAGGGTTTGTTTTCACGCTTAATGGTGGGGCTGTGTCTTGGAAAAGCTCCAAGCAAAGCACAACTGCGGATTCCACCACTGAAGCTGAATATGTGGCAGCCTCATCATCATGTAGGTAAAAGAAGAATCCTATAGAATTTTCAGGATAACCAATGAAATGTCCCAATAGGGATTTGGTCTCTAATTTCTCCACTTTAGTCGTTTTGACATAAACAGGACATCCCTAAATCTTGATGTGGTTAAGACTTGGTTTCCTATTATTCCACATCTCATGTGGGGTTTTATGAACGGATTTGGTGGGACATCTATTCAATATATAAACAGCAGTAAGGATCGCATATCCCCACAACGAAATGGGTAAATCAGTGTAGCTAAACATGGATCGAACCATGTCCAAAAGTGTTCGGTTCCTACGCTCGGCTACTCTATTTAGTTGAGGAGTTGCTGGTGTTGTTAGCTATAACATTATCCTTGTTCCCTAAGGAACTCGTCAAACTCGAGCTCATATATTCTCCTCCACGATCTGAACGTAGAGTCTTTATATTTTGGCCAGTTTGATTTTCTACTAAAGCTTTGAATTCTTTAAACCTTTCAAAGGATTCTGACTTTTTCTTCATCAGATACACTAGGCCATATCTTGAATGATCGTTTGTGAAAGTGATGAAGTAGTAGAAACCTCCACGATTCATTTCTCCAAATGGTCCGCAAACGTCAGTGTGCACTAATCCAAAGTTTTGAGTGGCTCTTTCAAAAGTCCCTGTGAAGGGTGATCTAGCCATATTGCCTAAGAGACATGATTCAAATGTTGGATAGGGATCTGCCCCTAGTGAGCTTAAAAGCCCATCTTTTTCCATTTTGTGGATCTTACGCTCTCCAGCATGGCCTAGTCTAAGATACCACTTAAGTCTTAAGTTAGCTTCTTTCCTACCACGTTTATGTGTTACAACATTGAATTATGGACATTCAAATAATACAAACCATTCACTAAAGATGCATTGCCAAGTATTTTATTACCTTAAAAAATGTCGCAATTCAAATAAAAAAATAGAATGTATAGCCAGTCTTAACTAATATAGGAAGAAAACAATGTTATTAAGACCCTTTGGGCAAAACCAAAACATCATTTAAAAACAGTAAATGTCCAGAATTCATTGAGTTCGATTTAGTGCCTCGCACAATTGTCTCTTTTGCTTTGGCCAAAGACTTTGATCTCTATTATCTATAATCACATAGGACACTTTCTTATTCACTTATGAGAGAACAAATCCCATATTAGTTATCAGCTAAGATTACCACTTGCCCATCAAGCCGCATTTTGAGGTCAACCCCACCAACGGGTGAATTGGGTCTAACTACTCTAGTGACAGACTTAACGTCACGAGTGTATGTTCAACCTGATACTTCAGGCCGTAGGTTCACTTATACCTATTACGCATAATCAGTTCTGTCATTGACAATCATAGAGTGAAAACCCATGTGACAGAACCGATGCGAGTCGTGTTCGAACATATCAGTTACACTGATGTGCCTACAATCTTAAGCTCCCACCATCATATGGTGTTCGATTGGCACTCCCATGTCAAAGCTCATATTGTACAAGTGTTTGAAGTCTTTATTTGTCCATTAAAGACTTCATATTATTTGCAAACGTGTTTAAGTAATCAAGTTCAATTTCTCTAGTGCGAATCTTCCTATGCCATAGGAAGTAGAGAGATTGCACTGAAAACATGGACAATACGTTCTACACTACTTCTAGATACAGATAAGATTTAAGTGAAAACTAAACAATGCCTTTTATTATAAATAAGAATAAGTTTATTACAAGAAAGATACCCTATCATTCTATCCTCTATGGCATCTGAGGGCATAATCCTAACAGATGTATTGTCCATTTGCACTGTAAAATGATGTCCAACCAGGTGGAATTCAAACTTTTTGATTCCATATTTGACGGCCAAGATTTCTTTGTACATTGCATGATAATGCTTTTCAGTATCCTTGAATTGTCCGCTTGCATGTCCACAATAGTATTTCTTTCCATTTTCTTCTTCAATAAGAATAGCTCCCCAATAGTCATTCCTAGCATCTGTCTGTAGAATCCTGTGACCTGTGTCAGGTATTTTCAAAGGTGGTGGATTCTGACAAAGCTTTTTGAGTTGTTCAACAGTTGTGGTTTTGAGCAGGCCCCCATGGTGGAGGATTCTTTTTCAAGAGTTTTGACAATTGGCTAGTGTATTTGGATGACCCTGGAATAAAGTCCTTGATGTAATTCATGACTTCTAAGAACTGTTGTATTTCCTTTACTCAAAAGTTTTCTTTTGGAAATTTCAAAAGTTCTTGAGTAATATGTAGACCAGGATGGTAGGATCTATCAACAAATTTCATGCCCAAAAATTCAATATTGAGCTGCCCAATTGTACTCTTCATTTCTAATAGCATAATCCCATAATTTTGAACAAGGGCCAGAAATGGTCCAACAAAGTTTTATGGGCTTTTTGATCTCGGGGGAAAAGGAGGATATCATCAATATAAATCAGGGCACTGTATAGTATAGGCTCAAAAATATTGGTCATGGCTTTCTGAAAAAGTGAAGGGGCAACTTTGAGCCCAAATGGCATAACGGTCCATTAGTATTGGGCTGTTAGAGTACAGAAAACAGTTTTGTATCGGTCCTTTGGGACAATACCCAATTGCCAAAATCTAGACTTAAGATCAAACTTAGAAAATATTTTTGCCTTAGCAAGATATGAAAATAGGACCTGAGTTTTAGGAAGAGGAAACTTATCATCACTGAGAAAATGATTAAGTGCTTTGTAATCAATGACAAGTCTCTTTTTTCCTCTAGTCTGTTCTGCCCATTTGTTAGCATAGAATGCTGGATAGGCCCAATTGGATTTTGTTGGTTCAATAAGACCAAGGGCCAAGAGTTGGTTGCATTCTTCTCTTGCAAGAGCAAGATCACCAGGGGTCATGCCTGGATGTGATGCCTTTAAAGGATTAGCATCTTCATTCAACTTGAAGGGTAGTTGAACAAAGAACTCTTCATTTCTTGACAAAGGAATAGGGTGATGAACCTCAGCATGAGAATCTGCACAATATTGCTTGAGCTGAATAGCAATATTTTTATATTTTGCAGATGTATCGGAAATGGCAAACATCTTCTTGATGGTGGTGAATGGCTGGAAAAATCTGTTATATTTTATACCACTTGGAAGAATTTGTGATCTCTGGGCTTTATGATAAGTATCAAAGCCAATGATGATATCTTTGCCATGGAGCTTACTACCAATAGCTTCTATCCAAACAACACAGTTTGGAAAGAACCTAACGCCAATAGGTTTCTTGGTGATAAGTGAAGTGGAAAATTGTTGTCCATCAACTGCTTGAAAATACTCGTAATAAGTTTTCCATGCCTCCTTTGGTAGGATCTCGAGGTTGAGCATCGTCCTCATTTCTCCTGTATCCATGAATACAATTGATTTGATTGGTCTATCATATTCTGATTGGAGTATCTGGACTTCAACATGTGGAGAGGGTATACTTTTTGCAATAGAGACAGCCTGGAGCATGTAAACTTGAAGAAAAGATTTAGTTTCTTCATGGTCTGGAACCTGTTCATCATTTGCATCATCATAAGATGAATCATCATGGATTGCAAAGACTGAAGAACCTCAGTGTCTTCTTCCTGTGCTTGCCTTTTGGGATCCTTTGAATCTTCTTAGGACTTCTTGAGCAGGTGCAGGACTTCTTATGCATTTAATCTCAAGATGATATTTATTGCAAGCCTTCTTGAGAAAAGATTTCTTTTCCATCCATTCCTTAATAAATGATCTTTGCTCACATAACTTTTCAAGAGCTGCACATTTGATGGAATTCTCCAAGTGAGAATTCAGCAGCATCTTTTCTTGCTGAGGCTATCATCCTATGAAGCTCTGGTTGTAATTCTTGGGGAAGAGAAGCTAAGTAAACATGCTTGAGATTAGGATCATTGTAACCATTAAACATTTAAAACTTTTCGAACATTCTCTTATGGTGGTAATCCAAATCATTTCTATTCAGAGAACAACATTTCATGGGGAACTATTCTTTGTTGGCCATCTTATTGATAAGATTAACATCTCCAATGAATTCTTGATGGATTCCTCCGAGTACAACAGAAAGATGAGCAACTTGATAGAATTGCATTTGCCGATATTCTCCAAAACTTTGAAACCATTCTCTAAGAGGGCCTATAAATTTGAAGGCAAAATCTTTGAGAACTGCAGAAGGGACAATTTTTTCCTTGGAAAGTTGAACATCAATCCATGCTGCGAATGTTTGCAGCTTCTCTCTTCATTTAGAAATAAAAACATCGTCAAGAGTGAACCATAGGCTAATGGATGGCTTTTGTGAAGAGTGCTCTGTTGGTTGACTAGAGGCTTCTGAGGTTCCTGGATCAGAATTGATTTCTTCATCTGAATCTTCAACAACTTGATCTTCATTTTGTCTGCTAGATTCTACAAAAGCAACCAAAAGGATAAACGAAATATCAGCCATTTGTGCTTCAGATTCATCTAGTATCTGAGAGTTTTTAGAAATTTGACACTTTGGAAAACATGGTTCATCAAACACCTTTACATTTATATCAATCATGTTAGGACCTGCAGCTGTCATTATAAGAGATTCACCATGTTTAGGTTCTTCTAAGAGGTGTTGAGGAGTTTTTTGTTTTTCTTCATCCGTTAATCTCTTCTTTTGTGACTTATGTTCAACCTTTTAAGGGTTGGAAGAGATAATAGGAACACTGGAGGCCATGAAGAAGTGTTTAGAATAATCAGGAGGAGAGGATGAGATTTCTAGTGAAGGAGGTTGGGTGAGAAAGGAGAGAATAGAGTAGCAGGTTTGGCTTGTTTTCTCTCTCTCTATCTGGGCAAGCTCATTTCTTAGCCTTCGAATCTCCGCTTCTTTTTGTAAAAAATCTTGGTTAAAATTCTTTTGGTCAATAAGAAGTCTAAGATCTTTATCAAGTCACTGGATCCTTGCAACAAGATTATCATAGAAGCTTTGGAGTTTGCTTTCAAGGCTTTCAACCCTATGCTCAGTGGATTCTACTTTGGAAAGGACTCTACTCATCTTGGTGTCCAAAGCAGTGAGAGATCTATTATAAGCTCTAACATTTGTGGTCTGCTAATTTAGAACTTCTTCAGCCTGAGTGAGGGGCTTCTTATGGCCTTGTGGGTCAACAGTGGTAGCTTGAACATAAGGCTTGGAAGATGTGTTCTGGCTAGAATCCACCTGTCTTTCCAGGGGTGGAAAGTTTGAATCATATTTGAACATCATACATGGCTAGATGATGTGGTGGGAAGTGATAGGAGCAACTTCTTTTCTGCAAGAAGAAGCTTCATCTAAGTGTATGAAGATGCTTCTTCTAGAGGCTGCAGGAATCATCTTGGGTGGATCCAAATCTATATCAGGCGGGTTATAATTACCATGGTGGCAAGAGGATGGTGGAGTCCTCTTCCTGTTTTTTCTTCGTCTTCTGGAAGAGTAATCGTCATCTTCTTCCTCATCGTCGTCCTCTTCTGCACAGGGACATCCTGGATCACACATGGATAGGTCTATATCCCATATGAAATGTCCATCAATCTTATCTGTGTATGAATAAGATGTTGGGAATCCTGGTATCATGCGCAACGAAGAATACCGAATTCCCAAAAGCCAAGATCAATTTGTGGATTTTCATTGATTTTAGCATAAAACAAAGAACACAAAAAAATTACCTTTTGCATGTTCTATTAATCCTCGCGAATCTTTAGCGGTCCACTTGTTCCGTCTCTAGATCGTCACACAGGAACGGACTTTGGAAATCTTCATCATCATCTCCCATGGAGGCTAGGCAGAGATAATATGAATCATTTTCTCAGTCTTGTATTTTGGTGGAGGATTTCATGTAAAGTGAATTGTTGTGTTCTCTGGCTTGTGTTGGAGGATTAACTAAGTCCTCCAACTTAAGCCCACCAGTACACATCTATAAGTCCTGTTGGATGCCCCATGTGGGCTAAATTGACCCAGTCAATTTAGTCCACTTAATTTAATCATACCATATTTAATCCAATTAAATAAATATAAATTAAATTAATATTCTAATTTAAATATTTAATTAACATAACTATTCAAATTAATTAATTAATTTACCATTGTTTAATCCAATTAAACAATGGGAAAATTGCATAATATACCCCTGTGAAACACGAAATTTGCACGAAATCCACTTGTGTTAAAAAAAATAGCCTGATATACCCCTGTATTTTTTAAAACCCTGCACGAAAATCCCCGTCCGTTAGAAATTAACGGAGAGTAGCATTCACTCGCGGGTTGTGTGAAGTGGGATGTATTTTAGGGTTTTTACAGGTTAAAATGGATGAAAAATTGACTAAAATACCCTTTTTTCTATTTGCCTTTTTTTTTTCTTTTCTCCCTCACTCTTTTCTTCTTCCTGCTGTCTGTCACCCACAACTCCCTCTCCTTCACCACAGGCCGCCTCTAACCACCATGACGCCGCTACAGATAACCACCATCAACGCCCTCCAAAACCCAGACGTCGTCATCTCGGCCCGCTCTACCTGTTCTCAAAACCACCGCCGCCACTCTACCCCACTGTCTCCGACCCCCAGTCCTGTCGGCAATCACCAGGCTATCACCACCATCGGCACTCCGCCGCGGCCGCCGCTCCCGAGAAGCGCTTCTAGGTCTCCGATCTACGGAGAGAATACTAATCATGAGAATGGCGTCGTTATTCGAATTGATAATTAATTGTTCTTGATTGAAAATTAATTGTTCTTGATGAATTGTGTGATTTGAATTTATTCTCTATTGATTGAAATGAATTGAATAACAGAGGAGGAAGAGAATGAAGGAGCCGTTGAAAGAGATGAACAAATGGGTGAATGTGTTCGTAAAACGAGGTCGCTGAAGTCCCTATACAAAATTATGATGTTTTGATGATTTTTTTTAATTTGTAAGAATTTTTTATTAATTTTCTTAATTTGTCAGAATTTTTTGTAATGAATTGTTATGTTTTAATGATTTTTTTAATTTTTATAAATATTTATGATTTTTTTATGATTTGTTTTCATAATATTTATTATTTTGTCTTCATGTGTTTGATCCAACGGTTAAGAACAATGATCCAATGGCTGAGATTAAATGAGAATATAATAATATTTATTAATATTAGGGGTATAACAGTAATACAACACAAAAAACTAGCACCGTTAGTCAAAATTAACGGAAAGGGAGAGTGTGCAAACTACAAGATAACACAAGGGTATATTAGGCAATCTTTTTAACACAGGTGGTTTTTGTGCAGATTTCATGTTTCACAGGGGTATGTTATGCAATTTTCCCTTAAACAATCAATTAAATTAGTCGTCCAATTAATTAATTAGTCCGACCAAAGGTTAAATTACCAAAATACCCTCCAAATACAAAACTACGATTTTTGGTATATTTCTTTCATAGCGCGACTCTCTAGGTTCATCTCGATTGGCAACGGATACCAAAAAATGTGGGTGACACCTAGCCAGTACTGTAGCCCCATATCGTAGCCCAACCGAGTATGAAATGACTATGTCATTACTATTAGGAAATTTCATGTTAGATGTTTTGATGATGACAAGATAGGATTGTTTGTTAGACCCCAAAATATAATGTAAGTTTATGTTTCATAGATCAATTGTATAAGCGTTTGAAAGTATGTAATTTTGTTAGGATTGTAATTTTTATCTTTATAGATTTTAGACTAAGTATTAGATACCGAATCGATAATAGAATTCTAGGTGAGTCTATTAGAGATGAAGTTGAAGATCAGCGTCTGAAGTTAGAAGAAGATGAAGATTTATCCTTAGCGTATGTCTAACGCTAAAAGGACTATTTCAGGATTTATGGATCAAACGCTCAAAGCACTCTAGCGATCAGAATCAGATTCACCTGAAATAAATTCTCAAGTCATGAAGGACTTAAATGCAATCATTCAACGGACATTTATTTCAAAGGGGAAATAAATTCAAATGCATTAAATGCCTGATAAGAGCATTAAATGTGACAAGCCAATATGACTTGTGGACAAGCCACCTTTTGACTAGACTGTCAGAACTTCAGAGTTTATAGCTGCTCCCGTCAAATCGGTACCAGCAAGAATTCAGGAATGTTAGAGAAAAGGTATAATCACGCGCCGCGTGAAAGGCACGTTCTCACATGTGTCCAACGGAAAGATCCCAAGAATTGCCTATAAATACCCCCTTCCAACAAACCCTAAAAAGATACAGACAGAGAGATATATACGTACATGCACAAGAAAAATTTGCTGAGGAAAAAGCTTAGGCTATGTTTGGTTATGTTTTGGGATGGTATTTTGGTGAGAATTATTGGTGAAAATTTTATGGGGACACGTGCAATTTTGATGGGATTATGTTTGGTTATGTTTTGGGAGTTGTTTTTTGAGTGATTTTTTGGTGAGATAGTATTTGGTTTTGTTTTCAGAGGGAACATAAATTACTGTAGCTGTCAAATCATGTAAGTTTTTGTCTATCAATAATTAAAAGTTATAATATAATATTGAGATTGTAATAATTATTATATAGATAAATATATATGTATATATGTACAAATATATATGTATATATGTAGGTAATAGTAGTAGATATAATATTGAGATTGTAATAATTATTATAGAGATAAATATATATGTATATATGTAAGTAATAGTAGTGTATATATATATAAGTAATAGTAGTTGATATATATACTTAAAAGAAAAGTTTATATATATACATATATATATATATTTAAATACAAAATTATATTTAATTTACGAAAATTAAAAAAAAAATTGAAGACAACATTTCAAATGTCGTCTTCAATTTTTTCATTTTTATGTTTTTATTTATGATATGTCGTCTTCTAATTATATAAATACATATATATACATATATAAAACATTATATTTAAGTACAAAATTATATTTAATTTACGAAAATTATTAAAAAAAAGAAAATTGAAGACATTCAATTTTCTTTTTTTTTTATTTATAAACAGTGAAGACGACATGGCACATGTCTTCTTCACTGTTCATTTTTATTTATTTTTTTAATTATGAAGAAGACATTTCAAATGTCGTCTTCAATTTTCTTTTTTTTTTATTCATGCACAGTGAAGACGACATTTTATATTTATGTTAAATATATATATATATATATAGTGTGTGTGTGAGAGAGTGAGAGAAAGAGAGGAGAGAGAATGTGTCAGATAGCGTGAGAGAAAAAGAGGAGAGAGTGTGTGTCAGAGAAACAGGGAGCACAATCATTATTTTTTTTTTTTTGGACCAAAAATTGACAACTTTTTTGGTGAAATATTGTGTGATCCAAACATAACTTGGCCAAAAATTTGGACGAACATGGGCTTGAAAACATAACCAAACATAGCCTTAGAAACTCCATAGCCAAAATCTTTCAAGCTTATTACATACATTCCATACAGTCACAAATATCTTAAATATCTTCAAAAGAAGAAACCTAAACTCTTACTGAGATATTCTAAGTTGTTTGATCTTTCCAAAACAAACAAAACCTTGTGATAAAACCTTCAACCTTTCATCTGAGTGAGAAAGTTGTTCAAACAAGCAGTATTTCTGAGTGAGAGAAGCTTGTAGAAGAAGATTTTCATTGGTGCTGACATTTGTGTGATAAAGGAGCCCGAGATAATTTTCACCCATTTACTATCTTGTAGAAGATTCTGTGTGATTCTTTGATAATCAACTTAGTAAATTTCCTCCAAGTGAAAAAGGAGAAGAAGGACGTAGCTGGGATTACATCACTCAGTGAACCTTATACATCTTGTGTCATTTGCTTTTATTATTGTCTTGTTTCATATCATTTCATCTATTCTGAAAAAGACAAGTCAATCTGCTTAGCGACTATTTAACCAAAATGAACGCTAAAGCTTTGAAATCATTTTCGCTGTGCTAACCCTGATTAAGTGATCTAAGCGTTACTCTACTTTGGTAAATTGCTGAAATCACTAAGTCTAAGTTACCTTTACTGAAGCATCTGACCCAAGCGCTCGGCTCTCTAAGCGTTCTAATCTTTAAAAAGTGATACAAAATTTTTGGAGTAAAAAAGACTTCAGGGTCTATTCAACCCCCCCCCCCCTTTCTAGACCCTTTCGTATGCCACTTGGGACCACCAAGTGATATCAAAGCGGTTGAAGTAGAAACCTAAGCGTTTTCGAGCATAACTGCTTGTTTAGATCCAGTTTTCTAAAACTTAGTCGCTTTAAAATTTTCTCTTAAAACATTTCATTATGGCTTTTAACAAAATGCCTAAGTTGGTAGAGTCAAATTCTGATTCTTGGAAACTTAGAGCATTTGCGTAGTTATGTTCTTGAGATAATGAAATGTGTGATGTAATTTCAGATAACCCCATTAAGATCATGAAAGTGATAACTCGTGCACCTGGAGCTGATGAAGCCACTCCAGATGGATATGTCGAGAAACTTAAGTTAGAATGGACGCCTGATGATCGGAAAAGAGCAAATCTAGATAATGCTGGACGAAGTGCACTTTACTCAGCGTTAGGAGACAATAATGCATTGTTCAACAAGATCAAGCAATGTAAAACTTCCAAAGAAATATGGGATAAGTTGGCTGTTGTGTGTGAAGGTTCAGTACAGATGAAGGAGAACAAGCTCTCCATAGCCATGCAAAGATTCAACCATTTTAAGATGCAGACCAATGAGACGCTAGAACAATTGGACGCAAGGTTTACTATGCTCATTACAGAATTAGCGTCATTAGATAAAGAGTTGACCAACAAAGAAATGGTCAATAAGATATTCAGAAGTCTTCCAAGCAAGTATTTGATTAAGACTGTTACTATGAGAGAATCTCAGACATTGGAGACCCTTACTCCAGAACATGTATTCTCAGAACTAAAGGCATTTGAATTTGAATTGGGTGAAGTCAGCGACACATCGACTTCAGCGACTGAATCAGGAGCATTAATCGCTACCACCAAAAGCAAGGGTAAAGCGTTTAGTGAGGTGAAAGAAACAGAATCCAATGAAGAAAAAAAGATGGCTTTATTGGTCAAGAAATTCAAAAAATTTCTAAGATATGAAAAGAGAAATCCTGTTGGACAAACTTCATTT
Source organism: Buddleja alternifolia (assembly GCA_019426215.1). Classification (NCBI taxonomy): domain Eukaryota; kingdom Viridiplantae; phylum Streptophyta; class Magnoliopsida; order Lamiales; family Scrophulariaceae; genus Buddleja; species Buddleja alternifolia. Next base: position 16,247,407 of record CM033403.1, read on the forward strand.
CAAACCCCTCCCCCTGCACCAGTGACTCAGTATCAAGCGCTAGTGTACTCAGCACCTCAACCCGTAGCGTCAGTTCCTTACCAAGCGCCTACAACTCCTACTCAGAATCTCTCAGCGCCAGTCATTTCCATGCAATGAACCACTGAACAGAAAATCAAAACTAATTTATGTTATAATTGTAGGAAACCAGGGCACTACCAGGTAAATTGCCCTAATCCAAATGTGTCTAAGCCAACAAGGAAAGACTATGCGGATAGAAACCAATCCAGGAGCAACCTTCGTCAACAAGGTTTGCTAGCGGAATCTGAACCATTCTCCACACCTGAAGAGGATTTGGGATCATCAGATGAGAGTAGTGATGATGAACTAACAAGCGACTCAGCGTTGATTTGTCTTATGGCAAGAGATGATGAAGCATCTGACGACTCGCTACTAGAGGTAACCACTGAATTATCTCATCCTCTCTCATATGATGAATTACTTGACAAAGTCAATGAATATTATAAAGATTGTCAAGATGCCGCCAAAATATATCAAAATCACTTCGCTATTATTTCATCGCTCACAAATGATAAAGTAACGCTCAAAGCAGAGTAGAAAGTTCTGCAACAATGCATTGAAAAGAACCAATCACTTGAGAGTGAGATTACTCAATTAAAAAGCATTCTTGATATAATAGTCAAGAGAGAAGCTGATCTGATCACTAGACTTGCCAAATCAGAGCAGCTTGTCTCATCATTATCCAAAGCATCAAGAAACTTAGATAATGTGACTAATGTAACCAAACTTTTTGGTGAAAGGACCGGTTTAGGGTGTGATAAATTTGGTCAAAAATCAAAAGCATCTAAAGTTACGGTGAATAACAAAGGAAAGGGTGTTTTCTTTGTTGATAAAGGTTCACAAGGACAAACGCTAATTGAACCAAGCGACAATGGTACAAGGCCAAATGAGAAAGCCAAAGCTGACTCAAGCAAGGGAAAGGTGAAAGCAAATGATCCACAAAGATGGGTTCATCCAAAAGTTCAAAAAGCTAAGGATAAACCTGACTATTGTGAATCAAGCACTAAGTGTCAAGCACAAAAGTGCACCCTAAGCCAGCGCCAAGGAAATACCAGTGTCAATATCCACAACGATCTAAATCATATTATTGCTACTATGATAACTATGATTATGACTATGATTATGATTACTATTATAATCAAGGATATTACTGTACACCCAAAAAGCACACACAACACAATGTGAAACCCAAGAAGACCAGTATTCCTACAATGAAGACTAGGCAAATATGGGTTCATAAAGTTTTAATTCAAAACAAAGTCACTAACAATGAAGGACCCAAGACAACATGGGTACCTAAGAAGAATTAGAACTATCCTTTAATGCAGGTACCTAGAGCCAACACCGATACTTCTGTTTGGTACATCGATAGTGGGTCATCAAGGCATATGACTGGATCAAAGGATCTCTTGGTCAATTATCGTGTAACCAACGGTCCTCAAGTTATATTTGGCGATAACTCCAAAGGTAAAACCAAATGTATAGGTATCATGCATAGGGGGAACATCATGATCAGTGATGTATATTATGTTAAGGGTCTTAAGCATAATTTGTTAAGCATAAGTCAATTTTGTGATAAAGGTTTTGAAGTAAAATTTTCAAGCGACTTCTGCTATGTTAACAACACTAAGACTAAGTCTACTAAATTAAGAGGAAAACGAACAAATAATGTTTATTTAGTGGATTGGGATTCTACAATTGATAACAACCCCACATGCTTTGTTGCTAAAAGTCAAAATGAATTGGGTTGGTTATGGCATAGAAAAATGAATCACCTCAACTTTAAGGCAATCTCTCAGTTAATATGGCTAAATCTTGTAGAGGGATTACCTAAGGGTTCCTTTAAAAAGAATCGCTTATGTGATGCATGTCAAATGGGTAAACAAGTTAAATCATCTTTTAAGAAAAAACCATGCCTATCTACATCTAGAGTTCTTGAACTATTGCATCTAGATTTGTTTGGTCCTATTCAAATCATGAGCATTAGTGGTAAAAAGTACTCGCTAGTAATAGTTGATGATTTCTCTCACTATACATGGGTAGAATTCCTAGCGACCAAAGATGAAACTAGTGTCAAGCTCACATCGCTAATTCGTCAATTGCAAACTTATAAAGATTTAAAAGTGATGAGAATTAGAAGCGATAGAGGAACTGAATTTACTAACCAATTTGTTGAGAAGTTTGTATAGATTTTGGAATACTTCACGAGTATTCTACTCCTAGAACACCTCAACAGAATGGAGTTGCCGAGCGACGAAACGGAATGCTTAAAGAAGCCGCCAGGACGATGCTTGGAGAGTCTCAGCTGCCTCAAAAGTTTTGGGCCGAAGCTATCAATACCGCTTGCTATGCTCAGAACCGGTGTATGATCAACAAGCAACATGAGAAGACTCCATATGAGTTGTAGAAGGGACGTAAGCCTAACGTTTCATATTTTCATGTATTTGGTTCAAAATGTTTCATTCATAACAATGGATCCCAAAGTCTAAAGACATTTGATCTTAAAGCAGATGAGGGAATCTTTCTAGGCTATGCCAAAAATGGAAAGAGTTTTCGCATCCTAAATAAGATCAAATCGAAGGTTGAAGAATCCAATCATGTTGTGTTTGATGATGCTAACCAAGAACCGAGTAAGGTTAATCCTGATGATATAGGAATTGAAGATCTTGCCCAACAAGCGTCACAAATTAATCTTGGTGATAACAGTGATGACGAGGATGATGAGATTTTCATGCTTATTCCTAAAGTTACTTATGAGTTTGCAAATGATGATATTATCAAAATCGTTGATGATCATGAAGAGAATGATCATCAAGAGCAAAATGGAACTGTGAATGATGCAGCGACTGCGCCAGAGATAAATGAGGGTCAAGCGATTGCTAAACTAGAGTCTCTCAACCCGTTCCAACCAGACCGTAAATGGCTTAGAGACCATCCACCAGAGCTAATCATTGGAAATATTGGAGCACTTGTTAGAATTAGGTCCGCTACAATCAATGAGGCCATGTTCGCAAGTTTCCTATCTCAAATGGAACCAAAGAAAGTGGATGAAGCGCTCAGTGATTCAAGTTAGGTAGAAGCGATGCAAGAAGAGCTTAACCAATTTGAGAGAAGCAAAGTTTGGACGCTAGTACCAAGACCAACTCACCAAGAAGTTATTGGAACTAGATGGGCTTTTAGGAACAAGATGGATGAAGATGGCAATGTTAAGAAACAAAGCCAGATTAGTCGCTCAGGGTTATTTTCAAGAAGAGGGTATTGATTTTGATGAGACGTATGCCCCAGTAGCCCGTCTTAAAGCGATTAGAATGTTCTTCGCATTTGCCGCATTCAACAAGTTCACAGTATTTCAAATGGACGTGAAGAGTGCATTCCTAAATGGTAAACTCCAAGAAGAAGTTTATGTGGAGCAACCACCAGGATTCATCAACAACCATGGTAAAAGTATGGTCTACAAATTGGATAAGGTACTCTATGGCCTTAAACAAGCACCAAGAGCATGGTATGACACTCTCTCTATCTTTCTTATAGGTAAAGGCTTTTCAAAAAGCAATGTTGATACAACATTATTTAAAATTACCCATAATGAAGATATTCTCTTAGTCCAAATTTACGTTGATGATATTATATTTGGTTCTACTAATAAGCGATTGTGTGAGAAATTTTCGAAAATGATGCAAGATCAATTTGAAATGAGCATGATGGGTGAATTAAGTTTCATCTTAGGATTACAAGTTAAACAACTCCCTAATGGCATATTTATAAACCAAGCTAAATATACAAGAGATATGATTAAGAAATTTGGTATGGAAAATGCATCATCTTCAAAAATTCCAATGAGCCAAACGCTTAAGTTAGATAAAGATGACAGTGGGAAGAAAATTGATATCACTAACTATAGAGGTATCATTGGATCACTTCTTTATCTTATCGCTAGTAGACCCGATATTATGTTTTCGGTATGCATGTGCGCACGCTTTCAAGCTGATCCTAGAGAATCACACTTAAATGCTGCCAAGAGAATCCTTAAATACCTAAAAGGCACACAAAATGTGGGCTTATGGTATCCAAGGGACTCTCCTTTTGAACTAATCGGTTATTCAGATGCAGATTTTGCAGGATGCAAAATAGATAGAAAAAGCACTAGTGGTACATGTCAATTTCTAGGTGATAGACTAATTTCGTGGCATAGTAAGAAACAACAGTCCATAGCTACTTCTACCGCTGAAGCAGAATACGTAGCCGCTGGAAGCTGTTGTGCACAAATCCTTTGGATGAGGCAACAACTTAGAGATTATGGAACAATCCTAGGTCCTACCCCAATCCATTGTGATAACCAAAGCGCTTTAGCTATGACCCAAAATCCAGTCCTTCATTCTAGAACTAAACACATTGATATTCGATACCATTTCTTGCGTGACCACGTTCAAAAGAAAGATATCTCCATGCACTTCATTGGTACTGACAAACAATTGGCAGATATCTTCACCAAAGCGCTCAACGAACAATGCTTTCTCACATTGAGAAGTGAATTAGGTATGATTGATTTAAACGCTTAAATCATAGAGCATCATATTTTATAGGCATATAATTTAAGGGGAATCCACTTTATGATTATGTCCAAATCATTTTTTTTAATTGAAATGAGTTATTAATTTTAGGGGAAACTTTAAAATTATACTTATCTCAATTCATAAGCGACTGTGATCAAAATTGACTTTGAAAATTTATGCATTGATCACTAGCGCTTATCTATTATGCATGACAAAATCAATCTCTAATAAATGATTTTTTTTTTATTAATCCAAGCGATTGATTTTACCCTTAATCTTTAAGAAATTAAATTGTGTTCCTCAAAAAGACTTCAGCGTTAAAAAGATTCCCAATTTAACGCTAAGTAATTCTTTTCTAAAATTCATGCATAGTTTTCATCGCTGAAAGTAGCGTGTGGATAAGTCCAAAAGATTAGATTTGACAACTGTTCACACTTGCCTATCAAATCAAACTGATGGTTAATTATTCCTATCTAAAAACTAGGCGGTTCAGTAACTGCACCAGTCTGAGTACGTGTCAGTGTACTATCAGGCGCGTGTATTTCACGCTGAAAATTTCAAAATTTTCAAACGTTTTTAAAAAGTAACCGCGGATTTCAAATTTTGTATTTCACAGTTGTTACAATATTTACCGCAATTTTTGACATCCGTATTTATGAGTAAACGGCTCAGATTTTATTTTTATTATTTTCAAAATTAATTTTTGTACACGTGTCTTTCATCTACCAATTGAGGAGTTACTTTTTGCCTCCTATTTAAACCTTTCACAACCTTTGCAGTAAAACTTTATCACTTCCAAATCTCTCTTACTGTAAAAGTTCTCTCTCTAAGGCAAAAAGAACATATCTTCTCTCTCCTCTACCGAAGTTGTTCAGTTCATCAATGGCACCCAAAACTTCAAAATCTGCTGCCGAAAAATCGTCCAAATCTGAGAAACCAGCCACTGTTAACGCCGGTTTTCTTGTTAACTGGGACTATCTCTTCGATAACCAGAACTTCCCTCTCCGGACTGTTCTTCCACTTGTCCAAGAGTCTGGTTTACGCGATATGATAACTACCATTTTCAACTACTTTGAGGAAGAAACTCTCTTTTTCTTCAAGAATGCAAAAATCTACGACGACGGAAACTCCATTTCCTGCGTCTTTCCCTTTGCCCGTGAGACCTTCGTCCTCACTCCTTCTCTGATTTCTTCTCTACTAAATTTGCCAAGTGATGGTGCCGAAGTAGAAAATGTCACTCTTGGTGATGCTACAAAGGTATGGACACTGATAAAAAAAGATGAAGTTGAGGCTGCTTATGAACCCAACTTCAAGAAAAATGACATGAAGGGCAAATATGTCATTCTTGCGGATATATGCGCCAAGATGATCGAATGCAGAAAGGGAATCTTCGATAAAGTTTCAAACCTCCAGTACAAGATGATGGTGGCCATTCTGACCAAACTGAAGATAAATTGGTCCCTTTACATTTTTAATCGCTTCAAGCAAGCGATGGCCAAGTCGGTAAATCCCAACACTTACGGGATTGTTTTAAGTCGTATTCTTAGCGCTAGCGGTTTCACCAACTCCGCTGGAAAGAAGATCCCAGCGCCAAAGTTTTATGGAAAGAAAATGATTGGCGAGCTGTTAAGGCCAAGGAAACGTGGCGGTGCAGCGGTTCCCAAAGACGAGCATGAGCGACTTCTTGCCGAAGGAGTTGTTTAGAGCGATGATGAAGAACAAGCGTCTTCATCTTCATCATCATCGGAAGAAGTGGTGGTTAAGCGACCCAAACAAAAAATCATCTTGAAGGTCGCTGAGCCATCAAAACCAGCAAAGAAGCAGAAGCAGAGGCCGGAGCCCAAGAAGAAACAGAATTCTCCCTCTCCTTCTCCTAAATCACCCTCTCCCCCTCTAGCGTTTATCTTTAGTGTAAACGAAGAAGAAAAATTACCGCTAGCACGCAGGCATACTCCTTCATCCACTCCAGCTGCATCAACAAACGCTCCAGTCGAGCCAGCGCTTGAAGACTCGGCGAGTGTTCCTCCTCCTTCTTCAGACGCTGTTCCTGAATCTTTTCCTGAGCCTAGAGCCACTACTCTTTCTGAGAAGGCTGCTCGTTTTCAGGGTAAGTACTTGTGAAAAACAAAGTAGTTTATCCTTTCCTCGTTAGGTTTTCTTTTCTAACGCTAGGATAAAACCTTTTCAGCAGAAGTTGACGCGGATATTCAAAATGCTCTTAACACTCTTGAGTCTTTGAATATACCTATTCGTGCTGATCCCCTCACTTCTTTTCTCGATTTAGATCCTCAAGAAGAGGTCCCGGAGCCTGAGGAAATTGTACCAACTATTGAAACAGATCAAGCGACTGACAAAGTCGATGATAGTCCTCAGGGCAAGCATTGTAGTATTTTATTTTTAAGTTTCTACTTAGTAGAAATTTTGCTTGCTTTTCTCAAACGCTTACATGTATCAACTCAAGATGCACCAGACGCTGATGCACCTTCACCTTCCAAGATTCTTGTTGAATTGGATGTGGATATGCAAGCAATAGTAGATGTCGCTAAGGAAGTCGCCCATGTCCTTCCTGACGCTGACACATCACCAGTCAGTGAAGCGACTGAGCATGCTGAGCGGTTGATAGAAGTGGCCCCTATCCCAACAGAATATATTGCCATCGTTCCCACTTCAACCGGGTCTCCTCCTCGTGTCATCGATTTCTTCCCTCACGGATATTCTGCAGATATTGAATTTTATTATGCTGCTAGAGAACGGGACACTCAGACCCTTGCTGAATCAGAAATCTCATTTCAAACCACTCTACATAGGCCTGATTTATTTAATTCTGCCAAGTTTGAATTCTTCGATCGATTCGCCGATCTAGGTCTTTACAATCTTGAGCGACTCCAATCTAGACTTGAGTATATTCGTCGACCAGCGATCAACATGACAGAATTTAACGAGAAGCGTTTCAACTTTACTGGCCTTTCTGAAGAATCCTTTTATCCCTTGCGTCAGAATAAAATCATCTTCAGGAATCCTCATATGGGTGATTGGTCAAAGAATTTAGACGAAGAAATTCTTAATCGGATCGGATACTCTGCCTATCCCAAAGTATTTCGTTCTCCTCAGAACGCTCTATCCCCTAAACCTCTTAGACTATGGAAAGGAAAAGGACCAATGGTTGCTGAGCGTCCCAATCATATCAACTCGTGGATAGAAGATGAAGCCCAAGAATATCTTGCAAGAATATGGGCTGAGGATTATGATGAAGAAATTGAACGCTTTGACAAGTTTCTTGCAGCTAGAAAAGAACAGAAGAAAGCTGACAAGCTTGGTAAGCGATGGATGATGGATACAGCCAGATGGGCTGAAGAGTTTGTTTTACATTTCTATACTCTTGAAGAACTCGTGAGATATCCATTTCTTTTTTAATTTGGAATAGAATACAAACGCCGAGGGTTTGCTACCTTTTTATTTCATCAGCGTCAGCATATTGCTGGAAATGTTAGCGATCTGCCAGGATACAGGCAACCTATCAAGAGCTACATCCGTCAACAGCTAGCCTTAGTCAGTCAAGGCAGACGCTATGTGTTTCACCCCCGTCAAGCGTTTGTTCAGCGAATCTTTCCAGATTTAAACGAAGAAGCCTCCACTAGTAAATAACCGCTTCTTCCAGGTCAAAGTGAAATTTTTGTCGATGTTACAAATGAGCACGCTGAGTTTGCTGAATTACACAGAGACAGAAGAGCAGTGATAAAAAATGCACAAGCGTTGGACATCACTTTCAACCACTATTTAGGGCTGAGCGACTTCCGAGGATACAATCTTCACCCTGTGCTCTTCTGTGAACAGAATGTTCAAATGGCCAAGATGATATCGCTAATCAGGCCAGTGGACCAAGAAGCAGCTCAAGCGCTAATGGCATTTATTTTGGACTACTACAATTCTTATACTTCAGGAGTTGATCTGCCCGAAGGAGTGCAACTTGCACTAAGTAATGAAGAGCGCGAAGACGCTATATTCTTTGTCCCGCAGACAAACCTGATTAGTCCAAGGCACGTAATGGAAGTAATTGGCCCACCCTGGGCCATACCTGTTGCGAGTCCATCGCCTCAAATTGAAGTTGTTGTAATAGAAGAAGAACAACCTCCTGCTGTGGAAGTCGTTCAACCCACAGACGTTGATATGCAAGATCTTGTCCCCAGCGCTCCAGTAGTCGAGGTTCCACTTGAGGAACAAATTATTCAAATTGACTCCGCAACTCAGACACTCGACTCAGCGATAAAAGAGGTTCATGCTGACTTTGCAGCACAGCCTGCAGAGCTTATTATTAGAGACAAATCTAAAGTCAAAGCTCCAACAGTCTGAAGCTCTCACGGACCAGAGCGTTCATCTTCCGATTCATCAGATTCAGACTCTGATAGTGATCCAGAAGCTAAAGATTTCAGAAAAGCAATTCGACATTCTCTCAGCAATATAAAGGGTTGTTGTTCTCGATTGGAAGAGCGAAGCACTTCCACGCTCAATCAAGTAGAAGCAGTTCTCAAAACTGATATGCGAAATGCCAGTAAGCTTACAATCTCCATGATGAACTCTATCGCTCCTCTCATCAAAGAGCTTTCAGACGATTTCAACCGATCGCTTGCGCAGAATGCTTCAGCTGATATTGAGCGTCACAATTCCTCCAACCTCGTATCTCAGAGTATCACTGCACAGATTGCTCTCTTGATAGATGAAGTCAAGCTTCTCTCCGAAGGGACATCGTTGACTTAAAGAACTCTTTTGTTGACGTCAAGAAGGGAGAAGAGAAAGAAAAGTCCAAGACAATATCTAAAACAGATAATAAACACTGGCGATCAATGTTTGATGAAATAGCGAGCATAAAGAAAATGCTAACTAAAAAAAGAAAGCAAGGTATTATCTAGGAAGGTACTTGCTCCCGGACTTGGACGTCGATTTTTTGGAAAGTATGGGATTTCATCCTTATGCCGGACCGCTTAGACGACCTATCAACTGGAAACCATCCAACAACAGAAGACAAGACATCTATTACGATTTAATTCGTGAACTTGGTATTCCTCCAAGGGAATGGGTGGACAGGCTGAAGGAACTCAATGAAAGCGCTAGACAACGAAGGCATGACTATGATGAACTTCAACATACAACCATGATAGACATTGACCGACTCCTCATTGACTTAGCAAATGAGATATACCAAAAAGAAGAAAGCATAAAGCGACAGAAAAGATGAATGCTTTATATTTTTTTTTCAATTATTTTATATTCAGTATAAATCATGTATGCTTATCTTTCTATATGAATGAATGATTTATCGTTGAAACACCTTGTTGAGGCTAATCTAACTTTAGCTAACTTTACTAACTTTCCAAACGCTAACTTATAATTATTTTTGGGCTTTTCTTTGAACTCTTAATTTATAAAAGAGTTATAAGAGTTAAAGTCTTGACATCATCAAAAAAGGGGAAACTGTTAGGAAATTTCATGTTAGATGTTTTGATGATGACAAGATAGGATTGTTTGTTAGACCCCAAAATATAATGTAAGTTTATGTTTCATAGATCAATTGTATAAGCGTTTGAAAGTATGTAATTTTGTTAGGCTTGTAATTTTTATCTTTATAGATTTTAGACTAAGTATTAGATACCGAATCAATAATAGAATTCTAGGTGAGTCTATTAGAGATGAAGTTGAGGATCAGCGTCTAAAGTCAGAAGAAGATGAAGATTTATCCTTAGCGTCTGTTAAACGCTAAAAGGACTATTTCAGGATTTATGGATCAAACGCTCAAAGCACTGTAGCGATCAGAATCAGATTCACCTGAAATAAATTCTCAAGTCATGAAGGACTTAAATGCAATCATTCAACGGACATTTATTTCAAACGGGAAATAAATTCAAATGCTTGAAATGCCTAATAAGAGCATTAAATGTGATAAGCCAATATAACTTGTGGACAAGCCACTTTTTGAATAGACAGTCAGAACTTCAGAGTTTATAGCTGCTCCCGTCAAATCGGTACCAGCAGGAATTCAGGAATGTTAGAGAAAAGGTATAATTACGCGCCGTGTGAAAGTCACGTTCTCACATGTGTCCAACGGACAGATCCCAAGAATTGCCTATAAATACCTCCTTCCAGCAAACCCTAAAAAGATACAGACAGAGAGATATATACGTACATGCACAAGAAAAATTTACTGAGGAAAAAGCTTAGAAACTCCATAGCCAAAATCTTTCAAGCTTATTATATACATTCCATACAGTCACAAATATCTCAAATATCTTCAAAAGAAGAAACCTAAACTCTTACTGAGATATTCTAAGTTGTTTGATCTTTCCAAAAACAAACAAACCCTTGTGATAAAACCCTCAACCTTTCATATGAGTGAGAAAGTTGTTGAAACAAGCAGTATTTCTGAGTGAGAGAAGCTTGTAGAAGAAGATCTTTATTGGTGCTGACATTTGTGTGATAAAGGAGCCCGAGATCATTTTCACCAATTTACTATCTTGTAGAAGATTCTGTGTGATTCTTTGATAATCAACTTAGTAAATTTCCTCCAAGTGAAAAAGGAGAAGAAGGACGTAGCTGGGATTACATCACCCAGTGAACCTTATACATCTTGTGTCATTTACTTTTATTATTGTCTTGTTTCATATCATTTCATCTATTCTGAAAAAGACAAGTTAATCTGCTTAGCAACTATTTAACCAAAACAAACGCTAAAGCTTTAAAATCATTTTCGCTGTGCTAACCCTGATTAAGCGATCTAAGCGTTACCCTACTTTGGTAAATTGCTTAAATCACTAAGTGTAAGTTACCTTTACTGAAGCGTCCAGCTCTCTAAGCGTTCTAATCTTTAAAAAGTGATACAAAATTTTCGAAGTCAAAAAGACTTCAGGGTCTATTCAACCCCCCCCCCCTTCTAGACCCTTTCGTATGCCACTTGGGACCACCAATTACGAACCTCTAGATTACGAATAATGTATGAGTATAAGCCCTTCACTGACGTATCCCGATCAAGCGAGAGTCATGGAATGTCAAACTCACATGACTCGATGCTATGCTAAGAATCATAGTAACATGAGATTACGGAACTACCCTCCGTGTCAAACACGAGTTAGCTTATCAACTCTAGCCAGAGACTTATAATCTCATTTATCTATGATTGCATAGGATACTTCTCGTTTACTTTCGAGACAATGAATTCTTTCTTGCTAATCACTTCGAGGTTGACCCCACCAACGGGCGAATTGGATCTGACTACTCTAATGATAGACTTGACGTCACAAGCACATCTTAAACGCGATTACTCAGTTCTAAGGCTCACGCATACTATCATAATCAGTAATCCAATCGTTGACAGTCAATGAGTAAAAACCCATGTGATCGGATTACTACGAGCAGTGTTCAAATTCACTAATTCCATCAATGTATCTATGACACAAACTCCCACTATCCCATAGTGTTCGACTAGCACTCCCTGTCAGAGCATGTGTCATACAAGTCCACATGAATCTCAAAGCCCAATTGAGATTCTCCGACTTGCGAACCATTTAAGTGATCAAGTACCAAAACCTTCCAATGCCTACCCCCTTAACCACTATAAGGAGTAGAAAGTCTTCCTTGATTCACATGGACTCGTTGTTCATTAAAATCTTATAGATGCCATCAAGACTTATATGATCAACTCATTATTGCCTTTTACTAATAAAGGGTTGTACAATATAATAGTGCCTCATATTCTAATCTCCTCGTTGGCATCGAGGGAACTTTCCCAACAATCTCCCACTTTCACTCTATGCCAATTGGTATATAATACCTATCTTCTAAAGATGTCATTTTAGCACCGCCTGTGCTAGTGGCTTAGTGAGTGGGTTAGCCGTGTTATCGGCTGAGGTTTATTTTTTACAAGGCTACATTGCCTTTTCCAACTATCTCTCAAAAGATGTTATATCTCTAAGCATGTCTGGATTTGTGAGACCTTGGTTCCCCAGCTTGAGCTTTAACTCCATTTCATCACAGTAAAGTGATAAATGCAAACTCCACGCTAGGGACCAATAGAAGTTCTACCATGAACTTCAGTTCCAAACAAAATTCCTTGACCACCTCTAAGGCTCTAAGGCAATTTTATATTCATTCTCAGTAGTGGAGTAATTTACTTGGAAATCTTCGAGGTTACTACTTCACAGTTGAGGGTGAATACAAACCCAAAGTGGAATTCTTCGTCAGACTTAAAATTCGAGTAATTGTAAATTTCCACTATCAGTTCTCCATGGGCATAGACGAAGAATATGTCCTAAGTCTACTCATTGCTTTTTTTCACTAGGCAAGATCCCTTTGACATATCTTATATCCTAACTTCTTTAGGATTTATTCTAAGCAAAGGGCTTGGGAGGGCCCTATCATCCTCTTTGCCCTATCTCCATAGACACAAATTATAAGGATGAAAGTGGTTACTCCCAAGTCATTTATGGAATGTATGCTCAAGATTTATGTCTTGATTCAACTCAATGAGCTCATATCATTTCTCATTTGTAGAGCAACCTCTACATATACTACTAGAAATGATATCTAGCTCCCACTAGCCTTATTGCACACGGATGGTTCTTCTTCGTTTTTGATGATATCATAATTTCCAATTATGTCATCAAAGTGAAGATAAAATCCCCTCTGCTATAGCATACAACTTATCATTTTCTCGTAGCAGATGACCATATCTCTCAGGCGGCTGAGATACTCTACCAGACCAATTCATTGGTGGTTGTGTTATAATGGGCATGGTTTGGATTTCTTGAATAATAGTTTCCTATAGAGTTTTGTTTTGTTCTTATAGAACAATCTTTCTACCAACTTAACTTTCTCAAATGAACTTATCTTCGAGAATGGTGGCTTTTAAGGCCACAATGATCCTCCGATCATCATGTAGGTAAAAGAGGTCTCCCACAGAATCATTTGAGACAACCAACAAAACGTCCTTTTAAGGACTTAGCCTCCAAATTCTTTACCTTTGTCTTTTATACGTAGGTTGGGTATCGACGTACCCTCACGTACTTAGGACTAGGCTTCCACTTGTTCCATATCTGATATGTTGCATTAGGAATGAATTTGGAGGGACATCTATTCAAGATTCACCTATGAGCAGCGCATGACTCACTATGAATTGGGCAATTCTATGTAGTTTGGCATAGAATGAGTCATGTCCAACAATGCCTTGTTCTTGCATACTACTACCTTATTCAATTGTAGAGTCACTGGAAGTGTTAGCTATGAAACTATGCTACGTTCTTTTAGGAATGAGTTGAATTAGAAAATCATATATTTGTCATTACGGTCCAATCGTAGTGCTCTTATATGATATTCATTTTCAACCATAGACGTCAGTACGCACAAAACTTCAAAACTTGAGTGGCCCTTTAATGTTTTCCCGGTGAAGGGGGATTTGGTCATCCTATCCTTGAGATAAGGTTCTTAAGTTTGGATAGGGATCCAATCCCAATGGGCTTTTACCCCCATGTTTCTCCTAACTCATGAATCTTATTCTCCTAAGGCATAACCTAATCTTAGGTGCCAAACAATTTCTCTAGTTTGTCTATAGCATACTATGCTCTTTAGCATTTATATTCACAGTACACTAATTTCAAACTTTTAAATCGTTGTTAACAATTTTAGTAAGGATGCATTGTTCCTACATTTATTTCCAAAATAAATGTCAGGTAAGTTAATACCAAACTTAAAGAAGTATCATTTTTTGACCTAGTCAGGAAAGAATAACGTTCTTAATACCATTTAGAAAAACTAATCAATCATCCAACACTATAATAAATGTCCAGAATATTTAAAAGAACAAATTTGGATCTTATGTAGACACCTATGACATAATGTCTAGTTCCACCATAAAACATCTCTCGTTCTTCCAGTTTTTCACTTCTTTCTAATTCTTTAATCACGAGCACTAACTCTAGAATGCAGAATATAAGAAGTAGAGAAAACCGGTTATCGAACACTATTTTTAAAAACACACAGTTCTATACCTGGTGCGCCTCATATAATAGCCCTACTCGTCGTCCCATACTTGAGTAATTCTTTCTTCAAGCATATAGTTCAACTACTCTGAACTGGGGACCATCCTTAAGTTTCTAAGTCAGTTGATTTGGTTAGGCCAGTTCGGACAAAATTCTTGAGCACATCTAACTAAATGGGTTTCTAATTTAAGAGAGATATAATACTAAAGCAGAAAATAAATCTAGATCTCAATTAGGTGTTTATATAGCACACAAGTAAAAAAAGGACTTTAATTTTACTTGACTCCAACTATATTTTTTGAAACATTGCACTCCCACTACAATTTTCGGAAATCTCGTTGGATAGATTTCGTAGTGAGTGATTGAGCTCTTTAACTAGTTTAATAGGTTGCAACCTTTTGCTGGTATGTGGTCTATTAATCTATTAAAGTGATGTCCAACACCAACCCATCAAATGGATGATTCAATCTCTCTGTTCATTATTCATCAAATCACAACCTTTAACGGCCATATTAATTTATGAATAATTTAAGTTTAACCCATTGACTGACTATCAGTCTAACAATTGAATTTCACATTGCAACCTTTTGATGGTATGTGGGGTGAAATTTGTTTCGACCAATGGCATTACATGCACTTAGAAAAATCTAAAATATATTTCAATATATAACTCCCATTGCTTAGGGACGATATTATATATTAAATATCATTTCAATTTTCTCTAGGTTCAGTGGAGAATAGGATACTTAGTACCTTTTACCAACTTAATATTTTTAAATGTGGGAGAATTTAATTACTTTCATTAAGGTCTTAATTATGCATATTAATTTATAAAGCGCAAACAAGCATATAAAGCGTAGAAAACACCTAGTAATTCTACCTACATACACACTTCCATGAACTTACTAGATCGGCCCAAGCCAATGTGCTAATCAACATATATTTTAAACATGCTCAAACATAAATATAATACCTAAGTTCATGGGAGGCGTAATTATCACATAAAACGAGCATATAACATACACAAGCATATATGTGAATAAGAGCATAAAGTAAATCTAATTTATTTCATAATCAAATCCACTTTGACTATAGCAAAATTAAATCTCATTCAATTTTCATACTAAGACTAAATCAAATTTAATCGAAGTCAAATCGAATCCAATTTAATTTTCATGCGATCGAAAAATCTAAATTTAAATTATTAAATCTAATTTAATTATCATAAGAAAATTAAATATAATTTAATCCAAGTGAAACTAAATGTAATCTAATTTCCACGAGAGGACTAAATCTTATTTAATCAAAGTGAAATTAAATCTAAATTAATTTTCGTAGATAGCCTAAATCTAATTTAATCCAAATGAAAATAAACTCAATTTAACTTTCACGGGTTAAATTAAATCCAATTTAATTTCCATGGGTTCACAAATCCAATGATCAAATCTAATTTAATCATTTACAAAATTAAAAATAATTTTAACTTAGTCATTTAAATAAAATCAATTCAATTTCGATAGGTGATTAAATCCAATTTAATCTACTTACAAAATTAAATCCAATAAAATTAATAACTTAGTTAAAACTAATTTACTTTTGATATGTAAACTAAATGCAATTTAATTTAAAAAATAAATCAAATCCAATTTAATTTATTATAAAATTAAACCCCATCTAATTTTAATTGAAGGCCATTATTCACAAGGAAGAAGGAAGGACCCAATTAAAATTGGGTATTGGGTCTAACCCAATTTAATTATTATTAGGTGCTATTGGGTCTAACCCAATTTTGATTTAGCTGTGTGCTGGGTCCAACCCAAATTAACACACGTGGGCTACATTGGGTTAGAACCTAATTAACCCATTTAAATCAAACACCGTTTTCTAGGCCAAACTAACCTCAAACCCATTTTCTTAATTATCAAGTGTTGGGCAAACCCAACACCTTTTAATTTAGAAATTAAGTTGGACCATTTATTTAATTAAATCGAGAGTGGGCCAAGCCCATTCCTCATAAATAAAATTAAATATGTTGGGCCAAGAATATGTATTTTATGTGTTGGGACGAGCCCAATTTCAAATTAAATAAAAATATGTCAGGCATAACCCAACACATAATTTAATAAGTGTTGGGCCCGGCCCAACATCACACAGCCTGTTGTCCACTTAGGGCAACATTTCCCTTCTTCCCGCCGCGCCGTCATCGCCAGCGCTGGTAGGGACGGAGGGAGGGGGGCTGGTGGGTGCCACCCCCCCCCTCCCCCTCAAATTTTTAAATTTTCAACTTTTGCCTATGAAATTTTGAAATTTTGTGATTTCACCCCCCCTCAAAATTTTAACTTTCACTTTTACCTATAACATTAACATTTGTAATTTTGGCCCCCTCGAAAATGACAAAAATAACCTTTCTATCAATTAATTTAACCAAACATCATATAAACGAGTAGTAGTGAAATTGAAGTTATTTTTCTATGATATTATAATACTATTATTGATTAGTGAATAAGAACAAATGGAGCTTTCCAGGCTAGCTCCAGAAATGATAAATTACTAATCACACGGTGGCATTCTATAATAAATAAGAACAATTTTTATTTTATCCAATTTGCACGTGTAAAAAATTTTAAAAATTTGATTTCGCCCCCCCACCCCCCACCCCCTAAAAAATTGCAAACTTAATTTACATACCTAATAAACTAAAGAATAACCTATATATATGGTAATTTGTAAAGTAGTTAGCCCACTTTTAAACTCAAATGGACGACAACTATATATGGCCAATATATCTAACTATCAAGCTAAATTGTAGTTTCACTTTTGTACATATCCATCATTCACAACAGTCTAATAAATTTGAGTCAGGAGTTATGATTTTAAATTTTTTCCTTTAACTTTCCCCGCCAAAAGTGTTCTTACTAAACCTAATCCTCAATTTTTTCGCATACATATAGCGTACCGTACCGCGGGGGGCAAGCCCTCCACACCTCCCCCCCATACAATCCTTCACTACCTGGTAAATGAAACTCACAAAAATCTCGCCCCCCCCCCTCACCATAATTCCTGGCTCCGTCCCTGAGCGCTGGCCATCACCCTCGGTGGTTGCGACGCCTGCAACCTTTGCCGACTTCTTCTCCAGTCAACGCCGCCCTCGGAGCGGTGTTGATCGAGTATTTTCACAACTGAAAATACCATCACAAGACGTCGGAAATCATTGCTATTTCAGCCGTCTTCTCCGGCGATTTCAGCAGCGAATCAAACGCCGTTCTCAGTGTTGAACAGCGACGCCGTCGTCGACACCATCCAAAGCGCACGATGGCGTTCACCAGAATCTGCAGAACCAGTTCCACCCTCAGCGACGAAAGACAACACTATCGGCAATTTCAGCGCCACCCCTTAGCGACAGATGGCGTCGCCTAGCGGCACGTTAACCGCCGCCTCATGGAGTCGAATTCTCCGGTGATGGTGCAGGCCTTGTGTCGCCGACAGGAATGTCAAAGATACAGAATTTTCAATTCTCAGATCGAAAATAATTTCCCAGATTTTGCAGAAAATCAATTTTTCAGAAATTCACAAAATTTCAAATTCAATTTTTTCAGATTTTTAATCCAATTAAAATTTCAAAAACAATAAACTATCAAATTTTTCAATCCATATGCGATAATTCCAAATTACCAATTGCGAAATCAACATGAACATACAATATGAATACGAAGAACACGCATATAAAATCAACGAAGCCAACAAATTTGGCCCTGATACTACTGTTGGGAATCCTGATATCATGCGCAGCGAAAAATAAACATATCCAAATTCCCAAAAACCAAGATCAATTTGTGAATTTTCGTTGATTTTAGCATAAAACGAAAAACACAAAAAACTTACTTTTTGCGTGTTCTATTAATCCTCACGAATCTTTAATAGTCCACTTGTTTCGTCTCTAGATCATCACATAGGAACGGACTTTGGAAATCTTCATCATCGCGGCTAGGCAGAGACAATATAAATCCTTTTCTCAGTCTTGTATTTTAGTGGAGGATTTCACGTAAAGTGAATTGTGGTGTTCTCTGGCTTGTGTTGGAGGATTAACTTAAGCCCACTAGTACACACCTATAAGGCCTGTTGGACACCCCATGTGGGCTAAGTTGACCTAGTCAATGTAGTTCACTTAATTTAATCATACCATATTTAATTCAATTAAATAAATATAGATTAAATTAATATTCTAATTTAATTATTTAATTAACCCAGTTAATTAACTATTCAAATTAATTAATTTAATTTACCATTGTTTAATCCAATTAAATTAGTTCGTCCAATTAATTAATTCGTCCTACCAAAGGACAAATTACCAAAATACCCTCTAAATACAAAACTACGATTTTCGGTCTATTCCTTTATAGCGCGACTCTCCAGGTTCGTCTCGATTGGCAATGGGAGGATACCAAAGGAAGTGGGTGACACCTAGCCAGTACTGTGGCCCCACATCGTAGCCCAACAGAGTAGGAAATGATTATGTCATTGCGAACCTCTAGATTATGAATACTGTATGAGTATAAGCCCTTCACTGACATATCCCGATCCAGCGAGAGTCATGGAATGTCAAACTCACAGGACTCGATGTTATGCTAAGAATCATAGTAACATGAGATTACGGAACTACCATCTGTGTCAAACACGAGTTAGCTTATCAACACTGGCCAGAGACTTATAATCTCATTTACCTATGATTGCATAGGATGCTTCTCGTTTACTTTCAAGACATTGAATTCCTTCTTGCTAATCAGTTAAGACTGCTACTTGCCCATCAAGCCGCACTTCGAGGTTGACCCCACCAACGGGTGAATTGGATCTAACTACTCTAATAATAGACTTGACGTCACAAACACATCTTCAACATGATTACTCAGGTCTAAAGCTCACGCATATTATCATAATCAGTAATCCAATCATTGACAGTCAATGAGTAAAAACCCATGTGATCGGATTACTACGAGCCGTGTTCAAATACACAAATTCCATCAATGTATTTATGACACATACTCCCACTATCCCATAGTTTTCGAATGGCACTCCCTGTTAGAGCATGTGTCATACAAGTCCACACAAATCTCAAAGCCTAATTGAGATTCTCCGACTTGCGAACCGTTTAATTAATCAAGTACCAAAACCTTCCAGTGCCTACCCCCTTAACCACTATAAGGAGGGGAAGGTCTGCCTTGATTCACATGGACTCGTTGTTCATTTAAGTCTTATAGATGCCATCAAGACTTATATCCTTTTACTAACAAAGGGTTGTAAAATATAAACTAGTGCCTCATATTCTAATCTCCTCGTTGGCATCGAGGGCACTTTCCCAACATAAGATCCATCGGCATAGAAACTATTGACATGAATGTCTTTCTCCTTCGAAGGAGGAGCTGGAATAATCATGAGCTGGAACTCAGGATTGGATGGCCCTTCGTCTTTTTGTGTCTGAAAGATCGTCTTCATTCGTCCACCATGAAGTTTCTTGAATTGAAAGTCAGTACCATGAACAGCTTCATGCTTTTGGTGAAAAGTCTCATAGTTGGTGATCCACTCAGTTGGGACCAACTTTTCAAGATCGTTTCTTGAGATTTGTCTTGGGATCTGGACAATTGTAGGTACAGCAGTTCCAGAATCTGCAAGGATTAGAGGAGGATCTCTCAACCCTTGGCTAGGAAGATCAAGGTTATGATCTTGAAGTCTGTAAACGATCTGGTGATGTAAGGCGGCCATAACAGATGATGAGATCTGATTTGCCCCAGTGATCTGGATCTGTACTTTAAAGGTAAATGCAAAGTGGGCAACATCAAGCGATACCGCAAACTTGGGGAAGAAGGTTGAAACAACACTTCTTGCGTTGAGTGTTGTAAGTACTGTACCAATTACGGCATGTTCATACTGTAAGAATCTGGAATCAAGGAAGGTGACTCTAGCTATAACAGGGAGATCTTTATGTCCATGGTAAGAGAGGACAAGATGAACAGCTCCATCTGGGATGGTAGTATATTCTACGACTTTATCCATTCTACTGGATGAGTGGCGCGGAAGGGAAAGAGAGGAAGCAACATAAAGGAGTTGGCTAACAGAACTATCTAAGGTATTACAGGGTTTGCCATGAGTAAGTGTTTCCTCTACTCACCACCTTGTCCGTCGATCACTTATACTTTACTAATAATTCTCCAAGGGCAACAGAAAAACAACCTGGCTAGCATCACTTTAAAGAAAATATTGTATCACTATCAAATGCATACTGAATGATCAAGATTCTTATTTCTCACTTGGGGTGAATAAGAGTGAAAATGACATTTCAATCTCCTCTTATCCACAACAAGCTGGCTAATCTGATCATACCCTAAATAAATGAATGATTATTGCACAAACATTCATTCCCGATTAAAATTATTATTACGGATGTTTGTTTGCTCATGAAATTAAAACAATTGAAATTATTCATGCAGTGATGAAATTTATTATACACAAATAGTTATAAATACACTAATTGGGGGTGGGGGTGGGAGTGGGGGTGGGGGATACTTTCAAGTACTCAAAAGCTCCGTTTGTTTGCCAGGTAATGGAATCTAAATTGGGAATCAGATATCTGGTAATCAGATTCCCGGTTATCTGATTTCATAATAGTGTTTGGTTGTGTCTAGAAAATAGAATATAGATCTTCTTAACGTTTAGTTCATGCACATTTTTTTTTTGGAAGAAGTATACTTAATTCATGCACATTTCATAAGAAATGAAATTCACATTTGAAAACTTTCATTAAATTAACTTTATTTTTAAGTTACTTTATTTGTATACGTTGTGTCACCTAAACTTGTGAAATTTTTATATTGAAAAAGTTAATATATTTTGATACTAACTGTAATATTGTACGCATAATTACTATTTAAATACTAACTATTAAAATAATAAATTAATTTGACTATGACACGTCAAAACAATTAATGGGTCCAAAATGTGAAGTACGAAAGTACGAACAATAGATTACTGAATATATATACACACACACGCACATATATATATATATGTGTGTGTGTGTGTGTGTACATATGTGTCTATATATATATATATATATATATATATATATATATATATATATATATATATAGGGTATGGATCAAATACATCCTTATACTTTAGGTAAGATATAAGATCCAATCTAGGCCATTTAAACCATTTGATCCCAAGGTCTATAATTAAAGCCATTATTTCGGTTTAATCTTTAATTTAATGATGATAGGGCATTTTAGTCAATAGGTCTAACAAACTCATGCAAATAACATGCAGGATCAAAATCCAATCCCTTATTATACGCAATAACAGATTCATCTTCCCTTTTTAATTATTCTTTCCAATTTCAGCCCACGGAAAGTTACGATTGATACAAAAAACCTTAAATTCATATTCAATTCATATATCATCAATTCAATGCATATATTCAATTCATAGATTCATCTTCCCTTTTTGTATATATATTATACAGTAAATTAATCACCATTATACAATATATTATATTACATTATACAGTTCATATAATGGGGTTATACAGTGTGGAATTAAATGCAATCCTCACAGTCAATTGAATGGAGAATGTGAGCAAATTAATTAAAATGTCAAAGCTAGCAGCTGCAGGCAGGCACATTAATTAATCACAGCTTCAGTTTTTTCCTCAACCCATGAAGAATAAAATTCTAGAATAAATGCATTAATTGACATTACTGTATAAACCATTATACAGTAGCTTATAAACCATTATACAACAGCTTATAAACCATTATACAATAAATACAACGGTGATATACAGTGTGTGATTAGTGACATACAATTAGTGATTTCAAACTATTATACAGTATCTTATAAACAACTATACAGTATATTATAACACATTATACAGTATCCTATAACCCATTATACAATGTGTGTTTAAACATCATATAATTACAATCTTATAAACCATTATACAGTATCTTATAACCCAGTATATAGTATCATATAAACCAATATACAGTATCATATAACCCATTATACAGTGGATACAATAGC
This sequence comes from Buddleja alternifolia, assembly GCA_019426215.1. Lineage (NCBI taxonomy): Eukaryota > Viridiplantae > Streptophyta > Magnoliopsida > Lamiales > Scrophulariaceae > Buddleja > Buddleja alternifolia. Next base: position 16,270,118 of record CM033403.1, read on the forward strand.
TAATAAACATTATACAATAACTAATTAATCCATTATACAATAGCTAATAAACAAATATACAGTAAATACAATGGTGATATACAGTGTGTGATTAATGACATACAATTAGTGATTTTAAACCATTATACAGTATCTTATAAACCACTATAGAGTATATTATAACACATTATACAGTATCTTATAATCAATTATACAGTGTATGTATATACATCATACAGTTACAATCTAGGGAATCGAGGCCCACAAAACTTAAGGTGTACATGGTCTACGCACAACATAAACTTCTCCAAGTCTTCTTCTTCATCTGGCGTCTCTGCAATTCACATTTCTTCCTTTCTTTCTTTTTTCCAGAATTCTCGAGGTACAGAGTTCTTGTAACTTCATATATCTTTCTATCTGATTCCTTGATCCATGATAATTGACGGATTAAAATCAACCTCTCAATTAATTGAACCCAAATAGGACAAAGCTCTCAATTATAAAGTATGTTTCTATAATTTGATTGAGTTAATTTTGGCAACAAGTTGAGAGATTGTAGGGGAGATTTCTTGCGTTTCAATTTCAGAGATTTTAGGGAGAATCTGGAGCCTTTTTTTTGGTATTTAGATGATGTATAATGACCTCAGTTGACTATTATACCCCTGATCCAATTGATGCCTATTTTTCCGCCTGTTTTTTCCTTCATTTTTGGACTGTTGGATTTAATGGATCCAATGGTGTAGATTGGGTCTTATATCTTATTTAATATAGGGTGTGTATTAGATCTTGACCCTATATATATATATATATATATATATATATAATTATACACATATATAATTATAGATCTTATTATCATGTAAATATATATTCAAATATAAAAGCTATATATGTAAATTGTATATATACAAATATACATATTTATTAATTTATACAATATATTTCCTTATATGATGAATTATAATAATTATATATATATAATATTTTTATTGATAGAAAAAGACATAATATGGATAATAAAAATGTCTAGCAAGTTTTATTTTCAGATTCCCCTGAAAAAGGGAACAAGAAATCCTCAAAGAAATACGGATTTAAATTTCTTATTTTGGGGTGCAAGATTTCCTGTTTTGAGAAATCTGATTCCTTTCCCATAATTTAAACAGTATTACCAAACACAGTAATTTATGTCAGGGAATCAAATTCTCAATTTTGATTTCATTTCTAGGCAAACAAACCAAAATATTCCCAAACAGTTTTTAGTCTGTTTTGACCAAATTATCACAAAGCATTTGCTGCTGAATGATTGACATACCGAGTAGTTGAGATTACCTATTAATGCATAAAGATATTGATGATTTTTGCTTTTCTTTTTAAAATCTTAGTATGTATATATATCACTTTTATAATTGCTGGTACTCAAAATGGATTATGATAACTGCTCAATGCTCCAACAACTAATCATTGAAATTATGCAGAAATAAGTATTGATCATAGTTATTGTGGAAATATAAAAAGTAGTTGTAGCTTAATAAGCGCCGGGGATAGAGGGTCTTCAGATATATAGGTAACATGAAATGAAATTAGTTAATTATGAAATAATCAGTGGCTGATATTAGGGAGCCTTTTAAGGTGTGGGGTCAAGTTTTGGTTCTGCATCAAATTGCTACCTGACCAGAGTATGTCATCCAAAATCTGATAATTCATATCTGGATCCGGGTCAACTCCCCAACCCCCAACCTCACGCTAATCAATTCATCGTAGAATTCCAAGTTGGGGAGGTATTTTGTGGGACCGAATTCTCTATTCCAAATCCTATTTCATCTGGTATTTCATTTAAGTGTAGAATAACAACGATAATAAAAACATAAAGATCAAATGGTACAAGAATTTATGTGATTCAGTAATTGCCTACATTCACGATAGAGAAGAGAGTTTTTCACGATTAACGAGAGAGGTACAAATTACAATGAATGTCAAAAATATAAACTAAACCTACCTCCTGATTTTATGACCTTTTGACGCCTAGGAGCCGAAGACATATCATTACGAAATATATGGCAAATATATAAAATATATTCATGTATCTATTCAAGAAAATATTTATACATCTGTCATACATATAAATACATGAAATAGCATATGGAAAACGATTTGGAATAGAAGATTTGGTTTGATATATTGCTAGATATTTACTTACAACATTCATGTGATATGTTTAATCAACAAACCCCATGCTATTTCTAAAAGGATATTTCCTGCCTCTCCAAATATTTTTGCCTGCGAATTTTACTGTGAGGATAAGGTTGTCGCCATACACTCATCAACACCGCGACCGCAGCTCACTCCTCCACCTATCACCTCTCGTTGCCCGCAGGTCCAAGCGCCAGCTGAGTAGTCCCGATTTGAGGTTGCTGTATTTTCGGAGATGGGGTGGCGACAACAATTTGCAGAGGGAGAGACGACAATGCTGATTTGGGAGGGAGAGGAGGCGATGCTGGTTTGTAAAAGGGGAGGCGACGAATGTGGTTGACTTGTAGAGGGGGAGGCGGCAAAGGAGGCGGTTGTACTGAGAGCAGTGGTCGGCAATGGGAGAGGCAGAGGATCTGGAAGGTGATGGACCGTGGTGGCTAAGGTAGAGTGGTGGGAGGTAGTGGTTGCCTGTGCTGGTTGCTTCAGAGCGTGGTGGCTGGTCTTGGTTTATATGTGTGTATATATATTATTAAATTTATCTTTTATAACTTTAAAACAACAAAATATGTATATTTATATAAGAAAAAAATTACTCTCACACCCTCTGTAGTAGGCCTAATTACAAATATACTCTCAACTTTTTTTTTATTACTCACACCTCCTGTAGTTTACGAACATCTACATCCATTAACTGCTATTAGGGTTACACTAGAGTTCCGTTAAATTTTTGTGATCTAACTAGAATGCCCTTATAATTAATGTTATTGAGTTTTTTCAATCAGAAATTGAAATCTTGAAAAAAAAAAAAGAAATACAAAAAACATTAAATAAATATTCAAAATATTAGAAACTATTATATAAATATTAGAAATATCTGAAAAATATGAAAAGTGTTTATTAAATATAATAAATTATTATAAAAATATTTTAATGGTATAAAAAATATGTACTAGATGATAGAAAAAACTAAAAAATAGAATAAATATTTGGTAAATATTAAAAATTATTATAAAAATATTAGAAAATATCTAAGCAATATATAAGAAAAATTAGTAAATGTTAAAAAATATCTGGAAAATAGAAAAATAGTAAATATTAGAAATTATTATATAAATATAAAAATCTATTTAAAATTATAAAAACTAGCAAAAGAAAATATCTTTAAAATATAAAAAATATTTCATAAAAATTAGAGATTATTATAAAAAATTTAAAAAGTATCTTAAAATTTTAATTGTTTAGTAAGTGGTTGAAATATGTGAAACATATGAAAAATATTGATAAATGTTTAAACAGATTTGAGAAATAAAAAACATATATAGTAAATGTTAGAAATTATTATAAAATATCTTAGAAATAGAAAGCAAAAATTAGTATATGTTAGAAAATATCTATAAAATAGAGAAAATATTTAATCAATATTATAAATTATTATAAGTGAAATATCTTAAAAATATAAAAAATACTTATCAAAGTTAGAAGATATCTTAAGAATACAATAAAAAAAATTATGAAAAATATGTTAAAAAATATGTGAAAATAGAAAAAATATTTAGTAAAATTAGGAATTTGTTATTAAAATATTAGAAAAAATCTTTAAAATATAAAAATAAATTAATAAATGTTAGGAAATATCTTTGAGAAAGATTATAAATGTTAGTAATATCTGAAACGTATAAAAATATTAAGTAAATATTTGAAATTATTATTAAATATTTATAAAATATAAAATGTATTTAGTAAATATTAAAAATATCTGAAAAATTTATCATAAACATATTAAAAAAGCATGAAATACATATAAAATGTATTTAATTTGATTTTTCAAGAAATAATATTTCTGAATTTTCAAAATTTAAAAATCCAGAAAAAAAAGAAAAATGAATAGGACAAACGTTAAAGACCAGCATCTTCTACGTCGGCCACTGGCCCCTCCCCGTCACCGAATCGGCGACCTCGTCACCTCGCCACCCCAAAGCCTTGATAGTGTTGGGTGTCCGGAGAGCTATCTATTGGCTTGACAATTAGATTGAAAACACTATGACAGTCTTGTCTTTGATATCATATTGAATTAATCATTGACAACCCTGTCTTTTTCGTATATTCTTTAATTAGTCTAGATAAAGATTTCATGGATTATTTATTTCTAGGGAAGTGGTCATGTTGGTCGCAAGTGGCATACGGGGGGGGGGGGGGTTTGAATAGACCTTGAAGTCTTTTTCGACTTCAAAACAATTCGTATTAAAATTGGTTTGGACGCTTGAAAATGTAAGGGCTTAACTGAGCGTCTACTCGAAGACTGTTTTATAAAGTTAACTTAGACTTCAAGATTTGAATACTGTAGCCAAATAGGTTTAAGCGTTCAGTTCTTTAATCAGTGTTCGCACGGCGGAATGTTTTAAAGTCTTCTCTTTGAAAGTTTTAGCGTTCCAAGATGTAACTAAATTATTTAGCGTTTGATTGAGTTTCACTTAACAAATGTATGCAATGATATGATAGTAAGGAAATTGATTGTAAAGTAATAAACACAATATTTGTAAGGTTCATTGGGTGGTGTAATCCCAGCTACGTCCTTCTTCTCCTTGAACACTTGGAGGCAATCCACTAAAATGATTCTCAAAGAATCACACAGAATCTTCTACAAATTAGGGAGAGATGGATTTCGATGACTTGAGCTTCTTGGTCACACAGATTTCTGCTCCAAGACATTTCTATCCCCTTGCTTCTTTCACCCAGAAATATTGCAAGTATCCAACTTCGACTTCACACGGATCGCAAGGCTTGGATGAGGTTTTTCTAACGGTTTGTTTGATTTTGATAAAGTTCAAACAACTTGGTCATATCTCAATATTAATGTAGGTTTCTTCGAAAAGAATATTTGAGATATTGGTTGACTGTCTCAGGAATTTAAGAAAAGCAAAGAGAATGTTTGATTGAATACTCTGGCTTTTCTGAGAGTTTTAGTACTTGAGATTTCAATACAACAGCAATTTGGCTTGGAATACGATTGTTGTTTTGGCTTGTTGTTGAAGTCCTATTTATAGGCATTCTTGGAAAAAGTGTCCATTTGACACATGCACAGGCGTGTGTCTCTCACTTCCGCGAGTGAACAGCTTTTGTCCTTTTTCCTAAAAATCTACTGCACAAAAGTTGGTGCTGCAGTCTATGAATAGTTGACAGTCCAATAGGGTGGCTTCTCCGTACGTCCGAAAGAGCTTAAAACATTTAATGCACTTATCAGCATTTAATGTATTTGAATTAAATGCCCGTTGACAATTAATGATCTGAGAATATTTGCATTAAACTCCTTCTGGACTTGGAAATAAATTCAGGTGACACTTGGTCATTGATAGACGCTCAATCACTTACTGAATGATTTCTGTCCTTAATCAATGCTTGATATAGCTTGATGCTTGGACGCTTGGAATCTTCATCTTCATTTAGACTTCAGATACTTGAGTCTTCAAACTTAACTACTGATAAGCTCACTCAGAAATTATCAGACTCTCAGTCTAAAACTACTTAGCCTAACAATCTAGAATAAAAATAAAACAAAGCGTATAAAGCCTATTACAAATCTAACGCTCAAAGCCTATACATGATTTCTAATAAAATCAAACTTACATATTTTGGGGTCTAAAATAGAATCCTAATTGTCATATTTTCCCCTTTTTGATGATGACAATACTTACTCTTTTATAATTCAAGAGTTGGACAACCAAAATAAAAGTTAGCTTTGGTTAGTTAAAGTTAATTAAGCTTCAACGAGATGTTTCAGCTGAAAATGCACTTTATATATATCAATGAGAGTACAAGCATTTTACAACCAAAACAAAATCAAGACTTGAGAGATAAGAATATAGATAATGCAAATTAATATCTCTAATGACTTGGTTTAACTTTGTATTTCTTGGGCATTTCAGCTCGGATCGCTTCAGTTATTTGGTCTTCCAGAGTCATCATTGCATCATGATCTTTGTCAGTTACTAGCTTATTCTCTTCCTTTTGTCTCTTCTTGAAAGCAGCAAAGTGTTTGTCCCATTCAAACATGTCAATACCAATATACCTTAGGAAAATTCTGAATGTTCGGTTGAAGTCAGACATCCGCCTCTCTTCAGCTATAATCCTTGGATCAGTGGGCTCTAGGATAGACGCTCTTTGAAGAGGGATGTCAAATTGTTCAAGCGTTGCTCGAGAAGGTATTGGTAGATCAGGATAAAGTGCTATTGGAGGATTTCTTAATGTTCTACTGGGCGCTCCAGCAGAAGCTATTACTCCAGAAGCAGTTACCCAAGATCAGTATGAGTATCTTTGCTCTAAAATCTGCGCAGGAGGAGGAAGTATTTGTTGGCGCTTCGGCGGCGGAGGAGGATCCTGAGTTTTTGAACTAGATGTTTTTCTCTTCTCCCCTTTTCTCTTCTCTTCCCCCTTACTGCCATCATCAGTCTACATGAAGTGTTCAGTGAGTAGACTGACTTGACTAGCAATCTGAGCCATAGAAGCTGTGAGATCATGAGGCGCTTGTCAAAATGTTCTTTCATGGCTATTTGATTTGCCCTATTAGCGCCAGTCAATGAGATCTCGAGAGAGTTAATGCGCTTATCAAAGTGTTCTTTCAAGGTTAGTTAGTTTGCCCTTATAGCTTCATGTATGACTTGAAATTCTTTAAAACACTCACCAACTGCCGCTTGAGCTCCACCGCGCATATGAGCAACTTGGGTGCTCATGTTCTGAGACTCAATCTTGGCTAAATCAGTCTTGAACGAATGGAGGACTTCTTCATTTTGAGTGGCATGATTACCACTTCCTCCAGAACTGATTTCAATAAAGGCTTAAAAGTTTGGCTCACATCCGAAGGAACCACTTGAGTAGCCGATCGCTTAAACCTGGATGTGTGCTTTAGTAAGTCAAGAGAGACTTGATATGCTGGATCAAAGATTGTTCCACATGCTTAGATTGGAAGATCCTCAGCAACATCAGAAACTGCTATAACAGTAGGAGCAGAAGCGTCAGGATGAACCTCTGATGGAGACGCTTGAGCTAGTTCCTCAGCAGACGCTGGAATACTGGACGCTTCAAAAGCAAAAACTGGAGCAAATTCCACAGGCGCTTCCTCAAGCACTGACTCCTGTTAACGAAAGTCAATGAATTGGAAATTCAACCTGGCTAAGGGTATGCTCGCAAGGAAGTCTGATGCACCATCAAGTAATTCATAGATTCTTCGAGTTGGCAAGCAAGAATAGTGAATAAATGTGCAAAGTGGACTATCCATGACCCTGATATACATGGGATCTAAGATATCCAGCACATGATTCGAAAAGATCTTCGATGGCGCCTGATAAATGGAAAATATCATGTCTGAGCAGCAATGCTTGGAAAATCCAATCAACCTATCTGTTGGAAAATGTTGAAGTCGTTGAGATTCAGGCACATAAGAGTTGTAGTACTCTTCCAAGTAGGGATAGATAGATTGAGCAATCCCTTGATTCCGTTCCAGAAGAGAGAGAACAAACTCGTAGTGGTTGAGTACGTCCTTTCTGATAGAGGGGAGCAGTGTAAATCCTTGAAAGGATCTGATTACGGAACCATTCCATTGTCTAAGATTTTGTCGACAAGAGAGAGGAGTCATGATCTTCACCATCATGTTGAGATTATTGTCGTAGTGGCTAGGAGAGAAGTTCAAACAACATTCTGGTAAGCTGCCACTGGTAGACACTTGAGCGTTGAAGCGGAGAAGAGTTGTTGAAAGTCTGTGCAGCGCTTGGCGCAAACACTGCTCTGTCTGATGGTGAACTAGAGGTAGCTTGAGAACAGGCCCAACTCGTTGTTGAAGCTTCTTTAGGAAGTACTCGGCAAATTGACGCTTCTTGTCATACATGCCTATGCCAAAAAGATGGGTAGTTTTGACCAACTCTTGGAAAGTGTATCTATTGCCCATATATGCTTCAACCCAATTGACCTCAGTCATGCAATAATCAGCACCTGCATTGACTATAGCTCGAATGTCTTCATGGTGAATGTCCCTGATTTAAAGCGGTATCTATTGGTTTGATAGCTAACATTCCAGACGCTGTCAAGATACGCATCAACTTCTTCTTGAATCACATCCGTTAGAGATGCTGGACGCTCACCGGCATGAACTTTTTTATTTTTCCAAAGACGAAGTGGGTTGGCTGAATGTATATTTTCATTGTTGTGCACCACTTCTAGAAAGTGAGAGTAGTCTTCTCTATTTAAAAGTTCCTCTGTTGGATTGAGAAATTCAACAGGTATATGCTCATAGACTCTTATGCTGTAGTCTCTTGGAGCAAAACCGGTTGGTTTATTGTGCCCCATGTCCCTATAGTAAGCCAGATCCACATCACATCTGGGAGTCCTACCACCTTGTCTTTCTTGTTGGATGGCAACAGATGCAGGAATCTGACCAGGAGTTTTACCAAGTTGAACAGCCAGATAGTATGCTTTCTCGATCTCTGTCAACTCTGTGTTAAATAATGTGTCCTGGATAGTCCGATCAATGTCAATCAGCAAGGCTACTTCATTCTCCGCAATGATGTATCTTTCTTCATTGTAACCTACGGGGATGAAATCTTCTGCAAGCGCTGGTGGCATATAATTGATTGAATGATCAATCGTATTTAGTGGGTCCAGCTTGAAGAAATGTCTGGGTACTATAACGTCTTCAGCAACGCTCGGACCATCTGAGCGTGCCTCTATTATGACTTCTGAAAAATGTAGTGGTTGGACCCCTTCCGATGTAGGTTCCTCGGCATCCTCTGCAACGCTTGTTGCAACATCTTTGGCAATAGCCACCACTTCTTCCATGTCAACATCTAGATGGACATCGATTGACGCTTCAGCAGCAACTGGAACAATAGCTGTAGCACACGAACTATCCTCTATAAGAGCATGATCTTCTACAGATGTAGGAAAAGAAATGTTATGGGAAGAAATAAACTTACCCTGAGAACTTGTCTCAACAGCAACTTCTTGAGCGCTTGGATCAAAGGTCTCAGGCTCTTCAAGAGTAGGAGCAGCTTGACGCTTGCTTGTCCTGGAACGCTTGAAGATTTTCTTTACGTTGACTCCTTCAACGAGCTTAAGAGTTTGGGCAAGAAGGGCAGCAATTGGTTCCTCGGAGTCGATTTGTTTGATAATACCCTCCAACTTCCTTCGCTTAATCAAAGAAATCTTGTCCTCCTCATCTTCATCAGTTTCCTCATCGTCCTTGGAAGGAGATGGAATAGCTTGAGCTTTAGTCTTTCTGAGAGGCCTCTTCTTTGTAACAGTCGGACGCTTCATAGCTTCTACTTGAGCTGGGACGCTCAGCTCCTTCGTTTGACGCTTCGCGTACCTATTGACACTCAGATAATGGTCTTGCAGCACCACCAACTCGGGGAGGATGGAGAAGATTAGTCAAAATTCTCTTCCCCAGCAACTTGGCCTTGGCCAACGGAAGCCCCCGAAGAGTGAATACACTCTGCTCTGTACAGCAGATCACTCAGAATAATCCCATAGGGTTTGTTTGTGGCGCTCAAACTGTCCTTAAATCTTCCAAACACATACTCACTACAATTTATCTTGATGCTGAGTATTGTAGTCATCATCTGAAATTGCATCGGATTGACCTTATCAAAGGTTCCTACCCTGTATTCGATTATCTTGTTGTAGAAATCAGCCATTAATCGATACTTCGGCACTATTTCTTTTTTCTCAAAGTACTGTTTGTATGGTGCACCATCATATGCACTCATAATAGTCCATTCTTCTTGAATTGGTTATTGAGTAACACAGTCTAATGCCTCACCCTCATTCGGCAGATTAAAGTTCTTGGCAATGGAAGCAGCAGAAAGGATGAATTCCTTCTGAGACTCCTTCTTTGATAAAAAAAGGGGCAAGAGATAGACTTCTAGTCCTCTGAAAGTTGAGCAGTCTTCCAGAAAGTGTTGACTTCATCCGTAAACACATAAGAATACTTTGTCAAGAACGTCTGAAGCCCAGACTTGGCCACAGATTCCATCATATCCTTCATGTTTAGCTGGTTCTGGTCATATAAAAAATTTTCAGTCCACCACAAGGCCTTCAGTAACCTTGATGGTGACTTCAGTAGTGTTTACAGATTTCTTGGGTGCCATTTGAATGTTTTGAAGAAGATGAACTGAGATTTGCTTTGAAAGAGAGAAAGAGTAATTTTGCAGATAGTTTGAGTGAAGGTAAATAATTTTTCTGCAAAAATTATGTTTTTAAATGACACGGTAAGAAAATTTTAAAACTTGTGTTCTCTCGTCTCAGTAGGATTTAGACGCGTGTAAAGTTATTTAATCTCAGCCATGGATGTTTTTAACCGCGGATGCGAATTTTGGGCAAGAGAGAGAAGTTACATTTGGTAACTCTCATATATAATGATTTGAAGTCCGAGTTAAAGTTTTAAAAACATTTGGTATTTTCAAAGTGTAATGCACGCGTCTGATGGTACACTGACACGAACACAAATACGTACTAACTATGAACCGTCATTTTGAAAAGTTTTTGATTACACGCCAGTTTGATGTGATAGAAATGTGTGAATAGAGTTCAAGATGGACTTTTGAGTCTATCCATTACGTCATTAAGCGTGTAAAATTTATGCATGAATTTTATAAACAATTTTATATTAAGTGTTGAATGGAATGAGTTCCACGCTTAACATATATCACTTGTTATATGTTATATCTGTTGTAAGATTTATGTTGACGCTTGAGATTAAATTCCTTTTATGTTTGAGCGACCAACATATCATGCTTAAATAATACTAAGCGTTTGTTGGTCCCAAGTGGCATACGAAAGGGTCTAAAAGGGGGGGGGGGTTGAATAGACCCTGAAGTCTTTTTCGACTTCAAAAAGATTTCGTATTAAACTGGTTCTGGACGCTTAAAAAGGGAACGCTTGACTGCGCGTTTTCTTAGAAATATAGACGCTTAGGTTAAGCTTCTAATGAAGACTGTTTTTAGAGAGGTAACTTAGACTTCAAGATTTGAATACTTTAACCGAGTGGGTTTAAGCGTTCAGTTCTTTAATCAGTGTTAGCACAGCGGAATGATTTTTCTAGTCTTCTTTTGAAAGCTTTAGCGTCACCAGAGGTTTCTTAGTTGCTTAGCGTTTGATTGTATTTTACTTAGTCAATTTATGCAATGATATGATATGATATGATTGACTGAAAGGTAAATAACACAATATTTGTAAGGTTCGTTGGGTGATGTAATCCCAACTACGTCCTTCTTCTCCTTGAACACTTGGAGGCAATCCACTAAAGTGATTCTCAAAGAATCACACAGAATCTTCTACACAATAGGGAGAGATAGATGTCGATGACTTGAGCTCCTTGATCACACAGATTTCTGCTCCAAATCACTTCAATCTCCTTGCTTCTTTCACCCAGAAATGATGCAAGTATCCAACTTCGACTTCACACAGATCGCGAGGCTTGGATGGGTTTTTCTAAAGCGATTTGTTTGATTTTGATGAAGTTCAAACAACTTGGAAATATCTCAGTAGGAAAGTGGTTTCTTCGAAAAGAATATTTGAGATATTTGTTGACTGTCTCAGGTTTGAAGAAAAGCAAAGGGAATGTTTTCTTGAATATACTGGCTTTTCTGAGAGTTTAAGGAATGAGACTTCAATGCAACAGCAATTCGACTTGAAGATTAATTGTTCTCTTTTTTTGGCTTGTTGTTGAAGTCCTATTTATAGGCATTCTTGGAGAAAGTGTCCGTTTGACACATGCACAGGCGCGTGTCTCTCATTTCCTGAAAATCTGCTGCACGAAAGTTGGTGCTGCAGTCTGAGATAGTTGACAGTCCAATAGGGTGGCTTCTCCGTACGTCTGAAAGTGCTTATCACATTTAATGCTCTTATCAGCATTTAATGCATTTGAATTAAATATCCGTTGGTATTTAATGCTTCGGGAATATTTGCATTAAACTCCTTCTGGACTTAGAAATAAATTCAGGTGACATTACTTCTGTCCCATAAGGAAACGCTTGATGTAGCTGGTCAATTGGACGCTTGGAGACTTTTATCTTCTTTCAGAAATTAGGCGCTTGAGTTTTCGAACTTTACCACTGATAAACTCACTCAGAAATTATCAGACGCTCAGCCTAAGACTACTTAGCCTAATAATCTAAAGCAAAATAAAACAAAGCCTAATAAGCCTATTACAAAACTAAAACTTCAAGGCTTATACAAATTTTCTACTAAAATCAAACTTACATATTTTGGGGTCTAACACAAAATCCTAATTGTCATCATCAAAACATCTAACATGAAATTCCTAACAGCGTTGATGATCTATGCATATGGAAGTTTTTGATCATTGACGATTACAGATATGTTCAAGTACAATTTTAAGGTTCCCCCTAAATTTGATAACTTGTAACAACTTTTCAAAAATCTTTTGGACATAAATAAAGTAGATTCCCTTGAAATTATATGTCTAATAAAAGTATGATGCATAATGATTAAGCGTTTAAATCAATCATACCTAATTCACTTCTTAAAGTGAGAAAGCGTTGTTCATTGAGAGCTTTGGTGAAAATATCTGCCAATTGTTTGTCAATTCCAATAAAGTGCATGGAGATATCTTTCTTTTGAACATGGTCACGAAGAAAATGGTATCTAAGGTCAATATGTTTGGTTCTGGAATGGAGAACAAGGTTTTGAGTCATCGCTAGAGCGCTTTGGTTATCACAATGCATGGGGGTTGGACCTAGGATTATTCCATAATCTCTAAGTTGTTGTCTCATCCATAACACTTGTGCACAACAACTTCCTGCAACTACATACTTGGCTTCAGCTGTAGAAGTAGTTATCGATTGTTGTTTCTTACTATGCCATGAAACTAACCTATCACCTAGAAATTGACATGTACCACTAGTACTCTTTCGATCTATTTTGCAACCTGCAAAATCTGCATCTGAGTAACGAATTAGTTCAAAAGGAGAATCCCTTGGATACCATAAGCCTACATTTTGTGTGTCTTTTAGATACTTAAGGATTCTCTTGGCAACAATTAGGTGTGACTCTTTAGGATCAGCCTGAAAACATGCACACATGCATACCGAAAACATAATATCAGGTCTGCTAGCAGTAAGATAAAGAAATGATCCAATGATACATCTATAATTAGTGATATCGACCTTCTTCCCACTTTCATCTTTATCTAACTTAAGCGTTTGGCTCATTGGAATTTTTGAAGATGATGCATTTTCTATACCAAATTCCTTAATCATATCACGTGTATATTTAGCTTGGTTAATAAATATGCCATTAGGGAGTTGTTTAACTTGTAATCCTAAGAAGAAAGTTAATTCACCCATCATGCTCATTTCAAATTGTTCTTGCATCATTTTTAAAAATTTCTCACACAGACGCTTGTTGGTAGAACCAAATATATTATCATCAACACAAATTTGGACTAAGAGAATATCTTCGTCATTGGTAATTTTAAATAACATTGTATCAACGCTGCCTTTTGAAAAGCCTTTACCAATAAGAAAAATAGAGAGAATGTCATCCCATGCTCGGGGTGCTTGCTTAAGCCCATAAAATGCTTTATCTAGCTTGTAGACCATACCCTTACCATGGCTGTTGATGAATCCTGGTGGTTGCTCCACGTATACTTCTTCTTAGAGTTTACCATTCAGGAAAGCACTCTTCACGTCCATCTGATACATCGTAAACTTGTTGAATGCTGCATACGCTAGAAACATGCGGATTGCTTCAAGACGGGCAACAGGAGCATATGTCTCATCAAAATCAATACCCTCTTCTTGGAAATAACCTTGAGCAACAAGTCTGGCCTTGTTCCTTATCACAGTGTCATTCTCATCCATCATGTTTCTATAGACCCATCTAGTCCCAATAACTCCTTGGTGAGTTGGCCTTGGTACTAGAGTCCAAACCTTACTACGATCAAACTGATTAAGTTCTTCTTGCATGGCTTCAATCCAACTCGGATCACATAACGCTTCAACCACTTTCTTAGGTTCCATTTGAGATAGAAAGCTTGCGAACATGGCCTCATTGAATGTAGCGGCCCTAGTCCTAACAAGCACTTCAATATCTCCAATAATCTGCTCAGGTGGATGATCACGTAGCCATAGTCTATCAGCCTGGAAAGGGTTAAGAGGTTGAACAGGCGCTTGATTCACTTGCTCAGACTCTTGACTCTTCTCTTGCATAGGTGCTTCAAATTAACAGATCCTTCTTTGCTCTTGATGATCACTCTCTTCATGATCATCAGCATATCTTACATTGTTATCCGAAATAACCTCACGAGTAATCTTAGGAGGGGGCACTAAGATCTCATCATCTTTGTCATTATCATCATCAATGGTAATCTTAGACGCTTGATGACATAGATCTTCAACTCCTACACCATTCACATTAACCTTACTCAGTTCTTGGTTAGCGTCATCAAAAACAACATGAATAGATTCCTCTACCTTCGATTTGATCTTGTTTAGGGTGCAAAAATTCTTTCCATTCTTAGCGTAGCCTAGAAAGATTCCCTCATCCGCTTTAGGATCAAATGTCTTTAGGCTTTAGGATCCATTATTATGGATAAAACATTTAGAACCAAATACGTGAAAGTATGAAACATTTGGCTTACGTCCCTTTCATAGTTCATATGGAGTTTTCCCATGCTGTTTGTTGATCATGCAACGGTTTTGAGTGTAACATGCAATGTTGATCGCTTCGGCCCAAAACCTAAGAGCAAGCTTGGACTCTGCTAACATCATCCTAGCGGCTTCCTTGAGCGTTCTGTTCCGGTGCTCAGCAACACCATTCTGTTGGGAAGTTCTGGGAGCTGAATTCTCATGATGTATCCCATTCTCTGCACAAAACTTCTCAACAACCTTGTTAGTAAACTTAGTACCGTGATCGCTTCTTATTCTTGAAACCTTGAGATTTTCAATGTTTGAAATTGCCGAATAAGCGTTGTTAACTTGTCACATGTCTCATCTTTGGATGAAAGAAATTCCACCCAAGTAAATCGAGAGAAATCATCAACTATTACCAAAGTATAATTTTTACTGCTCACACTGATCGTTTGAAACAGGTCCAAATAGATCCATGTGAAGTAGTTCAAGTATTCTAGAGGTAGATAGATGAGGCTTTCTCTTGAAAGATGATTTAACTTGTTTTCCCATTTGACAAGCGTCACAAAGGCATCCTTGTGAAATGGTCCATTTGGTAATCCCTCTACAAGACTTAGATTTATAAGCTGAGAGATTGTCTTAAAGTTGAGGTGATTCATTTTTCTATGGCATAACCAACGCGTTTTAGATTCACTTTTAGCAACAAAACATGTTGGGTTGTTATCAATTGTTGAACCCCAATCTACTAGATACACATTGTTTGTTCTTTTACCTTTCAATTTTAGTAGATTTAGTCTTAGCGTCGTTTATATAGCAACAGTCGCTTGAGAACTTGACTTCAAAGCCTTTATCACAAAATTGACTTATGCTTAAATAAATTATGCCTAAGACCCTCAACATAATAAACATCACTTATCATGATGTTCCCCCTATGCACAGTATCTATACCTTTGGTTTTACCTTTGGAGTTGTCACCAAATACAACCTGAGGCCATTGGCAGCTCGATAGTTGATCAGATCCTTGGAGCCTGTCATGTGCCTTGACGACCCACTATCGATGTATCAAACAGATGTATCGGCTCTAGCTCTAGGTACCTACCATCAAAAGGAAAGTTATATTTCTATTTAGATACCCATTGTTGCTTGGGTCCTTTAACATTAGTAGCATTGTTAGTTTGCATTAGAACTTTAGGAACCCATATTTTCTTAATCTTCATTGCGGGAGGATTAGCCTTCTTGGGTTTCACATTGTGTTGTGTGTGCATTTTGTTCACCTTGTGCTGTGTGTGTTTTTTGGGTGTATAATAATATCCTTGATTATAATAGTAATCATAATCATAGTCATCATAGTAGCGATAATATGACCAAGACCATTGTGGATATTGACGCTGGTATTTTCTTGGCGCTGGCTTGGGGTGCACTTTTGGTGTTGGACGCTTAGCACTTGATTCACAGTGGTTAGGTTAATCCTTAGCTTTTTGAGTGTTTGGATGAACCTTTCTTTGTGAATCATTTGCTTTCGCCTTTCCCATGCCTGAGTCAGTTTTGGCTTTCTCATTTGGCCTCGTACCATTGTCGCTTGATTCATTTGGTGTTTGACTTTGTGAACCTTTCTCAACAAAGAAAACACCCTTTCTTTTGTTGTTTGCCGTAACGTTAGATTTGTTTGGTTGTTTATCTAATTTATTGCATCCTAAATTGGTCTTTTCACCAAATAACCTTATTACCTCAGTCATATTGTCTAGCTTTCTTGACGCTTTAGACAATGATGAGACGAGATGTTCTGATTTAGCAAGTCTAACAATCAGTTCAGCTTCTATCTTAAATATTATATCAAGATCACTTTTCAGATTGGTTATATCACTTTCAAGTGATTTGTTCTTCTCAATGCATTGTTGCTGAACTTGTAACTCTGCTTTGAGCATCACATTATCACTCTTGAGTGATGAAATGATATCGAAGTGGTTTCGATATAATTTGGCGGCATCTTGACAATCTTTATAGTATTCATTTACTTTGTGAAGTAATTCATCATATGAAAGAGGATAAGATAATTCAGTGTTTACCTGAGGGGACGCTTCATCATCTCTGGCTATGAGATAAATAAGCGCTGAGTCATCCACTGGCTCATCATCATCACTACTCTCCTCTGATGACTCCGAATCTTCAGGTACGGACGCTTGTTCTAACTCCGCTAGAAAACCTTGTTGACGAAGATTACTCCTGAATTGGTTTCTATCCAAGTAATCCTACCTTGAAAGCTTAGATACGTTTGGATAAGGGCAATTTACCTGGTAGTGCCCTGGTTTCCTGTAATAATAACAAAGATTAGTTTCATCTTTTGTTCATTCGTTAACCTTGCAGTGTGTGGTTTTGAGACCACGAGCGCTGAGAGATTATGTTGAGTAGACGCTTGGTACTGAATAGGTGCTGAAGGAGAAGGTGCAGAATATTGAGGCACTTGATACTGTTGTTATACTGGAACAGGCACTTGATATGAACTCTTTCCTTGATGTTTAGGACTATTTTCTTTCTTTTCATATCTTAAGAACTTTCTGAATCTATTCAGAAGCACTAGTTCCTCATCCTCACTGATATCCGAAACCTTTCCCTTGTTACCCGATTTACCCTTGATTGATGTTATAAGCGCTGCAGACTCAATTACCGGACTGCTCACAACATCACTGGCTGAATTCAACTCAAACTCAAATGCTTTGAGCTCTGAAAAGGCATCTTTTGGAGTTAGAAGATCCAACATGTTCGATTCTCTCATTGATGTTGTCTTCATCAAGAATCTACTGGGTAGACTTCTAAAAATCTTAACCACCATTTCTCGGTTTTGTAAACCCAAACCCAAAGATGATAATTCTGTAACAAGAGCTGTAAATCTTATGTCCAATTGCTCTAAAGTCTCATTGGGTAACATCTTAAAACTGTTAAATCTTTCCTTGGCAATGGAAAGCTTATTCTCCTTGATCTGAGCTGAACCACCACAAATTATGGCCAACTTATCCCATATCTCCTTAGTAGTAGTACAAGACTTGACCTTGTTGAATAAGTTGTCATTATCACCAATAGCCGTATATAAAGCATTACGACAAACATTGTCCAGATTAGCTCTTCGACGCTCATCAGTGGACCACTCTTGTTTTGGTTTCTCAACATAACCATCCGGGGTCTCTTCCGTGGCTCCGGGTGCTCGGGTGATAACCTTCAGAATTTGTATCGGTCCATCTGAAAGAATATCACACATTTCGTCATCACATGAGCAAAGATATGTAAATGCTTTGACCTTCCAGGAATCTTAATTTGATTCGGTCAACTTGGGAACTTTAGCAAATGCCATGGAAAAATTAAAAGCAACTAGTTTTGAAAAGGATCTAAACAAGTTGTTGTGCTTGAAAATTTTAAAATTTCAACTTTAACCGCTCTGATACCACTTGTTGGTCCCAAGTGGCATACGAAAGGGTCTAGAAAAGGGGGGAGGGGGTTGAATAGACTATGAAGTCTTTTTCGACTTCAAAAAGATTCGTATTAAAATTAGCTTGGACGCTTGAAAATGTAGGCACTGAACTGAGCGTCTACTCGAAGACTGTTTTATAAATTTAACTTAGACTTCAAGATTTGAATACTATAACCAAATAGGTTTAAGCGTTCAGTTCTTTAATCAGTGTTAGAACAACGGAATGTTTTAAAGTCTTGTTCCATGGGCAATGACCTTGTGGTCAGTGCACGCACAAAGATCCATACTTGGATGAGTATGAGATTGAATGACTCGGTATGGACTCCTTGTTGGTTCCGTGTCGTACTAGGATCCTTCAATTTCGTAGTGTAAGATTAGTCCTCTGACTTGAGATGTCATGTCTGAAAGGCACACTGCCCACTCCACTTTGATATACACGTGAATTCTATGATAATCATATTGCAGCATATGTTAAGTGTAGTCTGGTGGTGTAACTAGATAGATGACATTAGATACGGGATCCATCCACGGCTTAAAGCCTGGTATTTCCTATATTGTTGCACAAGCTGAATGATCGATAAAAGACTCCGGCCGGAGCGTTGTCTCACAAGAGGGAGTGAGGTCCCATTAAAGACCAAATCATTAGTATTCCAATACAGTCATAGTTTCTGGGTTATTAGGGTTTCAACCGGAGCCAAACCATAGACTTCAGACAAGAAAAAAATGGAAGGATTCTACTCACATAAAGATTGTAACCTGGAGAGGTTAGCGGTTCATCGTTAACATCTAGGAAGTCATGGCGTTGTTGCTAGACGCCGAACCATGACGAATAGGTGCCTTGAATTAATATGGTAAAATTAATTCAAGGCCTAATTAATTAATTAAGCCAATTTGGACATTGTCTAGCCTTTCGGGTGAGGACCTATTGCTAGCTTGTTAATGAGCCTAAGGGGTCACACACTAACTTAGTGTAGTACTTAGGTCTAAATTAATTCTTAATGAATTAATGGAGAGATTAATTAATAGGAATTAATTAATCGGGAAAAAAGAATAAATTAATTAAGTTGTCTTAATTAATAAAAAGTCTTATATTTAGTATTGAAATATCAAGTTAGGATAGGACTAATAATTTAGTGGAATAACTAATTTAATGTAGAGTAATAGAATTAATTGAGTGGGCTTAATTAATTTTAGTCTAAGTAATTTAATTGGGTTAAGATGGAATCAATTAACTAGTGGGATAATTAATTAAATAGGAACAAGATCAATTAGTTAAGTAGTGGGATATTTATTAATGTGCTTAGACTAATAAAGAAGAAAAGGAAGGAGACTGCCAGGGCTTGGAAGCCCTGGCAGTATACACCTATAAGAGCCGTGTACTGAGGATTTTTATATCCCCAATATACACGCATGTCTCACTTATTCTAAGGGAAATTGTTTGTCTTCCTTTCCTTCAATCTCTGCAGTAGAGCCTATACACTATTCCAACCATTTTCTCAACAAGCCAAATATTCGATCTCTTTAGGCTAGCACTGAAAAAGAGGATCGAGGGTACGAGTTAAGGTGTGGATACGCTTAGAAGTGTTTTCTCTGTCAAGACACTGGAGCAAATCAATTCAAGATCGAAGATCAAAGTGAAGCGGAGATTAATGTGAAGAAACCAACCGGTGGAAGATCTTCAAAAGATAAATGTCGTAAGGAATTCAAGCGAGGGAAAATCTGTTGGCGAAAGATTACCAAACGCAGCGGAAAAATGGAATTTAAAACATTTAGGATTTTTCCCATAACAGGATTGTTGGTCCCAAGTGGCATACGAAAGGGTCTAGAAGGGGGGGGTTGAATAGACCCTGAAGTCTTTTTTGACTTCAAAAGATTTCGTATCAAAAGGTTTTTGGACGCTTGAAAAGGTAGACGCTTGAAGTGTCTAACGCTTGACTTAAGCGTTCACTTAAAATACTGGTGCTTTGGCGAAGCGTCTGATGAAGACTATTTTATAAAGTCAACTCAGACTTCAAGAATTGAATACTTTGACCAAGTAGGTTAAGCGTTCAGTTCTTTTAATCAGTGTTAGCACAGCGGAATGATTTTTGGAGTCTTCCATTTGAAAGTTTTAGCGTCACAAGAGGTTTCTTAGTTGCTTAGCTTTTGATTGTGTTTTACTTATGCAATGATATGATAGATGAAGGAATTGACTGAAAAGTAAATGACACAATGTTTGTAAGGTTCGTTGGGTGGTATAATCCCAACTACGTCCTTCTTCTCCTTTGCACTCGGAGGCAATCCACTAAAATGATTCTCAAAGAATCACACAAAATCTTCTACAAATTAGGGAGAGATGGATGTCGATGACTTGAGCTCCTTGATCACACAGATTTCTGCTCCAAATCACTTCAATCCCCTTGCTTCTTTCACTCAGAAATAATGCAAGTATCCAACTTCGACTTCATACAGATCGCGAGGCTTGGATGGGGTTTTCTAAAACGGTTTGTTTGATTTTGATGAAGTTCAAACAACTTGGGAATATCTCAGTAGGAAAGTGGTTTCTTCGAAAAGAATGTTTGAGATATTTGTTGACTGTCTCAGGATTTGAAGAAAAGCAAGTGGAATGTTTTCTTGAATATTCTGGCTTTTCTGAGAATTAAGGAATGAGACTTCAATGCAACAGCAATTTGGCTTGATAATTGTTCTCTTTTTTTTTTGGCTTGTTGTTGAAGTTCTATTTATAGGCATTCTTGGAGAAAGTGTCCATTTGACACATGCACTGGCGCGTGTCTCTCACTTTCGCGAGTGAACAATTTTTGTCCTGTTTCCTGAAAATCTGCTGCACAAAAGTTGGTGCTGCAGTCTGAGATAGTTGACAGTCCAATAGGGTGGCTTCTCCGTACGTCTGAAAGTGCTTATCACATTTAATGCTCTTATCAGCATTTAATGCATTTGAATTAAATACCCGTTGGTACTTAATGCTTTGAGAATATTTGCATTAAACTCCTTCTGGACTTAGAAATAAATTCAGGTGAAATCACTTCTGTCCCATAAGGTAACGCTTGATATAGCTGGTGAATTAAACGCTTGGAGACTGTCTTCTTTCAGAGATCAGGCGCTTGAGTCTTCGAACTTTACCACTGATAAACTCACTCAGAAATTATCAAACGCTCAGCCTAAAACTACTTTGCCTAACAATCTAAAATAAAATAAAACAAAGCCTAATAAGCCTATTACAAATCTAACGCTTCAAAGCTTATACAAATTTTCTACCAAAATAAAACTTACATATTTTTGGGGTCTAACAAAAAGTCCTAATTGTCATCATCAAAACTTCTAACATGAAATTCCTAACAATTTCCCCTTTTTTGATGATGGCAATACTTACTCTTTTATAGTTCAAGAGTTAGACTGCCAAAAGTAAAAGTTAGCTTTGATTAGATAACGTTAGTTAAAGTTAGTTACGCTTCAACGAGATGTTTCAGCTAAAAAAAAATGCATTTTATATATATCGAGAATTACAAGCATTTTTACAACTGAACAAGTAAAGATACAAAAGGCAAGAATATAGATAATGTAAAATCAGAAAGTTTTAACGTCTTGGTCTGACTTTGTATCGCTTGGGCATTTCAGCTCGGATAGCTTCAGTCAGATTGTCTTCCAAGGTCATCATTGCTTCATGATCTTTGTTGATTATGAGCTTATTTTCTTCTTGTTGTCTCTTCTTGAAGGCAGTGAAATGATTGTCCCAGTCAGTTGGGTCAATACCAATATACCTTAGGCAGATTCGAAAAGCTTGGATAAAGTTAGTCATCTTCCTCTCTTCAACTAAGATTTTTGGATCTGTAGGTTCTGGAATGGACGTTCTTCGAAGAGGGATGTCAAACTGTTCAAGCAGTGCTCTTGTAGGTATTGGTAGATTTGGATATAACGCCCTTGGAGGTTCCCTTAGTGTACTACTAGGCGCTCCAGATGTACTTTGTTTCAGAGCAGTTATCCAAGACGGAAGACTAAGCGCAGAAGGAGAAGGAAGCACTTGACGCTTAGGAGACGGAGGCTCTCCAGCTCTTGAACTAAACGCTTTCCTCTTTTCTCCTTTCTTCTTCTTTTCCCCCTTATTGCCATCATCAGATTTTAAGAAATGGTCTGTGAGTATACTGACCTGATGAGCAATCTGGACATAGAAGCTGTGATGTCATCCAGACGCTTGTCGAAGCGTTCCTGCAGAGCGAGAAGCTTGGCGCTGGTAGCATCATTCACAGAGGTCTCAAGGGTTTCAAGGCGCTTTTCAAGCTCTTCTTTCATGGCAAGTTGGGTTGCGTGAGTGGCATCATGCATTTCTTGAAAATCTTGTTTGCACTCACCAACAGCCGCTTGAGCTGAACTACGCATATGAGCAATTTGAGCGCTCATTAAGTGAGTTTCAATCTTTGCCAGATCGTCTTTAATCCAATGGAGAGATTCTGCATTCTGAGTAGCGTGGGCGCTAATAGTCTCCAAGACGGATTTGAGCAAAGGACCAAAGGATTGACTCTCATCTGATTGAACCGCTTGAGGAGTCGGTCGCTTGAACCTTGATGAGTGTTTAAGAGAGTCAAAGGAAACTTGATAGGCTGGATCAAAAACAGTACCTCAAATGGCAAAAGAAAGATCCTCAGCACTATCATCAGTAACATGTTCAGGAGCGTCAGGAATATCCTCTGGTGGAGACGCTTGAACGGGGTCTTCAGTAGGCGCTGGAATACTTGTCACTGCAGACGTGAACGCTTCAGCGGACTTAGCAGGCGCTTCCTCAAGCGTTGACTCAGGTTGACGAAAGTCATCGAATTGGAAGTTCCAGCTTGCTAACTCGGCATAAGAAGTGGATGCAGAGTCCAATAGTTCAGTGAGTCTGGTTCGGGAAATACAAGTACCGGAGATGAATGTGCGAAGAGGACTATCAATGGCCCTGATGTGCATTGGACCAATGATATCAAGCACATGATTTGGGAAGACTTTGGACGGCGCTTGAGCAATTGAAAAGAGTGAATCTGGACAGTAATGTCTGGAAAAACCAATCAAGCAGTCTGAGGGAAGAGACGTAGGACGCCGATGTTCAGGTACACAGTCAGCATAGTACACTTTAAGATATGGATAAATTGCTTGAGCCAGCTCTTGATTCCTTTCAAGCAGGGAGAGGACAAACTCATAGTGATCGAGTACCTCGCTGCGGATTGAAGGGAGCAGTGGATATCCTTTGAAAGGACTGATTTCTGAGCCTTTACAAGGTCTGAGATTGGGAGTGAAGATCTTATCGAAAAGAGATACAGGAGTTAAAATCTTCACCATCAGATTGAAATTTTCTTCACAGTGGCTTGGAGCAAAATTCAAGCACGATACACCAGATGTACCACTGGAAGAGGCTTGAGCGTTGAACAGAAAAGGAGTAGAGGATAATCTGTGAAGCTCTTGACGCAGACACTGTTCAATTTGGTGTCTAACAATTGGGAGCTTGAGAACAGGTCCGACTCTCTGTTGACGCAGCTTGAGGCAATACTTGGCGAACTGACGCTTCTTGTCATGCATGCCTATGCCAAAAAGATGGGGAGCTTGGACTAACTCTGAGAAAGTATATTTATGTCCCATATACGCTTCAACCCAGTTGACTTCATTTATGCAGTAGTCTGTGCCAGCAGTTACCATAGCGCGAATGCCTTCAAGATGAATGTCTCTGATAGCTTCAAAGCGGTGTCTATCAGGCTGATAGTTTGCATTCCAGACGCTGTCAAAATATGCATCAGCTTCAGTCTGAAGCAAGTCTGTCAACGATTCAAGATGCTCACCGGCATGAACAGCTTTATTCTTCCACAGACGAAGTGGATGGACCGACGCAAGATTTTCAGGGCTATGAGCAGTCTGAGGGAAATGTGTGTAGCCTTCTCTGTTCAAGACTGACTTTGAAGGATTGAGAAAGCTAGGACGCAGAGGCTCATACACACGAATGCTGTAATCCCTTAGAGCGAACCCGGTTGGCTTGCTGTGCCCATAATCCAGATAGTATGCCAAGTCCACGTCACATCTAGGAGTTCTGCCTCCTTGTCTGTCTTGTTGAAGAATAAGGGAGGACGGTATTTGGCGAGGAGTCTTTCCCAGTTGAACTGCCAAATAGTACTTCTGCTCTATCTCTGTTAGAGCAGCATTGAGTATGGTGGCTTTGATTCGACTGTCAAAATCAATCAGTCGAGCAACGTCAGTCTCTGCAGCAATATATCTCGCTTCATTGTATCCTGCAGGAATGAAATTAATTGAATGATCAATTGTCTTCAGCGGATCGAGTTGGAAGAAATGATGAGGAGCTGGAACGTCTTCAGCATCGCTCTGACCTTCTGAGCGTGCCTCTGTTATAGCAGCAGGTTCCTCAGCTTCAATTGCAGCAACTTCTGCAGCAACATCTTTAGCGATAGTAACGACTTCGGTCAAATCAACATCCAAGAGGATATCTGTGGACGCTTCAGCAGCAGCTGGAACTATAGCTGAAATACAAGAGCTATCCTCTATAAGAGCAGGATCTTCTACAGATGTAGGAATAGAAATGCTGTGGGAAGAAATAAACTTACCCTGAGAGCTAGTCTCAACAGCAATTCTTTGAGCGCTTGGCTCAACAGCGACTTGAGCGCTTGGCTCATCAGTCTCAGGCTCTTCAGGAGCAACTCGACGCTTGCTAGTCCTGGAACGCTTGAAGATTTTCTTTATGTTGACTCCTTCAACGAGTTTAGACAATGGAGCGGGAGGATCAGCAGCTGGTTCTGCAAAGTCTATTTGTTTGATGATCCCTTCCAGCTTCCTTCTTTTGAGAGGTAGCTTGTCCTCTGCATCCTCATCGGTTTCCTCACCAACCTTTTGAGAGGAGGCGGCAAATTGAACTTTGGGCTTTCTGGGAGCCCTCTTCTTTGTTGCAGCCGGACGCTTCACAGCTTCTTCTGGCACTGGGCGCTCCGCTTCTTTATCGGACGCTTGACGTACTTCCAGACGCTCAGATAGTGGTTTAGCCGCACCACCAATTTTTGGAGGATTGAACAGATTGTTCAGAATCCTTTTTCCCAACAACTTGGACTTATTCAACGGAAGTCCAGACGAGTATACACATTTCGATTTGTACAATAGGTCGCTTAGAACGAGTCCATAAGGCTTATTCGAAGCGCTTAGACTATCCCGAAACCTTCCAAAGATGTACTCACTCCAGTTGATTTTGATGTTGAGGAGTATAGCAGTCATCATCTGAAATTGTACAGGGTTCACCTTATCAAAGGTTCCCACTCGGCATTCTATGATCTTGCTGCAGAAATCAGCCAATAGCCGGTATTTGGACACCAGGTCTTTCTTTTCGAAGTATTGAGTGTAGGGCACATCGTCGTACGCACTCATGGTTGTCCATGCTTCCTTGATCTGTTTCAATGTAACGCAATCCAATGCCTCACCCTCATTTGGAAGATTGAAGTTCTTGGCAATGGTGGAAGCAGATAAGAGAAATTCCTTTGGAGACTCCTTCTTGGATAAAGAGATTAGACAAGAAATAGACTTCTTGTCCTCTGAAAGTGTAGCAGTCTTCCAAAAGGTATCAACTTCAGTTGGAAACATATAAGAGTATTGGGTCAAGAATGGTTTGAGCCCAGCTTTGATGACCATGTCCATCATGTTCATCAGGTTGATCTGAGGTTGTTCATAGAGAAATTTTCAGTCGACAACAAGGCCTTCAGTCACCTTGATGGTAAGTTCAGCAGAAGTAGACGATGATTTCTTTGGTGCCATTTTTGTGAAAGAGATGAACTGAGATTTTTTCTTTTTCTTTGAGAGAGAGAGACTAAGTTTTGCAGATATGTTTTGAGTAAAAGTGAATTGTCATTCTGCAGAATTTGTGTTTTAAATGATATAGTAAAGAATTTTTGAAACTTGTGTTTTCTAGTCTCTGTAGGATTTAGACACGTGTAACAATTGTTGAATCTCAGCCATAAATTCATTAACTGCGGACGCGAGTTTTGTGTAATAGAGAGAAGTTACATTTGGTAATTCTCAGATATAAAGATTTGACATCCGAGTTAAATTTTAAAACGTTTGGCATTTTCAGAGTGTAACGCACGCGCTCGTTTGTACACTGACACGTACACAAACACGTGCTATCTCTGAACCGTCATTTTGAAAAGAAACTTTTGATTACCCACCAGTTTGATGTGATAGAAGCGTGCGAGTAAAGTACAAAATAAACTGTTGAGTCTACCCACTACTTCGAAAGAGGTTTGGAAACTTTATGCATGGCTTGTAAAGAAAATGATATTTTTATATTTAGAGTTGATTGGACTTGATTCAACGCTTAACTGATATCATTGGTTGGTATTTACTATAACTGTTGTAATATAGACGCTTAAAGTCAAAGTCCTTTCTATGTTTGAGCGTCCAATATTTTATGCAAAGATAATACTGAGCGTTGATGATCATGCATCTGAAAATTTTGATCATTGACGCTTACAGTTATGTTCAAGTACAATTTTAAGGTTCCCCCTAAATTTGATAACTTGTACCAATTTTTGTTTTTCAAAGAAGGTTGTTAGACATAAATCAAGTGGATTCCCCTTAAATTATATGTCTAATAAAGTATGATGCTTGATGATTAAGCGTTTAAATCAATCATACCTAGTTCATTTCTCAAAGTGAGAAAAAGTTGTTCATTGAGTGCTTTGGTAAAGATATCTGCCAATTGTTTGTCAGTTCCAATGAAGTGCATGGAGATATCTTTCTTTTGAACATGGTCACGAAGAAAATGGTATCTAACGTCAATGTGTTTGGTTCTGGAATGAAGAACAGGGTTTTGAGTCATGGCTAGAGCGCTTTGGTTATCACAATGAATGGGGGTTGGACCTAAGATTATTCCGTAATCTCTGAGTTGTTGCCTCATCCATAGAACTTGTGCACAACAACTTTCTGCAGCTACATACTCAGCTTCGGCTGTAGAGGTAGCTATGGATTGTTGTTTCTTGCTATGCCATGAAACTAACCTATCACCTAGGAATTGACAAGTACCACTAGTGCTTTTACGATCTATTTTGCAACCTGCAAAATCTGCATCTGAGTAACCGATTAGTTCAAAAGGAGAATCCCTAGGATACCATAAGCCCACATTTTGTGTGACTTTTAGGTATTTAAGGATCTTCTTGGCAGCAATTAAGTGTGACTCTTTAGGATCAGCTTGAAATCGTGCACACATGCATACCGAAAACAAAATATCAGGTTTGCTGGCAGTAAGATAAAGAAGTGATCCAATGATACCTCTATAATTAGTGATATCAACTTTCTTTCCACTTTCATCTTTATCTAACTTAAGCGTTTGGCTCATTGGAATTT
This sequence comes from Buddleja alternifolia, assembly GCA_019426215.1. NCBI lineage: Eukaryota > Viridiplantae > Streptophyta > Magnoliopsida > Lamiales > Scrophulariaceae > Buddleja > Buddleja alternifolia. Next base: position 16,297,745 of record CM033403.1, read on the forward strand.
TTGAATATGATGCATTTTTATACCAAATTTCTTAATCATATCTCGTGTATATTTAGCTTGGTTAATAAATATGCCATTAGGGAGTTGTTTAACTTGTAGTCCTAAGAAGAAAGTTAATTCACCCATCATGCTCATTTCAAATTGTTCTTGCATCATTTTTGAAAATTTCTCACACAGACGCTTGTTAGTAGAACCAAATATAATATCATCAACGTAAATTTGAACTAAGAGAATATCTTCGTTATTGGTAATTTTAAATAACGTTGTGTCAACGCTGCCTTTTGAAAAGCCTTTACCAATAAGAAAGATAGAGAGAGTGTCATACCATGCTCGGGGTGCTTGCTTAAGCCCGTAAAGTGCTTTTTCTAGCTTGTAAACCATACCCTTACCATGATTGTTGATGAATCCTGGTGGTTGCTCCACATATACTTCTTCTTGGAGTTTACCATTCAGGAAGGCACTCTTTACGTCCATTTGATATACTGTAAACTTGTTAAACGTTGCATAGAAACATGCGGATTGCTTCAAGACGAGCGACAGGAGCGTATGTCTCATCAAAGTCAATACCCTCCTCTTGGCAATATCCTTGAGCTACGAGTCTGGCCTTATTTCTTACAACAATGCCGTTCTCATCCATCTTGTTTCTATATACCCATCCAGTTCCAATAACTCCTTGGTGAGTTGGTCTTGGTACTAGCATCCAAACCTTATTTCGTTCGAACTGATTGAGCTCTTCTTGCATAGCTTCAATCCAACTTGGGTCACTTAGCGCTTCATCCACTTTCTTAGGTTCCATTTGAGATAGAAAGCTTGCGAACATAGCCTCATTGAATGTAGCGGCTCTAGTTCTAACTGGTGCTCCAATATCTCCAATAATTTGCTCAGGTGGATGGTCACGCAGCCATAGTCTATCTGGTTGGAAGGGATTAAGAGGTTGAACAGGCGCTTGAGAATCATACGCTTGACCACCCTCTTGTGTAGGCGCTTCAAGTTTACAATTCCTTGTTTGCTCTTGATGATCACTCTCTTCATGATCATCAGCATTTCTTACATGATAATTTAGAGTAATCTCACGAGTATTCTTAGGAGGTGGCACTGAGATCTCATCATCGTCGTCAATATCTTCATCAATAGTAATCTTAGATGCTTGATGACATAGAACTTCAACTCCTACATCATTTAAATTAACCTTACTCGGCTCTTGGTTAGCATCATCAAAAACAACATGAATAGATTCCTCAACCTTCGATTTGATCTTATTGAGAATGCAAAAATTCTTTCCATTTTTGGCGTAGCCTAGAAAGATTCCCTCATCCTCTTTAGGATCAAAATTCTTTAGGCTTTGGGATCCGTTATTATGGATAAAACATTTAGAACCAAAGACGTGAAAGTATGAAACATTTGGCTTACGTCCCTTTCATAGTTCATATGGAGTTTTTCCATGCTGTTTGTTGATCATGCAGCGGTTTTGAGTGTAACAGGCAGTGTTGATCGCTTCGGCCCAAAATCTAGGAGCAAGCTTGGATTCTGCTAACATAGTCCTAGCGGCTTCCTTAAGCGTTCGGTTCCGGCGCTCAGCAACACCATTTTGTTGGGGAGTTCTGGGAGCTGAATACTCATGGTGTATTCCATTTTCTGCACAAAACTTCTCAACAACCTTGTTAGTAAACTCAGTACCGTGATCGCTTCTTATTCTTGCAACCTTAAGATTTTTCAATGTTTGAAGTTGCCGAATAAGCGTTGTTAACTTGTCACATGTTTCATCTTTGGATGAAAGAAATTCCACCCAAGTAAACCAGAGAAATCGTCTACTATCACCAAAGTATACTTTTTACCGCTTACACTGATCGTTTGAACAGGTCCAAACAAATCCATGTGAAGTAGTTCAAGTATTCTAGAAGTAGATAGATAAGGTTTTCTCTTGAACGATGACTTAACTTGTTTACCCATTTGACAAGCGTCACAAAGGCGATCCTTGTGAAATGGTCTATTTGGTAATCCCTCTACAAGATTTTGACTTATAAGCTGAGAGATTGTCTTAAAGTTGAGGTGATTCATTTTTCTATGCCATAACCAACCCATTTTAGATTCATTCTTAGCAACAAAACATGTTGGGTTGTTATCAAGTGTTGAACCTCATTCTACTAAATATACTTTGTCAGTTCTTTTTCCTTTCAATTTAGTAGACTTAGTCTTAGCGTCGTTTATATAGCAATAGTCACTTGAGAATATGACTTCAAAGCCTTTTATCACAGAATTGACTTATGCTTAATAAATTGTGCTTCAGACCCTCAACAAAATAAACATCACTTATCATGATGTTCCCCCTATGCACAGTACCTATACCTTTGGTTTTACCTTTGGAGTTGTCACCAAATACAAGCTGAGGACCATTGGCAGCTTGATAGTTGATCAGAAGATCTTTGGAACCTGTCATGTGCCTTGACGATCCACTATCAAAGCACCACACAGATGTATCGGCTCTAGCTCTAGGTACCTGCAATCAAAAAAGGGAAGTTCTATTTCTGTTTAGGTACCCATTGTTGCTTGGGTCCTTCAACATTAGTATCCTTGTTAGTTTGAATTAGAACTTTAGGAACCCATATTTGCCTCGTCTTCATTGTAGGAATACTAGCCTTTTTGGGTTTCACATTGTGCTATGTGTGCTTTTTGGATGTATAATAATATCCGCGATTATAATAATAGTCATAATCATAGTCATAATCATAATCATCATAGTATCGATAATATGATCTTGACTGTCTTGGATATTGACGCTGATATTTCCTTGGCACTGGCTTGGGTTGCACTTTTGGTGCTGGACGCTTAACCCTTGATTCACAGTTGTCAGTCTTATCTTTAGCCTTTTGAGCGTTCCCGTCTTTGTGAATCATTTGCCTTAGCCTTAACCTTGCCTGAGTTAGTTTTGACTTTCTCATTTGGCCTCTTACCATTGTCACTAGGTTCATTTTGTGTTTGACCCTGTGAACCTTTTTCAGCAAAGATAGCACCCTTTCCTTTGTTGTTTGCCGTAACATCAAATTTATTTGGTTGTTTACCGAGTTTATCGCATCCTAAACCGGTCTTCTCACCAAATAATCTGGTTACTTCAGTCACATTATCCAGCTGTCTAGAAGCTTTTGATAATGATGAGATGAGCTGCTCTGATTTAGCAAGTCTAGCGATCAAATCAGCTTCTCTCTTGACTATTATATCAAGATCACCTTTCAATTGAATAACTTCACTCTCAAGTGATTGATTTTTCTCAATGCACTGTTGCTGAACTCGCAACTCTGCTCTGAGCGTTACTTTATCTCTTGTGAGTGATGAGATAATAGCGAGATCATTTTGATATATTTTGGCAGCTTCTTGACATTCATTGTAGTATTCTTTGACTTTGTCAAGTAATTCATCATAAGAAAGAGGAATTGATAATTCATTGATTACCTCAGGAGACGCTTCATCATCTCTGGCCATGAGACATATGAGCGCTGAGTCATCTAATGGCTCATCATCATCACTACTTTCTTCTGATGATTCTAAATCTTCAGGTGCAGATGCTGGTTCTGATTCTGCTAGCAAACCTTGTTGACGAAGGTTGCTCCTGAATTGGTTTCTATCCAAGTAATCCTACCTTGAGGGCTTGGATACGTTTGGATAAGGGCAATTTACCTGGTAGTGCCCTGTTTTTCTGCAATTATAACAAAGATTAGTTTTCATCTTTTGTTCATTTGTTAACCTTGCAATGTGTGGTTTTGAGACCACTGGAGCTGGGAGACTTTGAGTAGACGCTTGGTATTGAGCAGGCGCTTGGGGTGAAGGAACAGAATACTGAGGCGCTTAAAACTGCTGTTGCACAGGAGAAGACGCTTGATATGAACTTTGTCCTTGATTATTGAAACCTTTTCCTTTCTTTTCATATCTCAAGAACTTCCTGAATCTATTCAGCAAAGCCAACTCTTCTTCCTCATTGATATCTGAATTCTTTCCTTTGTTACCCGATTTACCTTTGATTGATGCAATGAGCGCTCCAGACTCAATCACTGGATTACTCACAATATCACTAGCAGAGTTCAACTCGAACTCAAATGCTTTTAGCTCTGAAAAGGCGTCTTTTGGAGTTAGGAGATCCAGCATATTTGATTCTCTCATAGCGGTTGTCTTCATCAAGAATTTACTTGGTAAGCTTCTAAAGATTTTAACCACCATTTCTCGGTTCTGTAAGTCCATTCCCAACTATGTAAGTTCTGTAACTAGAGCTGTAAATCTTATATCCAATTGCTCTAACGTTTCATTGGGTAGCATCTTAAATCCGTTAAACTTTTCCTTGGCAATGGAAAGTTTGTTTTCTTTGATTTGGGCTGAACCACCACAAATCGTAGCCAACTTATCCCATATTTCTTTAGTAGTTTTGCAAGATTTGATCTTGTTAAATAAGTTGTCATTATCACCAATAGCCGTATATAGAGCGTTACGACCAACATTGTCCAAATTGGCTCTTCGACGCTCATCTGGAGTCCATTCTTGTTTTGGTTTCTCAACGTAACCATCGGGAGTTTCTTCCGTGGCTCCAGGCGCTCTTGTGATAACTTTGTATATTTTGATTGGCCCATCTGAAATAATATCACACATGTCATCATCACATGAACAGAGATATGTAAATGCTTTGACTTTTCCATGTGTCAAAATTTGATTCAGTCAGTTTGGGAACTTTAGCGAATGCCATATCGAGAATTTTAAAAGCAACTAGATTTTGAAAGAAAAGGATCTAAACAAGCAATTACGCTTGGAAATTTTAAAATTTCAATTTTAACCGCTCTGATACCACTTGTTGGTCCCAAGTGGCATACGAAAGGGTCTAGAAGGGGGGGTTGAATAGACCCTGAAGTCTTTTTTGACTTCAAAAGATTTCGTATCAAAAGGTTTTTGGACGCTTGAAAAGGTAGACGCTTGAAGTGTCTAACGCTTGACTTAAGCGTTCACTTAAGATATTGGTGCTTTGCCGAAGCGTCTGATGAAGACTATTTTATAAAGTTAACTCAGACTTCAAGAATTGAATACTTTGACCAAGTAGGTTAAGCGTTCAGTTCTTTTAATCAGTGTTAGCACAGCGGAATGATTTTTGGAGTCTTCTCTTTGAAAGTTTTAGCGTAACAAGAGGTTTCTTAGTTGCTTAGCTTTTGATTGTGTTTTACTTATGCAATGATATGATAGATGAAGGAATTTACTGAAAAGTAAATGACACAATGTTTGTAAGGTTCGTTGGGTGGTGTAATCCCAACTACGTCCTTCTTCTCCTTTGCACTCGGAGGCAATCCACTAAAATGATTCTCAAAGAATCACACAGAATCTTCTACAAATTAGGGAGAGATGGATGTCGATGACTTGAGCTCCTTGATCACACAGATTTCTGCTCCAAATCACTTCAATCCCCTTGCTTCTTTCACCCAGAAATAATGCAAGTATCCAACTTTGATTTCATACAGATCGCGAGGCATGGATGGGGTTTTCTAAAACGGTTTGTTTGATTTTGATGAAGTTCAAACAACTTGGGAATATCTCAGTAGGAAAGTGGTTTCTTCGAAAAGAATGTTTGAGATATTTGTTGATTGTCTCAGGATTTGAAGAAAAGCAAGTGGAATGTTTTCTTGAATATTCTGGCTTTTCTGAGAATTAAGGAATGAGACTTCAATGCAACATCAATTTGGCTTGATAATTGTTCTCTTTTGTTTTGGCTTGTTGTTGAAGTTTTATTTATAGGCATTCTTGGAGAAAGAGTCCATTTGACACATGCACTGGCGCGTGTCTCTCACTTCCGCGAGTGAACAACTTTTGTCCTGTTTCCTGAAAATCTGCTGCACAAAAGTTGGTGCTGCAGTCTGAGATAGTTGACAGTCCAATAGGGTGGCTTCTCCGTACGTCTGAAAGTGCTTATCACATTTAATGCTCTTATCAGCATTTAATGCATTTGAATTAAATACCCGTTGGTACTTAATGCTTTGAGAATATTTGCATTAAACTCCTTCTGGACTTAGAAATAAATTCAGGTGAAATCACTTCTGTCCCATAAGGTAACGCTTGATATAGCTGATCAATTAAACGCTTGGAGACTGTATCTTCTTTCAGAGATCAGGCGCTTGAGTCTTCGAACTTTACCACTGATAAACTCACTCAGAAATTATCAGACGCTCAGCCTAAAACTATTTTGCCTAACAATCTAAAATAAAATAAAACAAAGCCTAATAAGCCTATTACAAATCTAACGCTTCAAAGCTTATACAAATTTTCTACCAAAATAAAACTTACATATTTTTGGGGTCTAACAAAAAGTCCTAATTATCATCATCAAAACTTCTAACATGAAATTCCTAACAAGGATCAATCCCGGGGTTTTATCACACGTATGTATGTATGATAGGGTAAAACAAACTTTACCCGTTGTAGCGAAGTGGTTGATATTTTCTACGATCTTGAATTCTTCAATTCTTCGCGAAATTACTCCGGCTGAAATTATATTGATCCAAGCAGTCCAATTGTTCTGCCTCTAAATCGTCTCACCGAAAAATAGTTGATGAAAAATTCTTCCTCCTTCTATGGCTTGAAACCGACAGCTAGTGAGAGAGGGAGAGGAATTCTATTTCTTGTGGTGTTGTGTAATACAACTTATGACCTAGGCATATAACTAATGTGATATTTATATCACTTAATTTAATACCTTGGGCTCAAATTAAGCCCATTAATACTCCTAGTGGCCGCCCCCTGCATCCCTTGGTGTGCCACTTGGTGCATCAATTTGAGCTTAGTGTAATCTAATATTTAATTAATTAACTTAATCCAATTAAATAATAGATCACTTATTTAATTAATTCTATTTCTCCAAGAAAGATTATATTAATTAAATCATAAATAAATTAACTTATTTCTTTAAATAACTAATTCTATTTATTTTATTTTAAGCATTCAATACTTAAAATATTACCACAAGAAATATTTCATTTTTTCATCAAATTTTCCTTTTTAAGCGTGACTCTTTAGGTTCATCTATATTTTGCAATGGGAGGATTCCATTGAATATGGGTCCCACCTAGCCAGTCAAGCGGTCCATATTTTAACCAAAATAGGATGAAATGATTAGATCATTTTTATCTTTCTATTTGTAAATACTGTGTTAATACAAACTCTTCGTTTCCTTATCCCGATCAAGTGAAAGTCATGGTTTTTAGTCAAACTCACTAACTTGGTCCTATGCTATATTTATAATAAGTTCAGATCAGTGAGTGTTTTGGTCAAAGACTTTAAGATCTTACTTACTTATAAATGCATAGAATAATTCCTCGTTCACTTACGAGGGAACGAATCCTATCTTGGATACCAGTTAAGAATACTACTTGCCCATTACGTTGCAGTTAGAGGTTGACCCCACCAATGGGTGAATTGGGCCTAACTACTCTAATGACAAACCTAATGTCACAAGTATATCTTCAACTCGATTCCTCAAGTGTAAAGTTCAAAATTTTCTATTACAATTAATCAATTCTGTCATTGACTGCCAAAGAGTGAAAACCCATGTGACAGAATTGATGCGAGTCATGTCTAAGTGGCACTATCTCCATCAGTGCACCTATGATATAAGTTCTTCACTACTTCCTAGTGATTGACGGGCACCTCTCTCGTCAAAACTCATATCATACAAGTCCTCATGATTTCCAAAGCCCAAATGAAAATTTTCGGCTTGCAGACTATTTTAGTACACAAATCAAACTCCTCTGGTGCCTTAGAGAGTTAACTCTTGTGTTGTTGGACTTATAGTTGATTACAATATATAAATGCCAATATAAATATAAACAACTAAAATGCCTTTTATTGATTGATTAAAAACAATTACAATTTGATAATGTCCTATCATTTACTAATCCTCCAGTGGCATTTGAAGACATTAACCTAACAATCTCCCACTTGGACTCAATGCCAATCACTTTGGTATCTAATACCCATCTTCTCAAGATGTCGATCCAGCACTGCCTGTGTCAAAGGCTTGGTCAGTGGGTCAGCAACGTTGTCAGCTGAATTTACTCTCTGAACAGCTATCTCGCCTCTTCCAATGATTTCCCTTATTATGTTATATCTTCTCTCTATGTGCTTGGATTTGTTGTGAGACATTGGCTCCTTTGCTTGTGCAATAGCCCCGTTATTGTCACAATAAAGTGGCAATGGTAGCTCTACACTAGGGATCACTTGAAGTTCTCTAAGAAACTTCATAATCTAAATACCCTCTTTGGCGGCCTCTGAAGCTGCTATGTATTTCGCCTCAGTGGTGGAATCAGCAGTTGTGCTTTGCTTGGAACTTTTCCAAGTCACCGCTCTACCATTGAGTGTGAATATAAACCTTGAAGTGGATTTGCAATCATCTACATTAGATTGAAAATTTGAGTCAGTATATCCATCCACCTTTAAATCTCCATGTCCATATGTTAGGACCATATCTTTAGTTCTCTTCAGATACTTGAGGATATTTTTTACAGCAGTCCAATGTTCTGTTCCTGGGTTAGCCTGACAACGACTTACCACGCTCACCGCATAGGCTATGTCTGGCCGTCTGCATAAAATGGCGTACATCAGACTACCCACTGCAGACGCATAGGGCACTGTACTCATTTTTTTCCTATCCTCCTCACTTTGAGGAGACAAGAACTTTGAAAGGTGCACTCCATGTCTCATGGGCAAGAAACCTTTCTTAGAGTCTTCCCATCCTAATTCTCTTTAGGACCTTCTCTAAGTAAAGGGCTTGGGAAAGTCCTATCATTCTATTCGTTCTATAGCTATAGATACGAATCCCTAGAATATTGGTCGCTTCTCCCAAATCTTTCGTGGAGAATGTATTTGAAAGCCACCTTTTGACTGATGTGAGCATTCCTACATCATTTCCTATGAGTAGAATGTCATCCATATTAAAGACAAGGAAAATGATTTTACTCCCACTAACCTTCTTGTAAATACATGCTTCATCTTCGTTTTTGACAAAGTCAAATCCTTTGACAGCTTCGTCAAAACATAGATTCCAATTCCTAGAGGCTTGCTTAAGTCCATAAATGGGTCTCTTAAGTTTGCACACCTTATAGATATCAGACCCAGATGCAATGCCTTTAGGCTTCTCCATATAGATATCCTCTTCGAGAAATCCATTTAGGTAAGCCGTCTTTACATCCATCTGCCATATCTCATAATCCAAGTGTGCAGCTATTGCTAGCAGAATTCGAATACATTTGATCATTGCCAAACGTGAAAAAGTCTCTTGGTATCCAATTCCTTCTTTTTTACTATAACCTTTTGCTACAAGCCTTGCCTTGTATGTGTCAATGTTTCCATCCGGGCCTATCTTCCTCTTGTAGATCCATTTGCACCCTATAAGTGCAATGCCATCAAGACAATCTACTAGAGTCCAAACTTGGTTGGAATGCATCGAGTCTATCTCTGCCTGCATAGCTTCTCTCCACTTTGCAGAGTCAATGTCCATCATTGCTTGATCATAAGTAGAAGGGTCGTCCCCATGGACTCCCACTGTTATAGTGTGGACACCCGGTTCCTCTTGTAGCAAATACCCGTAGTACCTATCAGGTTGATGTGGTAATCTACCAGATCTTCGCAACGTTGGTTGTGTTTCATCAGGTTCGGTGAGTGTTTCTTGAACAGTCGTCTCCCTAGGTGTTTCATCTTGTTCGTTAAGAGCAATTTTCCTATCTACACCACCTTCTAGAATGAATTCATCTTCTAGAAAGTGTGCTTGCAGTGCAACAATGATCCTTTGATCATCTTGCTTGTAGAAAAGGTATCCCATGGAATCCTCGGGAAAACCGACAAAACGTCTTTTAAGGGACCTCGCTTTCAATTTCTCTGCCTTCGTCTTCTTGATGTAGGCAGGGCATCTCCAAACCCTAATGTACTTAAGGTTTAGTTGGAGTCCAAGGAACGGACTTGGGAGGACATCTATTCAAGATATGAACGGCCGTAAGGAGTATATGTCCCCACAAAGAGATGGGTAAATCAATGTAGCTGAGCATAGATCGAACCATATCCAATAGTGTTCGATTCCTACGCTCTGCTAACCCATTTAGTTGTGGAGTTGCTGGTGGTGTGAGTCACATCATTATCCCATGTTCCTTTAGGAACTGGTCAAACTCGTCACTCATATATTCACCTCAACGATCCGATCATAGTGCTTTTATATGATGACCAGTTTGTTTTCCACCAAAGACTTAAATTCTTTGAATTTATCAAATGATTCAGACTTATATTTCATTAGATACACAAGACCACACCTTGAATGGTCATTAGTGAAAGTAATGAGTAGGGATGGCAACGGGGCGGGTATAGCAGGACTCATTACCCGCCCCGTTAAGAAATTTCAATACCCTGACCCACCCCGGACTTGGTCATTACGCGCCCCGCCCCGAACCCGGCGGAACCCGCGAGTCCGGGTCCTACCCGTTAGACCCGGCCGAAATTTATTTTTTTGGACATTTTTTAGTCTATCTTATTCTCAAAAACGCATTCAACATATAAAATAAGTAAATAACATCGAATTAATGATTCAACGTAAACAAATCCACTACAAGTCATTGATACTTAAATGCAAAAAAAAATTCAAAACAACTAAACAAGTACAAAGTTCAAAAAAATTAGATATATAATGATTGAGGGTTTGTTGTTGAAGAGTAGAATGATTGAGAGCATTTTTTTGATATAATTTATAAATATTAATAATAATTATATATATAAAATTAAAAATAATATTATGTTAATAAACCGGGGTGGGTTCGGGTCAGGGGCGGGTATCAACTGGACTCGTTACCCGCCACGGACCTGGCCGGGTCTTGAATTTTGATACCCGGACCCATTTTTTTGGACTCATACCCACCCCAATAAGGGCGGGTCGGGGGAGGGTACTCGTTAGACCCGGCCCCATTGTCATCTCTAATGAAATAGTGGAACCTCCACGAGCCATTTCTCCAAATGGTCCGCAAACGTCGGTGTCCACAAGTCCTAATACTTCAGTGGCTCTTTCAAAAGTCCCGGTGAAGGGTGATCTAGTCATTTTGTCTTTGAGGCAAGATTCACAATTCGGATAGGGATCCGATCCCAATGGGTCGATTAACCCATCTTTCTCCATCTTGTGTATCTTTCGCTCACCGACATGGCTTAGTCTTAGATGCCACTTTAAGCTTAGGTTAGTACTTTGCTTACCACGCTTCTTTGAGATAACATTTGCAACACACTCATTTTGCATGTTTAAATAATAGAGGTCATTGACTAAAGTAGCAGTGCCAACAATCTTATTATCAAATAAAATGTTGCAAGTACTGTCAATAAAATTAAAAACATAATTGTTCCTAACCAACATAGGAATTGAAATAATATTCTTAAGCCCATTGGGCAAAACTAAAACATCCTCTAAAATTAAAACATGTCTAGATGATAAACATAAAGAAGTTGATCCAATGCGAGAAGCCGCGACACTCTACCCGCTGCCAACACTGATCAGCACCTCTCCATGCTCCAGCTTCCTACTTCGCTGCAGATCCTGATTCATTATACAAACATGAGAAGTAGCTCCAGAATCAAGTATCCACGAAGTGGAAAATACAGTTATAGAACAATTGGTTTCTAAAACAAAAAGTTCCAAACCTGGTGTATTGCTTCGGTTAGGGCATTCTCTTCTCCGGTGGCCCAGCTCACCACAGAAAAGACACCTACTCGATTCTTTTAGCACTTTCTTAAGATTCTTGTTCTTTCTTTTTTTGCTTCCTATTTCTCTTCGAGCCTTGAGGGGTGCTTCCATTTTTCCCTTTCCTTTCCCATACTTGTAGACATTCAATGGTACATTTTTAGGATTGGAAATTGTATTCCCTTTTCTATTTCTCCTTATTTGTCTTTGAACGAGCTCGAGTTTGGTTGTGAACCCAGCTAACGAGCCCTCGATATCATTTATGTCAAAATTCATGACGAAGTAGTAAAAGGAATCAGGAAATGACGGTAAAATGAGGTCAACTTGGATGTGAAGATCCATGTAGTAATCTAAAGACTTTAATTTTTCAATTAATGTCATCATCTTCAGTACATGATCTCCCACATTCTCATGTTCCCTCATTCTTGTTCTGAAGAGTTCCTTCGATATCATATACCGAACGTTTTTACCATTCTCTCCAAGCATTGAGTCAGGATGGAGTAGTATGTCTCTTGCATTCTCCATCCTTTCATAAGAGCTTTGAAACTCACTGCACATTGAGCTCAACATGTATCCTCAAGCTCGATGATTATCACAGACCCAATCCATGTAGGAAATTCGAACCCTTTCATCTTCCCATATTGCCGGTACAGGAGGGCATCTGAGTTCTAGTACATACTCAATCGACTCACTACTTAGGACCATCCTCAAGTTTGTGAGTCATTCTATGTAGTTTAGTCTAGTCAAAGTGTATCGTTTTATCAAATCAGATAAGGGCTTAGGTGACATTGTGAGAGAGAGAGATAAAGCAAATAACTGCAGACAAGTAAAAAGATTTATTAGATTCTAATGTAATTGTTGTTCCATGTTTAAATTAAGGACTTTTAAAATAAACTTGGCTCCCACTACATTTTTGAAAATCCACCCATTGTGGAATTTGGAAGTCATCGTTGGAAGGCTTCGCAGTGGTGATTGAGTTCTTTAACTAGATTAATAGGTTGCAACCTTTTGCTGGTATTTGACCTAATCAATCTATTAAGTGATGTCCAACATCAACCCATCAAATGGATGATTCAATCTCTTTGTCCATTATTCATTAAATCTCAACCTTTTAACGATCTTATTGATTTATGAATAATTTAAGTTCAACCCACTGACTATCTATTAGTCTAACAATTGGTCTATTAGTCTAACAATTGGATTTCACCTTGCAATCTTTTGCTGGTATTTGGGGTGCAATTTGTTTTCGACCAACGGCATTTCATGCACTTAGGAAAAATATAAAATATATTTCAATATATATCCCCCATTGCTTAGGGACGATATTATATATTAAATATCATTTTAATTTCTCCTAAGTTCAGTGGAAGACAGGATACCTAGTACCTTTTACTAACTTAATATTTTTCTAAGTGGGAGAATTTAGCTATTTATTAGGTCTCACTTTGCACATTAATCCATGTCATATCATGCATACAAATATAGATTAAAACAAATAAATAGCAATCCTAGAAAGCTAACAGTACATGATTCATGGACTATATTTTCTAGATTGAAACAAGCCAATGTTTCAATCATAAAATAAAAAGAAACTATACTAAAGCTTCCAAAGCTCCTTCTTGAATCTCCTCGGCTCGACTTGAATTTCTCCTTTGGGCCTATTCTATTTCTATCTATTACATTCAATATATTTTCACCTATACAAAATTTATCTAGAAAGAAAATAAAAATAGGCTCAAAACAGCCTTTACAACCCATCAAAAAGAAATACACTTTAAAAACGAGCATAAGTCCATGAATCATGTCTCCCATCACATAACATGTCAAACATGATATTATTCACATAACACACGAAAATCATATATGCTAATTTCTAATTAAATTCCAAATTTAATTATGTTTTTCATATTCTTGAGGAAACTAATTTATTTAATCCTATTTGAAAATTCAACTTTAGTGAACTTTCAATTAATTTTCTAATAAAATCTAATTTTAATAAAAAATTAACTTCTAAGTTCATTAATTTAATTTCACAATAAACTCTTATCAAATAATTAATATTATTTATTTTTGCATTAAAATCCAATTTTAATCAAATTTAAATTATATATATTATTTGATAAATGACCCGGGTCACCCACGGATCGACCCGGGTCCAATTGCAAAAACCTGTGTGTTAAAAAACACACGGGTGAGCTCGCCCAACAAGCCCAATTGCACGGCAGCCGCATGAGCCCAATTACAGTTGATGGGCTCGCGCATCACCCATCCGAGGGTGATGGGCTGCCCATGTGGGCCTGCGCGCGCACAGCGCCGCCTAGCTTCCGGCACCCTGTCGCCTCCACGGCGACGAGTCGAAACTGTAATTTGCAATTTTATTTATCCATCACATTAAAATTACATGAAATCCAATTTTTATTAATTTATAACGAACGAAAATAATAATTCCTCAAGAACACAAATAACGCGAAATCCACATATCTAATCATGCATCATCAAAACCATAAATCATGCATAAAAATTACATAATTCACATACGCCGAACCCCGCGATTTGGCTCTGATACCACTGTTGGGGAAAACTTACCAAACGCAGCGGAAAAAAGAAATTTAAATTTTTTAGGATTTTCCCCATAATAGGATCAATCCCGGGGTTTTATCACACGTATGTATGATAGGGTAAAACAAACTTTACCCGTTGTAGCGAAGTGGATGATAATTCCTACAATCTTGAATTCTTCAATTCTTCGCGAAATTATTCCAGCTAAAATTATGTTGATCCAAGCAGTCCAATTGTTCTGCCTCTAAATCGTCTCGCCGAAAAATAGTTGATGAATTTTTTTTATACCTTCTATGGCTTGAAACTGACGGCTAGTATGAGAGAGGGACAGAAATTCTATTGCTTGTGGTGTTGTGTAATGCAACTTATGACCTAGGCTCATAACTAATGTGATATTTATATTACTTAAGTTATTATCTTGGGCTCAAATTAAGCCCATTAATACTCCTAATGGCCGCCCCCTGCATCCCTTGGTGTGCCACTTGGTGCATCAATTTGAGCTTAGAGTAATCTAATATTTAATTAATTAACTTAATCCAATTAAATAATAGATCACTTATTTAATTAATTCTATTTCTCCAAGAAATATTATATTAAGTAAATCAAAAATAAATTAACTTATTTCTTTAAATAATTAATTCTATTTATTTTATTTTAAGCATCCAATACTTAAAATATTACCACAAGAAATATTTCATTTTTTCATCAAATTTTCTTTTTGAAGCGTGACTCTTTAGGTTTATCTATATTTGGCAATGAGAGGATTCCATTGAATATGGGTCCCACCTAGCCAGTCAATCGGTCCATATTTTAACCCAAATAAGATGAAATGATTAGATCATTTTTATCTTTCTATTTGTAAATACCGTGTGAATACAAGCTCTTCGTTTCCTTATCCCGATCAAATGAGAGTCATGATTTTTAGTCAAACTCACTAACTTGACCCTATGCTATATTTATAATAAGTTCAGATCAGTGAATGTTTTGGCCAAAGACTTTAAGATCTAACTTACTTATCAAGGCATAGGATAATTCCTCGTTCACTTACGAGGGAACGAATCCTATCTTGGATACCAGTGAAGAATACTACTTGCCCATTAGGTTGCAGTTCGAGGTTGACCCCACCAACGGGTGAATTGGGCCTAACTACTCTAATGACGAAACTAATGTCACAAGTATATCTTCAACTCGATTTTTCAAGTCTAAAGTTCAGACACACTTATTACAATTAATCAATTCTGTCATTAACTGTCAAATAGTGAAAACCCATGTGACAGAATTGATGCGAGTCATGTCTGAGTGATACTATCTCCATCAGTGCACCTATGATATAAATTCTTCACTTCTTCCTAGTGATTGACGGGCACCTTTCTCGTCAAAACTCATATCATACAAGTCTTCATGATTTCCAAAGCCCAATTGAAAATCTTCGGCTTGCAGACTATTTTAGTACACAAGTATCAAACTCCACTAGTGTCTTAGTGAGTTAACTCTTGTGTTCATGAACTTATAGTTGATTGCAATATATAAATGTCAATATAAATATAAACAACTAAAATGCCTTTTATTGATTGATTAAAAACAATTACAATTTGATAATGTCCTGTTATTTACTAATCTTCCAGTGACATTTGAGGATATTAACCTAACAAAATCTTCAAGAGGTAAACAGGAGAAAACCTCCCTTTGAATTCGATGGTACCATGTCTGGCTATCCTTGTTTAGGGGATGCACATTAATTTTTAAATTATTACTTCCACTGCTTGCGCCTTTCCGGGGCCGATCCAACAAGCCCGAGGTGGATTCGAATCAAATAGATTTGATTTGACATCGATTTCGATTGATTCAAAAATCTTTCGTCCTCGCGGTGATGAAGATGACCAGGTGCAGTTGGCTGTGCGGCGAGGTGTAGTGGAGAAGGTGAAGAAGACGAACCATGTATGTGTATTTTCATTCTTCTTCCTTTCTTTTTTTTTCTAATTTTTATATTCTATTTCCCTTTTTCTTTTCTCTTTTTTTTATTTTCTTTTTTTTTAATATCATAATTTTTTTTTTCCTCTTTGGAGTTTACTCAAGGGCCTTTTCGACTTTTTGACCATTCTATTAAGGAGAATTCCATTGTGTAAGGTTTTACAAACTACAGGGGATGTGAGTAATAAAAAAAAATTGAGGTACATTTGCAATTAGGCCTAACTGCAAGGAGCGTGGGCATATTTTCCCTTTATATAAATAGAAGATCTTTAATATAAACTATTGATCTGTTTCAAGATCTACAGTTTTTACACATTGAATTTAGTAAAATCCAACGCTTGGTAGATTAGGGACAAAATAGTCATTTATTAGAAAAAAAAATCTTATAACCAAGCAAGTGGCTCGCATGAGGAGCTAATGCTTCTATATTTTTCTAGGGGCCTTATTGTTATTTTTTCACAGGGACAGGTTGATAATTAGACATATTATAAGGATGGTCGTATGTAATTAACCCGTATTTGGCAAAGCTTACGAGTTGGGTAAATTCCACTTTACCCCTGTTACTCTCAAAATGTACCAGTTATTATTATTTTCAATACTTTCATTTGAAATTGTATCACCTAACCCCATTGGAATCATGAAAATAAAAATAATAATTTTTCCTTTTAAAGATGATCTAAATAAAGGTATACGATATTTTAAATGATAATATTCTTTTATTAAGTAAGCTATCGTTTAAAAGAAATAATGTGATATTATTAATTTCTAATTATATATTCTAATGGTATTATTATAAAGATATATGTGAAAGTTTTACAGGGTGGTGAGCACTTTGCCTCCCGACCTATCAAAATGTGTATATATTTTCAAAGTTGTATATCAAAAATCATTAATATATCTTCTACAAATGAAGATTACATATTTAGGATCTTACACCAATACTTGTTGTCAACATCAAAGCTAATCTCACAATTAGTTCGATATTTTCCCATTTAAATGAAAATAAAACCTCACAATTAGCCTCCGGGTTTAGTAAGATACTACAAAAAATTAGTTATCTCAAGAGTTGTTAGGCCATCTCCAATGTATGGAGTTAAAATAACTCCAGTTTTATCTCTATTTTAACTCTGCTACAGTACATTAACTCCAATGTACTGCTCTATATTCTGCTCTAAATCACTATTCATTATAATAATAATATTTTTACACCTCATTTATACTATTTCTCATATTTCACAAATACCCCAAATTTTGTGTTTGTATTACATATTCATCCAAGTAAATAATTTTTTAGAGTTTTAATAATAATAATATTAAATAATTGAAATTTATTAAACTACTTCATTATTTTGTAAAGTATAATTAAAAATTACTCAATAATATAAAGACCGAATTTTTTCGTACATTTATATTTTACATAAAAAAACGTTCATATAAAATAAGCATACAAAACAAACATAATATTTGATCAATTAAAAATATTACAACATGATTGAAAAGGACTTCACAAAATTATTCACTATTGTCTTGTGCATTACCAAGTTGCTCCCATAAATGCTCTATTAATGCATTCCGGAGTTCAATATGAGCATCTCTGTTTTGTATTTGCCTATATCGACCAAGGAATTGTTGAAATCGGAGATGTTCATATGGCGGATCAACAACTAGAACTGGTGTTTCCTGCGCATCTGTAATTGGTGCATTGAGATCACGTTCATCCTCAATTATCATATTGTGCATGATAATATACGCCGTCATTATGTCATGTAGCACATCTTTACTCCAAAAACGTACGGGTCCTGCAACAATTGCAAATCTTGATTATAGAACTCCAAACGCACGCTCCACATCTTTCCTACACGCCTCTTGTTTCATTGCAAAATATTTTTTCTTTCTTCCACTCGGCTGATGAATACTTTGTACTAGAGTGGACCATTTTGGATATATACCATCAGCTAAATAATATCCCATATTATATTGTTTTCCTTGAATAACACAATGAGCTGGGGGGGCAATACCTTGAGCAAGATTGGAAAATAGATGCGATGATTCTAACACATTAATATCGTTATTGGTGCCTGGCATACCAAAATACGCGTGTCATATCCAAAGATCATAATCAGCGACAGCTTCAAGAATGATAGTTGGTGATCCGCTACGTCCTGCGTATTGTCCGACCCAGGCGGTGGGACAATTTTTCCACTTCCAATGCATACAATCAAGACTACCCAACATTCCAGGAAAACCCCGTTTTTGACCAATGTGAAGTAACCTTGTGATATCATTAGCATTAGGTGATCTAAGATATCGCTCTGAGAAAACTTCAACAACGGCTCGACAAAATCTCTTTAAACTTTCAATTGCGGTTGACTCACCAATCTTAACATACTCATCAGTAGCATCGGCCGCTACACCATATGCCAACATTCGGAGCACGACAGTTGTTTTTTGTAAAGTTGATAATCCAAGTTTACCAAAACCATCTCTCCGTTGTTGAAAATATTCATCATGAACTTTGATTGCATCAACAATACGAATGAACAAAGTTCGAGACATTCGATATCTCCGACGAAACATTTCATCATTAAATCGTGGAGTAGCGCTAAAATAATCATTAATCAGATTACGATCTGCTACTTCACGATCACGATTGATCATTCTATGACCTGGGACAGAGCCACGACGACTGGAAGATTGGTTGCCATGGCAATTTTGATAATATTCCATTATTATATTGTTATTTTGCAACATAAGTTGAGCGCAAATTTCATCGTGATCCAGACTTTGCATGAATAACTCATTATCCATGTCACCATAAGCAGAATAAGAAGGAGGAGATGGTATTGAAGATGAAGATGAAGTATTCATATCATAAGAAGAACCTCCAATATCAAATTCATTTTGAAATTGTATTTCTTGCCTAGTTTGAAGATGAGAAAAAAGAAGTGATTTGTAAACAATGTCGATGATGGGAGTGATGAGAAAATCGATTCAGTATTCCATATATTTATAGAATATTGAGATAATATTTTGGATGATGATGATATTCATCCAACGGTTAAGATTTTTCAGAAAATTCATCCAATGGTTAAAATAATAAGGTGAGATTTCCTTCAGGATAGGTTTTCTTATCTATATATACATAGTAAATAATATATATTCAGTATATGATATATAAATACATATATAAATAATGTATACATACGTATATATATACATAGTAGATATGTATACATATATATACTATATATATATATTAGATAAGATGATAAGATAAGATTTTCATCCAACGGTTAAGATGGTAAGAAAACTCGTCCAACGGTTAAGATGATAAGATGAGATTTCCTTCAGGATAGGATTTTTTCTATATCTAGAACCCGAAAATATATTATTTTCTACACTAAACCTATCAACATCTTTTTCTTCCACTACCACCACTACTATATTTTTTGCTCTATTCCACATTTTAACTCTCCACATTTAAAAATGTCGTCAAGCCGAAGTCTTAACTATCGCGACGATGAGGATATCATAATTTGTCAAGCTTATATGGAAGTTTCGCAAGATCCCATTGTGGGGAAATCCCAATCTTCAGATAAGTTTTGGGCTCGAATAGCTACTATATTCAATAACGCAAAAAATTCCTCTTACGAAATTCGTAGCCAAAAATCTATACAAAGTCGATTTAAAGATCATATCGCTCCAGCTATTAAAAGATGAGTGCACTCCATCAACCACGTCGAACTCCAGAATCCTAGCGGGGCATCAGAACTAACTATTGTAAGTAATGAGTAATTTTTTCATTATAGTGATTTTATATATGAGAAAATTCTTCGATCTGATAATTATAATTATTTGCAGCTTGAAAGAGCAAAGGTATTTTATGCCAACTCTGACAGTAAGAAATTCAAGAACGGTTTCAAATTTGATCATGTATGACACATTCTTAAAGATTTTGAATTATTTCAAGATAATGCCCCTGCTAGTCCACGAATTTCTCGAAAACATCCTTCGTCGCAATCAGATAATGAATCTCCTCATTGTGTAACCCCAGATTCAACTGGATTTTCACAATTTGATGTGGATTTAAATGCCGATGATGATAATGTTGGTGGCTCTTCTTCCGAACGACCCATTGATGTGAAAAAAGCCAAGTTGAAAAAAAAGCAACAAGAAGAAATGGCAAATACTGTTGAAAACTTGAGAGCACAAAATGCAGAGGTTGTTGCTCTAATGAGGAAGGTTGCCGAAGATAGAGAACGAAATTTTGAGATGCGAGCAAAAGAAATATATTTGAAAGAACAAGAAGTGCTTTTGAGACGACAACAAATTGAGATGCATAAACAAGATAAAAAACTTGCACGAGAAGATAAAATTTTAGCGCGAGACTTGAGTTGTATCACTGATGAGACGGTTCGCGCTTTTATTCAAGCTGAACAAGCATCTATTATACAGAAAAGTGCTCAACAAAATCAATATCCACCTCCATTGTCGGCGTCAAATTATTATGGTGACTATTTTCCTAATTTTGGGGGAGGAAGTGGATCCGATTTACCACCATTTTAAATTATTGTTGTTCTTTTATGCTCTATTTATCTTGTATTATGTATGTTTCCCTTTCAATTGTGTAATTTTAGGTATTTATGTAACATTGTTCTATATTGAAGTTGATTTTAAATGTTTTAAATTATATGGAATATGCATTTTGTACTACTTTTAGTTAAATGTTTATTCTTTTGGTTAAATTAAAATAATATATACATTAATTGAAAAAAACAAGAAAGAAGATAAATACAAAATAAAGGGGCTAAAATGAAAAGGTGTGAAATGAAAGAAAAGGCTGAAATGACTAATTACAAAAATTTAGGAATAAAAATGAAAGGAAAAAAAACATAAAAAAAAAAAGTAGCTCAGAGCTATTTTAGCTCTGAACTACAGTGCAGCGCTAAATATAGCGCTGCACTGTTCCCCTGCGCTATTTTAGCGCAGGAGAATAGCTCTCCATTGGAGAGCTACTTTGGAGCTAAAAGCTACAAAATAGCTCTCCATTGGAGAGGCTCTTATAGTCTACGGCATCTATAGGCTCTTATAGTCTACGGCATCTATGCCCCTCTTCTATGGACATGGCTCATTTAATTCATCATAAGTTAAATTGCAAAACTTGATCCAAGTCATTAGTAAATTATTTGTTATTTTGAAAACAAGTTGGAGACTACCCAAAACTTGTTGATTTAGTGGTATTCACATCTCACTTTATGTGAGAGGTCCTGGATTTGTATCCAGGCTGCCACAAGTTATGATTCTCCCCTCCTTTATGGAGCTGGATAGAGTCCTTTGACTCAAGATTATAACTAGCAACTCGAGTTCGGGCTAGATATTTAGGACATTCCCTTCGTCTTGAATTTAAAAAAAAAAAAAAAAAAAAAAAGCAAGTTGGACACTCGATCAAATGATTCGGCAGAATGAAGTAATTAAAAAAAACATCTGAATTTAGGTGATGGACTTTGGTATAAGTGAGATTATCTATGGTCTTTTAATCAAGAGATCTCGTATTCATATTATTGTGCATGCCAAGACTTTCCTTTGAATAAGTCCTCAGTTCCTCACTAGTTTTTGATTCTTCAAACCTGAGAATACATTGGAAAAGAAAAAAAAAATTGAATTAGAGTCATATAAATGTTTTTAAGGAAGATGAGATTTTTTTTTTTCCTTTTTTGCCTATAGTAATTAGGCCGGCCATTGACTAGGTCGATCATTTGTTTTAAGTGTGGGTTTGGCCAATTTTTTTCATAAGTGATTATTGGGTAATTGATTCTTGCTTCTTTTTTTTTTTTTTTTAAAGAGAATTCTTGCATAATTGATTATGGCAAAAGTTATGATTTTCAATTTTTTCAAAACGTAGTTTTGTAACTCAAAAATGTCCAAAATAGATTATAGAAAAAGAAGCCAAACAGTCATCAAAATCGCGTTTGAACTGCAAACGTAAATTTTAAGTTTTCAACTGATGGGCCAAACGCACCCTAAGTAGACTAGCTAGTTGATTTTTCTCTTTCTTGTTTCTTAATTAATCCCAGCATTTAAAAGTTCTTTATAAACAATAGTCTAAATTATTAGATTGTTTCTATAACAGATTTAATCTATTCTTAGTCAGTTAACCAACATTTATATATTTCATACATATGTATAAGAGAAAATTACATGTACACCCTCTCATTTAAATGCAAAATTACCGAAACCCCCATAACTTTTTTGAAATTACATGAAATTTCTCTCGTGTTAAGATATTCTAATAATTACACCTCCTTTATGTATAAAAATTCTTACAATTTCAGCCCTATGAACCTAATAAATAGTCCCTTTGAGAGAGTTTCGTTATAATTTATCAAAAGTCAAGAATTTTTTGATAATTAACACTAGAGTGGGGTGTGTGCATGTAATTCACCCCATATATAATTATGGTCGGTTTAGAGTCTATATGACGGAATTTTGAACTCCACATGCATGCGACATTTGGGTTTATTTACACCGCAAAAATAAACAATGACAAGCTTGGTCTTAGACGTATTACATGAAACAAACGTTATATAATACTATATAGATCGATAATTATAAAATACTATGTTATACTTTGTTTTACAAAATCTATAATAATTTTGGAGTTAGAATAATCTTGGGGATTTGGCATTTGTATGCTTCTAGCTAGCTCTGTATAGGAATGATTACGGTGCGGTTTCGTTTTTTTTTTTCCACCTATTTTCAAACGGAATTGTTAAATGCTATTTTGCCAAATAATAATTTCAAATTGCGATTTTGACATTCCAAATTGCTCATGCGATTCGGTGCGGTTTAGCGATTTTTAAATTGATTTACATTAGTTTTAAAAAATAGAATTGAATCGTGAAGTGTTAATAAACTAAATCAATCATTTTTCTCATTGAACTCTCCAATGAAAAAAAGGTATAAAAAGTGTAACTAAACTTGTAAAAGTTGTGACTTTAAATTACTAAAATATAATATCAAAATTAAATAGAAACCAACGCAAATTTTATTTTACCACTCAACTAGTAAGAGATACAAGATGAACTCTCTCATAGACAATTGATAGTAAATACGAGATATACAAGCCCGTTCTTATAACATCCGGGCCACATTATATAATTAAGAAAAATGCTATACACCACAATTTCCATACCACCGATTTTTCACTTTTCCTTGATTTAGAAAGTATGAATGTATTGAATCCATTAAAATCAATTAATTCTAAATAATTTCTCGCCAAAGGCGAAGTGAAAACCCAATGGTATATCGCATTACTCTATAATTAATTTAGCGGACTTGAATTCTTCAAAAAGCTTTAAACCATAAACTGCATGGATTAAACCATCACAAAGATCGCGACGTACAAATATATCCTCATAAATTATGTGTAATGTGTATGACACAACTAGATTTGTTTTAAACATAAACTATCAAGTATTATTAGGAATAGAAACTATAATAATTAAATTCTAATATTTTATTTGATATATATATATTTATGTAGGTGGTGCGGCGCGGTTCTGTTTTTTTTTATAAGTAAAATTAAAACCAAACCAATATTGTGGTGTGATTTCTATTTAATTTTTAACTGATGGTTTGTATAAAAATTTGACAGAGTTGGTGCCGTTGGGTGCGTGTGATCGGTTTGGGCGATTTTTAAAATATTTTTATCAGCCGTAGCCTATAGTTATTTTGGGTTGGGGCAAGGATTTGAAGTCCCATATCACTAACTACGAAGGCCAATATAAGTTGTTTGCTATCTTAAATGCGAGCCCATGACTATTGGGCCAACACTAAACCCCCATTCAAAGAGGTGTTGATCCAATAGTCCTATCATTTTGTCTACATTGTCAAATGTCCAAATTACCCTCATTTTCTACAAGAAATTAGATATGTTGTTCCTTACTGCAATCCAACCTTCCTTTCGTTTTTAAAGACATTTTGGAAAATCACAATTTGTCTTGAATTTTTTTTTATTTTTTTTTCACAAATATTAGGTCTAGAAGCGTAATTCAACGGATCAAATCGTGCAAAGAGAAGTCCTCCACAATATGGAATCTTTAGAAGGGTTTCGAACATTTGTTGTCTCTAAGTCACAAACCGCCTACCACTTGACTCAACCCTTTTAAATGAGTCACTTATTGTATATGTGATAATATAATATCATTTTTCTATCCTTCACTATCATCATCATTTAAAGAAAAACACAATAAAATAGTCAAACCCTACAATTAATCAATAAATTTATATCTTTAATAGTCCCATATCCAAAGGTAATGAGCCCTCAAAGTTTACAAGAAGCTAGGAATTATTGTATACAATCAGTTTCATTAACTTTGCATTGCATGAATTTAGATATCATGATCTTGGCCTTCATCTTTAAATAACACTCATGCATCAATTCTTGCTAACCATACCGCAAAAAATAAAGTCCCAACACTTATTCTTTTCAATTTATCACAAAGATCATTGAGCAGCTTCCAAGATTCTTCAATTTGGTAGTTCAACTGTTTCTAAGGCTTTTCCACTATAAATCTCTCTTTCATCTTCTAATCTTCACATCATATTCACACAACACACACAAACCTCTGAGTTAAGGTTGCAAGATGTACACAAATAAAGCTACCAACGAGACACTTTTTGCATTCTCCTTATCTTATCTCCTTGCTTTCTCATGTAAGTTCCTTCAACATTTCTTTCTTTATTTCATTTGATGTGAACATGTCACGTATATAAAGTTCACATGTGTATATGTTAGAAATTCTTTTTTAGAAGTTGCATGCATATAATAAATGAAATAAAGAATGAAACAATGTATGGAACATAAGATCCGATTTGTCTACTTATAACTCACTTTCTTTTACCTTCTTTTCCTCAGATGCATTGAGTTCAAACAAGATAATTGGCATAAACTACGGTCGAGTAGGGAATAATTTGCCGTCTCCTGACCAATCAATCGAATCTCTCTTGTCCATTCAAGTCGGCCTCGTCAAGCTCTACGATGCCAACCCTGAAGTCCTAAAGCTTCTAGCAGGCACACAAATCCATGTCTCAATCATGGTCCCCAATGAACAAATCTCCACTGTTGCTTCCAACCAATCAATGGCCGACCGATGGGTGCACGAAAACGTTTTGTCCTACTACCCGAGTACTAAAATCCGATTCGTGCTAGTAGGGAATGAAGTTTTCAGCTCCGATAATCAGCAAATATGGCTTGATCTAGTGCCAGCCATGAAAAAAATCAAGAAATCATTGAATAAACATAATATTCACAACATTAAAGTTGGAACACCACTAGCCATGGACACACTGGAATCATCTTTCCCACCTTCTAGTGGAAAATTCAGGAGTGATATCCCAAGCCAGGTGATTTTATCATTGATGAAATTCTTGCAAGGTACTACATCATTCTTCTTTGTTGATGTGTACCCTTATTTCCCTTGGTCGTCCGATCCGACGAACATTAGCCTAGATTATGCGTTACTTAAGAGTGGAAATGAGACCTATAAGGATCCTGAAAGTGGATTGATATATTACAATCTACTTGACCAAATGCTTGATTCGGTCGTCTTCGCCATGCGAAAGCTCGGATACGACGACATTAGGATGGCTATATCAGAAACCGGTTGGCCTCATGATGGGGACATTGATCAACCAGGTGCAAATGCATACAATGCGGCTACTTATAACCGGAATCTTGTGAAGAAAATGACGGCTGATCTGCCACTTGGGACACCGGCGAAGCCCGGGGTTGTTATTCCGACCATTGTATTCTCTTTATACGACGAAAATCAGAAGCCAGGGCCAGGAACAGAAAGGCATTGGGGGTTGCTGAATAACAATGGCAGCCCAATTTATGAGGTAACTATACTCCTGTGTCCCAAAAATAATTGCTCATTCTGCTATATATAGTAAGAAATCAAATTCGTTAATCTTTTACTAACTTATCATATTGCTTATTTGATAAATGGGATCATGGCACACGAGATCTTCTATTGTAAAATAGTGTTGCATCTCGTGTTGCATATCATGCCTGTCCGGACAAATGTATATAATTCATATTAAATTTATATTTAAAAAAATATTTTATACACTTGTCGTTCATATATGAAATGTAATAGGAGATTACAATATCATTTGCAATAGCAAATTCCAACTGGATCCCCGAACTTTCAAATCTTGAGATTGTAAAGTTATTTAATATTATGGTTTAACTTTCCAACAAAAAAGCATATATTCATTATTGCGATGAGAAAGTACAAAGGTCAACCGTCAGCAAAAATGTCATCTTTACTATTTATTAAGTCGGGGTTCCTTAAGGCCTATTTGCCAAAATTAAAAAAAAAGCACTTTTCAACTTTTGGCGGGATTTAAACTGTTTTTTGCTGTTTGATTTCATTGCTTTTGATTTTATTTTACTGAAAAAAAACTGAAAATAAGCAGAAATTAAAAGCAGGTCCTTAGGTACTTCTACTAATTTTTTCTATTTTTTCTGCTTCTTAGCAAGTTTTGCATACACACTGAACTTTAATTTTTCAGCTACTTTTACAATTTTTTCTAAAATTCAGCACTTTTTTAAAAATATAAGCTCTTGGAAACAGACCTTTAGAATGAATGACTGCGTTGATCATTTTTTAAATGTAAACACCAAATTAGTCTCATTTTGACTTGATAATATCTAGTTAATTTTCAACTGTTATTCTCTCTCATCTATTGTATCTCCTTTCTATTTATTTTTATTTTTCTTGTTTATCATATTTTGAATGATTTTTTTTCTTGAACTTCTCAAAATAAAATAAAAAAGTACGCCGAAATACCTAAAATGTGTTATGATATGATATAAATTAAGAAATTTTTATTTAATCTTATACCTTAAATACTTAACCACATGCATTGAGTGTGTTACTATTACTAGTGTATATATATATATATATATATATATATATATTGTTGCGGTGGCGATGGTAGGAGTAGACTACCCTGAACTGAAATTTGTATGTTTTTCACAAAAGAAGTTGTTTAACGAAAGCTTTCTCATCTTAACCTAAAATCTTGATGGTTCTCTAGGTAGACTTAACCGGAACACGCACGGAAAGTGAATACACTTCTCCACCGGAGCCTATAACAAACGAGCCTTACCAAGGGAATATGTGGTGTGTGGTGGACAGCGCCGCGAACCTAAAGGAGTTGGGACCGGCATTGGATTTTGTATGCGGACGGGGCAATGGGACTTGTGATGAGCTTGGTACAGGGAAAGATTGTTACGAGCCGGTATCAGTAATTGCACATGCAAGCTATGCATTTAGCTCATATTGGGCTAAGTATAGGAGTTCTGGTGCATCTTGTTACTTCAATGGCCTTGCAGTTCAAACCATCATAGACCCAAGTAATCTCTTTTTCTTGATTATAATTAACATTTGCATTTTTCTAGTATATATACAATATATAATTCTTGAATTCGAATTACTAGTTTATAATGTATGTCTTGTTTGAACAGGTCATGGATCTTGCCGATTCCCAAGTGTGTTACTCTGAAGATGTTACATTGGATAATGCATGCTTAGAGACATATATAGTTTGCGTATCTTGTGATATCCTTTTCGTTTGTTTTGACATTTAGCTGGCTCTACCATGTAGCCTCGAAGTGGAAAATTTAGTTTTATCTTACTACACAAAAGTTCTAAATGAGAATACTTAAAAGAAAGTCTTTTTTTAGTGAAATGATTTTATTCGTCCTTGCATAGAAATATCAATCACAGAATATTTCATGAACACTTTTTTATTATAATTATATTCATTAATTTTAGGGGAAAATACTAAAACCACCCTAAAATAAATTTTTGTATCTAAAAAACCCATCAAAATATTTTTCAATTTTAAAAACCCATTCTACGAAGTTTTTATTCCAAAAAACCCAAAAGTTAGGATTAACAATTTTTTGGACTAAATAACCCTTCATTTACTAAGTGAGGAATTGATCAATGAGTTTTTTCTATAGAAATTGGTTTTTTTTTCTAATTTTTTTTAAATTGCTAAATCGTATAATACGGTTTTTTTCAATATTTAATATTTTAAAAAAATTATATAATTTATTTTTTATTTTAGTATTGTAATTATCTAAAAAAAAGCATTTTTTAAAACCTTTATAAAGATTTAAATTTTTTGAGATTTAAGATTACAATCATAATTTGTATGATTATCAATATAAAAGTTCTAAATAAATAAATTTCTATATGAAACTACAATTGATTAATTTTTAATTTAGAAGGCTAATTTAGAAGGCTAAGGGCTATTAAGTCTATAAATTTATCGACCCTATTTGTTGAGATTTTTTGAATGAAAAGTTGGTGGAACAGATTTTTTGGATACTAAAATTTATTTTAGGGGGGTTTTAGTAAGTTTCCCTTAATTTTATTAATAATAGGTTAATCTCAATGGTAAGTACAACGATCCAGCACAATTACAATCAAAACTAGATTCGACATTAATTGGTGATACAAAACACAAACACGACAAACAAAATTAAAAAAGAAAAAATAAAACAACCCAAACTCGATCCCCGAGGAGGACGGGATCTTTGCTGGAAAAAAAATTCTCAAAAGAGGACACTAGAAGTGCACATGAGCCGAGTTCAAGCGAAGATTTTCAAACTCGAGACCAATGAGACGGGATAATAAACTTGAGATAAAGCGTAAAAAATAAATATTAATTATTGTTTAGTAATATATATATATAATTTTTTTTATTATTATATATGTACATATATTTTTTCAATATAATTATGATAAGTATTAAATATATAATTATTTTACTATATATTGTAAAATATAATATTATAGATATTAAGAAATAAATACATAAAGTATTTTTTTAACACAAGCTTGCTTTGTTAGAGTGTATGCCCTGCACACAAATTTTGGGCGTCATTCTATAGATAAACTATGTAGGAATAATCTTTTTCATATAAATAAAGTCGATATCTTTTATGGCATTCTAAATTCTTAAATAGTCTTTACTTCGCTTAGAATAAGGTCCCGAATGATCACACATAGCTATGATACATCATCGCGCATAGGTATGGCGATGATGGAATATGCCTCCAATGTTGTAATCCTTGAAACTAGTTCCAAGTCGTAAAAGGGTTCATCGAGATAAAGGGATATTGATGTGCCCAAAAGACTTGCTTATAAGATGCATACTCTTGGAGGAGTGTACCTCGTTCCATAGGTACTGACATGATGAAAGTTGGTGCATATATGAGGGTTCCCAATTTGGAAATGGGTAAACTGAACAACCCAACGAAGTTTCTCAAATGAAGATCCCAGTCGAATCTGGAACTTCCTATTGTCTTGTAGTGTAAGAGTAATTCTTATGGACCCGATATTCCATGAGTTGTCTTATACATAATCGAACATGTTTTGATGATCACCTTGATGATCACAAATGGGATAGTTTGGACATTGGCTAATTATGTATGAAGACATGACATGGAACTCAAGATGAGATTCATCTCTGATTTAGCATATCGGTGAATCTCCTACGTTTACATAGAGAATCGACTTATGGAAACTTCTGCCAAAATAAGATATCTAAAGATGTGAAGAGTTTCCACATTTAGATGATCAAGATCGATCTCACTGTATTTGGGAAACATAGTTATTAATTTAATAGAGCTTCGACCTTAGCCACTGCTCTAGACTCAATCAGGTGATCAGATAGAAGGATCTTACTTATGCGAGAATTAAGACTATGAAAGCCGTATCTTTAATCTTCGTTTATGTCTAGGTCTTCGTGGCCTGTTGCTAGACAGTAATCACGATTGATAAGTGTCGTGAATTAATATGGTGATTAATTCAAGAGTGATTTAATCTATTATTTTCCTTTTTAGGAAAGTAAACTGACACTTGGGAAAGTGTATTTACTACAGGCATATAAACGAGCCTAAAGGGTCACACACTTAACTTTGGAGAGTTACCGCTTAATCATATGATTAATCAATTTATGAAAATTGAGGTAATAAGGAAAGTCCAGTACTTTCTTAATTAGGAATATAATCTAATTAATGGACCTTGAGAGTCCAAGTATTTTATTTAAGTGGGCTGGGCTCAAATTGAATAGATATAAATATGGAATTAGTCTTGAATAACTAAAATAGAATTTTAATTATTTGGATTAATTAATTAGTTGGACTTATTAATTAAATTAATAATGGAGTCAAGATTGGAATCTTGAGTTCCAAAAACAGTTACAACGGCTACAAGAAGAGAGAAATAGACGAAAATATTAGGGAAAGGATTCCAATCCTTCCCCAACTCTTGATAGAATCAAGGAGATAACGATAAAGGTAGTTACTTGGTAACTAAGTAATCCTAGATATGGTAAGATAAGGATTAAAGAGAAGGAATTTTTCTAAATTCTACAAGTCAATGACTTCTACGAGTATAAGAAAATTAAATCACTTGCATATCCTATCATACTACTAGATATCATTGATCACTAGTGATTGATATATAAGAAAATACACAAATTCTCTAAGGCAGAATTTTTGTCCCCTAGAGTAAAATTAGGAGGAAAAATCGAACCCCTCTTCTGTCATAGCTACCCCCTTCCTTTTCCATATTGACATAGCTCAACTCAAGTGTTGAATTAATCTATTCACTCGGATATTCCTAACTTTCACATAGAGTCTAGATAAGTTAGTCTAGAGTTGTTTTATAAGTTAGCACCACATATAAAACAACTGAAAACTTGAAGGAGGCGTGCATACACTTAGAGGCACAACGTATGGGGTGCTTTTGTACTGGGAGATACGAGGTTTGCACAAAGGCGTGTAGCTTAGTAGCGAGCTGGTGACATCGAGCTGATCGGGCTGAAAACAATCCTACCGAAATAATTAAGGAATATCATTGTTGGTATGTTCCTTAACATTATCGTAAGTGTTTAATTGAGCCAACTAATTCCTATTTCGGGTGGTTGTATTTAATTTTAATTTTCACTGTTTTTAGCCACTGCGGGAATTACCCAACCTAACATGCGGGCCGCCAGACATGTTCAAATTGGCTCAAGCGCGGCCCATTAGACTTGGCTCAAGATGGCCACCCTTAGAGGACATTATTAGAGTGCATTGGTCGGGCTGTGACCCACGACCTTGATTGCATCCATGATTGATAAGGGCTAAAAGTCCTAATAAGAAAATAAGAACATCTTTATTTTAATAGGTGTATCTTCCCATATATTCACAAAATATTTGCTCCATAGATAAAATTCTCTCATATAATACACTCTCTTCTACTAAAGTCATTCTGCTCTCCCTCCTGGAGAATCACCGAAGTTGCTCCAACGATTGAAGGGGTGCATCCTATTGGAAGCTTTCATAGGAACCATTGAGGCTAGATAAGGAGTTATGACCATTCAATTGTTGGCTTGCAGACTGGCTCAAGAATGAATGAAATTCAAATTCATAGATCAAAGATTTAATATCCAAAAAGGTATATTCCCCAATTTCTTTTTTGGGAAATAAAGGATTAATATATTTTCCAACTTGGATACATGTCTATGTGCAACTTTATGCAATAAATTTCCAATAGTGGTATCAGAGCCATATGAGTCTAATCTTGTCGCTGATTAAATGTGTTATTATCATGATCTAAAACTATGCATGAGATTATTTTTTCAATTTAACATTGAATTCGGATTTTACATACTGACTTTACATATTTTTTGGTGAAAAAATCGAATGGGTTGCAAAAGATATAAAAAAAGACATATGTCCTAATTTAGATTTTTCAATTTTGCTAAGTGATTTTTACACCATTAGATAGATCTTAGGAAGACAATGAAAATGGTGTAAAGTTCATATAAAATGGATATGAAACAATTTTGTTGTGATTTTTTTGAAATTTTGGTTGAAGTTTGAGTATTTTTGCTTAAAATATGCATTGGGCAGGCGACGGCCGTGTCTGAAACCTACCATAGAGTACGCCTTGTGGTTTCACATCTAGTGATCCACGACTACGCTGTGGGGTGATAAAGTTAAGTGTCTAGCCAGCCATCTAGTGACTTGATCAAAACTTGTAAACACTATAACAATCTTATCTAATTTACATCTTTTATGTTTATCTTATTTACTAGTTTAGGTAAAGTCTCATGAATCACTACTTAACTAAATGAGCGGTGTGGGGAACACAAGGTGGCGACTGTGGAAAATATATATCTTAAACACATTGCAAAAGGAATATTTACTGAAAAATTCTCAAGCTTCCTAATTTAAATTTTAGCTTCCATTCGATATTATAAATTTGTTATCATTCATTGATTTTAAATTTTATAGTCATTATAAATTTATTATTATTTTTTTCACTTTGCTATTAATAATATTATAGATATATGGCTCAAGTTTGGTTTAGAATTTATTTTTTAACCTTGAATTCAAGGTGCTAAATTGTATATTGAGATAAAAGTATTTTTGCCCAATAAAATATTGTTGTGAGTAACAAAAGATTTTAAGGCTATGTTATTTGTGTTTTCGTTAGCATATTTTCATTTTTATTCTCATTTGAAAATGAAATAAACAGTTAATGCCATTTTTAAATGAGAATACACTTATTTTTATTTTCACTTACATATTCTCCAATAATCACTTTTTACTTTACCAATTCACACTTACTTTTTTCTCTCTCACATCTTCTTCGAAAAATCCACCTTTCCAGCAACAATTGTGGTGCTATAATCTAATAAATTATATAGTATTAACCTGCACATTTTAAGATCCATTTTGAATATTTTTAGTTTTTTGGGCCAATTTTTATTATTTTTTCTTACAATTATATTTAGTCAATATAATATTATCTATTATTTATTTTTATTATATAGATAATCGTTACTTTTAACTAACTCAATCATTTCACACGTCATCAAATTATCAATTCCAACTATTTTCGAAAACACAACAAAACATACAGTCATTTTCACATAAAAATCAAACAACTCTTTTCCCATAAGTTTTAGAAAATGACGGTTGAAAACGAAATAAAAACACATCCAAACAGAGCCTAAGAGTTTAGGAGGTATTTACTGTAAGGGCCCTAGTTTAGGGGTTCAAAGTTGAAACTGTATTTAGCTTCTTCTCCCTTATCTCCTTTTCTCTTCTTTTTGTTTCCCATTGGCCGCCGCCACCGCTGCCTTCTCTCTTTGGCCGTGGGCCGTCGCCGCCTTTAGTTTTGTTAGTTGCCGCCGCTCATCCTTGAAAAATGAGGACTTGGAGCCGCCGCCACCACCTTTTATTTTTGTAGCCGTCTTCTTCTCAAATTCTCTAGATAGAGACTAGTTTGGTCCAGTCTCAACGTTCAAGACTTTCACGTTTCGACTGCGGGGGAGTGTTAGATAATATAATATCTTTCCATATCTTTGTAGTATTTATGTTAATTTAGGTTTCTTTATGTTTCCTTATATTTATCTTTTCCTTGTTTATAGTTAGGGTTTTTTGTTTACCAAGTACATGTATCTCTATAAATATGTTATTCAGTAATGCAAGTTTCCTACGTGGTTTTCTCTAATCTAACACCTAATTTAAATTTTAGCTTCCATTCAATATTATAAATTTGTTATCATTCATTGATTTTAAATTTTATAATCATTATAAATTTATTATTATTTTTTCAACTTTGCTATTAATAATATTATAAATATATGGCTCAAGTTTGGTTTAGAATTTATTTTTTTATGTTGAATTCAAGGTGATAAATTGTATATTGAGATAAAAGTATTTTTGCCCAATAAAATATCGTTGTGAGTAACAGAAGATTTTAAGGCTATGTTTGTTTTGTGTTTTCGTTAGCATAGTTTCATTTTCATACTCATTTAAAAATAAAAATACACAGTTTATTCCATTTTTAAATGAGAATACATTTATTTTTATTTTCACTTACACATTCTTCAATAACTACTTTTTACTTTACCAATTCACACTTACCTCTCTCTCACATCTTCTTCTAAGATTCCATCTTTCCGACAACAATTGTGGTGCTACAATCTAATAAACTATATAGTATTAACCTGCACATTCTTGTGCACATTTTAAGATTCATTTTGATTATTTTTAGTACTTTTTTTGGGCCAATTTTTTATTATTTTTTCTACAATTATATTTAATCAATATAATATTATCTATTATTTATTTTTATTATATAGATAATCATTACTTTTAACTAACTCAATCATTTCACACGTTATTAAATTATCAATTCCAATCATTTCCGGAAACACAACCAAACATGCACTCATTTTCACATAAAAATCAAAAAACGCGTTTTCTCATACGTTTTAGAAAATGACGGTTGGAAATGAAATAAAAACCGAGCCTAAGAGTTTAGGAGGTATGTAATGTAAGGATCCTAGTTTAGGGGTTCAAAGTTGAAACTGTATTTAGCTCAATGATTAATCATGAAACCTGATTAGTTAATCACTTTGACTATCAAGGGCTCATAATCATATTGGTCTAGCACTTAATCATATTGGTCTAGCAGTGTCAGCAGCCCAATAACAAAAGGCCTAAACAGAGGCGTAGATTATGAGCCATGCTCAAATTCATTCTTTTTTCACATACATATCAGTATCACTATTATATTAATATACCATTTCTTCTTCTAATTCTGATAAGAAATTCAATTATCAATATACGGTTGTGTATACTGTATGGTATTTTCTAATAGATTATTGATTGTATGGAGTATGCGACTGTTCTGGAATTTCAATGTTCCAACAACAACACATCCCCCCATCCCACAATCCGGAGACTTCAATGTTCACTACCCACCAAAACTTCGTTTTTCTATCTTCTCTCTCAGGGAATAATCATCGCTGTTTTTCCCATTAAATAACACTGCAGTTGCACTTATATTGATAATTCTTGTTATTATATGTATATAATTTAAGTAAGGGCCCTCCTTTTCTTCCTGTGTTTATACCATTATTACATATCATGATGATGAGTCTGAATTGTAGTTCCTTATCAAGTTTTTGTGATACAAGACTGCCGTCAAATCCGGTTTTGTTTAACCATCATAGATTGATCAGCTCCAGGTTTTTCTACAAGAAATGTGGAGCGTTTGTTGTTACCAGAAGTCGAAACTTTCGAGTTTACTGCGAGTCTTCGGTAACTTTTGGAACAATCTTTTGATTCTGTTGTCATAATTTTTCACTTTTGATTTGTTCAAGAACAAACATTTGCTGTTGATACTGTATTACATGATAATTTCACATTTGTTAGTTGATTCTAAGTTGATAAGTTACCAATGGAATTGTTTAATATAGGTTTGGAACTCATAATTGATGACTTCTCAAGTCCTTTTCTGTTACTTATAGTGTTGTTGCATATGTTCTGTGTGATAATTGCCGAATCAATGGCTGTTTCTGATAACTAATTTGCTTATGCAGGTTCTTTTAGTAATTAGTTGAATTATGGTCATTTCTAGAAAAGTGGATTTTTTTCTTGTTGAGTTACTAGTTTTTCCGTAGAAATAGTGTATAATTTTGATGTATGTAAAATTGATGATGCTGATAACTTTTTGGATTTTCTTGCATTAACCGGGGGTTGTGGGATTTGGAAGAGGTTAAAGTTGATAGAACTACTGCCTCGAGCTAGAGCAGAGGGAACATGGAGAAACTTTACCGTTTGCCCAAAATTACAGTGCCTTATTTGTTTAAATTTGTATTCTTTGTCATTAAAACTATACATCCATTTCATAGTATTCAAATTTGCTGTTCATGTGTAGCCATGGAATGATGCTGATTTGTTGAATACCATTAAATTATAGCAGGTAGCATCGAATGATGTTGCTATGTTGAGCACCATTAAATACTAGTAGGCAGCAAAAAAATGTAGCAGGAACTAACAATTGTGTGCATCATACTAAAGCAGAAATAACCCAAATTCAATTGGTTAAAATTTTCTGAAGGTCTTGTTTAGCACACTAAAGCATAATTTGTTCTTGAGTATGTTGTGAATAATATATATATATATATGTGTGTGTGTGTGTGTGCGCGCGCGTGCGTGTGTATGTATGTAAGAGAGAGAGAGAGAGAGCGAGAGAGAGGGAGAGGGAGAGGGAGAGGGGGAGAGAGAGGGAGAGGGAGAGTTATAACTTTCTCAAATACAGTGAGAAAAGCGATGCCGTGGAGTTTATGGTTCTTTCTTAGTCTTGATGCACTTCTTTTATAAATGATCTTGTTTAGTGTAGTTGATATAGAACAGCATAAAATTCAAAATGATCTAACATTTGTTTCCATTTCACTTTGTTTTCAGAAGACAAACGAAATGCAGATCAGAAAGTTCTCACCCATTTTAGAAAGTGCCTTACTATCAGGAAATGATGTTGTACCTTCTAATGAGTGGAAAACAGTGCCTGACATTTGGCGGACTTCTGCAGAAAAATTTGGTGACCGCGTAGCATTAGCGGATCCATACCATAATCCCCCGATGAAAATGACCTATAAACAGGTCAGCTTCATGTCTTTGTTTCTTTACATATTTTATAAATTCTATATTTTAAGGGTAAAATTGTTACATGGTTCCATGTTCTGTTAGCCATCACTTTCTGAAAATAAAGTTTCTCCTTTAATTTTCTATTTCTTGCAAGAACTGATGAAGGCCTTTTTGCAATGCCAGCAACTGTGTGTCAATTGCTTGTGATTCACCATCGGCAAGTATATTTCACTATGACACTTTATAGATTAACTTAGATTGGTCGAAATGCGAACAAGATTTTAGGCTTTATAAGGCTGTGAATATTTTCCGTAAATATTAACATGACCTTCCACTCCTCTATCTTGTAATATACATCATTGCAAGCATTTCCTATTTGAGCTAGATCTGCCTAGGCTGACCACATAAGGTATGAAAATGATATTATCATTCATACTGGTACGTTATGCTTTCCTGATCTTCTACGTAGCAATGCTTGGGCATGCTTTTGGGCTAGGCTACATTAACATGGGATGCCAGGTTCATGGATATCTGATATCAGAAAAAGGGATTGGAGTAGGGGGTGCTATTTCGAAACTGGCCACTCCTTACCTTAGTTGAATGCTGCGTCTTGATGAACTATGAGAGACTTTTCATAGTCGCACAAGCTTCTGCAAGTCTACTTAGTTGTAAGAGTATTCCAGTGAATATGATGCCATCGTTCATTTTTGCTTCAAATGGGCTAGAGTTTTTCTCTGTACCTTTCTGCTAATTCTAAGAATAAATTCAGTCCATAATCTCCATCTGCAGATATGTCTTATACCGGCTTCAAAAATAGCTCATGCTTTGTTCCTCAATCCATTTCTCTCATATAACATTTCATTCACTAATTCAAGAGGAAGCGTAACTTATTAAGATTCAACCTTTAAACTATGAAGTTTCTGTCATAGATGAGAGTAAAACTAAGGGCTGGCATAAAAAGATAGTAGTTCGGACTGAAATATCGAGTGAAGCAAGATCAACAATGATATGGAGCATAAAGTGTCGAAAATCTTAACGAAGAATCAGCAAAATTTAGATACTACCAACTTGACCCAAGGAACAATGTGAAGTCGAAGATCTTAATTTATTTACCTTATAGAAAGACATGGTATTCTTACCCCAATATTTATATTTTAAGCTTTAATGTATTGACAGGTAGATCCGTTAAAAGAAACCCAACATGTGACAAATGATCGTGTGACTTCCCACGTGCATTAGTGATGAAATTTGGAATAGTTTATAAGTGCGTGCAATGGACTCCTCCACCAACTTGGGTTACTCATTTTAGCAAAAGGAGGACGATTGCTAAGTAGTTGCTAGATAAGCCAATTGTTCTGGACTCTCTCTTATGGGCTCTACCCATGGGCCGGGGACATGACAGGTAGTTCGTGTTAGATCTAATGATCTTTAGGAATGTAGAGTCTGGATGTAGAGCATCATAAAGGATGGATAATATAAACTTGAATGACAAAAGAGTCTTTCCCCTCGATCCTCTTCGGAAACAAGAGTGCTTATGTACAACACTGATGGTGTTTCGGGTAGCCAGACGATGAAGATCAAATAAAACTTGGTATGTAGAGAGTGGATTTTCTAATAAGCTTTTTTAAAATGGCAGAGTGGCTGATAATTGAATTTATTTGCTGATTTTTTGGCTTTTGATGCTTGATCCTGTCAACAGAAGGCCATATGCAGCATATTATTTTTATCTGCTATTATTGTCATGTATTCCTTTTCTCTGTATTTTGTTATTCTAATATGAGATAAAGCTCGATATCTGAACTAAATGTCAAATGGTAGATAATATAACTAGTATTAACATGTTGAATATGCAAAACTGGTAGAAGATCCATTTTGCCATCCAATTTATGTGTAGTTGTTTTTTCTATTATTCATGGAGAACCATCCGTTTAGTTACACTTACAGATCGAGGTCAAATATTGAATTTGTATAGTTATAACTTCTAATATTAATTTGATTCGAGTTACCTTATTGTTTGGTATTTAATTTCCCACTATTCTGAGATACATTTGTTTTCTCTATCTACTCTTCCTCCTTTCTTGGATCAGTTTTATCTGAAACGCTGTCCCTCATAAATTTTCAGCTGGAGCAAGAAATTTTGAACTTTTGTGAAGGTTTACGACTCATTGGGTTAAAGCCTGAGCAAAAGATCGCCCTCTTTGCTGATAATTCATGCCGGTGGCTAGTTTCGGATCAAGGTATGCAGCGGCTCACGTTATCCTCCGAGCGTCTGAAAAAAGACAAGTACTTATTTACCTTGGTAAATTGCATGTTGATATGATGGACCCAAAAACCCAATGCATATTGTATACCCAAGAACTCAAAACTTCACTGCTTCTTCCCTACGTGTACATTCTATATATTTTTCCGGGTAACTTAAAATCCAAATCACTCTTATAGATGAGGAGCATAAAAAAGCGTCTGTTTTCCTCTTTTCAATTATTACCTAATTGTTATTACAACCTTCCAGATTAAAAGAACTACGGATATTTATGAATTATGATTCTGGATGTTAATCTTGAAATATGTTCTCTTCTTCGAAATAGAATTTGAACGTCTGTTTTGTAGTTGGCATAATTATTTATTTTTTAATCTCCTTGTGTATGTGTTGAGTTAACCTCAGGTATTATGGCTACTGGAGCAGTCAATGTTGTGAGAGGTACGAGGTCATCTGTTGAGGAGCTTTTGCAGATATACAACCACTCTGAAAGGTTAGAGGAGTTTTTCAGTTGGAGTATGTATGGGTTTCTTATTCCAACTCATTTCAGGTTATGTTTGGATGGTGGATTTGAGCCCTGTGGATTTGATGTGGATTTCATTTGCGTAACCCAAATCCATAGTACATGTTTGGCTCATAAGGTAAATCAAGGAATTTCAAATCCACCCTAGAGCCCAATGGATTTCAAAGCCCAATTTTAAGTGGATTTCAAATCCACTCAAAAGCTGCATCATTTTAAATCCCTTCATCTTTCTCCCTGTATCCATTTTCTCTTGATTTCCCACTTCCCCTCTCAATTCTTTTGGAGTAGCTATTAGAAACAGAAAAACGATAAAAGAATAATTTCGATAAATTGAAATTCCAACAAGCCTAAGCTCGATACTTTATTGATTCAAAACTGAATAATGAAATAAACACTAGATACCCCTATTTATACTACTAGAACATAAAGTAGCTTGCTATGCAAGTTACTGACTCCCAACAGAAAGGAAATAATTAGAACTCTAAACAAACTAGAAAACTTAATCAACGCAAACTAAGAAAATAAAATAATAATTAAATCTTCCAAAACCCGCTTCATAACAACTCGTTCCCCCTTAAAAATCAGCCTTGTCCCCAAGGCAGAGATCCATCAGATGTTGCCGCCTCACGGTTAGGTGGGCGAGGACTCATACCCAATGGGAGACGCAGATCAGCCTCGATGTCCCGAGCCACTTCCATGGCAGTTTCCAAATCTCCGTGGCGAAGTAACCGGAGTTTACTGCGGATAGTATCACGCAAACCGTGCATGAAGTATCCCATATAGTGTGCCTCGTCCAAACCCGGTACTTGATTCGAGAGTTGGACAAATAAATTCACGTAATCATCCACGGACCCTGTCTGTTTGACATCCGACAGTCTTTCATAAGGGCTTCCCTTATATTGATGACCATCAGGGCTTGGGAAATTCGTTCCACGTCAAATTTGGCTTTCTTTGACATATCCACGTAAACCAACGTAATGCCAAGCCCTCCATAACCACCATGGCTGATTGAACCTTTTGTTCGGGGGTGTTCTATAAATCTCAAACTGTTGATTAGCCCGAGCCAACCAACCCAATGGGTCAGAACCTTTGAAGGAGGGTAGCAGGTGTGAAATCTGCGAGTCCGTGGGGTTTGATACCGCCACCGTCGCGGCACTGTCAGCAACTGTGGGAGTTTCCGGAACGACTGAAGCCGCCGGCGGGGTCATCAATGGAGGCACGGGCTGCATCGCCGTTGTTAGATGTGTCCTACCGTAATCTCTGACATCTGATTTTTCATCACGGCTTGATCCTTCGATACCGCTGTCAATTGGTTTTTCATGGCCGCTTGTTCGATAACCTGCCAAACGCACCTTCCAATTTATCCATTCTTTGATCCGATGTTGATCTGGTTTTTGTCATGTTCGCGGGGGAAATTGACCCGGCAGGTCGGACCAAATTGTTCGAAACAGAAAAACGATAAAAGAAATAATTCCGATAAAGAAATTCCAACAAGAATAAATTTTACCTTACAAGAATAAATCTTATCCCAAGCCTAAGCTCGATTTGATTCAAAACTGAATAATAAAATAAACACTAGATACCCCTATGTATACTACTAGAATATAAAATAGCTTGCTATGCAAGTTACTGACTACTCATAGAAAGGAAATAATTAGAACCCTAAACAAACTAAGAAACTTAATCAACGCAAAATAAGAAAATGAAATAATAATTAAATTTTCCAAAATCTGCTTCATAACAGTAGCACACTCTATACGTGTGCAAAAAGAGAAAAGCTTAAAGAAAATTATTGAGGCAAAAATCAATTAATATAAAATAAAATAAATTTGACTCTTAATTTTTTGAATAGGCATCAAATGAATAAAAAATGAAAGAAGAGATAATAAGAGTCGGAAATGAGGGGGGAAAAGAGAACATGTGCAAGAATAGATGAGAGAGAATTTGAGAAAAATAAGGAAATATTAGGAGAGAGAATGTGAGAGAAGAAATAGTAAAGAGAAAGTAAAAGTTGAATGGAATATGTAGATAAAGAAAAGATTACTTGGGACACTTGTCAAATTATTAGAATGGAAATGTGCCTTCATCAAAATTTGACAGCCCTAGGTGGTTTCTATAGACTCATCTTGCTTTCTATGATGGTGTAAATGTATAGAGGGATAATTACACCGGGGATCCTGAGGTATTGCCTAATTACAAAAAACATCTCATAATTTAATAAATTACATCTAACATCTAAGGTTTTCATGTATTGATGTAAAAATGGATGGAAAGTGACAAAAGACTTAAATGCCATTACTAAATATATTTTTTTTAAAAGAAAAAAATGAAAAAAAGCTTAATTACCAAATTGTCCCTTTACATCTCTATATTTACTTCTAATACCAATTTTAAAATAAAAAAATAAACTTAAAAGAAAAAAATGTATATACATATATATATATATATATATATATGTATGTATCTATATGTATATATGTATGTGTCTTTATCTTAGAAATTGCTTGTGTGTGAATGTGTGTGTGTGTGCGCGCGTGCGTGTAACAGTGTGTGTAATTGTGTGTGCATGTAACAGTGTGTAATTGTGTGTGTTTGTGTGTGCGTGTAACAGTGTGTATGTGTAATTTTTTGTGTGTGTGTGTGTATTGCTGTGCGTGTGTGCGCGCGTAAGGAAAAGGGGGTGGGATGGGGATGAGGGGTGGGGGTGGGGAAGATGATGAACAGTCCCCCCCTTTTTCTTTTTTCTTTTCTTTTTTATTTAATTTATAAAATAATATATTAATAATTTATTTTAGCAATTATTAAAATACAATTTTTTAGTTTATTTGTAAATTTCATAAATTAATTTAAAATATAAATTTTTTAAAATATATAAACTATTTTGTAAACTATTATATTAATTAAATTAAAAGATTAAAATGATATTACACATATTTTATTTTATTTTATGATTTTAATAATTTATATTCTTTTTTATTTTGTTAAAAATAATTTTTAATTATAATAATTATTTGTATACTTTACATATACAACATTACATACAACACTTATGCTTTTACAAAACATTACAAATAACACCAAAAAGGGCATAATTGTCCTAGAAAAGTTCGGTCTCCAGGTTCAGAAAAAGTCAAGGGCATTTTCGGAAGTTCACCGAAAAATTTAACGGCGCTGTACTAAAACCCTAACGGATGGTGCTCAATGTTAGACGGAATAAACGGAATGGATGTTAGATGTAATTTATTGAACTAGGGGATGTTTTTTGTAATTTAGGGTACCCAGTGTAATTATCCCAATATATATATATATATAGAAAGAGAGAGAGAGAGAGAGAGACCCCCCCCCCCCCCACTTGATAGCTTCCCAGTGCGTAACGCTAACACCTTTTCTTACGATTGATTTTATAATTCGTAATATGTGTTCCATGATATTTGTGTGTGGGTATATGCATTGTTTGTTTATTCTATAGGGCAAAATGCAATGAAATATACTGCAAATTCAAACTGAATTCTGAGATGTTGCAGCTGTATGCACAATTTTGATTTTCTTGAAGTTTGAATTGGTCAATTCTCTTGAACTTAAACCATGCATGTGTGTATATATACACACATCCACAAACGCGTATATATGTAAATATTCAAACTTGAATTGGTCCATTTTTCAAACTGTATAGTTTTTAAAATCTGTATACAGTTCGAACTCAATCAAATTTTGTTTAAATTTTCAGAATTTGCCTATATGTATATATTCAAACTTTATTTAAACTGTACATATTATATATTCAAACTTGAATTGGTCTATTTTCTTGAAGTTTCTGCAAAGTTGTGTTATGTGATTATTCACCTGCAAGAAGTTTGAAATTGATAGTCATGGATTACGATTCAATCTTAGAAAACCATCATATATCCAAACAAAAAATTTCAATGTATGTGGATTTCAAACCAAAGGAGTTTCAAATCCATTCATTTGAAATCCTTAGTCAAATCAAAATCCATCAACAGAAAGGCTGCCTCAATTTTATTTTTTTAGTAAGGTAAATATTTGATTACCCAAGACTTATTGTCACGCCCCGGGTTCAATAGCCCGTTGGACTAGAGAAGTCCCATCACTGAGCATAACATGGAGTTGGTCATTTAAAACACGACCCAAAATGGATATCCATTGTTACACTTGAGTTTCTAGGCTTCTATTTACAAATCATTCCATTTCCCCTCAATTTTCCCATGTGGGATGCTGAACAGGACTTCAGAAAGCCACCGCTAGAGTCCCGACGCTTGGTGATGGGCCTTGGATTGAGTGACGCCGCGATGAGGATGTCGTGTTTTGAAGGGGGTGATTGTGAAGCCTTGTTCAGCGTCACTGAACACGGGAGGGAAAATAGAATGATTTATAAATAGAAGCCTATAAACTCAAGTGTAACAATGAATATCCATTTGGCTCGTGGTTTAAATGCCCAACTCCACGTCACACTCAGTGGGTTAGACGGGACTTCTCTGGTCCAATGGGCTCGTGAGTCCAGGCATGACATTTATTAAGTACATCAAAGTAATTACT
This sequence comes from Buddleja alternifolia, assembly GCA_019426215.1. Lineage (NCBI taxonomy): Eukaryota > Viridiplantae > Streptophyta > Magnoliopsida > Lamiales > Scrophulariaceae > Buddleja > Buddleja alternifolia. Next base: position 16,341,852 of record CM033403.1, read on the forward strand.
ACTTAACAGCAAGGACTAAAATATCAGGGAGAAGCTGTCGGAAAGTACTTGAAAAGTCATCCCAAATAGCATAACTTTATAAAAATCACACTAAGCCATTTTTTGGAAAGACACTATATCAATACAATTTGTTCTTGTGTCATTTCTGTTTTCTTTCTTTCCAAATGCAATAAACAATTGCTCCAAATAAAAGTCTACCTGTCAAATGTTGGAGATGATTCGCACCAGAAAAAGTCTCCATCCATCTGTTGCACAGTTAAAACTTACCTTCCCTTTAGATCCCATATTTTAGTTACAAGGACGTAGGAGATTCTAATGTGAACTAGATATGCAGTACAACAATGTTTTGTTGGAAATGGCTGGGAAAGATCTGCTGTTAAATTTGGTGAAGAAAAGAGAAGAGGGAAAGAAGATAAACACAAAGAAATATGTGGTGCGACCATTTGGCCTACATCCACGAGATAGAATGCCCAGAGAGCTATAACTCTTTCATGTCACTCTCAATATGAATTACAATAGTCACCTCCATATATAAGTGAAATAATCATATAATAAATGTGATGATGAAGGAAATCATTTCTATTAATCAAAAATTAAATCAAATGATTGGTCGAACTCAGGAAGTTCTCCTTCGACTAGTTGTAAAACATCAAACCATTGGCTTCAGTGATAAGGCCCGCCTCATAATTCAATGTAGAAAAAGTAGGAAAATAAAGTGGAAGAACACATCCCATGACCAGAGATGGTAAATAGGAAAAAATCACCATACTTATATTAATTAATCCAGAATAAAGGTGAATTAGAAAAGGTTGCAAGAAACATCGTGCAATAATAAAGGGGAAACAAGAACTGGCCAAATGAACCTGCTCTAATAACATGTTATATTTGGTGAAGGAAGTGAAGAGAGAAAGAAGATAAACACAAAGAATTGCGTGGTTTGACCATTTGGCCTACATCTAAATGCGGAAAGGGCTAGAACTCTTAAATCTGTCTTAATTACAAATTACAATGGTCACCTCTACATTCAGGTGAAATAACGATGTGATAAATGTTATTTTGGAAGAAATCACTCCAATCAATCAAAAAAATAAAATAAATTCAAATGATTGCCCAATCCCATAATTGTCGCGTATATATACAAAATTCAATATATTGATTTCCTGGTCCTCTTAGAGCTTCTATTTAATACTAGGTTGTGGACCCCCACCCCCACACACCCCTGTGCTTAGCGGGGTGGGGTGACTTCGTGAACTATGTTTTATTGTAATCTTGCGACATATTTTTGCTAGTGATATATCACTGCTGCTATGCTGCGCACATTGTTAACTGGCACATAATGCACCATTCTGTTGCAAAATCCAAAAGGAAACTTTTTATTTTTGTTTCTCACCATATATTCTTGAATTACAATTCTACTTTTCATTGTGTAACTGCAGTGTTGCATTAGTGGTGGACGATCCTGAAATGTATAATCGAATTTCAGAAACCTTCCGCTCCCGAGCCACAGTAAGGTTTCTAGTTTTGTTATGGGGTGAGAAATCAAGCATCACAAATGAAGCTGAAGTAGAAATGCCTGTTTATAATTATTCGGAGATAATAGATTTGGGTTGTGAAAGTCGTACAGCGTCACTTCATCCTGAAGATGCTAGTAAGTCTCTTTTAGTTGCTGTTCAATTGGGTTATCCATGCTAGTAAGTATTCTTGATATTATGCTTAAGCAACGGCGGGATTGTTAATATGGTAAGTATGAATTACAGAATAAGTACAGGATAAGCATGTAATATACCCATTTATTAATATAAAGAAGTGATTTAGTCATTCTTTGGGACTGACACACAAGTCCAACCGTAATATGTACTATTACTCAACTGAAGAAACCAGTCAGGTTTTAGCTTTGTGATTCAGCATACTAAGCCTTGCAATGTTCCTACAAACTTGATGTGCGTGCATATTGTGGTTGTTGGCTGGGGGTACATTTTAATATGTTGCAGTTCTCAAGCTGGGATATCCATTTGGGTTATTTCATTTAAGATTAAAACAATTTATAGATTTAATGTATATGTTAGATTATATATTCAACGTATATAGTCTTATTTAATATGTCATAATTAGACTATAATTTTGTTTGTCTATTTTTAGTATATCTTCGTACAAAAGTCATGTAATCCTCTCTATATTAAGGGGATCCTATCTAGTAATAATATACAATTATCTTTTCTTCCTTCAACTCAACATGGTATCGAGTGGGTTCAGAAAAAGGATAAAAATCACAGGCTATCGTCCCTCCTCTAAACCTCTACTACCTTACCAGCAGCCCTCCACGTCCTCGCAGCACAGTGCTGTAACCTCCAGCCCTCCATCCCTCGGCCACTACCCAATCTATGCTGCTCTAGGACTTAGGCTATGTTTGGTTATGTTTTGGGATGGTATTTTGGTGAGAATTATTGGTGAGAAATTTATGGGGACATGTGCGTGTTTGATGAGATTGTGTTTTATTTTATTTTGGGAGTTGGTTTTTGGGTGTGTTTTTTTGGTGAGATAGTGTTTGGTTTTGTTTTCAGAGGGACCAAAAGTTACTGTCGCAGTCAAATCATGAAGCTTTTGTCTGTTAGAGAGGAGAGAGAAGATAGAGAGCACATAGAGAGGAGTGTAGGGACAAAGTAGGTGTAGAAAGATGGAAAATAATTATTATGTTTTTTTTTTTTACCAAAAAAGTAGTGTATTTTTGACCAAATATTTTGTGAACCAAACATGGTTTGGTGAGAATTTTGGACCAAACATGGTATGGAAACATAACCAAACATTGCCTTAGTGTTTGGGTATGGCATAAGATCTTTCTCTCATTTCTTATGGCCTACATCATCTCTGTCTTTATTAGTGTGTTTGATTATGTCATAGCTACATAAATTGTCATGATCTTTGTAAGTCGGGTTTCTGTCACGGCTACATAATTTGATGTGACCTCTATCTGCTTCTGTCACAACTACCTTGACCTCTGTCTTTCTGCTTCTGTCACAGCTACATAATTTATCGTGACCTATGTATGTTTGCCTTTGCCACGTGTAAACAATTTTTTTCATGATATCTATCTGTCTGTTTCTGCCACCTCCGGGTAAAACTTTGTTGTGATCTCTGTTTGATCTATCTAGCTATCATGGTTGATCTAGTTTATCACATCTAAAATCGTGTTGCTGCAAACCTAAAAGAAGTGTTTGACGTACTTATTTCAAATTGAATACTTCCATCTCCATGTTCATCTTGAGGGGTAGTGTTGAGAATCTCAGCCTGCCTCTCTACCTTCTTTTCTTTGCTTTTGCTATGGCATGTAATCTCAGAAACAAAGGACCTTTTGATATGATTGATAATTACCATATCTGATTTCAACATGGTGCAAAATCACAGTTTGCTTTGCTTTGTACTTGTTAGTTAACATTATGCCAAGTGAATATTGCTGATTAGTGAAAACCATTTTCAGGAGAACAATATATTTATAAAACGATAAGCTCTGATGATATTGCTACACTCGTATACACAAGTGGCACCAGTGGAAATCCTAAAGGTGTTATGCTCACGCACAAGAATCTGCTGCATCAGGTTTTGCTGTTTTCTGCTATTTATTTTCTGCTAAACCATGGTCTGATATTTTACCTTGTTAAATCTATTTGAAAACTTTAGGCATGTGATTCCTGATCGAGCTACATCCAGTTTTTTGCTTCAAAAGATTCAATTTTATTATTGTCTATGTCAGGGACAGTTAGTAGGCCTCATGAATCTTTTAAGCATTTCAGATGAGAGTCGCTTCTGTAGTCATATGAAGGTTCAAATCGGAAGATACACTTGTCCTTCTATGCAAGTCCGTTGAAAATGTTAGGCTTTGTTTGGATATGTTTCCAATTCATTTTCAACCGTCATTTTCTAAATGTAGGGTTTTTTTTTTTGGGGGGGGGGGGGGGTGAGTTTTCTGCTTGTGAAAAAAAGTGAAAAAAGTAGGTATGTTTGGTTGTGTTTTTGAAAATGGTAGGAATTGGTGATTGGTGATGTGTGAAATGATTGAGTTAGTTAAAAATAATGATTATGTGAATAGTGTTAGTTAATTATTTAAAAGAAACAAATTCCTTTTGATTTTTATTCTGTTATTATTTGTCTGAACTAGTCATAAGACTCTTTTTTTACGGCCCAGATGTAAAAAAATTGAACAAAAGCAAATCATAGAATATTTTGGTCTTTTATCACAACATAATTACCACTAGGAGATGCAATAGTTAATATATCCAAGTGAATAATTACACACAACCTAGCTTTAAGCCTAAAGTACTTTATTCAAAAATAAAGAAAATATAAGTTGCACAGAGTAATGATAAGCAAAACATTCTGGAGTTAGCATTCGTGGCTCCAACAAAACATCCGCACTACCAAAATAAAAAAAGAAATTTTCAGGAAAAAAAAAAAAGAAAGAAAGAGAGGCTACTGCAGCTCCAGATTTCAGGTGTCTCAAAGTCATTTTGTCAAAGTCTAGCCTCCGATCCAGCTGTACCACCATCCGAGCCACGTCCAGCACCACCTCCGCCTCATCCTCCCCACTCACCACCACCTCATCCAGGAACGCCCCCACACCGTGTCCAACTCATTCTAGTCACCAGCCACCCCCTCCAACTCCTTCCGGCCACCCACCCACCACCTCTTCATCCGCATTATAAATATTCGAAGTGGGTCTGCAAATGCTTGAAATCTTGTGGAGGTTGAGAAAATGTGGATTGTGGAGGTTGAGAAAATGTGATTATTTCTTGAGCACTTGCTTAAATGGCCGGAAATCCACCATATTCCGGTGGAAAGGTGTGATGAAAGAGAAATTTGATTAGTTTGTGAGGGTTAAAGACAAAGATAGAAGGAGGAGAGAGAAAAGTGATAAAAAGGGAGTGAGAGAAAAGTGATGAAAAGGGAGTGAGAGAAAGTGATGTGAAATGTAATTTTGGAAAAATGATTGGAATTTATTGGGAATGTAAATGCGAAAATGAAAATGAGAATATTTTCAGTGAAAAACAGTGTATTTTCTGAAAATAAAAATGAAAACACAGGCATGGCCTTACATTTTCTTTCATCATAAGCATTACATTGTCCGAGTTTCTATTTAAACATCTCATACATACAAACAAGTAATCAGGACAAAGGAAATTCTGAATAAGCACGAGATTCATGCATTATCTTGGTAAAATGTTTTTCCTTTAGAACTATCTCATTTTCGTAGGCTATATATGCTTTTCCCTGAGGCCGAGCACCTGGAATTTTTTATTTCATAAAAGGTTTATTATAAGCCTTTTTGATTTATCTACCGTTGGTTTCATATTTATATGACCACCGTATCGAAAATATTAAGCTATTATCGAGGAGAGACACAAAGGCTATGTTTGTTACTGTTTTTCAGTAAATTTTCAAAAAGTGTTTTGGAAACGTCTATTATGGGTATTTGTGTGAAAATAATGTGATTTTGGTTGTGTTTGTTTATGTTTTAGAAAAGGGAAAATTACATCTATACCCACTGTTATAATAGGTAATTACACAAACTAACCCTCTTATAATTGAAATTACAAATACCTAACCCACTATAACTGAAAATTACATTTACCCCCTTGGAAACCCTCAGTCAATGGTCAAACAACACTAAATGACTTTTTCACCCTTCACTTAAATTATTAAACAAAATAAAAAGAGTTGGATAATATTTTTGTTACGGCTATACCCCCTCTTATAATGTGAAATTACCAAAAACCCCTCTTGCTTTTGAAACTATCAACACCCCCGTCAGGGGGCTAATTGTAAAGTTTTTAGGGGTTAAATTGTAAGGATTTTTTAATACATAGGGGGGTGATTGTAAGACATGCATTATAACAGGGAGGTTTGTGTAATTTCAAAAAAAAGAGGGGGGGGGGGTTATTGTAATATTTTCTAAACGACATTTGGACAGGGGCTTTTTGGAAGTTCACATGATGATGTTATCAAAAAACTGATCTGGGGGGGGGGGGGTAAATGTAATTTTCAATTATAGTGGGTTAGGTATTTGTAATTTCAATTATAAGAGAGTAAGTTTGTGTAATTATCTATTATAGTAGTGGGTGTTAGTGTAATTTTCCGTTTAGAAAATGGTTGGAAGTAGTAACATATGTCAAATCAAATGTGATTTATTAATGTATGATGTGTAAAATGATTCCGTTAGTTATTTTGGTAATGAATCTAAGATTAAAAAGATAGTGAAGTGAGAAAGAGAAAAGAAAGAATTGTCGGAATAGGCAATTGATGATGAGAGATAGCGTGAAGTGATAGATGTACTGATTGAAAGATATATGGGATGAAAAAAAGGAGTTGAAGAAAATTGTTTTTCTTTTTTGATTAAAACTGGTTTGTAGTTGTAATTTTCTGAAAATTGTGATCCAAAAAATAGAAATGGTATTCAAGAACATAACAAAAATGGCGAAAGTATTTGAATGGTAAGAGTAAAAGCCGATCTCGACACGTTTATATTTTCATTTGGAATCAGCAAACAAGAATGTAATTTTACCAGATGACTGAAATTTCAGACTTCTAAGACATTCTGAAACACTATTTCTGCTTCTTTGGTATGGATGAGTATCAGACTAGATACTATCATTTATAGTTGACTCGTTTGTATCACATCATAGAATCTAAATCAAAGACAGGTTGCCGCTGCTTAGAATTTTTTAAATGCAAGATTTAGATATCCAATCTGTTTGTTGGTTAGATGTCAGACTTGTCCTTGTAGGGACTCGATTTAATGAGATATATGATTGTTTGACTTAGATTACAAACTTATGGGACATTGTGCCGGCTGTTCCTGGGGACAGATTCCTGAGCATGCTTCCACCTTGGCATGCATATGAACGAGCTTCTGAATATTTCATATTCACCTGTGGAATTGAGCATGTGTACACAACCGTAAAAAATCTAAAGGTATGTCATTTCGATGCGCCTTTTGTCCTTTCTTCCTTGTATATATAGGCCCTCTGGCTAGGAAATTTATAGCAAATCAAATGACTTGTTACTTAATTAGATTCTTTAATTTATTTTTAATTTTCATGTGACAGTAAATCTATCTGTTAATTCAATTGCAGGAAGATTTGCATCGTTATCAACCTCATTATGTTATTTCTGTTCCTTTAGTATATGAGACGCTTTACAGGTAAAGAAATCTTATTCTATGCTACTCGTTGAATGTGTCGCATGTCCTTTCGATGTGGAAGATTAGGAGAAGGAATTATGTTCCAGCGTGTATTTATCAGTTCTTGAAACACTTCATCTTCTAAAGGAGATCTCTACTAAAAAATAATGAAGAATTGGATAAGGAGGGAAATTTGTGGTAAAAAATGTTAATGATTGATATTCCCATCCTCTGATTGTGGAATTTTTTCGACCATATCTTTTCTTGTGTTTAAATTCTTCACCTTTCAGATTATTGAATTTCATTCTGGGTTATTATAAATCATTCAAATTGGTTCCATGTATTGCAGTGGGATTCAGAAACAGATTAATACGAGTTCTGCTGCCCGTAAACTTGTTGCTCTTGTATTCTTACGGATCAGTTTCGCTTACATGGACGCCAAAAGAATTTATGAGGTTTAACTTAATCCTCCTTTTGTTTCCTCAACTTCCCAACAGTGTTATGTTTCTGAAGTTGTTTTCAGCGTACATTTAGCTGTTTTCTTAGCTTATTAGTGTAATTGGCTGTTTTTGCTTAAGATTTGAAACTCGAAGAATATCATTCTTTAATAGTTTGAGTTTTGATGCAGGAGGTAGTCAGAATGTTGTAAAGAAACCAAATATCTTGAATTCAATCTTTATGCTATATATCTTGTAATAATACTTATGTATCAGTTGGCCTAAGCTTTCAACAATGATATGATCTGACATTTGCTTTGTTTAACCCATGTTGACACCCATGAATATTTAGCGTGCGCGTCCTACTTATTTCCCCTTATTTAGAAAGTTGCTAGGTCTCTTGAAAGGTCAAAATTACTAGAGTAAAAACATTTTTCATTATTGGCTTCTGACCTTGTGAAGTATGCCTGGGAAATGCTTTGCTCTAATGGTGTTCTCTGATCTTCTTCACATTTGTGTTGCACCATCTTGAGGTTTTTAAGGTTCGTTGATTCTGTTAATATTGTCTGATGCCTTGTAAGTTTAGCTTGATGAGACTAATCTAAAGGAGCTTGTACATCTATGATGTAAGATGATAACTCCAAAAAGTAGAATGTGGGGTTGGGAGTTGTTCGTCTATGCCAATTAATTTTACATTGGAGTTTCAGCATAATGTCCTGGTAAACACAATATCACTTCACAGAGTAATGTTTCCTTGGATGACTGAAATTACGAGTGGTTGAAGTTGAGAAAAATCAAATAATCCACTTTCTAACATTGTGAGATCATTGATGAGGTTGAGAATCTTGACCAAAAACACATTTAAAGCAGGAAAAATGCATTTTCTGGCAGCACACTCGTTGTGCATATCTTTGAGCTGCAGCTTTTAAGACAACTTGCCCTTTAAGTGATCATCCAATATGGTAACAGAGCCATTGAGCTCGGCCAAAGAAGAGATCTTGGATTCAATCTCATAGTCACCCGTTATAAAAAGACGTCCACATGCTTCACTTCAAATTAAAGAAACATGCCTGCACATTACTGGCGTGTCAGAGATACTATATATTGGATCTCTCTGACTATGTAGGGGCTTTAGATTCCATGTTGTCCAATATATACGATTAACTTATTCTGAAAATTGCTTCTAATGAAGCCCTTCTGATTCAATCATTGGTCAAATAAAATCCTTCGATATGTCCAACAATGAAAGCATGTAACTTATCGAAATGGTCCTATTGGTGAATGAACTTATCTTCAGTTCCTAATTTTAATTTTCTCATAGTTACTCTCGTCTTACGAAACTGTTTTAAGAGGTTATAGTTCTTAATGAAGTTTGATTGCATTCTGATTTTTCTTTCTGTGCTTTATTAACTCTCGTCTGTTTCCTTAGGGGAAATGTCTGACCAAAAATCAAGAACAACCTTCGTACCTTTCTGCAGTTTTTGACTGGTTGGGGGCAAGGATCATTGCTGCGTTATTGTGGCCATTACATACATTGGCAAAGAAAATTGTCTACAGTAAAATCCATTCGGCTATTGGGATTTCAAAGGTTTGCATTATTGTATCTATGCTCTTTGCAATCACTTGGAGATTTCGATTTTATGTGAAATACTTAGTAAAAACTTGCTTTGAAATTTGGCAGGCTGGTGTAAGTGGAGGTGGCAGCTTGCCTCCACATGTAGACAGGTTCTTTGAGGTTAGACGCTTCTACATTCTTAGTCAACTGTATAAGGGATGTGGATGTAATTTCACATCATACTCTATTATGTTGACACAGGCAATTGGCATAAGAGTTCAAAATGGCTATGGTTTAACAGAGACATCACCAGTTGTTGCGGCTCGACGACCAAACTGTAATGTAAGAATGATAATTTATGCATTTATAATCAATTAAATCAGCACTCATTAACGCGTCATTTAACATTGGAATTCAACCTTTTTATTTTTTTGTTGATGAGTGAATTAATACTAAAAGAACGGCATCAAACCCATGCATAACATGGAGGCCATTGGTTTTTTGGTATACTTAACTTGGGGATTAATTTTTTTATTTGATTTTATTTGCTAGTGCTATTTTATTTAAAGAATCAACTATTCATCGAGAATACATCATCATTTAAGATTATGCAGCAATTTGTTGTCATTATCCCTTAAGATATATTATTTTGTCTATGTGAAATTTCAAATGATCTTATATATGTATCTTATATATGTAACTTAGATATCCTTGTGATGAATATTGCTCATTTGCAGCTAACTCACGTTCCAAAAGTGTCGATTATTGATGACATCATGCGTTATTTGCCAGAGTTGTTTTCATATTATAAATTGGCAAAGTTCATACTTCTGCTTTTTCTAAATCGCAATAGGTGAAGAATTAAATGAGCGGAATAGTTATCAAGAGCTAATTATTCTGAATTAGATAGTGTTAGAATATATTACGTATCTTTCCCTTGTTCACAACATCTCCCTATTCATGTTTTTGGCAAAGAATTTTGTTCCTGATTTCTTTCCTTCCGGAGTTTGATGTAGCAATGCGTCATTTTTATTTTTTTTTTCTGAATTAGTAGAACTCTTGATCTAAGTCACATGCACATAGAATGGGGGTGGGAGCGTGGGAGCAGTAAAATTGAAAATTTTGTGAGCTGCGGCGCCTTAGAGCATCTATTAGACATTAATATATATATATATTTTACTTTTAGATTTTAAGTCAAAGAACTAATAATGGTCAAGTGGTGAAACTAGTCAGATTTTATTTATCAGTCCAGGTTCAAAACCCTAGCACACAGTCGTCTTCTCTCCGCCGCCGCCAGCTTTCTTGTTCTTTTTCCTATTTCTTCCATTTTCCCCATTCATCTCTTATTTCTATATATTCTTCCATCATTGCTTTCTCAGATCCATCACCTTTTCATCTTTGTAACTTCTCCTCCTCTATCATTCCACCTTCGTAGTACATCACCCCCTAATGCCACCAAATAAAAAGCCCTCCGAACCTCTGTCGGCTCCACCATTGTACACCATATCTAAAGCCTTGCAACATAAGTCGTGATCTAAGAATTGTGTGAGGCGCGACTTAGCAAATTTTATAGCATCTAAAAGCTGCGCTCCTGCCTTGAGTCAGCGGATTATGGGACTTAATTCTTAATCCTTTCTCCTTTTCTACACTAGCGGTACTGGATCCGGCAATAACCCTTTTTCTTTACCTGTCCCGTTTGGGTTCTTAGAACGTCTCCCTTTCACGTTCCTAATGTACTTGCTTTTGCAGGGCTAATGGGGGCCAACGCAAGAAGAAAGAGATTGTGGTAAATGTTTTCCCGGAGACATGAGTCGTGAGATGTTGCGGGCAAGGGAAAGATGTGTAATATATAGTAGGGTTTTATTTGTTAGAATATATTACATCTCTTTCCTTATCCTCAGCATCTTCCGACTCATGTTTCTGGGAAATAATTTATCACTCTTGTTTTCTTGGGCCGGCCCCTATGACTAGTCCTGCAAAAGCCAAGTACCCTATGAATGTGAAGGAGAGAGGTTCCAAGAACCCAAAAAGGACAAGTAAACGAAGAGTTATTGCTTGGTTCAGTATTGCTAGTGTTGAGATGGCGAAGGGACCAAGAATGATAATGATTCAGAAGAAAAGGGGGCCGACTCATTACTTCAAGAACTTTCTGGAAGGAAAGAAATCAGGGATAAAATTATTTCCCAGAAACATGAGATGTTGGAATGATGTGAAATATATTCTAAAAACCTGCTATTTTTGGTTTCGTTTGTGGAGAATGATTTTGGGAATGAAACATTTCTGGAAATGAAACCGAACATAGCCTAGAATTCCCATTTGATATAGTTCATATGATTTGATGGTAACCTAATCATCTCTTGTATATCTGGTTCTTTTAAGCTTAATATATTTTCTCAACCTTGGCACTTTTAGTAGTTGAAATACAAAGTAAACTTTTAATGCATTTTTACACTGCTTTTCTCGTATATCTCTTGACAACGTGACAACTTTAATATTTGAAGGTTCTTGGTTCAGTTGGGCATCCTGTTCGACATACGGAATTTAAAGTTGTTGATGCTGAAACAGATGTGGTTCTTTCTTATGGATCAAAAGGCATTGTCAAAGTAAGGGGGCCACCAGTCATGAAGGGTTACTACAAGGTCGATTTGCCTCATATTAATGATGCCATTCTTTATGTTCACCTTTTCTACTCTTATTACACAAGGACTCTATGGTACATTTGTCTGATGTTTAAATGTTCTGTTTTTTAGCATTAATTATGTTGTCCTATAGAAGTGGTTTTAATCTAAACATTATGCTTTCCTGCAATGCAAATCTTGGAAATTTAATCACTCTGGTTAAAAAGTGTAAATAGCTGATATATATATAGATCTCCTTGTCTGAGTTTTCTTCATTTCAGTACTTAATATGAAATTAATTGATATAGTTCGGATCAGTGAGGTGTCACCTGGTGACTTGAATTATATATACTAAATTTGCCCTTATTTTTTACCGAATTTATTCTTCCACTGAATATTGTGTTTTCTTATCCACTGCCACCGTGGTTTTTGAATTTATCCTTGTGAAAATAATGTAAGATTAGGTCCAGATCTACTGGCTAAATCGGATTATGTTTGTTTTGGAAATGTTGAATCAGAATCCATTGGCGACAAAACAAGCTATAGATGAAGATGGCTGGCTAAATACAGGTGATATTGGTTGGATTTCTCCTCCTCATTCTATAGGACGAAGTCGTCAAGCTGGAGGAGTAATTGTTTTAGAAGGACGTGCAAAAGATACAATAGTCCTCTCGACAGGTACATTAAAATGATTAATGTTAAATTACATGTTTGCCTTCCGAGAGAATTACATCCTTGAATTATCTCTGACCTCAGTGGAAACCAGCCTCAGTCCTCCAAATCAAATTAGGAAAAAAACCAAATGTGATGCCAATTTCCAGACTAACTTTTCAGAAGTGCTTGCTATTTGATTAAACGCCAACATTATTAGTTGATATGTTTTGTAACTCTTGCTCACTGGCCGAAACAGGTGAAAATATTGAGCCATCAGAGATTGAAGAAGCTGCTTTAAGAAGTCGCCTTATTCAACAAATTGTTGTCATTGGCCAGGTGAAAATACACTAAATTCTGCTTAATTTGTGATAAAGCACATATTATTTCGATCCATCACATATATAATATTGTGTAGGATCAACGACGTCTTGGAGCTATAATTGTCCCAAACAAAGAAGAAATCCTGTTAGAAGCCAAAAGGTTGTCGATGGTGGAATCAGATGTCTCAGAGTTTAATAAGCAGAAAATGACTAACATGTTGCATGAGGAGTTGAGAAAATGGTAAGAACATATCCTCCATATCATTTTGAGTTACAATCACCCGCAAGTTTTTGCTTTTCTTCTCAATTCGTTATGAATGCAGGACCTCTGATTGTTCGTTTCAAGTTGGACCAATACTCGTGGTTGATGAGCCTTTCATGGTAATTTTTTCTTTATATAATCAAAATTTACATTTCAAAGAATCTACTCTCAAGTGGAATATAAATAACCATTTTATGTATGTCCAAATTTGATTGCAGATTGATAGTGGTCTAATGACTCCGACCATGAAAATTCGAAGAGACCAAGTTGTATCTCTATACAAAGACCAAATAAGCAAATTATACAACTGAACTTGCCTATTATATATATGCGTATAGGGTTGGTATATGCTTACATAAGTGTTAATATTTATCTTAGCCTTTTGGCTGTCATACTTTTGAGGCAACAATAACCCCTAAACATTTATTCATGGGAATATTGGTATATAACATATATTTATATCTATACTCCTTATTGAAATACATCTTCATGAGAATAAGTATACAAATATGTGCTATATGTTTCGTCTTCTTATCATATTTGATTTGTTTTTGTTTCTTTTTCTTATGTTTGTCTTAGATTCAGTTTGAGCATTAATAAGTACCGCACAATGTTTTGAAAATTGGGCTGGCGATCTACCGAATAATTTATTGGGTCATTGGTACAGTCAGTTGGATTGGTGTAGAAATCGGTTCACCTGGAATGTAATATGTATATATAGTGAAATAAATACAAATCTAACTCGATCGTGCATATACGGTGTTTAGTGTAATTATAGTCCAGTCATTTTATTTGGGGTTCATAACCCCCTCTTATAATAAAGCTTTATATTGATCATCTCTGACTAATGGCCGTTAGCCAAGCGTGATAAAAAAATATGAAATGTCAATCTTACCATTGTTTTTAAAAAAATTAAAAAAGGGTTAATTAAATTAACATTCTTCTTATTTTGGGTAATTACGGTATCGCCCGCTTTATTGGACCATATAGCATACATTTCTCTTATAATACACCCTTACATACCATGAGTGATTTTTGCTATTTTTTTTGTCTTTCTTTTATTTTATATTTTTCTATAATAACTTTTAAAATTTTATTTTTTTAATTATAACCTTATATATATATACACACATATATATTTGTTTTCTTTCAAATTATTTTAATTTACTAATTGGTTTCATATATTTTTTGGCAACTTACTAACTTAGATTTATCTGTATTGAATTATAATATTGCTTTTAAAATAAATCAAAATTCGGTATTTGTTTTTATTTTCTAAAAAATGTTCAAATTGACTTAAATTCAAATTTGAACTTCATTATCAAGATGTTAACACGTTTTTTACAAAATCATTTATTTAAGACTAAATTAAAAGCTACAAGTACATCCTCTTTAATATGAAAAATCACATTTGCCCCTTCAAAGGCAAAATAGGAAATCTAAAAAATAAATCTAAAAATAGGAAATAAATTGTTTTTACAGTTGGGGGCGATGTAAGGTTTTATTATAAGAGGAAGTAATTGTTATGTGCTCAAAATAAATGAACTGAACTGTAATTACACTAAATAAGGGGGTAATTAGTTTACACTTGATACCTTTTGTAGTTTAAAAAGTTACTAAGTTAAATTAGGGTTACTTACATCCACCTTCCTTAAGGTATTGCGTTTTGGCAATGACCTCCCCTCATGTGTTAAATTTTGGCATCCACCATCCTTGTGTGTAAAAAATTATATATACTACCCTTTTTACTCTTATTTTTTTCTTTTCTCTATTTTCTATTTCCCTACCCTTTTATTGTTTTTCTTATTAAATAAAACAAAAAAATGGAAATTAATTTCATGAAAGTTTTTCATCAAAAACAATTCTAACAAATAGCTATTTTTATTTAAATATAGGTATAACAAATAATATACTAAACTTGCTCTAAATAAACTAAAATATATATGTTTTTCAACATCCTTTGTGTTGTTTTCGAATTATATTTTTGAATGTCTCAAAGAAATCTTTAATAAATTATTTGTTCTTTGTTTTTATATATAAACAATAAAAAGTTTATATCCTTATGGATTTACATTGTTGCTTACCGTAATAAATAAAATTTGAAAATTGATAGAGTAATTTTGTCTGAATATCGAACTCCCATTCTGTTTTCTCATCTGCTTCTCTTTTCTTATTCCTTTTTTTTTTTTTTTTTGTTCTAAGTAGAGAGAAGCTGAATATGAATAGAATAACTATTAAAGAAAACGTTCAATGGGAAATTATGATTTAAAATATATAATATGATAGGAATTAAAATGAACAATGAGACGCCTAAATTATCAAATAATAAATAGGACCTCTTTAGTTTCTACTTCAAAGTCATCTAAGGTTCCTTAAGCAAAGATATTGAAACAAAATTACTCTTTCGATTTTTCGATACTTATTTATTGCAATAATCAATAATACTAATCTATAAAGGTGTAAATTTTTTATACAAAATAAAACACTATTAATTTATTAAATACTTGCTTGAAATTTTGAAAAACATAACTCAAGAACCACAAGAAGAAACAAATTAAGGGATCAAATTGTTAAGTTTATTTAAAATAAGTCTTCTCTTAATTTTTTTTTCTTACGTCACTGTTGTGTGTTCAATACGCGTAGCAGTGTCGCCGACAATGGCGCAGCCGATCTACGGTGGGGAGATAAATATTTTTAAAAAATCAGTTTCAATATCCAATATTAAACACACAAAAAATCTAATTTTAAAATCCAATTTAGCCAACATAATCTCGAACGCAATAAATCATCAAACGCGTTAAAGTCGGCTCTGATACCACTGTTAGGAATCCTTTAGATCAAAAAACGCAGCAAAAGAAATTTGAGGATTACTAAAGTCGAATCACTTTAACGTGGTTTGATGATTTTCAAGAGTTTTCAAAAATTTAAACGAAACTGACTACCTTATTGATTTCGTATTTTTAATTCGCGTAACAGCAACTCCTAGAGCTCCTGTCTCTAAAGATCAACGCGAAACGAGCCTTCCAAAGGTCTCCAAAAACCTTCCTCTTGACTATGGTGGACGGCTAGGGCAAGGTTTTTAGGGATAGGATCTCCTTCTCTTTTTGTGTTATGCAATTAGGGTTAGAATGCCTTGTTGCAATTAGAGTTATCTTATAACTCTAATAACTTAGGCAACAAGTAAGAGCCTCCTCCTAGGGCTCCTAGTGAAGGTGTTACGTGTCCAGCGAGCCATGTGTTGGCTTGACCATTAACACTGTATCAGTCTTATCATTTAGATTATATCAAACCTGTTACGAAATGCCTCTTTATTGTTATAACGAGTGATAGTATAGATAAAGATCCCATGGATTACATATGGTTAGGGGAGGCGGTCAGGGAAAACATATGGAATGCTCTCAAAGACTGTAATCCTAAATATTGTTCCAAGTCATAGAGGTTGTGAGATGTGGGATATCACTAGTTTCGTCAAGACTTGTTCATGCATGTAACTCTTGCGAGAGGTCGACGCGTTCCATTGTCGATGCCTTGTATGGAAATACATTTAGGAAGATTCATGCTGGATTATGGAATTGAACGGCCCCGCAAGGATTCCTCGTTGGTGCTGTCGAACTTGGAGTCCTTAGGTTTTCATAGTGTGAGATAATTCTTAGACCTAAGATGTCATTGGAAAGGGTGCTACCCACTCTGCTTTGATATGCACGTGCACTCCAAGAGAGTCATACGGCGTGTATGTTGGGTATAGTCTGGTGGTTATAGCGGAACAATTAACAGTCAGAGGGGATTCATCCAGGGTCACGAGTACCCGGTATTTCCTATGTTGTTGAGTGAAGCAGAATGATTGAAAAGTCACTGGTCAGAGCATCGTCTTATAAGAGGGATTCATGATCCCTACTTGAAAGACCGGATCATTAGTTGAACCAACATAGACATGATTTCCGAGGCTATTAGGGTTTCGACCGTTGCCAAATCCTAGGTCTTAGACGGGAAAAGATGAAAAGATTCGACTCACACAAAGATCGAAATCTGGAGAGGTTTGCAGTTTCATCGTAACATCTAGGAAGTCGTGGTGACGTTGCTAGACATCGAACCACGACCAATAGGTGCCTTGGGTTAATTGGTAAAATTAATCCAAGGCCTAGTTAATTATTATGAATAATTAATCTAGCCTGTGGAAAGACTTATTGCTAGCTTGTTAATGAGCCTAAGGGGTCACCCACAATACTTAGTGTAGTACCTATTGGCTAGTTAACTCTTTGTGAATTAATGAAGGGATTAATCAATTGGAATTAATTAATCAGGAAAAAGGAATAAATTAATTAAGTGGTCTTAATTAATAATAGTCTTATGATTTAATATTAGGAATATTAAATTGGAAAAGATTACTTAATTAATTAGTGGTCTAATTAATTAATGCATGAAAGAGGAAATAAATAAATATATATATATATATATATATATACATAGACTTGGTGAACAAGATAAATCCTCCACCAAATCTACACATATATACACACCCATGTACATATAAAATATATATATATATATATATATATAATATCTATCCTATAATATATTTGGTAGGATCTATTCTAATTAATTAGGTGACTAATTGATATGGAAAGATCTTATACATATATATATTAGGATAAATATTATAGATATGGAAATATCTTATTTGATAAGATATGATATATTTGATTTGTATCAAATATATGGAAACATCCTTTTAGTTGGAAAGATATCCAATTAATTAAGGAAGAGGGTTTGAGAAATAATGGAAACTAAATAAAATAAAAAGGATATGTACATATATATATATAGATATATATACACACCTCTTTTAGTGTGAACACACACACTGAGCGTGCGTGTGTGTGTAGGTGTGTATGTGCCTATATATATGTGTGTGTTGTTTTATTAAGCGCATCAACTAATTGAATTTCTCTCAAGAGTTTTTCACAAGATAAAAACACAAGGGTTTTAAGTCTTTATTCTTTCTCTCCATCTCTTCCACATCTTTTACAAGAAATTCTTCCAACTCATGTGTTGATTACGAAGAACACAAAATATATTCCTACCAATTTCTCATAAAGCTAAGATTTGATATTCTCCTTGCTAGAACTAGTGGAGATAATTGAGGGTACGAGCTAAGGTGTGGATCAACTTAGAGGCGCAACGCTTGGGGCGCTAGGACAAACCCATTCCGAGAGGTGTAGCAGGGAGTTGTTTAAGAAGACGTTGCTGATTTTTGGTCTTCAAGAGGTAAACACGTGAAAACTAATCTCTAGGATAGTTTTGAATCTGATGGTACCATGTCTACCTAGCCCTAATTTCGGGGATGCCGCCTTAAATTTTAAATTTATATGTCTTCCGCTGCGCCGGCTTCCCCGGGGGCTCCACCGATCCCAACAGTGGTAGCAGAGCCAAGATTTTGACATGACTCGAGTTCTTTTTATGTGTTATGTTTATGTGCTTTATATTTTGTTTTATCGCATGTAAAATGGATTGGATTTTTTGATTTTATTTTTGGACCGATTAAAATCGTTTAAATCTGAAAATTGATTTGGATATGTAAAATGTGCTTTTCGAAATCTAAAATTGCATTTTATAAATTTGGATATAGCTGCGTTTTTTATTCGTAAAGGTTCATGCGTATTTGGGTTCTTCGGCGGAAAAGAATAAGTGAACCCGTGACCACACTCGCATGTAGTCACGGATCCGCAGGAACCGCCGTCGTCAATGGACTGCGGCTGTTTGCGTGATAGCGCGAACAGCGATGTGGCTGTTCGCGCTCCCATCGGGGACGGCGTAGGAATGGGGGCAGCGCAGCTGCTGTCCCGGGGAATCGAAAACGGGCCGCCGTTAGGGTTGGAACCCTAGGGGTTTTTCGAATTTTGGTAAATTGCGATTTGACCCTGTGGGGCTATTTTGTAATTTATATTTTGGGTTTAAAATGCAATTGAATATATTTTTGGGCTTGGACCTAAAAATGGACTTTTCAAAAACATGGACTTTAATTTATATTTTGAAAGGATGAAATAAAATTGGTATTTTATTGACTTTCAAGATCAAAATAAAATTGAGTTTTTGAAAATGATTCTTTTATTTATATTTTGAAAGGATGAAATAAAATTGGTATTTTATTGACTTTTGAAATTAGAATAAAATTGAACTTCAAATTGGCCTCTTCTTTGAAGAAATGGATTTCTTTGTGTTTTTTCAAAGTATGGATTTTCATTTAAATTTTGAAAGGACGAAATAAAATTAGTATTTTATTGACTTTCGACATTAAAATGAAATAGAGTTTTTATAAAAAAAATTGGGTCCTTTATAATTAAGTGAAGAAGTGGACTTCTTCATGGACTTTCAAATAATATGAGCTTTATTCAAATTCCAAGTATGAGATAAAATTGGTATTTTATGGATTTTGAAAATTGAATAAAATAAGTGATTTTTTAAATTGGGATTTTTCGGATTATATGAAAAGTGGATTTTTTTCATTGTTTTTCAAAAGGTGTATTTATTATTTAGTTCTTGGAAAATTAACATGATATTAATTGATTCCTAGAATAGAATTAGAGTTTTGAAAATTAAATTAATTTTCGGATAAATGGAGAATTATGATTTTCCATGGGATTTTCTAAAATTTGTTTTTAGAAAATAATCAATTGGTCCACTAATTGAATTAGATTATCTTTAATTAAAGCCGGTAAATTTATGTTTATGAAAGCATTATGCGAGCATGTATTATGTGGTGATCCAGGTCGAGCCATAGACTAGTCGTTTTAATTTGAGGCCTGCGTGCCATGTTTTCATTTTATGTACATGAGAAGGTGAGGTTCTTTTTCTATTGTATTGTTGTAATTTAAAGACAGATGAAAACATCTTGAAGACGGTGATGGAGAAGTTCAAGCTCGAGGAGCTGTGAAGACCTTAGTGTAGGGTCTGGGTCATTAGATTAGATTGGTCGACACCTTGATGGCTTGGGGTGTTTTAGGATTGGCTTGACTAGGATCACATTTACTGCTTTTATGTATAACATGCTTGTTGTTATTTATCGTTAGTATATTTTATATGGTATGTTGTGTTGCATAATCACCTAAGAAAGATAAATAACTGAAAATGGTGAGACCTTGTATGTGAAAACCCCCATACCCATATTAAGTCCATAAATGGATAAATCGAGGGAAGCTCCTTGATTAGATCCAGTGCCTTCCATCATTAGATGTGAGAGAAAATAGCTCGGCTTGTCATCATTGACCATGAGTCGTGGGATGGTGGCAAGTTTAGTGTAGTAATCTCACAACTAGGCCTTCTACTATGACAGGCGATCATACTAGGAGTGCACACGAATCTCAGTCTACCCAGGGGTCGACCATGAGTTGTGGGACTCCCTGGGCACTATTATTGCGTGAGAATTTAATGGTTCGGACTCAAACACAGATTAGTGTAAGGTTGCATCGTGTTCTCGGGACGTACATGAAATGTGAGACAAACATCTCGAGAACCACCTGGATGTGGATGGGGTCGTTATGCCTGTTCAATGTCGCCACCCATTGACCATGAGTCGTGGGATGAGGTTAGGGCATTTGACGCTCGAGCCCACTGGAAATGGTTGCATTTCCATCTTTCTATCAATAGGGTTGATGGAAATCGAAAAGAAACAGTGGGAGCACACGTGAAGTTAAAAGGTCCATAATTTCATGTAGATATAATCTGTGATTGAATGCTAATATTTTTTTTCCCATTTTTTGTAAAGTAACAGTCACATAACTAAATGGCCCGAACTTTCCTAACTGGTATCACAACCTTAAGGTTGTGCTATCTGAATCTTGACTATGTCTTAACTCAGCCTGTTGAGCCTGCACCTGAGGCAAGTGCTCTGAGGGCTGCCCACGATGCGCATGAGAAATGGCGCATAGACGATATCTATGTGCGTTATCTCATTCTGGCCTCCATGACTAATGAGTTGCAGGGGCAGTCTGAGACTGTTGAACACGCATCAAAAATTGTTGTTGCACTGGAAGAGCTATATGGCGTTAAGACACACCATGAGAGGTTTGCTATCTCTCGTGAGTTATTCAGGGCTGCATGATTGAAGGAACAACGGTCACCGACCATGTCTTGAGAATGATTGCCTTGGTGAGCATACTCAATGACATGGAGATGCTGATAAATCCTGACTTGGCTATTGATTTAGTACTTTAGTCGCTCTTTTATGAATACGATCAGTTCGTAGTGAATT
This sequence comes from Buddleja alternifolia, assembly GCA_019426215.1. NCBI lineage: Eukaryota > Viridiplantae > Streptophyta > Magnoliopsida > Lamiales > Scrophulariaceae > Buddleja > Buddleja alternifolia. Next base: position 16,363,117 of record CM033403.1, read on the forward strand.
TCAACATGAACCAATTGGTTACCATGTTTTTGGATTAATGTTTTGAACCATGTTTTACTCCACCTTGGTTTATAGGTGGAGATTCATGTTTTATTAAAATGCTTTTTATTATTTATGGTTCTACAATTAATTCTTATGACATACTATTTTCATAACTATTGACTCATAGCAAACAACAAATGTATACATTGATCTAGCTGCTAAGGTAATAGCCTAGCAAGCATATTAATCTATTGGACATAGAATAATGAGTGTAACCCTAAAATGGTCGTATTAGATGTGACATGAAAACCACACACATCAAGCATGTGAAAGGTATTGCTTGTGTCAAGCAAACAGTGGGAGCAATTGAGGATATAGATCCTCTTGGCTTGTGTTTACAAGTATTTTGTGTTCATTACACTTGGAACGAAAGGGATCATTTCATAATATCCTACCTTCAAGGTGAAGGAGTTCTTTCATGAAAGGATGAGCATAGTAATGAAATCTAAGGACTCACTAAACATAAACACCACTGGCAGTTAAAATGAATAGACTAGTAAACCCATAAACCTATGAACACATGTTCCATATCCTTCGAGCTGAAAAATGCTAACGGTGGATATGACAAAAATCAAGAAATCTTGACAAGTAGTGGAAGCCGGCCTAACAGCATAAGTGCTTCAAAGATCAATCTAATGATTGAATCTTTTCTGAACGTAAGTTCTAAAAGGTTAATATGTATACTACTGGCTTGTTAGTGTCATATGTTGGTAACGTTACATGAGTAACGTACATGTGATCATCATCTCAATTTTCTAAAATGGACTTAAAAAAAAAAAAAGACGCCCCAGTTGCACGAGGTAGCAATATTTGCGGGCCATTGGGTTTCCATAATCCTTTTCAGTCCGAACCCGTAGATAATATGTTGACTAGTCTCAACATGGAAGAATTAAAAGGTAAATCTTCCTGTAAAGCATAAACCGAAAGGTAGATGCAATTCTATGAGTTAAAATTGGTGTTGACTAATACATCTCATGTATAAAGTCGAACCCCTATATGATCCAATGGATTGGATTGGTGTTGTTGGATAACAACATGGGAAAATTAGAACTAAAACTCTAGTCTTAAGACATGAACTTAAGTGATGATCGAGAATTTGTTTTATGCTAAATGGGAAAGTAAAGGTTGAGGACGTCTCTTAAGAAGAGATAGAGGCTAACTTTACCATTTAGGTCACGAACAAGAAAGCGGTGATAAAAGGTAGTTAGATAGGTGAACTTGTGAGGTTCTGCTAATCGAATATCAAGTACATAAGTACTATGATTATCGATAAGGGTGTAAGCTCTTAAAAAGGAGCAAAGGTCTCACCAACCCTAATGGCGAAGCGAATAATCTAAGAGATTATTTGATCAGAGTCGACGTTTGAGTGGAACAAGTCAACTCGACAGAAACATGGCAAACCCCTTTCACCAAACCCTTGGGTAGTAGCTATAATCAATAGGACATCTGGACGATGGACCTGTGTGGGAACAATAGGCTCTTGGGCATGTGGGAGATTGATGGTGTTATGTGCCCAGCGAGCGATCTGTTAGCATGAACATTAACGCTGTGTCAGTTTTATCATTTAGATTATATCAAACCTATTAAGAAATGCTTCTTTATTGTTATAACTAGTGATAGTATTGATAAAGATCCCATAGATTACATATGGTTAGGGGAGGTTGTCAGGGAAAACATATGGAATGCTCCCAAAGACTGTAATCCTAAATATTGTTCCCAAGTCATAGAGGCTGTGAGATGTGGGATATCACTGGCCTCATCAAGACTTGTTCATGCATGTAACTTTTTCGAGAGGTCAACGCATTCCATTGTTGATGCCTTGTATGGCAATACATGTATGAAGATTCATACTGGATTATGGAAATGAACGGCCCCGCAAGGATTCCTCGTTAGTGCTGTTTAACTTGGAGTCCTTAAGTTTACGTAGTGTGAGATAATTCTTAGACCTAAGATGTCATTGGAAAGGGTACTACCCACTCTGCTTTGATATGCACGTGCACTCCAGGAGAGTCATACGGCGTGTATGTTGGGTATAGTCTGGTAGTTACCGCGGAACAATTGACAGTCGGAGGGGATTCATCCAGGGCCACGAGTACCCGGTATTTCCTATGCTGTTGAGTGAAGATGAATGATTGAAAAGTCACTGGCCAGAACATCGTCTTATAAGAGGGATTCGTGATCCCTGCTTGGAAGAACGGATCATTAGTTGAACCAACATAGACATGGTTTCCGAGGATATTAGGTCTTCGACCGTCGCCAAACCCTAGGTCTTAGACGGGAAAAGATGGAAAGATTCGACTCACACAAAGATCAAAATCTGGAGAGGTTTGCATTTTCATCGTTAACATCTAGGAAGTCATGGCGACGTTGCTAGACATCGCACCACCACCAATAGGTGCCTTGGGTTAATTGGTGAAATTAATCCAAGGCCTAGTTAATTATTATGAATAATTAATCTAGCTTATGGAAGGACTTATTGCTAGTGACACGCTAAAAGCTAACGTGCTATGATAGCAAGTGCATTAGTCGTGTGTAGTAATAAGTGGACAAAAAGTCCGGGTTGTCGAACCACAAGGACTTGAATTCTAGTTAATGATTTTCGATAAAAGATAAGACAATTAAAGTAAAGTGCAAGAAAAAGATTAAACAAACGAAGAACCAAAGAGAAACGTACTATAGATTTAATCTCACGTATGATAAAATGACTAAGGCACATGCTACAACCGAATCTACTCGTCAATATATATGAGCTACTCTTCGAATTATTATACTCCTATTGCTTGGGTGGAAACTCCTAAATTAACTATTACCCGATGTCTCGGCACATAATAATCCTATGATTAATTGACGGTTCTCTAAATATGTCTATCCGAGAATCTAATCAAAAATCACGCATTAACGTTCTAGAGCTTCCCCGAACGAATCCGGTTAACAACACCCGGGAATCTTTACCTATTTCTAGGGCAATCCCTCATTTGTTTCGGATGATGTGTTAATTCTCTTGCACCCTAATCTATTTTCTCTCGAACAACTAGATTAGGCAAGATAGCAAGCATATGGTGATCAAACACATGATTGGAATAAAAGCATAGAATTAACACACAAAGCAATAGGAGAATTAATACAAAGAGCAACTTCACATATATTGATTCATAAATTTGGCCTTCACATGGCCTTAGTTCTACAATATTAGCCTCTCATCAAAGCCTTAAGAAAATCTAATACAAACATATACATACTCATGGAAATAAACATGTAAATGCAAATAATTAAAACTCCCTCAATTGATTGATGATGGATCTTTGCTCTCTTGATCTTCAATCCTTAGCTCCTCTCTCTTTGTTCCCCTCCAAAAGTGATGAAGAAATGGTGATGAGTGAAAAGTGATGGCCAAAATGCCTCCCTCTCTCTCCTCCTCCCAGATGTCTCGGTCAATTGTGCTCCAAAATCCTTAAGAAGACCACCACCAATCAGCTCCTCATGTGTGCCCCCCCCCCTAGTGTGTCCTCCACTACTCTTAAAGTGAGTAGTATAAAATTCCCTAAAGTAGATCTAGTAAGAAACATACTTATGACATCCCTCTCCTACATGTGATGACCTCTTGGCTTTAAATGTTCCATTCCCCCATCAAATGATGATCTTTTGGCTGAAAGGAATCAAATCTCGGATGTGGCCACGCCTAGGCGCGGGAATTATGGCGCTCGGGCGCCGTCAGCAGAATGTTGGGAGTATTTGCCTCTGTCTGGCGCAGTAATTGTATTTCCTTCATAACTCTCTCCACAAAACTCCGATTTGGATGATTCAAGTCCTCATTTGAAGCTAACACATAGTTCTACAACTTTGTAGAAGGAAACTTCATCCAATTCGGTCTCTAAACATAAGAAAATAGCGCTCAGCCGTGGAAACAAATGCAGATACGGCGCCCGGCCGTGGGCAAGATGGCGCCTAGGCGTAGGGGTGCGTAGCAATTTGGCCTAAACTTGTTTTATACGTCATTTTTCATCCCGTTCTTTGATTGTATCCATTTAAGACCTGAAATCACTTAATGCATGAATTAAACGCACATGTGGCAAGAATCAAGCGATAAATGAACCTAAGACATAAACGCAAAGGGGCTTAAAAACACGTAAAAATGCCTCTTATCAACACCCCCACACTTATCAATTGATCGTCCTCGAGCAATAAGAGTTTTAAGATAAGGAAACATCATCAATCAAAGAGAGAAACAAAAAGAAAACTACCTAACTCACTTTCGTGGAGTAAACGGTTGCATTTAGCGAATGCAACAAGCCTTTGAACCTTTTAGTTACCTCAAAGGACGAGTTATAGTCTCGTGAGGGTTTGCAGACGATATACCCACAAAATCGAAAGATTTTCAACCCCGATCACTCAACGTAAATTACAATGATTAATAGCACACAATGGTATGAATTCATCTGTTTAAGCTCATATTACAAATATATACACATCACACATTTGCTCATGTTACGTCCTTAACATTGAAAAGATCATCCTAAGGGTGTAGTGTAATAAATCTCAAGTATTATAGTCAAGTGGCATTCTTACCACTTTTCAAACATTAACCCCATATTTATCAACTTTTGATTATTCACATGGTACGAGAATTGAATACAACTTCATAGCCACTTAAAAATTCATCACTTCATTCCACTTTCGGATTTATCTTATGCACTTTCAACTCGAAACATTAGAGGCTAGACCATGTGCAATGTTTGATCCTCTTAGGCTTTCTATGACACCCGTGTAACGAGTTTTAGGCCAATAACTCCTAAACCAGATGGCTTTAGGGTATCAAATGTGGAGACATTCCTAAGGGCTTAATCGCTCGAGTGTCAAAGGCCACAAAATCAAACTAGGTCCTTATTCACTTAACACTTGCATTGGCTTGAGCTTAGCTCAAATTAGCAAAATAGTACAGTATTCTAGGCATGGTGCTCTTCGCCCCCAGTATCTATTAAGCCTGACTTTTTCAGTCATACCAATGTTCAACCTCTTTTTATTATTATTAAGCACACGAAGTTAACGTTCTCAACTCATAACACATGTGAAAATTCTAAGTTGATATTTCCGGGATCAAGCCTTTAAGTGTTTCAAAATGATCGCCCACTCAACTCCTCTACCTTCGATTTAGGTGTATATGTGAATCATCTTAAGGTTAATCTAGTCTAGTTAGGATCCCATAAGCAAGGAACGATGTGTATAGCCATTAAAAACCAAATTGATAGAGAAAACATACCATGTATTCAAATTAACCATACTCAATGCCTCAAGTGAAGGGTTGAAATTCTATCCAAAAAAAAAAAAAAATTAAAATTGCACACATTTCACATGTAGAGGTACAGCACCCCCCAAACTTGGACCGAAATATGTAAAACATGAATCAACAATAATGGATCTAGTATACCCCCCCACACTTATCATGAACATTGTCCCCAATGTTTGAAAAAGAGAAGGGCAAAGTACACGTCACCATAGGGAAGCTGAAAAGCAAACCCGAGTCCACTTAAGGCAATCAAGTCCACGGATGGCAATCACTGTGTCGATCACTACATAGGTAAACAAATGCTAGCCATACAGAGCATCAAACATTGGATAGAATAGAATAAAACAAAACGAGACAAACAAAAATGAGAAACATGCATGGAAAGAAAACATCAAGCATCCAAACATAAAACATAAAATATCCAACATCCCAACAAAAGATATCCAAAAACGAAAAGAAACATGCATGGAAATAAAACAAGATAAGCCTAATCGGTGGTGCCAAAACGGTCAATGTAATCCTCATCCTCTCCGCCGAGATCATCCAAATCAATCAACGGGCTACCCTCATCATTATGAGCCTCATCATCACCTCCTTCAGGAACGAGAGCACCTGACTCGTGCATATCTGCGGGCTGCTGAGGCGGGGGGTGCGGGTAAGGTGGAGGAGCAGAATAATCAAACGGCCCCCAACCGACAAACGCATCATGCTCTACAAAAAGCTGACGGAAATAAGCACAAGTGTCGGACATGACCACCCTCATCTCATCTCGCAACTCATCCCTCAATTCATCCTTTAATTGTCTAATGGCGGCGGCATCCATAGGTGGAAACTGTGGGGAGCTAGTAGACCGGGATGAAGACGGGCGAGGCCTCTTGGAAGTAGCTGGTGGTGGAGGAGCCTGGGAGTCGTCATCTACCACGGTGAGATAAGAACCAGGAAGCTCAGTACGCTCCATAGGAAATGTGGGAACCTTAGCCGCCTTGCATAAAGCTGTGATCAGTGACGGGAGAATGATGGGAATCTTCCGAGTGGGACCTTCTCCCTTTTGCTTAGCCAATTCTTTGTTAATCAACGGCCCTAACTCATTCTTCAACTTCCTAAAGTGGTCCGTCAAAGACTTGTGGATTACCCGGGCAAAGTCCACAGCTTTCTTGGACATAATAGCGTAGATGAGGGTGGCCCGTTCCTTGTTTGCCTCTGATCGATTGGTACTCGGTATTAAATTGAATCGGATGAAGTCGAGCCAGAAAGCAGCCTCGGGTAATAGAGCCCTACGGGGGACATGAGCTTCTCCGGGTACCCATTCCCACCCTTCTCGGCCAATAACCCGCAAAATATCCGACAGGCTAACTCGGAGGCGCCCTGCATTGTAAAGAGTGGTGAACTCGCATGTCTGAGGGGTCGGGGTGCCTATGCTCTCCCTAATCTGTCTCAACTCATAATTGACATGTTTGCCCCGGACCAAAAGGGTAGTCCCCAGCCATCCTCGTGTCTCAATCTCATCATAAACCCCGGAGCTGAAGAATTCCAGGACCCAAGGAAGATGAATGGCCTCGGGCTTTTGACAGAAAAACTGTAAGCGATGAAACTGTATCAATTCGTGCACAGAGGGCTGTCCCCGGGTGGTTAAATAGTGCTCCTTAATAAGGGTGCGGGGGGTGCTCAAACTCTGACACATAATTTGGACTTGGGGGTTTTCAAAACGGGTATTATCGGGAGTCTCGGGCTCATTAGAGGAACCCTCACCCACTTTTTTCTTACCCTTGGACGGTCTGTTGGTAGTTCTCGTCATTTGCAACAACAATTATCAACTTCTCAACTACTCAAATCAACCCAAATGCAACCAACCAAATACAACAATCGTCAACGCCCAACAACACACCAAAATCAGAGAGCAACCCACACTCTAGCAACAATCCACGGATTGAACCGATTCCTCAATTCTTTAAGCAATAATCCACAATTTAATCAACAAAATAGCATCCAATTTCAACACAACAACCCACAAATTCAATTTCAACCCACAAATTGATAACAATAGATTATCCAATTCAACAACAACAACCCTGAAGCCCCAAATAATCCTCAAAATATAATGTAAGGCACCTACTCGTCGTCTATGATTCGGAAATGAAAGAAGGGTAAAGCCAAAACTCACCTTTTTCCCCAAAATTTTCGCACCGAGTTGAATGTGAAGGAGGGGTCACTGTGCAGCGAGTGATGTTGATGGAAAGTGGCGGTGAAACACGGTGGAGATGGCCGGAAAAGGTGAGAGTGTCGCCGAAAATCGCTTGGGAGAGGAGTTGTGAAGAGTTTGTGAAGAATTTTGACCGTTTGACCCACAAATTTGTTTAATTCAGAAACGGGCGCCTAGGCGCGCGTGTTTGGGCGCCTAGGCGCGCGACACAGCGTACCTGGAATTTTTTTCTTGTAATGCCCGCGCCTAGGCGCCTGTTTTCTCGGCGCTTGGGCGCCCCTTTCAGAATCGGGCGCCTAGGCGCCTGTTTTCTCGGCGCTTGGGCGCCCCGTTCAGAAAAATTTTGTAAAGAATTTCATTTCCTGTTTCAAAAGGGAAGAGACAAAACACTTAAAACACAAACTAACAAAGATGTAAGACTAGAAAATAAATCAACAAACGGGATAATAAGGGAAAAAGAAAAGGAAACGGAAAGAAAACATGGGTTGCCTCCCAAGAAGCGCTAGTTTAGAGTCATTAGCTCGACTGAAAGCGAAGAATCACGAAGGGTCCGCGAGGATGAAGGACTCTTTGTCTCTTAGTCCATCCATCCCTAAGTAAGGCTTTAGACGTTGAGCGTTGACCAAGAAAGTATGTCCTTTATCTGTTGTAAGCTCAACGGCGCCGGATGGATAGACCTGGGAAATCAAAAATGGGCCCGACCATCGAGACTTAAGCTTCCCGGGGAAGAGTCGGAGTCGAGAGTTGTATAGCAACACCCGCTCTCCCTTGTGGAATTCCCGGGGGAGAATATGTTTGTCATGGCACATTTTGGTCCGCTCCTTATAGAGTTTTGCGTTCTCATAGGCAAGATGACGCCATTCTTCGAGCTCGTTGAGTTGTAGCAAACGTTGTGTACCTACACTTTGAGAGTCAAAATTTAGAAACTTAATGGCCCAATAAGCACGATGCTCGAGTTCAACGGGCAAGTGACATGTTTTACCAAAAACAAGACGATACGGGGACATGCCAATTGGGGTTTTATAGGCGGTCCGATAAGCCCAAAGAGCATCATCCAATTTAAGGGACCAATCCTTTCTTGATGCGTTGACAGTTTTTTCTAAAATACGCTTAATCTCCCTATTCGAGACCTCCACTTGGCCACTAGTTTGTGGGTGGTATGGGGTCGAAATTTTATGCTTCACCCCGTACTTGGTCAATAAAAGTTCAAACTGCCTGTTGCAGAAGTGGGTGCCCCCGTCACTAATGATGGCTCGGGGAGTTCCAAATCGAGTAAAAATATGCTTCTTCAGAAAACGAGTGACAACCCGAGCATCATTAGTAGGCAAGGCCACGGCTTCCACCCATTTGGAGACATAGTCTACCGCAACAAGGATATATTTATTTGAACAAGAACTGGGGAAAGGGCCCATGAAATCCACACCCCATACATCAAACAACTCACACTCTAACATGCTATTTAAGGGCGTTTCATGATGTTTAGAGATGTTCCCCATTCGTTGACAGCGATCACAAGATTTGACATAATGATGTGCATCTTTAACAAGAGTAGGCCAGAAGAAACCTGATTGGAGGATCTTAGCTACCGTTTTGGAAGGCCCAAAATGGCCACCTACCGCCATATCATGACAATGAGATAGGATAGCATGCACGTCCGTTTCGGGTATGCAACGTCGAATTAAACCATCTGCACAAACTTTGAATAAAAAGGGTTCGTCCCAAAGATATTGCTTTACATCAGATAGAAATTTCTTCTTTTGATGAAAAGTGATATCCGGGGGAAGACGGCCCGTAACAATGTAATTGGCAAAGTTAGCATACCAAGGTGAAATTTTTTCAGAAATAGCAAGGAGGTGTTCATCTGGGAATTCCTCACGAATTGGTGTCTCATCTAACGGATCATTCACTAGCTCTAATCGTGAGAGGTGGTCGGCTACTACATTTTCGGTGCCTTTCTTGTCTTTTATCTCTAAATCAAATTCTTGGAGTAACAAAATCCATCTAAGAAGTCTTGGTTTAGCATCTTTCTTGGCAAGCAAATATTTTAAAGCCGAATGATCGGTGTAAACTATCACTTTGTTTAGCACGAGGTAAGAGTGGAATTTATCGAATGCAAAGACTATGGCGAGTAATTCTTTTTCCGTGGTGGCATAATTCAATTGTGCATCGTTAAGAGTTTTACTAGCATAGTAAATGGTTCGAAATACCTTTTCCTTCCTTTGGCCAAGGACCGCTCCAACCGCGGTGTCACTCGCATCACACATCAATTCGAATGGTAAGCTCCAATCGGGGGATGACATGATAGGGGCGGAAACTAAGCGTTCCTTCAAATCAAGAAAGGCCTGCATACAAGAAGAATTGAAATCAAAAGGTGCATCTTTAACAAGCAAATTAGACAACGGTTTCGCAATTTTAGAGAAATTCAAGATGAATCGCCTATAGAAACCAGCATGCCCGAGAAAACTCCTAACAGCTTTTACCGATGTAGGCGGGGGAAGTTTTTCAATGACCTCAATCTTGGCTTGGTCCACTTCGATCCCTTTTTGAGAGATCTTGTGGCCAAGCACAATCCCCTCCCGGACCATTAAATGGCATTTTTCCCAATTCAAAACAAGGTTGGTTTCTTCACAACGTTTAAGCACAACATTTAGATGAGCAAGACAAATATCAAAAGTTGTTCCAAAAACAGAAAAGTCATCCATAAAAATTTCAAGGAAATCTTCAACCATATCATGAAAAATAGCCATCATGCATCTTTGAAAAGTGGCCGGGGCATTACACAAGCCAAATGGCATCCTTCTATAAGCAAATGTGCCATAAGGACAAGTGAAAGTGGTTTTCTCTTGGTCCTCAGGATCTATGGCAATTTGATTATAGCCGGAGTAACCATCTAGAAAATAATAGAAATCATGCCCGACTAATCGTTCAAGCATTTGGTCAATAAAGGGGAGGGGGAAATGATCCTTACGTGTGGCATCATTCAACTTACGGTAATCTATACATACACGCCACCCACTAATTATACGAGTTGGGATAAGCTCATTATTCGCATTCTCAATTACCGTTATCCCCCCTTTCTTAGGCACCACTTGGGTAGGGCTCACCCACGCACTATCAGAAATAGGATAGATTATACCTGAGTCGAGCAGTTTAATCACTTCCTTCTTTACTACCTCTTGGATTTGTGGGTTTGATCTCCTTTGGGGTTGGCGTGTAGGCTTGGTGGAGTCCTCCATAAGTATTTTGTGCATACATATCGCTGGACTAATGCCTTTGATGTCCGCAAGTTTCCACCCAAAAGCCCGTTTGTGAGATCTCAACACCGTCATTAATTGCTCTTCTTGTGATCCTGAAAGAGATGAGGAAATGATCAATGGGAGTGTTTCGTCGTCGTTCAAGTACACAAATTTAAGGTGGGAGGGGAGGAGTTTGAGTTCGAGAGAAGGGGGTTCTTCAATAGATGGGCGAGGTGATCCTGACAATGATCTATCAACTTTGATGAATCCTCCCGAATGAGAGGAAGATTTGTACTCCAAGCTTAGAACCTTTTCCACTAGATCATCTTTCTCCGAGTCCACTTGCATGGATTTCATAAGATTCTGTTCGAGAGAATTTTCAATTGTATTGTCCTGTAAATACTCAACAATCAAATGGTCAAATGTATCAATTCGATAACACGAGTCATGATCAATAGGATGTTTAAGGACTTTGTAAACATCAAAGGTAACTTTGTCATCGCCCACATTCAAGGTAAGCTTACCATTAACAATGTCAATTACCGCCTTACCCGTGGCTAGGAATGGTCTCCCTAGGATTAATGGTACCTCCACATCTTCTTCCATGTCGAGTACTACGAAACCAACGGGAAAATAAAACTTGTCGACTTGGACAATAACGTCTTCGATTATCCCCTTGGGCCTCTTGATCGATCGGTCGGCTAGTTGAAGGCTCATTGAGGTCGCCTTGGGATTTCCAAGGCCTAGCTTCTTAAACAGTGAGTATGGAAGAAGATTGATGCTGGCCACCGAGTCACATAACACCTTCTTGAATGATAGGGATCCAATTGTGCATGGGATTGTGAGACTCCCGGGATCTTGGAGCTTAGTTGGCAATTTATTGAGTAATACGGCGGAGCATTCTTCCGTGAGGCACACCGTCTCATTCTCTTCCCACTTCTGCTTGTTGGAGAGTATGTCCTTGAAGAACTTCACATAATTCGGCATTTGGAGAATGGCGTCAATAAATGGAATATTAATTCTCACTTCCCGAAGGATTGCCAAAATTCGAAGAAAGCTCGGATCCATCTCCTTTTTCTTCTTTTTGTGAGCATTTGGGAAGGGGAGACGAACTTCGATAGGGGGAGAAAGCGTTGGATTAGACGGATGAAAACCCACAGAAACAGTAGGCGGCGCCTGGGCGCGTATATCGGCGCCTGGGCGTGCATTTCTGGGCGCTCGGGCCCGGGATGCAGAACATATGCATCTGGCAGGTTTGTGGGTGGCGCCTGGGCGCGTATATTGGCGCCTAGGCGCGTATCTGTAGGCGCCTGGGCGTGCAGGTTGGGGCGCTCGGGCGCGGATGTACTGGCAGTGTCATTCTCCAATTGTTTGCCACTTCTCAAGGCTATGGCATTGCATTGGGCCTTCGGGTTCTTTTCCGTGTCGCTTGGGAGAGTCCCCGGGACTCTACCGTTAACCGCATTAGAAAGTTGCCCTACTTGTGTTCGCAAATCCTTCATCTCCATACACATATCCTTTATCATACTCCGAAGTTCGTTGAAAGATGTATCGGACTTTTTCATGTGAGCATCCAGTTTCTCATCGATTGTGGGAGGTCGCATTTGCACTTGACCTTGACCTTGTCCATTGAAATTGCCTTGCCTCGGGGGTGGGTTATTGAAGGGTGGTCGTGGAGCTTGATAGATCCCCGGTTGATAGATCCCCGGTTGTGCGTTCTGTGCGGGGTTGGGCCTTTTTGGAAAATTCTCGGGTATATGAAAGTTCACCCGAGGTTTATTTTGATTCCCCACATAATTAACATTGCCAACCTCCGGTTCCAAGACTACTACTTCCTCAATACAAGCAACCTTTTTAGAGGATGAGGCCTCTTCATCGTCGGGGTAAAGCTAGTCTTCTCGGGCCAACTGTTCGACTTTGTCCCATACACTTTGACAGTCTAACCCAAGGAGATCTCCTCCCGCACCCGCGTTGAGTCTATGCCGAATACGTGACCTAACCCCATCATAGAAATGGAGTACTTGTTCATTCAACCCAAAATTATGATCGGGACATTTACGGAGCATGCCCTTATATCTAGCCCAAGCCTCGGCTAAAGATTCATTGCTCCTTTGCCTAAACCCTTTTATATTACTCCGTAGCTCATTGATTTTTGAGGGTGGAAAGAATTTATTTAAAAAGGCATCGACCAACTCACTCCATGTTGTAATAGATTGTGGAGGTAAGGATTTGTACCATGTTGTCGCCCTATCCTTCAATGAGAAATGGAAGACTCTTAGACGAATCGCATCAAGATCACGTGGGTGATATTGAATGGTCACAAGAGCCTCATCTATGGTTTCCAAATGAGCGTGTGGTGATTCGTGCGGTTCTCCATAGAAAGGATCTCCTTGCACCATATTAAAAATGTGAGCCGAAATGTGGTAGTTTGGTGTGAAGAAATTAGGCACGACTACGGGCCCCGGAATGGTATGGACCCTAGGTGGTAAGCTACCCCGAACCGACGGGAGTTGTGGAGGAGGTACCGCTTGCATGGCTTGTAGAACACCTTGTAACCACTCCCTAGTTTCCGGTGAGTTCATGTCCGGGAAATTTCCATTTGGGTTTTGGTTGAGATTATTGGCCATTTCTCTTGCTCGCCTACTAGTCCTAAGAACTCGTTCAATTTCGGGCTCCAACTCGTATAGAGGCTTGTTTGAGGAGCGGGTCATGCACCTCAAGAACCTAACAATTAAATACAAGAACAAAATTAGACTAATCACGAAAATAAAAGAAAATCAAGAAATAAACGAAAACTAAGAATTATAAAAAATGTTGGTGAAAATAAAAAAAAAAACTAAAATAAACAAGTCTCCGGCAACGGCGCCAAAAACTTGACACGCTAAAAGCTAACGTGCTATGATAGCAAGTGCACTAGTCGTGTGTAGTAATAAGTGGACAAAGAGTCCGGGTTGTCGAACCACAAGGACTTGAATTCTAGTTAATGATTTTCGATAAAAGATAAGACAATTAAAGTAAAGTGCAAGAAAAAGATTAAACAAACGAAGAACCAAAGAGAAACGTACTATAGATTTAATCTCACGTATGATAAAATGACTAAGGCACATGCTACAACCGAATCTACTCGTCAATATATATGAGCTACTCTTCGAATTATTATACTCCTATTGCTTTGGTGGAAACTCCTAAATTAACTATTACCCGATGTCTCGGCACATAATAATCCTATGATTAATTGACGGTTCTCTAAATATGTCTATCCGAGAATCTAATCAAAAATCACGCATTAACGTTCTAGAGCTTCCCCGAACGAATCCGGCTAACAACACCCGGGAATCTTTACCTATTTCTAGGGCAATCCCTCATTTGTTTCGGATGATGTGTTAATTCTCTTGCACCCTAATCTATTTTCTCCCGAACAACTAGATTAGGCAACATAGCAAGCATATGGTGATCAAACACATGATTGGAATAAAAGCATAGAATTAACACACAAAGCAATAGGAGAATTAATACAAAGAGCAACTTCACATATATTGATTCATAAATTTGGCCTTCACATGGCCTTAGTTCTACAATATTAGCCTCTCATCAAAGCCTTAAGAAAATCTAATACAAACATATACATACTCATGGAAATAAACATGTAAATGCAAATAATTAAAACTCCCTCAATTGATTGATGATGGATCTTTGCTCTCTTGATCTTCAATCCTTAGCTCCTCTCTCTTTGTTCCCCTCCAAAAGTGATGAAGAAATGGTGATGAGTGAAAAGTGATGGCCAAAATGCCTCCCTCTCTCTCCTCCTCCCAGATGTCTCGGTCAATTGTGCTCCAAAATCCTTAAGAAGACCACCACCAATCAGCTCCTCATGTGTGCCCCCCCCCCCCCCTAGTGTGTCCTCCACTACTCTTAAAGTGAGTAGTATAAAATTTCCTAAAGTAGATCTAGTAAGAAACATACTTATAACATCCCTCTCCTACATGTGATGACCTCTTGGCTTTAAATGTTCCATTCCCCCATCAAATGATGATCTTTTGGCTGAAAGGAATCAAATCTCGGATGTGGCCACGCCTAGGCGCGGGAATTATGGCGCTCGGGCGCCGTCAGCAGAATGTTGGGAGTATTTGCCTCTGTCTGGCGCAGTAATTGTATTTCCTTCATAACTCTCTCCACAAAACTCCGATTTGGATGATTCAAGTCCTCATTTGAAGCTAACACATAGTTCTACAACTTTGTAGAAGGAAACTTCATCCAATTCGGTCTCTAAACATAAGAAAATAGCGCTCAACCGTGGAAACAAATGCAGATACGGCGCCCGGGCGTGGGCAAGATGGCGCCTAGGCGTAGGGGTGCGTAGCAATTTGGCCTAAACTTGTTTTATACCTCATTTTTCATCCCGTTCTTTGATTGTATCCATTTAAGACCTGAAATCACTTAATGCACGAATTAAACGCACATGTGGCAAGAATCAAGCGATAAATGAACCTAAGACATAAACGCAAAGGGGCTTAAAAACACGTAAAAATACCTCTTATCAGCTAGCTTGTTAATGAGCCTAAGGAGTCACACACAATACGTAGTGTAGTACCTATTGGCTAGTTAATTCTTTGTGAATTAATGGAGGGATTAATTAATTGGAATTAATTAATCGGGAAAAATGAACAAATTAATTAAGCGATCTTAATTAATAATAGTCTTATGATTTAATATTAGGAATATTAAATCGGGAAAGACTACTTAATTAATTAGTGGTCTAATTAATTAATGTATGAATGAGGAAATAAATATTTATATATTTTATATGTACACGGGCGTGTATTTATGTGTAGATTTGGTGGAGGATTTTATCTTGTTCACCAAGTCTATATATATATATAATATATCTGTCCTATAATATATTTGGTAGGATTTATTCTAATTAATTAGGTGACTAATTGATATGGAAAGATCTTATAAATATATATTAGGATAAATATTATAGATATGGAAATATCTTATTTGATAAGACATGATATATTTGATTTGTATCAAATATATGAAAATATCTTTTTAGTTGGAAAGATATCCAATTAATTAAGGAAGAGAGTTTGAGAAAGAATGGAAACTAAATAAAATAAAAAGTATATGTACATATATATATATATAGATATACACGCCTCTTTTAGTGTGAACACACACTGTGAGTGTGCGTGTGTGTGTATGTGTGTGTTGTTGTTTTATTTAAGTTAATCAATTAATTAAATTTCTCTCAAGAATTTTTCACAAGATATAAACAAGGGTTTTAAGTCTTTATTCTTTCTCTCCATCTCTTCCACCTCTTTTATAAGAAATTCTTCTAACTCATGTGTTGAGTACGAAGAAATCAAAATATATTCCTACCCATTTCTCATAAAGCCAAGATTTGATATTCTTCTTGCTAGCACTGGTGTAGATAATCGAGGGTACGAGCTAAGGTGTGGATAAACTTAGAGGCGCAATGCTTGGGGCGCTAGGGCAAACCCATCCGAAAAGGTGTAGCAGGGAGTTGCTTAAAAAGACGTTGCTGATTTTTGGTCTTCAAGAGGTAAACACGTGAAAACTAATCTCTAAGATAGTTTTGAATTCGATGGTATCATGTCTACCTAGCCCTAATTTCGGGGATGCCACCTTAAATTTTAAATTTATATGTCTTCCACTGCGCCGGCGTCCCCGGGGGCTCCACGGATCGCAACACCTAGTGGCCACCCCCTAGGGCTTGTTGGACTCGTGGGTGGGCTTAAGTTGGCCCAGACAACTTAGTCCATCTTTTAATATATATTTAATTTAAATCCCATTTAAATCCAATATATATTAATTAATTAATTCCATTTAATAAATATTTAATTTATTGATTTAATCCAATAAATCAATACGTTCAATCATATATTTCTAAAAGAATAACACACAAAGAAATCCTGTTCGTTTCTTATAGCGCGACTCTTTAGGTTCATCTTAATTGGCAATGGGAGGAATTACCAAAGGATGTGAGTGTCACCTAGCCACTCACATCGTAACCCAATTGAGTATGAAATGAACGAATCATTTACGAACCTCTGGACCATAAATACCAGATGTGTATAAG
Source organism: Buddleja alternifolia (assembly GCA_019426215.1). Lineage (NCBI taxonomy): Eukaryota > Viridiplantae > Streptophyta > Magnoliopsida > Lamiales > Scrophulariaceae > Buddleja > Buddleja alternifolia. The sequence goes on from CM033403.1 coordinate 16,379,982, forward strand.
CCCTTCACTGACGTATCCCGATCAAGTGAGAGTCATGGTATATGTCAAACTCACTAAACTTGATGATGTGCATTTAATCATAGCATGATGAAATTACCAAACTACCCTCCATGTCCCCCCACATGAGTTAGTTTCATTGCTTGAACCAAAAACTTATAATTTCATATGCCTATGATCGCGCAGGATACTTTCTCGTTTACTATCGAGACAGTGAATCCCATCTTGGCGATCACTGAACAAGTGCTACTTGACTCATTGAGATTGCACTTCGAGGTCGGCCCCACCAAAGGGTGATTTGGGCCCAACTACTCTAGTAACAAATTCAATAGTACAAGTACATTGATCATGAACCCTCAAGTCTAATGCTCACGCATACTATTATGGTTAGTAATCCAACCTTTGACAGTTACAGAGTAAATACCCGTGTGATCGGATTACTGCGAGCCGTGTTTGAATAATCAATTCCATTGATATATCTATGACACGTGTTCTCATTATCCCATAGTGTTCGACTGGCACTCCTTGTCAGAGCATGTATCATACAAGTCAAATCTTAATGTCTAATTAAGATTCCTTGACTTGCGAACCCTTTTAAGTGATCAGGAATAAGACTCTCCCCGTGCCACATCTTTATTCCATAAAGGGCGAAGAGTCAACCTCAATACACATGGACTATTTGTTCAATAATTATCAATGCCCTGAAGTTTTATATGAACAGAAGAATAAATGCCTTTTATTAAATATTAGTTTGTACAACATAATTGAATACCCTATACAATCTATTTGTCCTCATTGGCGTCTAGGGCATATACCTAACACCTACAAGGTATGATCCTGACCATTCTTCGAGGACACGTGGCATCATCTTAGTAGGCCCTCCAGCTGGCAGAGCAGTACTTGTCCAGCATATGAATACTATAAATACCCGAATTTATTGAGAGCAAAGGGTCTGGAATTTGAGCAATTAATATATTCGTAATCTTAGTCATACATTCGTTATTAAGGCTGAGACTTGACAGTACGATCTCATTACATATAAATTTGGATTAGTTCGTATACAAATTAACAATACAATAGGTGAATTATATTTGATATTGGAACTACGTTAGACTTGATCCCCGAGAGGTACATAGGCAGCTTGGTAGCCCGAGTGCAATCTATAATCTTGATTTATTTGTATTTAGTTCGTCTTATGAGGTCATCCTGATTGAGTAAGGGTGGGGTTAATTTCCGACCTAGATCAGTTGGTGTCGTCTATGGGAAACTGCTGAAGAGATGATGAGTCTGAATTTTGAAGATATGGTGAATGAAGGGGAGAAACATGTTCGGATTGAGGAATCGTCATCTAATCTACGAGTAGCATCACCGCGAAAAGTATTAGAAGGAACGAGTGAAGGAAGAATAAGCATGACGAAGAGGGAGCTGGATAAGTTGATCCAGGAGTGTATTGACAAAGCGTTGAGGAGATTCATAGAAGTGACACCAGCCACTCCAAACGTTCAGCAAGGAGGCTATTACGTACTCCAGAAGGAGCCACTCCAGAGGGAAACAAGAAAGGTTAAGCACCAGGTGGAGACCAGTCTGAAGAGGAGGTGGAAATTCAAGTAGATGTGCGGTCGGAAGTTCATAGGGACAAACAACATATAAGAGATGAGAGAGAGAAACCAGCATTGTCAAGAGCGGAGATTGATGACATATATGAGAGGTTGGATAAAGCCAGCCAAAAAGTGGAGCCACCGAGGGATAGTTTGGTGCCGATCTCGGCATTGATGGCAAAGCATATGCCATTTTCTGAGGAGATCCTGAGGGAAGCTCCACCTAAATCGTTCAAAATGCCGAACTTGCTGACGTTCGAGGGAACAGGTGATCCTAAACCACATTTAACTTCATTTGAAATGCTAATGACTTTGTATCACCACACCGACGCTGTGAACGCGAAGATGTTCACGACGACATTGGTAGGACGTGCACAGGATTGGTTCACGAGTCAAACGCTAGGAATGATTGTGTCATACACAAAACTGGTAAAGAAGTTTGAGAATCATTTTGAAAGCAATAAGAAGGCTAAGAAGTCTATTTTGGCAATGTTAAATTTCAAACAAGGTCCCACGGAAAGCTTAAGGGACTTCGTGCATCGTTTTAACCAGGAGGTTCTTGAAATTCTCGAGCTGACACATGCACTTACTGTAACATTTCTCTTATTGGCCTTGAAGAAAGAACCCTTGGCATCGGCACTTGCCCGCCATACCCCACGAGATCAGGAAGAATTGATGTAGGTACAGGAACAATGCATCAATGAAGAAGAGATGAACCTGCCAAAAGACAATGAAAACTCGACCTTGAATGATCGAAAGGATCGTAACAGCAGTCGGACTGAAGGATCGAGGTGGGAGAAAAACCATGAACGACCCTGCCGATACGCTAAATACAACCATTATACTCCTCTAAATGTCCCCCGAGGCAAAGCTTTACCATCCGCTCAAATGCATAACATAAGTGCAATTCAGTGGCCAAAATCGCTTTTTGCGGGGCCGAAGAAGAACCCTAACAAATATTGTGAGTTTCACAAAGACCATGACACAGAGGACTACTACCAGTTGAAAGATGAAATCAAACTATTGATAAAATCGGGATGCTTGACTGATTTTATAAATCGCACTCTAGCAGAAGTAAGAGGCCAACCACAAAATAGAGGTCAGAAGATCTCGTAGTAGATCCCATGAGCGCAACCAACGAGGCTATCAGGATAATAGGGTATACGATAGACCTCGAGAAAATGAGTATCGGAGATATGATGATAATTACCACTATGATAATTACCGACATAACGATAACAATCACCATTATGACATCGTCGTCGCAATGACGATCATCATTGGAATGACCAACGGAGAAATGAGCACCCTCATCAATAAAAAGAACAAAGAGATCATCGTGAGCAGAATCTCGCAGACCGAGTCAAAATACATGTGATCGCGGGAGGTTTTGTTGATGGGGATTCGTCCAATTCGAGGAAGAGGCATGCTAGGGAGATGCGCTCGAGTTACTACCTCTCCGAACTGTTGAACGTCTTGTCTGTAGGTCAAGCTAACCTGCCGATTACCTTTGATGATCAGGATTACGAGGGGGTGGTTGTGCCATATAGCGATCCTATGGTCGTTACGATGGATGCGGCAAACTATGCTGTACATAAAGTTTTAGTGGATACGGGCAGCTCGACTGATATTATCTTTTAGAATGTGTTGCAAAAGATGGATCTTGGAAAGATTGCTTTAAAAATGGTGAACACTCCATTAATGAGATTTACTAATTCTCAGATTATGCCAAAAGGATCGGTGGAACTCGATGTTTCGTTGGGGTCGGCTCCGAAGCGTAAGACCATGAGAGTGACCTTTTTGGTTGTGGACACTCCATTGCCTATAACATGATTGTCGGAAGACCAATGTTGAACAAATTTTCAATTAAAAAAAGGAGAAATAAGACTGTCTTAAACACGAACAAAAGAGAAAAATTGGGGCGGGGGGGGGAGGCAAAGTCCATTTTGAATCAGCTTCGATCAGAGTTGGGCTTCATTAGTATTCCCGCGATCAACTATCGCGTCGAGATCCCTCATAAACGCCTCGTTCCCTCGAGCGGACTTGGAGCTAGCCTCATGAGCACGAACAACTCTATCAAACTCGGGAAAATGAGTAAGAGTAATGTCATCCTCAGGAGTCAGGGAATCTCTGAGAAAGGGTTTGTTGAAGTATTCCAACTCAAAGTTAGCAATGTCGAAATTGCTATCGAAACCTTTTACTTTTTTCAAATAATCCACGGCTTTGAAAAAGCCATCTCGTTGATCATTCAAGGCTTTCGAGATAAGAATATCATCGAACTGAGCGGATCGAAAGAAATCTCGCACCCCAGAAAGACGAGCCTCATCGAGCTTTCCTTAAAACGAGACAAAACAATAAATTCTTTTAGCGTAAGTCATAGGCTTTCCTCTTCTCTTCAGCAACATATCCTATGACGTTTGCCATCACCTTTTGTTGTCGATGGCGACTCTCTTGAGATCATCAATGATGTCCTGCATTTAGGCTCCCTTCACCCTTTCGTTGTCGAGGTTCCTGCAGACATTATCTAACTCCTGCTGAAGAGATGCCAACCAGTTATGATTGTCCTGACCTGTTTGGATTTGAGTAGCCACATAGTCCTTATACTTGGTGAGTTCTTGGTGAGCAAGTCAAGGATAATTGATGGGTGCACAATCCCAACTAAAAGACAAGTAAATTTTACCTCAATTAGATAAATAGAATATTATAAAAATAAGGGCAAACGATATTGACGATAATAAAGATAAGTGAAATGATGAGGATACCTTAGCGAGAAGCTGAACAACTTGCTTCTTAACCCAAGGATGTGTATTTTTCAGCATGATGATTTGTCTTGCAACAGCAATGAACGGCTGTACAATTCCATGGCAGTATCTGTTAGGTGTATGCCCTCAATGCCTATGGAGAATTAGATTGAGTAGGGCTTAGATAAGTTATTTGTTCAAAATGTTTGATGTTTCTATTTATAGAATAAAGGTTTTGATTTTGTTCATATAAATCTACTGGCATTTAACTGTATTGAACAAATTAGTCCAAGAAATTTCAAGATAGACTTTCCACCTCTTATGGACAAGAGGAGGCACTGGAACAGTCCAGTACTTAATCTCTGAAACTAGGAGTTTGTGATTTAACGAATATTAATTGGGCATTAATATTCAACTCATATGACACCTTCTTCGGCAAGGAAGTGCCAGTCATACACTGATTAGATAGTGGGAGCTGGTGTCATGAATATGATTAATGGAATTAACATATTTGAACTCGACTCGCATTAAACCGATCACATGGGTATTTACTCTTTGACAGTCAATGATCGGGATTAAGATTGCGATAGTATGTGTGAACTTTAGACCTGAGGAGTCATTTATAACATGCTTGTAGTATTGGACATGTTATCAAAGTAGTTAGACCCGTATCACCTGATAGGTGGGGTCGACCTTGATCCAATAGTGCATTCGATGTTATAAGATACCTTGCCAAAACGGGATTCACTGTCTCGATAATAAACGAGTATATGACCTGTACGATCGTAAGTAATTGGAATTATAAGTCTTTGGCCAAAGCATATAAACTGTCCCGTGATTGTCACTGAGAGTAGTTTGGTAATTTCACATTATTATGATTCTAAGTACAGTATCAATTCTATGAGTTTGACTAAACCATGGTCTTACCTGATTGGGTCACGTCGGTGAAGAGTTTATACACATATGGTATTCGTAGTCAAGGTTCGTGATGACATGATCATCTCGTTTTCAATTGGGTTACGATTTGGTTCCACGGTGTTGGCTAGGTGACAACCTTATCCTTTGGAATTCTCCCATTGTCAATTAAATCGAGCCTAGAGAGTCGCGCTATGTGAAGAAAATGAGTATTTCCTTAAGCTAAGTGTATTTTGGTAAAATCACATTTGATGTGAATTGACTGATAAAATAGATGGCATGATTTAATTAAAGATATTTAATTAGATTAAATTAATTAATTAAATCATATTAATTCATAAGTTAAATTAATTGAAAATTAATTTATAAATTAAATTAAATTAATTGGATTAATGTAATTAATTAATTACCAATTTGATTGGACTTGGATTTAATTAATTACACATGGGCTAAGTCAAAACAAAGCCCGAAGCCCACCTGAAAAAGGCCAACTCGGCCGCCCTTCTATGTGTAAACCTAGGGGAGTCTTTTACTTGGTATAAATAATTAGTCAGTGTCAGAACTCCAAACACACAAGTCATTGTTTTAGAATCTGACACTGAGCCAAAATAAACCCAGAGCATTACGAAAGAAAAATCCCTCCATTTCCATCCGTCTAGCCGCCTGCAAATGTTTCCGAGGAGGAGATCGAGCTTTTTTTGGAGAATTTTTCTTCCGCGTGATTATCTAAAGGCAGGAGTCCGGGGCTGCTGCTGATAATTCGAGATTCAATAGACAAAAAAAGGTAATTTGATTACTCTTCTCAATTATCGTCAGTTGATCTATATGCTAAATATCATGAATATCCCCGGATTGGATTCTCGGGTGTGATTCGGATTAAATTTTTCATCCGCTAGACCGAATCACAACAATATCACCACTATCGTCAGTCAATAAACTACTATCGCGATAAATCCTCCATGCAGGATCCACCAGAACAACATCAGGAACGACGCTAGGTCGTTCAGAGACCTCCACCTCCATAAAATCAGAAAGGATTAAGGACTCCATTTTATTCAAGCACCCGGTCATTTCAGCGAGGCTCGACGGGTCATAGAAACCCTCTTCAGTAGGAGGAGGTTGGTCGGCCGTCAATGTAGAAGCCCCCGGAGTTAACCGAGGGCATTTGAGTCGAGACCTAAGAACGAACCCTCCTTCGTCCATGGATTTAGTTGGAGCAAGAACTACGCTTACGATGTTAAGCGCCAGTTTGGCAGCTTGGGATGCATCCATTATCGGCAAGCAACGAGTAGTTGTAGATGGCTGTCTACGAGAAGTGGTCATAGAATTAGTTTGAGTGATAGGCGCCGATGCCTGATTAATCTGTTCATCCATTGGCTCTATTATTTGGATGGAGTGGGAGCTTCGTCTTTGGGTAGTTGGTTGTCTATCTCGTTCATCACCTGATAGAGTAGATGCCCGGCACGCCAATTTTGGGCGTCATTTACTGTGTAATAAACTCTCTGAGACAATCTTTTCTTATGAATAAAGTCAATTATATTATGGCATTCTTTGTTCTTAAATTATTATTATATGCTTAGAACGAAGGCCCTTGAGTCACACATGATTATGGGACATCATCGGACATCGGGAATGACGATAATGGAACATGTCTCTAAGGTCGTGATTCTTATAAGGTTCCAAGTCGATGATGGGTCTGTCAAGATAAGGGATATTGAGAAAGACTCAAAAGACTTGCTTGTATACATAGTTCTTAGAGAACGTGCCTCATTCCATAGGCATAGATGTACACGGGGGTTCGCATTTGGATAGTGAGTGAACTGAACAACCCCGCCAGAAAATTCCTAAAATGGTTATCGAATGTGGAATTTTCTATAATCACGTAGGCATAAGAGTAATCCTTATAGACCTGAGGTTCCATTGTCACTTTAAGCATAGTCAATTATACTTTGACTTATCTCATAATTCCATCGCGAGTCGTCATATGGGATATCTTACGTATAGTATGATTATGTGTCGAGGTACATGAGAAACCAAGATGGGATCCATCACTGATTTAGCAAATCAGACATTTCTTATGTTTTGCTTATTGAGTTGATTCAAGGACTCTTTGGCCAAAGTATGGAAATCCAAAGAGGCGGAGTGTTTCCTCGTTTGGATTGCATGAATCGATATCATGCAATGAAGGAGACATAGAGATTGGGTCGTAAGAGTTTCGACTAAGTCATTACTCGAGATACCAATCTAGAAAATTCGATGGAGGGATCTTTCTCATGCGAAGATCGTGGTTATGTTAGGTTGAGTATCTTGACATCGTTTGTGTCTAGGTCTTTGAGGCCCGTTGCTAGACAGTAACCTCGATTTATAGGTATCATGATGTTATTGGTGATAATTCATGATCGGATTAAATCAAGAAAGATTTAATCTAATATTTTCTAACTAAAGAAAGGTACAATGACATTTTTGGAAAGTGTACTTACTGCTAGAACATGAACGAGCCTAAGGGGTCACACACTAACTCCTGAGGTTCTTGCTTAAAAGATATGTGATCAACTTTGAAAGTTGAGGTGAAATTAGGGAAGTCTAGGACTTACCTAAAGAGGAATATTAATTAATTGATTGAAGAACAATTAATTAGACTATTTTAATCAAGTAAGATTAATTAATTAATGGACTAAGTAAAGTGCAAGGGTTTTATTTAATTAGTAGAGGAAGTCGAAAGTTAAATAGAATTAAAGAAATAATTGGGTAATAATAATTAAGGTTGGACTTTAATTATTATGGAATATTTAATTAAATGGTTGGACTATTTAATTAAATAAGGAGTCAAAAATTAAATCAAGTTGGATAAAAAATTTGGATTCCAAGAGTAAGAGGTGGTGGGTGGTGGATGGATTTGAGGAGAGGATTTAATTCCTCTCCAAGTTTTGATCAAGTTGGAATTAAGGAAATATTTTAGGAGAGAAAAAAAAGGGAACAAGTTAACTTGCAAGCTAAGTTCCTTGTTTTTAGGAAACTCCTTCATAGAGTTTGATTAGGAATAGATGAAAGCCAAATCTTGGAGATTTTATTTCATCTTGACTTCCAATCAAATTAAACCTAGGAGTCTCTCTATAAATATGTGTGTCAAAAACCCAACATCACCCTCGCGACGCATTGCAGCAGCCGCCTTACTGGCTTGTTCTTGTTCCTCTATGACTTTCTTGTTCATTCGATCAACCCGAGTAGCCATTTCTACATGATCACAATGACAAGAAACACGATGAAATAAATGCAAAATTTATTCTAAGTGAGTATGACATATATATATATAGCACACAACCACCCTTACCAATGTTCGCAGGTGGAATGTTAGTTGCACTTAGCCCACATGCACGAAGAACAGGTTCGTCAACGAGGCTAGGTTCGTAATAAAATTCTAAGATGGAATCTATGACCCTACTGAGGAGAGTAGGATTACCATCCCGGGGAAATTTAATAGGAACGGCCATGTTCCATCTACGAGCTACCCCCCAGGACTCGTTTTCAGGAGGAGCAAGGAAAAAATAGTTATCCTCCCACTGACCAAAGAAGAGTTAGGATAAGCCAGGAGTCGAGTACAATACTGAGGATAGAGGTAATAGAATCCTACTTCAGAAGGCTTGGTAGATCTGTTTAACTGTAAGAACCTATTGAAATTCCTAATGTTAGGATGAGCCTTATGGGCACGCATTAAAACGATAAAATAATTTAAATGTCTATAAGAGTTGGGAAGGAGTTAAGTTGGACAGATGCGGAAGAAGTTAAGAATATTAACGACGTTAGGATGCAATGGAAATCTAAGACCGGCCGTTAAATGTGCTACATGAAAAGTCCGAAATCCTATAGGAGGACAATGCAAACGATGGTTTGGACCTGGAATTTGGATGCGGTAATTTTCAGGAATATAAAACTTGACTCGAAGTTCATTTATCTTTACTGGGGTTCAGGTCGAGGCGATACCTAGCCAACTTACGGTTTGTTTCGCATGCTCTAAATTAGAGAACAAATTCAAATTAACATTTGCATCACCCTCGAAATCAGCATAGTTTGGGTGAGGATTAGCATTAACATCTAGATTTTATAGATTTCATTCACCCTCGTTACTATTGCTACTATTATCTTTGGAATCACCACTATTTTCAGAAAACTCGAAAGACGAGGATCCATCGAAACCCGAGCTTGTTTCTCCAACTCTACCCCCGACAAGTCACTACCCTCGCTATTTAGTTGGTCATCGTCTTCCCTGGTAATATCTACTAATTCGTTATCTAGGGGATTGGGATCCATAATAAAGAAAAAAAATAGGAAGAAAGAAAGGAATACCTAGTGATGGCTAGAAATGAAGTGAAGAAGAAGTCTTATAACTCGTGAATGATGGTAAACCTTTGCTCAACGACTCTCTTTCAAAAATTTATCTGTGGAAGGTAAATGAGAGAAATGAAGAACTATTTATACTAGGGCAAAATCTAAGCATGGACGGCCCAGATTAATTGGGGAATGGTAAATTTGACGGTCGTAACGAAGCGACGTTTCAAATTCCCCATCATTCCTCGAAAATGACGGTTACCACCGTAATGATGACTGTAACGTATGTATTTATGTCAGAGTATTAAATGTGATTGTCGGCCAGGTGTCGCGCTATCAGATAACGTGCATAACGAATATTTAATTACAAAATATCCTACTATAAATAATGATCTGACCATGAGTTGTTCTGGAGGCTTTGATTAATTAAGAAGATAAACACTTGTACTTCGTTATCAATAATCTCGAATGAATTTTCATTATTACTAACAAAGTAGGGGACTTAATGATATATCAAAAATTGGTATAGGGCCTCGGCACTTCGAATCTACAGTCATATGGTATTGGGAAAGAAGTTCGTATATTTCTACTATACGAAGTTCCTGATGCAAAAAACGAGTCGAGTCGAACCGAACGAAATGTTGTTCAAGGTTGTTTGAAATACAATCGAGCTTCAAAGTTTGTATTTGAGTTTGTTTGATTAGTAATCGAGTCGAGCTCAAACGAGTTTTAATCGAGCCGAACACGAGTCGAGCTCGAGTAGTTTAATTTTTTTATACATATTTTTATTATTTTTACTAATCGAGCCGAGCTTTAAAACTTATCAAACACAAAAAGTTGTTCAAGCTTAATTTGATAAATTAATGAACCAAGCTCAAATGAGCTTTTAGCAATCGAACTCGAGCCAAGTTTCAAATAATTTGGTTCGTCTTTATACGGTCTTATTAATTAGGTAGTTACAATTTGCTATGCGTTACCTGCCCCTTGCACTGTAAATTGTCCTTTAAACTACAGGAATGCATGCATCACTTTCAAGTTTTGCATCAAATAAAGCAATGCAGCAAGTTCCAACTCCCAATCCAAGGCAAGAAACTTCATGCCCATGTCATCAAATCCGGTTTACACCTTCATGGACCCCTTTATCCCAACACACTCGTGGATATGTACGGCAAATGCGGCCATCTGAAAGACGCCGTACAACTGTTCGACGAAATGCCACAAAGGGACTTGGCCTCGTGGGCGTCAATTTTCACCGCACACAACCAAGCCAACCTCCCCCAACACACCCTTTTCCTGTTTTCAAGTATGCTGTCTAGCAATGAGTACCAACTGGACCATTTTATCTTCGCGAGTCTCGTCAAGGCTTGCGCTAGTTTGACTGCTCTGAAACTTGGTTCACAACTGCATGCCCAGTTTGTCGTATCGTCTTTTTCGCAAGATGATGTTGTTAAGTCATCCTTAGTTGATTTTTATGCAAAATGTGGACTGCCTGATCAAGCTAGTAGTGTATTTGACTCGATTGTGTCAAAGAGTGTGGTTTCTTGGACTAGCTTGATGTATGGGTATGCGAGGATGGGGAGGAAAAGTGAAGCCCTTGAACTTTTACATGATATGCCTTGTAAAAATCTGCACTCTTGGACCGCTCTGATATCAGGGTTCGTGCAGAGTGGTCATTGTGCCGATTCATTTAAGCATTTTAATGAATTGAGGAGAGAAGGAAGTGGTATTGCTGAACCGTTTGTTCTTTCAAGTTTGATTGCTGGTTCAGCTAGTCTAGCTTTGTTGGAGCTAGGCAAGCAAGTTCATCGGTTAGTCATAGGTCTTGGGTATGAATCCAACTCATATGTTAGTAATGCATTAATTGATATGTATTCTAAATGTAGTGATGTATTAGCTGCAGAGAAGATTTTTAGTAATCTGAGGAAAAAAGATATTGTTTCTTGGACCTCTATTATAGTAGGTATGGCACAACATGGCCGAGCTGATGAAGCACTGTCATTGTATGATAAGATGACTTTGGCTGGTTTGAAGCCGAATGAAGTGACATTCACTGGGCTAATTTATGCGTGTAGTCATGCTGGATTAGTCGATAAAGGTCGTCAGCTTTTCGATTGTATGGTTGTGGATTATGGGTTAAGGCCATCTCTTCAGCATTATACATGCTTAGTGGATCTTTATAGTAGATCAGGACACCTTGAAGAGGCTTACAATGTACTTGACTCGTTGCCATTCAAGCCCGACGAAGCCATATGGGCTTCATTATTAAGTGCTTGTAATCAAACTGGGAAAAACAAAACCGGGGTTACAATCGCAGATCATTTGCTTCAGTTAGGACCAGAAGATCCATCGACTTGTATACTAATGTCTAACATTTATGCTCGTGCTTCAATGTGGGAGAGTGTATCTACTGTGAGAAAATTGATGTCGGCGATGGAATTGAAAAAGAAACCTGGTTATAGTTGTGTTGACTTAGGAAAGGAGAACCAAGTTTTCTATGCTGGGGAGATGACACATCCTATGAAGAACGAGATTTTTGGTGTACTAAAGGAGTTGGATGAAGAGATGAGGAAAAGAGGATATGTACCTGATACTTCTTTGGTTTTGCATGATATGGATCAACAAGAGAAGGAAAGGCAGCTCTTTTGGCATAGTGAAAGATTGGCTCTGGCTTATGGGCTGCTTAAGTCTCCTCCCGGGGCATCTATAAGGATAATCAAGAATCTACGAGTTTGTGGTGATTGTCACACTGTTTTAAAGTTCATCTGCAGCATTGTTAGTAGAGAAATTGTCGTTAGAGACGCCAACAGATTCCATCACTTTAAGGATGGGGTGTGCTCTTGCCGTGATTTCTGGTAATCATCTGATTTTGATAACTGAGAACTTCAATGCATCGGATATGATATGTAGCTTCCTTTGTTTTATGTATGATTCTATGGTCTATAAGATGCTTATTTTTTATTTGCGAGGTAGTAAGGTAATATTGGCCTTTCTTGTATTTTTTTTTTCAATTGGTTCTACTGATAATAATCCCAGAGCAATTTCATATTGCCAGAGCAAATCTTTTGAAACTGTCAATTCTACCCTCTAAGGATGCACTGTGCCGTATTTTCAATTGCTTTAAATTTTGACGTCTTCTTCATTCAAATATAACAGCAGATTTGTTGGCCTTCTGTGATGTCCATTGGGACCAGTCATCTTAATATCTTACACCATAGTTAAAACTTTTTTTGCATCCTCCCTGTGCTAGTTTTGAGGAGTTTGAGGGCGATAGAATTGGTTAGGCTTTTGCCATGGATTTCCGGGCATTTTCATTGTGCACCTATTGCCCCTTGACCATGACTGCTCTCCAGATTCACAGGAAGAAAGAATCGGTTTGTGGGTCGACATTTTGAAGGAGTTTGATGTGTCAAAATGAGGTGCTCTGGCATTATAACTAGCCTGTGGTTTATCGTAAAACTTTGAGATTTTAACCATATTTGCGTTCAGAAGATTATTCGTTATGTTTGATCATCTATTTTTTTTAGAGGATTCTTGAATTTGGAACTACTTACACATAGGAAATTTCAGTTGCTTAATAACAAACAATTTTACTGTCACCGGGGAAAAAGTTTTGCCCATGTTTCTCATAGATATTTATTTTGATGCCGGAATTATGAAAGGAATGTGAATGACATGTTTGGAAATGCAGTATTTCATTAACATTTTCACTGTTCTTCATATCCTAATTATTTGGGGTCTCAAGACTCCACATCCCTGTATAATCACAAGTATTGTGTATAATGAACAACTTTTAGGGGTCCTAGGACTCTTGATATAATAACCACGCTTCAACTACCTATGTATAGTCGGCTGGCTGCATGTTGATCCTTCCAAACGGACGGGAGTGATTTTTCAGACTCCACGTCCTGGTATAATACAACTCCATATCCCAATATAATTATAACTACCTAAGTACTATTGACCACATATTGATCCTTCCATGCGGATGGTTGTGATTGTTACAGGATTTCAAGACACGATAACTCGCGTGTTGTATGCCCCCTCATAACCATCTTTCATGTTTGTTTTTCTGAATTATGGTCTGCATTTTTTGGCCTACTATTGCCATATACATCTTCTTGGGGAAACCCAATGTCGTTTGGAAAACATAGATCCAAACCACATATCAGCACAATATGATGCAAAATATGAATTTAATCTAAGCAGCACAATCTGATGCAAAATATGAATTTAATCTAAGTCAAGCAATTTATTATTAAATCTCATCCAAGATAAGCTTGTTTCCTCGCGATAGCTTATTACATTCATATTACACGCTGCACAAGTGTTCAATTAGATAACCATTTTCTTTGGAGAGATTAGAGAGCTTAAATCCAGATGTCGGAAGTGCAGTCGCCGCCAGGATATCTCATTTCATGAGCCAAAGAGGGGCCATCTGGTTCTGCTCCAAAATCCACAAAGAAATTCTGATTGATCACAAGGCCACCTTTCTCACTATCAACATCAATCTGTAGCATATGACCACCTTTCTTTACAAGCTCTGGATAAAACTGACGGTCCCAAGTGCTGAAGAGTGAATTTGTAACATAGAGCCGCTTCCCATCCAAGCTCAGCTGTATCATCTGAGGTCCGCCTCTTAATTCATGTCCCTATATCCAAAACAAAATGGAATACTTAAGTTCATAGATTTGGTGGTTGGTTCAGGAATAACCTCATGAACGGCAAATTTCAAAAATGTACTTGTTTGAGGAATATAACAAGTACCTGAACTTGTGGTACATCAACCTGGTATGTTGTACCATCTTCAGCCTCAGCAACAACCTTGCTTCCCTTTCGAATCAAACCTCCAACCCATACCTGGCCCGTCAGACGGGGATTAGCAGGATCCTCAATATTATATTGTCTAATATCACCATGAAGCCAGTTGGCCAAGTACAGGAAACGGTCATCAAGAGATATCAGAAAATCTGTTATAAGACCCGGCATCTCTGGAAGAATCCAATTCTGCACCTTCAGTGGCTTCACCGATGCAGATAGCTGCAAAGGGTTTATGCATTTATAAGCCGATGATTTTTTTAAAAAAATAATAATAAAATAAGAGTGTTGGTTCTTTCACATACCTCATGATCCCATGATCCGTCTGGCTTCTTGAAAAATCTCACCATGTTGCTCGTTAAAGCACACCCTACAAACCCTGTATCCTTGTCGGGATCATGCAAGAATCTTATCTGTAACACAAATGAAATAAGAGAAATTTTATAAAAGAATGTCATGCATAAACATGCAAGAATTGCACAATGCAAAGGAAAAAACCTGCTTTAGTAAATTTAGAATAGCAAAGGGAAAAAAGATGATAAAGCTCTATATTTACCTCCAAAGGTAGTAGACCAGTATTTCCAAGATCCAAAGTCTGTTTCAACTCACCGTCGGGCCAACTGTATACATGCAAATGTCTCCCGTAAAGACCATCTGAAACATGTTGAAGGTTGAAGCCTTTGGTGAAAGCAGCAGGAGCTCCCCAAGAAGTGCTGATCATTGTCTTATGCCGAGGTTGGTACCAGAAATCATACCCGAAAAGGGGGCTGTGCCCTGGTTTCTCCCACCTATTATACAAAATACGAGCATGTTACTGGTTATGCTGTTCACATGTTTATAGCAAAATTTAGGTTTTGTCAGGATATTGAAGGTAAAAACTAATCTATGCTCAGGTGGGAAAAAAGGATATATATATATATATATATATATATATATATAATATTAAATACGGACAGTAACACTAATATGAATTTGCTTCAAATTCATTTAAGGGAGAAGCTCTTGCTCACCAGACACAACTGTAAGAGGTCACAATTCACACTCAACACGATAATCCAAGATGAACAAGAATTATAATATTGTTTTAAACTTGCAAGTAGATATAACTATAAGTACCTTCCCTTGACATTAAAATCGGAATCGAGCAGAAGAAATCCATTTCCTTCAGCATTTCCATCTTTGTCTCCGAGACATGAAACCATGATCTCACCAGAAGCGAGGCAGTGAGCTGTGTGTGGGTACGCCAATCCCGTCTTAGTTAATATATCTTTAGGATCAACAAATTTGTGCAAACTGGGAGCCCTTGGGTCTTTTTGAGTATCAACTGCATATATGCGACCAGACCTGAGACAATTGCATTAGAGGTCAGAGCTTAAAAATCGCCTCATCATCAATCCTGCTAGTACACAGGGTTAAGTTTATGAGAAAATCCTGCTCCTCCAGAAACACATATAGAATCTGATAAGAGAATGCATAATAATGTCTAAGATGATTGTATTAGAGGATACATAAAGTTCCCATACGATCATAGGGACGACGCAAAGACTTTAAAGATCATGGATGAAACAGAATAAAACAAAAAATATTAAAGAACTCTGATCTGATTTCCTATTAAAATAAGTGTAGAATTTTTATTCTCGAGTATATTTCTTACTGAATTATCTTTATGAATCACAATCTGCACGCACTAACATCTCTAGCTAGAGTACAGACGGTTTTGGTAATTTTAAGATGATTACAATCTCCTTTTAAAAAATTGCTAATATTAACATCTTATAAGCTGCATGATATTATTTGCTTCATACACTTGTTTGAAATAACGACACAAAGACAATATAGAAATTTGGGCACGTACACTAACGAAGGCATGACAAGAAAACGGCGTGCAGCCGAGGAATCTCCAAAGCAAGAGCTACAGGCGTTCCATCCAGAATGATGTAGTTCATCACCAACGTAAGGCATCGGTAGCCTGTGGATCACTTTAGAATATGTTGGTGAGCTTGGATCGGTATCCACTGTTGCAAGGTAATCTGGCTTCTCCGTTCCTGTTCCTATATTCATCAAACCAACATATATAATTCTCAGAAGCCATGACTTCACAATTTCACATCATTCCCTACCAGAAAAATTCTTGCTCTTACAAATAAAAGATATCATTCGAGAAATTTAGTCCTTTTTCCCGTCTTTTGAGATGGCCTTGCCCTCTCAGACCACAAATTAGTAATTGCATCTTGTTTTCGAAATTTCAGAACACAATTAAGTCGATAAAATACGTAGACTGAGATGCTCTTAAGATTTTCTTCTAATCAATTATGGTTGGTTAAAACTTAAAAGCACCATACTACCAAATCATGTTATTTTCTTAATTAATATAGATGATCGGATTGGATCCGATTCGTGGTCAATAACATTTTACATTAGCAAATTTCTAGTTAACAACCAGTCCATGGTCTGACCGGCCAACCCAAGTGTAATTCACCAAAAGATTGAGTTACACTTGTCATACGATTAGTCAAAGATTAAGTCAATTACTTTTGAGTTCGGCCAAACCGGCCTGGATCCTGTAAATTTAAATTGAGTAAATCTTTGTTTCATGAGACTCAATCTTTTCTTAATTAATAATGGATTATTATTATTATTATTATTTAAAAATTACAATTTGCATTTTGCAGTACACTGAGTCTTGTCCTAATCTCTATTTTTTAATTCCTCCAATTCCAGTTCAAAATCAACGCCAGAACCAGTATAAGCAAATAAACAATACCCAGAAAAAAAAAACCATCATCTCAAAAACCAGAATCTAAAAAATAAAAAATAGAACCACAAACCAAAACTAATCATCCATAGAGAAAAAACACCCATCAATACTACACATCATAAAATCAAGAGATCAAACAAAAGAGAGATAAAATTAGAAGATATATATATATATATATATATATATATATATATATATAGGTACCTGTGTAAACACAAGTAACATAAATAAGCGATTCTCTGGGACCAGACATGGCATCAAGTGGAGTAGCATATCCTGGCCCCTTCTTACAGCACCCACTTTCCACATTTGCATGCTGCACCACCACCGTATCTGTCGCCATTTCTCCTTCTCTCTCTCTACAATTTAATTTTCTCGCTTTCTCAATGTATTTAAGCAGCAGAGACCCAGATCCTCAAATGGGCTAATAAAAAAAAATTGTCTAATTTTGATCTTCTTGTGAGCGTTGACAAGTATATTTTGGAATCTGAATTGCAGTCGCTGTTTTAATATCTATACTAATTATTATTTCAGAAGTCACGTTGGAGGGTGAAGAAATAAGCGTATTGTATTGATAAGGTGAGAGACAGATGTAGGTGTATTTATCATGGGACTGTTTTGTCTGTACGTGGGCGTGATGTTGTACTATGTGCAAGATGTGTCTAGGTGGGACGTATTATAATAGATGAGATTTTGATGAGAGGATTCCATTCTTTCTAAAATCCTAATCCAATAATGTTGAAGAAAAATAGGCACCCCAAACAGCATGTCGTCGATGAAATCCACAAAACTAGTACGTAAGCGATGATTTTTCCACTCTTGTCCGTAAATGAAAACTTTTAAATGTCTATTATTAAAAGATGGAAAAAATTACACACAACTCACAACCCTTCTCCTTTATTGTGTAATTATTAAAATTTTCCTTTATTTTTTGAAAATTACGTATACACCCACCCCAGAGTCTATTTATAACATCTAGAGGGGATACAAATGTAAGAATTTTTAAATACATTGAGAGTATAATCATAAAAATATCTTAACATGAATAGGAACTTTATGTAATTTACAAAAAAATGAAAGATTTTTGGTAATTACGCAATAAGTCAGGAAATTTGTGTGTAATTTTCCCTAAAAAGATATTGACACTTGAAACTCAACAAAAGTATCTTTAAAAAAATAAAAAAGGAAAAAGGAAAGAAAGAAGGAGATTCATCAGTAGTTGAGAACAACTAGTATTTACAATTTGTGTACCTATTTTTCACATTAAGGAGTACTCTTTGTCGGATCACATATATTATTTATACAGATTCTGAAAAGCACAATAATATTGTAGAAATCTGGTTTTACAAGTATTTCAATTGTGAATGATTAAGACAATAATTATATATTTTCGCAATCACTAGGAAGATATTGATCTGAGAAATCTCATGTGTTTGGATGGAGGAGAATTTAATCGGCTTTGAATTGTTTAAGAGTTTTGCTTTTGACTTTTGAGATATGATTCACGAGAGGATAACTATCATTGTCATTGAAAGGGATTTGTTAATCTAAATCGAGAATTAGACTTTGTAAATTAGTTTATTCAGTAATCTGAATACATTATTAGTGTGATTAGGTGTCTAGATAAGGAAATAAAAAATGGAGATTTTCCCAAATTACTTAACATTTTAGTCTGCAATCGTCCAAGAATTTCTTTCTTTTTTTTTTAATGAGAGACGAAGGTGGGAACCTTAACAAATCAGCCTGACAAACTCGGACTTAGAGTCATAGTTCTAGACCACGTTCTTTCCACTCTATCTTGCTCGGGGAAAAGGCAAGCTTCGTCCAACGGGTGATCGAGGATCGTGAGCTTCGCTTTCAGACCAAGCTTTGCGAGAGCATCGGCTATTTGGTTGGCTTCTCTCCAGACATGCGAAATGGTCACAAGCCAAGGAAGCTGGAGTTTGTCCCAAATGCGAGAGACGACATCAAAGTCTTCGTGCGAAAATGAGGCTTCACGAATGTTGTCCATGACTTCCATGCAATCAGTTTGAACAATGAGTTTCGAAAGCCCCATATTCAAGGGGATCTGAGGACGATAGAGTATGACTCTGTTGGTCCCAAGTAGCATACGAAAAGGGTGTAAATGTTGGGAATCCCGGTATCATGCACAGCGGAATTTAAAACATATCCGGATTTCCAAAAGCCAAGATCAATTTGTGGATTTTCGTTGATTTTAACATAAAATGAAAAACACGAAAAACTTACATTTTTTTGTGCTCTATTAATCCTCACGAATCTTTAACGGCCCACTTGTTCCGTCTCTAGATCATCACGCAGGAACGGACTTTGGAAATCTTCATCATCATCTCCCACAGCGGCGACTAGGCAGAGATAATATGAATCTTCTTACTGTCTTGTACTTTGGTGGAGGATTTCACGTATTGTGAAATTGTGTTGTGTGAATTAATTCTCTAGGGCTTGTGTTGGAGGATTAAATAGATCCTCCAACTTAAGCTCATCATATCACATGCCCAATTGGGCCTTAATGGACGCCCCATGTGGACTAAAATTGACCCGGTCAATTTAGTCCGCTTAATTTAATCATATCATACTTAATCTAATTAAATAAATATAGATTAACTAATATTCTAATTTAAATAATTAATTAATCCAGTTGATTAACTATTCAAATTAATTAATATATTTTACCATTGTTTAATCCAATTAAACAACCAATTAAATTAGTTCGTTCTCGTCCTCCCAAAGGACAAATTACCAAAATACCCTCCAAATACAAAACTAAGATTTTTGGTCTATTCCTTTATAGCGCAACTCTCTAGGTTCGTCTCGATTGGCAATAGGATGATACCAAAGGATGTGGGTGACACCTAGCCAGCACCGTGGCCCCACATTGTAGCCCAACAGAGTACGAAATGACTATGTCATTGTGAACCTCTAGATTATGAATATTGTATGAGTATAAGTCCTTCACTGACATATCCCAATCGAGTGAGAGTCATAGAATGTCAAACTCACAGAACTCGATGTTATGCTAAGAATCATAGTAATATGAGAAAGGGCCCCACCATCCTATTTGCTCTATCTCCGTAGACGCAAAATTCTAAGGATGGAGGTGGCTTCTCCCAAGTCTTTCATGGAGTGTATGCGCGAGATTTATGTCTTGATATAAGTCAATGAGCCCATATCATTTCTCATTTGTAGAGCAATCTCTACATGTACTACTAGAAATGATATCTCGATCCCATTGGCCTTATTGCACACAGAAGGTTCTTTTTCGTTTTTGATGATATCATAATTCTCAATTATGTCATCAATGTGAAGATTCCAACTACGAAAGGTCTGCTTAAATCCACAAGTGGATTTATACAGCTTGTAGACCTTATGAGAGTTGGCCTGAGATGTGAAACACTTGGGTTGTTCCATATGGATGTCCTCCTCAAGGAATCCATTCATGAACGAGTCTTCACATCCATGCGCCAGATTTTCATAATCTTGGTGTATTACTATCGAAAGTAAGATCCTAATGGATTCGATTATAGTCGTGGTAAAGGGGCTTCCTCATAGTCAATGTCCTTCTTTTGACTACACCCTTTCGCCATCAGCCTGGCTTTGTCATTCGAATCAATCTTTCTCTTGTAGATGTATTCACCTCCGATGGGTACAATACTCTCGGAGAGATCTACTAGAGTCTTGGATTGATTTCAAAGACATCTAATCTATCTTCACTTTCATATCCTTACACCTTCTCACATAGTCCATATCCACCATCGATTTGTCATGTGTAGAGGGATTGTATCCATGGTTCCCCTCTGCCACAGTATACAACTTATGCTTTCCTTGTAGCAGACAACCATATCTCTCAGGCGGCTGAGATACTCTACCAGACCAACTCGCTGGTGGTTGTGTTATAATGGGCTTGGTTTGGATTTCTTAAATAGTAGTGTCTTAAGGAGTTTTTGTTTTGTTCTTCCAGAACAATCTTTCTACCAACTTGACTTTCTCAAATGAACTTATCTTCGAGAATGGTGGCTTTCAAAGCCACAATGATCCTCCGATCATTATGTAGGTAAAAGAGGTCTCCCACGGAATCAATTGAGACAACCAAAAAAATGTCCTTTTAAGGACTTAGCCTCCATATTCTTTACCTTTTGTCTTTTATATGTAGGTTGGGTATCTCCATACCCTCACATACTTAGAACTAGGCTTCCACTTGCGCCATATCTGATATGTTACTTTAGGAATGAATTTGGAGGGACATCTATTCAAGATTCACTTATGAGCAGAGCATGACTCACTATGAATTAGGCAATTCCATGTAGTTTAGCATAGGGTGGGTCATGTCCAACAATGCCTCGTTCTTGCATACTACTGCCCTATTCAATTGTAGAGTCACTGGAAGTGTCAGCAGTGAAACTATACTAAGTTCTTTTAAGAACGAGTCGAATTAGGCAATCATGTACTTGTCATTACGATCCAATCTTAGTGCCCTTATGTGATATCCGATTTTAACCATAGACGTCAGTACGCTTAATGCTTTCCTGGTAAAGGGAGATTCGGTCATCCTTTCCATGAGATACGATTCTTAAGTTTGGATAGGGATTCAATCCCAATGGGCTTTTACCCCATGTTTCTCCTAACTCATGAATTTTATGATCTTAAAGCATAACCGAATCTTAGGTGCCAAACAATTAATCCAGTTTGTTTCTAGAATACTACGCTCTTTAGTATCTATATTCAAAGTATACTAATTCCGAACTTTTAAATCGTTGTTAAAAATTTTAGTAAGGATGCATTGTTACTACATTTATTTCCAAAATAAAATCCATGTAAGTTATTACCAAACTTAAAGAAGTATCATTTCTTAACCTAGTCAGAAAAGGACAACATTCTTCGTACCATTTGGTAAAACTAATCAATCATCCAAAGCTATAAAAAAATCAGGAATATTTAAAAGAACAAAGTTGGATCTTATGTGGATACCCATGACATAATGTCTGGTTCCACCATAATCAGCTTTTGTTCTTCCAGCTTTTCACTTCCTTCTAATTCTTCAATTATGAGCACTAACTCTAGAATGCAGAGTACAAGAAACTGAGAAAACCGGTCATAGAACATTAGTTTTAAAAAATACACAGTTCTATACCCGGTGCGCCTCATATAATAGCCCTAATCGTCGTCCCATGCTTAGACTTGAGTAATGCTTTCTTCAAGCATAGAGTTCAACTACCCTAAACTGAGGACCATCCTCAAGTTTCTAAGTCAGTTGATTTGGTTAGGCTAGTAAGGACAAAACTCTCGAGCATAACTAACTAAACGGGTTTTTAATCTAAGAGAGATATAAACTAAAGCAGAAAATAAACCAAGATCTCAATTAGGTGTTTATATATAGCACACAAGTAAAACTAGGACTTTAATTTTACTTGTGTCCCACTACATTTTTCAAAAATTTGCACTCCCGCTGCAATTTTCAGAAATCTCGTTGGATAGATTTCGTAGTGAGTGATAGAGTTCTTTAACTAGTTTAATAGGTTGCAACCTTTTGCTGGTATATGACCTAATTAATCTATTAAAGTGATGTCCAACACCAACCCATCAAATGGATAATTCAATCCTTTTGTTCATTACTCATCAAATCGCAACCTTTTAACGGTCATATTGATTTATAAATAATTTAAGTTTAACCCACTGACTATTTATCAATCTAACAATTGAATTTCACCTTGCAACCTTTTACTGGTATGTGGAGTGAAATTTGTTTTGACCAATGGCATTACATACACTTAGAAAAATCTAAAATATATTTCAATATATAACCCCCATTGTTTAGGGATGATATTATATATTAAATATCATCTCATTTTTCTCTAAGTTCAGTGGAGAACAGGATACCTAGTATCCTTTACCAACTTAATATTTTTAAATGTGGCAGAATTTAATTATTTTCATAAAGGTCTCAATTATGCATATTAATTTATAAAGCGCAAACATGCATATAAAGTGTAGAAAATACCTAGTAATTCTACCTATATACACACTTCCATGAACTTTCTACACTTCCATGAACTTTCTAGATCGGTCTAAGCCAATGAGCTAATCAACATATATTCTAAGCATGTTCAAACATAAATATAAAACCTAAGTTCATGGGAGGTGTAATTATCACATAAAACGAGCATATAATATATACAAGCATATATGTGAACATGAGCATAAAATAAATCTAATTTATTTAATAATCAAATCCAATTTGACTATTATAAAATTAAATCCCATTCAATTTTGGTGCCAAGACTAAATTCCATTTATCAAAGTAAAATTAAATCCATTTAATTTTTTCATGCGATCGAAAAATCTAACTTTTAATAATTAAAACCAATTTAGTTATAATGAGAATATTAATTCTTATTTAATCAAAGTGAAATTAAATCCAAATTAATTTTCATTGACAAACTAAAGTTAATTTAATCCCAATGAAAATAACTCAATTTAACTTTCACATGTAGATTAAATATTAATTTAATAAAGGTGAAACCAAATCCAATTTAATTTCCATGGGCTCACAAATCCAATGACTAAATCTTATTTAATCATTACAAATTAAAAATAATTTAATTAAGTACATAATTAAAACCAATTTAATTTTGACATGTGATTAAATTGGATTTAATCAACTTACAAAATTAAATTCAATTAATTAATAACTTAATTAAAAATAATTTAATTTTTGATAGATAAACTAAAACCAATTTAATTTAATATAAATTAAATCCTATTTAATTTATAAAGTGTGCGGTCTAACCCCACTTATTTCAATTGGGTTGTATTGGATTTAACCCAACCAACCAATTAATCTCAGACTTCAGGCGTTGGGCCATGCCCAACCCTAAATAAACCTATTTATAAATATCAGGAGTTACGCTAAGCCCAATACCAAATAATATTATATTATAGGCTGAATTAATTAATGAGTGTTGGGCCAAGTATTCAATTAGTCGGGCCAACCCACAATCACATTACACTTTTGTAGTTAGGCCTAGCCCAACACATAAATTTAATGTGTGTTGGGCTCGACCAATCCACACAGAGACGCTGCCCTAGCAGCGTCTTCTTCTCCGCGCCATTGTCGCCGCCGCAACTAGCTCTGTCACCCACGCACATGTCCCTTCCAGCTCCCGGAATCGGTGAAACCCGGCAATTTGGAGTTCAAAACCACCAAAATCGATGACTTTCGCGGCCATTCGAGCAGCGATTTCAGGTGGAGATTCAGTCACCCCTACAGGCAGAGAAGAGCAGCGCTTTCAGCATCACTCTCGTCGGAGTCAGCGCCGCCTTACACCACCAAAAACTACTCGGCTAAGCACGCCTATTTCAGCGGTGATTCGAGCGTCTCCCATGGAATTTTAGAGGATTAAATAAATCTTCCAACTTAAACTCATCATATCACACGCCCAACTAGGCCTTAATGGATGCCCCATGTGGGCTAAAATTGACCAAGTCAATTTAATCAACTTAATTTAATCATATTATATTTAATCCAATTAAATAAACATAGATTAAATTAATATTCTAATTTAAACATTTAATTAACCCAGTTAATTAACTATTCAAATTCATTAATTTAATTTACCATTGTTTAATCCAATTAAACAACCAATGAAATTAGTTCGTCCAATTAATTAATTCGTCCTCGCAAAGGACAAATTACCAAAATACCCTTCCAAATACAAAGTTACGATTTTCGGTCTATTCCTTTATAGCACAACTCTCTTGGTTCGTCTCGATTGGCAATGGGAGGATACCAAAGGATGTGGGTAACACCTAGCCAGCACCATGGCCCCACATCATAGCCCAACCAAGTACAAAGTGACTATGTCATTATGAACCTCTAGATTATGAATACTATATAAGTATAAGCTCTTCACTGACGTATCCCAATCGAATGAGAGCCATGGAATATCAAACTCACAGAACTCGATGTTATGCTAAGAATCATAGTAATATGAGATTACAAAACTACCCTCCATGTCAAACACAAGTTAGCTTATCAGCTCTGGCCGGAGACTTCTAATCTCATTTACCTATGATTGCATAGGATACTTCCCGTTTACTTTAGAATTCCTTCTTGGCAATCACTTCACAACTGCTACTTGCCCATTGAAGCGCACTTCGAGGTCAACCCCATGAACGGGTGAATTGGGCCTAACTACTCTAATGACAAAACCAACGTCACAAGCACACTGTGACCATGACTCCTCAGGTCTAAGGCTCACGCGTACTATCATAATCAGTAATCCTGTCATTGACAGTCAATGAGTAAAAACCCATGTGATCTGATTACTACGAGCTGTGTTAGAATACACTAATCCCATCAATGTATCTATGATACAAACTCCCACCATCCCATAGTGTTCGACTGGTACTCCCTGTTAGAGCATGTGTCATACAAGTCCACACGAATGTCAAAGCCCAATTGAGATTCTCCGACTTGCGAACCATTTAAGTGATATAGTACCAAAACCTTCCAGTGCCTACCCCCTTAACCACTATAAGGAGTGGAAGGTCTGCCTTGATTCACATAGAGTTGTTGTTCATTTAAGACTTATAGATGCCATCAAGACTTACATGATCAACATTCTAAATGCCTTTCTATTAATTAAGGGTTGTACAATATAAACTAGTGCCTTAAGATAGCTAGACGCTAGGGTTTAGCTTTCAGCACTTATATACTTAGTTGTTTTTGCTTGATTTAAGTGTTAGAGTGTTATGTATGTTTTTAAAAAAAAAAAGCGTTAGTGTTATGCGTGTGTTTTTTATGTCTGATAACCGTTAAGATGAAAGCATTAAATACTAAAGTAAATAACACAGTAATTTGTAATGTTCGTTGGGTGATGTAACCCAAATACGTCCTTCTTCTCATTTTTCACTTGGAGAAATCACTAAATGATCCTGGAAGTTTCACTTAGAACACTTCTACAAACTAGAAGATAAATGAACAAAAGATGATTTGAGCTCCTTGGTCACACAGATTTCTACTCCAAGGTCTTTTGATGTACTTGTTTCTTTCACTCAGAAATAAGGCAAGGTCTTCAACTTCGTCTTTCACTTAGATTGTGAGGTTGGAGGGGTTTTGTCAAGGGTTTGTGTTTGATGTAATCAGCCTGATGAATATCTCAATAATAGTGTACGTTGTTCTTGAGAAGGAGTTTGAGATATTTTTTACTGTCTTAGGGATGAGTGCAAAGTTTGAGAAATGTTGGCTATGAAGTTCGAGCTTTTCTGAAAGTTTAAGGAATAAGACTTCAATGCAACAGATGTTCGACTTGTAAGCTTGTGAGTGTCTTTTTTGGCTTGTTGCCGAGGACCGATTTATAGGCAACCTTGGGAGAAGTGTTTGTTTGACAAAAAGATAGATGTGTGACCTTTACTTTCACGAGTGAACAACTTTTGCATCCTTTATCCCTGAATTTCTGGTACAAAAAGTTAGTGCGGCAGACTCTGAGAGTTGACAGTCCAATCGTAAAGCTGTTCTGCACGTCCATGAGTACTTATCACATTTAATGCATTTGAATTAAATGCCCACTGGACATTAATGCTCTGACTTTAATTGCATTCAACTCCTTATGGACTTAGGAATAAATTCAGGTAAATTTTGTCTTGATAGACGCTCATTCAACCTTGAGTGATCTTCAGCTCTTAACTTCACTTCGACACTCAGATAGCTTCGACGCTTAGTTTAGTGCTTGCAGATGTTCATCTTCTAAAAGACTTCAGGCGCTTGGTCTTCAGACTTGACTTTGATAGACCTACCTAGAACTCTATCAATGCTCAAGCGTTCAGACACTTAGCCAAACAATCTAAAGTAAATGAAAAAGGCTTCATAAATCTAACTTAAAGCCTATACAAAATCTTTGTTGAAATTAAACTTACATACCTTGAGGTCTAACAAATATTCTAATTGTCATCATCAGAATATCTAATAAGAAATTTCTTGACAGACTTGGATCTCGGCACGATGAAGGTGCAAAACTCAATGTGTCCCCGAAAACCTTTGAGCCAGCTCTCGTGGTGGTTACAAAAGACACAGTCGAATCCAGCCGATGTAGAGGCAGACCCTTGGCCAACCGAAAGGGCGGCATCCACATTCATCTTCAAGCAATCTGAATCTCCTATAATCTAGCTCACCATAAAGGAGGATTCCAAAGACTTAGGGTCTAAAGTGTGAGCAAGCCTCATGCACCCGGATTGGCAGGGTCTTAATATCCAGCGACGACAGTGTCATGGGATCCTTGTGGACAGAATTGTTGCGTCCCCACCATGTCCATTAGAACTTCTTAGCAAACAGTCTTCAAGTTGTTAGGATTATGCCCTCAGATGCCATAGAGGATAGAATATATAGGGCCTTTATCTTGTATTGAACTTAAATCATAATTTATAAAAGGATTACTTAATTTTTCACTTAATTCTTATTTGCATCTATAAGTTGTGTAAAAACGCTTTGCCCTTGTTTTCAGTGAGATCCCTCTACTTCCTATTGGATAGGAAGATAGGCACTAGAGATATCGACCTTGATTACTAAAACTAGTTCGCAAGTTATATGAAGTCTTTAATGGGCAATTAAAGACTTTGAATACTTGTACAATCTTAGCTCTGATATGGGAGTGCCTGTCTGGTATCATGGGATGATAGGAGATTCAAATTGTAGGCATGTCGGTGGAACTGATATGCTCGAACATGACTCGCATCGGTTCTATTACATGGGTTTTCACTCTGTGACTATCAATGATAGAACTGATTATGTGTAATAGGTATGTGAACCTTTGACCTGAAGTATCAGGCTGAAGATGCACTTGTGACGTCAAGTCTTTCACTAGAGTAGTTAGACCCAATTCACCCGTTGGTGGGGTCGACCTTGAAATGCGGACTTGATGGGCAAGTGGTAGTCTTAGCAGATATCTAATATGGAGTTTGTTCTCTCATAAGTGAATGAGAATGTACCCTATGTGATTATAGATAAATAGAGATCAAAGTCTTTGGCCAAAACAAAAGAGATTATTGTGCTAGGCACTGAATCAATCTCAATGATCTCGTATTATTATAATTAATACATATGGTCAAGTCCAGTGAGTTTGACATAGCCATGACTCTCACTTGACCGGGGAACATGAACAAAGGGTTTAAACATATGCGGTATTTACTATTGGAAAGGTTA
The DNA here is from genome assembly GCA_019426215.1 of Buddleja alternifolia. Lineage (NCBI taxonomy): Eukaryota > Viridiplantae > Streptophyta > Magnoliopsida > Lamiales > Scrophulariaceae > Buddleja > Buddleja alternifolia. The sequence continues at coordinate 16,408,344 of CM033403.1, forward strand.
CGGAATGATATTCATTTTTGTTTGGGTTACGAAGTGGGCCACGTGACTGGCTAGGTGTTACCCACTTCCTTTGGTTTTCTCTCATTGCCAAACGAAACGAACCTAAAGAGTCGCGCTAAAGGATCGACAAAGAAAAATGAAAAAGGAATTTCTATTTTCTTCTAGGAGTTTTAATTTATTGGATAAATTGAATAATTAATTATTCATTAGATGAAATAATTGATTATATGGATAAGATTAATTATTAGTTAATTTCTTAGCGAAATATATTAATGAATTAATTTATCTAATTAATTAGATTATTTGATTAATTAATTAATTTATTGGATATAATAAATTATTAATTAAATAAAGAATTAATTAGAACAAAACAAATCCCTGGGGCTAAATAGGCATCTAAGAGGACGCCCAATTAGGCCTCAAAAGAGGCGTCCATGTGATGCACTAAATTAGGGCTCCTTTGTTTTGGCTTATTCAATAAGTCATGAGGTCTATAAGGACTCTTTGACTTTGAACAAGCAAGAGAAGATCATAACTCTCATAACTCCTAGAAAAGAAAAGAAGAAAATATTCCTCCCCTTCTCTAAGCCCTAGCCGTCGCCCTTTAGAGAAACAAAGTGGGATTTTTCGTTTGTTGATCTGTGCGTGATTATTTAGAGACGATGTAATTTTGTTGTTCAGATCAAGTTCAAGATTTGAAGATTCAAATAAAGAATTGAAGATTTGGAAGCTTCAAGTTTAAGTTTTGAAGGAAGAAAAAGTTCTTCATCAAATTCGCAATAACGAGTAAGTTTTATTCATTAATTAATTGTTCAATTTGAATATGAGATCATAGAATTCAACTTTGGGTTTTAAAATAAAATTTTTGAAATCCTTCCGCTGCGTTTATGTTATTTTTCGCGAAACCCAACATAAGTGCATACTTGTTACCATCCAAAATGTCTCAGATACGCTTTTTATTGTTATTTCAAGTTTTTTTTTATTTCCATCAGACCAAATTAATTATTTCACTCACCCACTCACAAAGCTATTATCCTCCATCCCCAAATATCATTCCCATGTTAGGATACGGTGGCTTCGTCCTTAAAACGCGCATGCACAACGGAAATAAATTAAAAAATAGATACATGTGCACCTCTAGATAGGGACAAGTGTTGGAAAATGTAGTAGCAAAGTGTGTGGAACATGACTTTAGGCTATGAAATTCGAACAACACTCTTATCCAAGATACAAAATATTATGAGATAATCTTAATCTATGTAGCGAGTAGATAGGATTTGCACTTTGAATTATTTGGATATGTGTGATATTGGATATCCTACATAGGGAATCAAAGGAAAATCATGATGGTTTATGCACTATATTTGGGGTTAAAGGGTTAGCCCCTTTGGGGTTAAGAAGTTTTGGGATTGGAGGGACCTAGATCCAAGGGCCTTCCTTGCCCACCCATGGGTCCAATCTGGGGGACCCGGACTCGGGTTCGGGCTGAGGACTTGAGGCTTGAGCTTAGGCTCAACCATTATTAACATTTTGGATAAAATTAATTAAGTTTCTATCTAATTAATTATTTATTTAAAATTAAATCCTAGAAAAATCACTAACCATCAAATTCTTTTGATCGAATGGTATGAAACAATGGAAGATGAAAAATCACTGGTATTTCATCACTGGAAGATTAAATGCAATTGGCCTCATCCTTTGGTGCTCGCCAATTTCACCTCCTCGTTTTCTCCTCAAATTGTTTGCTTGAGTGCTACACCATAGCGTCTCATAAGTTTATCCACACCTTCAATGTTTGCACGCTTAATAATCTCCACCAATGCTAGCAAGCATATTATCAATATTAGCTAAGGAAGAGAGTGGTTATTTCTCAGATAACAAAGAAGTCAAATTTTTGCCTAAATCGGACATGGTGGAGGCGCCCTACACTGGGGTTTTTAAACCTCAACGGGCAGCTCCTAGGGGACCACATGAAAGCTTACATAATGAAAGGACCATATCAACCTAGACTTGAAAAGTATCCTCTCTCAGGAGTAGCTAATCATCTTCTTAGTTTTTAGGAATATTAGTTTGAGAAAATTTCAAGTTGATTGAACATTCTTCAGACATGGATGCAACATTTTGTATGCATTGTTAAATGTTTCGCAAACTTTCTAGCAATATTTTGACACAAATGCGTTCATAACATTTGGGTCTCGAAAGTGGAGGAAAGTGAATGATTAGAAGAAATGTGCATTTTTTTAATCATACAAGCAAATATCCTAGTTCATCACATACCCAATGTATTAGTTCTGTGTGATTTGATGGCTGAATCCTAGTATATAAATAAAGTTTTTCAGAGGCAAACGTTGAATATGATTGTTGAAAGTCCCTTGCGGTTAAAAACTTCAATTGATCCTAACAAATGGCTCTTATTTCAAGCATGTAACTTAAGAGGCAATGATAAAAGTATTGACTTATTGAATTGGGGTAATATTATTGAGTTGATAAAGCTATTAAGATCATACTACTCAAATGTTGGCACTGTTGTGCCAAATAATGCACAATACATCTTTCGCTAACATCTATGAAGACATTATATTTATGTCTTTTAGAAGAATACGGTCTACAATGTAGGAAGAAATTAGGGATGATGAATATTGTATTATTATGGGTGAAGGTTGGGATGAATCCAAGTGTGAAAGATGTCAATTGTTTTGAGATTTGTGGACAAAGAAAGCCAAGTTCAAGAAAATCTTTATGAAATTGTTCATGTTTAAGATACATCATCCTCATTTTAAAAAATGAAATAACCTCGGTTCATTCTGAGAAAATGTGTAGTCAAGGATACGATGGAGCAAGCAACATGTGTAGCTAATAGAGTGGATTACAAGTTTAATTCTTGAAATAATGCGCTTACGCTTACTATATTCATTGTTTTAATCAGCTTCAGTTGGCATTAGTTGCTGCTAGAAGAGTTGCAGTCCATAACTTTTTCATAAAGCTGATATTTTTTGATAATATTGTTACTGCTTCTAAAAGACAATGCTCTTTTCACCCAAAAAGAAAAAACGATGCTCAAGCATTTTATTGTTACTGACTTGACTTAAGATATTTTGATTTAAGATAGTTAAATCATCTAGTTAATATCGATTTCAGTCTTGATTTGAGATAGTTAAACCATTAACTATCTCACTAAAAGACTGTCTAACAGGTTAAGTCTTGTGTAATCTTGTGCAATTAGAAGTATGATTTTTGGTACGATTTGTGATTATCTGAATGATTCTTCCAAGAATTGAAGAATGGTAGATATAAGAAGGATTACCATAAACTTTCAAAATACTATAAAATCGTGGCCGATTAACTTTACTGCATTATTACCTTCCTGAGTATTTAAGAAGACGGTTTGATTTTTATTAGCCAAGAAAGGGATAATGACACTCACATCCCCTCACTTATTATGTAATTACCAAATATCCCTGAGGTTGTAAACAATACCAACATACTCCTGTCACGCGTAAAATTGTAATATATTTATACTGATAGGGGGTAAAATTATAATCTGCTTTTGCGTTTAGTGATAGGGGGAGTTGTGATAATTTATCAAAAGTGAGGGCGATTGTGGTAATTAACATTAAAGTGAGGAGGAGTTTGCGTAATTATCCAAAAAATAAAAAGACAAGACTTTGGTTTTCACTTTTTCATAACACGGGAAATGGGATTGGAATACAAGTGTCATTTGCAATTTACCCAAGTATTCATTCTATATACCCTTAGCCATAGGAATAAAAGGCCAAAACTTAAAATGCTGACATGAACCAGTGACTTGCATTCGTCCATCCATCATATTTCAAGCTCAGTGGCGATAGCTATGAATATATTGAGGACCATATGTCAAACAATATGATGAGAAGTGCATCATACATTGAGTGCGATCAAATCGAACCTACCTTAGAATGAGTAAATTTATAGAGCCACACAGAAACACTGGAACATTCAATGCTACACTATTCATTCAAGTCACCGGCAGTTCATGAGTCTGAACTCTGAATCATCATCATATACCAACTGCCAAGAACAGAAGTATAACCTATAGATAATTTACTCATATTGTACAAACAGCATAACAACCACCAAGGAATTTTTCAGTCTTATACACCCGTTAGATAAAACACACAGTATCATCTGAAAACTATGAACAATAAATCTGTGCATCACAAGTTTGACTAAAATGCTGCTTATGAAAAATAGCTAAGGCCCAATTTCCATAAAGTAAACTCAAGAAACTGATCAGAAGGATCGATCGAGTAGCAAAGTAAGTTTCAAAGAGTAAGATGCTCCATACTTTTTGTGTTTCTAGATATTCCTTTAATTGATTTCCTTTCTTCGTGTTCTTCATAATGGTTTGCCCTAAAACTAGAGCTGGCCTCTTCAGTGTCTGAGCAGCCAGGTCTTTCAGTTAAAAATTGTTCCCAGAACACATCATTCACACGGTTCTGAGTTGTTGGAGGCCCTTGATTGTTATTATGAACATCATGTGATGAAGCCAGAGTTTGAACATCATCTGAAACACTTATATCCTTTGCTGGAGTCCTATGAGCATCTTCATTACCATCAACGTTAGGCCTCGGTTCTCTACACATTTCCTGACCCGAGAGAGGCATCCCAGCAGAGTTTTGACCTTTGTTGAGTTCCAAAGGAGAAGATGCCAGACTTAAAAGGCAGGAAACATGGTCATCACCTTCATCATTTGAATTTAAACTATGCTGAAATGAATTCAGTTTCGGGCTTCCAGGCCCACCTTTACTAAAAGATGCCCCAGTGTCTGATAGCTCTAACGTTTCAAGTGGGCATAAAAAACCAGCAGTCCTGCCATCTTCATTGGAACTTTGCGTGCTACGTGAAAGCAAGTTGACATCTGAAACAGCTGGTGATAATTCCAGCCTGAGCTTATCACAGAAGTCTTGATGAGAAATATTGCCAAATTCAGGCCTAGAGCTGCTATTATTTTCCAAAACATTTTCTTGAATTGATTGGGTGTGATCAACCTGAGGGAGTCGCCTCTTCTTATTATATGCTGAAAAATCCATTGATTCAAGCTTCTGAGCTAGACGTTCCACAAACTCAGGATTTTGAACTGCTTTTTCCAGGGCGGCTAGCAATCTCTCCTGCCTTTGCTCCATGCTAGTTATAAGTGGCGTTAGATTTTCCAACTGTGCCTTTGCAGCAGACTGTTGCTCCTTGTATTCAGACACATTTCCTTCAAGAACACTCTTCTCACGTGACAACTTATCAATTTCTTCCTCAAATGCTGCTCTTTCTGGATCAATTGAACCTTGAGGTTGACTGTGGCTGTGAATTGGCTTTCGACGATAAATATTCTTGAGAAGATGCTTTTGATCTTTTACAAAATCATCATTAGCAAATTCCCATCTTTCTGGATCAATCTTCCTAAATCCCTATAAGAACCCAAAAACAGATATACAATAGTTTAGCAGACAGAGGTACATAAGGAATACAATTTAAGTATCTGACAACTGAGGGCAGACCAGTAGAATCCAGTGATCAATTTGTCCAGCCAAACTATGGATAAACTTAAAACCCTTAAGCATGAAGGAACTAATTTGTTGTGTGTGTGTATAAGAGAGATAGAGAAAGAGACAGAGACAGGAGAGGAGGAAATAAATTCAGAACAATTGCAAGAACTGGTGTTGACAACTAAAAGCGAATAATATACTTCAGCATACAAAGATAACATGGACAAGAACAGCTAGTTGTTCTAAGCAATGGATGCATGCTAGTCCACGGCACAACACTAGCAGATGGCAATTCTGTAACTTGCACAAAGAAACGAACGGAACGTAGACATTTTGTCTTTTTTGACTTATAAGAAAGTGAGCCCCATGATATTCGAAAACCACCATCTACACTCCACACTAAGAACATATGAAGACAGCAATTTTTTTATTTTTTTTTGGTTAAGTGCTCCTTACAGTTAAATATTATAGTACGCTTATGGTAAAAATCTACACTCACAGCTAAATTTTATTGTACGTGTGTGTGTTATATCCTGTTAAGAGTTATTATTTCACAAGAAAGGACGGATATCAGTACATAGACAATTAGCCCTAAAGGGATAATAATATAGACAATACCTAAGGAGAATGGCCACCACGAAGATGCAAGAAATTTTGTTTATTGCAGAAAGTTGCTCTTAGGACCAACTTTAAGGACATGACGCTACATGAAGCTAATTTATACGGATTACACCTCTCAGGCGCACCTCCAATAAAATATTTAATTACAGGAGTATGAACTAACAAACAAAGTTAAGAACACAAGTAGGAAATTAATAAGACAAGATGCCTGGGCAATTAAAGAAGTTAAATGTGAAAATTAAACGTAAATGAAGTGTTAGTAACTGTTGTTTACTTTTCTTCCAATCACGTATTGTGGGGGCAGGTGGTGGCTGAGGGTGGTAGAGTGTGAAACTTCCCCTCTTTGTATCTTTATGATTTAACTATATAACCCTTCAAGAATTTAACCATAGATAACATAACAAAGTAACTTATTGGTTGTTATATGTGGTAGGCAGGGACACAGCCAGGATTTGGGGTTTTTTTTGGTTGGGGAGACAAACATAAAGGAAAGGAGGTAAACCTTGATTATTTTAGATTTTAGGGGGTGCGAAATTTCAAATATCAAAAAAATTCTCAAAGTTGAACGGCGGCGGGTGCCCCCACCCCCGCGTCCATGGCTGCAGGGGAAGGGGAAGAAGAGTCTTGTGATTAGTTGGTGAAATGCTAAAGATATAAAGTGACAGGTGATCTCACAGTACCTAGTCTGACTTGACTCAAACTAATCTGAAGCCAATAAAAGAAAAGATTACACGCTTGTCGAGCTTCTATTGAAATGCAGCATGAACTAGTGCAGTAAAGGAACAACTTGTAAATGATGGAACTACGCTCATGTTGATAAATCGAGGAACAAGTTATCGAATCTAAGAAGATATCAGCAACAAAAAGGACATTTGACCAAACAATAATTAGATATGGTGGTTTAAGAGCTAGAATAGTTTCCTCCCAAAAGAGTTCAGACTCGCCAACTTTTTATTTTTTAAGTGGAAATACAACACAAGTTGGCCCCTCTAGAACAGTGTACGTCCTTGACTGATACTAGAGAAAAATACAATATATTTTTCAGTCGTGAAGAGATTCCAGAACCCCAACAAATGGAGCAGGAATTCCACATTGACAGTTAATATAGTAGATTTAGGAAGATTTTCGCACAAAAACATACATGATTTTACAGCAGGGTCCGTAATATTTATTTAGTCTTATTTTCTTAAATTTTGCGATAGGGCTTGTGCTGACTTGGTCCTTCCGCTAAATCTGTAAGGGGCTTGTCCATGTAAGGCATTACATGAGACAAAGTAGAAAGTTGAAGCTAAAATAGATCCAATGTGAGGTTAACACTTAACAGTTGTTCTGCAGCTTTCAGAAGCAAACACATTTTGGTTCCCAAGTCTTTTTCTCTGTACAAAGAATATGTAGAAGCTCTCTTTTACCATAATTGAGCAACTTCAAACTCATAATGTTGTCATGACTTGCAAAAGAAAGGTTTCGACATCGTTTCACATTCTCTGCTTCGTCTTCCCTAGTCCTACAGTAGCTAGCAAGCCAACTTTTATAGATAATTCTTATAGACAAACGTTGGGCTATGATCATCAAATTGATTATCTCATTTGGACCCAACGTAAACCCATCTCAAAAAGCAGCCATTCTAATTCTCAGAATTCCAACTAACATACTTTCTGGTTAGCAAAATATCCCTTTGGCCAATGTAACTGACTTCCCATTTCTAACAACCCCAAAAAACTTAGCCCTTCCTTCCCTGCCCTAAATTCCATAATTTTCTGTTAAACGAAAAAGAATTCAATGCCACAGAAACATGGTTACATACAATCCGAAACAAATAAGTAAGAAATAAAAAATTGAAACCCAAACAATAGTTACAACACACGATTCAGTGAACCTATTGGTGGAGAAACGGAGAGCAAAATGTTGATAAATCAATATCCGACATCAGAAAGCAAAAAAGACCAGTTGAGTTTACCCTAACTATGTGTCACTTCTCTTTTCTCTTGATAAAGTGCCAATGTTATGGGCTCACGGAGTATTTACTACATCCATGCCAAACTTAGGGGTGTTCATCGGTCGGTTTACTAACCGAACCGAACCAATTTCGGTTAACCGAAATTTCGGTTTTCCGAAATTCCGGACCGAAAACCGAACCGAAAAAGTTCGGTTCGGTTTTCTTCGGTACGGTTACACCGAACTTGGCCCAAAAAAAAAAAAATTGCACCTGTTTTTTTCTACTGTTTTTTCTGAAAAACCTGCTAAATTAGATCCCAAATATTCACCACCAAAAGACCCATATAAATTCATTTACTCCACTTGGCAAAACTCCACAAATGAACAACATATTAAAATCAAAAGAAGCTATCAAATTGCAACCCCATAATCTCAAGTTCTTAAGCCGGTGGTTGCCGGTCGGCGCGCGAAGCAGTGGAGGCGAAAATTGATGGAGAAGACCGGCGATGGAGAGCTGGAGGCAGAACCGCAGAAGTGAGGGCTTGACCGCGTGAGGCGAGTTGAATCTGAAGCAGAAGTGAAGTGAGGCAAAGAGGGGTTTTCAGTTTTCCAATTTGAGGTGTTGACTGCTAGTGTTGAACAAAAGACATTTTTTATACTTATCAAAGACTTTTATTGTATTTCTAATTAATAAAAAAAAATTATATAAACCAAACGGTTTTTCGGTTCGGTCCGGTTAACCGAATCTGAAAAATCGGACCAAACCGAAAACTGATTTTTGCAAAAAAAAAACGGAAAACCGAACCGAAATTTTCGGTTTGGTTTTCGGTTTGAACCGAAATTCCGGTTTTCGGTCGGTTCGGGAGGTTTGGTCAATCCGTGAACACTGCTAGCCAAACTTTCCATCAGTAAGACATCAATTCCAGTAAAGTAATTGATAAATACGAAGACCATTCCTTCTTTGATCACCTGAAATCCGTACATGGACCTTTTCATTCTTAAGTAGTCTGATCTATATTTCGAGCCTATCTTCTATAGCCATGACTGTGATGGAACAATAAATAGGAACAGTCATGAGCTATTCAGACTGTTCGTACAATGACATAGATGCTGGTCAAAAAAATGGAAACAGCTCCTGCTTTATAGCAACAGCAACAAAGATTAGGAGCTGCCACAGAAAGTCTACTAAAGCCGTGCTCTCGTGCACCTCCAATTTATCTGAATGCCAATAAACAAGCATTTGAGTGCCACGAATTGCACATAGAGTAAAAAAGATCAGTATCATAAATACTGGAAAACTGTATGGATTCTTTAAATACAGTAATTAGAATCATATCAGGAACTCCAAACAGAACACATACGACCTTGCAGTATTTTCCTCCATCGCATTCTGAATTAGCATGAAGTTTCGTGTGAGAGAATAAAATTGAAAGTTTAAGGTATTTTTTCATTTTTGCAGCAAATTTAGTGGTTCAGTATCAGCGAAGTCCGGTAAACTAGTCATATAACATAATAAATGCCTACTTTAGAGTAGTGGAACATCATACTGAGGAAGAAAAAAAATGGACATTCTCTATGGGAAGGCTTTTTTTTTTTGGTTTTGGGGTGGGGGGGGCGGGGGTGGGTTAATATCTAAAGGCCAAAGGAACATCAGTAAATACCACTAGGATCCTTTCCTTCCACCAAAAGCCCTATTAGACCACAGATATTATCCTCACCCGTTACTATACTCATCCTTCTAAAAAAATTCAAAGCAGCAAAATATAGCAAGATATGAAGGAGGCATGTAAGAGGGATTAAATGTTTGATATTTGGAAGTAAATGGTTGGATAGGATTGATAGATAAATTATAATGCACAACAAAAGAAGATAAAATTTGGTCTCAACAGAAAGAAAAGATGATATATGGAGGAAAAGCTGAAACATTATAAGCTAAAATTTCGTTCTGTCCCGATCTTTTCTAAGAAATGTCTTTTGCCAATTCTATAAACAAAATCTTAAAAGTTTACAAAATTTAACAAACTGTCATTCTGTGAATTGTGTTTACATAAATTCATACCTATCATACTTCTGAATCATCAGCTCAAATTTCACATAAACCACACATAAGGCATCTAAAAATAGGCTAATAAGAACAGCATTTTGATCAATTCCATCAGATACAACTGTAACGAAATCCAAACAATCATGTAAAGATGAAAGTAAACAATATTTCCCCAGCCGTAAATAGTCTATAAAGCAAGTAACATCAAATTCAAATGGGAAATTCAATAATAATTAAACTATGCTTGTGTGTGAAATTGAAGGGGGGAACGTACGTACATAGGTGTTGAGCTGACGTATAAAGCTGGAGAAATTATTGTGCTTAAAGTAGGAGGGGAGGAGGAGGCGGGCAAATTCGGGTGGATTCCAGACCACGAAGCTTTTCCTGCTCCCGCTCCACGATACAATCGCGTCCGTGGACACATCGTCCACCATCTCATAAGTCTTCAATAGAAATGGTGCCGGTCCACCACCACCTCCAGCGGCAGCGCCCACCGATGCTCCGCCGTCCATTTTAGTTGGGAATTGTGGTTAGGGCCTTTGTGTTTTTCCGATACACAGGTTTTGTTGATTTCTGCTAGTAGCGACCAATTAATTACCCACTAATTGCTTTATTTGTTTTCTTAGCAGTACCCTAAAAGTAGTTTCTTTTTCTACGTAAATTAACTTTCTAGTATCACTCCTCCAATGAGAATATTTCTTGGTGGGGGTGGATATCGAGTCCAATCTCACAAGTCGAGATTTTCCATCGGGCTAAGCTCGAATCAACTTACACATGTTTGAAGGCTCGGGAGCCTATAAAAAGATAATATTTTAATTATTTATTAGACAAATGTCATTTATAATCTCTTAATTATTATTTTTGTCTCATTTACGTCCCTAAACAAAATTTTGTTACGCTATCGTCCCTAAAATAATAATTTCGTCTCACTTTAATCCTTTCCGGTGGTTTGTGACAGTATGCTAGTTTTCAATGGTCCCCGAAATATCAAATTTGTATCATTTTGGTCCCTAAACCAAAAAATAATAAAATTTTTTTTGTTTTTTGCAATTTTATAGTCCACCTTATTTTAATTATTATTATTTAACTAATAGATGTTAGTATATACTTATAGGTAATGTTGAATATAATGATAAAAAATTATATATATTAATAATCTTTTTAAATAAAAGAATAGAAACAACTACTTTATTTTTATTGTCATTATTAAGCTAATATATATCAAATTCAAGAATCTCATGCGCAGCTGCACAAAACCATGTCTGAATATTAATAATCAATTCTTAAATAAAAGAATAGAAACAACTACTTTATTTTTATTGTCATTATTAAGCTAATAAATTACTAAATTGATTTTTCTAGCATTTATTGTGAAAAATTAATTTGTTAGTAGGTTGATTTTTTTAAAAGTGTCCAAAGATTATAATGCAAAGTACATCTGGATATGTGGTGATGGCGGTTAATGAATATTTTCCTTTTATTTTACCTTTTTTATGTTTTTTTTTCTATTCTTAACGAATATCATTTGTTGAAATTATACTTAATTTTCCTAGTAAAAAAATAATTAAGTGTTATTATTCTATAATAGATAATTAATATCTTATTGTAATAAATATTTAATTGATTATTAATTAATAAATTTTTACTTATCTTGTTAAAATATTCATCTTATTATAGATATTGAATAAGTCAACTATTATCTTGTAATTTGTGAATTTTATTATTTATTAATTAAACCTAATTAATTGAATGATTAAGCAATTGTTTAATTATTTAATGAGTAAAAACTAATTATTATTATTATCATTTTATAACATTAATCATTAGTATATATTGGCTAAATAATAACAATCAAAATAAGGTAGTTGTTTCTATCATTTTAGGAATTAATTATTAATATATATTTTTTATCCTTCTATTCCACATGTATATTGGTTAAATAATAATTAAAATAAGAGAGATTGTAAAATTGCAAAAAAAATAAAAAAATCCCCTTTTTTTTGGTTTAGGGACCAAAGTGATACACATTTGATACTTTGGGTACCACCGGAAACTAACATCCGATCACAAACCATCAGAAAGGACTAAAGTGAGACAAAATTATTACTTTGGGGATGGTAGCGAAACAAATTTTAGTTTAGCGACATAAGTGAGACAAACGTAATAGTTTAGAAACAATAAGTGACATTTGTCCTTATTTATTTTATGATATTATATATACATGATGCCATTTTTAATATTTATGATGATTATATTTCATAATATATATATATATACACAAAAGTAATAATAGTATATATTGATAAAGAAATATTTATATTTTTTTATATTTTCTTGAGCTCGAGCTCAAAAATTTGGCTCAAACTCGACTAATGTGCACTTCTATGTTTGGTGGGAATCCGATTACCTTAATATAATTCCTTATAAGGAATCTAATTTCTTTCATAAAAGAATTCATTTTCTCTTAGAAATCATACTTTCTTAGTGAAGAAAAGCAAATAAACTCTTTTAATTTTATTTTTCAAAGAAATTAGCCCATTAACATTTTGTAGATCATACTAGATTAATTAAAAATCTCTCCAATTAATTGCAATGTTTTTTAGGCTTCCCCTGAGGCTTAATTAAATCGATCCAATCAATTTAATTAATTTTTATCCAATAATTGAATCAATAAAAAGCATCATTGATTAATTCAATAAATCAATTTATTTAGTTCAATAACTTTAAATTAAATTCCTTTAGTCAAAAAATGGATTTGTTCAATTATTATGTGTGACACATTAGTTTGATTTAGTTATCTTGTTCTACATCAATAAGCTCCTCAATTACTACCAAATTAAAAAAAAAAAAAAAAGCTCCTCGATCTGTGTATTTTTTTCACTACTCAGTTGCTAGAAACCATCCATCTTTTCAAACTCATTCAAATATGTTTGATGTAAGACTTTTTGGAACCTCTTTAGCTCTGATACCAATGAAATAAAATTTTGTCTTTCATTGAACCTTAGTCCCGATAGTGTAAGACAACAATGATCCAAACATGGTAATTATAAGTTAATAATTGTTCTACTTCTTTTAACATATATACAAGACTCAGTCTAAAGTCATATTTCTCTAATGGTATAACATCTTGTTGCTTCTAAAACTATTTAAATCTTGAAGACTTAGGCTCTGTTTGGATGTGTTTTCATTTCATTTTCAACCGTCATTTTTTAAAATGTATGAGAGAACGTGTTTTTTGATTTTCGTGTGAGAAAAGTGAAAAAAGTAGGCGTGTTTGGTTGTGTTTTTGAAAATGGTTGAAATTTGTGAGTGTGATGTGTGAAATGATTGAAAAGTAATGATTAGATGAATAGTGTTGGATTTGATGGTGAAGAGAGAGGAGAGAGAGAGAGAGAGAGAGAGAGAGAGAGAGAGAGATGATGTTGATGGGTGGAAGAGAGAGAGGATGGTGATGGGTGGATGTGAGAGAAAATGTGAGACAAGTGATGTGAAATGTAATTTTAAATAAATGATTGAAATTTCTTGGGAACGTAAAAACAAGAATGAAAATGAGAATATTTTCAGTTAAAAACAATGTAAACTGTATATTTTCATTTTCAGATGAAAATGGAAATGGAAAAAGCATGATAAAAACGCAAACAAACATAGCCTTACTAATTATCTTATTTGACTTCCTACTGTAACCATCAAATTATTAACAAATTTCTCTTGACATTCTTGTGATATAACGTGTAGGTTGAATAAATAATGTTGTTATACACTGAGAGGAAACCACACCACATAATTGAGAAAAAATGTAATTGAGAAAAAAAAGATGTGGTCCCCGTATAAAGACGAAAGCAATCCCCCTTAAAGAAGAGTTCGAGTAATAAAGGATAGAGCATTATATTTGCAATATTTAAATCCCATTTGAACTTTCAGCTTAAAAATTGGAAAAAAGATTTTTTTTTACTTTATCTACTGATAAGCGTGCATTTTATGTGTTTCAGAGCCTGATAGTCATTCATTTTAGACTATTTTCTGTGTGATTTTTATCACTTGAGGCTTTAATTTGTGTGTTAATTGAGTTCATGATGAAATCATCACAATCGAGGAAAATGGACAAAAAACGTACAAAATTAAAGACTGCCTATAATGTTTGAATGTGGCAAAATCAATGTTTGAACGTCACCCAACTTTTAACATGCCTGGATGTCCACATCTACACGTTCGAACGTCTAGCCAATCAACGTAACTTATCCACGTCATCGTTTGAATGTGGAGTTACAAACGTTCGAACGTCGCGCCGACAGCAGCAGTTTTGGAAATTTCCTAACCTAGTTCGTGTAGGACTCTTAGGAGGTTTCCATCTAGCTATCATATCAGTTAGAGATGTAACACACGACTTTTGACATCACTTTTACATAGTTTTTAAGAGCAAGAAGACGAGAAAAAGTAAGGAGAAAAGTTATTCAAGCTAAGATCAATTGATCAATCGTAATAGGGAGAATTTTAGCTTTAGATTATTATTTGTCTATGAATAATTCTCTATCTATTTTTGTTTTCTTGTTATGAGTATGAAATAAATTCCATTAAACTAGGGTTATGAGTATGAAATAAATTCCATTAAACTAGGGTTATGAGTATGAAATAACTTCCATTAAACTAGGGCTATGTGAAGACAGGATTATGTGTTTTTATATATGAAAGTTTATTTTTCATTCTTAATTTTATAATTGCTTTGTGTCTTGATTTTGTGCTTTTCATTTTTACATATGCTTGATCACCATATCTTTTTCAATCGCATCGCTTATTCATTCAAAAGAATATAGGTTAGGATTCAAAGAAATCATCACATCACTTGAATAAAAGAAATTGCCTAGAAATAGTACAGATTTTCCTAACAAATTCTAGAACTTGAATGCATGTTTGTTGGTTAGATTCTCGTATAAAATTATTTAGGAACCATCAATTAATCATAAGATTATTATTTCCTAGAGATCGGGTAGTAATTATCTAAGGAATTTCCACCATAGCAAGAATAGTCTAATAATTCGAAGAATAACTTTTATATATTTAAATAATTGATTCGGCTAAAGCATGTGCCTTAGTTGCTTTCCCACACAAGAATTTTCATCAATTTGTTTAAGTCTCATTTTTACCTCTTTAATTCAATCAATCTTAATCTTTTAGTTTAGCTTTTATTATTTTCAAATCCTTAACTTAAAATGACTCATCTCTGTGGGATCGATAATCAAATGTCCACTTGCTACTTGATACGATCCGTACTCTTGCTGAAAATCAAATGTGCTTTTTGCTTACCAAGTTTTTGGTGCCGTTTCTAGGGACTTGTGTTATTTTAGTTTGGGATTTTATTGTTTTTTTATTTTATTTTTCATTTTTATTTCTAGTTCTTTTGAGTTCTCAATTTCTTTTTGGCTTGCAATTTTTGTCTTTTAGGTTTCTTTCGTGGTGAATGACCCGAGCCTCAAAAAGAGCACTAGAGGAATTTGACCCCGATATTGACCGTACCTTTCGTGCAAACTTGGGTTCACTGGGTTTGTGTAATCCCAGCTACGTCCTTCTACTCCTTTCCACACAGGAGGAATTCACTAAAATGATTTACAATGCTTTACTCAGTAGCTTTTACAAAATAGCAAATGGTGAAGATTGATCTTGAGTTCCCTGATCACACAAATTTCAACTTGGCTTAGATCCTCTTCTGACAAATTCATATTTTACGATTATTTACTTTTTTTATATAGGTGTATTCGTCTAAGTTTAGTCATGATAATCCCACATTTTGCTTTGATTAGTTGTCATTTCATGTGTGCAGGGATTTAAGTTGAAAAGATCAATAATTGAGTGAAAAAAGGTGGAAGAAAAGATGCAAAACTAAGGGTATGTTTGGTTATGTTTTCAACTCATGTTTGGTCCAAAATTCCCACCAAACAATGTTTGGCTCACACAATATTTGGTCAAAAATACACTACTTTTTGGTAAAAAAAAACACAATAATTATTTTTCATCTTTCTACACCTACTTTGTCCCTACACTCCTCTCTATATGCTTTCTCTCTTCTCTCTCCTCTTTATCAGACAAAAGCTTCATGATTTGACTGCTACAGTAACTTTTGTTCCCTCTGAAAACAAAACCAAACATTATCTCACCAAAAAAACACACGCAAAAACTAACTCCCAAAATAAAACCAAACACAATCTTATCAAACACGCACGTGTCCCCATAAATTTCTCACCAATAATTCTCACCAAAATACCATCCCAAAACATAACCAAACATAGCAGATTTTGGATTCTACCTATTTGGACAGCAGACCGGACCAAGATTGCCGTCTTGTAAGACTTTTGGACCGCGGTCTACCACATGTCTGACCGCGGTCCGTTTTCCCGTACTCTAGTTTTTAGTCTGTCGTTTTTGCTCTTTTTGAGTCACTTTTCACCTATCGAAAGGGCTTTCTTGCTCTCCAAGACCCAAGAAAGACACCCAAAATCACAAGAAAGCTTGAAGAGACAGTTATCATCATCAAATCTTGGATTCACTTCTTGTAATAGGGAGTTCTTCAGTTCCCCCTTTCAGAATAGTTCTTAGCTGTGTCTTTTAAGGATTTTGAATTTTTCCTTGTTACAAGGACAAATGTCACTTATAGTCCCTAAACTATTACGTTTGTCTCACTTACGTCCCTAAACTAAAAATCGTTACGCTACCGTCCCTAAAGTAATAATTTTGTCTCACTTTAGTCCTTTCCGGTGGTTTGTGATAAGATATTAGTTTTCGGTAGTCCCTGAAGTATCAAATTTGTATCACTTTGGTCCCTAAACCAAAAAAAAAAACAATTTTTTTTTTGTTTTTTGCAATTTTACATTCTACCTTATTTTGAATGTTATTATTTAACTAATATGAATTAGTATATATTTATAGGTACTATCTCATAGGAGAATAAAAAATTAATATATATTAATAATTAATTCCTAAGTTATATATCAGATATAGGAACCTCATGCGCAGCTGTACAAAACCATACGTATAAAGGTCCTTTCTCAACATAGCATGGACAAATTACTAAAATGGTTTTTCTAGCGTTCATTGTGAAAAATTAATTTGTTAGTAGTTTCATTGCTTTAGAAGTGACCAAAGATCATAATGCAAAGTACATGTCAGAATATGTGGAGATGACGGTTAACGAATATTTTTCTTTTTTATGGTTTATTTTCTTTCTTTTTTCTATTCTTAACGAATATCATTTTCTGGGATCATAATTAATTTTTTCCAATAAAAATGTAATTTAAGTGTTATTATTCTATAATAGATAATTAATTTCTTATTGTAATAAATATTTAATTGATTATTAGTGAATAAATTTTTACTTATCTTGTTAAAATATTCTTCTTATTATAAAAATTAAATTACTCAATTATAATTATCTTGTAATTTGTGAATTTTTTTATTTATTAATTAAACTTAATCAATTGAATGATTAAGCAATTGTTTAATTATTGAAGGAGTAAAAACTAATTATTATTTTTTATCATTTTATTTAGATTCGACCATTAGTATATATTAGCTAATTAATAACAATCAAAATAAGGTAGTTGTTTCTCTTCTTTTATTTAGAAATTAATTATTAATATATATAATTTTTTTATCCTTCTATTCGACATTACCTATAAGTATATACTAATGTATATTTGTTAAATAATAATTATTAAAATAAAGTAGATTGTAAAATTGCAAAATTTCGCTTTTTTTGGGTTTAGGGACCAAATTGATACAAATTTGATACTTCGAGGACTATCGGAAACTGACATCCAGTGACAAACCATCGAAAATGACTAAAGTGAGACGGAATTATTACTTTAGGGATGGCAGCATAACAAATTTTAGCTTAGGGACGTAAGTGAGACAAACGTAATAGTTTAGGGACTATAAGTGTCATTTGTCCTTGTTACAATTATGAACTAAGTACCTCTTTGATTGGGTTATGTGAATACTTTATGATGTTTTGTGTTTAATAAATTCTTAGTTTTTGGATTAATTATATTCTTGTTACATATTTGATTTTTATGCTTAAAGCTTGCATATGCTTGATCACCATTTGTTTGATATAATGTTTTGTCTTGAAACCGAAAGGAGATAGATAGAAGTAGATCGTAAAATCAAACATCATAACGTAACAATTGACTAGAGATAGATTCAATTGCGTTGTGTGGCTTTTTCTGACAAGATGACCCGATTAAATATAGGATCTTCGTCAGTAAGGAATCCCTTTGAACCTTAATGCATGTTAGTTAATTCAATCTTTGCTATAGAGATATAGGGGGTTGTTAACTAGTATAGGCTTGTTATTTCAAGAGATTGAGTTATGAATACCTTAGAGGGTTTCGCCATAACAAGAGCATTCTAATAATCCGGATAATTTAGAGTTATGAGCACAAGATAAAACATAGTAGGATCATAACCTAATCATCTCGTTCCATTTGATGTATTAGCTTGTTTTTCCTAGAGCGTTCTAAAATTAGGAGGTTCGGTCGAACTGCAGCTAGTCGTGAAAAATTGCAACAAAATTTGCTTTTCTTTTATGCTTCCTCTGAAAAGTTGTATTTTTGGATAATTCAACTTGCCATTCTCTTTCCTTGATTTTGTGTTTTGTTATCTCGTCTTGTGTGTTCTGAGTTTGTAATGATGATCCTTTTGTCTCGTCTTGTTTTTATAGCTTCACAGATGGCTTGGTCTTACTGTCAGACTCTTTGCCTCTTTTCTCATTCGTCTTTCAAACATGGTTTAGCTTCAGCTCTCAGGAACATCTTTCTCTCCCTTACTTTACGTGTGTATGACAGCTCATTAAGGGCAATGTGCTAGATTAGTTAGAGGGTGGGCTAGACGTCCCAATTTAATTATGATGTGGCGATTTGGTGTAATTTGTATTCATCTGTTAAGATTTATAGTTGATTTGGGATTAGAAAACTTTGGTAGTCAATGATTTGGTGTTAGCCAGTAAAACTTCGTTGATTTCAAATTCATGTTTTGTTATATCTTTGCTCGGAGCATGATTCGTTTAAGTGTCTCTACTTTATCTAAGATGAAATCCCTTGTCTATGATCAACATGTCATATTTTATGCCTTGAAAGTTCTTTTTAGCCATGCTTATGTAAATTTTTGAGGATTTAAAGCGTTGAACTTTCAATTTTGATTACTTTGAAGTGTTTATTGATTTTACGAGGTCATGAAATGGTTTAGACCATCTTTCAGTGTATCCAGACTTACATTTGACCTTCACTATATTACATAATCTCGAGACCTTGCTTTGAGCCGTATTGATAAAAATGCAGTGTGCTAAGCACACTAGAAACAAACATTCTCCTTTCTTTCATAAGTCATGCCAACCACCCTCTAGCCTAAAAGTAAAACAAAGTCTATTTCCCAATTAAGAGAGCATGAAACTTCATATCATTTGGCTTTTATTTCGGTATACGCTTCATTCGGGTATCGAATCTCATGGATTAGTGGTTAAAAGGTGTGTTCGTTCTTGATTATGTTGAGAAAATTTGAGGTTTAGATTTTATATGAAATAAAAGGATGAAATGAAATTTTGAAAGTTGGCTAAATAGTCGAGAGATTTAGAGAGAAAAAAGTGAGCTTGACGAGGCTATGAACCAAGCTTCAATGTGAATTGATTGGCTTTGGAATCATTATTCGCCCCTGGTATCAAAAGAAACAAGTTCTTGGGGTTGTGAGCTTGAAAGAAAAAAGAAATCTAAAAGTGATAAGTGACGAGATGTAGAGAATTGTTCGGTTGATAAGTGAGTATTTAGCAGCTTCATGATATTGAGTTGTATGCTCTCTTGAGTTTAGTCACTTCATCCATGTATCCCCATCCTAGCCATTACCTAGCCTTACGTTATAAGCCGAAAAGACCTTTTGATTGTAACTTCCACATATTATGCACACCGATAGGTTAATGAGTTTTAGGGTGTTTTAATGTCTTTATTGTCCAATAAATTTGCCTAATCTTGTTTAAATTGTACTCTTGGCATGAAAATGGATATGAAGTTCATGATTTAGGGATGGAGTCAAAGATGTTTTGGAGGCTTTCAAAGTGTTGAGTGTTCTAGGTATCATGTAACCTTTCATAATCATTTTCGAGGGTTTAATGCTTGCCTTTGTGTGTGAAGTTGCAAAAAACTAAGCCTTCATGTGTGTGCTTGATTATTGAGACATGAAGCCTTTAAAGATTCCAACCCAAGTTGTAAAATCTAAACTTATGAATACTTGTTCGCCTTTTATTGATCGAGACAATCTAAACCTGGTTGAGGGGTAGTTGATAAGTTCACATTTTATGATGATTTACCCCTTTTATATAGGTGTATTCGTCTAAGTTTAGTCACGATAATCCCACATTTTGCTTTGATTAGTTGTCATTTCATGTGTGTAGGGATTCAAGATGAAAAGATCAATTATTAAGTGAAAAGCTCGAAGAAAAGATGAAAAACTAAGAGATTTTGGATTCTGTCTATTTGGACCGCAGTCTGGTCGGACCGTGGTCTTGTAAGAGTTTTGGACTGCGGTCTGCCACGTGTCATATCACGGTCTGTTTTGCCATACCCTAGTTTTTAGTCCGCCGTTTTTGCTCTTTAGGGTCACTTTTCACCTGCTAAAAGGGCTTTTCTTGCTTTCCAAGACCAAGGAAGACGTCCAAAGTCCTAAGAAAGTTTGAAGAGTCAATTATTTGTTGTGTTTTGTATATAAAAACACAGCGGAAATAAAATACCCATGGTGGATTCATCTTTGATTTCACATATTCAAATCTTGTTGAGAAATATGTACCTTTTTCGCGTAATTAAAATTTTTAAACCACCTTCTTGATTCTTTTTGGAGCAGCAATAACGTCATTGCCTCTAAATCACCACGCCTGAACCGAAAGCATAAATCCCTTCTTTCTTTTCCTCTTGGATGGCTAGAGAGATGAGAGAGAGGTGGAGAGTTTATCTTGGAGAGAATGTCACAAGTGAGGCTTAGGTTTAATTATTCACTAAGTAATATATTGTTAGGAATTTCATGTTAGATGTTTTGATGATGACAATTAGGACTTTATATTAGACCCCAAAATATGTAAGTTTGATTTTACTTAGAAACTTGTATAAGCTTTGAAGCGTTAGATTTGTAATAGGCTTTGTTTATTTTTATTCTAGATTGTTAGGCTAAGTCGTCTTAGACTGAGCGTCTGATATGTTCTGAGTGAGTTTATTGGAAGTAAAGTATGAAGACTCAAGCGCCTGAAGTCTGAATGAAGATGAAAATTCCAAGCGTCTAGAATGACGAGCTACATCAAGCGTCACTCGTAGGATAGAAGTGATTCAAGGATGAATAAGCGTCTATCAATGGCTGATTTCACCTGAATTTGTTTCTAAGTCCAGAAGGAGTTTAATGCAAATATTCTCAATGCATTAAGTGCCAACGGGCATTTAATTCAAATGCATTAAATGCTGATAAGAGCATTAAATGTGATAAGCACTTTCAGATGTACGGAGAAGCCATCCTATTGGACTGTCAACTATTCAAAGACTGCAACACCAACTTCTGTGCAGCAGATTATCAGGAAAAAGGACAAAAGTTGTTCACTCGCGGAAGTGAGAGACACGCGCTCGTGCATGTGTCAACGGACACTTTTTTTCCAAGAATGCCTATAAATAGGACTTCAACAACAAGCCAAAAAAGAAGAGAACAATTATCAAGTCGAATTGTTGTTACATTGAAGTCTCGTTCCTTACAATCTCAGAAAAACCAGAAGATTCAAGAAAACATTCCTTTTGTTTTTCTTCAATTCCTGAGACAGTCAATCAATATCTCAAACATTCTTTTCAGAGAAACCCACCTTACTACTGAGATATTCCTAGTTGTTTGAACTTTATCAAAATCAAACAAACCTTTTAGAAAAACCCTTATCCAAGCCTCGCGATCTGTGCGAAGTCGAAGTTGGATACTTGCAGTATTTCTGGGTGAAAGAAGCAAGGGGATTGAAGTGATTTGGAGCAGAAATCTGTGTGATCAAGGAGCTAAAGTCATCGACATCCATCTCTCCCTAATTTGTAGAAGATTCTGTGTGATTCTTTGAGAATCATTTTAGTGGATTGTCTCCAAGTGTTCAAGGAGAAGAAGGATGTAGTTGGGATTACACCACCCAACGAACCTGACAAATATTATGTTCCTTACTTTACATTCAATTTTCATATTGTCATATCATAAATTGATCAAGTAAAACTTAATCAAACGCTAAGCAAGTAAATACACTTTTTGTGACGCTAAAGCTTGTAAAAGAAGACTACAAAAATCATTCCGCTGTGCTAACACTGATCAAAGAAGTGAACGCTTAAACCTATTTGGTTATAGTATTCAAATCTTGAAGTCTGAGTTAACTTTCTAAAAATAGTCTTCGTTACACGCTTCACCAAAGCATCTATATTTCAAGTAAACGCTTAGTCAAGCGTCTACATTTCAAGCGTCCAAAACCTTTTTAATACGAAACTTTTTGAAGTCTAAAAAGACTTCAGGGTCTATTCAACCCCCCCTTCTAGACCCTTTCGTATGTCACTTGGGACCAACAAGTGGTATCAGAGCGGTTAAAGTTGAAATTTTAAAATTTCCAAGCATAACTGCTTGTTTAGTTCCTTTTCAAACTTAGTTGATTTAGATTTTAAACATGGCATTTGCTAAAGTTCCCAAACTGACTGAGTCAAATTTTGACACATGGAAAGTCAAAGCATTTACATATCTATGTTCTTGTGATGATGACATGTGTGATATTATTTCAGATGGGCCAATCAAAATATATAAAGTTGTCACTAGAGCGCCTGGAGCCACGGAAGACACTCCAGATGGTTACGTTGAAAAACCGAAACAAGAATGGTTTCCAGATGAGCGTCGAAGAGCTAATTTGGATAATGTTGGTCGTAACGCTCTATATACGGCTATTGGTGATAATGACAACCTATTTAACAAGATCAAGTCTTGCAAAACCACTAAAGAAATATGGGATAAGTTGGCTACAATTTGTGGTGGTTCAGGAAAGATTAAAGAGAACAAACTTTCCATTGCCAAGGAAAAGTTTAACGGATTTAAGATATCACCCAATGAAACTTTAGAGCAATTAGACATAAGATTTACAGCTCTGGTTACAGAACTTACATCGTTGGGAATGGATTTACAAAATCGGGAAATGGTGGTTAAGATCTTTAGAAGTTTGCCAAGTAAATTCTTGATGAAGACAACTGCTATGAGAGAATCAAATATGTTGGATCTCCTAACTCCAGAAGACGCCTTTTCAGAACTCAAAGCATTTGAGTTTGAGTTGAATTCTGCTAGTGATGTTGTGAGTAGTCCAGTGATTGAATCTGGAGCGCTTATAGCATCAATTAAAGGCAAATCGGGTAATAAAGGAAAGAATTTAGATATCAATGAGGAAGAGGAGTTGGCTTTGCTGAATAGATTCAGGAAGTTCTTGAGATATGAAAAGAAAGGAAAAGGTTTCAATAATCAAGGACAAAGTTCATATCAAGCGCCTTCTCCGGTGCAACAACAGTTTCAAGCGCCTCAGTATTCTATTCCTTCACCCCAAGCGCCTGTTCAGTACCAAGCGTCTACTCAAAATCTCTCAGCTCTAGTGGTCTCAAAACCACACACGACAAGGTTAACAAATGAACAAAAGATGAAAGCTAATCTTTGTTATAATTTCAGGAAACCAGGGCACTACTAGGTAAATTGCCCTTATCCAAACGTATCCAAGCCCTCAAGGCAGGATTACTTGGATAGAAACCAATTCAGGAGCAACCTTCGTCAACAAGGTTTGCTAGCGGAATCACAACCAGCATCCGCACCTGAAGATTTAGAATCATCAGAGGAGAGTAGTGATGATGATGAGCCATTAGATGAATCAGCGCTCATATGTCTCATGGCCAGAGATGATGAAGCGTCTCCTGAGGTAATCAATGAATTATCTATTCCTCTCTCTTATGATGAATTACTTGACAAAGTCAAAGAATACTACAATGAATGTCAAGAAGCTGCCAAAATATATCAAAATCACTTCGCTATCATTTCATCACTCAAAAGTGATAAAGTAACGCTCAAAGCAGAGTTGCAAGTTCAGCAACAGTGCATTGAGAAGAACCAATCACTTGAGAGTGAAATTATTCAATTAAAAGGTGATCTTGATATAATAGTCAAGAGAGAAGCTAATTTGATCGCTAGACTTGCTAAATCAGAGTAGCTCATCTCTTCATTATCAAAAGCTTCTAGAAAGTTGGATAATGTGACTGAAGTAACTAGATTATTTGGTGAAAAGACCGGTTTAGGATGCGATAAAATCGGTAAACAACCAAATAAATCTAATGTTATGGCGAACAACAAAGGAAAGGGTGTTATCTTTGTTGAGAAAAGTTCAAAAAGCCAAACGCTAAATGAACCTAGCGACAATGGTGAGAGGCCAAATGAGAAAGCCAAAGCTGACTCAGGCAAGGGTAAGGCTAAGGCAAATGATTACAAAGACGGGTTTATCCAAATGCTCAAAAGGCTAAAGATAAGTCTGACCACTGTGAATCAAGCGCTAAGCGTCCAACACCAAAAATGCAACCCAAGCCAGCGCCAAGGAAATACCAGCGTCAATATCCAAGACAGTCAAGATCATATTATCGATACTATGATGATTATGATTATGACTATGACTATGACTACTATTATAATCGAGGATACTATTATACACCCAAAAAGCACACACAACACGATGTGAAACCCAAGAAGGCTAGTATTCCTACAATGAAGACTAGGCAAATATGAGTTCCTAAAGTTCTAATTCAAACTAACAATGTTACTAATGTTAAAGGACCCAAGCAACAATGGGTACCTGAACAGAAATAGAACTTCCCTTTTGATTGCAGGTACCAAAAGCTAGAGCCGATACATCTGTTTGGTACTTCGATAGTGGATCGTCAAGGCACATGACTGGTTCCAAGGAACTTCTGATCAACTATCGAGCTGCCAATGGTCCTCAGGTTGTATTTGGTGACAACTCCAAAGGTAAAACCAAAGGTATAGGTACTATGCACAGAGGGAACATCATGGTAAGTGATGTTTATTATGTTGAGGGTCTAAAGCACAATTTATTAAGCATATGTCAATTTTGTGATAAAGGCTTTGAAGTCATATGCTCAAGCGACTGTTGCTATATAAATGACGCTAAGACTAAGTCTACTAAATTGAAGGGTAAAAGAACTAACAACGTATATTTGGTAGATTGGGATTCAACAGATGATAACAACCCAACATGCTTTGTTGCTAAAAATGAATCTAAAATGGGTTGGTTATGTCATAGAAAAATGAATCATCTCAATTTTAAGACAATCTCTCAGCTTATAAGTCAAAATCTTGTAGAGGGATTACCAAAAGGACCATTTCACAAGGATCGCCTTTGTGACGCTTGTCAAATGGGTAAACAAGTCAAATCATCTTTTAAAAGAAAACCTCATCTATCTACCTCTAGAATACTTGAACTACTTCACATGAATTTCTTTGGACCTGTTCAAACGATCAGTGTAAGCAGTAAAAAGTATACTTTGGTGATAGTAGATGATTTCTCTCGATTTACTTGGGTGGAATTTCTTTCATCCAAAGATGAGACATGTGACAAATTAACAACACTTATTCAACAACTTCAAATATTGAAAAATCTTAAAGTTGCAAGAATAAGAAGCGATCACGGTACTGAGTTTACTAACAAGATTTTTGAGAAGTTTTGTACAGAGAATGGAATACATCATGAGTATTCAGCTCCCAAAACTCCCCAACAAAATGGTGTTGCTGAGCGCCGGAACCGAACGCTCAAGGAAGCCGCTAGGACGATGTTAGCAAAATCCAAGCTTGCTCCTAGGTTTTGGGCCGAAGCGATCAACACTGCCTGTTACACTCAAAATCGTTGCATGATCAACAAACAGCACGGGAAAACTCCATATGAACTATGGAAGGGACGTAAGCCAAATGTTTCACACTTTCATGTCTTTGGTTCAAAATGTTTTATACATAATAATGGATCCCAAAGCCTGAAGACATTTGATCTTAAAGCGGATGAGGGAATCTTTCTAGGCTATGCCAAGAATGGAAAGAATTTTCGCATCCTAAATAAGATCAAATCAAAGGTTGAGGAATCCATTCATGTTGTTTTTGATGATGCTAACCAAGAACTGAGTAAGGTTAATGTGAATGATGTAGGAGTTGAAGATCCACATCATCAAGCGTCTAAGATTACCATTGATGAAGATACTGACGACGATGATGAGATCTCAGTGCTACCTCCTAAGACTACTCGTAAGAATTCTCTAGATAATATTGCAAGATCTACTGATGATCATGAAGAGAGTGATCATTAAGAGCAAACAAGGATCTGTGAACTTGAAACGCCTACGCAAGAGGATAGTCAAGCGTCTGATAGTCAAGTGTCTGTTCAACCTCTTAACCCTTTCCAACCAGACAGACTATGGCTGCGGAACCATCCACCTGAGCAGATTATTGGAGATATTGAAGCGCCTGTTAGGACTAGAGCCGCTACATTTAATGAGGCTATGTTTGCAAGCTTTTTATCTCAAATGGAACCTATGAAAGTGGATGAAGTGCTAAGCGACCCAAGTTGGATTGAAGCCATGCAAGAAGAGCTTAATCAGTTTGAACGAAATAAGGTTTGGACGCTAGTACCAAGGCCAACTCACCAAGGAGTTATTGGGACTAAATGGGTTTATAGAAACAAGATGGATGATAATGGCATTATGATAAGGAACAAGGCCAGACTCGTAGCTCAAGGATATTGCCAAGAAGAGGGTATTGATTTTGATGAGACATACGCTACTGTCGCCCGTCTTGAAGCAATCCGTATGTTTCTAGCGTATGCAGCGTTCAACAAGTTCATGGTGTATCAGATGGACGTTAAGAGTGCTTTCCTGAATGGTAAACTTCAAGAAGAGGTATATGTGGAGCAACCACCAGGATTCATCAACAATCATGGTAAGGGTAAGGTCTACAAGCTAGACAAGGCACTTTATGGGCTTAAGCAAGCACCCCAAGCATGGTATGACACTCTCTCTATCTTCCTTATTGGTAAAGGCTTTTCAAAAGGCAGCGTTGATACAACGTTATTTAAAATCACCAGTGACGAAGATACTTTCTTAGTCCAAATTTATGTTGATGATATTATATTTAGTTCTACTAACAAGCGTCTGTGTGAGAAATTTTCGAAAATGATGCAAGAACAATTTGAAATGAGCATGATGGATGAATCAACTTTCTTCTTAGGATTACAAGTTAAACAACTCCCTAATGGCATATTTATTAACCAAGCTAAATATACAAGAGATACGATTAAGAAATTTGGCATGGAAAATGCATCATATTCAAAAATTCCAATGAGCCAAATGCTTAAGTTAGATAAAGATGAAAGTGGAAAGAAAGTTGATATCACTAATTATAGAGGTATCATTGGATCACTTCTTTATCTTACTGCCAGTAGACCTGATATCATGTTTTCGGTATGCATGTGTGCACGATTTCAAGTTGTTCCTAAAGAGTCACACTTAATTGCTGCCAAGAAGATCCTTAAATACCTAAAAGGCACACAAAATGTGGGCTTATGGTATCCAAGGGACTCTCCTTTTGAACTAATTGGTTACTCAGATGCAGATTTTGCAGGATGCAAAATAGATCGTAAGAGTACTAGTGGTATATGTCAATTTCTAGGTGATAGGTTAGTTTCATGGCATAGTAAGAAACAACAACCCATAGCTACCTCCACAGCCGAAGCTGAGTATGTAGCTGCAGGAAGTTGTTGTGCACAAGTGTTAAGGATGAGGCAACAACTTAGAGATTATGGAGTAATCCTAGGTCCAACCCCCATTCATTGTGATAACCAAAGCGCTCTAGCCATGACTCAAAATCCTGTTCTTCATTCCAGAACCAAACACATTGACATTAGATATCATTTCCTTCGTGACCACGTTCAAAAGAAAGATATCTCCATGCACTTCATTGGAACTGACAAACAATTGGCAAATATCTTCACCAAAGCGCTCAACGAACAACGTTTTCTCACTTTGAGAAGTGAATTGGGTATGATTGATTTATGAAACAATAAATTCTTTTCACGAGCGAAACGTTCGAATGAGTGCATTAAAACGTTTGGACGTGAAATAGTACTCAATGTTCAATCGGGCAGATTCATAAAGTTCGAACGTGGAGCCCAATTTAAATATATATATATATATAAACTCAAACGTTGGGACTCTTTATTTTAAAATGCTCGGACGCAGTCAAAACAGTCCCAAACTTTCAAAACACCCTCCCCCCCCAAACGTCACAACCTTTCAAATTCAAAAAATTCCCCCCTTTAAAAACTCAATCTTTGCCCAAAATTAACATCCACACATCACTCCAATCACCCCCAAACTTTTCTCTCTGTCAAAAAGTGCTGCAATCTCCGTCTGATTAGCTGAAGAATCACGCCCTAGCTACAACGTTCGAACGTGGACATCACAACGTTCGGGCGTGAGTCTATAGTTTACAAAACTCGTGTCTATCTGGTTAGTGATTGGCTCAACTTTCTCAAAAATATTTCTTTTAAAGCCGTGTGGGGCTTGTTGTCTGTGATATACTGTGAAGTTGTGTGAATTTGTGGTTTGTGAGGAGTTGTTGCTTGGTTTGGTTGGTTGAGGGTTAAGAATTGTTGTTAAAGCAGTAGTAAATTTTCGTTGAATTTCATTTTTTGATTTCTAAAAAATGGTAAGGACAAGAGGCGGGGGAGTAGTGGGTAGTTCGTCCAGAGTTCCAAACCCTATGCCCGAGGTTACACAGGGGGCGGAGAATGAGTAGTTGGATCCCATGTTTGATAACCTGGTGGTACACAACATTTACAGATGGTTGACAACCCAGACGATTCATAAAGAGTGTCAGATTGTAGGACGTTCTAAGGTAGTCACTGGTGTCATCCAGCTCCATATGCTAGAGCCATTTTATGAGGAGCCCTAAAAGATAATGGTACAGTAGGTTCAGGAGTTTTACACCCACACGACGGAAATGTTCCGAAGGGAGGAATATTTGAATATGAACCACATTCGATTTCGTGGTACTGTGGTCGACATATCACCCAAGAAGATATTGTGTAGTAGTAGACTAATAGTAACATATGAGTGTGAGTATACTGCAGTA
Organism: Buddleja alternifolia; assembly: GCA_019426215.1. Classification (NCBI taxonomy): domain Eukaryota; kingdom Viridiplantae; phylum Streptophyta; class Magnoliopsida; order Lamiales; family Scrophulariaceae; genus Buddleja; species Buddleja alternifolia. The sequence goes on from CM033403.1 coordinate 16,437,693, forward strand.
TTGGGTGATTCCGAGCGCTATCAGGTGGACTTGGAGGCAGTTCGGGAGACTATTGTAGTAGAGGACTCTAAGTGGTTAGATGGGGGTAGTCATCTTCGCAGAGGGGATCTGACACCCGTGGCATGGTTTTTGTTAGGATTATGCCCTCAGATGCCATAGAGGATAGAATGTATAGGGCATATATCTTGTATTGAACTTAAACTCTTTTTAAATAAAAGGCATTATTGAGTTTTCCCTTAATTCTTATCTGCATCTATAAGTTGTGTAAAACGTTTTGTCCATGTTTTCAGTGCGATCCCTCTACTTCCTATGGGATAGGAAGATTGGCACTAGGGAGATCGATCCTGATTACTAAAATAAGTTTGCAAGTAATATGAAGTTTTTAGTGGACAAATAAAGACTTCGAATACTTGTACAATCTTAGCTCCGACATGGGAGAGCCTGTCTGGTATCATGGGATGATAGGAGATTAAGATTGTAGACACATCAGTGGAACTGATATGTTCGAACACGACTCGCATCGGTTCTGTCACATGGGTTTTCACTCTGTGACTGTCAATGATGGAACTGATTATGCGTAATAGGTATATGTGAACCTTTGACCTGAAGTATCAGGCTGAAGATGCACTTGTGACGTGTCTTTCACTAGAGTAGTTAGACCCAATTCACCCTTTGGTGGGGTCAATCTCGAAATGCAGACTTGATGGGCAAGTGGTAATCTTAGCAGATATCTAATATGGAATTTGTTCTCTCATAAGTGAATGAGTATGTACCCTATGTAATTATAGATAAATAGAGATCAAAATCTTTGGCCAAAGCAAACGAGACGATTGTGCTTGGCACTAAATCGATCTCAATGATCTCGTATTTATTCTGGTTTATACATATAGCCAAGTCCAGTGAGTTTGACATAATCATGACACTCACTTGATCGGGGAACGTGAACAAAAGGTTTATACATATACGGTATTTACGATTGGAAGGTTTCAGAATGATCCTATCATTCATTTTCTTTTGGGTTACGAAGTGGGCCATGTGACTGGCTAGGCCCACTTCCTTTGGTTTCCTCTCATTGCCAAACGAAACGAACCTAAAGAGTCGCGCTAAAGGATTAAATAATTAATTATTCATTAGATGAAATAATTAATTATAATGATAAGATTAATTATTAATTAATTTCCTTGTGAAATATATTAATGAATTAATTTATCTAATTAATTTGGTTATTTAATTAACTAATTTATTTATTGGATATAATAAATTAATTAAACGAAACAAATCCCGAGGCTAAATAAGGAGTCCAATTGGACGTCTACTAGGCCTCAATGTGGCGTCTTTGAGAGGCCATATATTAGGGCTCTTTTGTTTTGACTTGTTCAATAAGTCATGAGGTATATAAGGACTCTTTGACTTGGAACAAGTAATAAAAAGAAGAATACATAACTCTCAAAAGAAAGAAATATTCTTCCCCTCCTCTATACCTAGCCATAGAAATATTCCTCCCCTCCTCTATACCTAGCCATCAACCATAGAGAAAGAAGAAAGAGAATTTTTCGTTTGTTGATCCGTGCGTGACGATTTAGAGACGATTTATTTTCATTGTTCGGATAGAGTTCAAGTTTGAAGAATCAAACCAAACGATTGAAGATTTGGAAGCTTCAATATTTCGAGTTTGGAGAAGAAGAAGTTTTTCTCCATCGTCATATTCATATTAATGAGTAAGTTTTATTCGTTATACGCTTTTAGATTCAATTATACGAATTAGAGTGCCAATTGGGTTTTCATTTTTAATTTTTGAAATCCCCTCCGCTGTGTTTATGCTTTTTCAAACGAAACCCAACAGTTTTGTTACGAGATGATTCACCATTGTATTCTTTCGACTATGAAGAAGTCGAAAGTGACGAGAGATAGGGCTGTGTTGGTCTATGCCATCATGTAGCAGTAGAAGATTAATTTTGTGATTCTGATTCACAAGGCTTTAATGGGACAGATTGAAAAGTTTGGGAAGGAGAAAGGGAAGAAGAGGAAGAAAAAAGGTAAAGAAGGTGATGAAGAAGAAGAGCCCATTCATCTTTCCTTCTTTGATTACATCATTATGTCCGACGGCTCAGGTGCCGGAGTTGGAGGATGATGTCTCTGAGGAGTGTGGTGTTCCTATAAATTACTCTGAGAAGACGAAGGCATCTATAGGGAGAAAGAATATAAGGGTTTCACAGGGTCAGAGTTTGAGATCAGCAGCTGCACCAGCACTGACTACTATGACTGATTTGAGGAAGAATGTGAACCATTTACAGACCCACATGATGTCACTGGAGGACACTTTTCAGATGGGGGTGTCGTTGAACAGGGCTAATTTCTAGCTGATGAGCTAGTACTAGAGGCAACTAGCTTTAGAGTTGGATTTATCTACGGGGAGACTTGTCTTTGCCTACTCCTCTGTCCCCGAGTTCCACCATCTACCTGCCCCTACTTCGACCCCGGGTGATTACATGTTTGATGAGGATGACTTGGATGAGGATGATGATGATGAGGAGGAGGATGATGTTGAGGCTGATGAGTAGTGACAACCTAGATTTATATTATCTATTTTATTTTGTTTTGATGGATGTTAGTTTTATTTTTATTAGTTTTTATGTTTTGTTTATTTATTTTTGAATTTATGGATACTATGTTATGCTTTTCTTATTTATGTTGATTACGTTGGATATCTTGATGCTTGTTTGAGTTTTGTGATAATTAGTAGTTATCTCTTTAATTTGCGGGAGTTGGAACGATATTGGAATAAGGGCTTTTTCAGTAAACTGATACAGAAAAACACGCATGACGAATTTAGGTTTGCTTTTCAGCATCCTAATCGGTAGTATTTTCTTTTTGTTTTTTTATCTATTTTTACATTTCCATGTGTCTGTGCAACATTGGGGACAATGTTGAAATTAAGTTTGGGGTAGGAAAGGATTAAAGAATGCATGCTATGTGTTTTAAATTAAGTTTGGGGGAGGAGTGTCAATTTCTAAAATTTTTGAGATAAATGCTTCTATGTTGAGAGAAATCAAGCATGAAAAGTTTTTTGTCCTTCCAATTGATACATTAAGATTGATTAACTTGAAAAAGTGGCATGATTTCTTGATATAATTGTGAATTTTATGGAACATATATATCTTTGATAATTGCTCGTGGAGACCCTAGACTAGAATTGATTTTCTTAGATGATTTACATTGCACACAAGTCGAGGGTAGAGGAGTTGAGTTGGATAACCATTCTGAAACACTTAAGGAATGTTTTCTGGAAATATTGGCTTAGAGTTTTCAAAAAGGTATGAGTTGAGTAGATAATTTTGTACGCTAAATAATGAAATAATAAGGTTGAATTCTGGTATGACCAAAAGAGGTCAGGTAGATATGTATTGGAGGTGAAGAGTTTCATGCCTACATACTATACTATTATGCTAATATGAGCTAAGCTCAATCCAAAAGGAGGTTAATTGTTGAAATATCTAGTTTTGTTTCGTGGCTTTTGACACTTGAGTGATTAAATCCTTAGGAGTGTCTCTACACTTAATGCCCTAAAACTATCTAGTTTGGGAGTCATTGATCAAAGCTTGTTACATGGGTGCCATAGAAAGCCTAATGGAATAAAACATTGCACATGATCTAGCCTTAAGGAATTTAAATGGTAGTTTCATATGATTTTAAAGTTTGAATGTTTGAGTAATGGAATTTAAATGGCTATGAGGTTTTCTATGATTCTTATGCCTTGTGTTTGATCAAAAGTTGATAGATATGGGATTAATGTCCAAAATTGGTAAGGATGCCTCTCGACTATAATACCTTAGATTTATTTTCACTATACCCTTTGGAGTCTTTTCAAGTTGAGGTGTCACATGTGCAAAATTATTTGATATGTATATATAGTTTTGAGCTTTAAAAGGTTGATTTTGTGCCATTGATTCTTGTTAATTATGTTGATGTGTATTGATTGGTTGGGTCTGAAATTTGTTGGATTTTGTGGGTATATATCATCTGCAAACCCTCACGAGACTATAACTCGTCTTTTTTGGGTAACATAAAGGTTTAAAGGCTTGTTGCACATGCTAAGTGTAATTGTTTAATCCACGAAAGTGAGTTTATCCTTTTTGTTTTTCTTTTAATTTCTTTTTGTTAAGAAGTTGTGATCCTATGTCTATGATTGTCGTTGCTCGAGGACGATCAATGTTTAAGTTTTAGGGTATTGATAGGGTTGAGATTTACGTAATTTGATCCCATGATTTCATATGGTTTAAGTTGATTATGAGTAATTTATGTCACAAATGCATGTAATGAGTTCGATAGTTGAAGCCAGTTATAAATCATCATAATTGAGGAAAATAAGTGAGTAAAGTACGTGTTCAATGGAAAACTGAAGAAGCAGAGCCTAACGTTCGAATGCTGGGAAGAATTACGCACGAACATGAAAAGAGTTTACGCACGGACGCCAGGCAGAGTAACGTTTGAATGTTGCTGTCAGCAGAACAGTTTTGGAAATTTCCAATTCCAAACCTAAACGGACTCTTCCAACACAACACCTATAAATACAAGATGCAGGAGCAGAAAAGAGGGCATTTTCAGTAGGTAGAAAATACACGTTAGTTTAGTTAGGGTTAGGTTTTAGTTTAGCTTTATTCTTGATTACTTTTTGATCAAGCTTCCATAGTTTTGAAGAACAAGAAGAAGGAATAAGATCATCTTCTACACAAGGGAGTTCCTTAGATCTAGATAGATTTTCATCTATGAATATTTATCTTTTTCTTTGTATCTTTTCTTTTATAGTTATGAACTAATTTCTTAGATTAAGACCGTACAAAGGACGAATTGATCTCGAATAATATTTGATAGCTGTTTGATTTAAGTTAATTCTATGATTGCTATGTATTATGATTTTTGTGCTTTTATCATCTTCATATGATTATCTACCATGTGTTGAATTATTGCCTAATTTATCTGCTCGGGAGAAAGTAAATTAGCGTGCAGAGGAAATAATAATATCTTCTAAGTCAGTTGATGCTAGATAGCTACATACTTCAGATGCTGTTAGCTGAGTTTATTTGGAGAGATAAATCTGAATAAATTTGCGAAAAATTCTAGTGTTTAATGCATGGAGTAGAGATTGCTACAACCAATCTAGTATAGGTTATCATGAGCGAGGGATCCGCATGATTATATTCTTAAGGAATTTTTCACCATACCATCATAGTCTAATAACTTGATGAAATAACAATCATATATGGGATGAGTAAATCTGTGTTGATGTATGAGTCTTAATCGCTTTTATCACTATTTTTCTTATTACTAGAGTTAAGTTCTGGTTAATTGTATTTCTTATTTTGTTTATAAAAAGTCGATTTTATACTTGCATTAATTCTTGTAAAACTAAAATACAAATCTCTGTGGGTTCGACATCTTAGACTTAATTGTCCATTTTATTACTACACACGATCAATCCTCTTGGTGTAAAAACACGTAGAGTTCTACCGTGTCAACACACTTCTTTTAGACTTTTAAGAATATGAAGAAAACTCTTATTATGTTCATTGTTTTTAATTTTCTAAGCTAGAGGGAAAGGAAAACGTATTTCAACATGGGGAGGGGGATCAAGAGAAGAAGACTTAGTACTAGAGTTCACTGCTTTGGGCGTTCGAATGTCTGGAGGATCCACCGTAAGTTGATCATGCAACGTTTGAACGTTAGCTCCCCCACATTCATGCGTCTGAAGTGGAACTTCCTTTGTTTTTGGAGCATCATCAGACATTTGAATGTGAGATTGAATACGTTCGGGCGTCCTAGGTGCATTCTTCACTTCCTTTCCACTTTTGAGCGTGACTGTAAAGCATTGCTCTTTTGGATTTTCTCTGTATTACTTGGTAATGTCCTCGTGTGTCTCCCTGATAAATTATTCGAACGCTGGCCCATGTGATGTTGCGTCTCCTTTGTACCCATGACAACGTCCTTAAGCATCAAGTGGAGTTCTTTAAAGGACTCGTCAGATTTGCAAATGTGTGCATCGAGCCTTTCATCAATGTTCATAGCTCTTCCTTGACCCTGTTGCTGAAATTGCACTTATCGTTGGGCATTATTCGGCTGAAGCGGTGGTCGAGGCACTTGGTAGGCTCTGGGATTTCCTTGTGGTGGGTTAGTTGGCTTTCGAGGAAAACTCTCGGCCCCTCCAAATATAGCTTGAGGTCTATGCTAATTCACGTATTTGACTTCTGACATAACCTCTGTTCCAACTCCTTTTTCCTCAACCTCTTTTATTGCTGCCACCTTCTTTGGAACGGATGTACTCTCATCCTCCTCCTCGGGGTATAACTCATCTTTCCGAGCTAACTGTTCTATTTTCTCCCAGATTGATTTATTATCGAGACCCAACAAATCATCCTCGGCTCCAACATTGAGTCAGTGCCTAATCCTAGACCTTACTTCATTATAAAAGTGTTGTACTAATTCATTTTGAGTAAAATTATGGTCTGGACACTTTCTAATCATTCCCTTGTATCTATCCCAACCATTTACTAACGACTCATTCTTCCTCTGCCTAAACCCTTTTATATTACTTTGAAGCTCGTTTATTCTAGAGGGTGGAAAAAGTTTGTTTAAAAATTCTTCTACGAGCTCTCCCCAAGTGGTAATCGATTGTGAGGGTAAGGATTTATTACAAGAGGTCGCTTTATCTTTTAGTGTAAAGCGAAACAACCTAAGTCGGATAGCATCTAGGTCTCAGGGATTAAATTGCATAGTTAACAAAATGTTTTCAAATTTTCCAAGTGATCATGGGGTGACTCATTATTTTCTCCATAAAAAGGGTCGTTTTGTGCCATGCTAAAAACATGTGCTGGGATGTGAAAATTTGGTGAGTGAAAAGGTGGTATTATAACATGACCAGGTAAAGTGTGTACCCTGGGTGGTTGACTACCATGAACAGATGGTAGCAGAACTGGTGCTGCCGGCTGCATAGCTTGTAAAATATTTTGGAGCCATTCACGATTCTCCAGAAGGTTCATATCTGGAAAATTAGTTGCCATGACTCGATTTCTTCGGTTTGCTAGGATTGTTCGTTCAATTTCTGGTTCAAATTCCTCGAGATATCCGTCATGAGATCAGGTTATAAACCTGAAAAAGATATCAAATGAAAAAATGAATTAAAAACAATATTAAGACTAAAAAATAAGAAAACTTGAAATAAAATAGCTATACTAAAAAAAACAAGTCCTCGGCAACGGCACAAAAAACTTGATGCATGAAACCAGTGATAAAGTGGACAATTAATTTTGGAATGTCGAACCGACAAAGACTTGTATTACTTGTAAACTTAAAGCAAAGAAATTATAAACTTATAAATTAAAACAATAATTAAAAATATGAGAAGAACAATAGATAAAAAGCAACTAAAACACATGCGTCGACACAAATTAATCAATTCTTGTTATATCAATATTCTCGTATTTCAGATAAATATTGCTAAGGTGGAAAATTCTTTAAGATTATTATCAATTCGATCCCTCTGTCTTGATAACCTATGCTAGATTGGGTGTAGCAATCTCTATTGCATGCGTTAAAAATTAAAATTTTCCCAGATAAATCCGGCTAACAGCATCTCTAGCATCAACTAACTTAGAAGATGTTATTAATCCTTTTTGCACCTTAATTTACTTTCTTCCTAAGAGATAAATTAAGCATAAAATCTTACATATGTTGGCCAAACACATGAACATTACGAACAAGATTAAAACACAAAGCAATATAAATCATTCATACTAAGAATACTTTTATAACTCAAAAATCAAAATTCGACCTAAGCATGACCTGTGTCTATAAATTTAGCTACTCATAATGGAAAAACTAACTAAAGAATTCATGAAAGTAAAGAACAAGATGAAAAACCCCCTATGATTGTATGGATCTTCGTCTCTTGCTCTTCCTTAAGATTGTATTCTTCAACTTCAACTATCAACTAATCTAACTCTAAAACTTGTATAGAAAATAAACTCTATTCTATCTCTATTTTTCTTCTTAAAAGTCGGTTCTTTTATCCTACAACAACATCTGGTATTTATAGATATAAGATTGGGAGAATTCTTTAACGTTTAGAGCTTGGAAATTTCCAAAACTGCTATGCCCAACATCCACGTTCTAACATAACACTTCCAGCATCCGTGCAAAAAAGTGCTCTCACATCCGAATGTAAATCTTCCCACGTTCGGGCGTACTTCTTCTCACGTTCGAACGTTGGTCAATAGAAACTCTCTGCTTTTTGCTCTGAAATTCCTTCTTTTACTGTGTTTTCATCCTTTCTCCTCTCTTGTTATGATTTGTATCTGAATATTCAAAAGAGACAGATTGCACGCATATGTGGTATAAAATCATGCTTAATTCAATGAAAAATATATGAATAAAGGATTATAAAATGCGTAATTCTCAACCTATCACCGGTCGCAGCGGAATCACGAAATTTAAAATTCAAATAAAAACGTGAGGCATCCCCAAATTAGGGTTAGGTAGACATGGTACCATCAGATTCAAAAACTCACAAAAGAGAGTTATCACGTATTTACCTTTTGAAGAACAAATTGACAACGATTTTTTTAAGCAACTTCTTGCTACACCTCTCCGGATTAATTTGCTCTAGTGCCCCAAATGTGACGCCTCTAGGTGTATCCACACCTTAGTTCGCACCCTTGATTATCTCCACCAGTGCTAGCCAAGAGAATATAAATTTTGGCTTATGAGAAAAGGGTAGGAATATATTTGGTATTCTTCGTACTCAACACATGAGTTGGAAGAATTACTTGTGAACGAGGTGGAAGAGAAAAGATGGAGAGAAAGAATTTTCACAAGACAAACTTGTGTAGAATAAATCAGGTTACGAATAAAATATCAATACACACACATATATATAGAGTGAGAGTCCACCACAAGTCAAACTCACACATACCTACACATCACTTCCTCTCACTTGAGGTTGTGTGTGTGTATGTGTGTATATATATATATGTATGTATATTATCTTTTAATTCTTTCTCCTTTTATTTCTGTTTCTTAATTAATTGGATATCCTTCCAACTAACTAGATATTTCCATATATTTGATATCACATCAAATATACCATATCTTTCTCAATAAGATCTTTCCATATAATTAGTTAACTAACTAATTAAATAGATCTTAACCAGTCTACAATATCTATCCTAATATATTTATAAGATCTTTCCATATCAATTAGTTATCTAACTAATTAAAATAGATCCCATCAAATATATTACAAGATATATTAAATATATATATATATATATAGACTTAGTGAACGAGATAAAGTCTTTCCACCATATCAATCCATATACACGCCCATACATGTATAATATACATATATTTATTTTCTCTTTCACTTATTACTTAATTAGACCACTAATTAATTCTTTCCCAATTTAATATTTCAATATTAAATTATAAGACTATTATTAATTAAGACCACTTAATTAATTCATTTTTTATTTCGGTTAATTAATTCCAATTAACTAATCTCTCCATTAATTCACAAAGAATTAACTAGCCAATAGGTGCTACACCAAGTTAACTGTTTGACCCCTTAGGCTCATTAACAAGCTAGCATAAAGTCCTTTTCCATAGGCTAGATTAATTATTCTTAATAATTAATTAGGCCTTGGATTAACTTCACCAATTAACCCAAGGCACTTATTGATCATATGTCTAGCAATGTCGCCACGACTTCCTAGATGTTAACAATGAAAAGCAAACCTATCCAGATTTCGATCTTCATGTGAGTCAAATTCTTCCATCTTTTTTTCGTCAAAGGCCTAGGGTTTGGCGACGGTCGAAACCATAATAACCTCAAAAACTAGGACTATGTTGGTTCTGCTAATGATCCGGTCTTCTAAGCTGGGATCATCAATCCCTCTTATAAGACTATGCTCTGTCCAAAGACTTTCATCGATCATTCACCTTTACACAACATCATAGCAAATGCCAGGCTGTAAGCCTTGGATGGATCCCTTGACGACTGCCATCTGCTCCACTATACTATCAGACTATACCCAACAAACACGCTATATGACTATCCTGGAGTGCACTAGTATATCAAAGCACAGTGGATAACACCCTTCCCAATGACATCTCAGGTCTAAGGACTATCTCACACTACAAAATCGAAGGACTCTAAGTTCGACAGAACCAGTGAAAACCAGCGAGGAATCCTTGCGGAGTCGTTCAATTCCATACTACCCTTAAGTATAAATCTCCATGCATATATTGACTATCCGGCCATTAACAATGGAACACGTCAATCTCTAATAAAAGTTACTCACACGAACAAGTCTTGACGAGGTCCATAATATCACACCTCTATGACTTGGAACACGTTTTAGGATTACAGTCTTTGAGAGCGTTCCATAGGTATCCGACCGCTCCCCTAACCATAATGTAATTCCTGGGATCTTTATCTATACTAACGTAAGTAAATGACAATAAAGAAGCATACCAAGCAGGTTTGATGCGATTAAAATTATAAGACTGTCATAGTGTTTATGATTCAGTGTTCAAGCCAACAGATGGCTCGTCGGGCATACAATGTTAGGATTATGCCCTCGGATGCCATAGAGCATAGAATGATAGGGTATCTTTCTTGTAATAAACTTATTTATTATTTATAATAAAAGGCATTATTTAGTTTTCACTTAAATCTTATCTGCATATATAAGTAGTGTAAAATGTTTTGTCCATGTTTTCAGTGCAATCCCTCTACTTCCTCTGGGATAGGAAGATTGGCACTAGAGAGATTGATCTTGATTACTTAAACTCGTTCGCAAGTAATATGAAATCTTTAATGGACAAATAAAGACTTAGAACACTTGTACAATCTAAGCTCTGACATAGGAGTGCCAGTCGAACACCATGTGATGGTGGGAGCTTAAGATTGTAGATACATCAGTGGAACTGATATGCTCGAACACGACTCGCATCAGTTTTGTCACATGGGTTTTCACTCTATGACTGTCAATGACAGAACTGATTATGCGTAATAGATACTAGTAAATGACGCACACTCGTTGCGTGTGCATAATAGAAAATTTTTAAATAAATTTCTTTTAGTTAAAGTCAATTTGATAACTATTTTTTGTACCAAAATTAAATAAATAAAACATAAAGAAGATAGTGGGAAAAAAAGGTATGAGAGAGAAAAAGAAAATAAACGTGATATATAAAAGATAATGTGAGAGAAAATAGGGGAGAGAATAAAATTTAGAGGGGGAATGGAGATTATTTGGGAAACTTGTCAAATTTGAGTGGATAAAGGCTTCACCAAAATTTGACAGCCCAAAACAGTTACTCTAAGCCTCTCTAACTTTATATAATAGTATAGATAAGTGAACCTTTGACTTGAAGTATTAGGCTGAAGATGCACTTGTGACGTCAAGTATTTCACTAGAGTAGTTAGACCCAATTCACCCGTTGGTGGGGTCGACCTCAAAATGCGGCTTGATGGGCAAGTGGTAGTCTTAGCTGATATCTAATTTGGGATTTGTTTCCTCATAATTGAATGAGAAAGTACCCTATGTGATTATAGATAAATAGAGATCAAAGTCTTTGGCCAAACCAAAAGAGACGATTGTGCGAGGCACTAAAAGGATCTCAATGATCTTGTATTATTATAATTAATACATATGGTCACGTCCAGTGAGTTTGACATAACCATGACTCTCACTTGACTGGGGAATGTGAACAAAGAGTTTATACTTATATGTTATTTACGATTGGAAGCTTATGGAATGATCCAATCATTCCTTTTTCGTTTGGGCTAAAAGTGGGCCACATGACTGGCTAGGTGTTACCCACTTCCTCTGGATTCCTCTCATTGCCAAACGAAACGAACCTAAAGAGTCGCGCTAAAGGATTGATAAACAAAAATGAAAAGGATTTTCTATTTTATTCTAGGAGATTTAATTTATTGGATAAATTAAATAATTAATTAACAACTCATTGAATGAAATAATCAATTATAAAGACAAGATTAATTATTAATTAATTTCTTACAAAAATAAATTAATGAATTAATTTATCTAATTAATTTGGTTATTTAATTAAATAATTTATTTATTGGATATAATAAATTGTTAATTAAATAGATAATTCAATAAAACAAAAGGAAATCCCGGGCCTAGACTGGGTGTCCATTTGGAGACCTTCTAGGGTAAGTTGGGTGTCTACTTGGATGCCCAACGAGGTCTGTTTTTGTTTGCCTTGATCAATAAGTCAAGTGGTTATAAAAGGACTCCTTGACCTAAAACAAGACACATGAAATCACAACTCTCCTAGAAAAGAAAAGAAGAAAAAACTCCTCCCTCTCTCTATAGCCTCTAGCCATAGGCCTCCATAGTGAAAAATGAGAATTTTTCATCAATCAATCCTTGCGTGATAATTTAGAGACAACGTGTATTCGTTGTTCGGATCAAACTTCAAGGAAAAGTCAAGAAATTCAAGAAGAGTAGATCACACAAGGATTGAAGGATTTGACACGTCAACAATTCGAAAATTAGAGGATGAATTGGATTCTCCTACCACTTCGCTTCAACGGGTAAATCGTTATTTGTTTTAGTGCATATATGTATTAATTGATTGGACTATGTAATCATATAATTCACTTTGGGTTTAAATTTTAAAACTTCCACTGCGTTTATTTGATTTTTCGTGAAACCCAACGTACAACACTATCAATCTCCCACTTGTCCAAGAGCCTACTATTCATGTTCCCATATAGGTCCATCTTCTAGATGACATTTTGAGCAGAGCTCCTACTCAAGGGTTTTGGTAAAAGGGGTTTGCCACGTTTCCGTTGAGTTAAGTTGTTCCACTCGAACGTCGACTCTGATAAAATAATATCTCAGATTATTCATTTCGCCACTAGGTATGTACAGATAGCAGGAGAGACCTTACTCTTTTTCTTAAGAGCTTGCACCCTTATCGATAATCATAGTACATATGTACTTGATAGTCGATTGGTAGAACCTCATCTTTTCATAAGATAGGTTCACATATCTAGATACCTTTTATCGTCAGCATCCTTATGCGTTCTCAACTTTTACTCTTCCATTTGGCATAAAACAAATCCTTTATCGCCACTTAAGTTCATGTCCTAAGACTAGAGATCCTAGCTCCAATTTTCCCATGTTGTTTTTGTTGGGAAATATACATATAGCCCGACTAAGCACAGTAGAAAATTAAAATTTTAGTTTCTAGGATTTAATAAACATGCGAGTTTATTAATCCTACGGTTTTATCACGTATCATAAGCTTGCGCATCTCTACACTAGTTATTTAAAACTTAAATAAAGAAGATCTTACCTTATTCGATTTTTCGCAAAAATCGAAGAGTTTCTTTTTCCTTAACGTAAGCTCCCTAGTGTTAGGAATTTCATGTTAGATGTTTTGATGATGAGAATTAAGAATTTTTGTTAGACCCCAAAATATGTAAGTTTGATTTTAGTAGAAATCATGTATAAGCTTTGAAGCGTTAGATTTGTAATAGGCTTTATAGGCTTCGTTTTGTTTTTATTCTAGATTGTTAGGCTAAGTAGTCTTAGGCTGAGCGTCTGATGAATTCTGAGTGAGCTTATCAGTGGTAAAGTTTGAAGACTCAAGCGCCTAAAGTCTGAATGAAGATGAAGTTTCCAAGAGTCCAAATAACCAGCTATATCAAGCGTTACCTTAAAGGACAGAAGCATTTCAAGGATGGATAAGCGTCTATCAATGATGGATTTCACCTGAATTTATTTACAAGTCCAGAAGGAGTTTAATGCAAATATTCTCAGTGCATTAAGTGCCAACGGGTATTTAATTCAAATGCATTAAATGCTAATAAGAGCATTAAATGTGATAAGCACTTTCAAATGTACGGAGAAGCCACCCTATTGGACTGTCAACTATTCACAGACTGCAGCACCAACTTTTGTGCAGCAGATTTTTAGGAAAAAGGACAAAAGTGGTTCACTCGTGGAAGTGAGAGACACGCGCTTGTGCATGTGTCAAACTGACACTTTTTCCCAGAATGCCTATAAATAGGACTTCAACAACAAGCCAAAATCATCGATCCACTCTAAGCCAAATTGCTGTTGCATTGAAGTCTCATTTCTTAAAATCTCAGAAAAGCCAGAATAGTCAAGTAAACATTCTCCTTGCTTTTCTTCAATTCCTGAGACAGTCAACCAAATATCTCAAACATTCTTTTCGGAGAAAACTACACTACTATTGAGATATTCCCAGTTGTTTGAACTTTATCAAAATCAAACAAATTGTTTAGAAAAATCTCATCCAAGCCTCGCGATCTATGTGAAGTCGAAGTTTGATACTTGCATTATTTTTGGGTGAAGGAAGCAAGAGGATAGAAGTGATTTGGAGCAGAAATCTGTGTGATCAAGGAGATCAAGTCATCAACATCCATCTCTCCCTAATTTGTAGAAGTTTCTGTGTGATTCTTTGAGAACCATCTTAGTGGATTTCCTCCGAGTGTTCAAGGAGAAGAAAGACGTAGTTGGGATTACACCACCCAACGAACCTTACAAATATCGTGTTCTTTGCTTTACAAACATTTTTTATATTATTATATCTTTGTATAAATTTGTTAAGTAAAACTCAATCAAACGCTAAGCAACTAAAATGCTCTCTGTGACGCTAAAGCTTTAAAAAAGGAAGACTCCAAAATCATTCCGCTGTACTAACACTGATTAAAGAAGTGAACGCCTAAATCTATTTGGTTGTAGTATTCAAATCCTAAAATCTAAGTTAACTTTCTAAAAACATTCTTCATTAGACGCTCAGCCGAAGCGTCTATATTTCAAGTAAACGCTTAGTCGAGTGTCTACATTTCAAGCATCCAAAACGTTTTAATACGAATCTTTTTAAAGTCGAAAAAGACTTCAGGGTCTATTCAACCCCCCCCCCCCCTTTTAAACCCTTTCGTATGCCATTTGGGACCAACAAGTGGTATCAGAGCGGATAAAGTTGAAATTTTAAAATTTCCAAGCGTAACAGCTTGTTTAGATCCCTTTTCAAAATTTAGTTGCTTTAATTTGTTTTTCATGGCATTTTCTAAAGTTCCTAATTTGATCGAGTCAAACTATAACTCATGGAAGGTCAAAGGTTTTACATATCTATGTTCATGTGATGACAAAATGTGCGATATTATTTCAGATGGACCAATACAAATTTTGAAGGTTATTACCAGAGCGCCTGGAGCCACGGAAGAAACTCCAGATGGCTATGTTGAGAAGCCTAAACAAGAGTGGTCCACTGATGAGCGTCGAAGAGCAAATTTGGACAATGTTGGTTGAAATGCTTTGTATACAGCTATTGGTGACAACTACAATTTATTTAACAAACTTAAATCATGTAATATCACTAAAGAAATCTGGGATAAGTTGGCCATAATCTGTGGTGGATCATCTCAAATTAAGGAAAATAAGCTCTCCATTGCTAAAGAAAGATTCAACAGCTTTAAGATGTTGCCTAACAAGACCCTAGAGCAATTGGACATAAGATTCACGGCTCTTGTTACGGAACTTACATTGTTGGGAATGGATTTACAAAACAGAGAAATGGTGGTTAAGATTTTCAGAAGTCTACCTAGTAGATTTTTTATGAAGACAACCGCAATGAGAGAATCAAATATGTTGGATCTTTTGAGTCCAGAAGACGCCTTTTCAGAACTCAAGGCATTTGAGTTTGAGTTAAATTCAGCCAGTGATGTTGTGAGTAGTCCGGTAATTGAATCTGGAGCACTTATAGCATCAATCAAGGGTAAATCAGGTAGTAAGGGAAAAGGTTCAGATATCAGTGAGGATGAGGAACTAGCGCTTCTAAATAGTTCAGAAAGTTCTTGAGATATGAAAAAAAAAAGAAATAGTCCTAAGCATCAAGGACACAGTTCATATCAAGCACCTGCTCCAATACATCAACAGTTTCAAGCGCCTCAGTATTCTGTTCCTACATCCCAAGCGCCTGTTCAGTACTAAGCGTCTGCTCAAAATGTCTCAGCGCCAGTGGTCTCAAAACCACACAATGCAAGATTAACAAATGAACAAAAGATGAAAACTAATCTTTGTTATAATTGCAGAAAACCAGGGCACTACCAGGTAAATTGCCCTTATCCAAATGTATCTAAGCCTTCAAGGCAGGATTACTTGGACAGAAATTAATTCAGGAGCAACCTTCGTCAACAAGGTTTGCTAGCGGAATCAGAACAAGCATCCGCACCTGAAGATTTGGAGTCTTCAGAGAAGAGTAGTGATGATGATGAGCTAGTGGATAACTCAGCGCTTATTTGTCTAATGGCCAGAGATGATAAAGCGTCTCCTGAGGTAAACACTAAATTATCTCTTCCTCTTTCTTATGAAGAATTGCTTGACAAAGTCAAAAAATATTATAATGATTGTCAAGTTGCCGCCAAATTATACCAAAATCACTTTGATATTATTTCATCGCTCAAAAGTGATAAAGTGACGCTCAAAGCGGAGTTGCAAGTTCAGCAATAGTGCATTGAGAAAAACCAATCGCTTGAGAGTGAAATAATCCAGTTGAAAAGTGATTCTTGATATGATAGTCAAGAGAGAAGCTGAGCTGATTGCTAGACTTGCTAAATCAGAACAACTCGTCTCATCATTGTCTAAAGTGTCGAGAAAGCAAGACAATGTGACTGAGGTAACAAGATTATTTGGTGAAAAGACCGGTTTAGGATGCAATAAATTCGGTAAACAACTCAACAAATCTAAAGTTATGGAAAACAACAAAGGAAAGGGTGTTTTCTTTGTTAAAGAAGGTTCACAAAGACAAACGCTAAATAAACCAAGCAACAATGGTACGAGGCCAAATGAGAAAGCCAAAGCTGACTCAGGCAAAGAAAAGGCGAAAGCAAATGATTCACAAAGACGGGTTCGTTCAAACGCTCAAAAGGGTAAGGATAAACCTGCCCACTGTGAATCAAGCGCTAAGCGTCCAACATCAAAAGTGCACCCTAAGCCAGTGCCAAGGAAATACCAGCGTCAATATCCACAACGGTCTAGATCATATTATCGCTACTATGATGATTATAACTATGACTATGATTATGATTACTATTATAATCGAGAATATTACTATACACCCAAACAACACACACAACACAATGTGAAAGCCCAGAAGGCCAGTATTCCTACAATGAAGACTAGGCAAATATGGGTTCCTAAAGTTCTAATCCAAACTTACAATGCTACTAATGTTGAAGGACCCAAGAAACAATGGGTACCTAAACAGAAATAGAACTTCCCTTTTGATTATAGGTACCTAGAGCTAAAGCTGATACATCTGTTTGGTACTTCGATAGTGGATCGTCAAGATACATGACTGGTTCCAAAGATCTTCTGATCAACTATCGAGCTGCCAATGGTCCTCAAGTTGTATTTGGTGACAACTCCAAAGGTAAAACCAAAGGTATAGGTACTGTGCATAGAGGGAACATCATGATAAGTGATGTTTATTATGTTGAGGGTCTAAAGCACAATTTATTAAGCATAAGTCAATTTTTTGATAAAGGTTTTGAAGTCATATTCTTAAGTGACTGTTGCTATATAAATGACGCTAAGACTAACTCTACTAAATTGAAAGGTAAAAGAACAAACAATGTATATATATATATATTTTTTTTTTAATAAAATCACCAAGAAGGTGAGGGGGTTAGGCAATGACCCACCAACCTGTAAATACCAAAAAGCCCAAGATCCAATTACATACAAGAAAAGAGCCTAAAGCCCACCAAATATCTATCTAAGCCTATCTAGTGCAAATGGCCGGTTGGGCAAAAACAATGGACAACCCAACCTAATTCCAAAAGAGGCCCAATTAATAACCTATCAACCAAACTAATGTGATTCAATGGATTTACAAAAAAATGGGCAGCCTATTACCTACAAAAAATGGCCCATATGTACAAGCTAAAATTGACCAGAATTGCACATTTAAAACCAAAATAATGCATCTCCAGTAACATCCGAATGCCCAGCTCCAAGATGCAAAAACAGTAGTAGACCCCCTTCTGACTTATAGAAAAATCCAGATCAATCAAAAACGAAATGACGATAAATAACAAACAATGTATATTTGGTAGATTGGGGTTCAACACTTGATAACAACCCAACATGTTTTGTTGCTAAAAATGAATCTAAAATGGGTTGGTTATGGCATAGAAAAATGAATCACCTCAACTTTAAGACAATCTCTCAGCTTTTAAATCTGAATCTTGTAGAGGGATTACCAAAAGGGTCCTTTCATAAGGATCACCTTTGTGACGCTTGTCAAATGGGCAAACAAGTCAAATCATCCTTTAAGAGAAAACCTCATCTATCTACCTCTAGAATACTTGAACTACTTCACATGGATTTGTTTGGACCCGTTCAAACGATCAGTGTGAGCGGTAAAAAGTATACTTTGGTGATAGTGGATGATTTCTCTCGATTTACTTGGGTGGAATTTCTTTCATCCAAAGATGAAACATGTGACAAGTTAACAACGATTATTTGGCAACTTCAAACATTGAAAAATCTTAAGGTTGCAAGAATAGAAGCGATTACGGTATTGAGTTTACTAACAAGGTCGTTGAGAAGTTTTGTGCAGAGAAGGGAATACATCATAAGTATTCAGCTCCCAGAACTCCCCAACAGAATGGTGTTGCTGAGCGCCGAAACAGAACGCTCAAGGAAGCTGCTAGGACAATCTTAGCAGAGTCCAAGCTTGCTCCTAGGTTTTGGGTCGAAGTCAACACTGCCTGTTACACTCAAAACCGTTGCATGATCAACAAACAGCATGGGAAAACTCCATAGGAACTGTGGAAGGGACATATGCCAAATGTCTCATACTTTCATGTCTTTGGTTCTAAATGTTTTATTCATAACAATGGATCCCAAAGCCTAAAGACATTTGATCCTAAAGCGGATGAGGGAATCTTTCTAGGCTACGCCAAGAATGGAAAGAATTTTTGCATCTTAAACAAGATCAAATCGAAGGTTGAAGAATCTATTCATGTTGTTTTTGATGATGCTAACCAAGAACCGAGTAAGGTTAATGTGAATGATGTAGGAGTTGAAGATCTATGTCATCAAGCGTCTAAGATTACAATTGATGATGATAGTGACGACGATGATGAGATCTCAGTGCCACCTCCTAATATTACTCGTGAGGATATTTCGGATAACAATGCAAGATTTGCTGATGATCATGAAGAGAGTGATCATCGAGAGCAAACAAGAATCAGTGAACTTAAAGCGCCTATGCAAGAGGGTAGTCAAGCGTCTGATCGTCAAGCGCCTGTTCAACCTCTTAACCCTTTCCAACCAGATAGACTATGGCTTCATGATCATCCACCTAAGCAGATTATTGGAGATATTGAAGCGCCTGTTAGGACTAGAGCCGCTACATTTAATGAGGCTATGTTCGCAAGCTTTCTATCTCAAATGGAGCCTAAGAAAGTGGATGAAGCGCTAAGCGATCCAAGTTGGATTGAAGCCATGCAAGAAGAACTTAATCAGTTTGAGCGTAGTAAGGTTTGGACACTAGTACCAAGACCAATTCACCAAGGAGTTATTGGAACTGGATGGGTATATAGAAACAAGATGGATGAGAATGACATTGTGATAAGGAACAAGGCCAGACTCGTTGCTCAAGGATATTTCCAAGAAGAGGGAATTAATTTTGATGAGACATATGCTCCTGTCGCCCGTCTTGAAGCAATTCGTATGTTTCTAGCGTATGCAGCGTTCAACAAGTTTACAGTGTATCAAATGGAAGTGAAGAGTGCCTTCCCGAATGGTAAACTCCAAGAAGAAGTATATGTGGAGCAACCACTGGAATTCATCAACAACCATGGTAAGGGTATGGTTTACAAGCTAGACAAAGCACTTTATGGGCTTAAACAAGCACTTAGAGCATGGTATGACACTCTCTCTATTTTCCTTATTGGTAAAGGCTTTTCAAAAGTCAGCGTTGATACAACGTTATTTAAGATTACCAATGATGAGGATATTCTCTTAGTCTAAATTTATGTTGATGATATTATATTTGGTTCTACTAACAAGCGTCTGTGTGAGAAATTTTCAAAAATGATGCAAGAACAATTTGAAATGAGCATGATGGGTGAATTAACTTTTTTCTTAGAATTACAAGTTAAACAACTCCCTAATGGCATATTTATTAATCAAGCTAAATATACAAGAGATATGATTAAGAAGTTTGGTATGGAAAATGCATCATATTCAAAAATTCCAATGAGCCAAATGCTTAAGTTAGATAAAGATGAAAGTGGAAAGAAGGTTGATATCACTAATTATAGAGGTATCATTGGATCACTCCTTTATCTTACTGCTAGTAGACCTGATATAATGTTTTCAGTATGCATGTGTGCACGGTTTCAAGGCGATCCTAAAGAGTCACACTTAATTGCTGCCAAGAAGATCCTTAAATACCTAAAAGGCACACAAAATGTGGGTTTATGGTATGCTAGGGACTCTCCTTTTGAACTAATTGGTTACTCAGATGTAGATTTTGCAGGTTGCAAAATAGATCGTAAGAGTACTAGTGGTACATGTCAATTTCTAGGTGATAGGTTAGTTTCATGGCATAGTAAGAAACAACAATCGACAGCTACCTCCACAGCCGAAGCTGAGTATATAGCTGCAGGAAGTTGCTATGCACAAGTGTTATGGATGAGGCAACAACTTAAAGATTATGGCATAATCCTAGGTCTAATCCCCATTCATTGTGATAACCAAAGTGCTCTAGCCATGACTCAAAACCCTGTTCTTCATTCCAGAACCAAACATATTGACATTAGATACCATTTTCTTCGTGACCATGTTCAAAAGAAAGATATCTCCATGCATTTTATTGGAACTGACAAACAATTAGCAGATATCTTCACCAAAGCGCTCAACGAACCATTTCTCACTTTGAGAAGTGAACTAGGTATGATCGACTTAAACGCTTAATCATTATGCATCATACTTTAGTAGGCATATAATTTAGGGGGAGTCCAAGTTATTTATGTCCAAATTTTTTTTATAGTTTTTACAAGTTATCAAACTTAGGGGGAACCTTAAAATTGTACTTGAAACATATTCCAAGCGTCAATAATTAAAAACTTTCATACGCATAATCATCAACGCTCAGAATTATTTATGCACAATATGTTGACGCTAAAATATAAAAGGATCTTGATTTCAAGCGTCAATATAAATTTAACAACGAGTGGTATCTGTTAAGCGTTGAACCAATTTCATTCAACACTTAATATAAAATTGTTTATAAAACTCATGCATAAGTTTTACAAGCTTCTTGAAGTAGTGGATAGACTCAGCAGTCTATGTTGTACTCTATCTACATGCTTCCATCACATCAAACTGGCGGGTAATCAAAACTTTTCAAAATGGCGGTTCAGAAATAACACGTGTCTATGTACGTGTCAGTGTACCATCAGGTGCGCGTACTACACTCTGAAAATCCCAAACGTTTTTAAAAATTTAACTCGGATGTCAAATCTTTATATATAGGAGTTACAAAATATAGGAGTTACATGGCTGAGATTAAACCACTTTACACGTGTCTACATCTTAGTGAGACGAGAGAACACAAGTTTCAAAATTTTCCTTCTGTGTCATTTAAAACACAATCTTTGCAGAAAATTATTTACTTTACTCTCTGCAAATTTTACTCTCTCTCTCTTTCTCTCCCTTTTTAAAGCAAAAGAAAATCTCAGTTCATCTCTTTACTAAAATGGCACCAAAGAAATCTACTTCTACTTTTACCGAGCCTATCATCAAGGTTACTGAAGGCCTTGTTGTCGATTGGAAATTTCTTTATGAGCAACCTCAGATCAATCTAACTGATATGATGGACATGGTAACCAAGGCTGGGCTCAAAACATTCTTGACTAAGTATTCCTATTTGTTTCCAATGGAATTCGACACCCTCTGGAAAACTGCTAAACTCTCAGCAGACAAGAAGTCTATCTCTTGTCTCATTCCTCTATCCAAGAAGGAGCCACCAAATGAATTTGTTTTGTCTACTGCTTCCATTGCCAAGAACTTCAATCTTCCAAATGAGGGTGATGCATTGGACAGTGTTACTTTAGAACAAATCAAGAATGCATGGATAACTATGAGTGCTTATGACGGAGTATTGACACGCTATAAGCTAACGTGCTTTCGTAGCAAGTGCACTAGTCGTGTGTAGTAATAAGTGGGCGGTAAGTCCGGGTTGTCGAACCTCAGGGACTAGTTATTTAGTTTATGATTTTCGATAACCAAAGGAATTAAAATAGAGATTTAACTAAGCAAGAAGGTAGAAGAACTAAAATGAGAGTAAAGAGGGATTAAACTTCCAATGTGGATGGGTGACTAAGGCTCATGTTCGGGCACGTGTTGCATATTGTTATCCTAAGATCATTACCAATTCATTAGACATACATTGCTATGGTGAAAACTCCTAAGGTAAAGAATAACCGATGTCTCGTGATAAACTCCTATACTTAATTGGTGATTTCCTAAGTATGTCTACCCGGAAATCTAACCACTAAGCATGCATTAAAGAGCTAGAGCTTTCTCGATTAAAATCGAATGACTTTACCTGGGAATCTTTACCTATGTCTAGGGCAATTCCTATTTGGTCAGTGATGTTGTGAAATTCTTGCACCTTAAGTCAATTTTCTCTCGAATAATTCACCTAGGCATGATATCAAACACATGGTGATCAAGCATATGTAAGACATTCAACCACAAAATCACAACACATAGCAATATACGAATTGAAACGGAAAACGATCTTATTATCACAATACTAACAACATGGCCTTCTCATAGCCCTAGTTCAACAATCTAGCTCATAAAACGCATAAGGAAAAAGCTAAGCATAAGATTCATGTTCATAGACAAAGATGAATCTAAAGCTCAGAAACTCCCTATGTTGAATTGATGATCGAATCTTTAATTGGAGGCTTGAATCTCTTCTTTCCCTTCTCTTTTGCTCTTCTAAAGTGATGAAAAGTGAGGTCCCAATCCCAAGAAATCCCCAAAATTCACTTAGAATTTGAACCCCCTCTTCTTCCTTTCATTTTCGGCCTTTATACCTTCAAAACCGCTGTACCGGCGCCCAAGCATGGCCTAAGTGGCGCCTAGGGGTGGTACAGGTGGCCTAAGTGGCTTGGGGAATAACTTGACCGGCGCCTAGGCGTGGATAAGGTGGCACCTAGGGGCCACAGTGCGAAGTCTTAACCGTTTTCTTGTTTTTCAGCGTAAAAATCGTGTTTTCTTCATAACTTTTTCCACGGACCTCGGATGTGGATGATTGAAGTTGCCACGTGAAGCCAAGATGGAGATCTACAACTATTTAGAAGGAAACGTCCTCAAATTCGATTTAAAAATATACTGAAATACTGTGTTTTTGTGCACTTTATGTCGATTATAGTGATTTTCCACCTTTACTCAATAAGCACATAGGTTATACGCATATGTGGCACAAATCAAGCAATAAATGAATCTAAAACATAAATGTAAGGGCTTAAAAATACATAAAAATGACTCTTATCAAGTACCATACAAACAACACTTTGAAAAGAAAGATTTAGTGTCCAAATACCGACTGATGGCTGATTTCTGTAGAAGAATCATAGAATGTCGAGTGGGTACCTTTGATAAAGTAAACCCAGTTCAATTTCAGATGATGACGGAGATACTCCTCAACCTCAGGATAAACTGGAGTGAGTATGCATTTGGAAGGTTTAGAGAGGATGTTTAAGTGCCTCAAACAAACCTTATGGGCTCATTTTGAGTGACCTACTGTACCAATCAAACTGTGTCTATTCGATTGGTCAATCGCTGAATAAGACCAAGATGCTGGGAAGAAGAATTCTAAATAATCTGTTCAATCCTCCCAAGGTTGGTGGTGCTGCTAGACCACTATCTGAGCGTCTGAAAGTACGCGAAGCGTCAGATGAAGAAGCTGAGCGTCTAGTTCCAGAAGAAGCCGTGAAGCGTTATATGAAGAAGCTGAGCGTCCAATTCCAGAAGAAGCCGTGAGGCGTCTGGCTGTTACAAAGAACAGGGCTCCCAGAAAGCCCAAGGCTCAAGTCATTCCTTCTCCTCAAAAGGATGATGAGGACACCGATGAAGATGTAGAGGACAAGATACCTCTCATCACGTGTAGGAAGCTGGAAGGGATTATTAAACAAATAGACTTTGAGGAACCATCTGCCGCTCCTCCCGCTCAAATGCTAAAGCTCGTTGAAGGAGTCAACGTGAAGAAAATTTTCAAGCGTTCAAGGACAAGCAAGCGTCGAGCTGCTCCTGTTCCTGAAGAACCTGAGACTGTTGAGCTAAGCGCTCAAGTTTCTGTTGAGCCAAGCGCTCAAGTTTCTGTTGAGTCAAGCGCTCAAGGTGCTGATGAGACTCGTTCTCAGGGTAAGTTTATTTCTTCCCACAACATTTCCTTTCCGACATCTGCAGAAGATCCTGCTCTTATAGAGGATAGTTCTTGTGTTACAGCTTTAGTTCTAGCTGCTGCTGAAGCATCAACAGACGTCCACCTGGATGTTGAGATGACAAATATTGTGGCCATTGCCAAAGATGTTGCCGCAAAAGCTGCTACAGTCGAAGTAGAGGAACCTGCTCCCAAAGAGGTTCAAGCATCAACTAGTGTTCCGGCTATAACAGAGGCACACACAGAAAGTCAGAGTGTTGCTGAAGACATTACAAAACCAAGGCATTTCTTCAAGCTGGACCCACTAAAGATGATTGATCACTCAATCAATTATATGCGCCCAACGCTAGAAGTAGACTTCATTCCAGCAGGATATAATGAAGAAGGATACATTAATGCTGAGAATGAGGTAGCCTCGCTAATTGACATCGACAATCAGATCAGGGATATAGTGTTCAACAGTGAGCTGACAGAAATTGAGGAGAAATACTATCTGGCAGTTCAACTCGGTAAAACTCCTGATCAGATACCGTCTTCAGTTATTCTTCAACAAGACAGACAAGGAGGCAGAACTCCTAAGTGTGATGTGGATCTGGCTTACTATCTAGACTATGGGCACAACAAGTCAACCGATTTTGCTCTAAGGGACTACAACATCAGAGTGTATGATC
The DNA here is from genome assembly GCA_019426215.1 of Buddleja alternifolia. NCBI lineage: Eukaryota > Viridiplantae > Streptophyta > Magnoliopsida > Lamiales > Scrophulariaceae > Buddleja > Buddleja alternifolia. Next base: position 16,462,898 of record CM033403.1, read on the forward strand.
CTTTTCGCCCAACCTTTCTCAATCCGTCTGAAGCCATTTTGAACAGAGAAGGCTACACACATTTTCCTCTCATAGCAAACAGTGAAGAGAACTTGAATTCTGCCAATCCACTTCTACTGTGGAAGATAAAGGAATTCACGCCGGTGAGCGTCTAGCATCTCTCACAGATGTGATCCAGATTGAGGCTGATGCATATTTTGATAGCGTCTGGAATGCTAACTATCAAACTGATAGATATCGCTTTGAATCTATCAGAGATATTCATCATGAAGGCGTTAGAGCTATGATTAACGCTGGGACAGATTACTATATGGCCGAGGTAAACTGGGCTGAAGCGTATGTGGGTCATAGATACACTTTTCCGGAGTTAGTTCAAGCTCCTCATTTATTTGGCATAGGCATGCATGACAAGAAGCGTCAGTTTGCCAAGTATTGCCTTAAGAAGCGTCAACTGAGAGTTGGACCTGTTCTCAAGCTCCCACTAGTTTGACATCAAATTGAGCAGTGTTTGAGTCAAGAGCTTCACAGACTATCCATTACTCTTCTTCACTTAAACGCTAATACATCAACCAGTGGCAGTACTTTAATATCTAGCTTGAATTTTGCTCCAAGCCACTGCGATGATAACTTCAACATGATGGTGAAGATTATGACTCCCCTATCTCTTTTCGACAGACTCTTCAAGGCCAATCTCAGAAACTGATACGGTTCAATAATCTACCCCTTTCGAGGATATCCCTTGCTTCCGTCTATTCACCAAGAGGTACTCAGTCACTATGAGTTTGTCCTTTCTTTGCTGGAAAGAAATCAGGGACTGAATCAGGCTATATATCCTTATCTGGAAGAGTATTATAATTCGTATGTTCCTGAATCTCAACATCTTCAAAGTCTTCCAACAGACAGGTTGATTGGATTCTCTAGGAATTACTGCCCATATGCGATTTTCTCTATCTGCCAAGCGCCATCCAAAATCTTTCCAAATCATGTGCTGGATATCATTGGTCCAATGTGCATCGGGGCCATAGATAGTCCCCTTCGCACATTTATTCAAGGGACCTGCATCTCTCGTTCCAGGCTGACTGAACTTCTGGAAACTGCTTCAGATTCCTATGCTACTCTCACCTCTTGGAACTTCCAATTTGATGACTTTCGTCAAGCGGAGTCAGTGATTGAGGAAGCACCTGCCAAGTTGGTTGAAGAATCCATACCAGCGTCCACTTCAAAAGTTGCAAGTCTTCCAGCGTCTGCTGAAGAACCAGTTCAAGCGTCTCCACCAGAGTATATTCCTGACGCTCCTGAACTCGTTGATTTGTTGCTACTGATACTGCTGAGGATCTTCAAACTGATGTACGAGGTACAATTTTTGATCATGCATATCAAGCTCCCCTTGACTCACTCAAGCATACATCCAGATTCAAGCGACCGGCTCCTCAAGCTGTTCCATCAGATGTGGGTCAAGCGTTTGAACCTTTGCTGAAATCTATCTTAGAGGAGATGAGCAATCAAGCTACTCAAAATGAAGAATCCCTCCTCTGGATTAAGACAGATCTGGCGAAGATTGAATCTCAAATCATGAACGCTCAAATAGGTCATATGAAACGTTCTGCTCAAGCGGCTGTTGATGAGTGTCGTAGAGAATTTCAAGGGATGAATGATGCTACCAACGCTAAGCTTCTCGCAATGAACGAACAGTTCGACAAGCATTTTAATGATATACAGCTTCATTGTCTCAGATTGCCTCTCAAGTTAGTCTACTCACAGAACATTTTCTGAAGGCTGATGATGGCAATAAGGGGGAAGAGAAGAGAAAAGGAGAGAACAAAAGAGCGTCCGGTTCAAGAGCTCAAGATCCTCCTCCGCCGCCGAAGCGTCAGCAATTATCTACTCTTTCTGAGTCAAGACTCCCATCTTGGATACCTGCTTATGGAGTAAGTGATTCTGCAGGAGCGCCTAGTAGAACGCTAAGAGAACCTCCACTAGAACTCTATCCAAATCTACCAATACCTACTAGAGCACGGCTTGAATAGTTTGACATTCCTCTTTAAAGAGCATCTATTCCTAAACCTACAGATCCAAGAATCTTAGCTGAAGAGAGGCAGATGACTGACTTCAACCCAACTTTCAGAATTTGCTAAAGGTATATGGGTATTGATCCGACTGAATGGGACAGACACTTCGTAGCTTTCAAGAAGAGACAAAAGGAAGAGAATAAGCTTATAATAAACAAAGATCATGAAGCGATGATGACTTTGGAAGATAGCCTAACTGAAGCTATTCGAGCTAAAATGCCTAAGCGATACATCGTTAGATCAAGTTGTTAAGACTTCCTGATTTGCATTATCTATATTCTTGTCTCTTATGAAATTTTTGTTTAGTTGTAAAAATGCTTGTAATCATTGACATATATCAAATGCATTTTTCAGCTGAAATAACTCGTTGAAGCGTAACTAACATCAACTAACCTTATCTAACCAAAGCTAACTTTTATTTTGGCTGTCTAACTTTTGAACTATAAAAGAGTAAGTATTGCAATCATCAAAAAGGAGGAAATTGTTAGGAATTTCATGTTAGATGTTTTGATGATGACAATTAGGAATTTATGTTAGACCCCAAAATTTGTAAGTTTGATTTTAGTAGAAATCATGTATAAGCTTTGAAGCGTTAGATTTGTAATAAGCTTTATAGGCTTCGTTTTGTTTTTATTCTAGATTGTTAGGCTAAGTAATCTTAGGCTGAGCGTCTGATGAATTCTGGGTGAGCTTATCAGCGGTAAAGTTTGAAGACTCAAGCGCCTGAAGTCTGAATGAAGATGAAGTTTCCAAGCGTCCAAATAACCAGCTATATCAAGTGTCACCTTATAGGACATAAGCAATTCAAGGATGGATAAGCGTCTATCAATGATGGATTTCACCTTAATTTATTTACAAGTCCAGAAGGAGTTTAATGCAAATATTCTCAGTGCATTAAGTGCCAACGGGCATTTAATTCAAATGCATTAAATGCTGATAAGAGCATTAAATGTGATAAGCACTTTTAGACGTACGGAGAAGCCACCCTATTGGACTGTCAACTATTCACAGACTGCAGCACCAACTTTTGTGCAACAGATTTTCAGGAAAAAGGACAAAAGTGGTTCACTCGCGGAAGTGAGAGACACGCTCCTGTGCATGTGTCAACCGGACACTTTTTTCAAGAATGCCTATAAATAAGACTTCAACAACAAGCCAAAATCATCGATCCACTCTAAGCCAGATTGCTGTTGCATTGAAGTCTCATTCCTTAAAATCTCAGCAAAGCCAGAATATTCAAGTAAACATTCTCCTTGCTTTTCTTCAATTCCTGAGACAGTCAACCAAATATCTCAAACATTCTTTTCGGAGAAACCTACACTACTATTGAGATATTCCCAGTTGTTTGAACTTTATCAAAATCAAACAAATCATTTAGAAAAACCTCATCCAAGCCTCGCGATCTGTGTGAAGTCGAAGTTGGATACTTGCCTTATTTCTGGGTGAAAGAAGCAAGAGGATAGAAGTGATTTGGACCAGAAATCTGTGTGATCAAGGAGCTCAAGTCATCAACATCCATCTCTCCCTAATTTGTAGAAGTTTCAGTATGATTCTTTGAGAACCATCTTAGTAGATTGCCTCCGAGTCTTCAAGGAGAAGAAGGACGTAGTTGGGATTACACCACCCAACAAACCTTACAAATATCGTGTTCTTTACTTTACAGCCATTTTTCATATTATTATATCTTTGTATAAATCTGTTAAGTAAAACTCAATCAAATGCTAAGCAACTAAAATACTTTCTGCGACGCTAAAGCTTTAAAAAAGGAAGACTCCAAAATCATTTCGCTATGCTAACACTGATTAAAGAAGTGAACGCTTAAACCTATTTGGTTGTAGTATTCAAATCCTAAAATCTAAGTTAAATTTCTAAAACTAGTCTTCATTAGACGCTCAGCCGAAGCGTCTATATTTCAACTAAATGCTTAGTCGAGCGTCTACATTTCAAGCGTCCAAAATGTTTTAATACAAATCTTTTTAAAGTCGAGAAAGACTTCAGGGTCTATTCAACCTGCCCCCCTTTAGACCCTTTCGTATGCCACTTGGGACCAACACTTAGCTTGCTCCTCGTTCCTTGAATCAACTCCTTCGTTTTTTATCTTTGATGAAGATTTCGAATTCCTCCACCAAAACGCATTTGATCGGATTCTTGATTCGCTTCAGAGACCCAAGTGTTTCTCCTCTAAAGTTGATCCACACCCCAGATACCCACTCGGTTATAATCTTTAGCTAGGTTAATCTATAAATGTTGATTCTAACTTTAATGAATAGTGTATGGGATTAAGGTAAAAGCAAAATTACTTCTCTAAGTGGTTTTGGAAGAATTCTTGAATTCAAGATCTTAATGAATGATTAAGAACTCAAGAACTTGTATGTGGAGAGAGAGAAACGAGAAACGAAAACTTTTGGCTTGTGAAGCTCTATGATTTTCAATTCATACTAGTCCTATTTATAGAACTATGTTCTTGCAATTCTTTCCCATGTAGAACTCTTCTACATTAAATCTTTTCCAGGTAGGAATAGAAGACTAATTAATTCTCAAATAGAACTCTTGTATTTTAATTAGTTTTCTTTCTTGACACGTGACACGAAAATCCTTACGTATTTGCACAGCAAGTGGACTGGTCGTGTGTAGTAATAAAGTGGATTTTTTAAGTCCAGGATGTCGAACCCACAGAGACTCGTATTTTAACTTAACAAGTTAAAAGCAATTAAAATTAAATCAAAAGAGGATGATTAATTGACAATGAAAAAGTGAAAACGATACTTGACAAATTGATTAAGATTCTTATGTGAGAAAGCAACTAAGGCACATGCTTCAACCGTTATTACTCGTTAATATATATGAGTGATTATTCGAATTATTAGACTACTATTGCTTTGGTGGAAAAAACCTTAATTAATTACTACCCGATCTCTCGGCCGTAATAATGCTATGATCACGTGACGGTTCTCTAAATAATTCTATCCGAGAATCAAATCATTAACCATGCATTCACGTTTTAGAATTTCCCCGGATAAATCTGGCTAACTGCACCCGGGAATCTATATCTATCCCTAGGAGCAATTTCTCATGTTTTTCGGATGATGTGATGATTTCTTTGAACCCTAACTTATATTCTCTCGAATGAATAAACTAGGCTAATTAGCAAGCATATGGTGATCAAACATATGATTGGAATTAAAGCACAAAATCAATACACAAAGCAATAATAGAATTAAGACGAACAATCAATTCATATATATAAACTCATAAAATTAGCATTCACATGGCCTTAGGTAAAGTAAATTAGTTCATACTCATAATTGGAAAAACAACTAAAATCGTAGAATTATTCATAAACAAATAATCTAGAAAATAAAATTCTCCCTATTACGAATTGATGAATTCGTGTAGAATCGTCGTTCTCTTCGTCTTGCTCGTTTCTTGGCTCCAAACTCTCTTCCAAAGCTGAAAATTTCGAACCCTAATGATGTTGGAAGAGGATGTATTTATAGATGATGATCTCCAGGTCTCCTAGTTGAATTAGGAATGAAAACTTTCCAAAACTCGTCCAGCCGCCTCTCACATCCGGACTGCATTTTTCCCACGTACGTACGTTGACCAGTCAACGTCCGGACTGCGTTTTGGCCACGTCTGGACTGTGAATGCAGTGTAGAAAATTTTTGTGTTTTTCGGCTCCTTTCGCTCGATTGTTAGGTTTTTACCCCTGTACTCATTTAACAAACATATCAAAGCCACATGTGGTAAAAATCACTCATAATCGACTCTAAATCAAACAATTATCGGGCCCTAAAACACGTAAAACTCAAGCTTATCAACACCCCCAAACTAAACATTGATCGTCCCCGAGCAATTTAAACAAAAAGAAAACTAAGACTTACACAACACCACGATAAAGAAAGAAAAAAAAAACAAAAAAAACAAAACAAAGCTCACTTTCGTAGAAATCACGATTGCATTTAGCGTATGCAACAAGCCGTTAAACCTCAATTTTACCAAAGGAGGACGAGTGTTGTCTCGTGAGGGTTTGCAGATGATATACCCATAAAATCCAACCAAATTTCAGCCCTTTTATCAACACAAATCAACTTAATCAACAAGAAAACAATGGCATAGAAATCGACCATTAAAGCTCACAATTATATACACATATCAAAGACTCGCTCATGTTACACCTTGACTTGAATAAAAACCTCTAAAGGGTGTAGTGATTGTAAGTCTAAGGCATTTTACTCAAGTGGCATCCTTACCAAATTTCAGATTTTCTCCCATATCCATTAACCTTCGATCAATCCTAAAGCACAAGCATCATCAAAGTCAAAAATGACATCTTTCTTAAGTAAAGTAGAAAGTGGTTTAGAAATTTTGGAAAAATTTGAAATGAAAAGCCAATAGAATCTCGCATGTCCTAAGAAGCTTCTCACAGCCTTGACCGTGGTAGGTGGTGGAAGATTGGCTATCACTTCGATTTTTGCACTATCCACTTCAATTCCCTTTTGGGAGATCTTATGCCCTACCACTATCCCCTCTTGTACCATGAAATGGCACTTTTCCCAACTGAGGACCAGGTCGGTGTCCTCACATCTCTGTAAAATAAGGGTTAGGTGCTGCAAACAAGCATCATATGTAGAGCCAAAAACCGAAAAATCATTCATGAATATTTCAAGAAAGGTTTCCACCATGTCATGAAAGATAGCAACCATACATCTTTGAAACGTAGCGGGCGCATTACATATTCCAAAAGACATTCTTCTATAAGCAAAAGTGCCATAAGGACAAGTAAAAGTAGTTTTTTCTTGATCCTCGGGTGCAATGGCAATTTGATTATATCCGGAGTACCCATCTAAAAAGCAATAGAACTCATGCCCGACTATTCTTTCTAACATTTGATCGACGAAGGGGAGGGGGAAATGGTCTTTTCGAGTATACTCATTTAATTTACGATAATCAATGCAAACTCGAAAGCCGGTAACTACTCTAGACGGAATCAATTCATTGTTATCGTTAAGAATTACCGTCGTACCTCCCTTCTTTGGCACCACTTGGGTGGGACTTCCCCATGGGCTGTCGGAGATAGGAAATATGATGCCCGCATCTAGAAGTTTGATCACTTCTTTCTTTACCACTTCTTGGATTTGAGGATTGGACCTCCTTTGTGGTTGAATGGTCAGTTTAGCATCTTCTTCCATCAATATTTTGTGCTTGCAAATAGCCGGACTAATCCCTTTTATATCCGCTATCTTCCACCCAAAAGCACATTTGTGAGATTTCAACACCTTCATTAATTGTGCCTCTTGTTGTCCTGAAAGAGAAGAAGAAATAATTAATGGAAGCGTTTCGTTATCGTTCAAATAAATGTACTTAATATGTGAAGGTAAAGGTTTGAGTTCAAGAGTGGGAGGTTCTTCGATGGAGGGTCGGATGGCTCCCGACAATGGTCTATCAATTCTTATGAAGCCTTTTGAGTGATAGGACGATTTGCTTTCCAAGCTAAAGGCATGTTCCACTTGTTCTTCACCTCTCAATTCCACTTGGATGACTTCCTTGAGGGATTGTTCTAGTGGAGTTTCGATTATGTTCCTCAGAAAATGCTTAACAATTAAAGAGTCAAAAGTATTAACACGAAAGCAAGAATCATGATCGCGGGGATGCTTGAAAACTTTATAAACGTCGAATGTGATCTTTTCGTCCCCCACATTCAAAGTTAGCTTACCGTTCACAATGTCAATTACCGCCTTACCGGTGGCTAGGAATGGTCTTCCTAGGATCAAGGGAACCTCAACATCTTCCTCCATGTCAAGTACCACGAAGTCAACCGGGAAATAGAATTTGTCGACTCGGACAATAACGTCTTCGATTATCCCCTTTGGCCTCTTGATTGATCTATCGGCAAGTTGGAGGCTCATTGATGTTGGTTTGGGATTGCCAAGACCTAGCTTTTTGAAGAGAGAATATGGGAGGAGGTTGATACTAGCCCCCGAATCACATAGAACCTTTTCGAAAGATAAGGGCCCGATAGTGCAAGGTATAGTCAGACTTCCCGGGTCCTTCAGTTTTCGAGGCAATTTGTTGAGTAAAACGGCGAAGCACTCTTCGGTGAGACAAACCGTTTCGTTTTCCTCCCACTTTTGCTTGTTGGATAAAATATCCTTGAAGATCTTGACATAGTTTGGCATTTGGAGGATGACATCAATGAATGGAATGTTTATTCGAACCTCTCGAAGAAGTGCCAATATACGAAGAAAACTCGGATCCATCTCCTTCTTTTTTTTCTTCTGTGCATTTGGAAAAGGAAGACGGATCTCAATGGGAGAAGGAGGCGTTGGAGTTGAAGAACTAGGGCCGAAAGAAACAGGAGGTGGCGCCTGGGCGCTGATGTCGGCGCCTAAGCGTGGTGTGGTAGGCTCCTGGGCGTCGACATGAGAGCGCTCGGGCGTCGTCTGCAGTGACACCTTTTCCTGACTCGGTGTGGACGGCGCCTGAGCGTCGCCTGACTCGCGCCTAGGTGTGGGCAAAAGTGTTGCATCATTTTCCAACTGCTTCCCACTTCTCAAAGCGATGGCATGGCATTGTTCTTTCGGGTTGTTCTCCGTGTCACTTGGTAGAGTGCCCGGGGCTCTTCCATTCACCGCAAAGGATATTTGACCCATTTGTGTTCTCATATTCTTCATCTCCATGAACATATCCTTCATCATATTACGGAGTTCATTTATCGACGTATCCGATTTCTTTATATGATCATCAAGTCGCTCGTCGATCGTGGGCGGTCTTACGTGCCCTTGCCCTTGCACATTCAGATTGCCTTGCCTCGAAGGTGGGTTGTTAAAAGGAAGCCTCAGTTGTTGGTTGTTGAAAGGAGGTCTCGGGGGTTGATAAATGCCCAGTTGTGCATTTTGTGCGGGGTTTGGCCTCTTTGGGAAGTTTTTGGGTACGTGAAAGTTCAATTGGTGCCAGTTATGATTCCCAACAAAATTTACATCTACAACCTCCGGTTCCGGGCCAACCACTTCTTCTAATTCTTGCACACAAGCAACCCTTCGATTTGGTGGAGGAAGCTCATCTTCATCCTCGGGGTAAAGTTCATCCTCCCTAGCCATTTGCCAAGCTTAATCCACACGGTCCTACTATCAAGACCCAAAAGGTCACCACTGGCGCCCGCATTGAGTCGGTGCCAAATCCGAGATCGGACTCCATTATAGAAATGTTGCACTTGCTCGTCTCGGATATAATTGTGATCGGGGTACTTCTGTAGCATACCCTTGTACCTTGCCCATGCGGATGCTAAAGACTCGTGCCTTGTTTGTTGATCTCACTTCTAAGCTCGTTGATTTTTGACGGAGGGAAGAATTTGTTAAGAAACTCATCTACTTGATCATCCCATGTTCCAATTGATTGTGGGGGCAATGACTTGTACCAAAGAGTCGCCTCATCCTTCAAAGAGAAATGAAATAATCGGAGGCAGATGGCATCAAGATCTCGTGGGTTAAATTACAGAGTAGATATCACATTCTCGAAGTGATCGAGGTGGTCATGAGGGAAATCTCTCGAGTCACCATAAAACGGCTCCGCTTGAACCATCCCGAACATATGAGAAGGAATGTGAAAATGTGGAGTAGCAATGTCCGGGAAGATAACGGGTCCCGGTGTAGTGTGTACCCAGGGTGGTTGATTACCACGAACCGATAGAGGAGGTGGTGGAGGTGCCGGTTGCATAGCTTGAAACAGATTTTGCAACCACTCCCTATTCTCCGGAAGATTCATATCCGGAAAGTTCCCATTCGGATTAGGATTGAAATTGTGGACCATTTCTCGAGCTCGTCTACTAGCCCGAAGAACACGTTCTATCTTGGGCTCAAAATCGAATAGGGGCTCGTTGGAGGAGCGGGTCATGCACCACAAATCAAACTATCAATTAAGCACAAGAAACAAAAATTAGACAAATATGAAAATAATAAAAGCAAGAAATAAATGAAAAACTAAGAATTATGAAAACGTAAAATAAAATCAAAAACTAAAAAAAAAACAAGTCCCCGGCAACGGCGCCAAAAACTTGACACGCTAGAACCTAACGTGCTTGGATAGCAAGTGTACGAGTCGTGGTAGTAATAAAAGTGAACAAAATAAGTCGAGGTTGTCGAACCACGGAGACTTGGATTTTAGCTTTAGATTTTCAATAAAAGAAAAGACAATTAAAGTAACGTGCAAGAATTGATTGAATAAACGAAGGATGAAAGAGGAAACGAACTCTATATTAAAACTCACGTATGATAAAATGACTAAGGCACATGCTACAACCGAATTTACTCATCAATATATATGGGTTACTCCTCGAATTACTAGACTCCTATTGCTTTGGTGGAAACTCCTTAGTTAACTATTACCCGATGTCTTGGCTCATAATAATCCTATGATTAATTGACGTTTCTCTAAATATGTCTATCCGAGAATCTAATCAATAACCACGCATTAACGTTCTAGAGTTTCCCCGGATAAATCCGGCTAACAGCACCCGGAAATCTTTACCTATTTCTAGGGGCAATTCCACATTAGTTTCGGATGATGTGTTAATTCCCTTGAACCCTAACCTATCTTCTCTCGAACGACTAGATTAGGCAAGATAGCAAGCATATGGTGATCAAGCACATGATTGGAATGAAAGCATAGAATTAACACACAAAGCAATAGGAGAATTAATACAAATATCACTTCATATATATTGACTCATAAATTCGGCCTTCACATGGCCTTAGTTCTACAAAATTAGCTCATCATCAATAGCTCATGAAGATCTAGAACAATCATATACATAATTATCAACATAAACATGTAATGAAGGCAAGTAAAACTCCCTAAAGCTTCGTTGATGATGAATCCTAGTTTGAACTTCAATATCTAGCTTAATCCCCCTTCTTCTCCTTCAAAGATTGATGAATTTGTGGCTCAAAATCCCAGAAAAATGCCTTCAATCCCCAGGAATCCGAACCCCTCTTCATTGCTGAAATCTGGCTTTTATACACTTGAAAAACGGTTACGCCGGCGGCTAGGCTCGGACTGTGTGGCGCCTAGGCGCGGCCTACGTGGAGTATCTTTCTTGGAGGATAAGTCCAGCGGCGCCCAGGCGTGGTGACAACGGCGCTCGGCCGCGGATAAGACGGCGCCTAGGCGCGGGTAATTCGGCGCCTAGGCGTGGACAACAGGATGCTAAACTTACTGCTTCTTGCTCGGCGCCCGGGCGTGGTCATATTGGTGCCTGGGCGTGGTCAACAGGCTTGATGTATCATTTTTCGCCCTTTTCTTCGTGTGCTCTCGATTATCACCTGAAATCACTTAACACCCCGTTTAAACACAAATGTGGCATGATTTAGGCAATAAATAAATCCAAAAATGTCAGATCACAGGCTTAAAAACATGTAAGAACACCTCTTATCAACCCCCCCAAACCTATCAATTGCTCGACCCCGAGCAATAAGCTATAGGATAGGAAAAACATCATCGAACACGGAAGAAACAGAAAAAAAAACTTCCTAACTCACTTTCGTGAAGTACATGGTTGCATTTAGCGAATGCAACAAGCCTTTGAACCCTTGAGTTACCTCAAAGGATGAGTTATAGTCTCGTGAGGGTTTGCATACGATATACCCACAAAATCTACGAATTTTCAACCACACTCAAACAACGCAAATCAATATGATTAATAATAAAGCAATGTCATGAATTCGTCTGTTTAAGCTCAAGAATACATATATATACACGTCACATACTTGCTCATGTTACGCCTTAACCTTGAAAAAACCATCCTAAGGGTGTGGTGTGATAATCTAAGGTATTATAATCGAGTGGCATTCTAATCATTTTTCAAGCATTAATCCCATATCTTATTGACTTTCGATTAGACACACGACATGAGAATTGAAGAAAACTTCATAGCCACTTAGAATTTCATCAATTTATCCACTTTAGGCTTTAACTTATGCAACTTTCAACTTAAAACATTAGAGGTTAGACCATGTGCAATGTTCGGTTCTCTTAAGCTTTCTATAACACCCTTGTAACGAGATTTGAGCCAATAACTCCCAAACCGGACGATTTTAGGGTATTAAGTGTAGAGACACTCCTAAGGGCTTAATCACTCGAGTGCCAAAGGCCACAAAACCAAACTAGGTCCTTATTCTCTTTACACTTTCATTGGCTTGAGCATAGCTCAAATTAGCTTAATAGTACAGTATTCTAAGCATGGTACAAAGACATACCAATTTTATTAAGCCTGACTTTTAAACGGTATTCTATTAATAGTTCAGTATTCTATTAAGACATACCAATAGTACAGTATTCTATTAAGCCTGACTTTTGCAGTCATACCAATTTTCAACCTCTTTATTCTTTTTAAGAAAACAAAGACATTCTCAACTCATAACACATGTGAAACATCTAAGTTGATATTTTCGGGATCAAGCCTTTAAGTGTTTCAAAATGGGTATCCACTCAACTCCTCTACCCTCGACTTATGTGCGCATGTGAATTATCTTAAGGACAATCTTATCTTGTTTAGGGTCCCTTGAGCAAGGAAACAATGTGTATAGTTTATTTAAGTCCAAATTGATAGAGAAAAGATGCCATTGATTTAACTTAATCAATCTCAATGCATTAATTGAAGGGTATACAATCCTACCAATTTTTTTTTTTTAAAGATGCTTAAAAAAAGGCACATTATCACTTGTAGAGGTACAACCGTCTCCCCCCCAAACTTGGACAGAAAATAGAGCATAAATAATCATGACAATAATGGATCGATTATACCCCCCCCCCCAAACTTGGAACAAACATTGTCCCCAATGTTCGAAAATAAAAGAGGAGAGTACACGTCACCATAATGGGATGCTGAAAAACAAACCCGAGTTGTCCAATCAGAGTCTGTCCAAAGTTTGGCGATAGCTACTCGGGCGAAAGAAAGCCTCACATGCGGATATCCACTGAGCGGCGCCTAGGCGCGCGTATGACAACGCCCAAGCGCCGTAAGCTGGGATGAAATTTGATCATCTGACTTCAATCCACGCCTGGGCGTGGGATGTGCGGCGCTCGGAAGACAGTGAAGAATGTTGAAAACTGGGAAGTCGGCGCTTAGGCATGGACTATACGACGCCTAGGCGTGGTCATCAGACAGTTTGAAATCCATTTCCTGTGAAAAATAAGAAAAAGAAAAGGCTGAATACAAACTAACACAAACGAAACAAAAGAAGATAAAACAAACTAACTAAAAAAAATGCAAAGAAAAAGATGGGAAAGGAAAGAGAGCTTGGGTTGCCTCCCAAGAAGCGCTAGTTTATAGTCGTTAGCTCGACTCGTGATGAAGAATTATGGAGGATCTCGGAGGAGGAGGGACACTTTGTCCCTTAGTCCATCAGTCCCGATATACGGTTTCAATTGTTGAGCATTGGTCATGAACGTTTGCCCTTTGTCCGTTGTGAGCTCAACGGCACCCGATGGATAGACATGGGAAATCAATAATGGACCCGACCACCGTGACTTAAGCTTCCCGGGAAAGAGTCAGAGTCGAGAGTTGTAGAGTAGAACTCTCTCTCCTTCATGGAACTCGCGGGGAATGATGTGCTTATCGTGCCACGTTTTTGTTCGTTCCTTGTAAAGTTTGGCATTCTCATTAGCTTGGTGGCGCCATTCCTCGAGCTCATGCAATTGGAGCAATCGATTTGTACCTACAAGTATAGAGTCAAAATTTTGAAATTTAACAGCCCAAAAAGCATGTTGCTCAAGCTCAACCGGTAGGTGACATGCTTTACCAAAAATGAGGCAATACGGGGACATGCCAATTGGGGTTTTAAACGAGGTCCTATAAGCCCATAAGGCGTCATCTAGCTTTAGAGACCAATCTTTCCTAGATGCATTGACCGTTTTTTCAAGAATGCGTTTAATCTCCCTATTAGACACTTCCACTTGTCCACTCGTTTGAGGGTGATAGGGAGTTCATATCTTATGCCTTACCCCATACTTGTTCAATAAGTGTTCGAATTGCTTGTTGCAAAAATGGGTGCCCCCGTCACTAACGATAGCCCTAGGTATTCCAAAATGAGTGAAAATTCTTTTCCGTAAAAATCGAGTAACCACCCGAGCATCGTTAGTGGGCAAAGCCTCGGCTTCAACCCATTTTGAGACATAGTCAACCGCAACGAGAATATACTTATTGGAACAAGAACTAGGAAAAGGTCCCATGAAATAAATATCCCAAACATCAAATAACTCACACTCAAGCATGCTATTCAAAGGCATTTCATGTCTTTTAGAGATATTACCTGTTCTTTGACACCTATCACAAGATCGGACATACAAAAATGCATCTTTAGAGAGGGTGGGCCAAAAGAAACCTGATTGAAGCACCTTAGCCACTGTTTTAGAAGGCCCGAAATGGCCACCTACCGACATGTCATGGCAATGAGCTAGAACCGATGCTATTTCCTCCTCGGGAACAGATCTCCAAATGAGGCCATCTGCACAAATCTTGAATAGATATGGTTCATCCCACAAATATTGCTTCACATCAAATAAGAATTTCTTCTTTTGATGATAAGTAATATCCGGAGAAAGAACTCCCTTGACAAGATAATTAGCAAAATTTTCATATCAAGGAGTTGGGTCATCACATATAGCAAATAAGTGTTCATTGGGAAACTCTTCTCTAATTGGTGTATCATGCAAGGGTTCAGGATTAGGGGCCTCTATCCTAGACAAATGATCGGCGACTACATTCTCTACTCCTTTTTTATCTTTGATTTCGAGGTCAAATTCCTAGCATCCTTTTTGGCAAGCAAGTACTTTAGTGCGGAGTGATCGGTGTACACAATTACTTTGTTCAAAACGAGATAGGAATGGAATTTGTCAAACGCAAATACTATAGCTAGTAACTCTTTTTCCGTGGTTGCATAATTCATTTGTGCATCATTGAGAGTCTTAATAGCATAATAGATGGTTCGAAATACCTTTTCCTTTCATTGGCCAAGTACCGCACCAACCGCAGTGTCACTTGCATCACACATCAACTCGAAAGGTAAGCTCCAATCCGGAGGTGCCATGATGGGGGCGGAAATCAACCGTTCCTTCAAAGTGAGGAATGCCTGCACACAAGCATCATCAAAGTCAAAACAGCATCTTTCATAAGTAAAGTAGAAAGTGGTTTAGAAATTTTGGCAAAATTTGAAATGAAACGCCGATAGAATCCCGCATGTCCTAAGAAGCTTCTCACAGCCATGACCATGGTAGGTGGTGGAAGATTCGCTATCACTTCGATTTTTGCTCTATCCATTTCAATTCCCTTTTGGGAGATCTTATGCCCTAACACTATCGCCTCTCATACCATGAAATGGCACTTTTCCCAATTGAGGACCAGGTCGGTGTCCTCACATCTCTGTAAAACAAGGGTTAGGTGGTGCAAACAAGCATCATATGTAGAGCCAAAAACCGAAAAATCATCCATGAATATTTCAAGAAAGGTTTCCACCATGTCATGAAAGATAGCAACCATATATCTTTCAAACGTAGCGGGCGCATTACATAATCCAAAAGGCATTCGTCTATAAGCAAAAGTGTCATAAGGACAAGTAAAAGTAGTTTTTTCTTGATCCTCGGGTGCAATGGCAATTTGATTATATCCGGAGTACCCATCTAAAAACCAATAGAACTCATACCCGGCTATTCTTTCTAACATTTGATCGACGAAGGGGAGGGGGAAATGGTCTTTTCGAGTATACTCATTTAATTTACGATAATCAATGCAAACTCGAAAGCCGATAACTACTCTAGACGGAATCAATTCATTGTTATCATTAAGAATTACCGTCGTACCTCCCTTCTTTGGCACCACTTGGGTGGGACTTACCCATGGGCTGTCGGAGATAGGAAATATGATGCCCGCATCTAGAAGTTTGATCACTTCTTTCTTCACCACTTCTTGGATTTGAGGATTGGACCTCCTTTGTGGTTGAATGGTCAGTTTAGCATCTTCTTCCATCAATATTTTGTGCTTGCAAATGGCCGGACTAATCCCTTTTATATCCGCTATCTTCCACCCAAAAGCACGTTTGTGAGATTTCAACACCTTCATTAATTGTGCCTCTTGTTGTCCTGAAAGAGAAGAAGAAATAATTAATGGAAGCGTTTCGTTATCGTTCAAATAAATGTACTTAATATGTGAAGGTAAAGGTTTGAGTTCAAGAGTGGGAGGTTCTTCGATGGAGGGTCGGGTGGCTCCCGACAATGGTCTATCAATTTTTATGAAGCCTTTTGAGTGATAGGACGATTTGCTTTCCAAGCCAAAGGCGTGTTCCACTTGTTCTTCACCTCTCAATTCCACTTGGATGACTTCCTTGAGGGATTGTTCTAGTGGAGTTTCGATTATGTTCCTCTGAAAATGCTTAACAATTAAAGAGTCAAAAGTATTAACACGAAAGCAAGAATCATGACCGAGGGGATGCTTGAGAACTTTATAAACGTCGAATGTGATCTTTTCGTCCCCCACATTCAAAGTTAGCTTACCGTTCGCAATGTCAATTACCCCCTTACCGGTGGCTAGGAATGGTCTTCCTAGGATCAAGGGAACCTTAACATCTTCCTCCATGTTAAGTACCATGAAGTCAACCGGGAAATAGAATTTGTGGACTCGGACAATAACGTCTTCGATTATCCCCTTTGGCCTCTTGATTGATCTATCGGCAAGTTGGAGGCTCATTGATGTTGGTTTGGGATTGCCAATGCCTAGCTTTTTGAAGAGAGAATATGGGAGGAGGTTGATACTAGGCCCCGAATCACATAGAACCTTTTCAAAAGATAAGGGCCCGATAGTGCAAGGTATAGTCAGACTTCCCGGGTCCTTCCGTTTCTGAGGCAATTTGTTGAGTAAAACGGCGGAGTACTGGCACGTGTCGAATGTGCCAAAATAAAATTTACTGTTCTCACAAGGATTTGTAGTACTCGTAAGTCCAGGTCGAACTCTAGAGATTGGTTGATCAAAATAATATTCAATTGGGGGGGGGGGGTGTTGTTTGGATGAATTCAATGACTAACAACGACAGGAACTAAATAGGAATTTCAATAAACGTAAAATATCGATTCAAGGATAATTCGTTCTTTAATTCAAGTCGATCATAGACACCTAAAATATTATCTATTCTTCGATTACTTCGCCAAGAACCTAAATAACCAGCTATTTAGATCCTTATTGACTTCCTTATATCATTAACCAAAGCCCAGCACCCGGTTAAATTCTTATTATCAACTGAATCGGTATTAAGCAATCCTAATCATGTCAATAATAGCATAATGAATTAGAAGCGACTAAGGATAAACAATAGTTTAAGCAAGCGCCAACTATTTAATTTACACTAATGTTTCCCTCGAGTAATCAATGAAAACTGGGATCGCAATCTTGAAAACTCAATTGCTACGAGCACAAATCAAGCATAACAATTACGGATTATGAAGATTTGTTAGCAATAGATTGTAATAGATAATCAACTAATATGCATCTTAGATTATCATCTACACAACCATGAACATTAATAATAAGAAACAAAAGATAATCAACCCGTAGATAGATCATGAAGCTCCGTGTCTCACAACATATGAATTAAATTGAACTACCTTGAATCGAAAGAGAAAATTAGCTATTCATTAATAAAAATACAATAGTTGATATAGTATTTTTCTTAACTCTCTTCTCTCTTCTTTAGCTCTAAGAATGTGCTATATTTATAGAGAATAGGCTTCCTTCATAAGAATTTTAAGTTGTCTTCTCTTTGAAATCAATTTGAAGTTGTCTTCTCTTAGAGATCATTTTGAAGTTGTCTTCTCTTAGAGATCATTTTGAAGTTGCCTTCTCTAGCCGCCAGATTTTAATGCAGGAATTAGAACACTGATTTGGACTATTTGCAGTCCGAATTTGACTTTGCCTCCTCTTAGAAAGTTGTAGATATGCATGTTGGCTATCCAATTCAGCTGGTTTTGTCCAAATACAATGCATGTACCGCCAGAGTTGAATTTTCTACCAAAGTGGTGCAGTCCAGCCCGCAACAGAAACAACTGTGAGTTCTTGAGTGTATTTGAGCCTCATCCCATCCTAATTCGGTTTAGTGTTCTTCATATGAATTATGGAGCTTTTCATTCGATTTCTAACCATATAAAAATCACTAACACAAGAGGTGTTTAGCTCCAGATAGGATTGTAATTCCATTGTCGCGCCGAATTGCCCAATTTGATTGAAAATGATTAATCCAATTTAAAACCTACCCAATTCATAAAATAAGATAAGATTAGTTCAAATGGGTGTATAATCACAATAAAATGATAAATATAAAGGGAATTAAATATATAAATATTGCACTCATCAAATTCCCCCACACTTAGCTCTTGCACGTCCTCGGGCAAATATAAAGAGATAAGAAAACAAAAATCAACTATGATAAACCATTTTCGCAGGTCTCACGATTGCATTTAGCGTATGCAATAAGCCTTTAAACCCCTAGGTTACCCCTAGTGGACGAGTTTCGTCTCGTGAGGGTTTGCAGAAAATATACCCACAAAATTTTCAACCTTCGCAAAGTACTAGTCAATACATTCCAACAATTGATTATGTAGTAATGGCATGAATTTGGCACAATGAAGATCAAGGTGAATGCATACATATAAACTCAGCTCATGTTGTACCCATAAATAGAAATCAACTTCCCTAGGGTGTGTGTGTATAATCTAAGGCATTATAGTCTAAGGCATCTTCACCACATTAGTTCTAACCTTTCACCTATGACAACACTGGACATCCATGCAATATTAAGAAACTAACGGTTTTTATAACTTTTTTTATTGCAAAAGAAACATTAAATTCAAATTTAGGACCGGGTTCAATGTCTTGTCCCCTTAGGCTTTCTATGTCACCCATGTAGCAAGCTTTAGGTCAATGACTCCCACACTAGATAGTTTTAGGGCATTAAGTGTCAAAACGCTCCTTACGGACTTAATAACTCGAGTGGCAAAGGCCACGAAACAAAACTATGGTCTTTTAATCATTACATTACAAGACTAGCTCGAGTACTACTCAAGAGCTTTGACCATTGGGTCATTCAACCATTCAGCACTTTCAAACTTACGCAATTTATAAGCTGTTTATTTCGTTTGGTATCTCGATATATAGTGGTCATCTTTGGTTGAAAGTTGCAAAAAGTATTTCCTTATGTGTTAGGATGGAATCCTTTCGACTCCTGTGCCTTCGATTTCGTGCTCGGTGTCATCTAAGAAAATTAATACTAATCTAGGATCATCATGAGCAAGTCTAAAATGTATGTGTAAGTAAGTTCAAATGAAATTAATCAAAAACATGCCAAAACACAAATCAATAAAATCAAATTGGATTAACTAGGTAGCCAAGATCTTTAATTTTCGAGATTTTTTTTTTTTTAAAAAAAGTTAGATAAAACATTACTAAAAATAAAAGAATGCACATACATTAACCCTCTCCCCCACACTTAAAATTTGCAGTGTCCTCAATGCAAGCACGTAAATTAAAAGTGAACATATGAAAGTAAAAGAGATAGGGAAAGAGAGCAAATCTGATAGTGGCTGTTCAACCACTCTTGGGTTGCCTCCCAAGCAGCTCTTTTGTTTAACGTCGTTAGCTCGATGTGGTCACAACTTAGTCCAAGTATGTTGGATTGCTAAATCGATCTTCTTCTATTGTATGCTCTTTAAACCTTCAAAGAAACCCTTATTTTTTTTTTATTTTTCTTCTTTTCTAAATACTCAAAATATTCAATAAAACTTAAAAATAAGAAATATATGAATCTAACAGCCTATATATATATATATATATATATTACAATAATAATAAAATTTTGACCAAAAACCAATCCCCGGCAACGGCGCCAAAATTTGGCACGTGTCGAATGTGCCAAAATAAAATTTACTGTTCTCACAAGGATTTGTAGTACTCGTAAGTCCAGGTCGAACCCTAGAGATTGGTTGATCAAAATAATATTCAATTGGGGGGGGGGGGGGGTGTTGTTTGGATGAATTCAATGACTAAAAACGACAGGAACTAAATAGGAATTTCAATAAACATAAAATATCGATTCAAGGATAATTCCTTCTTTAATTCAAGTCGATCATAGACACCTAAAATACTATCTATTCTTCGATTACTTAGCCAAGAACCTAAATAACCAGCTATTTAGATCCTTATTGACTTCCTTATATCATTAACCAAAGCCCAGCACCCGGTTAAATTCTTATTATCAACTGAATCGGTATTAAGCAATCCTAATCATGTCAATAATAGCATAATGAATTAGAAGCGACTAAGGATAAACAATAGTTTAAGCAAGCGCCAACTATTTAATTTACACTAATGTTTCCCTCGAGTAATCAATGAAAACTGGGATCGCAATCTTGAAAACTCAATTGCTACGAGCACAAATCAAGCATAACAATTACGGATTATGAAAATTTGTTAGCAATAGATTGTAATAGATAATCAACTAATATGCATCTTAGATTATCATCTACACAACCATGAACATTAATAATAAGAAACAAAAGATAATCAACCCGTAGATAGATCATGAAGCTCTGTGTCTCACAACATATGAATTAAATTGAACTACCTTGAATCGAAAGAGAAAATTAGCTATTCATTAATAAAAGTACAATAGTTGATATAGTATTTTTCTTAACTCTCTTCTCTCTTCTTTAGCTCTAAGAATGTGCTATATTTATAGAGAATAGGCTTCCTTCATAAGAATTTTAAGTTGTCTTCTCTTTGAAATCAATTTGAAGTTGTCTTCTCTTAGAGATCATTTTGAAGTTGTCTTCTCTTAGAGATCATTTTGAAGTTGCCTTCTCTAGCCGCCAGATTTTAATGCAGGAATTAGAACACTGATTTGGACTATTTGCAGTCCGAATTTGACTTTGCCTCCTCTTAGAAAGTTGTAGATATGCATGTTGGCTATCCAATTCAGCTGGTTTTGTCCAAATAAAATGCATGTACCGCCAGATTTGAATTTTCTACCAAAGTGGTGCAGTCCAGCCTGCAACAGAAACAGCTGTGAGTTCTTGAGTGTATTTGAGCCTTATCCCATCCTAATTCGGTTTAGTGTTCTTCATATGAATTATGGAGCTTTTCATTAGATTTCTAACCATATAAAAATCACTTACACAAGAGGTGTTTAGCTCCAGATAGAATTGTAATTCCATTGTCGCGCCGAATTGCCCAATTTGATTGAAAATGATTAATTCAATTTAAAACCTACCCAATTCATAAAATAAGATAAGATTAGTTCAAATGGGTGTATAATCACAATAAAATGCTAAATATAAAGGGAATTAAATATATAAATATTCCACTCATCAAGTACTCTTCGGTGAGACAAACCGTTTCGTTTTCCTCCCACTTTTGCTTGTTGGATATAATATCCTTGAAGATCTTGACATAGTTTGGCATTTGGAGGATGACATCAATGAATGGAATGTTTATTCGAACCTCTCGAAGAAGTGCCAATATACGAAGAAAACTCGGATCCATCTCCTTCTTTTTCTTCTTCTGTGCATTTGGAAAAGGAAGACGGATCTCAATGGGAGAAGGAGGCGTTGGAGTTGAAGAACTAGGGCCGAAAGAAACAGGAGGTGGCGCCTGGGCGCTGATGTCGGCGCCTAAGCGTGGTGTGGTCGGCTCCTGGGCGTCGACATGACAGCGCTCGGGCGTCGTCTGCAGTGACACCTTTTCCTGACTCGGTGTGGACGGCGTCTGAGCATCGCCTGACTCGCGCCTAGGTGTGGGCGACAGTGTTGCACCATTTTCCAACTGCTTCCCACTTCTCAAAGCGATGGCATGGCATTGTTCTTTCGGGTTCTTCTCCGTGTCACTTGGTAGAGTGCCCGGGGCTCTTCCATTCACCGCAAAGGATATTTGACCCATTTGTGTTCTCATATCCTTCATCTCCATGAACATATCCTTCATCATATTATGGAGTTCATTTATCGACGTATCCGATTTCTTTATATGATCATCAAGTCGCTCGTCGATCGTGGGCGGTCTTACGTGCCCTTGCCCTAGCACATTCAGATTGCCTTGCCTCGGAGGTGGGTTGTTAAAAGGAAGCCTCAGTTGTTGGTTGTTGAAAGGAGGTCTCGGGGGTTGATAAATGCCCAGTTGTGCATTTTGTGCGGGGTTTGGCCTCTTTGGGAAGTTTTCGGGTACGTGAAAGTTCAATTGGTGCCGGTTATGATTCCCAACAAAATTTACATCTACAACCTCCGATTCTGGGGCAACCACTTCTTCTAATTCTTGCACACAAGCAACCCTTCGATTTGGTGGAGGAAGCTCATCATCATCCTCAGGGTAAAGTTCATCCTCCCTAGCCATTTGCTCAAGCTTAATCCACACGGTCCTACTATCAAGACCCAAAAGGTCACAACTGGCGCCCGCATTGAGTCGGTGCCAAATCCGAGATCGGACTCCATTATAGAAATGTTGCACTTGCTAGTCTCGGGTATAATTGTGATCGGGGCACTTCCGTAGCATACCCTTGTACCTTGCCCATGCGGATGCTAAAGACTCGTGCCTTGTTTGTTGATCTCACTTCTAAGCTCGTTGATTTTTGACGGAGGGAAGAATTTGTTAAGAAACTCGTCTACTAGATCATCCCATGTTCCAATTGATTGTGGGGGCAATGACTTGTACCAAAGAGTCGCCTCATCCTTCAAAGAGAAATGACATAATCGGAGGCGGATGGCATCAAGATCTCGTGGGTTAAATTGCATAGTAGATATCACATTCTTGAAGTGATCGAGGTGGTCATGAGGGGAATCTCTTGAGTCACCATAAAACAGCTCCGGTTGAACCATCCCGAACATATGAGAAGGAATGTGAAAATGTGAAGTAGCAAAGTCCGGGAAGATAACGGGTCCCGGTGTGGTGTGTACCCGGGGTGGTTGATTACCACAAACCGATGGAGGAGGTGGTGGAGGTGCCGGTTGCATAGCTTGAAACAGATTTTGCAACCACTCCCTATTCTCCGGAAGATTCATATCGGAAAAGTTCCCATTCGGATTAAAATTGAAATTGTGGGACATTTCTCGAGCTCGTCTACTAGCCCGAAGAACACGTTCTATCTCGGGCTCAAAATCGAATAGGGGCTCGTTGGAGGAGCGGGTCATGCACCACAAATCAAACCTATCAATTAAGCACAAGAAACAAAAATTAGACTAATATGAAAATAATAAAAGCAAGAAATAAATGAAAAACTAAGAATTATGAAAACGTAAAATAAAATCAAAAACTAAAAAAAAAACAAGTCCCTTGCAACGGCGCCAAAAACTTGACACGCTAGAACCTAACGTGCTTGGATAGCAAGTGTACTAGTCGTGGTAGTAATAAAAGTGAACAAAATAAGTCCGGATTGTCGAACCACGGAGACTTGGATTTTAGCTTTAGATTTTCAATAAAAGAAAAGACACTTAAAGTAACGTGCAAGAATTGATTGAATAAACGAAGGATAAAAGAGGAAACGAACTCTATATTAAAACTCACGTATGATAAAATGACTAAGGCACATGCTACAACCGAATTTACTCGTCTATATATATGGGTTACTCCTCGAATTATTAGACTCCTATTGCTTTGGTGGAAACTCCTTAGTTAACTATTACCCGATGTCTCGGCTCATAATAATCCTACGATTAATTGACGGTTCTCTAAATATGTCTATCCGAGAATCTAATCAATAACCACGCATTAACGTTCTAGATTTTCCCCAGATAAATCCGGCTAACAGCACCCGACAATCTTTACCTATTTCTAGGGGCAATTCCACATTAGTTTCGGATGATGTGTTAATTCCCTTGAACCCTAACCTATCTTCTCTCGAACGACTAGATTAGGCAAGATAGCAAGCATATGGTGATCATGCACATGATTGGAATGAAAGCATAGAATTAACACACAAAGCAATATGAGAATTAATGCAAAAATCACTTCATACATATTGACTCATAAATTCGGCCTTCACATGGCCTTAGTTCTACAAAATTAGCTCATCATCAATAGCTCATGAAGATCTAGAACAATCATATACATAATTATCAACATGAACATGTAATGAAAGCAAGTAAAACTTCCTAAAGCTTGGTTGATGATGAATCCTAGTTTGAACTTTAATATCTATCTTAATCCCCCTTCTTCTCCTTCAAAGATTGATCAATTTGTGGCTCAAAATCTCAGAAAAATGCCTTCAATCCCCAGGAATCCGAACCCCTCTTCATTGCTGAAATCTGGCTTTTATACACTTGAAAAACGGTTACGCCGGCGCCTAGGCGCGGCCTACGTTGAGTATCTTTCTTGGAGGATAAGTCCAGCGGCGCCCAGGCGTGGTGACAACGGCGCTCGGGAGCGGACAAGACGGTGCCTAAGCGCGGGTAATTCGGCGCCTAGGCGTGGACAACAGGATGCTAAACTTACTGCTTCTTGCTCGGCGCCCGGGCGTGGTCAACAGGCTTTATGCATCGTTTTTCGCCCTTTTCTTCGTGTGCTCTCGTTTATCACCTGAAATCACTTAACACCCTGTTTAAACGCAAATGTGGCATGATTTAGGCAATAAATAAATCCAAAAATGTCAGATCACAGGCTTAAAAACACGTAAGAACTCCTCTTATCATATACCTTTATGCTTTTTCATCTAAAAAATTTTATTTCCTTCTAGAAGAAAATTAATTAAACACTTTAATTATTTTCCTCCACCAAATGTTTTTTCCTCCA
This sequence comes from Buddleja alternifolia, assembly GCA_019426215.1. Taxonomy (NCBI): domain Eukaryota; kingdom Viridiplantae; phylum Streptophyta; class Magnoliopsida; order Lamiales; family Scrophulariaceae; genus Buddleja; species Buddleja alternifolia. The sequence goes on from CM033403.1 coordinate 16,487,774, forward strand.
CCAAATTTTCGACCAAGGCTTAAGAAAATATCCTGTTATTAATTAATCCACCATACTAGATTAATTAAAAGTCACTTCCAATTAATTAAATGCTTTCTAAACTTTTACCAAACATCTTTTGGATTTAATTAAATATTCATCCAACTATTGAATAAATAAAAAGTCTTAATTAATTAATCTAAATAATTAATATATTAACTCAACTACTTTGAATTAAATTTCCTTAGTTAAAAAATGGATTTGTCTGGGTATTGCGTGGGACCCTTTAGGTTCACCAACATACTAGTAATGGGTTCATAACCTTTATGATTTAATTTGGACAATCAAATTGTCTCAATTAACTAAACACTTTTAGTTAAGCATCTTATTATTTAATCTCCATTAAATATAAGATACCCATAAATCAAAGAAAAGTTTCTAGCTACTTATCTTGAAGACCTAGATGTAGGAGATTCAAAGTGAACCTTTCCAATCGCGCATCCATGCAAGTGAGATTCTTCCATCAACTAATTTCCCAATTGAATTAAGAATCGAGGAATCTTATTGGTCGAGATCCTTGTAAATTCAATCTTAATAATTCAAGTGTGTTTGACTAGTGGTTAATTAATTCAAGAAACTCATTTCTTAATTAATTATTTACTTGCCTTGGCCAAGGACTAACTCAGTCAAATCACTTAGAATATTATAGAAAATTCACTTGTTCATTTAGACAAGTGGCCGATCCTTTGTTGTCAACACCAACCTCCATATACGAGTCACTACACCCAATCACCAGTCCATATGTGTCCTTGTAAAAGAACTGGCACAGGAGTCAAAGTGCAGTGAGTCAATATACAAGATTACTGTGATGACTCATGTCAAAGAATTAATCTTACACTATCGTGATTAAGAAACTCCTAATTCGACATATATAGAAATAATCCCAATTTAGGAAGTTTCAGTTAGGGTAATCAGTGAACTTATTCTCAACAAGCACCCGTGTATGTGCATTTGTGTCAACTACACTAATGTCTATAAAACGAGACATTCTCTAATTAAGAGTGTGCATCATAGGCACAAGTCTATCCGTATTATCAATGTCCCATCTTGATAATTCTATGACTTGGACAGTATTTAGAAATCACATCCTTAGAGACTTGTTTTATGATATCCATCCAATGAGATATCAAACCCCATAGCTATGTGTGAATTCTAGGGACTCCATCATACAGTTATAACAATATAAACATAAGATGAAGAAATGTCTTTATTAAAATAATATAAAACAAAATTGTTTATTACAAGAATAGATAAAGAATGCCTATCTAGGATTGGCTCCCAGCGCACTATTCTAACAATCTCGCACTTACACTAGAGCTAATCTCCGTGGTATCTAAGACCCATCTTCTCAAGATGTCCTTCTAATACGTTACGAGAGAAGGGCTTAGTTAGTGGATCCACTATGTTCTCCGTTATGTTGAATCTTTCCACGCGTCCGTCCCCTCTACCAACAATCTCTCGGATTAGATGGTATCGTCTCTCTATGTGTTTGGATTTTTTATGAGACCTTGGCTCCTTTGCTTGAGCAATGGCGCCATTATTGTCACAGTATAGAGGTACTGCACCCAACCCTTAGATGAAGTCCCTAATCCAAATAGCTTCTTTTGCTGCATCAGATGCAGCTATGTATTCAGCCTCGGTTGTGGAATCCGCAGTAGCTTTCTATTTGGAACTCTTCCAACTTACTGCTCCACCATTGACGGTGAATACAAACCCCGATATTGATTTCAAATCATCCACCTCAGATTGGAAACTAGAATCAATGAACCCTTCTAGTTTCAATTCTCCAACGACGTATATCAAAAACAAATCCTTAGTCCTTCTCAAGTACTTGAAGATTGTTTTCACGGCTACCCAGTGCAACTCACCTGGATCGGACTGAAAACGACTTACTACACTTAATGCATGAGCCACATCAGGCCTAGTACATAACATTGCATACATAATACTTTGTATGGTAGAAACATATGGTACGTGAGCCACCCTATCTCGTTCCTTAGATGTCGAAGACACATGGATCGAGAATACCGGATCCCATGACTCATAGGCAAGAATCCTTTCTTTGATTCCACCATACTAGACCTCTTTAGCATTTTGTCTATGTACATTGACTGAGACAATCCTATCATCTTTCTTGATCTATTTCTATAGATTTTGATTCCTAAGATGTAGGATGCATCTCCTAAGTCTTTCATGGAGAATTTGGTGGATAACCATACTTTAGTCGATTGCATCATTCCTTCATCATTCCCAATGAGTAGAATATCATCAACATAAAGTACTTAGAATGTCACTGCACTCCCACTGACTTTCTTGTACACACATGTTTCATCTTCGTTTTTAATGAAACCATACATCCTTATAGTTTCATCAAAACAGATGTTCCTACTACGGGATGCTTGCTTTTAGTCCATAAATGGACTTTTGGAGTTTGCAAACCTTTTGCTCACTCCCACTAGATATGAAACCTTCTGGTTGTTTCATGTAAATCTCTTCCTCTATGTTTCCATTGAGGAAGGCGGTTTTCACATCCATCTGCCATATTTCATAATCATAATGAGTAGATATTGCAAGCAAAATCCTAATGGATTTAAGCATTTCTACTGGCGAAAAGGTTTCTTCATAGTCGATGCCCTTTCTTTGAGTGTAACCTTTTGCCACCAGCCTAGCTTTATAGGTCACTACCTCTCCATTTGCTCCAAGCTTTCGCTTATAGATCCACTTACAACCAATGGGTACTATACCCTTTAGTGGATCTACCAAGGTCCATACCTTGTTGGAGTACATGGAGTCCATTTCAGATTCCATGGCACTTTGCCACTTCCCCAAATCAATATCATATATTGCTTCGTTGTAGCTTCTTGGATCTTCATCCACTTGAAGCTTCTCCTTACTACTTTCTAGTAATAGACCATACCTCTCAGGTGGCCCTCGGATCCTTTCAGATCTTCTCGGAGGTTGTGTGTTAGATAGTTTGTGAGATAATTTGTGGTTCTTGAACTTCTTCAAGTTCTATGATCTCGCCCTTTCTATCTAATAGAAACTCTTTCTCTAAGAAGATGACATTCCTTGAAACAAACACCTTTTGTTCCGATGGATCATAGAAGTAGTACCCCGCAGTTTCTTTAGGGTACCCCACAAATTTACATAAGCTAGACTTAGAATCTAACTTATCTCCCACTAGCCTTTTCACATATGCTGAACAACCCCATACTCGAAGATGTTTGTATGAGGCCGGTTTACCACGCCATAACTCATAAGGCGTTTTGGGCACTGATTTGGAAGGCAATCTATTTAATAGATAAGCCGCAGTTTCTAAGGCATAACCCCAGAAAGATGGAGGAACTTCAGTGAAACTCATCATGGAACGACCATATCTAATAAAGTCTTATTCCTTCGCTTAGACACCCCATTCAATTGTGGTGTTCCAGGTGGAGTCCACTGAGAGAGAATCCCATTCTTTTTAAGATAACTAAGGAATTCGGCACTTAAGGATTCTCCTCCCCGATCAGATCGAAGAGTCTTAATACTATGACTTAGTTATTTTTCTACTTCATTTCTAAACTCTTTGAACTTTTCAAAAGCTTCAGATTTGTGTTTCACAAGGTACACATATTCGTACCAAGAATAATCATCAGTAAAAGTAATGAAGTAAGTACACCTTCCTTTAGTACTTATGCTAAAAGGACCACAAACATCCGAGTGGATCAAATCCAAAGGATGGGTGACACGTTCCACTTGTCCTACAAATGGTGACTTGGTCATTTTTCCTTTAAGACAAGATTCACAAGTAGGCAAGGTTTCCTCTTCCTTAAGATCGAGTACACTTTCCTTTGCCAATTTGTGCATTCTTTCTTTAGAAATATGTCCTAGTCTAGCATGCCACATTAGTGTACTATTTAAGTTATCTTGTTTCCTTTTGTTACTATGTTGAATGTGAAAGACGGAATTAATTGGTTGAACAATGTATAAACAATTCGTCAAAGTACTAGTAAAAAGTAAAGAACAATTTTTAATAATGGAACACTTTCCATCTTTTATTAAAAACTCAAAACCCTCTTCATCTAAAACAGAGATGGAGATAATGTTCTTTATTATACTAGAAACGTAAAGACAATTATTTAAAACTATTCTAATGTCGTCGCCTAATGCCAAGTTGACCGTCCCTATCGCTGTGGCAACAACTTTTGCTCCATTACCAAGTCTTAGAATGATCTCATCCTTTCCTAGCATCCTACTTCCTGTCATCGCCTTCAAAATGTGATGCACAACCGGTATCTAATACCCAAGAAGTATCGTTAACAGATAAGTTAACTTCAACATAAAACATGCCCTTGGTCTCACCTAGGGTCGCAAGGTACTGTTTGCAGTTCCTCTTCCAATGCGCTGGTTTACCGCAATGGAAATAGTCACCCTCATCCTTATCAACTTTAACCTTCTTGACCCCACCTTTAGCTTTTAGCTTCTTGTTATTTTGGGAACTCTTCCCTTTCCCTTTCTTTGGCTTCTTAGCCTTAGAATGGGCAGAACTCACAAGTAGGACTGACTTGTCCTTCTTGATGGTGGGTTCTGCAGTCCTTAACATTCTTAACAAGTCAGGCAAGGTTGCCTCTCGACTGTTCATGTTAAAGTTGACCACAAATTGGTCGAATGAGCTAGGCAAGGATTGAAGTACTAAGTCCACTGAGAGTTCATTGTCTAGAAAAATGTCTAGACTTGCGAGCTTCTCAATGAGCCCAATCATCTTAAGCACATGTTCTTGGACATTTGACCCCTCAGTCATACGAGCTCTGAAAAGCTCTTTTGACACTAAGTACCTTTCCCTCCTAGACTTTTCACCATACAACTCTTGTAAGTGTTTGAAAATATCAGTAGCACTTGCCATATTTTCGTGTTGCTTTTGCAACTCATTCGACATTGATGCAAGCATCGTGCACCTTTCTTGGAGGTCATCGTTTAACCATTTCTTATGGGTTTCAATTTCCTCCTCCTCAGCACCCTCGGGCAGAGTGGAGAGAGGTGCATCAGTCAAGACATAGGCTCTATGCTCAGAGTTGAGCGCTATCTTAAGGTTTCTATGCCAATCAGAATAGTTGGGTCTAGTGAGTTTGTTTGTGTCGAGAATTGTGGAAAGCGGTTTCTTAGCCATTTTAGATATCTAGTTATCTACAAATTAAAGTGAAACGGAGATTAAGAAGATGTTTAATACATTATGTGTAAATATGATTTTAAGTTCTTTTAATCATAAATTACCTCCCACTATTTAATTCAAATTCAATAACCCTCATTAAAGAGTTCGAGAAAAACAATTTTTCTTAGTGAGTTTGAAGTCCAATTTAAATATTACATACCCCAATTTTATGGACACATACATAATAATTAAAAAGGTAGACAACACTTATCAATTACATCCCCATGTAACCCTTATTTATTCTACCTCATGTTTCACATGGACCTCAATTTTATGCGCCCCCATGTTACTCCTATGTTAAGTTAGACCCATCAAACCTACATATAAATAATCCATCCAAAAAATTCCACCTGCAATGGTCAACTTAGAGGATAAATTACCCATGTGCATCTCTATGCTTTGTAATAATCACGACTTTCTCATTATAGAAAATCCCACTTGCAATGGTCGACTAATCTACATAAGTAGCACCGACATGCTATTACTTTTGATGGTACACATGGAATATTAAACCCCATTTAATTTTACCCCATATTAACTTAAAATTAAAATCATTAAGATTTTATAAACTTATCAAATAAGTAAGGGATTTTTAGTATATTATGAAAGGGTTATCTTACCTAAGTCTCTATCCTAAACATGCCCAACAACACATGAAAGGAATATAAAAGATAAGCATAATCTTTAGAAATATGTATATTATACAACCATGCATCTCATACATAAAATCATGCATCTCATACATAAAATATAACATGGAGATTTTGGGTCATATCTAAATCGATCCTATCTAGAGCCATCAAGGATCGAATGCCTGCAAGGCGAATTAATATATAACGAAAAATAAACATGTTTTTACAATCCTAATGGCCTCAAAATTCTATCAGGCATATCAACTCATGAAAGCATATATAAATTCTTAATTTACCAAATATCCCTCATAAATTAAATCAATTCGGGGTTCTCAATAAAACTTGATTTTTCCAAAAATAAATAATTTAAAACACTTTTTAAATAAAATAAAATTTTAGAAAAATCTGACACACGAAAATGGGTCGACGACCCGCTGCCCGACTTTCGGGTTGGGTCGCCCGGGCCTGTTCCGAACAGCCCATTTTCGGTGTGTACAGGTGCTGTAGGTGTCTTGAGTCGGTAGATCCAATAAGATAAAATTTCCTTCAAATATATGCTCCAAGCATATTAAATGGGTGGTTGTGGTGTTTTTAATATTTAATTGCTTAAAATAAAATAAAGAAAAACAACAACCAACTCTCAAACAGTACATCACATATCAATTGACTAAAGCAATCCAATTCCAAATAAAATAACTTCCAGCCCAGTCACAAGCTTACACGGCTGTTCATGCACAATTGCATGATTGGGTGGTTGTCATGCAGTTCCAAATTGCACAACCACAATATTTCTCACAACATTCATATATAATCATATACATGTAGTTAATTAATAAAAGAGGAGCATGTCCATCACCAAACCATCAGCCATACACGCACGACCAGCACCCTATCCGATTTCATTGTAATCTCATTGCATAAATTAATTTTCAGATACATACAACCTTTAAAAAACTGAAAATAAATAGTTTTTAAAAAAATCCCCAAATCAATAAAATTCATGAATTTAATTAATTTTAAACGCGCATCACATGTAACGATTAAAATTAAAAGGATCATGCATAACGATGCGCGAGCCTTAGGCTCTGATACCACTGTTGGGAAATATACATATAGCCCGACTAAGCACAGCGAAAAATTAAAATTTTAGTTTCTAAGATTTAAACATGCGAGTTTATTAATCCTACGGGTTTATCACGTATTATAGGCTTACGCATCTCTAAACTAGTTATTTAAAATTTAAATAAAGAAGATCTTACCTTATTCGATTTTTCGCAAAAATCGAAGAGTTTCTTCTTCCTTAACGTAAGCTCCCTAGCTTGCTCCTCGTTCCTTGAATCAACTCCTTCGTTTTTATCTTTGATGAAGATTTCGAATTCCTCCACCAGAACGCCTTTGATAGGATTCTTGATTCACTTCAGAGACCCAAGTGTTTCTCCTCTAAAGTTGATCCACACCCCGGATACCCACTCGTTTATAATCTTTAGCTAGCTTAATCTATAAACGTTTATTCTAACTCTAAGGAATAGTGTGTGAGATTAAGGTAAAGCAAAATTACTTCTCTAAGTGTTTTTGGAAGAATTCTTGAATTCAAGATCTTAATGAATGATTAAGATCTCAAGAACTTGTATGTGGAGAGAGAAAATCGAGAAACGAAATTTTTTGGCTTGTGAAGCTCTATGATTTTCAATCCATACTAGTCCTATTTATAGAACTAGGTTCTTGCAATTCTTTCTCATGTAGAACTCTTCTACATTAAATCTTTTCCATATAGGAATAGAAGACTAATTAATTTTCAAATAGAACTCTTCTATTTTAATTAGTTTTCTTTCTCTCTAAAAAATCTTATTTTCTTCTAGAAGAAAATTAATTAAACACTTTAATTATTTTCCTCCACCAAATTTGCGACCAAGGCTTAATAAAATATCCTTTTAATAATTAATCCACCATACTATATTAATTAAAAGTCACTTCCAATTAATTAAATGCTTTCTAAACTTTTACCAAACATCTTTTGGACTTAATTAAATATTCATCCAACTATTGAATAAATAAAAAGTCTTAATTAATTAATCTAATTAATTAATATGTGACCCTTTAGGTTCACCAACATACTAGTAATGGGTTCATAACCTTTATGATTTAATTTGGACAATCAAATTGTTTCGATTAACTAAACACTTTTAATTAACCATCTTATTATTTAATCTCCATTAAATATAAGATACCCACAAATCAAAGAAAAGTTTCTAGCTACTTATCTTGAAGACCTAGATGTAGGCGATTCAAAATGAACCTTTCCAATCGCGCATCCATGCAAGTGAGATTCTTCCATCAACTAATTTCCCAATTGAATTAAAAATCGAGTAATCTTATTGGTCGAGATCCTTGTAAATTCAATCTTAATAATTCAAGTGTGTTTGACTAGTGATTAATTAATTCAAGAAACTCATTTCTTAATTAATTACTTACTTGCCTTGGCCAAGGACTAACTCAGTCAAATCACTTAGAATATTATAGGAAATTCACTTGTTCATTTAGACAAGTGGCCGATCCTTTGTTTTCAACACCAACCTCCATATACGAGTCACCACACCCAATCACCAGTCCATATGTGTCCTTGTAAAAGAATTGGCACAGGAGTCAAAGTGCAGTGAGTCAATACACAAGCTTACTGTGATGACTCAAGTCAAATAATTAATCTTGCACTATCGTGATTAAGAAACTTCTAATTCGAAATATATAGAAATAATTCCAAAGGAAGTTTCAGTTAGGGTAATTAGTGAACTTGTTCTTAACAAGCACCCGTGTATGTGCATTTGTGTCAACTACACTAATGTCTATAAAACGAGACATTCTCTAATTAAGAGTGTGCATCATATGTGCAAGTCTATCTGAATTATCAATGTCCCATCTTGATAATTCTATGACTTGGACAGTATTTAGAAATCACAGCCTTAGAGACTTGTTTTATGATATCCATCCAATGAGATTTCAAGCCCCATAGTTATGTGTGAATTCTAAGGATTTCATCATACAGTTATAACAAATATAAATGTAAGATGAAGAAATGCCTTTTATTAATTTAATATAAAACGAAATTGTTTATTACAACAATAGATAAAGAAAGCCTATCTAGGATTGGCTCGCATGACACTATTCTAACAGTTTTCCAATAAACAACACACCGATCTACCACCGGATCAATTTGGGGTTCGACTTAATACATCAGATGTATCAGTCAAAACAAATTTTCTCATAGAAATGCATGTATCTACTGGTGATGCTACACAGGAAGAATCTTCTTTGATTCTTCCATGTTGAACTTTAGTCAACATGTTATCTATGTGTTTAGACAAAAAAAGGGGTTATAGCAACCCAATGGCTCCACACATATTACTCTATCGTGCAATTAGGGTGCCTTCCTTTTTTAAGTCCTTTTGGAAAATTGAGATGATGATCACATGTACGTTACTCATGCAACGTTGCCAACATGTAATACTAATAGGCCAGTTATAAACCTATTAACCTATAGAACTCAAGTTTTCGAAAAGACTCAATCCATAGATTGATCTTTGGAGCTCTTATGCTTTGGGCTGGCTCCCACTATTTTTTCAAGAGCTCTTGACTTTCGTCAAATCCCTTGATTGCCTTTCTCATGATCGTAGGAAATGGAACTTGTGTTCATAGGTTTACTAGTTTACTATTTATTCACTTTAACTACCAGTGGTGTTTATGTTTATCGAGTTTTCAGTTTCCATTACTATCCCAATCTTTTAATAAAAGAACTCCTTCATCTTGAAGGTAGGATATTATGAAACGATCCCCTTCATTTCAAGGTGTAACGAACACTGTTGTGAATCAATCTAGGGGATAAAAAAAAAATTGATTCACAAAGTCCGGATTTGTTCATGCTTTTGATACTTTTCTGATCACAAAAAAAATCGAAACTAAGAAAAAAAAGGGTAATCCAATTACCTTTTGACGAACTCTTTAAGCCTAGCTTTGAGAAGCAACGAATCGTTCTTTTCTCTAGATTGTCACGCAAAAGATGATCCTCGTTTCTTGAAGCTCGACCTCCTCTACCTTGGACGGGGTTGGACAATTCAGGTTTATGTGGAGGGGGAAAGGATTTTGTGTTTTACTTCTTTTCACTCTCTAAGATGAAAAATATGAATTAGGTTAGATTTTTAATTAAGCACCTAGTGCTTAAATAAAAATCACTCCTTTGCCTAAGGAGGGGGAGGACAGCCTAATGGCCATATGAGACAGGGTTACTGGGCTTCATCCAATTCCAAGTCGATTATTAAGTATTTAATTATTAATCCAAGTCCAATCCAATTGACATTTTATTAAATACTAGACTCTTTTAATTAATAGTAATTTATTAATTCTAAATTAATAATACCATTAATATTCATTGAATAAATATATTTGATTCCAATAATTAAATATATATATTGTTGGGATCGGTACAACCCCCAGGGACGCCGAGCACAGCAGAAGACATATAATTTTAAAATTAAAATGGCATCCCCGAAATTAGGGCTAAGTAGACATGGTACCATCAGATTCAAAACTATCCTAAAGATTAGTTTACTCGTGTTTACCTATTGAAGACCAAAATCAGCAACGTCTTTTTAAGTAACTCCCTGCTACACCTCTTCGGGTGGATTTGCCCTATCACCCCAAGCGTTGCGCCTCTAAGTTTATCAACACCTTAGCTCGTACCCTCGATTATCTCCACTAGTGCTAGCAAGGAGAATATCGAATCTTGGCTTATGAGAAATGGGTAGGAATATATTTTGATGTTCTTAGTACTCAACACATAAGTTGGAAGAATATTTGTGAAAGAGGTGAAAGAGAAAAGATGAAGAGAATTTTCACAATCAAAATTGTGTAGAATGAATAATGAATAATAACTTAATTTATTACTGAATAAAATATCAATACATATATAGAGAGAGTGAGAGTCCACAAAGATATGGAAACTCACACACTCACCAATGCACGCCTAAATGGGCATGCATATATACCATATATATATATATATATATATATATATATATAATTCTAGTTTTCTTCCATCTTATTTCTCTTCCTTAATTAATTGAATGCTTTCCAGCTAATTAGATACTTCCATATATTTGATACATATCAAATATATCATATCTTATCAAATAAGATATTTCCATATATTCAATATTTATCCAATATATATTTATAAGATCTTTCCATATCAATTAGTTACCTAATTAATTAGAATAGATCCTACCAAATATATTATAGGATAGATATATTAAATAAATATGTATATATATATATATATATATAGACTTGGTGAACAAGATAGAATCCTCCACCAAAATCACACACATACACACTTAGTGTGTGTGTGTTCACACTAAAAGAAACGTGTATATATATAAATATTATTTATTTCCTCGTTTATATATTAATTAATTAGACCACTAATTAATAATATTCCAATATTAAATTATAAGATTTTTATTAATTAAGACCACTTAATTAATTTATTCTTTTTCCATATTAATAATTTCAATTAATTAATCTCTCCATTTATTCAAAAAGAATTAATTAGCCAATAGGTACTATACTAAGTATTGTGTGTGAGCCCTTAGGCTCATTAACAAGCTAGCAAGAAGCCCTTCTGTTAGGAATTTCATATTAGATGTTTTGATGAAGACAAGATAGGATTTTTATGTTAGACACCAAAATATAATGTAAGTTTATGTTTCATAGATCAATTGTATAAGCATTTGAAAGTATGTAATTCTGTTAGGCTTGTAATTTTTATCTTTGTAGATTTTAGACTAAGTATTAAACACTGAATCACTAATAGATTTCTAGGTGAGTTTATTAGAGAAGAAGTTGAAGATCAGCGTCTGAAGTCAGAAGAAGATGAAGATTTATCCTTAGCGTCTGTCAAACGCTAAAGGACTATTTCAAGATTCTTGAATCAAACACTCAAAGCACTCTAGCGATCAGAATCAAATTCACTTGAAATAAATTCTCAAGTCATGAAGGACTTAATAGCAATCATTCAACGGACATTTATTTCAAACGGGAAATAAATTCAAATGCATTAAATGTCTGATAAGAGCATTAAATGCGATAAGCCAATATGACTTGTGGACAAGCCACCTTTTGACTAGACTGTCAGAACTTCAGAGTTATAGTTGCTCCAGTCCAATCGGAATCAGCAGGATTTCAGGAATGTCAGAGAAAAGGTATAATCACGCGCCGCGTGAAAAGCACGCTCTCATATGTGTCCAACAGACATAATCCCAAGAATTGCTTATAAATACCTCATTCCAGCAAACCCTAAAGAGATACACAGAGATAGAGATATAGGTACATGAACAAGAAAAATTTGCTGAAGAAAAAGCTTAGAAACTCTATAGCCAAAACCTTTCAAGCTTTTTTACATACATTCCTTACAGTCACAAATATCTCAAGTATCTTCAAAAGAAGAAACCTAAAAATTTACTGAGATATTCCAAGTTGTTTGATCTTTCCAAAAACAAACAAACCCTTGTGATAAAACCCTCAACCTTTCATCTGAGTGAGAAAGTTGTTGAAAACCCCTTACAGGAAGTATTTCTGAGTGAGAGAAACTTGTAGAAGAAGATCTTCATTGGTGCTGAAATCTGTGTGATCAAGGAGCCCGAGATCATTTTCACCTAATTACTATCTTGTAGAAGATTTTATGTGATTCTTTGATAATCATCTTAGTAAATTCCCTCCAAGTGAAAAAGGAGAAGAATGACTTAGTTGGGATTACATCACCTAGTGAACTTTATATATCTTGTGTCATTTACTTTCATTATTGTCTTGTTTCATATTGTTTTATCTATTCTGAAAAAGACAAGCTGAATCTGCTAAGTGGCTATTTAACCAAAACGAACGCTAAAGCTTTAAAAATCATTTTCGCTGTGCTAACACTGATTAAGTGATCTAAGCATTACCCTACTTTGGTAAATTGCTGAAATCACTAAGTCTAAGTTATCTTTACTGAAGCGCCTGACCCAAGCGCTCAGCTTCCTAAGCATTCTAATCTTTAAAAGTGATACAGAATTTTTTGAAGTCGAAAAAGGCTTCAGGGTCTATTCAACCCCCTCCCCCCCCCCCTTTCTAGACCCTTTCGTATGCCACTTAGGACCACCAAGTGGTATCAGAACGGTTGAAGTAGAAACCTAAGTGTTTTCGAGCGTAACTGCTTGTTTAGATCCATTTTTCTAAACTTAGTCGCTTTAAATCTCTCTCTCTCAAAACATCTCATTATGGATTTTAACAAAATGGCTAAGTTGGTAGAGTCAAACTATGATTCTTAGAAACTTAGAGCATTCGCATATTTATGTTCTTGCGATAATGAAATGTGTGATGTAATTTCAGATGGCCCCATTAAGATCATGAAAGTAATAACTCTAGCAGCTGGAGCTGATGAAGCCACTCCAGATGGATACGTCGAGAAACCCAAGTTAGAATGGACGCCAAATGATCGGAAAAGAGCAAATCTAGATAATGTTGGACGAAGTGCACTTTACTAAGTGTTAGGAGACAATGATGCATTGTTCAACAAGATCAAGCAATGTAAAACTTCCAAAGAAATATGGGATAAGTTGGCTATTGTGTGTGAAAGTTCAGCACAAATGAAGGAGAATAAGCTCTCCATAGCCATGCAAAGATTCGAGCATTTCAAAATTCAAACCAATGAGATGCTGGAACAATTGGACGCAAGGTTCACTTTGCTCATCACAGAGTTAGCATCATTAGACAAGGAATTGACCAACAAGGAAATGGTCAATAAGGTTTTCAGAAGTCTTCCAAGCAAGTACTTGATTAAGACTGTTGCTATGAGAGAATCACAAATGATAAGCTCGTATTTTAAGCCTTTTTGACGCCTCTTTTCTTGTATTTTGATGAGTTCTTGAGTGTATTTATGCCACATATGCTTTGATTTTTTGATTGGTTGTGTTTTTATAGGTTATTTGAGAATTTGAGCAAAAATGAATGAAAAGATCAAAGAAGTTCTCAAAATACTCCTTTAGCCAAGGCTATAAAGACCCTTAGCCATGGTGATCATGAAGGAACCTTTGTGCTTTGAAGATATGAAGTTACCAAGTCTAAAATAGGCAAAAAACGTGAACAGCAGATTTTAGCCGTGGCTACCGACTTTTTAGCTGCGGCTAAGGGCCGATTTCAGCATCTATAAGTACGCGCTATTAGGTCAAAATTAGGGACTTTTGCCCACTTTTGAGGGTTTTGGCACTTTGAAACATACCAGGAGGGTTGAGAGAAGTCTGGGGAAGAAGAAGAACGCGAGGATACTCCATCTTTGTCTACGAAGACGGAGAATTCAAGTAAGATCTATCAAGAAACGTTATTAGGGAGTTTTAATTTCATGCTTTTAGATTTGTTTTCATTGAACATGTCTTTCAAGATGAATTATTGCTTTTCTTTTACAATTATGACTTAATTTCCCTTTGATTGAGGCCATGTGAAATCCAATTACTATGTTTGATTTATGAGTATTATTTTTCCGGATTAAATATATTTTGGGTTATGTGTTTAATATATGTTCTTAATGCTTATGATTGCTTAGCTACCAATTGTATGAATTTGTGCTTAGTTTTGAGACCGAGAGGAGATAAACTAGGGATGCATCTAGGTATTAAACACCACAACGTAAAATTGACTAGAGATAGATTCGATTTCCTTGTGTGTGCTTTCCGTGAAAACGGGAAATTCCATGAATCTTTGTAATGCGTTTTCATTAATTTGAATTTCATATAGAGATATAGAAATCGTTAATGAAAATAGAATTGCTATACCAAGAGATTGGATAGTAAGTAATTTAGGGAATTTCGCCTTAACCTAATCAATCTAATAATCCGGTAAGATAGAATCATAGTCAAATTGAATAATTGGTTGAATCATGTGTCTTAATCACTTTTCTCATTAATTTAAATTCAAAGTTGATTTCTCTCATTAATTGGTAATTGTTATTTAGTATTTTAATTCACAATTCATATCTTTATCTCTTGATTTAACTCAGAATTATATAACACAGTAATTTCAGTACTTAAATACAATTGTCTCTAGGGTACGATAATCCGGACTTACATCCACTATATTACTTGCACGACCTAGTACACTTGCTAGGATTTTGTGTGTCAACAGACTTTGAAGACTCTTACTCCAGAACATGTGTTTTCAGAATTAAAGGCATTTGAGTTCGAATTAGGTGAAGTCAGCGACACATCGACTTCAGCGACTGAATCAGGAGCATTAATCGCTACCACCAAAAGCAAGGGTAAAGCAATTAGTGAGGTGAAAGTGACAGAATCAAATGAAGAAAAAAAGATGGTTTTATTAGTCAAGAAATTTCTAAGATATGAAAAGAGAAATCCTGTTGGACAAACTTCATTTCAAACTCCTCCCCCAGCACCAGCGCCTCAGTATCAAGCGCCAGTATATTCTGCACCTCAATCAATAGCGCCAGCTCCTTATCAAGCGCCTACAACTCCTACTCAGAATCTCTAAGCGCCAGTCATTTCCAAGCGATTAACCACTGAACAGAAAATGAAAACTAATTTGTGTTATAATTGCAGAAAACCAGGGCACTACCAGGTAAATTGCCCTTATCCAAATGTGTCTAAGCCCACAAGGCAAGACTATGCGGATAGAAACCAATTCAGGAGCAACCTTCGCAAACAAGGTTTGCTAGCGGAATCTGAACCATTCTCTGCACCTGAAGAGGATCTGGAATGATCAGATGAAAGTAGCAATGATGAGCCAACAAGCGACTCAGCCTTGATTTGTCTTATGGCAAGAGATGATGAAACGTCTGACAATTCGCTACCAGAGGTAACCACTGAATTATCTCTTCCTCTTTTTTATGATGATTTTGACAAAGTTAATTAATATTATAAAGATTGTCAAGATGCCGCCAAAATATATCAAAATCACTTCGCTATTATTTCATCGCTCAAAAGTAATAAAATAATGCTCAAAGCAGAGTTGCAAGTTCAGCAACAATGCATTGAAAAGAACCAATCGCTTGAGAGTGAGATTACTCAATTGAAAAGCGATCTTAATATTACAGTCAAGAAAGAAGTTTATCTGATTGCTAGACTTGCCAAATCAGAGCAGCTCGTCTCATCATTATCCCAAGCATCAAGAAACCTAGATAATGTGACTAATGTAACCAGACTTTTTGGTGAAAGGACCGGTTTAGGGTGTGATAAATTTGGTCAAAAATCAAAAACGTCTAGGGTTACAGCGAACAACAAAGGAAAGGGTGTTTTCTATGTTGAGAAAGGTTCACAAAGTCAAACACTAAATGAACCAAGCGATAATGGTAAGAGGCCAAATGAGAAGGTCAATACCAACTCAAGCAATAAGGAGAAGACGAAAGTGAATGATTCACAGAAGAAGGTTCATCCAAACGCTCAAAAGGCTAAGGATAAGCCATCTACACATAAATCAAACGCTAAACATCAATCTCCTAAGCCAGCGCCAAGGAAATACCAGCGTCAATATCCAAGGCAGTCTAGATCATATTATCGCTACTATGATAATTATGACTATGACTATGATTATGATTATTATTATAATCGAGGATATTATTATACACCCAAAAAGCACACACAACACAATGTGAAACCCAAGAAGGCCAATATTCCTACAATGAAGACTAGGCAATTATGGGTTCCTAAAGTTTTAATTCAAAGCCAAAGCTACTAACAATGAAGGACCCAAGACAACATGGGTACCTAAGAAGAATTAGAACTATCCTTTAATGTAGGTACCTAGAGCCAACACCGACACTTCAGTTTGGTACTTAGATAGTGGGTCATCAAGGCATATGACTGGATCAAAAGATCTCTTGGTCAATTATCGTGCAACCAATGGTCCTCAAGTTATATTCAGTGACAACTCCAAAGGTAAAAGCAAAGGTATAGGTATCATGCATAGGGGGAACATCATGATTAGTGATGTCTATTATGTTGAGAGTCTTAAGCATAATTTGTTAACCATTAGTCAATTTTGTGATAAAGGCTTTGAAGTAAAATTTTCAAGTGACTACTGCTATGTTAACGACGCTAAGACTAAGTCTACTAAATTAAGAGAAAAAAAGAACAAACAATGTGTATTTAGTGGATTGGGATTCTACAATTGATAACAACCCCACATGTTTTGTTGCTAAAAATCAAAATGAATTGGGTTGGTTATGGCATAGAAAAATGAATCACCTCAACTTTAAGGAATTCTCTCAATTAATATCGCTAAATCTAGTAGAGATATTACCTAAGGGTTCCTTTCAAAAGAATCGCTTATGTGATGCATGTCAAATGGGTAAACAAGTTAAATCATCTTTTAAGAAGAAACCATGCCTATCTACTTCTAGAGTTCTTGAACTATTGCATCTAGATTTGTTTGGTCCTATTCAAATCATGAGTGTTAGTGGTAAAAAGTACTCGCTAATAATAGTTGATGATTTCTCTCGCTATACATGGGTAGAATTTCTAGCTACCAAAGATGAAACTAGTGTCAAGCTCACATCGCTAATTCGTCAATTGCAAACTTATAAAGATTCAAAGGTGACAAGAATTAGAAGCGATAGAGGAACTGAATTTTCTAACCAATTTGTTGAGATGTTTTGTATAGATCTTGGAATACTTCATGAGTATTATGCTCCAAGAACACCTCAAAAGAATGGAGTAGCCGAACGATGGAACAGAACTCTTAAAGAAGCCTCTAGGACGATGCTTGCAGAGTCTAAGCTGCCTCAAAGGTTTTGGGCCGAAGCTATCAATACCGCTTGCTACACTCAGAACCGGTGTATGATCAACAAGCAACATGAGAAGACTCCATATGAGTTGTGGAAGGGACGTAAGCCTAACATTTCATATTTTCAAGTATTTGGTTCAAAATGTTTCATTCATAACAATGGATCCCAAAGCCTAACGACATTTGATCCTAAAGCGGATGAGGGAATCTTTCTAGGCTATGCCAAAAATGGAAAGAGTTTTCGCATCCTAAATAAGATCAAATCGAAGGTTGAAGAATCCATTCATGTTGTGTTTGATGATGCTAACCAAGAACTGAGTAAGGTTAATCCTGATGATGTAGGAATTGAAGATCTTGCTCATCAAGCGTCACAAATCAATCTTTGTGATTATAGTGATGATGATGAGGATGATGAGATTTTTGTGCCTATTCCTATAGTTACTCGTGAGGTTACAAATGATGATAGCATCAGAATCGATGATGATCATGAAGAGAAAATTAGAACTGTGAATGATGCAGCGACTGTGCCAGTGACAAATGAGAATCAAGCGATTGATAATCAAAAGTCTCCCAACCCGTTCCAACCAGACCATAAATGGCTTAGAGATCATCCACCAGAGCTAGTAATTGGAGATATTGAAACACCTGTCAGAACTAGGTCCGCTACAATCAATGAGGCCATGTTCGCAAGCTTCTTATCTCAAATGGAACCAAAGAAAGTGGATGAAGCGCTCAGTGATTCAAGTTGGGTAGAAGCAATGCAAGAAGAGCTTAACCAATTTGAGAAAAGCAAAGTTTGGACGCTAGTACCAAGACCAACTCACCAAAGAGTTATTGGAACTAGATGGGTTTTTAGGAACAAGATGGATGAAGATGGTATTGTTATAAGAAACAAAGCCAGATTAGTCGCTCAGGGTTATTGCCAAGAAGAGGGTATTGATTTTGATGAGACATATGCCCCCAGTAGCCCATCTTGAAGTGATTAGGATGTTCCTAGCATTTGCCGCATTCAACAAGTTTACAGTGTACCAAATGGACGTGAAGAGTGCATTCCTGAATGGTAAACTCCAAGAAAAAGTCTATGAGGAGCAACCTCCAGGATTCATCAACAACCATGGCAAAAGTATGGTCTACAAATTGGATAAGGCACTCTATGGCCTTAAACAAATACCAAGAGCATGGTATGACACTCTCTCTATCTTCCTTTTAGGTAAAGGCTTTTCAAAAGGCAGTGTAAATACAAAGTTATTTAAAATTACCCATAACGAAGATATTCTCTTAGTCCAAATTTATGTTGATGATATTCTATTTGGTTCTACTAATAAGCGATTGTGTGAGAAATTTTCGAAAATGATGCAAGATCAATTTGAAAGGAGCATGATGGGTGAATTAACTTTCTTCTTAGGATTACAAGTTAAACAACTCCCTAATGGAATATTTATAAACCAGGCTAAATATACAAGAGATATGATTAAGAAATTTGGTATGGAAAATGCATCGTCTTCAAAAATTCCAATGAGCCAAACGCTTAAGTTAGATAAAGATGAAAATGGGAAGAAAATTGATATCACTAACTATAGAGGTATCATTGGATCACTTCTTTATCTTACCGCTAGTAGACCCGATATTATATTTTTGGTATGCATGCGTGCACGCTTTCAAGCTAATCCAAGAGAATCACACTTAAATGCTGCCAAGAGAATCCTTAAATACCTAAAAGGCACACAAAATGTGGGCTTATGGTATCCAAGGGACTCTCCTTTTGAACTAATTAGTTATTCAGACACAGATTTTGCAGGATGCAAAATAGGTAGAAAGAGTACTAGTGGCACATGTCAATTTCTAGATGATAGACTAACTTTGTGGCATAGTAAGAAAAAACAATCCATAGCAACTTCTACCGCTGAAGCAGAGTACGTAGCCGCTGGGAGCTGTTGTGCACAAATCCTTTGGATGAGGCAACAACTTAGAGATTATGGAACAATCCTAGGTCCTACCCCAATCCATTGTGATAGTCAAAGCGCTTTAGCTATGACCCAAAATCCTGTCCTTCATTCTAGAACTAAACACATTGACATTCGATACCATTTCTTGCGTGACCATGTTCAAAAGAAAGATATCTCCATGCACTTCATTAGAACTGACAAACAATTGGCAGATATCTTCACCAAAGCGCTCAACGAACAATACTTTCTCACTTTGAGAAGTGAATTAGGTATGATTGATTTAAACACTTAAATCATAGAGCATCATATTTAATAGGCATACAATTTAGGGGGAACCCACTTTATGTTTATGTCTAATTTTTTTTTTTTTGAAATGAGTCATTAATTTTAGGGGAAACCTTAAAATTGTACTTGTTTCAACTCATAAGCGACTGTGATAAAAAATGACTTTGAAAATTTATGCATTGATCACTAGCGCTTATCTATTATGCATGACAAAATCAATCTCTAATAAATAAAAATGTCTTTTTATAAATCCAAGCGATTATTTCTGTCTTTAACTTTAAGAAATTAAATCATGTTCTCAAAAAGACTTCAGTGTTAAAAAAATTCCCACTTTAACGCTAAGTATCCTTTTCTGAAATTCATGCATAGTTTTCATTGCTGAAAGTAGCGTGTGGATAAGTCCAAAAGACTAGATTTGACAACTGCCCACACGTGCTTATCACATCAAACTGACGGTTAATGATTCCTATCTAAAAACTAGGCGGTTCAGTAACTGCACTTGTCTGAATACATGTCAGTGTACTATTAGGCGCATGTATTTCACGCTGAAAATCTCAAAATATTTCAAACGTTTTGAAAAAGTAACTGCGGATTTCAAACAATTATATTCCACAGTAGTTACCTATTTTACCGCACTTTTTGACATCCGTCTTTATGAGTAAACGGTTCAGATTTAATTTTCTTCAAATACAAAATTAACTTTTGTACACGTGTCATTCATCTACTAGTTGAGGAGTTATTTTTGCCTCCTATTTAGACCCCTCACAACCTTTACAGTCAAACTTTATCACTTCCAAATTCTTTTACTGTGAAAGTTCTCTCTCTAAGGCAAAGAGATTATCTTTTCTCTCCTCTACCCAAGCTTTTCCAGTTCATCAATGGCACCCAAATCTTCCAAATCTGTTGTAGGAAAATCTTCCAAATCAGAAAAACCAGTCACTATTAATGCCAGTTTTCTTGTTAACTGGGACTATCTCTTTGATAACCAGAACTTCCCTCTACCGACTGTTCTTCCTCTTGTTCAGGAGTCTGGTTTACGCGACATGATAACTGCTATTTTCAACTTCTTTGAGGAAGAAACCCTATTCTTCTTCAAGAACGCAAAAATCTCCAACGATGGAAACTTCATTTCCTGCGTCTTTCCCTTTGCCAGTGAGACCTTTGTCCTCACCCCTTCTCTGATTTCATCTCTACTAAACTTGCCAAATGATGGTGCCAAATTGGAAATGTCACTCTTGGTGATGCTACAAAGGTATGGGCGTTGATCAAGAAAGATGAAGTTGAGGCTGCCTACGAACCTAACTTCAAGAAATATGACATGAAGGGTGAATATGTCATTCTTGCGAACGTATGTGCAAAGAAGATCGAATGCATAAAGGGAAGCTTCGATAAAGTTTCAAACCTCCAATACAAGATGATGGTAGCCATTCTGACCAAACTGAAGATAAATTGGTCACTTTACGTTTTTAATCGATTCAAACAAGCGATGGCCAAATCGGTAAATCCCAAGCCTTACGAGATTGTCTTAAGTCGAATTCTTAGCGCTAGCGGTTTCACTAACTCCGCTGGAAAGAAAATACCAGCGCTAATGTTTTATGGAAAGAAAATGATTGGAGAGCTGCTCAAACTAAGGAAACGTGGTGGTGCAGCGGTTCCCAAAGAAGAGCGTGAGCGACTTCTTACCGAAGGAGTTTGCAGCGATGATGAAGAGCAAGCGTCTTCGTTTTCATCATCATCGGAAGAAGAGGTGGTGGTTAAGCGACCAAAACAAAAAATCACCTTGAAAGTCGCTGAGCCATCTAAACCAGCAAAGAAGCAGAAGTAGAAGCCGGAGCCCAGGAAGAAACAGAAGTCTCCTTCTCCTTCTCCTTCTCCCAAATCTCCATCTTCCCCTCCAGCGTTTATCTTCCCTAAAGAAGAAGCAGAAGTACCGCTAGCCCGAAGGTGTATTTCTCTCTCCACTCCAGCTGCATCGACAAGCGCTCCAGCAGAGCCAGCGCTTGAAGAACCAGCGAGTGTTCCATCTCAGTTTGACGCTGCTCCAGAAATCAGCTCAGATCCTAAAGCCTATGCTCACTCTGAAAGGCTTTCCCATGTTTAGGGTAAGTACTTGCGCTAAGCAAAGTGATTTATCCTTTCCTCGTTAGTTTCTAAGTCTCTAACGCTAGGATAAAACCTTTTTCAGCCGAGTGTGAAGCAAATATTCAAATTGTTCTCAACACTCTTGAGGATTTGCATATTCCCATCCGTGCTGATCCCATTACTTCTTTTCTCGATTTAGATCCAGAATAAATTATCCCCGAGCCTGAGGCAACTGTACCAAATGTAGAAACAGATCAAGCGACTGTGTTAGTCGATGATAGTCCTTAGGGTAAGCGTTGTAGTCTTTTGTTTGTAATTTCTACTTAGTAGAAATTTTGCTTGTTTTTAGATGTGTCCCATGTCCTGTTGAATTAGATGTGGATATGGAAACAATTATGGATATCGCTAAAGAAGTATCCCATGGCCTTCCTAACGCTAACACATCTCCAGTCAGTAAAGCGACTGAGCATGTTGAGTAGTCGATAGAAGTGTCCCCTATCCTAACAGAAACTATTGCCTTCGTTCCCACTCCAATCGGATCTCCTCCCCGTGTGATAGACTTCTTTCCTCACGGATACAATGTAGACATTGAGTTCTACTATGCCGCTAGAGAGCTTGACACTAGGCAGTTAGTCGAAATAGAAATCAATTCTCAAAATACTCTCCATAAGACTAATGTCTCAAATTCTGACAAGTTTAATTTCTTCGAGCGTTTCGCCGATCTAGGTCTTTACAATCTTGAGCGACTCCAATCTCGACTTGAGTATATTCATCGACTAGCGTTCAACATGACTGAATTTGACGAGAAGCATTTTAACTTTACTGGCCATTCTGAAGAGTCAGTTTATCCTTTGCTCCAGAATAAAGTCGTCATAAACAATCCCCATATGAATGATTGGTCAAAGAATCTAGACGAAGAAATTCTCAACAGGATTGGATACTCCGTTTTTCCCAAAGTCGTTCATTCTCCTCAAAAAGCTCTATCCCCTAGACCTCTCAGATTGTGGAAAGGGAAAGGACCAGTAGTTGTTGAGCGTCCCTGTAGCGCCCACCGACCACCTGGTGGCCCGCTACACCGCGACACTAGCTCGATCCACGAGACTGTCCTTTCTCGAGCTAGCGCTAAGCGTCAGAACTATACCAATTCTTCATCTACTAAAACTAAAAGAATTTCATTCCACTTAAACCAACAATACCTTATTCATCAGTCTTGCACAATTAAACAATAACCCTATCAATTACAAATCTCCAAGCCAAAACATATACATACCCAATCGTACATCCCAAAACATTACTCCCTTTGATAGAAACAAACCAATGCTTCCTTTATTTCTCATTTCTCCATTTGTATCCGACATTCTAAGCTTATCTGAAAAGGAAGAAAGAAGGAGGGGTGAGTCCGAATGACCCAGTGAGGTAGGCTAATGGCTTGCTTTACCTTATCATGAGAGATAGAATCTGCAGCGGAAATCAATGACGACATGGACATATACGATGGCAAGCAAAAGAATAGAATAACATATCACAAGTTAAATTAATCGAGTATGTTACGTATGAATCAGAGGACATAACCCATGTACTTTTGTAATCATATCATGTGATCGTGATCCACCTTCCACTGTCCCATACCAGCAGGAGGCTTCACACCTTTATGTTCTATGAAGTGTTCCAGGTGTCGGGATTCTAGTGGTGGCTCCTACGGGTTCAAGAGGTGGCCCCCGCCGTCGCGTGGCACTTTGTCCCGTATAGCACTTAGCTCCCTTCACTCTGCTTTTTCGAATCAAAGCTGTATATCAAGAAAATGATACATCGCGGATGGATGCCAGACTTCGGGATTCTAGAGGTGGCTCCTACGGGTTCAAGCGGTGGCCCCCGCCGTCACGTGGCACTTTGTCCCGTATAGCACTTAGCTCCCTTAGCCGACGGAATAGAGCCAAGAAGAATAATCGTTTCAACGAGTTTCCTACTAGAATATGTACACTGATTTGTATTCGAGCGAGAGCGAGCGAAAACAAGAACGATAGACTACAAATTGGGACACGGTTGGACACTTACCTTAGATGAGAATAAGAGTTTGATCAATGAAACTTTATGAGGTCACACTTGGCTATGATTTAAAAGGGAACGAAAAATGGTAAGCAAGATCAAGTTGAAAGAATAAGAGAAACCCTCACTATAATAAACCGGCGTCGTTGCCTCGGCCTCGGAATCACGAAAGTATCCTGTGATACAAAATACTATCATTTTCACAAAACAATACACTTTAAGCTAATCACATGCAACAAGTTATATCATACTATCCAAACATATAGGCAATTAAGTTCCAACTAGCTCCCTTACATGCGCAACATATTTCAACAATTTTTTAACATATTCTCGGATTGGAATTTCTTTCTCAAAATTTTCAGGATAACATATAGGATGCTGTAAAAGTCTACATAAATTTTCTAGATTTAATTTCCTTGTCAAATTGGGGATTTGATCAACGAAACTGGACCGTCTCGGCAGATTTGTTTCAGAACAGACACCTTATACTCAAATATTTTTGTAAAATCCCCTGTTTACTGAAAAATTCCGAAATTTATATGACATCTCTATAACACATGTATCAAGCTACTGTAAAAGTTTTAGAGTAAACCAAAATTTCCAGATACACGAAATATCTTCAAAACAGTAACAATTTGCACTTCCGCCGAACAGACTGGCAATTTTGTTCAACGATTTTTAGAAAATTCCACAAAACTCTAATCCTTACCAAATTTTTCAGAGATGTTTAACACACAATCAAGTTATTCCAGAAAATTTATTATAATCAAACTCACAAGTTTAGGCACCTCATTACTGTTTTAAACGTAACTTCAGAAACTGAAAGTTCCAAACACAGCTGAACATCATGCCATAGAAGTTAACTAAATACATATATATGATATGATATTCTCAATTCCAGGTCATATACAGCTTGAACTACATTTAGTCTATAACATATTCATGGAAAATCAATGATTAACTACCATATACCTTAAGAGAAAGAAGAAAGGATGATGCTTCCTCCTACTGGATTTTCTTTCTTTAGCTTTTCATGTATTTGAGGTGAGATAGGAAGCTGATTTTCAGAGAGTTTTCAGGCGTGTTGATGAATGAGTTGAAGGCTGAATTGGTGTATATATGAAGGTGTTGGTCAAAAAGGTAGAAAAGAAAAAAATTGGAGACTAATCCTCTATGGGACACGTTTTAGGCAATAATGATGTGTGCTTACCTTAAATTGCCACCACTTAATCTTCCTTCTCCTATTAGTGCATGTGTGGTACGTATATATATGTATATATATGTTTATATGTGCATGTGTTTGTGCCTATATATCTATGTAGTTAGGTATGGACATATTTAAATACTAGCACTATACAATTGATGAAGGTAAATCTATATATAGATATATGTATATATGCCTTAAATGATATAATGCTTCAACTATTCCACCATGAGGTATAAATTACTAACCTATTTCACATATAGATTTAATAATAGTTATATAAGTAAGTAGAAAAATATTTTTAGTCGAACGCGAATCACTACAATCAAATAATTCACAAAATCTAATTAGCGGTGATTGTAATGTTTACCTTCACTTCTACGAAATTAGGAGCGGAGATTATTGGGTGTTACAACTCCCCCCTCCTTAAGAGAATTTGGTCCCCAAATTCTGAGATGTCCCAAAGAGTTCCGGATATCTTTTTCTCATGTCATCTTCTCGCTCCCAAGTTGCTTCTTCAACCTGATGGTTTCTCCACAATACCTTGACTAAGGGTATTTTTCGAGATCGTAATTCTTGATATTTGAAGTCCAGAATACGTATCGGCATCTCTTCATACGACAAATTGGGTTCCAGTTGCAATTCCTCATGTGATATCACATGCGACGGATCAGGATGGTACTTCTTAAGTTGTGATACATGGAACACATTATGAATATGGGAAATATTGTTAGGTAGTTTGACTTCATACGCTACTCCCCCAACACGTTTCAAGATCTGGAATGGTCCTATATATCGAGGTTGAAGCTTGCCCCCTTTTCCCATCCTCGTAACGCCTCTTCGCGGTGATACTTTAATAAAAACTTGGTCTCCCACTTGAAATTCTAAGTCCTTGCGTCGTGTGTCGGCATAGCTCTTTTGACGACTTTGAGCTGCACTCATTCGTTGTTTGATGATTTGAACTTTGTCAATGGCTTCTTGTATCATTTCCACCCGCAAGGCCCTTCTCGTCCATCCTGTGATGCTGCTCTCCAACCATCTAAATCCTAATAGAGCGGGGATTGACATTTCCGCTCATAAAGTGCTTCATAGGGTGCCCTTTGGATGGTGGCCTGATAACTGTTGTTTATAGGAAAGTTCTACTAATGGAAGGTGTGTATCCTAAGACCCTCCAAAGTCTAGACCCAAGTCCTTAACATATCTTCACTTATCCTTATCACCCTTTCTGACTGTCCATCGGTCTGCGGGTGAAAGGCGGTACTAAAGTTCAACTTTGTACTTGGGTCTTCTTGAAACCGTCTTCACAGGCTAGATGTAAACTTGAGATCTCTGTCGGAGACGATGCTAACCGGTATCCCATGAAGTCGGATAATTTCCTCATTCCCGTGTAGCATCTCCAAGTCGTGGTCCCTCGAGGAGCCAAGACTTGTCTTACTTATTTGATCGAAGTTATTGCACCTAATTCGTTTTACGAATGGGTTCCTATTGGAATGACATGTTTCATCCCAAATAAATATCGCGTCGGTACATGATGTGCGTTGAGTCCAAGTGATATTTCTATAATTGAATCTTACGATAGACCTGATAAGCGGGAAAATTCACTGAAACATTTGTACTTCTAAAACACTCGTACGATACACTTTGATCGTTGGAATGGTTCTTTGACGACGCAATTGAACCTTCCTGGTTTCAATCTTCTTGAAAAGTCTTCTATTAAAGTGTTGACGAAGGCTTGAATTCTTGATCACTTCATACTTGCTTACATAGATTTTCTGACTTCTATCCATTTTTAGATTCTATGATTGACGCTCCTACCCTTTGCTAGTGTCATTGACCGTCAATGCTTGTAGGGCTCTATGAAGATCCTTGTACGATGATCCTTTACATGCGTTATAATCTAAATAGAACAACACTCGGTATTTCTATCAATATGGTGCGCGCAGCTGTATGAATCTTGCTTCGTGAATGTCATTATAGATCCCTATATCATGCTTCCGCTGCGCCACTCTATAGTCTCGGCGTTGTTTGTTGTTAAAAAAAATATCGAACATAATGACTTTATAAACGGGCTCAAACTCTCGAGTTTGATGCATTGCTCTAGGTTTGAAGTTATAAGATTTAGTGATTCTATGAAAAAAGTTTAGGCTTAAGAATCACTATCGACAGTCGGCTATGGTGGAATTTGAAGGTAATCAATCATAAGGAATAGTTAGGTCGAATTACTGAAAGATGTACAAAATATTGTTAGCTCATGAACAAGGGTGAACAATCTAACCAAGACTTTTGAGTGTCCACTTGAGGTAGTTAGAATATATGTGTCTATAGTCAAAAAGTAAAATGTTCAAGGATTTCAAGATATTGAACGAGATGACAAGGTGGCTCAGAAAGAGAAGAAAGAGAGATGACCGAGGAATAAGTATGAGGTATTCAAAGAGGTTAAATATTAAATAAAATTTTGCTATCGAAACGAAAGAGATGGAATACAAGGAAGTTTTACAACAATCAAATTAAGTTTTAAATGTTTCATGAATATAAGTCAGCAATGACGAGGGGGTTCATCAACAAGAATCATCTGAAACAATGTATAATTTGTAAGGAAAATGAAAGAAGAATCTCATTTGATAGTGGATTTCAAACATTAAATAGTCAAAAGCCAAATTCTAGGACTAAAGCTATCGAAGTTTTTTTTTTTTTTTTTTTTTTTGTATTATGAATAAAATATTTTACAACAAGCATGGACTGCTAAAAAAAATGATATACAATGATTTGTGGTTTAGGAATATACATTGGAGCACAAAGATTGTTATAACCTTTGTCAATAATAGTGGGATGCGATATGGGATAATAGACGAGGACGCAATAGACATTCTTACTATGATCACTGAAAGATGGTCATTGAAATTACAAGTCGAAGGATTATTTGAAATGTTAAAATGAGATTGAACATAAGAAGATTTACACAGAGAGGTAAAGTTTGAACTGTACAATTGCGTTTTGAATAAAAAAAACTAAAATCGTTGAATACGGAAGGACTGAGATAGAAATATTAGAATAAAAGAGAATAACGTTAAGTACTAGGAGGATTTGAAAACGTAGTGATGAATTACCATGATATGCACAAACAATTGAAATATGTATCAAAGAAAGGAGATTCAAGCAGAGTTTATTCAATAGGAGTTGTAGATAGAAGCTAAATATTTCACAGAAAAACAAGTAGAAAGATTGAATTTCACAATAAAATGATTTGATTAAAAGTAAAGATTGGTAATCAATAGGCATTTCAAAGTGGCAAAAAAAAGAATACCGGCTTCAAAAGACGAAAATAGGATTCTCAACTTAGGGTCAGCGATCCTTATACACTCAAAGAAAGCACTGTACATAGAGTTTTTAAGGAAGTTCAAACTCAATGGAAGAGTCCTCAAATATATACAATGGCATTTGGTATCCAAAAATAGCAATTATAATCAAGTTTACGACTTGAGGGGTGACAAAGAGCAAAAGAAAATATTCAATGATTAGGAGTTTCAGGACTAAAGATAATACAAACGTGAGAACAGGATCATTAAGAATAAATGAATAAACAGAAGGTCTTGCCATAAAAATGGTAACAGGATTCAAGCATTAAGCATGGCAAGGTTTTTGAGATAGATGATGATTACTTAGGACATCAAAATGCTTCAAATGTTGATGATAACAAGACGGAATTAAGTTTTATAAAGGATACCACAAGATTAGGGCTTGGAACACAGTTAAGGCAATTTCCATGAGTAAAAGTCTCAAGACTGGAAAGTATCGAAGATGGAGAACTTAACTAGGCTCGAGGGATATGAGCTTACTCGCTTCAATTTTCAGTTAACCCTAACTAAATCATCCCTTAAAAAGTCCAACACCTCAGAACAAGTAAAAAAAACATTACCCTTATTTCCTTCTCCTATTGATATATCTAATCTTGTCGCCCATCTAATACATCTTCAAAACTCATCTCCTAAGCTCAACCAATCACAACTCCATGCCAAATTCTAAAGATCTTATCCTAGTATAGCTCAGGTACTAACCCAAGCTCTGATACCACCAACTGTAACGCCCACCGACCACCTGGTGGCCCGCTACACCGCGACACTAGCTCGATTCACGAGACTGTCCTTTCTCGAGCTAGCGCTAAGCGTCAGAACTATACCAATTCTTCATCTACTAAAACTAAAAGAATTTCATTCCACTTAAACCAACAATACCTTATTCATCAGTCTTGCACAATTAAACAATAACCCTATCAATTACAAATCTCCAAGCCAAAACATATACATACCCAATCGTACATCCCAAAACATTACTCCCTTTGATAGAAACAAACCAATGCTTCCTTTATTTCTCATTTCTCCATTTGTATCCGACATTCTAAGCTTATCTGAAAAGGAAGAAAGAAGGAGGGGTGAGTCCGAATGACCCAGTGAGGTAGGCTAATGGCTTGCTTTACCTTATCATGAGAGATAGAATCTGCAGCGGAAATCAATGACGACATGGACATATACGATGGCAAGCAAAAGAATAGAATAACATATCACAAGTTAAATTAATCGAGTATGTTACGTATGAATCAGAGGACATAACCCATGTACTTTTGTAATCATATCATGTGATCGTGATCCACCTTCCACTGTCCCATACCAGCAGGAGGCTTCACACCTTTATGTTCTATGAAGTGTTCCAGGTGTCGGGATTCTAGTGGTGGCTCCTACGGGTTCAAGAGGTGGCCCCCGCCGTCGCGTGGCACTTTGTCCCGTATAGCACTTAGCTCCCTTCACTCTGCTTTTTCGAATCAAAGCTGTATATCAAGAAAATGATACATCGCGGATGGATGCCAGACTTCGGGATTCTAGAGGTGGCTCCTACGGGTTCAAGCGGTGGCCCCCGCCGTCACGTGGCACTTTGTCCCGTATAGCACTTAGCTCCCTTAGCCGACGGAATAGAGCCAAGAAGAATAATCGTTTCAACGAGTTTCCTACTAGAATATGTACACTGATTTGTATTCGAGCGAGAGCGAGCGAAAACAAGAACGATAGACTACAAATTGGGACACGGTTGGACACTTACCTTAGATGAGAATAAGAGTTTGATCAATGAAACTTTATGAGGTCACACTTGGCTATGATTTAAAAGGGAACGAAAAATGGTAAGCAAGATCAAGTTGAAAGAATAAGAGAAACCCTCACTATAATAAACCGGCGTCGTTGCCTCGGCCTCGGAATCACGAAAGTATCCTGTGATACAAAATACTATCATTTTCACAAAACAATACACTTTAAGCTAATCACATGCAACAAGTTATATCATACTATCCAAACATATAGGCAATTAAGTTCCAACTAGCTCCCTTACATGCGCAACATATTTCAACAATTTTTTAACATATTCTCGGATTGGAATTTCTTTCTCAAAATTTTCAGGATAACATATAGGATGCTGTAAAAGTCTACATAAATTTTCTAGATTTAATTTCCTTGTCAAATTGGGGATTTGATCAACGAAACTGGACCGTCTCGGCAGATTTGTTTCAGAACAGACACCTTATACTCAAATATTTTTGTAAAATCCCCTGTTTACTGAAAAATTCCGAAATTTATATGACATCTCTATAACACATGTATCAAGCTACTGTAAAAGTTTTAGAGTAAACCAAAATTTCCAGATACACGAAATATCTTCAAAACAGTAACAATTTGCACTTCCGCCGAACAGACTGGCAATTTTGTTCAACGATTTTTAGAAAATTCCACAAAACTCTAATCCTTACCAAATTTTTCAGAGATGTTTAACACACAATCAAGTTATTCCAGAAAATTTATTATAATCAAACTCACAAGTTTAGGCACCTCATTACTGTTTTAAACGTAACTTCAGAAACTGAAAGTTCCAAACACAGCTGAACATCATGCCATAGAAGTTAACTAAATACATATATATGATATGATATTCTCAATTCCAGGTCATATACAGCTTGAACTACATTTAGTCTATAACATATTCATGGAAAATCAATGATTAACTACCATATACCTTAAGAGAAAGAAGAAAGGATGATGCTTCCTCCTACTGGATTTTCTTTCTTTAGCTTTTCATGTATTTGAGGTGAGATAGGAAGCTGATTTTCAGAGAGTTTTCAGGCGTGTTGATGAATGAGTTGAAGGCTGAATTGGTGTATATATGAAGGTGTTGGTCAAAAAGGTAGAAAAGAAAAAAATTGGAGACTAATCCTCTATGGGACACGTTTTAGGCAATAATGATGTGTGCTTACCTTAAATTGCCACCACTTAATCTTCCTTCTCCTATTAGTGCATGTGTGGTACGTATATATATGTATATATATGTTTATATGTGCATGTGTTTGTGCCTATATATCTATGTAGTTAGGTATGGACATATTTAAATACTAGCACTATACAATTGATGAAGGTAAATCTATATATAGATATATGTATATATGCCTTAAATGATATAATGCTTCAACTATTCCACCATGAGGTATAAATTACTAACCTATTTCACATATAGATTTAATAATAGTTATATAAGTAAGTAGAAAAATATTTTTAGTCGAACGCGAATCACTACAATCAAATAATTCACAAAATCTAATTAGCGGTGATTGTAATGTTTACCTTCACTTCTACGAAATTAGGAGCGGAGATTATTGGGTGTTACAACTCCCCCCTCCTTAAGAGAATTTGGTCCCCAAATTCTGAGATGTCCCAAAGAGTTCCGGATATCTTTTTCTCATGTCATCTTCTCGCTCCCAAGTTGCTTCTTCAACCTGATGGTTTCTCCACAATACCTTGACTAAGGGTATTTTTCGAGATCGTAATTCTTGATATTTGAAGTCCAGAATACGTATCGGCATCTCTTCATACGACAAATTGGGTTCCAGTTGCAATTCCTCATGTGATATCACATGCGACGGATCAGGATGGTACTTCTTAAGTTGTGATACATGGAACACATTATGAATATGGGAAATATTGTTAGGTAGTTTGACTTCATACGCTACTCCCCCAACACGTTTCAAGATCTGGAATGGTCCTATATATCGAGGTTGAAGCTTGCCCCCTTTTCCCATCCTCGTAACGCCTCTTCGCGGTGATACTTTAATAAAAACTTGGTCTCCCACTTGAAATTCTAAGTCCTTGCGTCGTGTGTCGGCATAGCTCTTTTGACGACTTTGAGCTGCACTCATTCGTTGTTTGATGATTTGAACTTTGTCAATGGCTTCTTGTATCATTTCCACCCGCAAGGCCCTTCTCGTCCATCCTGTGATGCTGCTCTCCAACCATCTAAATCCTAATAGAGCGGGGATTGACATTTCCGCTCATAAAGTGCTTCATAGGGTGCCCTTTGGATGGTGGCCTGATAACTGTTGTTTATAGGAAAGTTCTACTAATGGAAGGTGTGTATCCTAAGACCCTCCAAAGTCTAGACCCAAGTCCTTAACATATCTTCACTTATCCTTATCACCCTTTCTGACTGTCCATCGGTCTGCGGGTGAAAGGCGGTACTAAAGTTCAACTTTGTACTTGGGTCTTCTTGAAACCGTCTTCACAGGCTAGATGTAAACTTGAGATCTCTGTCGGAGACGATGCTAACCGGTATCCCATGAAGTCGGATAATTTCCTCATTCCCGTGTAGCATCTCCAAGTCGTGGTCCCTCGAGGAGCCAAGACTTGTCTTACTTATTTGATCGAAGTTATTGCACCTAATTCGTTTTACGAATGGGTTCCTATTGGAATGACATGTTTCATCCCAAATAAATATCGCGTCGGTACATGATGTGCGTTGAGTCCAAGTGATATTTCTATAATTGAATCTTACGATAGACCTGATAAGCGGGAAAATTCACTGAAACATTTGTACTTCTAAAACACTCGTACGATACACTTTGATCGTTGGAATGGTTCTTTGACGACGCAATTGAACCTTCCTGGTTTCAATCTTCTTGAAAAGTCTTCTATTAAAGTGTTGACGAAGGCTTGAATTCTTGATCACTTCATACTTGCTTACATAGATTTTCTGACTTCTATCCATTTTTAGATTCTATGATTGACGCTCCTACCCTTTGCTAGTGTCATTGACCGTCAATGCTTGTAGGGCTCTATGAAGATCCTTGTACGATGATCCTTTACATGCGTTATAATCTAAATAGAACAACACTCGGTATTTCTATCAATATGGTGCGCGCAGCTGTATGAATCTTGCTTCGTGAATGTCATTATAGATCCCTATATCATGCTTCCGCTGCGCCACTCTATAGTCTCGGCGTTGTTTGTTGTTAAAAAAAATATCGAACATAATGACTTTATAAACGGGCTCAAACTCTCGAGTTTGATGCATTGCTCTAGGTTTGAAGTTATAAGATTTAGTGATTCTATGAAAAAAGTTTAGGCTTAAGAATCACTATCGACAGTCGGCTATGGTGGAATTTGAAGGTAATCAATCATAAGGAATAGTTAGGTCGAATTACTGAAAGATGTACAAAATATTGTTAGCTCATGAACAAGGGTGAACAATCTAACCAAGACTTTTGAGTGTCCACTTGAGGTAGTTAGAATATATGTGTCTATAGTCAAAAAGTAAAATGTTCAAGGATTTCAAGATATTGAACGAGATGACAAGGTGGCTCAGAAAGAGAAGAAAGAGAGATGACCGAGGAATAAGTATGAGGTATTCAAAGAGGTTAAATATTAAATAAAATTTTGCTATCGAAACGAAAGAGATGGAATACAAGGAAGTTTTACAACAATCAAATTAAGTTTTAAATGTTTCATGAATATAAGTCAGCAATGACGAGGGGGTTCATCAACAAGAATCATCTGAAACAATGTATAATTTGTAAGGAAAATGAAAGAAGAATCTCATTTGATAGTGGATTTCAAACATTAAATAGTCAAAAGCCAAATTCTAGGACTAAAGCTATCGAAGTTTTTTTTTTTTTTTTTTTTTTTTTGTATTATGAATAAAATATTTTACAACAAGCATGGACTGCTAAAAAAAATGATATACAATGATTTGTGGTTTAGGAATATACATTGGAGCACAAAGATTGTTATAACCTTTGTCAATAATAGTGGGATGCGATATGGGATAATAGACGAGGACGCAATAGACATTCTTACTATGATCACTGAAAGATGGTCATTGAAATTACAAGTCGAAGGATTATTTGAAATGTTAAAATGAGATTGAACATAAGAAGATTTACACAGAGAGGTAAAGTTTGAACTGTACAATTGCGTTTTGAATAAAAAAAACTAAAATCGTTGAATACGGAAGGACTGAGATAGAAATATTAGAATAAAAGAGAATAACGTTAAGTACTAGGAGGATTTGAAAACGTAGTGATGAATTACCATGATATGCACAAACAATTGAAATATGTATCAAAGAAAGGAGATTCAAGCAGAGTTTATTCAATAGGAGTTGTAGATAGAAGCTAAATATTTCACAGAAAAACAAGTAGAAAGATTGAATTTCACAATAAAATGATTTGATTAAAAGTAAAGATTGGTAATCAATAGGCATTTCAAAGTGGCAAAAAAAAGAATACCGGCTTCAAAAGACGAAAATAGGATTCTCAACTTAGGGTCAGCGATCCTTATACACTCAAAGAAAGCACTGTACATAGAGTTTTTAAGGAAGTTCAAACTCAATGGAAGAGTCCTCAAATATATACAATGGCATTTGGTATCCAAAAATAGCAATTATAATCAAGTTTACGACTTGAGGGGTGACAAAGAGCAAAAGAAAATATTCAATGATTAGGAGTTTCAGGACTAAAGATAATACAAACGTGAGAACAGGATCATTAAGAATAAATGAATAAACAGAAGGTCTTGCCATAAAAATGGTAACAGGATTCAAGCATTAAGCATGGCAAGGTTTTTGAGATAGATGATGATTACTTAGGACATCAAAATGCTTCAAATGTTGATGATAACAAGACGGAATTAAGTTTTATAAAGGATACCACAAGATTAGGGCTTGGAACACAGTTAAGGCAATTTCCATGAGTAAAAGTCTCAAGACTGGAAAGTATCGAAGATGGAGAACTTAACTAGGCTCGAGGGATATGAGCTTACTCGCTTCAATTTTCAGTTAACCCTAACTAAATCATCCCTTAAAAAGTCCAACACCTCAGAACAAGTAAAAAAAACATTACCCTTATTTCCTTCTCCTATTGATATATCTAATCTTGTCGCCCATCTAATACATCTTCAAAACTCATCTCCTAAGCTCAACCAATCACAACTCCATGCCAAATTCTAAAGATCTTATCCTAGTATAGCTCAGGTACTAACCCAAGCTCTGATACCACCAACTGTAACGCCCACCGACCACCTGGTGGCCCGCTACACCGCGACACTAGCTCGATTCACGAGACTGTCCTTTCTCGAGCTAGCGCTAAGCGTCAGAACTATACCAATTCTTCATCTACTAAAACTAAAAGAATTTCATTCCACTTAAACCAACAATACCTTATTCATCAGTCTTGCACAATTAAACAATAACCCTATCAATTACAAATCTCCAAGCCAAAACATATACATACCCAATCGTACATCCCAAAACATTACTCCCTTTGATAGAAACAAACCAATGCTTCCTTTATTTCTCATTTCTCCATTTGTATCCGACATTCTAAGCTTATCTGAAAAGGAAGAAAGAAGGAGGGGTGAGTCCGAATGACCCAGTGAGGTAGGCTAATGGCTTGCTTTACCTTATCATGAGAGATAGAATCTGCAGCGGAAATCAATGACGACATGGACATATACGATGGCAAGCAAAAGAATAGAATAACATATCACAAGTTAAATTAATCGAGTATGTTACGTATGAATCAGAGGACATAACCCATGTACTTTTGTAATCATATCATGTGATCGTGATCCACCTTCCACTGTCCCATACCAGCAGGAGGCTTCACACCTTTATGTTCTATGAAGTGTTCCAGGTGTCGGGATTCTAGTGGTGGCTCCTACGGGTTCAAGAGGTGGCCCCCGCCGTCGCGTGGCACTTTGTCCCGTATAGCACTTAGCTCCCTTCACTCTGCTTTTTCGAATCAAAGCTATATATCAAGAAAATGATACATCGCGGATGGATGCCAGACTTCGGGATTCTAGAGGTGGCTCCTACGGGTTCAAGCGGTGGCCCCCGCCGTCACGTGGCACTTTGTCCCGTATAGCACTTAGCTCCCTTAGCCGACGGAATAGAGCCAAGAAGAATAATCGTTTCAACGAGTTTCCTACTAGAATATGTACACTGATTTGTATTCGAGCGAGAGCGAGCGAAAACAAGAACGATAGACTACAAATTGGGACACGGTTGGACACTTACCTTAGATGAGAATAAGAGTTTGATCAATGAAACTTTATGAGGTCACACTTGGCTATGATTTAAAAGGGAACGAAAAATGGTAAGCAAGATCAAGTTGAAAGAATAAGAGAAACCCTCACTATAATAAACCGGCGTCGTTGCCTCGGCCTCGGAATCACGAAAGTATCCTGTGATACAAAATACTATCATTTTCACAAAACAATACACTTTAAGCTAATCACATGCAACAAGTTATATCATACTATCCAAACATATAGGCAATTAAGTTCCAACTAGCTCCCTTACATGCGCAACATATTTCAACAATTTTTTAACATATTCTCGGATTGGAATTTCTTTCTCAAAATTTTCAGGATAACATATAGGATGCTGTAAAAGTCTACATAAATTTTCTAGATTTAATTTCCTTGTCAAATTGGGGATTTGATCAACGAAACTGGACCGTCTCGGCAGATTTGTTTCAGAACAGACACCTTATACTCAAATATTTTTGTAAAATCCCCTGTTTACTGAAAAATTCCGAAATTTATATGACATCTCTATAACACATGTATCAAGCTACTGTAAAAGTTTTAGAGTAAACCAAAATTTCCAGATACACGAAATATCTTCAAAACAGTAACAATTTGCACTTCCGCCGAACAGACTGGCAATTTTGTTCAACGATTTTTAGAAAATTCCACAAAACTCTAATCCTTACCAAATTTTTCAGAGATGTTTAACACACAATCAAGTTATTCCAGAAAATTTATTATAATCAAACTCACAAGTTTAGGCACCTCATTACTGTTTTAAACGTAACTTCAGAAACTGAAAGTTCCAAACACAGCTGAACATCATGCCATAGAAGTTAACTAAATACATATATATGATATGATATTCTCAATTCCAGGTCATATACAGCTTGAACTACATTTAGTCTA
Organism: Buddleja alternifolia; assembly: GCA_019426215.1. NCBI lineage: Eukaryota > Viridiplantae > Streptophyta > Magnoliopsida > Lamiales > Scrophulariaceae > Buddleja > Buddleja alternifolia. The sequence continues at coordinate 16,525,318 of CM033403.1, forward strand.
TAACATATTCATGGAAAATCAATGATTAACTACCATATACCTTAAGAGAAAGAAGAAAGGATGATGCTTCCTCCTACTGGATTTTCTTTCTTTAGCTTTTCATGTATTTGAGGTGAGATAGGAAGCTGATTTTCAGAGAGTTTTCAGGCGTGTTGATGAATGAGTTGAAGGCTGAATTGGTGTATATATGAAGGTGTTGGTCAAAAAGGTAGAAAAGAAAAAAATTGGAGACTAATCCTCTATGGGACACGTTTTAGGCAATAATGATGTGTGCTTACCTTAAATTGCCACCACTTAATCTTCCTTCTCCTATTAGTGCATGTGTGGTACGTATATATATGTATATATATGTTTATATGTGCATGTGTTTGTGCCTATATATCTATGTAGTTAGGTATGGACATATTTAAATACTAGCACTATACAATTGATGAAGGTAAATCTATATATAGATATATGTATATATGCCTTAAATGATATAATGCTTCAACTATTCCACCATGAGGTATAAATTACTAACCTATTTCACATATAGATTTAATAATAGTTATATAAGTAAGTAGAAAAATATTTTTAGTCGAACGCGAATCACTACAATCAAATAATTCACAAAATCTAATTAGCGGTGATTGTAATGTTTACCTTCACTTCTACGAAATTAGGAGCGGAGATTATTGGGTGTTACAGTCCCAATCCTATCAATTCATAGATTGAAGCCGAAGCTCGTGAATACTTTGTAAGAGTGTGGGCTGAGGACTATGATGAAAAATTGAACGCTTTGAAAAGTTTATTGCAGCAAGAAAAGAACAGAAGAAAGCTGATAAACTTGGAAAGCGATGGATGATGGATACTGCAAGATGGGCTGAAGGATTCATGTTGCACTTTTACACGCTGGAAGAACTTGTGAGGTACCCTTTTTGGTTTCAATTCAGAGTAGATTACAGATGCAGAGGTTATGCCCTGTTTCTTCTCCAGCAGCGCCAGAATTTGGTAGGCAATATTAGCGCTTTACCTTACTACAGATAATCAATAGAACTCTATATTCGCCAGCATCTCAACTAAATCATCCAGGGAGGTCGCTACATTTATCATCCTACTCAGAATTTTGTTCAACGAATCCTTCCTGACCTCAATGAAGATGCATCCTCTACTAAGTGATCTATTCTGCCAGAACACACTGAAATTCGTGTCAATGTTGCAGATAAGCACGCTGAGTTTTCTGAATTCTACAGAGACAGAAGAGCAGTGATAGAAAACGCACGAGCACTGGATATCACTTTCAACCACTATTCAGGGCTAAGCAACTTCCGAGCATACAATTTTCACCCTGTGCTCTTTTGTGAACAGAATGTTCAAGTAGCCAAGATGATATCGCTAATCAGGCCAGTGAACATAGAAGCAGCTCAAGCGCTAATGCCATTTATTTTGGACTACTACATCTCTTATACTACAGGAATTGATATTCCGGAAGGAGTGCAACTTGCACTAAGCAATGAAGAGCGCGAAGATGCTATATTCTTTATCCCGCAGACCAATTTGATTAGTCCAAGGCACGTAATGGAAGCGATTGGCCCACTCTGGGTCATACCTATTGAGAGTCCAGTGCCTCAAATTGAAGTTGTTGCAATAGAAGAAGAACAAACTCCTGCTGTGGAAGCTGCTTAACCCACAGACGCTGATATGCAAAATATTTTCCTCAGCGCTCCGGAAGACGAGGTTCCCAGACTCCGCAACTCAGACGCTAGACTCTGCGATAGAAGAGGTTCATGCTGACTTAGCCACATAGCCTGAAGAGCCTATTATCAGAGACAAGTCTAAAGGCAAAGCTCCAGTAGTCTCAAGCTCTCACGGACCTGAGCGTTCATCTTCATATTCATCAGATTCAGACTCTAACAGTGATCCAGAAGCTAAACACTTTAGAAAAGCAGTTCGACATTCTCTCAGCGATATAAAGGGTTCATGTTCTCGATTGGAAGAGCGAAGTACTTCCACGCTTAATCAAGTAGAAACAGTTCTCAAATCTGATATGCGAAATGTAAATAAGCTTACAATCTCCATCAAGAACTCTATCGCTCCTCTCATCAAAGAGCTTTCAGAAGATTTCAACCGGACGCTTGCGCAGAATGCTTCAGTTGATACTGAGCGTCACAGTTCCTCCAACCTTATCTCTCAGAGTATCGCTGAACAGACTACTCTCTTGATAGATGAAGTCAAGCTTCTCCGAAGGGATATCGCTGACTTAAAGACCTCTCTTGATGATGCCAAGAAGGGGGAAGATAAAGAAAAGTCCAAGGCAATATCTAAAACAGATAATAAACACTGGCGATCAATGTTTGAAGAAATAGTGAGCATAAAGAAGATATTATCTAGGAAAGTACTTGTTCCCATAGTTGGACGTCAAATTTTTGGAGAGTATGGGATTCCATCCTTATGCCGGACCGCTTAGACAACCTATCAACTGGAAGTCATCCAATGATAGAAGACAATACATCTATTATGACTTAATTCGTGAACTTGGTATTCCTCCAAGGGAATGGATGGACAGGCTGAAGAAACTGAATGAAAGCGCTAGATAGCGAAGACATAACTATGATGAACTCCAACATACCACCATGATAGATGTTGATCGACTCCTCATGGACTTAGCAAATGAGATCTACGAAAAAGAAGAAAGCATAAAGCGACAGAAAAGATAAATGCTTTATATTATTATTTTTTTATTTTTCAATTATTCAATGTAAATCATGTATGCTTATCTCTCTACATAAATGAATGATTTATCGCTGAAACAACTTCTTGAGGCTAATCTAACATTAGCTAACTCTACTAACTTTCCAAACTCTAACTTATACTTATTTGGGCTTTTCTTTGAACTCTTAAATTATAAAAGAGCTATAAGAGTTAAAGTCTTGACTAGGGATGGAAACGGCCCGGTTTCGGGTCGGTTTTTGAGGACCCGAAATCGGAACTGCATAAATTTTTGGGACTCGGAACCGGAACCGCTTATTGAAGGGCCCGGAACCGCTAGACCCGCGGGTACCAGCGAGTATTGTTTTTACACTACCGCTTGCGGGTACCCGCAAGAACCGGAACCGCGAGTTTGGAACCGGAACCGCAAGACCTTTTTTTTAATTTGTTTAATTTTTAATCGACATACGTAGAATTGCTGATGGGTCTAATGGCAATCTGGTTGTTGATATGTACACCAAATTCAAGGTAATGTAACTTCTATATCATATTTACTGTCTTATGTTTGGAAAGTTGTGAGAGGTTTTAATCAATGATAAATTAAAACTCAATTGCAAAGTGCTCTGCTTGTCAAATATGTCCTGCTTTATATTTTTATATATATATATATAAATAATTAATTACTTTAAATTTTTTTCAGGAAGATACTACCAACATGAAGAAAATGGGGTTTGAAGCCTATAGATTATCCATTTCAAGGTCTAGAATTTTGCCGGGTAGAGTTAATTAACACACTTTAGAATAATATCGTTAATCTTTTTACAACAAACAAGCGGTTAATTAACACAACTTATATTTTTAACTTTTTAATTTGTTTAAAAAGAAAAAGAAAAAAAGCTGTTCCGGGTCGGTTCCGGGTTGAACCCGGATCCGACCCGGAACCGCTAGGACCCGTATAAACTGGAACCGGAACCGCCGCGGCAGTTCCGGGTCCAACCCGGAACCGTTGCCATCCCTAGTCTTGACATCATCAAAAGGGGGAAATTGTTAGGAATTTCATGTTAGATGTTTTGATGATGACAAGATAGGATTTTTATGTTAGACCCCAAAATATAATGTATAAGCGTTTGAAAGTATGTAATTCTGTTCGGCTTGTAATTTTTATCTTTGTAGATTTTAGACTAGTTATTAGATACCGAATCGCTAATAGAATTCTAGGTGAGTCTATTAGAGAACAAGTTGAAGATCAGCGTCTGAAGTCAGAAGAAGATGAAGATTTATCCTTAGCGTCTGTCAAACGCTAAAGGACTATTTCAGGATTCTTGAATCAAACGCTCAAAGCACTCTAGCGATCAGAATGAGATTCACCTGAAATAAATTCTCAAGTCATGAAGGACTTAAATGCAATTTTCAACGGACATTTATTTCAAAAGAGAAATAAATTCAAATGGATTAAATGCCTGATAAGAGCACTAAATGTGATAAGCCAAAATGACTTGTGGACAAGCCACCTTTTGACTAGACTGTCAGAACTTCAGAGTTTATAGTTGCTCCCGTCCAATCGGAACCAGCTAGATTTCAGGAATGTCAGAGAAAAGGTATAATCACGCGCCGCGTGAAAGGCATGCTTTTACATGTGTCCAACGGACATAATCCCAAGAATTGCCTATAAATACCTCATTCCAGCAAACCCTAAAGAGATACACAGAGATAGAGATATACGTACATGAACAAGAAAAATTTGCTGAAGAAAAAGCTTAGAAACTCCATAGCCAAAACCTTTCAAGCTTTTTTACATACATTCCTTACAGTCACAAATATCTCAAGTATCTTCAAAAGAAGAAACCTAAACTTTTACTGAGATATTCCAAGTTGTTTGATCTTTCCAAAAACAAACAAACCCTTGTGATAAAACCCTCAACCTTTCATCTGAGTGAGAAAGTTGTTGAAAACCCCTTACAAGCAGTATTTCTGAGTGAGAGAAGCTTGTAGAAGAAGATCTTCATTGGTGCTGAAATCTGTGTGATCAAGGAGCCCAAGATCATTTTTACCTATTTACTATCTTGTAGAAGATTCTGTGTGATTCTTTGATAATCATCTTAGTTAATTCCCTCCAAATGAAAAAGGAGAAGAATGACGTAGCTGGGATTACATCACCCATTGAACCTTATATATCTTGTGTCATTTACTTTCATTATTGTCTTGTTTCACATTGTTTTATCTATTCTGAAAAAGACAAGCTAAATCTGCTAAGTGACTATTTAACCAAAACGAACGCTAAAGCTTTAAAAATCATTTCCGCTGTGCTAACCCTGATTAAGTGATCTAAGCATTACCCTACTTTGGTAAATTGCTGAAATCACTTAGTCTAAGTTATCTTTACTGAAGCGCCTGACCCAAGCGCTCAGCTTCCTAAGCGTTCTAATCTTTAAAAGTGATACGAATTTTTTTGAAGTCGAAAAAGGCTTCAGGTTCTATTCAACCCTCCCCCCCCCCCTCTTCTAGACCCTTTCGTATGTCACTTGGGACCACCACCTTCCATAGGCTAGATTAATTATTCATAATAATTAATTAGGCCTTGGATTAATTTCACCAATTAACCCAAGGCACCTATTGGTCGTGGTTCGATGTCTAGCAACGTCGCCATGACTTCCTAGATGTTAACGATGAAAAATGTATACCTCTCCAGATTTGATATTGGTCTGGTCAAATCCCTTATCTTTTTCCCGTTAAGACCTAGGGTTTGGCGACGGTTGAAACCCTAATAGCAGGGATCACCAATCCCTCTTATAATACAATGCTCTAGCCAGAGACTTTTCGATCATTCCGTTTCACTCAACAGTATAGAAAATATTGTGTACTTATGACCTTGAATGAATTCCCTTCAACTGTCAATTGTTCCGCTGTAACTACCAGACTATACCCAACATACACGTCGTATGACTCTCCTAGAGTGCATGTGCATATCAAAGCAGAGTGGGTAGTACCCTTTCCAATGACATCTCAGGTTTAAGGATTATCTCACACTACGAAAACCTAAGGACTCCCAAGTTTGACAATACCAACGAGGAATCCTTGCGGGCCCGTTCAATCCCATACCAAAGTATGGATCTTCACGCATGTATTGGCTATACTAGCCATCGACAAGGGAACGCATCGACCTCTTGGCAGAGTTACACACAAACAAGTCTTAACGAGGCTAGTGATATCCCACATCTCACAACCTCTATGACTTGGAACATATTTAGGATTACGGTTTTTGAGAGCACTCCATATGTATCCCGACCGCTCCCCTAACCATATGTAATCCATGGGATCTTTATCTATACTAACACTAGTTATGACAATAAAGAAGCATTCCGTAATAGGTTTGATATAATCTAAGTGATAAGAATGACATAGTGTTAATGTTCAAGCCAACAGATGGCTCGCTGGGCACATAACATTTTTAATCTCCCACTTGCCCAAGAGTCTATGTTTCCACACAGGTTCATCATCCAGTGTCCTGTTGATCATAGCTACTACTCAAGGGTTTTGGTGAAAGGGGTTTCCCACGTTTCCATCGAGTTGACTTGTTCCACACAAACGTCGACTCTGATCAAAGAATCTCTTATTATTCGCTTTGCCACTAGGTATGTTTAGATAGTTGGTGAGACCTTTGCTCCTTTTTAGGAGCTTACACCCTTATCGATAATCATAGTACTTATGTACTTGATATTCGATTGGCTGAACATCATAGGTTTACCTATCTAACTACCTTTTATCACCGCATTCTTATGCATGACCTTAATGGTAGAGTTAGCCTCTATCTCTTCTTGAGAGACGTCCTCAGTCTTTACTTTCCCATTTGGCATAAAACAAATCCTTGATTATCAATTTAAGTTCATGTCTTAAGACTAGAGCTTCAAGTTCCAATTTTTCCATGTTGTTATCTAATAAACAACACCAATCCAATTTATTGGAATCAAATAGGAGTTCGACTTTATACATGAGATGTATTAGTCAACACCAATTTAAACTCATAAAATTGCATCTACCTTTCGGTTGTGCTTGACAGGAAGAATCACCTTTTAATTCTTCCACGTTGAGCTTAGTTAACATATAATCTGTTGGTTCGAACTGAAAAGGATTATGGCAATCCAATGGCCCGCACATATAGCTATCTTTGTGCAATTGGGGTGCCATTCCTTTTTTCAAGTCCATTTTGGAAAATTGAGATGATGATCACATGTACGTTACTCATGTAACGTTGCCAACATATGATACTAACAAGCCAGTAGTATACCTATTAATCTTTAGAACTTATGTTCAGAAAAGATTCAATCAGTAGATTGATCTTTGAAGCACTTATGCGGTTAGGCCGGCCTCTACTACTTGTCAAGATTTCTTGACTTTCGTCAGCATTTTTCGACTCAAAGGATATGGAATTTGTGTTCATAGGTTTCTAGGTTTATTAGTTTATTCATTTCAACTGCCAATGGTGTTTATATTTATTAAGTCCTTAGTTTTCATTACTATCCTCATTCTTTCAAAAAAGAACTCCTTCACCTTGAAGGTAGGATATTATGAAACGATCCCTTTCATTCCAAGTGTAATGGACATAAAGATACTTGTAAACTCAAGACAAGAGGCTCTATTATCCCCAATCGCTCCCACTGTTTGCTTGACACAAGCAATACTTTTTACATCCTTGATGTGTGTGGTTTCCATGTCACATCTAATGCGACCATTTTAGGGTTACACTAATTATTCTATGTCTAATAGATTAATATGCTTGCCTAAGTTATTACCGTGGCAGCTAGATCAATGTATACATTTGTTGTTCTATATGAGTCAAATGTTGTGAAGATAGCATGTATAAGAATTAATTGTAGAACCATAAATAATAAAAAGCATTTTAATAAAACATCAAATCTCCAGCTATAAACCAAGGTGGAGTAAAACATGGTCCATAACATTAATTCAATAACATGATAAAACATTCTTTAAAAACATTGTCTCATAATTAAAAACGACAAATAAATGATTTCTTGTCCTTCAGCCTCAGCCGCGAAAAATGCCTCCTTGGCATCTTCAGGACCATGGCGTCATTTTTTTGTTTCCTGCTTCTTCCCACCATCTGCAATCCATTGCATAAGTGAGTACTTTTAACAATGTCATAACACTTAAGAATCACAATTAACTAACGAGTTAACTTTACAACAAATGTACCTTTAGTGCGCTCACGAGGAGGCTCAGGGCATTGATCTTTCCAGTGTCCCTTCTTCTTGTAGTGAAAACACTTCCCAATTTTCCCTTTGACTTTCTTGATACAGTCCTTTGTTTGCAGTTCGTTGCCCTTCTTCTTCTTCTTCTTCTTCTTCTTCTTTTCCTTCTTGGTTTTCTTGTTACCAAAAGCGGGTAGAGAAGAATTGTCAACAAGCAGCACAATCTTAGCCTTCTTGACCGTTGCCTCAGTAGTGCGTAACATGTCCAATAACTCATGAAGAGTGGCAACCAATTGGTTCGTGTTGAAATTCACTACAAACTAATCGTAGGCAGGAGAGAGCGACGGAAGCACTAAGTCAATAGCCAAGTCAGGATTTATTGATTTATTGGTACCTCCATGTCATTGAGTTTGTTCACCAAGGAAATCATTCTCAAGACATGGTCAGTGACCGATGTTCCTTCAGTCATGCGAGCTCTAAATAACTCGCGAGAAACAGCAAATCTCTCACGGCGTGTCTTAACGCCGTATAGCTCTTCCAGTGCAACAACGATTTCTGATGCGTGTTCCACAGTCTCAGACTGCCTCTGCAACTCATTAGTCATGGAGGTAAGAATGAGACAACGCATTAGATATCATCTTTGCGCCATTTCTCATGCGCATCACGAGCAGCCCTTGGAGCACTTGCCTCAGGTGCAGGCTCAATAGGCTGAGTTAAGACATAGTCAAAACTTCCAGATTGCAGCACAATCTTAAGGTTGCGGTACCAGTCAGGAAAGTTCGAGCCATTTAGCTTATTAGTTTGAAGGATTACCGAGAGTGGGGTTTTAGCCATTTGACTATTACTTTACGAAAATGGAAAAACATTAGCGTTCAATCATAGATTACATCCACGTGAAATTATAAAAATTTTAACTTCACGTGCGCTCCCACTGTTGTTCAATTTCCATCAACCCCACTGATAGAAAGATGGGAAATGCAACCATTTCCAATGGGCTCGAGCGTCAAATGTCCCGTCCTCATTCCATGACTCATGGTCAATGGGTGGTAACATTGAATAGGCACGACGGCCCCATCGACATCCAGGTGGTTCTCGAGATGTTTGCCTCACATTTCATTTACGTCCCGAGAACACGATCCAACCGTACACTAATCAGCGTTTAAGTCTGACCTATCAAATTCTCATGCAATAATAGTGCCCAGGTGGTCCCACAACTCATGGTCGACTCCTTAGTTAGACTGAGATCCTTGTGCATTTCTAGTATGACCGCCTGTCATAGTAGAAGGCGTAGTTGTGAGATTACTACACTTAACTTGCCACCATTCCACGACTCATGGTCAATGATGACACGTTGCGTTATTCCCTCTCACATCTAACAATGGAAGGCACTGGACCTAATCAAGGAGCTTCCGGGCCCTCGATCTATTTATGGACTTAATATGGATATGGGGTTTTTCACATACAAGGTCTCACCATTTTCAGTTATTTATCTTTCTTAGGTGATCATGCAACAAAGCATACCATATACAACATAAAAATGATACATAACAACAAGCATGCTATACATAAAAGCGGTAAATGTGATCCTAGTCAAGCCAATCCAAAAAACACCCCGAGCCATCAAGGTGTCGACCAAACTAATCTAAGGAATCGGACCCTACACTAAGGTCTTCATAGCTCCTCGAGCTTGAATGTCTCCATCACCGTCTTCAAGATGTTTTCATTTCCGCATCAAATTATAACAATACAACACAAAAGGAAACCTCACCCTCTCATGTACATAAAATAAAGACATGGCATGCAGGCCTCAAATTAAATTGACTAGTCTATGGCTCAACCCGGATCACCATATAATCACATAATACATGCTTTCATAAACATAAATTTCCCGACTTTAATTAAAGATAATCTAATTAAATTACTGGACCAATTAAATATTTTCTAAATTTGTTTTTCAGAAAATCCCATGAAGAATCATAATCCTCCAATTATCCGAAAATTAATTCAATTTCCAAAACCTATTATTATTCTATTCTAGGAATCAACTAATTTCATATTAATTTTCCAAGAACTAAATAATAAATACACGTTTTGAAAAATCAATGAAAAAGTCCACTTTTCCATCGGAAAAAGTCCAATTTCAAATTATTTATTTTATTCAATTTCCAAAGTCCATAAAATATCAATTTTATCTCATACTTGTAATTCAAAGAAAACGCATATTCTTGAAAGTCCATGAAGAAGTCGACTTCTTCGTTGAATCAAAAAGGCCCCAAATTTAAAAAAACTCAATTTCATTTTAATATCGAAAGTCAATAAAATACTAATTTTATTTCGTCCTACCAAAATTTAAATGAAAATCCATATTTTGGAAAAACATGAAGAAATCCATTTCTTCAAAGAGAGGCCAATTTAAGAATACAATTTTATTCTAATTTCGAAAGTCAATAAAATGTCAATTTTATTTCGTCCTTTCAAAATATAAATAAAAGAATCATATTTTCGAAAATCCAATTTTATTTTAATTTCGAAAGTCAATAAAATATCGATTTTATTTCGTCCTTCCAAAATATAAATAAAAGCCCATTTTCAAAAACTCAATTTTATTTTAATCTCGAAAGTCAATAAAATACTAATTTTATTTCGTCTTTTCAAAATATAAATAAAAACCCATGTTTTTTAAAAGTCCATTTTTAGGTCCAAACCCAAACAATATATTCAATTGCATTTTAAACCCAAAACATAAAATTACAAAATAACCCCACAGGGTCAAATTGCAATTTACCAAAATTTGGAAAAACCCTAGGGTTTCAACCCTAGTGGACGGCGGCCAGTTTCGATTCACTGGGGGCAGCAGCCACACTGCCCCAGTACGCCCGCCGTCGCGCATGACAGCGCTGTATCCGACAGCACCGTCCGCGACGGCCTTATGTGAACAGCTACGGCACGTGAGTGTTGTCACGGGTTCAATATTTTTCTTCCACCGTCGAACCTAAAATACGCATGAATATTCATGAATCGAAAACGCAGCCATATCCGAATTTAATAAAACACAAATTTTGAATTTTGAAAAATACATTTTTCAGATCCAAATAAATTTTCAGACTCAAACGATTTTAATCGGTCCAAAAATAAAATCAGAAAATCCAAACCATTTTACATGCGGTAAAACAAAATTTAAAGCATATAAACATAAACACATACAAAGAATCCAAGCCATGTCAAAACCTTGGCTCTAATACCACTGTTGGGATCGGAACAACCCCCCGGGGACGCGAGCACAGCGGAAGACATAAAATTGTAAAATTAAGGCGGCATCCCCGAAATTAGGGCTAGGTAGACATAGTACCATCGGATTCAAAACTATCCTAAAGATTAGTTTACTCGTGTTTGCCTCTTGAAGACCAGAAATCAGCAATGTCCTTTTAAGCAACTCTCTGCTACACCTCTCCGGATGGATTTGCCCTGGCGCTCCAAGCGTTGCACCTCTAAGTTTATCCACACTTTAGCTCGTACCCTCGATTATCTCCACCAGTGCTAGCAAGGAAAATATCGAATCTTGGCTTATGAGAAATGGGTAGGAATATATTTTGGTGTTTTTCGTACTCAACACATGAGTTGGAAGAATATTTGTGAAAGAGGTGGAAGAAAAAAGATGGAGAGGATTTTTCACAATCAAAATTGTATAGAATGAATAATGAATAATAACTTAATTTATTACTAAATAAAATATCAATACATATATACATAGAGTGAGAGTCCACAAAGATATGAAAACTCACACACTCACCAATACACGCCTAAATGGGCCTGTATATATACCATATATATATATATATATATATATTTTATTCAAGTTTTCATCCATCTTATTTCTCTTCCTTAATTAATTGGATACTTTCCAACTAATTAGATACTTCCATATATTTGATACATATCAAATATATCATATCTTATGAAATAATATATTTCCATATCTTCAATATTTATCCTAATATAAATTTAAAAGATCTTTCCATATCAATTAGTTACCTAATTAATTAGAATAGATCCTACCAAATATATTATAGGATAGATATATTAAATAAATATGTATATATATATATATAGACTTGGTGAACAAGATAGAATTCTCCACCAAAATCACACACATACACACTTAGTGTGTGTGTTCACACTAAAAGAAACGTGTATATTTATATATATTTATTTATTTCCTCTTTCATACATTAATTAATTAGACCACTAATTGATTAATTAGTCGTTCCCAATTTAATATTTCAATATTAAATTATAAGACTTTTATTAATTAAGACCACTTAATTAATTTATTCCTTTTTCCAATTAATTAATTCTAATTAATTAATCTCTCCATTAATTCACAAAGAATTAATTAGCCAATAGGTACTACAATAAGTATTGTGAGTGACCCCTTAGGCTCATTACAAAGCTACAAATAAGTCATTCCATAGGCTAGATTAATTATTCATAATAATTAATTAGGCCTTGGATTAATTTCACCAATTAACCCAAGGCACCTATTGTTCGTGGTTCGATGTTTAGCAACGTCGCCACGACTTCCTAGATGTTAACATTGAAAAATGGAAACCTCTCTAGATTTTGATCTTTGTGTGAGTCGAATCCCTTCATTTTTTTCCTATCTAAGACCTAGGGTTTGGCGACAGTCGAAACCCTAATAGCCTCGGAAACTATGACTATGTTGTGTTGGGAATTCCCAAAGCCCGAATCATCTCTAATCCTCGTGTTTAATTGTGTATAGAAAAATTACCGTTCTCGCATATGTTGATTTCTGAACATGATCCTTTTCTCTAAAGCCGAATTTGCCAATGTCTCTAATTCGTCACGCCGGAATCAAAAATGAAAAACTCCTCCTTTCTTCCCTGTCAAAGACGGCTAGAGAGAGAGAGAGAGGTGGTAGACTTTTTCTTGGAGAGAAAGTTATGTAAGTTGCCTTGTGTTATTTTTCACCTTGTGATATATTTATATCATTATGAAACAATAACACTAGCATGCAAGAGCCCTATTTGGGCGTCTATTTGGCCGCCCCTTAGTGGGCTCGGAAGCCTTCGGGCTTTCGTCTTGCTTGCTAATTAAGTAATCGGATAATTTATTTATCCAATAAATAAATTGATAATCCAATTAATTCAATTCCTAATTAATTTATAATTCAATTTCTCCAAGAAATTAATTAACTCATTAATTTAATTAATTAATTAAATTATCCAATAATTAATTAATTAATTATGGCATCCAATGCCTTGAATTTCTCTCAAGTCTTTTTCCCATGTTTTTCCTTTTGCACTTCCTTTAAGCGCGACTCTTTAGGTTCGTCTCAAAAGGCAATTGGGAGGAATCCAAAGGGGTGTGAGTGACACCTAGCCAGTCTCGTGGCTCACACCGTAACCCAATTGAGAACGAATGAATAGGATCATTCCAAACCTTTACGCCGTGAATACCGTACGTGTATAAACCTTTTATTCTTATATCTCAATCAAGTAAGAGTTATGGTTTAAAGTCAAACTCATATAACTTGAACATATGCTTAAGCTCATAATAAGTCGAGGTATTTAAATGCTTTGGCCAAAGACTTTCATCCTCACTTATTCATGATCACATAGGATATTTTACTCATTCACTTATGAGAGAATAAATTCCATATTGCAAATCAGTTAACAATGCTACTTGCCCATAAATTCCATATTGCAAATCAGTTAACAATGCTACTTGCCCATCAAGTCGCACTTCGAGGTCGATTCCACCAACAGGTGATTTGAATCTAACTACTCTAATGACAGACTTGATGTCACAAGTATATCTTCCACTCGATTTCTCAGGTCAGAGGTTCACACGTACCTATCACTACTTATCAGTTTCATCATTGACTGTCAATGAGTGAATACCCATGTGATGAACTGATGCGAGCCGTGTTCGAACATATCAGTCCAACTGACACGTCTATGATATAAGTTCCCACTACCATTTCCACAGTGTACGACTGGCACTTTCTCTGTCGAAACTTACATCATATAAGTCTTTATTCACTATTGATGCCCAATCAATATTTCTTAGACTTGCGAACCCTTTTAGATATCAAGGGTCAAACCATTCTAGTGCCTTTCCTCCTATCCCATAGGAGGTAGAAGGTTCGCCTTGTCATCAAGGACTTTACGTTGTTTATTCACACCTTATAAATGCATATAAGAAAACAACAATCAAGTGCCTTATATTAATAGAAAACCATAGTTTAGTTACAATGTTTATACCCTATAAATCTATCCTCTTTATGGCATTCGAGGGCATATACTCTAACATGTTGGTTCAACTAATGATCTGGTCCTCTAAGCATGGATCACCAATCCTTCTTATAAGACAATGCTCTGGCCAGAGACTTTTAGATCATTCAGTTTTACTCAATAGTATAGGAAATACCTGGTACTTATGACCTTGGATGAACTCCCTCGAACTGTCAATTGTTCCGCTGTAACTACCAGACTATACTCAACACACACGCAGTATGACTCTCGTGGAGTGCACGTGCATATCAAGGCAGAGTGGGTAGTACCCTTTCCAATGACATCTCTGGTCTAAGGATTATCTCACACTACGAAAACCTAAGGACTCCAAGTTCAACAGTATCAACGAGGAATCCTTGCGGGGCCGTTCAATCCCATACCAAAGTATGGATCTTCATGCATGTATTGGCTATACTAGCCATCGACAATGGAACACGTCGACCTCTTGGGAGAGTTACACACACGAACAAGTCTTGACGAGGCCAGTGATATCCAATATCTCACAGCCTCTACGACTTAGAATATGTTTCGGATTACGGTCTTTAAGAGCATTCCATATGTATCCCGGCAGTTTCCCTAATGATATGTAATCCATGGGATTTTTATCTTTACTAACACTAGTTATAACAATAAAGAAGCATTCCGTAATTGGTTTGATATAATATAAGTGATAAGACTGACATAGTGTTAATATTCAAGCCAACAGACGGCTCGCTGGGCACATAACACTTTCATATATTATAATCAATATATTCCATTAATAATTTCCACTCTAAGTGAAATTACCAAAATACCCTTTATGAAGTAAAACTCCTATATTTTATCATCTTTATATAGCGTGACTCTCTAGGCTCATCTTGATTGGCATTGGGAGGATTCCAATGATATAGTTATCACCAAGCCATTCCCGTGAAGCTATACTAGAACCCAATCAAGTACGAGATGAATACGTCATCATGAACCTTTAAGTTAGAATTACCATATCCATATAAGCTCTTCACTGATAGAACCCAATCAAGTAAGAGTCCTGGAATGTCAACCTCATACAACTTGATACTGTACTATATAATCATATTGATGTAAAATTACCACCAGTGCTTGATTCTTTAACTCGCGAACCATGTTTGTAAGATCAAGCACTTAACTCCACCAGTGCTTCTACTTATCAAAAAGTAGTGATGAGTACACCTTGGTCTTAATGACCTATTTGTTCAATACATTCAATGCCACAATTAGATTTATATGAAAAAACTCAATGCCTTTTACTAATGTTCAAAATTTTTTTATACAATATAAAAAAAATGTGCAATTAAATCTAATTCCTCTATGGCATAGAGGGCATAACACCTAACAAACCCGATGTTCCTAAGTTTCCTTACGATACTCGTAAACACAGGACAAGAGGATTACCAATCCTCATTTCCTCCCACTATTTGCTTGACATAAGCAATACCTCTCACGTCCTCGATGTGTGTGATTTTACGTGTCACATCTTATGGTGATCAACTTAGGGTTAGACTTATTATTATATGTCTAATAGATTAATGAGCTCGCCTAGGTTATTACCTTAGCATCTAGATCAATGCATACATTTGTTGTGTTATATGAGTTAAATATTATGAAGATAGTTTCCAAAGCATGTTATAAGAATTAATTGTAGAACCAAAACAATAAAACACACTTTAATAAAATCTCCACCTATAAACTAAGGCGGAGTAAAACGTCGTTCACAAATTAATTCAAAATATTGAAACATTCTTCAAAAATCATTGTCTCATAAAAAATAAAAAACTAACGATTTCTTGTCCTTCAGTCTTGGCTGCGAGAAACGCCTCCTCGGAGACTTTAGGACCATGACCTCATTTTAAAACGTAAGACAAATGAGTCTTCTCCTAAAGCCCAAGCAATGACAATGCTCCATTAGCTTCTTTAGGATCATCACTTTGTTCCTTAGTTTCTTCTCACCATCTTCATGAAGAGGCTCAGGGTATTGATCTCTCTAATGTTCCTTTTTCTTACAGATAAAGCATCTTCCCTTAGCCCTACGAGCTTTCTTTACACCCCCTTTTGCTTTCATTTTGTTTCCTTTCATCTTCTTCTATTTCCACATCTCTTTCTTTTCATAAAAAGCAGGGAATGAAGAAATGTCAGCAAGCATTGCAAGCTTTGCCTTCTTGACCATTGCCTCAGCAGTGCGCAGCATGTCCAGCAACTCTAGAAGAGTATCAACCAGCTGGTTCATGTTGAAATTCACCATGAACTGATCGTAGGCAGGAGGGAGCGACTAATGACTAAATCAATAGACAGGTCAGGATTCATCGACACCTTCATTTCATTGAGTATGTTCAACAAGGCAATCATTCTCAAGATATGGTCAATAACCGATGTTCTTCAGTTATGCGAGCTCCTAACAACTTGTGAGAGATATTAAACCTTTCACAGCGTGCCTTAACGCTGTATAGCTCCTCCCGTGTAAAAACAATCTCTGATGCGTATTCCACAGTCTCGTATTGCCTCTGCAACTTATCAGTCATAGAAGCCATAATGAGATAACACTCATAGATGTTGTCTCTGTGCCATTTTTCATGTGCATCACGAGTAGCCTTTGGACCGGCCGCCTCAGGGGCAGGCTCAATAGGCTGGGTCAAGACATAGTCAAGGCCTTTAAATTGTAGCATAATCTTGAGGTTGCGGTAACAGTCAAGGAAGTTCGGCCCATTTAGCTTATTAGTTTCAAGGATTACTGAGAGTGGAGTTTTAGCCATTTGGTTTGCTACTTTGCGAAAATGGGAAAACATTAGCATTCAATCACAAATCATATCCACATGAAATTATCGATCTTTTAATTTCACGTGTGCTCCCACTGCTTATTGAATTCCATCACCCCACTGACAGAAGATAGGAAATGCAACAATTTCCATTGGGCACACGCGTCAAATGCCCCATACCTCCTTCCATGACTCGTGAGACAATGGGAGGTAACATTTGATCAGGCACACCGGCCCCATCCACTCTCCAAGTGGTCCTTGAGATGTTTGCCTCACATTTTATGTACGTCCCGACAACACGATGCAACCGTACACTAATATGTGGTTAAGTCTGACCCATCAAATTCTCACAGTATAACAGTAGCCAGGTGGTCCCATGACTCATGGACGATTCTTTAGCAAAACTGAAACCCATGTGCACTTCTAACATGACCACCTTGTCATATACAAGGCCTAGTTGCAAGATTAGTACACTTAACTTGCCATTATTCCACGACTCATGAGACAATGATGATAAGCCTCGCACTATTCCCTCTCGCATCTAATGATGGAAGGCACTGGACCTAATCAGGAACTTTTGGGCCCCGATTTATCCATTTATGGACTTAATATTTTAATATGGGGTTTTCACATACAAGGTCTCACCATTTTCAGTTATTTATCTTTCTTGGGTAATCATTCAACACAACATATCATATATGAGAAAAGAATAAATAACCATGAGCATTCAATATACATATAAAATGGTAAATGTGATCCTAGTCCAGCCAACCTAAAACACCCCGATCCATGTAGGTGTTGACCAATCTAATCTAAGGACCCGATATTAGGATTATGCCCTCAGATGCCATAAAGGATAGAATGATAGGGCATCTATCTTGTAATTAACTTATTTAGATATTATTAATAAAGGCATTATTTAGTTTTCACTTAAATCTTATCTGCATCAATAAGTAGTGTAAAACGTTTTGTCCATGTTTTCAGTGCGATCCCTGTACTTCCTATGGGATAGGAAGAGTGGCACTAGAGATTGATCTTGATTACTAAAATAAATTCACAAGTAAAGTGAAGTCTTTAATGGACAAATAAAGACTTAGAACACTTGTATCGATCTCGAACATGACTCGCATCGGTTCTGTCACATTGGTTTTCACTCTGTGATTGTCAATGACAGAACTGATTATGCGTAATAGGTGTAAGTGAACCTTTGACCTGAAACATCATGTTGAAGATGCATTTGTGACGTCAAGTATTTCATTAGAGTAGTTAGATTCAATTCACCCGTTGGTGGGGTCGACCTCGAAATGCGGCTTATGGGCAAATGGTAGTCTTAGCTGATATCTAAATGGGATTTGTTCACTCATTAGTGAGTGAGAAAGTACCCTAAGTGATTATGGATGAATAGAGATCAAAGTCTTTGGTCAAAGCAAAAAGAGACAATTGTGCTAGGCACTAAATTGATCTCAATGATCTCATATTATTATAATTAAAACATATGGTCAAGTCCAGTGAGTTTGACATAGCCATGACTCTCACTTGATTGGGGTACACGAACAAAGGATTTATACTTATACGATATTTATGATTGGAAGGTTGCAGAATGATCCTATTCATTCGTTTTCGTTTGGGTTACGAAGTGGGCCACGTGACTGGCTAGGTGTTACTCACTTCCTTTGGTTTCCTCTCATTGCCAAACGAAACGAACCTAAAGAGTCACACTAAAGGATTGATAAAGAAAAATAAAAAAGGAATTTCTATTTTTCTTCTAGGGGTTTTAATTTATTGGATAAATTAAACAATTAATTATTCATTAGAAGAAATAATTAATTATAAGGATAAGATTAATTATTAATTAATTTGTTAAGGAAATATATTAATGAATTAATTTACCTAATTAATTAGATTATTTAATTAATTAATTTATTTATTGGATATAATAAATTATTAATTAAATAAAGAATTAATTAAAAACAAAACAATCCCAGGGGTTAAATAAGCGTCCAAGTGGACGCAAATTAGTCCTCAAAGTGGCGTCCAAATGATGCCCTAATTTAGGGCTCTTTTGTTTTGACTTGTTCAATAAGTCATGAGGGATATAAGGACTCTTTGATTTTGAACAAGAACACACAACTCTCATAACTCTCCTAGAAAGAAAGAAGAAAATATTCCTCCCCTCTCTAATAACCCTAGCCGTCGCCCCCTTTAGAGAAGAAGTTGGAATATTTCATTTGTTGATCCGTGCATGACAATTTAGAGATGACGTATTTTCGTTGTTTAGATTAAGTTCAAGATTTGAAGATTCAAATAAAGGATTGAACATTTGGAAGCTTCAAATTCGAGTATTTGGAGGAAGAAGAAATTCTCCAACAAATTTGTTCTAACGAGTAAGTTTTATTCGTTAAATATTTTGTTCAATTTGAATATGTGATCATTGAATTCAACTTTGGGTTTTTTAAAATAAAAAATTTTGAAATCCTTCCACTGCATTTATGTTATTTTTCGCGAAACCCTACACTGGAACCTATACTAAGGTCTTCACAGCTCCTCGAACCTGAACGTGTCCATCTTTGTCTTCAAGATGTCTTCATCTCCGTCTTCAAATTACAACAATACAAGAGAAAAGGAAACTTCATCCTCTCATGCACATAAAATGAAAACATGGGGCGCAGGCCTTAAATTAAAACAACTAGTCTATGGCTCGACCCGGATCACCACACAATCACATAATACATGCTCGCATCATGCTTTCGTAAACATAAATTAACCGACCTTAATTCAAGATATTCTAATTAAATTAGTGGACCAATTAATTATTTTCTTAAACAAATTTCAGAAAATCCCATGAAAAATCACAATTTTTCACTAATCCAAAAATTAATTTAATTATCAAAACTAATATTATTTAACTCAAAGAATCAATTAATATCATAAAATTCTTTTCCCAAGAATTAAATAATAAATTCATGTTTTTGAGATCCCATGAAAAAGTTCACTTTTTCATATAATCCGAAAGGCCCAAGTTCAAAAAATATGTAATCCATTTAATTTTCAAAGTCCATAAAATACTAATTTTATCTCTTACTTGGAATTCAAATAAAATTCATAATCTTTGAAAGTCCATGAAGAATCTCACTTCTTCACTTAATCATAAAGGGCCCAATTTCAAAAATCTCAATTTTATTTTAATTTTGAAAGTCAATAAAATACCAATTTTATTTCCTCCTTTCAAAATTCAAATAAAAACCCATATTTTTGAAAATCCATGAAGAAGCCCAATTTCATAAACTCAATTTTATTTTAATTTCGAAAGTCAATAAAATACCGACTTTATTTCGTCCTTTTAAAATTTAAATAAAAATCTATTTTTTTGAAAAGCCATTTTTAGGCCCAACCTCCAGAATATATTAAATTGCATTTTAATCCCAAAATCAAAATTGCAAAATAGGCCAAAAGGATCAAATTGTAATTTAACAAAATTTGGGAAAACCGTAGGATCTAAACCGTAGTGGGCCGCCGCCTATGGTAGCCCAAATTCGAAAAACAGAGCCGCGGTTAATAGAATCGCCACGCACAGTACCGCTTTTGTCGACGACCCGTGCTCCACAGTCTCATGGCGACTGCGCTGTGCAGCGCGTGCAGTCAAGGCGCGCTGCTCACGCAGGCCATGTTCGCGCAATTATAACAAAGGTTAGTTTTCATATTTTGTTCAGTTGTTAACCTTACATTATGTGGCTCGGAAACCACTAGCGCTGGGAGATTCTGATTCTAATTCTGCTTCAAAGATGCTTGGTATTAGATCGGTATTGGAGGAAGCAGTGCAGAATACGCTGGCGCTTGATGTTGAGGCACTTGTGCAGGAGGAGGGGTTTGGTATGAAGTTTGTCCATTGGAATTTCTCTTTTCATATCTCAGGAATTTCTTAAACTTCTTAACAAATAAAGCCATTTCTTTTTCCTTGTTTGACTCTTATGCTTTTACCTCACTGGTCAATTTACCTTTACTTTTAGCAGTTGCAATTAACACCCCGGATTCAATAACTGAAGTCGACATATCGCTGACTTCTCCCAATTTAAATTCGAAAGCCCTTAGCTCCGAAAACGCATATTCTGCAGTCATGATTTCCAACATCTGGGATTCTCTCATAGCAACAGTCTTCATTAGATATTTGATTGGAAGACTTCTAAAAATCTTATTAACCATTTCCTTATTGGTCAATTCCTTGTCCAATGAGGTTAACTCTGTAATAAGCGAAGTACCCTCACATCCAATTGATCTAGCATCTCGCTGGGCTGCATCTTGAAATGCTCAAATCTTTGCATGGGTATGGAGAGCTTGCTCTACCTCATTTGTGCAGATCCTTCACACACAGTAGCCAACTTATCCCATATTTCTTTTGAAATTTTGCATAACATCTTTTTGTTCCAACATTATCCAAATTTGCTCTTCTACGATCATATGGCATCCATTCCACCTTTGGCTTCTTGACACAACCATCTGGAGTTGCTTTAGTCGCTCCAGGGGCTCGAGTTATAACTTTCATAATCTGAATGGAGCCATCTAAAATAACATTGCACATTTCATTATCACATGAACATAAATATGTAAATGTTCTAAGTTTTCATGAGTTATAGTTTGACTCAATCAACTTTAGCATCTTTGTAAAAGCTATGATATGTTATAAAAGATTTTCAGAAAGTGACTAAGTTTTTGAAAAGTGGATCTAAACAAGAAGTTAAGCTCGAAAATGCTATGATTTCTATTTCAACCTCTCTGATACCACTTGGCGGTCCCAAGTGGCATACGAAAGAGTCTAGAAGGGGGGGCGGGTTAAATAGACCTTGAAGTTTTCTTCGACTTCAAAAATTTTAGCACTACTTAAAATATTTTTGAACACTTGGTAAGCAAAGCGCTAGGTCAAGTGCTATAGATAAGATAACTTAGACTTAGTGATTTTCGCAATTAATAAAGTAGGGTAACGCTTAGATCGCTTTATCAAGGTTATCCCAGCAGAATAGATTTTAATGCTTAGCGTTCGGTTTTACCAATTAGTTGTTTAACTGTTTTTAAAGCCTTTTAAAGATATAATGCAGATGGTAAATAAAGCAATAAAACAGTAATGTAAATGACACAAGATATGAAAGGTTCACTTGGTGATGTAATCACAGCTACGTTCTTCTTCTCCTTTTCACTGGGAGGAAATTCACTAGATGATAATCAAAGTCTTCATACAGAGGACTTCTACAAATGGTGAATGAAAATGAAGATGAACTTGAACTCCTTGATCACACAAGCTTAAGCTCCACTTGAGATCTCTTCAACAAGCTTCTCTTACTCAGAAATACTGCATGGAGGTAACAACAACTTTCTCACACAGATGAAAGAGGTTGAGGGATTTTGTCACAAGCGTTTGTTTGATTTTTGGAAATTCAAACAACTTTGGATATCTCAATAATAATGAGAGGTTATTCTAAGGAAGATGTTTGAGACATCGATGACTGTCTTTGGAATGTATGAAAAGCTTGGAGAATTTTTGGCTATGGAGTTTGTCGATGGTCGAAACCCTAATAATCTCGAAAACTATGGCTATGTTGGTTCCACTAATGATCTGGTCTTCTAAGACGGGATCACCAATCCCTCTTATAAGACTATGCTCTGGCCAGAGACTTTCATCGATCATTCAGCTTTACACAACAATTTAGGAAATGAGAGGCTGTAAGCCTTGGATGGATCCCTTGATGACTGCCATCTGTTCTGTTGTACTATCAGACTATACCCGACATATACGCCATATGACTCTCCTAGAGTGCACGTGTATATCAAAGCATAGTGGATAGCACCCTTCCCAGTGACATCTCAGGTCTAAGGACTATCTCACACTACGAAACTAAAGGACTCCAAGTTCGACAGAATCAGAGAGGAATCCTTACAGAGTCGTTCAATTCCATACTCCCCTTAAGTATAATCTCTGTGTATGTATTGACTATACGGACATTGACAATGGAACACGTCAATCTCTAATAAGAGTTACACACACGAACAAGTCTTGACGAGGCCCATGATATCCCACATCTCACAACCTCTATGACTTGGAACACATTTTAGGATTACGATCTTTGAGAGCATTCTATAGGTATCCCGACCGCTCCCCTAACCATAATGTAATCCCTGGGATCTTTATCTATACTAACATAAGTAAATGACAATAAAGAAGCAAACCAAACAGGTTTGATACGATATAAATGATAAGACAATCATAGTATTTATGATTCAGTGTTCAAGCAACAGATGGCTCCCCGGGCATACAGCACTATCAATTACTATACTGCCTCTAATATTATGTTAGCTAATATGCTTAAAATATTTTGAATGTTTGATCAAAATAGATATATAGAAGTAATAAGAGAAGAAATGGAATCGAAATGGAAGAAATATTATTCTAGGATTCCTCCAATATGTATATTAAGTTGTATATTTGATCCTAGGTGTAAAAAAGAGGGTTGTTTTTATCTTAATTGAACAATATTATACATTTCTTAACTTTGCTAACTTAGACATGGATTATGAAACAAAACGAAGTAAATAATTTGATAGATAATATACTTGACTTATATGAATATAATTCATCATCCACCAATATGCCCACATCATCAAGTAGACATACCTCATCCGGTAATTATTTTTCTATGTTAAATAGATTGAAAAGACCCCATACAACAAACAGGTTAACATATGAATTACAGTGCTACCTACAAATGCAGCTTGAAGATAATGATGAAGTAGTTGAAATTTTACAATGGTGGAAACTTGAAGATAAAAAAGGTTTCCTATTCTTTCTTCTGTTGTTCTTAATATACTAACACCTCAAATGTCTGTCGTAGCTTCTGAAAGTGCTTTTAGTACAGGTGAAAGGACCTTTACCAATAAAAGAAATCGTCTGAATCCACTATCAATAAAATATGTGTATGCTCCTGATCAAGAATGGAAGAAGAAGCAATTCGTATGGGATGAAAAGAAATTCAAACCCAAATCGATGTCATCAACCATCAATGAAGTTGAAGTTGAAGTTGAAGTTGAAGTTGAAGTTGAAGACGAAGATGATATTGTACGGACGCCAAAAGAAGACCCTGTTAGGAATCCGATCAGATACGCAATGGAAATTAAACACATAAGAATTCCTAATGGCGGATCACTCTTAGGCTTTTAACAATTTTATATAAACAGAAATGATAACATATAACATTTACCGTTCTTAAAGAGTAATTCATTTCAAGATCTACAGTCTACAACAGCAATTCCCGGGACTCTTGCCTCTAGATATAATCCCGAGTAAGCATGAAAATCCTCCATCTTCCTTTCTCTTGGTTGAAGACGGCTAGTGAGATGAGGGGAGGGTTTTCTCTATTCTATTATGTGTTAGGCGGACGAGTGAGTAATCTGTTCTTAGGAGTTTGAGGATTATATAACCAACTCCAAGCCCATTAGTAGGCGCCTCTTAGGCCCTAATGGATTATCAATATGGGCTAAGTTGCCCAAGTCAACTTAGTCAACTTTTAATTAATTAATTCATATTTTATTCCAATTAAATATACAATTAATCAATTAACTAATTCTTAAATTAAAATAATTAACTAATCTAATTAAATAAATATTTGAAAATTAATCGACTTAATTAATTATTATTTAATCTAATTAATTAACTATTTAAATCCATTTATCCATTTAATCAGTTTGTCCATATTAAATTTCCCTTACAACGTTACAAATAGATATACCACTTACTCTTTGTAGCGCGACTTTTTAGGTTCATCTTAATTGGCAATGGGAGGATACTAAAAGATGTGGGTGTCACCTAGACAGTCCCGTGGACCCACATCGAAACCCAATTAAGATCAAAAGGATTTGATCATAATGAACCTCTATATCATAAATCTTGTATGAGTATAAGCCCTTTACTGACGTATCCCGATTCAGAGAGATTCATGCAATATGTCAAACTCAAAAGATTTGATATTGTGCAATGAATCATAGTAAGATGAAATAACCAACTACCCTCCGTATTCCACATGAGTTAGTTTATATGCTGGGCCAAAGACTTATAATTTTA
Source organism: Buddleja alternifolia (assembly GCA_019426215.1). NCBI lineage: Eukaryota > Viridiplantae > Streptophyta > Magnoliopsida > Lamiales > Scrophulariaceae > Buddleja > Buddleja alternifolia. The sequence continues at coordinate 16,550,399 of CM033403.1, forward strand.
TTCACCTATGATCACACAGGATATATTCTCGTTTACTATCAAGACAGTGAATTCCTTCTTAGCAATCACCTCACAACTGCTACTTGCTCATTGAGATCGCACTTCAAGGTTGGCCCCACCTTCAGGTGAATTAGGCCTAACTATCTAATAACAGATCCAATGACACAAGCACATTGATAATGACCCCTCAGGTCTGAGGCACACGCATACTATTATAATTAGTATCTCAATCATTGACAATCATTGAGTAAATATCCATGTGATTGAATTACTACTAAATGAGTTCGAATATGTCAAATCCATTGACATATCTATGGCACGAGCTCCCACTAATACCTAGTGACCGACTGATACTCCTTGTCAGAGCTTGTGCCATACAAGTCGAGTCTTAATGCCCAATTAAGACTCTTTGACTTGCGAACCCATTTGAGTAACTAAGAACTCAACGCTTCTAGTGTCCCTCTCCTTATTCCATAAGGAGTAGAAAGTTTCTCTCAATTACTTGGACTATATGTTCAATATTTATATATGCCATTAAGATTTACGTGAACAAATGCATAATGCCTTTATATAAGCTTGTACAATATAAACCAGTTCCCCTTATAATCTAACTTTTCATTGGCATCGGGGGCGCATATATACCTGTTGGGTAAACGAAATAAAACACAGCAAAAGTTTAAAATCCCAATCGGTGGTCATATCTGATTTTCCATATTCAAACTTAGAGGAAGAAATACTTACGTGCTCTTCCTTATATGCGTCTTTTTCAAAATTATAACCCAAGCAGCAAACCGTCACTACCTCTAAAGCTTCACGCCGAAATCCAAAGAAGAAATCCTCTTCCTTCATCCCTTGGGGGCCAACGGCTACAGAGAGGATGAGAGGAGAGAGTTTTTGACAGAGTTTTGATTTTCTTTCTTTTCACTGTAAAAGAGAGGCTAGAGTTTTTAACTCTCTTCAAGTAGTATATAAATACACTACACAAAAGTTGTAAAACCCTTGGCAACCAAGTCATATAAGGGCTAGTGCACCACTTGGTTCCAATTTTAATCAATTCATTTTATTTAATATATTTATCAATAATTAATTAAATGAATGAATCAATTAAAATATAATTAATTCCTCCAAGAAATTAATTATTTTATTAATTAATTAATTAGATCATCAAATGATAATTTAATTATTTAATATTAATCGATATCAAATACTGAAAAACTCTTTAAGTTAAAAACCATTTTTCCCTTTGCAATTCCTTTAAGCGCGACTCTTAATGTTCGTATCAAAAGGCAATTGGGAGGAAACCAAAAGGATGTGAGTAACCTAGCCAGTCTCATGGCTCACATCGTAACCCAATTGAGATTGAATGATGAGGATCATTTCAAACCTTTCCTATTGTGAATATCGTACGAGTATAAACCTTTTATTCTTATATTCCAGTTAGGTGAGAGTCATGGTACAGTCATACTTAGAGTACTTGACTATCAGCTTAAGTACATAATGAGCTAAGGTCAATAAGATTACTCTTGTGTCTAACACTAGTAAACTCTATTGCTTTGGCCAAAGAGTTTGACCTCACTCATTCATGACGGCATAAGATATTTGCTCATTCACTTATGAGAGAATAAATTCCAATCTTGCAAATAAGTTAACACTGCTACTTGGCTATCAAGCCGCACTTCGAGGTTGACTCCACCAATGAATAAATTGAGTCTAACTACTCTAATGATGAACTTGACATCACAAGTACATCTTCAACGTGATTTCTCAGGTCTAAGGTTCATACGTACCTAGTACAATTAATCAATTCTATCATTGACTGTCATTGAGTGAAAACCCAGGTGACAGAACCGATGGGAGTAGTGTTTGAACAAATCAGTCTCACTGATATGTCTATGACACAAGCTCCCACTACCACCTAGTTTTCGACTAGCACTTCCATATCAAAGCTTATGCCATACAAATCTTATATGTTCCTGATATCCAGTCAGGACTTTCTTTGACTTGCGATCTTATTTAGACAATGAGTACTGAATCCTTCTAGTGCTACTCCCTAATCCATAGGAGTAGAAGGTCCGGCGTAATGTCATGGACTTAGAGTTGTTTATTTTTTCTTACAAATGTCAATAAGAAAACAACGCAAAAGGCCTTATATAAATAATGTTTCATTACAATGAATATGCCCTATAGATTCTATCCTCTATAACATCTGAGGGCATAACATCAACAATATCCCACTTACAATCAATGTCATTCACTATGGCACCTAAAGATGTCAAGCGGGCAGGCCCATGCCAGATCTAGCCCGGGCTGGCTGGGCCCGGTTAAATTTTTCTGAAGTAGGCCCTGAAGAGATAACCAAGGCATTTTCATTTCCCTTGGGATTCCACTCAGATTGTGCAGTTTTTAGTTTTTTCATTAGCCTAGCTAAGTTGCACTCAAACTCATTGCAGTTGAAGTTCATGACAAATTGGGAAAAGGAATCAGGAAGAGACTGCAAAATGAGATCAGTTTGGAGTTGCGGGTTCATTGTAAAATTAGGAGCCTCCAATCTCTCAATTCTCGATATCATCTTGGGGACATGATCCCCAACTTTTTCTTCTTCTCTCATTTTGGCTCCAAAGAGATCTTTAGATATTTCATATCTTGCAGTACGACTGTGCTCACCATAGATCTCAACCAAGTGCGCTAAGATGGCCTTAGCTGAGGTCATCGTCTCGTGGGATATTTGGAACTCATTTGTCATTGACCCCATCATGTATCCACGCACTCAGACATCGTCCATCACCCATTTTTCATGAGCTTGGACTTCTTCCTCATTAGCACGTGTTCTAGCAGAAGGAGCTAGGATGTCTGTGTCCAACACGTACCCCAGTGATTCCATATTGAGGACTGCCCTCAAATTCCTTAGCCAGTCCACATAGTTGGGTCCGATAAGAGTATTCTTTTCAAGTAAAACAGAGAGGGGTTTGATTGTCATTATGAGAGAGATATAATTTAACAACTGCAGAAAAATAAACCAGATCAATTAGCTGCATGTAATTAAACTTTCCAAGTTAAATCAAGGACTTAAATTTAAATTGGCTCCCACTATATTTTTCGAGATCTACACTCCCACTGTAGAAATCGGAACTGATCGTTGTTCATCACTTCGTAGGAGATTGATTTCTTTAATAGATTCAGTGGATGGCAACCATTTAATCCACTAATCTATTAAAGTGATGTCTAACATCAATCTAACTTAATAGATGTTTCAATCTTCTTTTCCCATAATCCATAATACCGCAATCCTTTAACGATATATGTGTATGTGGACTATCTAAGTTTATTCCCACTAATTCCTTTTAATCTATCATTTGAATTTCACCTTGCAACCCTTTAACGATATATGAGATGAAATATGTTTCGATTAAGGCGTCAAATTCACTTTATAAAATTTTAAATCATATGACCCCCACTTACTGGGACGATGCCATACATTAGATACAATTTTAAATTCTATTAAGTTCAGCAGAGGGAGAGGACACCTAGTGCCCTTTACTAACTTAGTATTATTTAATTTGGGAGAATTGAGATTTTTCAAAATAATTTAGTCTCTGACACGCTAATACTTAACGTGCTTTGATAGCAAGTGTACTAGTCGCGGTAGTAATAAAGTGGACTAAAAGTCCGGGTTTTCGAACCACAGGGACTTGAACTTTTAGCTTTTGATTAATGAAAATGGACGAAAGTAAATTGCACTATAACGAGAAACAAGCGAAGAACAAAGAGAAACAGACTATAGATTAAAACTCAAGAGCGATAAACGACTAAGGCACATGCTACAACCTAATCTACGCATCAATATACATGAGCTACTCTTCGAATTATTAGACTCCTATTGCTTTGGTGGAAACTCCTTAATTAACTATTACCCGATGTCTCGGCACATAACAATCCTATGATTGATTGACGGTTCTCTAAATATGTCTATCCGAGAATCTAATCAATAACCACGCATTAACGTTCTAGAGCTTCCCCGGATAAATCCGGCTAACAGCACCCGAAAATCTTTATCTATTTCTAGGAGCAATTCTACATTAGTTTCGGATGATGTGTTGATTTCTTTGAACCCTAACCTATCTTCTCTCGAATGACTAGATTAGGCACAATAGCAAGCATATGGTGATCAAACACATGATTGGAATAAAAGCACAAAATCAACACACAAAGCAATAGGAGAATTAATACGAAAATTAACTTCACATATAATGATTTGTAAATTAGGCCTTCACATGGCCTTAGTTCTACAAGATTAACTCATATTCAATAGCTCAAGAAGGTCTAAAACAATCATATACATAGTTATTAACATAAACATGTAAATGAAATGCAAAAGAAACTCCCTAAGTCTTGAATGATGATGAATCCTTGCTTATAGCTTCAATCTCTAGCTCAATCCCCCTTCTTCCCCTTCAATTGTTGATGAAATTGTGGCTCAAAAACCCAGCAAAGTGTCTCCAATTCCCAGATTCCCCCCCCTTCTTCTGAAATTTGGCTTTTAAACAATTCAAAAACTGTTACGCCGGCGCCTAGGCGCGGCCGACGTGGCATACTTTTCTTGGGGGAGAAGTCTGGCGGCGCCTAGGCGCGGTCAACAGGGATCAACTTTGTTGTTCTTGATCGGCGCCCGAGCGTGGTCAGCTCGGCGCCTGGGCGTGGTCGACAGGCTTCAAAAAGTGTCGTGCACCGTTTTTCGCCTTTTTCTTCGTGTGCTCTCGTTTATCACCTGAAATCACTTAACACCCCAATTAAACGCAACTGTGACATGATTTAGGCAATAAATAACTCCAACAATATCAGATCATAGGCTTAAAAACACGTAAAAACGCCTCATATCAGTCTCACTTTGCACATTTACCAATTTATAAAGTGCAGGAACATACATGATATACACAACTAATATAACATGCTTTGGCAATTTTAAAAAGCTAACAACACACACAACCATGGACTTTTCTAGAGGATCCAAGCCAATGGATCATCAAATAAAATAAAAGGCGAAAGGAAAACTAATCTAATCTTCATGGGTCTCTAAGTATCCACCATTTACAAAAAGCCTATTCTACTAAAAGATTTTTAAGCAAACTATACATAAAATCTAATAAATAAAATTGGGCTCAAAACGGCCTTTAGAACCCATGAAAATAATACAAACCAAAAGCCTAAGTCCATGGAAGGTGTCACCATCACATAATACATGCTCGCATTAAAGTAAAGCAAATATGTTGATGATTATTTAATTTAATTAGTCCAACTAATTAATACCTTGTTTAATTTTAATATTTCATATATTCATCATTTTTAATCAGAATCAAATAGCATAACTAAATGACTTAGACATATTTAAATCCCAAATTTAAAATGTCTATGTTTGATTAAAATAATTAGTCCAACTAATTAAATATATAAAAATTAAAATTCTCATGCAATGTCATAATTTGAAACCACCCTTTAGGAAGGAAATAAAATAATATTCAAAAAAATAATTAATTATAATTCTCCAAGAAAAATAATTAATTAAATTCAAATTTAAATATTTTTATTTCTATAGATACTAGATGCGCTCGATTTCATCAAACCCAAGTCACCATCCACTTGGCCCACTTAGATTTAATAAATTTAACTCATTATCAGTTTATCAAAATTCTAATTTTAAATAAAACTAGTTTCGGTCTTATTTAATTAAATTTGGGTCATCATCCTTTTGACCAATCCAATTGATCAAAATATCCCAAAACTCAAATACTAAAAATTAGGTATGTGCACAGCAACCCGCCCCGTCTTTCATTGTCAGGCCTTAGGTTCAAGCTGACGGATAGACCAATGCGCCCAGCGCACGGGCTAGCTAGACACCCCCGACAGCCTGGTCACACGACGTGTGGCGCCTGGGCAGCCCGATGTCTAGCATTGGGTCACCTGGGCACCCGTCGTGGCTATCCTACAGGCCTGGTCATGCGCACATCGGGCCATTGGCCGGTGCGTCTGCGAGCTAGGCTAAGGCCTTTGGCCTTCGTCTGTGAGCAGCAGCGCGTACACTGTGCGTCAGGGCTTTTCAGCCCCATTTTTCTTCCCTTGTTCTCAATATTTCATGCAATTTCAGATTCAAAAAACACCATAAAATATAATCCAAAAAACATAAAAAATTATGCTTTAATTACAACATACAATTTTCATATTTTAACATGTTATGAAATACGATAAACATAAACACAAACACATAAAGCTCAAAGCCACAAATGAATATGGATTTCAGAGATTGACTCTGATGCCACTGTTGGGTAAATGACATAAAACGCATTGGAAATTTAAAATCTCAATCGGTGGTCATCTCTGATTTCCCATATTCAAACTTAGAGGAAGAAATACTTATGTGTTCTTCCTTATATGCGTCTTTTTCAAAATTCTGACCTGAGCAGCAAACACATCACTGCCTCTAAAGCTTCACGTTGGAATCCAAAGCAGAAATCCTCTTCTTTCTTCCCTTGGGGGGCGATGGATATAGAAAGCATGAGGGAAGAGAGTTTTTGACAGAGTTTTGATTTTCTTTCTTTTCACTGTAAAAGAGAGTCTTAAGTTTTTAACTCTCTTCAAGTAGTATATAAATACATTACACAAATTTGTAAAACCCTTGGCAACCAAGTCATGGGGCGTCCATATTGGATGCCCACTTTGACTGTGTTCTAGCCTTCGGGCTAGTTCACCAGTGGTTTCAATTTAAATTCAATTCATTTTATTTAATATATTTATCCAATAATTATTTAAATAAATTAAAATACAATTAATTCCTCTAAGAAATTAATTATTTTGTTAATTAATTAATTAGATCATCAAATGAGAAATTAATTATGTAATATTAATCGATATCAAATACGGAAAAACTCTTTAAGTTAAAACCAATTTTTCCCTTTGCAATTCCTTTAAGCGCAATTCTTTAGGTTCATCTCAAAAGACAATTGGAAGAAAACCAAAAGGATGTGAGTAACACCCAGCTAGTCTCGTGGCTCACATCGTAACCCAATTAAGAATGAATGATGAGGATCATTCCAATCCTTTTCTATTGCGAATACCGTACGAGTATAAACCTTTTATTCTTATATCCCAGTCAAGTGAGAGTCACGGTACAGTCAAACTCAGAGTACTTGACTATATGCTTAAAACTCAGAGTACTTGACTATATGCTTAAGTACATAATGAGTTAAGATCAATAAGATTACTTTTGTGTCTAACACTAGTAAACTCTATTGCTTTGGCCAAAGACTTTTGACCTCACTCATTCATGACGACATAGAATAATTGTTCATTCACTTATGAGAGAATAAATTCCAATCTTGAAAAATAGTTAAGACTACTACTTGTCTATCAAGCTGCACTTCGAGGTTGACTCCACATATGATTGAATTAAGTCTAACTACTCTAATGACGAACTTGATATCACAAGTACATCTTCAACGTGATTTCTAAGGTCTAAGGTTCACGCGTACGTATCACAATTAGTCAGTTCTATCATTGAATGTCATTGAGTGAAAACCCATGTGACAGAACCGATGTGATGATAGTGTTGTATGTCCGGCGAGCCATATGTGGGCTTAAACACTGGATCACATACACTATGATAGCCTTATCATTTAGATTATATCAAAACTGTTGGAATGCTTCTTTATTGTCGACTACTCAGAAAAGTATAGATAAAGATCTCATAGATTACATTTGGTTAGGGGAGGCGTCAGGATACCTATGGAATGCTCTCAAAGACCGTAATCCTAAGATACGTTCCAAGTCATAGAGGCTATGAGATATGGGATATCACTGGCCTTGCCAAGACTTGTTCTTGCGTGTAACTCTCCCAAAAGGTTGACGCGTTCCATTGTTGATGGCTAGTATGGCCAATACATGCATGGAGATTCATACTTTGGGTGAGTATGGAAATTGAACGACCCCGCTAAGGATTCCTCGTCTGTGTTGTCGAACTTGGAGTCCTTGGGTCACGTAATGTGAGATAATCCTTAGACTTGAGATGTCATTGGAAAGGGTGTTATCCACTATACTTTGATATGCACGTGCATTCCAGGAGAGTCATACGGCGTGTATTTTCTGTAAATTTAGTCTTTCATATATCGGTAAATTTATGTTTATGAAAGCATGATGTGAGCATGTATTATGTGATTATGTGGTGATCCGGGTCGAGCCATAGACTACTCGTTTTAATTTGAGGCCTTCCTGCCATGCTTTCATTTTATGTACATGAGAGGGTGAGGTTTCCTTTTCTCTTGTATTGTTGTAATTTGAAGACGAAGATGAAGACATCTTGAAGACGATGATGGAGACGTTCAAGCTCGAGGGGCTGTGAAGACCTTAGTATAGGATTCGGGTCATTAGATTAGATTGGTCGACACCTTGATGGCTCGGGGTGTCTTAGGATTGGCTTGACCAGGATCACATTTACCGCTTTATTTATATAGCATGCTCATTGCTATTTATCATTAGTATCTTGTATTTGATATGCTGTGTTGGATGATCACCTGAGAAAGATAAATAATTGAAAATGGTGAGACGTTGTATGTGAAAACCTCATATTAAAATATTAAGTCCATAAATGGAGAAATCGGGGGGCGGACCTCCTAGATTAGGTCCACTGCCTTCCATCACTAAATGTGAGAGGGAATAGCGTGAGGCCTGTTATCATTGTCTCACGAGTCGTGGAACGATGGAAATATTAAGTGTACTAATCTCACATTTAATCATGCTATATAACAATCATGTTATATAAGAAGAGCACACGGGTTTCAGTTTAGCTAAGGAGTCCTCCATGAGTCATGGGACCACCTAGCTACTGTTATGCTGTGAGAATTTGATGGGTCAGACGTACATGAAATATGAGGCAAACATCTCGAGAACCACCTGGAGGTGGATGGGGTTGGCGTGCCTGATCAAATGTTACCGCCCATTGTCTCACGAGTCGTGGAATGAGGTATAGGACATTTGACGCTCGAGCCCGCTAGAAATTGTGACATTTCCCGTCGTCTGTCAGTGGGGTGATGGAATTCGAAAACCAGTGGGAGCACAGGTGAAGTTAAAATTCTTGTAATTTCATGTGGATATAATCTATCATTGAATTCTAATGTTTTTTCATTTTCGAAAAGTAAACAGTCAAATGGCTAAAACTCCACTGTCGGTAATCCTTGAAACTAATAAGCTAAATGCCCTGAACTTGCCTGACTGGTACCGCAACCTTAAGATTGTTCTGCAATCTATAAGTATTGAACTCGGCCTATTGAACCTAAACCTGAGGCAAGTGCTCAAGGGTTGGTCGTGATGCGCATGAGAAATGCCACGAAGACAATATCTATGTGCGTTGTCTTATTCTGGCCTCCATGACTAATGAGTTGCAGAGGCAGTCTGAGACTGTGGAACACGCATCAGAGATTTTTTTTTGCACTGGAGGAGCTATACGGCATTAAGACACGTTGTGAGAGGTTTGCTATCTTTGACGAGTTGTTTAGAGCTCGCATGACTAAAAGTACATCGGCCACCGACCATGCGTTGAGAGTGAGTGCCTTGGTGAACAAACTCAATGATATGGAGATGCCGATAAATCCTGACTTGGCTATTGATTTAGTCCTTCAGTCGCTCTCTCCTGCCTACGATCAGTTCATAGTGAATTTCAACATGAACCAATTGGTTGCAATTAGGATTATGCCCTCAGATGCCATAGAGGATAGAATGATAAGTCATCTATCTTCTAATTAACTTATTTCGATGTTATTAATAAAGGCATTATTTAGTTTTCACTTAAATCTTATTTGCATCTATAAGTAGTGTAAAACGTTTTGTCTGTGTTTTCAGTGCGATCTCTCTACTTCTTATGGGATAGGAAGATTGGCACTAGAGAGATCAATCTTGATTACAAAAAATAAGTTCGCAAGTAAAGTGAAGTTTTTAGTGGACAAATGAAGACTTAGAACACTTGTACAATCTTATCTCTAACATGGGAGTGCCTGTCTAGTATCATGGGATGGTAGGAGATTAAGATTGTAGGCACATCAGTGGAACTGATATGTTCGAACAAGACTCGCGTCGGTTCTGTCACATGGTGTTAGGAATTTCATGTTAGATGTTTTGATAATGACAATTAGGATTTTATGTTAGACCCCAAAGTATGTAAGTTTGATTTTAGTAAAACTCATGTATAAGCTTTGAAGCGTTAGATTTGAAATAGGCTTTATAGGCTTCGTTTTGTTTTTATTCTAGATTGTTAGGCTAAGTAGTCTTAGGCTGAGCGTCTGATGAATTCTGAGTGAGCTTATCAGTAGTAAAGTTTGAAGACTCAAGCGCCTGAAGTCTGAATGAAGATGAAGTTTCCAAGCGTCCAAATGACCAGCTATATCAAGCGTCACATTATAGGACAGAAGTAATTCAAGGATGGATAAGCGTCTATCAATGATGGATTTTACCTGAATTTATTTCCAAGTCCAGAAGGAGTTTAATGCAAGTATTCTCAGTGCATTAACTGCTAAAGGGCATTTAATTCAAATGCATTAAATGTTGATAAGAGCATAAATGTGATAAGCACTTTCAGACGTACGGAGAAGCCACCCTATTAGACTGTCAACTATTCACAGACTGCAGCACCAACTTTTGTGCAGCAGATTTTCAGGAAAAAAGGACAAAAGTGGTTCACTCGCGGAAGTGAGAGACACGCGCCTGTGCATGTGTCAAACGGACACTTTATCCAAGAATGCCTATAAATAGGACTTCAACAACTAGCCAAAAATAACGATCCACTCCAAGCCAAATTGTTGTTGCATTGAAGTCTCATTCCTTAAAATCTCAGAAAAGCCAGAATATTCAAGCAAACATTCTCCTTGCTTTTCTTCAATTCATGAGACAGTCAACCAAATATCTCAAACATTCTTTTCGGAGAAACCTACACTACTATTGAGATATTCCTAGTTTTTTTAACTTTATCAAAATCAAACAAATCGTTTAGAAAAACTTCATCCAAGCATCGCAATCTGTGTGAAGTCAAAGTTGGATACTTGCATTATTTCTGGGTGAAAGAAGCAAGGGGATAGAAGTGATTTGGAGCAGAAATCTGTGTGATCAAGGAGCTCAAGTCATCAGCATCCACCTCTCCCTAATTTGTAGAAGTTTCTGTGTGATTCTTTGAGAACCATCTTAGTGGATTGCCTCCGAGTGTTCAAGAAGAAGAAGGACGTAGTTGGGATTACACCACCCAACGAACCTTACAAATATCGTATTCTTTACTTTACAGTCATTTTTCATATTATTATATCATTGTATAAATCTGATAAGTAAAACTCAAGTGAACACTAAGCAACTAAGGAACCGTTTGTGACGCTAAAGCTTTTAAACAAAAAGACTACAAAATCATTCCGCTGTGCTAACACTTATTAAAGAAGTGAACGCTTAAACCTATTTGGTTGTAGTATTCAAATCTTGAAGTATAAGTTAACTTTATAAAACAGTCTTCATTAGACGCTTAGGTCAAGCGCCTATTTCTCAAGCGTCCAACGAATTTTTATACAAAATTTTTTAAGTCGAAAAAGACTTCAGGGTCTATTCAACCCCCCCCCTTCTAGACCCTTTCGTATGCCACTTGGGACCAACACATGGGTTTTCACTCTGTGACTGTCAATGACAGAACTGATTATGTGTAATAGGTGTAAGTGAACCTTTGACTTGAAACATCATGCTGAAGATGCATTTGTGACGTCAAGTATTCATTAGAGTAGTTAGACCCAATTCACCCGTTGGTAGGGTCGACCTCGAAATGCGACTTGATGGGAAATGGTAGTCTTAGCTGATATCTAAATGGGATTTGTTCTCTCACAAGTGAGTGAGAAAGTACCCTATGTGATTATAGATAAATAGAGATCGAAGTCTTTGGCCAAAGCATAAAGAGACGATTGTGCTAGGCACTAAATCGATCTCAATGATCTCGTATTATTATAATTAATACATATGGTCAAGTTCAATGAGTTTGACATAGCCATGACTCTCACTTGACTGAGGTACACGAACAAAGGGTTTATACTTACACGGTATTTACGATTGGAATGTTGCAGAATGATCCTATCATTTGTTTTTGTTTGGGTTACGAAGTGGGCCACGTGATTGGCTAGGTGTTACCCACTTCCTTTGGTTTCCTCTCATTGCCAAACGAAACGAACCTAAAGAGTTGCGCTAAAGGATTGATAAAGTAAAATGAAAAAGGAATTTCTATTTTTCTTCTAGGAGTTTTAATTTATTGGATAAATTAAATAATTCATTATTCATTGGATGAAATAATTAATTATAAGGATAAGATTAATTATTAATTAATTTTCTAGGGAAATATATTAATGAATTAATTTATCTAATTAATTTGGTTATTTAATTAATTAATTTATTTATTGGATATAATAAATTGTTAATTGAATAAGAAATTAATTAACACAAAACAAATCCCGGGCTTATAGAAGGAGTCCAAGAGGACGCCTACTTGGTCATATTGGGCGTCCAAGTGATGCCCTAATTGACTAGGGCTCTTTTGTTTTGATTTGTTCAATAAGTCATGAGGTATATAAGAACTCTTTGACTTTGAACAAGTAACATAACTTTCATAAGTCTCCTAGAAAGAAAAGAAGAAAAATATTCCTCCCCTCTCTAAACCCTAGCCATCGCCCCTTTAGAGAATCAAGTGGGAATTTTTCGTTTGTCGATCCGTGCGTGACAATTTAGAGACGACGTATTTTTCGTTGTTCGGATCAAGTTCAAGATTGAAGATTCAAATAAAGGATTCAAGATTTGAAAGCTTCAAATTTTTGACTACTTGGAGGAAGAAGAAATTCTCCAACAACTTCATTCTAATGAGTAAGTTTTATTCATTAAATATATTGTTCAATTTGAATATGCGATCATTGAGTCAAACTTTGGATTTGAAAATAAAAATTTTTAAATCCTTCCACTGCGTTTATGTTATTTTTTGTGAAACCCAACAGTTGCCAGTCTTCCAGAATTATTGGACATGTTGCGGTTGCTGAGGCAACAGTCAAGAAGGTTAAGCCTGTGCTGCTTGCTGACACTTCTCCACCTCCCACTTTTGGAAAGAAGAAAAATAGAGGGAGAAAGAAGAAGGGCAAAGAATTGCAAGCAAAGGACGGTGTCAAGAAAGTCAAAGGGAAAAATGGAAAGTGCTTTAACTGCAAGAAGAAGGGACACTGGAAAGATCAAATGCCCTGAGCCTCCTCGTGAGCGCACTAAAGGCACATTTCTTGTAAAGTTAACTTGTTAGTTAACTGTACTTCTTAAGTGTTATGACACTGTAAGCATACTCACTTATGCAATGGATTGCATATGGTGAGAAGAAGCAAGGAACAAAGAAATGAGGTCATGGTCCTCAAGATGCCAAGGAGGCATTTTCTCGCAGCTGAAGCTGAAGGACGAGAAATTATTTATTTTTCGTTTTAAATTATGAGACAATGTTTTTTGGGAAGAATATTTTATCATGTTTTTTGAATTAATGTTATGAACCATGTTTTCCTCCACCTTAGTTTATGGGTGGAGATTTAATGTTTTATTAAAATGTGTTTTATTATGGTTCTACGATTAATTCTTTTGACATGTCATCTTCACAACATTTGACTTATATGACACAATAAATGTATGCAATTATCTACCTGCCAAGGTAATAGCCTAGGCGAGCATATTAATCTATTAGACAAAGAGTAATGAGTGCAACCCTAAATTGATCACATAAGATGTGACATATAAATCACACACATCAAGGATGTGAGAGCTATTGCTTATGTCAAGCAAACAGTGGGAGGACTTGAGGATTGGAGATCCTCTTGTCCTGTGTTTACGAGTATCCTAAGGAAACTTAGGAATATCGTGTTCATTACACCTTGAAACAAAATGGATCATTTAATAATATTCTACCTTCAACGTGAAGAAGTTCTTTTATGAAAGAATGGGGATAGTAATGGAAACTAGAGACTCGATAAACATAAACACCACTGGCAGTTAAAATGAATAAACTAGTAAACAGATAAGACTATGAACACAAGTTCCATACCGTTCGAGCTGAGAAATGTTTTCGGGGGATATGACGAAAGTCAAGAGGTCTTGACAAGTAGTAGGAGTTGGCCTAAAGCGTAACTGCTCCAAAGATCAATCTACGTATTGAATCTTTTCATAAACTTAAGTTCTAAAGGTTAATGGGTGCACAACCGGCTTGTTAGTATCATATGTTGGTAACGTTGCATGAGTAACGTACATGTGATCATCATCTCAATTTTCCAAAATGGACTTAAAAGGGAAAAGCGCCACAATTACATGATGTAGCAATATGTATGAGGCATTGGGTTGTCATAACCCCTTCTTTGTCCGAACACATAGATAATATGCTAATTGAGTTCAACATGGAACAATTAGAGGAGATTCTTTCTGTAAAAGCATAACCGAAAGGTACATGAAATTCTATTAGTTAAAACTGGTGTTGACTAATATATATTATATATTGAGTCGCACTTCTAATTGATCCAATGGATTGGATTGGTGTTGTTTATTGGAAAACAACATGTGAAAATTGGAACTAGAATCTCTAGTCTTAAGACATGAACTTAAGTGATGATCGAGGATTTGTTTTATGCCAAATGAGAGAGTAAGAGCTCAGAAAATCTCTTGAGAAGAGACAAAGGCTAACTCTGCCATTTAAATTGCGCATAAGAATGCAGCGATAAGAGGTATCTAGATATGTGGACCAATCTTATTGATAAGATGAGGTTCTACCAATCGAATGTCAAGTACAAAAGTACTATGATTATTGATAAGAGTGTAAGCTCTTGAGAAAGAGCAAGGTCTCACGCACTATCTGTACATATCTAGTGGCAAAATGAGTAATCTATGAGATTATTTTTTAGAGTCGACTATCGAGTGGAACAAGTCAACTCAACAAAAACGTGGCAAACCCCTATTCACCAAACCCTTGAGTAAGAGCTATATTTAAGAGGTCATCTAGAGGATGGACCTATGTGGGAACATTAACAATAGGCTCTTGGGCAAGTGGGAGATTCATAGTGTTGTATGCCCAGCGAACCATATGTTGGCTTGAACACTAGATCATAAACACTATGACAGTCTTATCATTTAGATTATATCAAAATTGTTGGAATGCTTCTTTATTGTCGACTACTTAGGAAAGTACAGATAAAGATCCCATGGATTACATTTGGTTACGGGGAGACGGTCAGGATACCTATGGAATGCTCTCAAAGACCACAATCCTAAAATACGTTCCAAGTTATAGAGGCTGTGAGATATGGGATATCATTGGCCTCTCCAAATCTTGTTCGTGCATATAACTCTCCTAAGAGGTTGACACGTTCCATTGTGGATGGCTAGTATGGCCAATACATGCATGAAGATTCATACTTTGGGTGAATATGGAATTGAACGGCCCTGCTAAGGATTCCTCGTTGGTGTTGTTGAACTTGGAGTCTTTGGGTCTTGTAGTGTATGATAATCCTTAGACCTGAGATGCCATTGGAAAGGGTACTACCCACAATGCTTTGATATGCATGTGCACTTCAGGAGAGTCATACGGTGTGTATGTTCTGTATAGTTGTTGGGAAAGTACCCTTGATGTCAATGAGGAAATAGAATATGAGACACTAGTTTATATTGTACAGCCATTCAATTAATGAAAGGCATTAGTATGTTGATCATATAAGGCTTAATGGATCGATAAGTCTTAATTGAATAACAAGTCCATGTATGTCAAGGCAGACCTTCCACCCCTTATAGTAGTTAAGGGGATAAATATTGGAAGGGTTTGGTACTTGATCACTTAAACGGTTCACAAGTCGGAGAATCTCAATTGGGCATTCAGTTTCGTGTGGACTTGTATGACACTTTCTTTGACAGGGAGTGCCAGTCGAACACAATGGGATAGTGGGAGTTTGTGTCATAGATACATTGATGGGATTAGTGTATTCGAACACGACTCATAGTAATCCAGTCACATGGATTTTTACTCATTGACTGTCAATGATTTGATTACTGATTATGATAGTATGCGTGAGCCCCTAAGGAGTCATGGTCATAGTGTGCTTGTGACGTTGGTTCTTGTTAGAGTTAGTGCCCAGCGCACCAATTATTGGGCGCCATTCTTTGTAATAGTAACTCTAGAGTTGAACAATCGTTTTCATATAAATAAAGTCAATCTCTTTTATATGTGTGGCATGTCTTTATTCTTAAATTAGTTTTTACTTTGGCTTAGAATAAAGTCCCGAAGGATCACACATAGCTATGGGACATCATTGCACATTGGGTGTGGCAATGATGGAATATGTCTCAAAGGCTGTGATCTTTAAACATTGTTCCAAGTCGTGAAAGGGTTCATCGAGATAAAGGGATATCGATGCAACCCAAAAGACTTGCTCATATGATGCATACTCTGGTAGAAGTGTTTCTCGTTCCATAGATACTGGCACGGTGAAAGCCAATGCATATATGAGGGTTGCCATTGTGGTAATGGGCCAACTGAACAACCCCATGGAAGTTCCTGAAATGGATTCCCAGTCGAATGTGGAACTTCCAGTGGTCTTGTAGTATAAGAGTAATCCTTATAGACCTAAGATTCCATTGGATGTCTTATGCGTAATCGCGGATGTTCTTGATTTGTTACATGATCACTTTAGATGATCGAATATGGGCAAACTCAGACAGGCACATGAGAATCAACAGGAATCTATCTCTCACATTAACCAGTCGGTTAATCTCCTATGGTTACATAGTGAATCGACTTAAGAAATCTTCGGCTGAAGTATGATATCTAAAGAGGCGTGGGGTTTCCTCATTTGGATAGTTGAAGTCGATTTCACATAACGTGGGAAACATAGTATTGAATTAATAGAGCTTCAACCTTAGCCAATGCTCTAGATTCAATCGGGAGATTAGATAGAGGGATCTTACTTATGCGAGGATCAAGATCGCAAAAGGCGTATCTTTACTTTCGTTTTATCTAGGTCTTCGGGACCCTATGCTAGGTGGGCAACCGCGATTTGTAAGTGCCGAGAATTAGCTTGGTGACTAATTCGAGGCTTGATTAAATCAAAGGATTGATTTAATCTAGGACTTTCCATTTTTGGAAGGTACACTAGCACTGTGGGAAGGTGTACTTACTATTAGATAGAAACGAGCCTAAGGGGTCACACACTAACTCGAGAGAGTCACTGCTTGAATAGATGTGATTAATCAATTTCGAGGAAATTGAAGGAATTAGGAAAGTGTAGTACTTTCCTAATATGGAATATAAATTAATTGAAGGATTCAATTAAGTTTACTCTTTTAATTAATCTTGTAGAATTAATTAAATTAATGGACCTAGTAGAGTCCAAGTATTTTATTTAATTGGGTGGAGCCCAAGTTAAATAAATAAATGTTGGAATTAATTGGTTGGATTTAATTTGACTTGTATTTAATTGATGGGTTGTGCCTATAATTAAATTGAGAAGTCAAAATTGAACCCTAGAGTCAAATTGAATGTGTTGACCGATTTCTTGAATGATAATATGGGAAGGGGGCGATTTTTTACATGTGGTGGAGGAGGAAAAGAGTTTTCCCCTTCTCCAAGTCTTCATAGGATAAGGATTACTAGAGAGTTTAGGAGAAAGGAAGTTTCCTTTTCCTAATTGGACTCTAGGTAATGTTCACCTATAAATAAGAGAAGAAGGAGACTAAAAAGGATGATGATTTTTGCTGGAAAAATTTGCCCCTCCCTAGCTACTAAAATCGGCCACCTTTTTCTCCCACTTCCAACAAGACGTCGTTCTATTCATGTGTTGAATTAAACGACTTAGAAAATATTCCTACCCTTCATATAATCAAGCCTAAGTTAAGCTTAGAATCGTTTTGTTGTCTAGCACGCAAGGCAAGACGATTGGTGACTTGAACGAGGTGTGGATACATCTTAGAGGTGTGACGCTTGGAGCACTCTAAACCGGGAGATACAAAAAACGACGGGCAATTTCTCACCCAAGGGAAATTGTGTGGATTTGCACCACAGGGTTGCTGAGATCCAAAGTTCGAGGTGAAACGAAATTTTCGAAAGGTATAATTTCGTTTACCTTCTTATCAAATTTGATCGAACCAATTCCATATTCCTGTTTCGGGTAGTTGTACGTTTACTTTTGTAAAATTTTAATTTCCGCTACCACGAGCCACCCGAGAGAATGAGTCAACCCAACAGTGGTATCAGGGCCATGGTTTGGCTCGATCGAATTTTTTATGTGATTATGCATGTTTGTTTTTACGTTTTAATTGTAAAATCGAAAGCATGACAATCAATATGTTCATTGTTAGACTAGGAATGATTTTTATTTGGGATGTTGTTTGATTTTTATGATTTTAATGTTTAAAAGTCATTAGTTTTAAAAATCATGAAATCTAAAATTTGGGTATATGGTTGTTTTCGTAAGTTTTGATTTAGTTTTATGAAATCATCTTTGGTGGTGTGTTGCAGATGGTTAGACCAAAGGTTTAATCATCAAGTAATAAAACTCAGACCTTAGGAGAATTCATATTCGTTAATCGAAACTCAAAAAAATCACGAACGTGTGAAAAACTGATTTAAAAATCGCAAACAGCAACAGCCGCTGCACACGGCGCCCAGGCGTGGGATAACCCACGCCCAGGCGCGCGTATGACCACGCCCAGGCGTGGTCAACAGAAAGTTAAAACAAAAAAAAAAAATTCCTTTCTTCGTACTTTCTGGAGGTGGGTGACCCAAAGACCTAACCTATGATGTTTTTTGACTTGTAAACTCTGAGAAAGGTTTTAGAAATCAATATCGAACTTATCCCAATGATATTTGCAATCTAGTTTGATTGATGAATGGGTAAAATTTACTTTATCACATGTATGTTTGTTGCTTGGCATGTTTATGTGATAAAAGGATGAACCACGAGCCTAGTCGTAGTGTTGGTTTTCTATGTATGTAATTATTCTAGAGTTGTAAATAATAGCCGGTTTGGCTCTTTCCTTTTCGTATAGTAGATTAGTAGTTTTTGATATTCTATGTAATCGAAGACGGAGCCAAGACTTGTATGCTGAGGCGATATCATTGTAATAGTCTAGGTTGTTTTTACTTTCTAGAATGTCCAAACCCACTTTGGCTCGAGTGGGTTACTAGGTTAGGGCTCGAGGTGGTTCATCCTCAATTTTACCGCTTTGGGGATGTTTTATTTATCTGTCTATGATGATTATGTCATGTAATGCATGCATAGGATAGATAATTAAAACAAGATAATTAAATCTGATAAGACCCCCCAAATAAGCATGTTATAATTCACTCCTGTGAAAATATTAGGCTTTTGTGATTATAAGAATGAAATTCTATTATCATACCTTGCATCATAAGTATTCACCATGTGAAACCGCCGCCAAAGGTTCAATCCTTTTGCTCAGAAAATGGGGTGGATTGGATCCGAGGTAGGCTGTGAGTGTTTACTAAGCACTACGGTGCCCCGTGGAAATCGGTTGGATTCATTGCTTTGCTCAGAAAATGGGGGCAATGGAATTGATGGTTATACATGGGATATTTGATGGGTCGAGCCTAACATCGTCCCTCATGTGTTAGCTCAGAAAATGGGGCACGTGTGGGAGATGAGGAAAACCATCTTGAGAACTATCTAGAAAGATAGAAGGCCCGTTAAGGCTACTATTCAAAATCATCGTATGTTAGCTCAGAAAATGGGGCCATATGATGAAGTGAGAATGGATCTCAAGCCCACTAAAGAAACTAACGTTTCTTCGAATCATGTCAAGAGGGTGGTATGATTTGAGAAAAATAGTGGGAGACTTGTACAATTAAAGACCAAATTGTATAAGGACTTTATTTGAAAATCGTTATTAATTGTCTGTTATGCATTTTTGTAGATAAATGAAAATGGCTAAAAATCCTCTTTATACAATTCTTGAAACCAACAAACTGAACGGACCAAACTTTCCGGACTAGCTTAGAAACCTCAAAATTGTTCTTCAATATGAAAGGAAGGATTATATCCTGACGGCTATACGGCCGGTGATTAACGGTGAAAGCAGTGATGAGGATAGAGAGTACGCAAAGCTGTGGTCAGATGATAACACCCAAGCTAGATGCATCATCATGACTTCTATGTCAAATGAGTTGCAAAAGCAACATGAAAATATGATGATGGCAAAGGAAATCATCGACCACTTAGAAGAGCTTTACGGTACTAGGACTAGGAGAGAACGATATGCTATATCAAAACAACTGTTTGGAGCAAGGATGAATGAAGGGGCATCTGTGAGTGAGCACGTCCTTAAAATGACCCAATTAATTCATAAGATGAATGATTTGGATGTGCTACTCGACGGAGACCTTTGTGTCGATCTTGTGCTTCAATCTTTCCCAAAGTCATATGATCAATTCGTCATCAATTTCAACATGAACAACTTGAATGCTTCACTGAATGAACTGTTGAACATGTTGATAACTGCTGAAAGCACCATCAAGAAGGACAAACCGGTGCTTATTATGAATTCATCTTCTAAAGCCAATAAGGGCAACAAGAAGAAGAATAAGATTAAGAAGCTGAAAGGTAATGGTGGTGTGAAGAAGTTAAAGAAGCCAAAGTCTGAGAAGTCTGATAAGTGCCATAAATGTGGGAAAGTTGGGCACTGGCAAAGGAACTGCAAAGAGCCTCAGGCTCAAGGTATGTTCTTTGTTGAAGTTAACTTCACTGTTAACAATACTTCTTGGGTTCTTGACACTGGATGCGGTGTTCATATCTACAATGATTTGCAGGTGATGAAAAGAACTAAGGAGCTAAGTAGAGGAGACATGACCCTGCGGATGGGGAATGGAGCATTGGTTGCTGCCAAAGCCGTGGGGACAATCTACTTAGAGTTAGGAGATAGGAAATTAGTTTTACATTCCATTTATTTTGTTCCTGAAATAATAAGAAATATTATCTCGATTCCGGTTTTGGATAGAGAAGGATATTGTTTTGAGATTCGTAATAAAATTTTACTTTTGTTTTATGAATCGTCTCTTATTATGAAATTGAAAATGAAAGATGGAATGTATACTATATCCCTAATAATTTCCAATCTCAATATTCAACAAAGTAACAAACGTAAACAAGATAATCAAGTAAGCACGCAAATGTGGCACAAAAGACTTGGACATATTTCCAAAGAAAGAATTCGAATATTGGCAAAACATTTAGGTGTAAATGACTTAGATGAATTGTCAAGTTGCGAATCATGTCTTAAAGGAAAAATGACCAAGTTACCATTTTCAGGGAAAGCGAAACGAGACACAAAACCATTGGACTTAGTCCATACGGACGAGTGCGGGCCAATGAGTGTTGGCACTCAAGATGGCCAAAGCTACTTCATAACTTTTACCGATGATTATTCACGGTATGGTTATTTATATCTTATGAGATATAAGTCTGAATCCTTTGAGAAGTTTAAGGAGTTCCGAAATGAAGTAGAGAAACAACTTGGTAGAAGTATTAAGGCTCTTCGATCGGATTGAGGAGGTGAATACTTGTCTACCAAGTTTCTTGATTATCTTAGAGAGAATGGGATTCTTTCACAGTGGACACCGCCAGGCACACCTCAACATAACGGGGTAGCCGAGCGAAGGAATTGAACATTGCTAGATATGGTTCGATCCATGATGTGTTTTACTAAAGTTCCTAAGTCCATGTGGGGCTATGCTCTTGAAACGGCTGTCTATCTGTTGAATAGATCGCCTAGCAAGACGGTGCCCAATACCCCATATAAAAGTTGGTGTGGAAAGACACCCTCATATAATCATTTAAGAATATGGGGGTGTCCAGCTTATGTAAAGCATTTAGTTGGAGACAAATTGGACCCCAAGTCCTCTTTGTGCTATTTTGTAGGATATCCAAAGGAAACTGTTGAATATTACTTCCACAGCCCAACGGAACAAAAGGTTGTTGTTTCGAGAAATACCAATTTCTTAGAGAGGGGTCACCTTCTAGATAGAAAAGGCGAGGCTGTAGAACTTGATGAGGTCCATGAGAATGGATCAAGTCAAGAAATACAAATTAACCCACCCGACACCAACGAGGCTACATCAGTGGCACCCACCGAAAACACACAACCTTTGAGGAGATCAATAAGGATCCCAAAGGAGCCTGAAAGATGGCTAGGCCTATTGCAAGAGGAGGGTACTCAAGATCCTCCTCTAGACTCTGATCAGAAAAGTTTTAAGAGTGCAATGTCTGACATTGATTCAAGAAAATGGCTAGAGGCCATGACATCCGAAATGGACTCCATGTACTCCAACAAGGTATGGACCTTGGTTGACCCACCTGAGGGCATCAAGCCCATTGGCTGTAAGTGGGTCTACAAGCGAAAGCTTGGAGTCGATGGAGAGGTAGTAACCTATAAGGCTCGCCTCGTGGCAAAAGGATTTACTCAAAGACAAGGGATTGACTATGAGGAAACCTTCTCGCCAGTGGCTATGCTGAAATCCATTAGGATTATGCTTGCAATATCTGCATATTTTGATTATGAAATATGGCAGATGGATGTAAAGACTGCATTCCTCAATGGAGAAATTGAGGAAGAGATTTACATGCAACAGCCAGAGGGCTTTACATCCAAAGGGAGCGAACACAAAGTGTGTAAACTCCAAAGGTCCATCTATGGACTTAAGCAAGCTTCTCGAAGTTGGAACAAACGTTTTGACACTGTCATACAAGAGTATGGATACGTTCAAAACATTGAGGAGGCATGTGTGTATAAGAAAGACAGTGAGAGCGCAGTCACGTTCATCATACTTTATGTCGATGACATCCTACTAATTGGAAATGATGTAGGGATGATGCAGTCAACTAAAGTATGGCTCTAATAAATTCTCCATGAAAGATATGGGAGAGGCGTCCTACATACTCGGTATGAAGATCTATAGAGATAGATCGAGTAGGATTCTAGGTCTCTCCCAATCTGCATATATCGATCGTACTCAAAAGATTTGAGATGGAAGAGTCCAAGAAGGGATTGTTGCCAATAGGACATGGTATCACACTTTCCAAGTCTATGTGCCCAAAGACTGAAGAAGAAAAGTGAAACTGTCCAAAACTCCCTATGCTTCTGCGATAGGTAGTAGAATGTACGCGATGATATGCACAAGACCCAATGTAGCCTATGCATTGAGTGTGTGCAGTCGATATCAAGCGAATCCAGGCTTGGCACACTGGAGTTCGGTGAAAACAATCCATAAGTATCTGAGGAGAACTAAGGAATTTTTCTTGATATACGGACGAGGAGAATTGGAATTAGAGGGGTTTACTGATTCGAGTTTCCAATCCGACAAGGATGACTCGAAGTCGGTCTCTGGGTTTGTTTTTCTGCTTAATGGCAGAGCGGTTAGCTGGAAGAGTTCCAAGAAAGCAACCATAGCCGACTCCACCACTGAAGCAGAATTTATTGCAGCAAATGAGGCTGCAAAAGAAGCTATTTGGATGAAGAACTTCATCCAAGAATTGGGTGTCGTTCCATCCGTTGGGGATCCAGTAACGGTATACTGTGATAATAACGGGGCTATTGTGCAAGCAAAAGAGCCGAGGTCTCATCAGAAATCCAAACATGTTCTGAGGAAATTCCGATTGATACGAGAAATCATTGGAAGAGGCGACGTGCGAATGGAGCTCGTGGACACAGCGAACAACATAGCGGACCCACTCACCAAACCCCTTAGCCAAAAAGTATTTGAAGGACATCTGGGAAGAATGGGCCTTACGTACATGGGCAATTGGCGCTAGGGCAAGTGGGAGATTGTTAGAGTTAGTGCCCGGCGCACCAATTATTGGGCGCCATTCTTTGTAATAGTAACTCTAGAGTTGAACAATAGTTTTCATATAAATAAAGCCAATCTCTTTTATATGTGTGGCATGTCTTTATTCTTAAATTATTTTTTACTTTGGCTTGGAATAAAGTCCCGAAGGATCACACATAGCTATGGGACATCATTGCACATTGGGTGTGGCAATGATGGAATATGTCTCGAAGGCTGTGATCTTTAAACATTGTTCCAAGTCGTGAAAGGGTTCATCGAGATAAAGGGATATCGATGCTACCCAAAAGACTTGCTCATATGATGCATACTCTGATAGAAGTGTATCTCGTTCCATAGATACTGGCACGGTGAAAGCCAATGCATATATGAGGGTTGCCATTGTGGTAATGGACGAACTGAACAACCCCATTGAAGTTCCTGAAATGGATTCCCAGTCGAATGTGGAACTTCCAGTGGTCTTCTAGTATAAGAGTAATCCTTATGGACCTAAGATTCCATTGGATGTCTTATGCGTAACCGCGCATGTTCTTGATTTGTTACATGATCACTTTAGATGATCGAATATGGGCAAACTCAGACATGCACGTCTTACGTAGTAAGGCACGTGAGAATCAAGAGGAATCTATCTCTGACATTAACCAATCAGTTAATCTCCTATGGTTATATAGTGAATCGACTTAAGGAATCTTCGGCCGAAGTATGATATCTAAAGAGGCGTAGGGTTTCCTCGTTTAGATAGTCGAAGTCGATTTCACATAACGTGGGAAACATAGTATTGAATTGATAGAGCTTCGACCTTAGCCAATGCTCTAGATTCAATCGGGAGATTAGATAGAGGGATCTTACTTATGTGAGGATCAAGATCGCAAAACGCGTATCTTTACTTTCGTTTTATCTAGGTCTTTGGGACCCTATGCTAGGTGAGCAACCGCGATTTGTAAGTGCCGAGAATTAGCTTGGTGACTAATTCGAGGCTTAATTAAATCAAAGGATTGATTTAATCTAGTACTTTCCATTTTTGGAAGGTACACTAGCACTGTGGGAAGGTGTACTTACTACTAGATAGAAACGAGCCTAAGGGGTCACACACTAACTCGAGAGAGTCACTGCTTGAATAGATGTGATTAATCAATTTCGAGGAAATTGAGGGAATTAGGAAAGTGTAGTACTTTCCTAATATGGAATATAAATTAATTGAAGGATTCAATTAATTTTACTCTTTTAATTAATCTTATAGAATTAATTAAATTAATGGACCTAGTAGAGTCCAAGTATTTTATTTAATTGGGTGGAGCCCAAGCTAAATAAATAAATGTTGGAATTAATTGGTTGGATTTAATTTGACTTGTATTTCATTGATGGGTTGTGCCTATAATTAAATTGAGAAGTCAAAATTGAACCCCAGAGTCCAATTGAATGTGTTGACCGATTTCTTGAATGATAATACGGGAAGGGGGCGATTTTTTACATGTGGTGGAGGAGGAAAAGAGTTTTCCCCTTCTCCAAGTCTTCATAGGATAAGGATTACTAGAGAGTTTAGGAGAAATGAAGTTTCCTTTTCCTAATTGGACTCTAGGTAATCTTCACCTATAAATAAGAGAAGAAGGAGACTAAAAAGGATGATGATTTTTGCTGGAAAAATTCGCCCCTCCCTAGCTACTAAAATCGGCCACCTTTTTCTCGCACTTCCAATAAGACGTCGTTCTATTCATGTGTTGAATTAAACGACTTAGAAAATATTCCTACCCTTCACATAATCAAGCCTAAGTTAAGCTTAGAATGGTTTTGTTGTCTAGCACGCAAGGCAGGACGATTGATGACTTCAACGAGGTGTGGATACATCTTAGAGGTGCGACGCTTGGAGCACTCTAAACCGGGAGATACGAAAAACGACGGGCAATTTCTCACCCAAGGGAAATTGTGTGGATTTGCACCACAGGGTTGCTGAGATCCAAAGTTCGAGGTGAAACGAAATTTTCGAAAGGTATAATTTCGTTTACCTTCTTATCAAATTCGATCGAACCAATTCCATATTCCTGTTTTCGGGTGGTTGTACGTTTACTTTTGTAAAATTTTAATTTCCGCTGCCACGAGCCACCTGAGCGAATGAGTCAACCCAACAGTTCTGTCAGTAGAGTAATTAAGCCCAATTCACCTGTTGGTGGGGTCGACCTCGAAATGCGTTTCAATGGGCAAATAGCAGTTGTGAAGTGATTGCCAAGAAGGAATTCACTATCTCGAAAGTAAACAAGAAGTATCCTATGCAATCATAGGTAAATGAGATTAAAAGTATCTGGCCAGAGCTGATAAACTAACTCGTGTTTGACACGGAGGTCATTTCCATATTCTCATGTTACTATGATTCTTAGCATAGAATCGAGTCCTGTGAGTTTAACATATTCTATGACTCTCGCTCGATCGGGGCACGTCAGTGAAGGGCTTATACTCATATAATATTCATAATCTAGAGGTTCGTAATGACATAGTCATTTTGTACTCGGTTGGGCTACGATGTGGGGTCGCGGTGCTGGCTAGGTGTCACCCACATTCTTTGATATCTTTCTGTTGTCAATCGAGACAAATCTAGAGAGTCGCGCTATAAAGGAATAGACAGGAAATCATGGTTTTGTATTTGGAGGACATTTTGGTAATTTATCCTTTGAAAGGACGAATTAATTAATTAGACTACTTAATTTAATTAGTTGTTTAATTGCATTAAACAATGGTAAATTAAATTAATCAATTTGAATAGTTAATTGACTGGGTTAATTAAATATTAAAATTGTAATATTAATTTAATCTATATTTATTTCATTAAATTAAATATAATATGATTAAATTAATTGGACTAAGTCGACTAGGTCAACTTAGCCACATGGGGCGTCCAATAGGCCCAGTAGAGCGTGGGTTATGGGCTTAGTTGGAGAATTTATTTAATCCTCCAACACAAGCTAGAAAACAACACAATAATCAATGTGCCAAATCCTCCACCAAAATACAAGACAGAGAAAATAGTTCATCTCATCTCTGCCTAGCCGCCTATGGGAGATGGAGAAGAAGATTTCCAAAGTCAATTCCTCGTGTGACGATCTAGTGACGGGACACTTGGACCACTCGTGAAGTGTAAGGATTAATTGAATACGCTACAAGAGGTAACCGATTTATCGCGTTCTTCTTATTCAAGTTTTATCCCGAAATCAACAAAAGCCATAAAATTGATCTTAGATGGGGAATCCGAATATGTTTATTTTCCACTACGCATGATACTAGGATTCCCAAAAATATTCTGGCAGCACAGAAGAACAAGTGGCAGTCGTCAAGGGATCCATCCAGGGCTGTCTACCTGGTATTTCCTATGATGTTGAGTGAAACTGAATGATCGAGAAAAGTCTCTGGACAGAGCATAGTCTTATAAGAGGGATTGGTGATCCCTGCTTGGAAGACCAAATCATTAGTGGAACCAACATAGTCATAGTTTCTGAGACTACTAGGGTTTCAACCAATGGAGAGATTCGAATCACATGAAGATCGAAATCTGGATAGGTTTGCTTTTCATCGTTAACATCTAGGAAGTCGTGGCGACGTTGCTAGACATCGAACCACGACCGATAGGTGTCTTGGGTCAATTGGTGAAGTTAATCCAAGGCCTAGTTAATTATTGAGAATAATCAATCTAGCCTAGAAGAGGACTTATTACTAGCTTGTTAATGAGTCGAAGGGGTCACACACTAACTTAGTGTAGTACCTATTGGCTAGTTAATTCTTTGTGAATAAATGGGGAGATTAATTAATTGGAACTAATTAATTGGAAAAAAGGAATAAATTAATTAAGTGGTCTTAATTAATAATAGTCTTATAATTTAATATTGGAATATTAAAAAGACTAATTAATTAATTAGTGGTCTAATTAATTAATGTGTGAAAAAATATATATAGTTATATACACGTGGGCGTGTATATATGTATGGATTTGGTGGAGGATTTTATCTTGTTCATCAAGTCTATGTATATATGTATATTTAATAAATATCTTATAATATATTTGGTAGGATCTATTCTAATTAATTAGTTGAGTAGCTATTTGGAAAGATCTTATAAATATATTAGGATAGATATTGTGGATATGGTAAGATCTATTTAATTAGTTAGTTGGCTAATTATATGAAAATATCTTATTTGGATAGATCTTATATATTTGGGAAGGATCTCAAATGTTAGGAAATTTCATGTTAGATGTTTTGATGATGACAAGTGATATATGTTATTTTTACACAAGTTTTACCCCTTTTATCAACTTAATTTTGATTGTTTCTTTAATAATTTGATCACATATGATGCTTTGAACCCGGTTTGCTTTGACTTTTCAGATTGGGTTAACAGCCGGAGGAAAGAGCAAGAACCGAAGGCAAAATGAAACAATTTTTGGAAATTTTCATGGCAACGCCGCGGCGTTCAACACGCGAACGCCGCGGCGTTCACAAGCAGCAGCCAACGCCGCGGCGTTCACAAGCAGTAGCCAACGCCGCGGCGTTCAACAAACGAACGCCGCGGCGTTCGAGGCGGCAGTGTTGGCCTATAAATACCTCTTTTAGCCATTTTTTACCCTAACTCACCTTGGATAGCAGCTGCCACACGAAAATGGAGAGAGAGGGAGCTTAGAAGAGAAGATTGAAGGTCAAAACATGGAGAATTCAACAAGGAATCCACATCTCTACAAGAATTAGGGAGTTTTTACATATTTGTTTCTTGAATTTGTTCAAATCTCCTATGATTTGTATGATTTATATTTGCACTTTTGACATGAATTTGAGCTAAACTTGTTTGATTGAGGCCATGGATAGGCCGTTTATGTTATTTTGATTGTTGATTTGTTGGTGTTTATTGGATTAATTTTGGTTTTAGCTATGTATTCAATATTTGATCTCAATGCTACATTTGCTTGATCACCAAGTGTTTGATAAAATGCCTAGGTTAGAGATCGAGAGATAATAACTTAGGGAAGATATAAACATTGAATACCCTATAGTTAAACCGACTAGAGATAGACTCGGTTTCTTTAGGTGGCTTTCCATTCACGTGGGGAATTCCTAGACCTTAAATGCATCCTCGTTAATCGGGTTTTCATATAGAGATATATAGGAAATCGTTACCAAGGGTAGGGTTGCTATGCCAAGAGATTGGGTAGTACGTACGTTAGGGAATTTCGCCTTAGCTAAATCAGTCTAATAATCCAATAGAACCTAAATCACAATCTAAATGCATAATCGGTTGAACCATGTGCCTTGATCGCTTCTCTCTATTGTTTCCTCCCTTTATTTGGTGTGACGTTGCCTTAGTTTATTTTCTTGTATTTATTAATTAGTTAATCAACCTTTCCATCGACCGATTTAACTTAGAATTGAGTAATATAGTAGTCTTGGTACTTAGATTATAGTTGTCCCTGCGGATACGATAACCCCGGACTTAGAAATCCACTTTACTACTTACGCGACCTAGTTCTCTTGCTAGGATTTTGTCGTGTCAAGTTTTTGGCGCCGTTGCCGGGGACAACTATTTTTATCTAATATTGAGATTCCCTTATTCTTTCTGAGCTTAGATCATTTCTTTTATTTTTAATTTGTGTGTCTTTCTTTGTGCAAGGTTTGATCTCGGTTAGTGCATGACCCGTACTAGTCGAGTGGGACTAGCGGAGTTGGACCCTGAAATTGAACGAACGTTTACTCGAGGGGTAAGACTACAAAGAGAGGCTCAACGTTATCAAGCTACAATGGATCCAAATCTGAACTATTCACATAGATCCCGCTGTCTTAGAAGAAGCGGTTCGTCGGGAGCTTGCAAATCTTCGTGTTCATCAAAACCAACCAGAGGCGCCTCCGCAACGCCCTTTGAGGGATTATATGATGCCAAACATCCAAGGAGCCGCAGGGCCAATCGTTTTACCACCGGTAGAGGCTAACACTTTTCAAATCCTGCCGGGGTATATCCAAATGATAGGAAACCAGGTTCAATTCTCCGGGTTACAACATGATGATCCTCACGCTCATATAGCCACATTCTCGGAGATTATCCATACTTTCAAGAACAATGGAGTCACCGACGACGCCATACGCTTACGGTTATTTCCATTCTCTCTCAAAGACAAGGCTAAACAGTGGTTCAACTCTTTGCCAACCGCCTCTATCCGTACTTGGGAACAAATGGTGGATAAATTTTTGTCTAAGTATTTTCCACCGGGTAAGACGGCAGCAATGAAAAATGAAATCACCAGCTTTCGTCAATATGAGGGGGAATCACTTTATGAGGCATGGGAGCGTTTTAAGGAACTTTTGAGGAAATGCCCACACCATGGGTTAGCCGTGCCCACACTTGTTCAAACTTTCTATTTGGGTTTGGGACCGAATCTCTGTACGAATTTAGATGCCGCCGCGGGAGGTACTATCATGAACAAGTCACCTGAGGAAGCTTGGGCATTAATTGAGCTCATGGCCGAGAACAACTATCAATGGCCAACCGAACGAATCACGTTGCCCAAGAAGCCTGCCGGATTGTATGAAATTGGGAATAGCTCCACAGTAGCTGTTCAATTGGAGGCCCTAAACAAAAGATTGGATTCCTTCGGACTCATGCAAGGTACGGTAAATCAAGTTAAATCCACTTGTGAAAATTGTGGAGGTGATCACACAAACTTTGAGTGCTTACAAGGAGATGTGTGTGGAACATCTAACTCGGTTGAAAGTGCTAACTTCATGGGAAATGCAAGTCGTCAACAGAATAATCCCTACTCGAACTCTTTTAATCCGGGATGGAGGAATCATCCAAATTTCTCATGGAGCCAAAATTCGAATATGGCGAGACCACAACCACCAGGTTTTCAGCAAAACCAAGGAGGTTTCCAACAACCTCCATTTCAAAGGCAAGGGGGGCTCCAACAAGCACAACAAAGTGAGAAAAAGAATAATATGGAAGATGGGTGGCAAAAGTTCATGATGGAGGCAACACAAAAGTTTCAATATCAAGAAATGATGTCCAAGAAACAAGAAGCAAGTTTAAAAAATCAAGAAATTGCACTAAAAAACTTAGAAAATCAAATTGGGCAAATTGCCAACATGCTTTCTGGACAAACCCAAGGCACGTTACCAAGTGATACCGAGAAAAATCCAAAGGAACAAGTTCAAGCAGTTTCACTTCGTAGCGGAAAGAACCTCATTGATTCAAAATTGGGAGAGAAAATGGATGATACACCAGAACATTTGGATAAAACTAAGGCAACATCTAACTCCGGAAAGAACACTGAGACCTTATCCCCTGTTTCGGGACATTCCTCTACCGAACCCTCCGTGCCCAAACCAAGACCTCCATTTCCACTTGCATTACAAAAAGGAAAGTTAGATAAGCAATTTGCCAAGTTTCTTGATATATTTAAACAATTGCGTATTAACATTCCTCTTGTAGATGCTTTGTTGCAAATGCCGAGTTACGCTAAATATCTCAAGGATATCCTTTCTAACAAGAGAAAGTTGGAGGAACATGAAACTGTAGCCCTTACTGCAGAATGCTCGGCTATATTGCAAAACCGGATACCTCAAAAGCTTAAGGATCCCGGAAGCTTTACAATTCCTTGCACTATCGGTTCTATTTCTTTTTCTAAAGTTTTGTGTGATTCTGGTGCCAGTATTAATTTGTTGCCTTTGTCACTTTTCAGGAAATTAGGACTTGGCGAGCCCAAGCCTACCACTATTTCATTGCAACTCGCTGATAGGTCCATCAAGTACCCACGAGGAATAGTGGAAGATGTTTTAGTGAAAGTCGAAAAATTCATATTCCCAGTGGACTTTGTAGTTCTAGATATGGAGGAGGATGTCGAGCTACCACTCATTCTTGGTCGACCATTCCTCGCCACCGGACGAGCATTAATTGATATTGCCAATGGTCAATTAACTCTTAGAGTGGGAGATGAGCAAGTGACAATAAATGTGTATCATGCTATGCGAACACCATCTAATGATTCTACTTGTTTCCACATCGATGCATTTGATACCTTAATTTCTGAACACTTTCAGGGAAATCAATACGAAGATCAAGTGGAGGCATGTCTTGTGAATCCCATGGATGAGACCATGGAAAACAATAACTTGAGGGACGCTGTTGCTTTTCTCGAGGCAAATCCACCTTACAAACGAAGTTTTCGACCTCGTTTCGAAGTTCTGGATAGACCAATCACTTCATTACCAAAGCCCTCAATTGAAGAACCGCCACCTCTTGAGCTTAAACCTCTTCCTTCTCATCTCAAATATGCTTACTTACAAGATTCAGAATTTTTACCTGTTATAATCTCTTCATCTCTGACAGACATTATGGAGGAGAAGCTGCTTACGGTGTTGAAAGCCCATAAAAAGGCTTTTGGATGGAAAATAGCTGATATTAAAGGGATTTGCCCAACGGTATGTATGCATAAGATCCTCATGGAGGATGAGTATAAGCCCACCATTCAACCGCAAAGACGACTCAATCCAATGATGCAAGAAGTTGTTAAAAAGGAGGTAATTAAGCTACTCGATGCAGGTATTATCTATCCTATCTCCGATAGCAATTGGGTGAGTCCAACTCAAGTGGTCCCGAAGAAAGGAGGTATGACTGTTATTACCAATGCTAACAATGAATTAATTCCCACACGAACAGTTACCGGGTGGCGAGTATGCATTGATTATCGAAAATTAAATGAGGCCACCAGGAAAGACCACTTTCCCCTTCCCTTCATTGATCAAATGCTTGAGAGGTTAGCCGGGTATGAGTTTTATTGCTTCCTAGATGGCTACTCTGGCTATAATCAAATTGCCATCACACCTGAGGATCAAGAGAAAACCACTTTCACTTGTCCTTATGGCACATTTGCTTATAGGCGGATGCCATTTGGCCTATGTAATGCCCCTGCCACCTTTCAACGATGTATGATGGCTATTTTTCATGACATGGTCGAGGATTCCCTAGAAATTTTTATGGATGATTTTTCAGTTTTTGGAACTTCTTTCGATACATGTCTTAACCATTTAACACGTGTTCTAAAACGATGTGAAGAAACTAATCTTGTGTTAAATTGGGAAAAGTGTCATTTTATGGTTCAAGAAGGAATTGTGCTTGGCCACAAAATCTCTCATAAGGGGATTGAAGTGGATAAAGCTAAAATTGAGGTCATTGAAAAGCTTCCCCCACCTTTTTCGGTGAAAGCCGTCAGGAGTTTTCTGGGTCATGCAGGATTTTACAGGCGTTTCGTTTTAAACTTTTCGAAAATTGCTAAACCATTATCTAATTTGTTGGTAAAAGATACACCGTTTAACTTTGATGATAAGTGTTTGCAGGCTTTTCACACGCTCAAGGAAAAATTAATTTCAGCGCCCATCATGGCACCTCCAGATTGGAACCTCCCATTTGAGCTTATGTGTGATGCTAGTGATTCAGCAGTTGGAGATGTACTCGGACAAAGGAAAGATAAGGTATTCTACACCATTTATTATGCGAGTCGAACTTTAAATGATGCTCAGTTAAATTATGCCACGACGGAAAAGGAATTGCTAGCTATAGTTTTTGCATTTGATAAGTTTCATTCATACCTTGTCTTGAACAAAGTCATTGTTTACACTGATCATTCTGCACTTAAGTATCTACTTGCAAAGAAGGATGCCAAACCTCGCCTTATTAGATGGATTCTTCTTCTCCAAGAATTTGATCTAGAAATTAGGGATAAAAAGGGAGTTGAGAATGTGGTAGCTGACCATTTGTCTAGGATAGAAGCCCCTGTCTCCGATTCAATCATTGAAAAACCAATTGGGGAAGAGTTTCCGGATGAACAATTGTATACGGTGATTCATGGTGCTTTCCCCTGGTATGCTGATTTTGCAAATTATGTTGTCATGGGTGCACTTCCCCTTAATCTCACTTTTTATCAAAAGAAGAAATTTTTATCTGATGTCAAGCATTATTTTTGGGACGAGCCATTTTTGTTTAAGAATTGTGCAGATGGCATTATCAGGCGTTGTGTTCCGGCAGAAGAAATGACATCTATTATGAGCCATTGCCATGATGGCAAGGTAGGTGGCCACTTTGGGCCTACTAAGACCGCCTCAAAAGTTCTCCAATCAGGTTTTTTCTGGCCCTCCCTATTTAAAGATGTGCATGCGTATGTATCTTCTTGTGATCAATGCCAAAGAACAGGGAATATTTCGAGGAAACATGAAATGCCGTTAAACAACATATTAGAATGCGAACTTTTTGATGTTTGGGGCATTGACTTTATGGGACCATTCCCTAGCTCATGCTCCAATAAATACATTCTAGTAGCGGTTGATTATGTGTCTAAATGGGTCGAAGCGGAGGCTTTACGTACGAATGATTCAAGGGTGGTAGTTAAATTTTTAAAAAAACACATTTTCACGCGTTTCGGTACCCCTCGAGCCATTATAAGTGATGGTGGCACTCATTTTTGCAACAAACAGTTTGATAATCTTTTACAAAAATATGGTGTCACACATAAGATTTCCACACCATACCACCCTCAAACGAGTGGTCAAGTTGAAGTGTCCAATCGGGAACTTAAACGCATCCTTGAGAAAACGGTAAATTCATCTCGAAAAGATTGGTCTCTTAAGTTAGATGATGCCCTGTGGGCATATCGAACTGCGTTTAAGACACCTATTGGCATGTCACCTTACCGACTTGTTTTTGGGAAAGCTTGCCACCTACCCGTTGAGCTAGAGCATAGGGCATTTTGGGCAATTAAATTGCTTAATTTTGATTTGCAAGATGTTGGCAACCACAGGTTGTTACAATTGAACGAGCTGGATGAGTTCCGACAGGAGGCCTATGAAAACGCAAAAATATACAAGGAACGAACAAAACGCTGGCACGACAAGCGCATCACAACGAGGGAGTTTACCGAGGGCGAACAGGTCCTTTTATTCAATTCTCGCCTCCGACTTTTTCCCGGTAAACTACGCTCTAAATGGTCAGGACCTTTCACTGTCATGAAAGTTTACCCCTCTGGTGCGGTTGAAATTTCACACGAAACAAAGGGTTCATTCATTGTTAATGGCCACAGTTTGAAACACTATGAAGGAAATGGTTGTATGAGGGACCATGTGCACGTTACCCTCGCTGACCCACCACATTGATTGCACCTACGTCAAGCTAACGACTATAAACAAGCGCTTCTTGGGAGGCAACCCAAGTTCTTTTTTTTGTTTTATTTTATTTATTTTCCTTTCATTTCACTTTGTTTTTTTTTCTTCGTTTTGTTTCTGTTTAATATTTTTACGATGTGTTTTCATCGTGTTTGCAGGTTTTCCATTCATTCGCACAATTTCGACGCCAGCAGCCCTTTCCCTTTTTATATATATATAAAAAAAAAAAAAAAAAAAAAAACTGGGTTGACTCAACGCCGCGGCGTTCCAAACAAATAACGCCGCGGCGTTCGCTACTGCATCCCAACGCCGCGGCGTTCCAAACAAAGAACGCCGCGGCGTTCGCTACTGCACCCCAACGCCTCGGCGTTATAAATCGAACGCCGCGGCGTTCGATGCATATATGCCCAGCCGATTTTCCCCCTTTCCCCATTTCCCTTCAACTTTCTTTCTTATTTCCAAACCCTAA
The DNA here is from genome assembly GCA_019426215.1 of Buddleja alternifolia. Classification (NCBI taxonomy): domain Eukaryota; kingdom Viridiplantae; phylum Streptophyta; class Magnoliopsida; order Lamiales; family Scrophulariaceae; genus Buddleja; species Buddleja alternifolia. The sequence continues at coordinate 16,585,947 of CM033403.1, forward strand.
CCCTTCCCCCCTTCCAAAAAAATCCAAATTCCTCCCACATCACTCCATATCTCTCCAATTCCTCTTGAATCCACACTTCCCAACCGATTTATTACACTTCCCACCGATCAAAAATCACAATTTCGGCCGAAAATCCACATTCCCGACTCCACCACTGCCGCCGCCGGAATTGCACCTCCACCGCCGGAATTGTGCCGCCACCACCGGACTTTACCTTGCATTTTCATCTCTTTGGGTAAAGTAATAGCTTCCTACATCACTTTGTGATAATTGTCTACCCATTTTGGATTAAGGTTCATATATTATTTGTGGTCAATTTTGGGGTGCAAATTAATTTTAAGTATTGAATTGTTGATGATATCGTGCATTTGGTTGGTAGTTGCGAGCATCATTCGGGTTGATTGAATTTTGTGGGTTTTCTTTTCTCGCTCGTTTTACATTTTCCATTCGTGAGCTTGTTGTGCTTGTGGAGTTGAGAAAAATTTGGTTGTGGGAGTGATTTGTTGAAGAAGTTTGGGGATACCGAGTTTGAAATCAGTCGTGTGGGTGACTAGAACGTTCTATCTTGGATACGTGTTGCCTAGTGTTAGGGGGTTGAAAATGAGCCCGCGACTTTCTAAGGGAAACAAAGGCAAGGCTAAAGTGAATACTTCTACTCCAGCGGATGACCCGCTGTATGATTGTGATAAATTTGTTAGCCTCGCCGCCTCTGTTTGTTTTTCCGAAAAATTGACAAAGAAGAATGTGGTGGATGAGCGAGCGTTGGATTGTTCGATTGAACCATTCAGGACGAATATTAGGAATCGAGGTTGGTTTGAGTTTGCTACGCAGCCCGGGGAGGCTATTATTCCTTTAGTCAAAGAATTTTATGCCAATGCCACCGGCAAGCCCGAAAACGTACACCGTTTAGTCTCTGTTCAGGTCAGGGGGCGCAATGTTACCATTTCTTCCACAAAAATCAATGAAGTACTTCACATCCCCATCCCTCGCCCGGATCAGTTTGAGACGTTTTTACAGGACATTGATTATGCTGCAATCCACTCTGCCCTTTGTTATCCAGAGTCTATTTGGACAGGTTTCAAGGACTCCCGTCCTATCTCAATCAAGGCATGTAACCTCAACACCACGGCCCGCACATGGTATTACTTTGTTTGCGCTCGCCTCATCCCGACCTTATCTTTGAGCACAGCTACTCGCGAGCGAGTCGAGGTTGTCTATGCTATTCATCATGGTCTCAACATCAACGTGGGCAAACTGATTAAGCAACAATTGATTCAGTCCATCATTGAGTGTTCTGGTGCCAAGAAGAATCTTTGTTTCCCCTCCCTCATCACCGCACTGTGCAAGAACGCCGGCGTCCAGTACTCGCCGATGGAGCATGTTGAGGTGCCGCGCCGGATTATTTCATACACACAGATTTGCCAAGCCGAGACTATAGCTGCTCGTTCTGGTCACCGGGCCTGCCGACCCACCGCCACATCATCCACCACCGCCCCCGCTCTGCCTGCTCCGCCACGTCGCAAAGCCCCACCGCGTGTTTCATCTTCTTCCGGTGTAGCGCCTGATGTCCCGCAGTGGGCAGTTGAGTTGGATCACAAGATGACACGAATTGATCAGAATATTCTTGCTGCGCGATGGGACGCACACCGCCGATGGCAGTTTATGGAGAGTGCTATTCGGGCTAATGCATTTAGCCCTTGGCCCGGCGTTTGGCCCGAGTTTCCCCAGTTTGATCCGCTTGCTCCACTACACCCTCCACCCCAGCCTCCAGAGCCCGCTGCCGTCCCTGAAAATGACGAGGAGGGTGAGGACGATGAGGATGATGAGACTGACGAGGACGAGACGGCGTCGGATGAGTAGTCGGATGTTGCCGTAGTTTGAGAGCTTTTCACTTTTTAATTATCTACTTTACTATGTTATGATTGGCTGTAACTCTTTCGTATTCGATGCTTGTACTGTTTCCTGTGGTTTTGTTTGCGTTTTCGTGTTTTTGCTTCTCTTTCATGCTCTTTTGTTCACTTTCATGCGTTGATGTGGGTCACTTGAGTTTTCCTTCCAGCAGGTTTTAATAATGATTTCACTCCGGGATCTGAGACGCCACCGTTCTCCCACCGTTCTCTAAATTTCAGGGATGTATCGCTTTTCCCTCTCCTATACTTACGTTTTGCAACATTGAGGACACTGTTTCATTTCAGTTTGGGGGTGGGCGTACATTTTTGCATGTTGCTCGTGTTTCTTTTGTTGAGTGTACCCTTACGTAAGAACAGAATGCATTCGAATATCTCTACTCTGTCGAAGTCAAAGTTCCTTGTCTGTGGTCAACATGTCATATATTGTGACTTGAAAGCCCTTTTTAGTCATGCTTATGCGAATTATTGCGGTTTTAAAACGTTGAACTTTCAATTTTTTTTTGACTATGAAGTGTGCATTAATGTTGTGAAGTCACAAAATGATTTAGGCCATCTTTCATTTTTGTTAGCCTTACATTTTGGCCTTCTCTATATTGCATAATCTCTAGACCTTGACTTGAGCCGTATTGATAAGAATGGAGTGTGCTATGCACACTAGAAACCACCATTCGTCTTTCTTTCATAAGCCATGACAACCACCTTCTAGCCTAAAAGAAAAACAATGTCTTGCACCCAATCAAGAGAGTTTAGAACTTCATATCATTTGACTTGAATATGGGTAGTCACCTTGTTTTGATTTGAATGAATATGAGTTAGATAGTGATGTTTTGGCTATGTTGAGATTTTTGAGGTTTGAAGTATTATGTAAAAAAGGGGATGAAATGAAAACTTGAGCAATGGGCTAAATAGTCGAGAGAGAGATATATATAAAAAAAATAAATAAATAAATAAAAAAAAATAAAAAAAATGTGCTCTCGACTAGGCTTGAATCTTGGCACTCAATTGGATCATTTGGCTTGGAATTTTGTGTACAACCCAATATGAAAAGAAACAAGTTTGGGGGTTGTAAGTTGAAAGGCAAAATAGAATGAAAAAGGGATAAGTGATAAGTTGTGAAAGTTTATATGGTTTATATGAGAATTTAGCTCGATGATTTTGAAGTCATAGGCTCTCTTGACTTAGTCACTTTATCCATATCTTCCGGTCCTAGCCATCACCTAGCCTTACATTACAAGCCGGAAAGACCTTTTGATTGTGACTTTTGCACTTTATACACACCGATGAGTTAACGAATATTGAATTGTTTCAATGTCTTTACTTTCCAGTTGATTTGCATAATCTTTTCTAAAGTTGTGCTCTTGACATGAATATGGATGTGGGAGTTCATGATTTAGGGATGGAAACTAAGATTTTGTGTGGTTTTTGAATTGTTGAATGTTCAAAGTTTTGGGTAACTATTCCAAAACTTCTCAGAAGGTATAATGCTTGTTATGGTGTGTATGATTTGGCAAATTAGCTTTTTAATCTTCATGTGTGCGCTTGATTCTATTTGATCGAGGACGATCAAAGCTAAGTTTGGGGGTAGTTGATATATGTTATTTTTACACAAGTTTTACCCCTTTTATCAACTTAATTTTGATTGTTTCTTTAATAATTTGATCACATATGATGCTTTGAACCCGGTTTGCTTTGACTTTTCAGATTGGGTTAACAGCCGGAGGAAAGAGCAAGAACCGAAGGCAAAATGAAACAATTTTTGGAAATTTTCATGGCAACGCCGCGGCGTTCAACACGCGAATGCCGCGGCGTTCACAAGCAGCAGCCAACGCCGCGGCGTTCAAACAAGTGAACGCCGTGGCGTTCACAAGCAGCAGCCAACGCCGCGGCGTTCACAAGCAGTAGCCAACGCCGCGGCGTTCAACAAACGAACGCCGCGGCGTTCGAGGCGGCAGTGTTGGCCTATAAATACCTCTTTTAGCCATTTTTTACCCTAACTCACCTTGGATAGCAGCTGCCACACGAAAATGGAGAGAGAGGGAGCTTAGAAGAGAAGATTGAAGGTCAAAACATGGAGAATTCAACAAGGAATCCACATCTCTACAAGAATTAGGGAGTTTTTACATATTTGTTTCTTGAATTTGTTCAAATCTCCTATGACTTGTATGATTTATATTTGCACTTTTGACATGAATATGAGCTAAACTTGTTTGATTGAGGCCATGGATAGGCCGTTTATGTTATTTTGATTGTTGATTTGTTGGTGTTTATTGGATTAATTTTGGTTTTAGCTATGTATTCAATATTTGATCTCAATGCTACATTTGCTTGATCACCAAGTGTTTGATAAAATGCCTAGGTTAGAGATCGAGAGATAATAACTTAGGGAAGATATAAACATTGAATACCCTATAGTTAAACCGACTAGAGATAGACTCGGTTTCTTTAGGTGGCTTTCCATTCACGTGGGGAATTCCTAGACCTTAAATGCATCCTCGTTAATCGGGTTTTCATATAGAGATATATAGGAAATCGTTACCAAGGGTAGGGTTGCTATGCCAAGAGATTGGGTAGTACGTACGTTAGGGAATTTCGCCTTAGCTAAATCAATCTAATAATCCAATAGAACCTAAATCACAATCTAAATGCATAATCGGTTGAACCATGTGCCTTGATCGCTTCTCTCTATTGTTTCCTCCCTTTATTTGGTGTGACGTTGCCTTAGTTTATTTTCTTGTATTTATTAATTAGTTAATCAACCTTTCCATCGACCGATTTAACTTAGAATTGAGTAATATAGTAGTCTTGGTACTTAGATTATAGTTGTCCCTGCGGATACGATAACCCCGGACTTAGAAATCCACTTTACTACTTACGCGACCTAGTTCTCTTGCTAGGATTTTGTCGTGTCAACAAGATAGGATTTAATGTTAGACCCCAAAAATACAATGTAAGTTTCCGTTTTTCATAGAATGATGTATAAGCGTTTGAAAGTTGTAATTTATTATAGGCTTGTAATTTTTATCTTTGTAGAATTTAGACTAAGTCTTAGTGACTGAATCGCTAGTAGAATTCTAGATGAGTCTATTAGAGAAGAAATTGAAGACCAGCATCTGAAGTCAACCGGAGATAAGGATTTTCTTCTTAGCGTCTGTCAAATGCTAAAAGATCTCATTTCAGGATTTATGGATCAAGCGCTCGAAATCCCTCAAGAGACTTATATCAGAATCACCTGAAATAAATCCTCAAGTCATGAAAGACTTAAATGCAATCATTCAACGGGCATTTATTTCCAACGGGAATTAAACTCAAAATGCATTAAATGCCTGATAAGAGCATTAATTGTCATAAGCTAATATGACTTGTGGACAAGCCACCTTTTGACCAGACTGTCAGAAGATTCAGAATTTCAGCTGCTCCCGTCCAATCGGCTTCAGCGAACTTTCAAGAATGTCAGAGAAAAGGTATACTCAAGCGCCCCGTGAGAGGCACGCTCCTACATGTGTCTAACAGACAGATCCCAAGAAATTGCCTATAAATACCTTACTCCAGCAAACCCTTAAAAGATAGATATACAACTTTTACATGAGACAATTACGTACAGACACAAGAAAAACTTGTTGAGAAAAAGCTTAGAAACTCCATAGCCAAATCTTTCAAGCTTTTTATCTACATTCCAGACAGTCACAAATATCTCAAACATCTTCCAAAGAAGAAATTCAAATTCCAACTGAGATATTCCAAGTTGTTTGATCTTTTCAAAAAACAAACAAAACCCTAGTGACAAACCTCAACCTTTCATCTGAGTGAGAAAAGTTGTTGAACCCTTTCAGGCAGTATTTCTGAGTGAGAGAAGTTTGAAGAAGATGATCTTCATTGGTGCTGAAGTCTGTGTGATCAAGGAGCCCAAGATCATTTTCACCCTTTACTATCCTGTAGAAGATTCTGTGTGACTCTTCGAAAATCATTCTAGTAAATTCCTCCAAGTGAAAAAGGAGAAGAAGGACGTAGCTGGGATTACACCACCCAGTGAACCTTATATATCTTGTGTCATTTACCTTATTTGTCTTATTATTATTATTACATCATTTATCTTTGAAAGAGACAAGTTAAAGTGCAAAGCAATTAAATTAACTAAAAGAATGTTAAAACTCATTTCCGTTGTGCTAACCCTGATTAAGCGATCTAAGTGTTGCCCTACTTTGGTAAACTGCTAAAATCACTAAGTTTAAGTTAACTTTTCTGAAGCGTCTGACCCAAGCGCTCAGTTATCCAAAGCGTTCAAACCTTTAAAGTGATACGAAATTTTTTAAGTCGAAAAAGACTTCAGGGTCTATTCAACCCCCCCCCCCCATCTAGACCCTTTCGTATGCCACTTGGGACCACCAAGTGGTATCAGAGCGGTTGAAGTAGAAACCTAAGCGTTTCCGAGCGTAACTGCTTGTTCCGATCCGTTTTTTTAAAAAAAAATTAATCGCTTTTAAAATCTCTCTTTAAAACATCTCATTATGGCTTTTAACAAAATGCCTAAGTTGGTAGAATCAAACTATGATTCTTGGAAACTTAGAGCATTCGCATATTTATGTTCGTGCGATAATGAAATGTGTGATGTGATTACAAATGGCCCCATTCAGATTATGAAGACCGAGGCTACTCCAGATGGTTATGTCGAGAAACCTAAGATAGAATGGACGCCAGAGGATAGAAAAAGAGCTAATCTGGATAATGTTGGATGAAGTGCACTTTACTCAGCGTTAGGAGATAACGATGCATTGTTCAACAAGATCAAGCAATGTAAAACCTCCAAAGAAATATGGGATAAGTTGGCCATTGTGTGCTATGGTTCAGCACAAATGAAGGAGAACAAGCTCTCCATAGCCATGCAAAGATTCGAGCATTTCAAAATGCAGCCCAGTGAGACGCTAGAACAATTAGACGCAAGATTCACCTTGCTCATTACCGAGTTAGCGTCATTAGATAAAGAATTGACCAACAAGGAAATGGTCAATAAGATTTTCAGAAGTCTTCCAAGTAAATACTTTATCAAGATAGTTGCTATGAGAGAATCACAAACTTTGGAGACTCTTACTCCAGAACATGTGTTTTCAGAGTTAAAGGCATTCGAATTCGAGTTAGGTGAAGTCAGCGACACAACAACTTCAGCGACTGAATCAGGAGCCTTAATCGCTACCACCAAAGATAAGGGTAAAGCGGTTAGTGAGGTTAAACCAGTGGAATCAAATGAAGAAAAGAAAATGGCCTTATTAGTCAAGAAATTCAAGAAATTTCTAAGATATTAAAAGAGAAATCCTATTGGACAAACTTCATTTCAAACTCCTCCCCCAGCACCAGCGCCTTAGTATCAAGCGCCAGTGTACTTAGCACCTCAACCAGTTGCGCCAGTTCCATATCAAGCGCCTCCATCGCCTACACAGAATCTCTCAGCGCCAGTTGGATCAAAGTGATTATCCACTGAACAAAAAATGAAAACTAATTTGTGTTATAATTGCAGGAAACTAGGGCACTACCAAGTAAATTGCCCTTATCCAAATGTGTTTAAGCCCACAAGGCAAGACTATGTGGATAAAAACCAATTCAGGAGCAACCTTCGCCAACAAGGTTTGCTAGCGAAATCTGAACCATTTCCCGCACCTAAAGAGGACTTTGAATCATCAGATGAAAGTAGTGATGATGAGCCTACAAGTGACTCAGCGTTGATCTGTCTCATAGCAAGAGAAGATGAAGTGTCTGACAAATCGCTACCAGAGGTAACCAATGAATTGTCTCATCCTCTTTCTTATGATGAATTACTTGACAAAGTTAATGAGTATTATAAAGATTGTCAAGAGGCCGCCAAAATATATCAAAATGATCTCACTATTATCTCATCACTCACAAGAGATAAAGTAACGCTCAAAGCAGAGTTGAAAGTTCAACAACAATGCATTGAGAAGAACCAATCACTTGAGAGTGAAATTATTCATTTGAAAAGCAATCTTGATATAATAGTCAAGAGAGAAGCTGATTTGATCGCTAGACTTGCCAAATCAAAGCAGCTCATCTCATCATTATCAAAAGCTTCTAGAAAGTTGGATAATGTGACTGAGGTAACTAGATTATATGGTGAAAAGACCGGTTTAGGATACAATAAATTCGGTAAACAACCAAATAAATCTAATGTTACGGCAAACAATAAAGAAAAGGGTGTTCTCTTTGTTGAAAAAAGTTCACAAAGTCAAACGCTAAATGAACCTAGCGACAATGGTACGAGGCCCAATGAGAAAGCCAAAGCTGACTCAGGCAAGGGTAAGGCTAAAGCAAATGATTCACAAAAAGGGGTTCATCCAAACGCTCAAAAGGCTAAAGGTAAGCCTAAACACTGTGAATCAAGCGCTAAGCGTTCAGCACCAAAAGTGCAACCCAAGACAGCGCCAAGGAAATACCAGCGTCAATATCCAAGACAGTCAAGATCATATTATCGATACTATGATAATTATGATTATGACTATGATTATGATTATGATTACTATTATAATCGAGGATATTACTATACACCTAAAAAGCACACACAACACAAACCGAAACCCAAGAAGGCCAATCTTTCCGTAATGAAGACAAGGTAAATATGGGTTCCGAAAGTTTTAATTCAAACCAAAGCTACTAACGTTGAAGGACCCAAAACAACATGGGTACCTAAGAAGAATTAGAACTGCCTTTTAAATGCAGGTACCCAGAGCCAACACCGATACTTCAGTTTGGTACATCGATAGTGGGTCGTCAAGGCACATGACTGGCTCAAAGGATCTCTTGATCAACTATCGTACAACCAACGGTCCTCAAGTTATATTCGGTGATAACTCCAAAGGTAAAACCAAAGGTATAGGTATCATGCATAGGGGGAACATCATGATCAGTGATGTATATTATGTTGAGGGTCTTAAGCATAATTTGTTGAGCATTAGTCAATTTTGTGATAAAGGCTTTGATATTAAATTTTCAAGCGACTTCTGCTATGTCAACGACGCTAAGACTAAGTCTACTAAATTAAGAGGAAAAAGAACAAATAATGTGTATTTAGTGGATTGGGATTCTACATTTGATAACAACCCCACATGCTTTATTGCTAAAAGTCAAAATGAATTGGGTTGGTTATGGCATAGAAAAATGAATCACCTCAACTTTAAGGCAATCTCTCAGTTAATATCGCTAAATCTTGTAGAGGGATTACCTAAGGGTTCCCTTCAAAAGAATCGCTTATGTGATGCATGTCAAATGGGTAAACAAGTTAAATCATCTTTTAAGAAGAAACCATGTCTATCTACTTGTAGAATTCTTGAACTATTGCATTTAGATTTGTTTGGTCCTATTCAAATCATGAATGTTAGTGGTAAAAAATACTCGCTAGTAATCGTTGATGATTTCTCTCGCTATACATGGGTAGAATTTCTAGCGACCAAAGATGAAACTAGTGTCAAGCTCACAGCGCTAATCCGTCAATTGCAAAATTCAAAAGATCTAAAAGTGACGAGAATTAGAAGCGATAGAGGAACTGGATTTACTAACCAATTTGTTGAGAAGTTTTGTACAGATTTTGGAATACTTCATGAGTATTCTGCTCCTAGAACACCTCAACAAAATGGAGTTGTTGAGCGACGGAACAGAACGCTTAAAGAAGCCGCTAGGACAATGCTTGCAGAGTCTAAGCTGCCTCAAAGGTTTTGGGCCGAAGCCATCAACACAGCTTGCTACACTCAGAACCGGTGTATGATCAACAAGCAACATGAGAAGACTCCATATGAGTTGTGGAAAGGACGTAAGCCTAACGTTTCATATTTTCATGTATTTGGTTCAAAATGTTTCATTCATAATAATGGATCCCACAGCCTAAAGACTTTTGGTCCTAAAGCGGATGAGGAAATCTTTCTAGGCTATGCCAAGAATGGAAAGAGTTTTCACATCCTAAATAAGATCAAATCGAAGGTTGAAGAATCCATTCATGTTGTGTTTGATGATGCTAACCAAGAACCGAGTAAGGTTAATCCTGATGATGTAGGAATTGAAGATCTTGCCCAACAAGCGTCACAAATTAATCTCAATGATGATAGTGATGATGACGCTGATGATGAGATCTTTGTGCCTATTCCTAAGGTTACTCGTGAGGTTACAAATGATGATAAAGTCAGAATCGCTGATGATCATGAAGAGAATAATCATCAAGAGCAAACTGGAACTGTGAATGATGAAGCGACTGCGCCAGAGACAAATAGGGATCAAGCGATTGATGACCAAGAGTCTCTCAATCCTTTCCAACCAGACCGTAAATGGCTTAGAGACCATCCACCAGAGCTAGTAATTGGAGCTATGGAAGCACCTGTTAGAACTAGGGCAGCTACAATTAATGTGACCATGTTCGCAAGTTTCTTATCTCAAATGGAACCAAAGAAAGTGGATGAAGCGCTCAGTGATTCAAGTTGGGTTGAAGCAATGCAATAAGAGCTTAACCAATTTGAGAGAAGCAAGGTTTGGACGCTAGTACCAAGGCCAACTCATCAAGGAGTTATTGGGACTAGATGGGTTTTTAGGAACAAGATGGACGAAGATGGCATTGTTATAAGAAACAAAGCCAGACTAGTCGCTCAGGGTTATTGTCAAGAAGAGGGAATTGATTTTGATGAGACATACGCCCCAATAGCCCGTCTTGAAGGGATTCGTATGTTCCTAGCGTTTGCCGCATTCAAAAAATTCACGATGTACCAAATGGACGTGAAGAGTGCATTCTTGAATGGTAAACTCCAAGAAGAAGTCTATGTGGAGCAACCTCCAGGATTCATCAACAACCATGGCAAAAGTATGGTCTATAAGCTGGATAAGGCACTCTATGGCCTTAAACAAGCACCAAGAGCATGGTATGACACTCTCTCTATCTTTCTTATAGGTAAAGGCTTTTCAAAAGACAGCGTTGACACAACGTTATTTAAAATTACCCATAATGAAGATAGTCTCTTAGTCCAAATTTATGTCGATGATATTATATTTGGTTCTACAAATAAGCGATTGTTTGATAAATTTTCGAAAATGATACAAGATCAATTTGAAATGAGCATGATGGGTGAATTACTTTCTTCTTAGGATTACAAGTTAAACAACTCCCTAATGGAATATTCATAAACCAAGTTAAATATACAAAAGATATGATTAAGAAATTTGGTATGGAAAATGCATCATCTTCAAAAATTCCAATGAGCCAAACGCTTAAGTTAGATAAAGATGAAAGTGGGAAGAAAATTGATATCACTAACTATAGAGGTATCATTGGATCACTTCTTTATCTTACCGCTAGTAGACTGGATATTATGTTTTCGGTATGCATGTGTGCACGCTTTCAAGCTGATCCTAGAGAATCACACTTAAATGCTGCCAAGAGAATCCTTAAATACCTAAAAGGCACACAAAATGTGGGCTTATGGTATCCACGGGACTCTCCTTTTGAACTAATTGGTTATTCAAACGCAGATTTTGCAGGATGCAAAATAGATAGGAAAAGTACTAGTGGTACATGTCAATTTCTAGGTGATAGACTAGTTTCGTGGCATAGTAAGAAACAACAATCCATAGCGACTTCTACCGCTGAGGCAGAACATGTGGCCGCTGGGAGCTGTTGTGCGCAAATTCTTTAGATGAGGCAACAACTTAGAGACTATGGAATTATCCTAGGTCCTACCCCAATCCATTGTGATAACCAAAGCGCTTTAGCTATGACCCAAAATCCTGTCCTTCATTCTAAAACTAAACACATTGACATTAGATACCATTTCTTGCGTGACCATGTTCAAAAGAAAGATATCTCCATGCACTTCATTGGAACTAACAAACAATTGGCAGATATCTTCACCAAAGGGCTCAACGAACAACGTTTTCTCACTTTGAGAAGTGAATTAGGTATGATTGATTTAAACGCTTAAATCATAAAGTGTCATATTTAAATAAGCATATAATTTAGGGGGAATCCACCTTATGTTTATGTCTAAAGTGTTTTGACAAAATCTGAAATAAGTCATCAATTTTAGGGGAAACTTTAAAATTGTACTTATAACAATTTATAAGCGACTGTGATCAAAAATGATTTTAAAAAAAAAATTATATGCATTAATCACTAGCGCTTATCTTTATGCATGACGAAGTCAATCTCTAAATAAAATTGTCATTTAAAAATTCAAGCGATTGACTTTATCACAAACTTTACAAAATTAAATTTTGTTCTCCAAAAGTCTTAAGCGTTAAAGAAATTCCCACGATAACGCTAAGAAAATTATTTTAAAATCATGCATAGTTTTCATCGATAAAAGGATAGCGTGTGGATAAGTATAAAAGATTAGATTTGATAACTACCCACACGTGTCTATCAAATCAAACTGACGGTTATTGACATTTATCTAAAACCGAGACAGTTTAGGTCTACACGAGTCTGATTACGTGTCAGTGTACTATCAGGCGCGTGTATTTCACGCTGAAAATTTCAAATCTTTTCAAATGTTTTTCAATTAATTAGGTAACTACGGATCCCAAAATTTCGCTCTTTTTAGTAACTGATAAATTATTTTACCGCACTTTTTGCATCCGTATTTTCCTAAAACGTATCAGATTTGACTCCTTTCAAAATTCAAACTCTTTGACTGTCCACGTGTCAACATCGTAGCCATTGAAAAGTTAATTTTTCGCCTCTATTTAAACTCTTCAAGGTCTTTACAGTCAAATTTTATCACTCTCACAAATTCTCTCTACTGTAAAAATCTTCATCTTTCTCAAGGCAAATACTTCTCTCTCTCAAAAAGCTTTCAAACTTTCAGCAATGGCACCCAAAGTTTCAAAATCTTCCAAATTATCCAAGACTGCTACCGGAAAAACTCCCCGTGCTGAAAAACCAGTCACTGTTAACGCCGAATTTCTGGTTAATTGGGACTATCTGTTTGATAACCAGAACTTTCCTCTTCCAACGATTCTTCCACTAGTTCAAGAATCTGGTTTGAGAGATATGATCACTACTATTTTCAATTACTTTGAAGATGAATCTCTCCACTTTTTCAACAATGCCCAGATTTCTGAAGACGGAAATTCCATATCCTGCGTCTTCCCTTTCGCTAAAGAGATTTTTGTTCTTACCCCTTCCTTGATTTCTTCATTGTTGGTTCTACCCAATGATGGTTCTGAGGTGGAACACTTCAATCTCGGAGATGCAACAAAAGTCTGGGAATTGGTCAAGAAAGAAGATGTTGTTACTGCATACGAGCCGAACTTCAAGAAGAACGACATGAAGGGAGAATATGTTATTCTCGCGGATATATGCTCAAAGATGATCGAATGCAGGAAAGGGACATTCGATAAAGTTACAAACATACAGTACAAGATGATGGTGGCCATTCTGACCAAATTAAAGGTAAATTGGTCTCTCTACGTTTTTAATCGCTTCAAGGTAGCGATGGCCAAGTCGGTGAATCCCAAGCCTTACGGGATTGTGCTAAGTCGTATTCTTAGCTCTTGCGGTTATACAAACTCTTCTGCCAAGAAGATTCCAGCGACAAAATTCTACGGAAAGAAAATGATCTGTGAGCTGCAAAAGCCAAGGAAGACAGGTGGTGCAGCTATTCCAAAAGAAGAGCGTGAGCAACTTCGTGCTTTAGGAGTTGTTCGTAGTGATGATGAAGATCAAGCGTCTTCCTCTTCATCATCATCCTCTTCATCCGAAGAAGAAGTGGTGGTCAAGCGACTTAAGAGAAAGATAGCTCTCAAAGTTGCTGAGCCATCCAAGCCAGCAAAGAAACAGAAGCTTGAACCCAAGAAGAAGAAGCCGGAGCCCAAAAAGAAGCAAAAGATCCCTTCTTCTTCTCCCTCTCCTAAATCTCCATCGCCTCCTTCAGCGTTTATCTTTTCCGTTCCCGAGGAAGAGGAAGTAGTAGAAGAAGAAGTACCGCTTGCATGAAGACGTACTCCTCTTTCTACTCCCGCAGCCTCCTCTAGCGCTTCAGCGAAACCAGCGCTTAGAGAGTCAGTGAGCGCCTTTGACGCTGTTCCAGAAATCAACTCAGATCCTCAAGCCGCTACTCAATCTGAGAGGCTTTCTAGTGTTCAGGGTAAGTATTTGCTAAGCAAATTAGTATATCCTTTCCTTGTTAGTTTCTAAGTCTCTAACGCTAGGATAAAAACTCTTTCAGCACAATGTGAAGCAGATATTCAATATGTTCTCAACACCCTTGAAGAATTAGATATTCCCATTCGTGCTGATCCTATAAATTCTTTTCTCGACTTAGATCCAGAAGAAGTTGTTCCAGAGCCTGAGGAACCTGTCCAAGAAACAGATCAAGCGACTGAAATAGTCGATGATATTCCTCAGGGTAAGCGATTTAGTCTTTTCTAACTTTCTACTTAGTGGCAATTTTGCTTGCTTTTCTCAATCGCATACATGTATCAGCTCAAGATGTACCTCCAGAGGCACCAATCGCTGATGCGCCTCTTTCATCCGAGATTCCAGTTGAAGTAGATCTGGATATGGCAACTGTTGTGGATATCGCTAAGGAAGCATCTCAAGCCCTTCCTGATGCTGAAACATCATCAGCTAGTGAAGCGACTTTGAACACTACGCGGTCGATAGAAGTGGCCCCCATCCCAACAGAAGCGAATGTCATTATTCCTACGCCAACGGGACCTCCTCCTCGTGTCATTGATTTCTTCCCGCGCGGATATACTCCAGATGTTGAATTTTATTATGCCGCCAGAGAACGAGACACTCAAACGCTTGCTGAGTTGGAAATACAATTTCAAACAACTCTCCATCAGCCCGATTTGTCCAACTCTCTCAAGTTTGAAATCTTCGAGCGTATTGCCAATCTAGGACTATATAACTTGGAGCGTCTTCAATCACTCTTTGAGTATATTCGTCGTCTAGTTTTCAACAGAGCTGACTTTGATCTTCAGCGTTTCAATTCAAACGGTCGCTCGGACGAGTCCTTTTTTCCTCAGCGCCAAAACAAGATTGTTTTCAAGAACCCCCACATGGGTGATTGGAACAAAGATCCAGATGAAGAAGATCTCAACAAGATAGGCTATTCGGCCCTCCCCTCCGTTGTCAAGTCTCCCCAAAACGCTCTCTCTCCTAATCCACTTAAGTTATGGAAAGGTAAAGGACCGCTTGTTGCGGAGCGCCCAAATCCAGTCAACTCGTGGATAGAAGATGAGGCTCGTGAATATCTAGCCAGATTATGGGCTGACGACTATGATGAAGAGACGGAACATTTTGAGAAGTTCCTTGCTGCTAACAAAGAGCAAAAGAAAGCGGACAAACTTGGAAAACGTTGGATGATGAATACAGCCAGGTGGGCTGAAGAATTTGTTCTTCATTTCTACACCATTGAAGAACTGATCAGATATCCATTTTTGTTCGAATTTGGAATAGAGTACAGACGCCGAGGTTATGCAACCTTTTTGCTTCAACAGCGTCAGATTATTGCAGGGAATGTTAGCGCTTTGCCACGATATAGACAACCAATCGAAAGCTACATTCGCCAGCAACTTACCTTATACAGCCAAGGTGGACGCTACATTTTGCATCCTCGTGCCGGGTTTGTTCAACGAGTCTTTCCTGGCCTAAATGAAGACGCTTCATCAAGTAAACGACCTCTTCTTCCAGGCCAGAGTCAGATTCGTGTGGATGTTTCAAATGAACACGCTGAGTTCCACAGAGCAATGAGAACGGTGTTTGAAAATGCCCAAGCGCTGGACATCAGTTTCAATCACTTTTCAGGGTGTTACAATTTCCGAGTATATACTCTTCACCTCGTGCTCTTTAGTGAATCAAATATTCAAGTGGCCAAGATAATCTCGCTAATTAGGCCAGTGGACCAAGAAGCAGCTCAAGCGCTCATGCCTTTGATTTTGGACTTCTTCAACTGTTATACTTCGAGGATTGCTTTACCGAAAGGTGTGGAACTTGCACTAAGTACCGAAGAGCGCGAAGACGCTATATTTTTTATCCCGCAATCTAGCCTGATCAGTCCAAGGCATGTGATGGAAGCCCTTGGCGCCCTCTGGGTCATTGGTCTTAGAGAACCTTCTCCCTCCATCCAAATTATAGAAGAAGAAAGTGCTCCTACTGAGGATGACGCTCAACTTCCAGATCCCTCTAGCGCCCCAGTGGTCGAGCCCCCAGCGATTGCAGATCCTATCATGGATCAAACGATTGAAGAAGTGCACGCTGAAATTGCTCAAGCGCCTGAAGAACCTTTTATTAGAGATAAATCCAAAGGTAAGGCTGCAGTTCCAAAATCTTACGGACTTCTCTCGTCCCCAGAGCGTCCTTCTTCCGATTCAAATTCTGAGAGCGATTCAAAAGCCAGAGACTTCAGACAGGCAGTCCGGAACTCGCTTACCAACATTGAGGGTTCCTGCTCCAAGATCTTTGAGGCTGCTGATAGACATATCCGCATAGTGTCAGATACGCGAAGTCGTGATATTGGAAACGCTGCAAATAAAAGCACTATTTCTATCATGCAAAGCATATCACCCCTTACCGCTGAGCTCTCATCTGAATTCAACCGTCACTTAGCTCAGAGCGCTTTGGCCGATACTGAAAGACACGCTTCATCCGATGCCGCCGCTCAAAGTGTCGCTCAACAAGTTGCTCTTCTCGTTGAAAAGTTAGACTCTTGCGCCGAGATGTCGCTGAACTCAAGTCCTCCCTTGATAATGTCAAGAAGGGGGAAGATAAAGAAAAGTCCAAAGCGATTTCCAAGACAGATAATAAACAGTGGCGTTCATTGTTCGAAGAATTAGTAAGCATTAAGAAAATGATGTCCAAGAAAAGAAAGCCAAGGTATTATCTCGAAAAGTACGCGCTTCCAGAATTGGACCCCGAGTTCTTAGAAAGTATGGGATTTCCTGCCTATGCCGGACCGCTACAACGACTTATCAATTGGAGACCATCAAATGATCGACAAAGAGATATCTATCATGACTTAATTCGTGAACTTGGTATTCTACCAAGGGACTGGACGGAAAGGTTGTTAGAACTAAATGAAAGCGCCAGACTTCGTAGGCATGATTATGATGAAGTTCAACATACGACAATGATCGATATTGATCGTCTCTTGTTGGAACTAGCGTTAGAAGTTCTACAAGGCGAAGAAAGAGCGAAGCGACAGAAAAAGTGATTGATTTCCTTTTATGTTTTATCCTTTTTATTTATGGTTTTTCTTCAGTGTAAAACATGTATGCTTTAGATTCTTTCAATGAATGAATGTTTTAACGCTGAAACATCTTGTTGAAGCTAATCTAACTTTAGCTAACTCTACTAACTTTTCAAACGCTAACTTATATTCCTTTGGGCCTTTTCTTTTAAGTAACTCTTAAATTATAAAAGTTATAAGAGTCTTGACATCATCAAAAAGGGGGAAATTGTTAGGAAATTTCATGTTAGATGTTTTGATGATGACAAGATAGGATTTAATGTTAAACCCCAAAAATACAATGTAAGTTTCCGTTTTTCATAGAATGATGTACAAACGTTTGAAAGTTGTAATTTATTATAGGCTTGTAATTTTTATCTTTGTAGAATTTAGACTCAGTCTTAGTGACTGAATCGCTAGTAGAATTCTAGGTGAGTCTATTAGAGAAGAAGTTGAAGACCAGCGTCTGAAGTCAACCAGAGATAAAGATCTTCTTCTTAGCGTCTGTCAAACGCTAAAAGATCTCATTTCAGGATTTATGGATCAAGCGCTCGAAATCCCTCAAGTGACTTATATCAGAATCACCTGAAATAAATCCTCAAGTCATGAAGGACTTAAATGCAATCATTCAACGGGCATTTATTTCCAACGGGAATTAAATTCAAAATGCATTAAATGCCTGACAAGAGCATTAATTGTGATAGGCTAATGTGACTTGTGGACAAGCCACCATTTGACCAGACTGCCAGAAGATTCAGAATTTCAGCTGCTCCCGTCCAATCGGCTTCAGCGAACTTTCAGGAATGTCAGAGAAAAGGTATACTCACGCGCCCCGTGAGAGGCACGCTCCTACATGTGTCCAACGGATAGATCCCAAGAAATTGCCTATAAATACCTTACCCCAGCAAACCCTAAAAAGATAGATATACAACTTTTACAAGAGACAATTACGTACAGACACAAGAAAAACTTGCTGAGAAAAAGCTTAGAAACTCCATAGCCAAATCTTTCAAGCTTTTTATCTACATTCCAGACAATCACAAATATCTCAAACATCTTCCAAAGAAGAAATTCAAATTTCAACTGAGATATTCCAAGTTGTTTGATCTTTTCAAAAAAACAAACAAAACCCTAGTGACAAACCTCAACCTTTCATCTGAGTGAGAAAAGTTGTTGAACCCTTTCAGGCAGTATTTCTGAGTGAGAGAAGCTTGAAGAAGGCGATCTTCATTGGTGCTGAAGTTTGTGTGATCAAGGAGCCCAAGATCATTTTTACCTTTTACTATCGTGTAGAAGATTATGTGTGACTCTTCGAAAATCATTCTAGTAAATTCCTCCAAGTGAAAAAGGAGAAGAAGGACGTAGCTGAGATTACACCACCCAGTGAACCTTATATATCTTGTGTCATTTACCTTATTTGTCTTATTATTATTATTATTACATCATTTATCTTTGAAAGAGACAAGTTAAAGTTCAAAGCGATTAAATTAACTAAAAGAACGCTAAAACTCATTTCCGCTGTGCTAACCCTGATTAAGAGATCTAAGCGTTGCCCTACTTTGGTAAACTGCTAAAATCACTAAGTGTAAGATAACTTTTCTGAAGCGTCTGACCTAAGCGCTCAGTTATCCAAAGCGTTCAAACCTTTAAAGTGATACGAAATTTTTTAAGTCGAAAAAGATTTCAGGTTCTATTCAACCCCCCCTCCCCTTCTAGACCCTTTCGTATGCCACTTGGGACCACCATCAAATATATGGAAAGATCTTGTTTGTTAATTAGTAGATCTAATTAATTAAGAAAGAGAATTAAGATGGAAGGAAACTGTGTATAATATATATTTATATATATGGAACATATATACATGCCCATAATAGGCGTGTATGTGTGTGTGTGTGAGTTTCAATTATTGTGAACTCTCACTCTATATATATGTGTATTAATATTTTATTATGAAGTTAATGCATTTCATTCTACACAATTTTGACTGAGAAAATTCTTTCTCTCCATCTATTCTCTTCCACCTCTTTCACATCTATTTCTTCCAACTCATGTATTCAGTACGAAGAATACTAAAATATATTCCTACCCTTTGTTCTCATAAGCCAAAATTCGATATTCTATTGGCTAGCACTGGTGGAGATAATTGAGGGTACGAGCTAAGGTGTGGATAAACTTAGATGCGCAACACTTGGGGCGTTAGGGCAAATCCAATCTGGAGTGGTGTAGTAGGGAATAGCTTAAAAAGACGTTGCTACTTTAAGTTCTTCAAGAGGTAAACACGAGAAAATTTTCTTTTAGGATAGTTTTGAATCCGATGGTACCATGTCTACCTAACCCTAATTCAGGGGTGTCGCTTTAATTTTTAAAATTTTTATCTTCCGCTGCGCCAGCACCCCCGGGGCTTCCACCGGTCCCAACATGCGAGTCGTGTTCGAACATATCAGTCTCACTAATATGTCTATGATATAAGCTCCCACTACTACCTAGTGTTCGAATAGCACTTCCATGTCAAAGCTTACGCCCTACAAGTCTTATCTATTCCTGATGTCCAGTTAGGACTTTTTTTGACTTGAGAACTTATTTAGACAATGAGTACCCAATCCTTCTAGTGCTATTCTCCCTAACCCATAGGGAGTAGAAGGTCCGCCTTAATTTCATGGACTTAGAGTTGTTTATTTTATCTTACAAATGCCAATAAGAAAACAATGCAAAATGCTTTATATAAATAATGTTTAATTACAATGAGTATGTGATAGGAGTTATTTATGCACATGTTCTTAACCCTTTTAATGACAATTTAGGTCTTTTTTATAGCTTGAATTGTGCCTCTTGTATGTGTAATCTGTGTATTAAGTGAATTCAGGCACTAAGCGACGTTGCACGAAGAAAAGGGCCAACGGTGTATCGAACATTGTTCTTTAAGATGCTTCGCAGATCGGCGCCCAAGCGCAAGAGTCTCCACGCCTAGGCGTCATCCGAATACACAAGGCAGAATGCTTCGCAGTCTCACGCCCAGGCGCCACATATTTCACGCCTATGCGCGATATTTCCCACGCCCGAGCGCCAGCAAATCCACGCCTGGGCGCCCCTTGACTTTTACCTCAAGCCAACAGTGCCACGTAAGCCGCGCCTAGGCACCGATCCACCTGCGCCCGGGCGCCGTCGTAACCGTTTTTGAAATCTATAAATTGAATTTTTGAGCTAAAGTTGGGGGTTCGAAATCTGGGTTTGTGGAGGCATTTTGAGCCATCATTTCATCTTCTTTAAAGGCCAAGAAAGAGATAGGAGCTAAGGATTGAAGTTCTAAAGAAGGATCCATCATCAAGCAATTAAGGGAGTTTTAATTGCTTGCATTTACATGTGTATTTACATGAGTATGTATATGTTTGTATTAGATTTTCTTAAGGCCTTGATGAGAGGCTAAATTGTAGTACTAAGGCCATGTGAAGGCCTATTTTACAAATCAATATATGTAAAGTGAATTTTCGTATTAATTCTCCTATTGGTTTGTGTGTTGATTTTGTGCGTTTATCACAATCATATGCTTGATCACCATATGCTTGCTATTGTGCCTATTTTATCCATTCGAAATAACATAGGTTAGGGTGCAACAAGAATCAACACATCGTCTGAAACTAATGTGGAATTGCCCCTAGAAATAGGTAAAGATTTCCGGGTGCTGTTAGCCGAATTTATCCGCGGAAATTCTAGAACATTAATGCGTGGTTATTGATTAGATTCTTGGATAGACATATTTAGAGAACCGTCAATTAATCATAGGATTATTATGAGCCGAGACATCGGGTAATAGTTAATTAAGGATTTTCCACCGAAGCAATAGGAGTCTAATAATTCGAAGAGTAGCTCACGTATATTGATGAGTAGATTAGGTTGTAGCATGTGCCTTAGTCATTTTATCACTTTTGAGATTTAATCTATAGTTCGTTTCTCTTTTGTTCTTCGCTTGCTTACTCGTTTTATTGCAATTTACTCTTGTCCATTTTCATTAATCATAAACTAAAATACCTATTCCTTGTGGTTCGACAACCCGGACTTTTAGTCAACTTTTATTACTATCACGACTAGTATACTTGCTATCCAAGCACGTTAGGTATTAGCGTGTCAAGTTTTTGGCGCCGTTGCCCGGGACTTGCTTTTTTTTAGTTTTTTATTTTTGTTTACGTTTTCCATAATTCTTAGTTTGTTGTTTACTTCTTGTTTTTCCTTTATTTTCGTATTAGTCTAATTTTGTTTCTTGTGCTAAATTGATAGGTTTGGGTTGTGGTGCATGACCCGCTCATCCAACGAGCCCCTCTACGATTTTGAGCCCGAGATTGAGCGTGTTCTTCGGGATAGTAGAAGAGCTCGAGAAATGGCACACAATCTCAATCCAAATCCGAATGGGAACTTTCCCGATATGAATCTTCCAGAGAATAGGGAGTGGTTGCAAAATCTGTTTCAAGCTATGCAACCGGCACCTCCACCGCCTCCTCCATCAGTTCGTGGTAATCAACCACCCCGGGTACACAATACACCGGGACCCGTTATCTTTCCAGATTTTGCTACTCCACATTTCCACATTCCTTCTCACATGTTCGGGATGGTTCAAGCGGAGCCGTTTTATGGTGACTCGAGAGACTCACCTCATGATCACCTCGATCACTTCGAGAATGTGATATCCAATATGCAATTCAACCCACGAAATCTTGATGCCATCTGCCTCCGATTATTTCACTTCTCCTTGAAAGATGAGGCTACACTTTGGTACAAGTCATTTCCCCCACAATCAATTGGAACATGAGATGATCTAGTAGATGAGTTTCTTAACAAATTCTTCCCTCCATCAAAAATCAACGAGCTTAGAAGTGAGATCAAAGGTTTCAAACAAACAAGGAACGAGTGTTTAGCATCCGCATGGGCAAGGTACAAGGGTATGCTACGGAAGTTCCCCGATCACAAGTATACCCAAGACGAGCAAGTTCAACATTTCTATAATGGAGTCCAATCTCGGATTCAACACCGACTCCATGCGGGAGCCGGTGGTGACCTTTTGGGCCTTGATAGAAGGACCGTGTGGATTAAGCTTGAGCAAATGGCTAGGGAGGATGAACTTTACCCCGAAGATGATGATGAGCTTCCTCCACCAAATCGACGGGTTGCTTGTGTGCAAGAATTAGAGGAAGTGGTTGCCCCGGAACCGGAGGTTGTAGATGTAAATTTTGTTGGGAATCATAATCGACACCAGTTGAACTTTCATGCACCCGAAAACTTCCCAAGGAGACCAAACCGAGCACAAAACGCACAACCGGGCATTTACCAACCTCCGAGGCCTCCTTTCAACAACCCACCTCTGAGGCAAGGAAATCTCAATGTACAAGGGCAAGGGCAAGGGCAAGTACGACGTCCCACGATAGACGAGCGACTTGATGCTCAAATAAAGAAATCGGATACGGCGATCAATGAACTCCGTAATATGATGAAGGATATGTTCATGGAGATGAAGGATATGCGAACACAAATGGGTCAAATCTCAAACACGATTAGTGCAAGAGCCCCGGGAACTCTACCAAGCGACACGGAGAAGAACCCGAAAGAACAATGTTATGCAATTACTTTAAGGAGTGGAGCACCATTGGAAAATGAATCAGTTAGAGTGTCGGCGCCCAAGCGCCCCTCAGCTGACGCCCGGGCGCCAGACACACCTGGAATTGAAAATCTGCTACGCACTCCCGTGCCTAGGCGTGACTCAGATGGCGCCCAAGCGCCGGATCTCACTCAGCAGGAAGAATTGGTACGCACAGCCGCGCCCGAGTGCCACTTTCCACACGCCCAGGCGTATCCAACTTCACGCCCAGGCGCCATTTCCTACTATTTCTAGTCTTGGTTCCTCGACTCCAATACCCCCTCCTCCCATGGAGATCCGACTTCCCTTTCCAAATGCACAGAAAAAGAAAAGGGAGGAGATGGATTCGAGTTTCCTCCGTATTTTGTCTATTCTTCGTGAGGTGAGGATAAATATTCCTTTTGTGGACGCTATTTTGCAAATGCCAAACTATCTTAAGTTCTTTAAGGATATTCTATCCAACAAGAAAAATTGGGAGGAGAATGAAACAGTTTCTCTAACCGAGGAGTACTCCGCCGTCTTACTTAACAAATTACCTTGCAAGCTAAAGGACCCAGGGAGTTTCACAACACCGTGCACTATTGGCCATCTCAAGTTCGACAAAGTCCTTTGTGATTCGGGAGCGAGTATCAACCTTCTTCCCTACTCTATGTTTAAGAAGCTCGGCCTTGGAGATCCTATGCCAACATCCATGTCCGTGCAATTGGCGGACTGCTCTATGAAGAAACCAATGGGCATTATCGAGGATGTCATTGTACAAGTCGACAAGTTCTTCTATCCGGTTGACTTTGTGGTTCCCGAAATGGATAGTAACGTCCCCTTGATTCTAGGAAGACCCTTCCTAGCCACTAGCAACGCCAAGATCGATGTGGGAAAGGGTACGTTGACATTGAAGGTGGGTGTTGAAAAGGTGATATTCGATGTTTATCATGACATGCAACCGCCTATGGATGATCTTACTTGTTCATATGTCGAGGCTATTCACCTTTTGTTTGATGAGAAAAGCGCACTTGGTAAGACTAATGGCACTTTTACGGTGGAAGAGGAGGTCCCCAATGGGCAACAAGGCAAGGTGAGAAAAGATGATTTTTCCATGAAATACATTCCACCACATCCACGTGTTCGTAAGATCGATAAGACAAATCCAGAACAAAGGTCTAATCTCGAATCACGGCAATATGAGTGGAGTCAAGTGGGGTCCAAGAACAAATGGAGGCATGATAAGGATATTGTCGTGTTAAATGCGCCACCTATTTGAACCTCAAAGGGCACAAAGTCAAGCTAATGACTATAAACAAGCGCTTCTTGGGAGGCAACCTAAGCTCTCTTTCCTTTCTCGTCTTTTCTTTTTTCTAGTTTAGTTTACTTTGTTTTATTTTGTTTAATCTTGCTTAGTCTTTGTTTAGTTTGTGTTAATCGTTGTGTTGTTTGTTTTCTTTCTTTATTTTTGCAGGAAACGGACTTCAATTTCAACGCGTCAAAACTCACGCCTGGGCGACGCGTATATCGCGCCTAGGAGCCGATTACCCTCAGTTGGCTTTTCGGTTCGCAGATCCAAGCCCAGGCGCCATCTCCCTCATGCCTGGGCGCTGATCCAGAACACGCCCCGGCACCAGAATCCCACGCTTTGGCGTCGTGGAAGCTCAGAAGTCCAATTCTCTTCACATCATGGCGTCTGAGCGCCACAAAACTCACGCTTAGGCGCGATACCTTCCATGCCCAAGCGTCCTTTCGCCCGCGCCCAGGCGTTGACTGAACACCACAGGCCAAATTCTGCTTCGCAAAATGGCGCCTAGGCGCCATTATGGTATGAATTTCTTATCGCCGTTTCTTGTTTGTTCCATTTAGCCTTCGTTTATGTTTGTTTGTTTGTTTTCGTTTCTTTCTTCTATCCATTAGTTAACGTTTTGTCTGGCTAGCATATGTTTGATGTGTAGTGTTGATATCTTGGCTACCACCGTGGTTGCCACTCTTGGACTCAATTGCCTTAATGGACTCGGGTTTGCTTTTCAGCAACCCTATGGTGATGTGTACTTTACCCTTTTGTTTTTCGAACATTGGGGACAATGTTCATGTTAAGTTTGGGGGGGGGGAGTACTAGATCCATTGTAGTCATATTTATCCATGTTTAGATATTTCGGTCTAAGTTTGGGAGGGTGGTACCTCTACATGTGAATCTTGTGCAATTTTTGAAAATTTTTGGATAGAATTTCAACCCTTCACTCGATGCATTGAGAGTGTTTAATTTGAATACATGGCATGTCTTCTCTATCAATGGGGATTTTAATGACTATACACATTGTTCCTTGCTTGTGGGACCCTAAACTAGACTAGATTGACCTTAAGATGATTCACATATGCACATAAATCGAGGGTAGAGGAGTTGAGTGGGTAACCATTTTGAAACACTTAAAGGCTTGATCCCGGAATATCAATCTAGAATTTTCACATGTGTTATCAGTTGAGAGTGTTAAACTTTGTATGCTTATCAAGAATAAAAGAGGTTGAACATTGGTATGATTGCAAAAGTCAGGCTTAATAGATACTGGGGGCGACGAGCACCATGCCTAGAATACTGTACTATTACGCTAATTTGAGCTAAGCTCAAGCCAATGCAAGTGTTAAGTGAATAAGGACCTAGTTTGGTTTTGTGGCCTTTGACACTCAAGCGATTAAGCCCTTAGGAGTGTCTCTACACTTAATACCTTAAAGTCGTCCGGTTTGGGAGTTATTGGCATAAAGCTTGTTACAAGGGTGTCATAGAAAGCCTAAGAGGATCAAACATTGCACATGGTCTAGCCTCAAATGTTTTGAGTTGAAAGTTGCATAAGTTAAAGCCTAAAGTGGAGAAAGTGATGCATTTTTAGTGGCTATGAAGTTTTTTTCAAACCTCGTACCATGTGACTAATCGAAAGTTGATAGATATGGGATTAATGCTTGAAAAGTGGTAAGAATGCCACTCGACTATAATGCTTGAGATTTATTACACTACACCCTTAGGATGATCTTTTTGATGTTAAGGCGTAACATGAGCAAGTGTGTGACGTGTATATATATGAAAATTTGAGCTTAAACAGATGAATTCATACAAATGTGTTTTATTAATCATATTGATTTGCATTGATTGATCGGGGTTAAAAATCTTTCGATTTTGTGGGTATATCGTCTGCAAACCCTCACGAGACTATAACTCGTCCTTTGAGGTAACTCAAGGGTTCAAAGGCTTGTTGCATTCGCTAAATGCAACCGTGTTCTCCACGAAAGCGAGTTAGGTAGTTTTTCTTTCTTTCTGTTTCTCCCGTGTGTGATGATGATTTTCTTTTCCTATCCTATAGCTCTTATTGCTCGAGGACGAGCAATTGATAAGTTTGGGGAGGGTTGATAGGAGTCGTTTATGCACATGTTCTTAACCCTTTTAATGACAATTTAGATCTTTTTTATAGCTTGATTGTGCCTCTTGTATGTGTAATCTGTGTATTGAGTGAATTCAGGCACTAAGCAACGTTGCACGAAGAAAAGGGCCAAAGACGGTGTATCAACATTGTTCTTTAAGATGCTTCGTAGATCGGCGCCCAAGCGCAAGAGTCTCCACGCCTAGGCGCCATCCGAATACACAAGGCAGAATGCTTTGCAGTCTCACGCCCAGGCGCCACATATGTCACGCCTAGGCGCGATATTTCCCACGCCCGAGCGCCAGTAAATCCACGTCTGGGCGCCCCTTGACTTTTACCTCAAGCCAACAGTGCCACGTAAGCCGCGTCTAGGCACCGATCCACCTGCGCCCGGCCGCCGTCGTAACCGTTTTTGAAATCTATAACTTGAATTTTTGAGCTAAAAGTTGGGGGTTCGAAATCTGGGTTTGGGGAGGCATTTTGAGCCATCATTTCAACTTCTTTGAAGGGCAAGAAAGAGATAGGAGCTAAGGATTGAAGTTCTAAAGAAGGATCCATCATCAAGCAATTGAGGGAGTTTTAATTGCTTGCATTACATGTTTATTTCCATGAGTATGTATATGTTTGTATTAGATTTTCTTAAGGCCTTGATGAGAGGCTAAATTGTAGTACTAAATCCATGTGAAGGCCTATTTTACAAATCAATATATGTGAAGTGAATTTTCGTATTAATTCTCCTATTGCTTTGTGTGTTGATTTTGTGCGTTTATCACAATCATATGCTTGATCACCATATGCTTGCTATTGTGCCTATTTTATCCATTCGAAATAACATAGGTTAGGGTGCAACAAGAATCAACACATCGTCTGAAACTAATGTGGAATTGCCCCTAGAAATAGGTAAAGATTTCCGGGTGCTGTTAGCCGGATTTATCCGGGGAAATTCTAGAACGTTAATGTGTGGTTATTGATTAGATTCTCGGATAGACATATTTAGAGAACCGTCAATTAATCATAGGATTATTATGAGCCGAGACATCGGGTAATAGTTAATTAAGGATTTTCCACCGAAGCAATAGGAGTCTAATAATTCGAAGAGTAGCTCACGTATATTGATGAGTAGATTAGGTTGTAGCATGTGCCTTAGTCATTTTATCACTTTTGAGATTTAATCTATAGTCCGTTTCTCTTTGGTTCTTCGCTTGCTTACTCGTTTTATTGCAATTTACTTTTGTCCATTTTCATTAATCATAAACTAAAATACCTAGTCCTTGTGGTTCGACAACCCGGACTTGTAGTCCGCTTTTATTACTATCACGACTAGTATACTTGCTATCCAAGCACATTAGGTATTAGCGTGTCAGTATGCCCTATACATTTTATCCTCTATAACATCTGAGGGCATAACATCAACAATACCTAACAGAATCACCACTTGAAGAAGAAGACACTCCCAACGACTGTTATTCAGAATATGTTCAAAATTTTAAAGACCGATATGGACCTGCCTCTTTAGCCTACAATGACGAATGGACAATTTCAATATGAATAGTGTAGTATTATTATAGTTTTTTTTTCGATGTAAATACTAATACATTTAGATATATTTTTTTAATAATGTAAACTTTTAAATGCACAAGAAACATAAATTGTTGTGCCGTATTTTTCTTCCATATCTTATATAATATTTATAAACTTTTAGATGACTTTTCTTAATAAATTTGGAGTTTTTTTATTCAAAGTTTCGACATTGTCTCTTTAAATTGAATAGGAATTTGATTCAAGCATAAACTTAAAATAAAAATAATTAAAACTTTAAAATTAGCTAATAAGATTGAAAATTAGAACCAAAAGATACATATAATCATAGTTTAAACAATTACACTATGTTTAGTTTATACTTTATGTGAATCGTCTTTGTTCTAATTTTTTGAATATTATAAGTTAATTTTAAATTTAAATTGAGGCTTTATTTAGTTTACATAGTGTAAACAATATGCTAAGTTAATATTCTTTCTTAGTTTAAACTTAAATATTTTTGAATTGAAATTTAGACAAAAGTAACTTCCTAAACCAAGTGGTTTGAATACCTTTGACTCAATTTTGAGACCAAGGTTCAAATCCATTTGGTCCCAATCTGAGCTTTTTAATTTTCCCAAAAAAAGTAGATAATGACCCAGCTCAAGCCCAGGCAAGCAGTAAAGTGGGACCTAATTTTCCCAAAAAAAATAGATAATGACCCAGCTCAGACCCAAGCAAGCAGTAAAGTGGACCGGTCCCGGGCGGCCCAGGCTTGTCTGACATCTTTAGTTATAATGATGGAGTGGAAATAATATTAATATAATATTTGATTTGTCATGAGAAATTTAATCATATAATTTATGATTAATATTGTCTATAAAGTACTATCTAATAAAAATATAATATAATTTGCCATTTGTTTTCCTACCCTTTTTTTCATCGCCGGATACATGGACATATCATGGTACGTATTTTTGCCGTTGCCGTATGTTTACGCCATTTCTTTCATCGTACTTTTGAATGAATATAAATAGTACTCATACTCATAATTGAATTTTTAATACCCACCCCATATTTTACTAACTATGAAGGTTGTACGCAAATTTTGGGGATTCTGCTACGAACAATAAACTAGCACAACTATATATTTACATATATAGTCAAAATGCATATGAAATACGAAAAAAATTAGGTTTTTTTAATCATGAAACCCTAAACCAAAAATGTAAAGTTTTATCTTCCAAAAGTCCACAAAGCATTTCTATAGAAAAGAAAATCAAACCCTATATTATGGATGTAAGACAAAAATACACACACACTAAAACGTACCATCAAGTTATTTAACTTTCTTTGACATTTTCAGTAGATTTTAGACTAGGGTTCAGTCGTTTTTCTTCATACGAAATTGTACCGGTGTGCGCAAAATGAAAATGTTATTACTTAGGTCTCCCGGGAATTGGACTTTAGGGTGATCTCCACTATTTCTGAAGCCCGACTTTCAGGAACTCTCAAGTATTCGAAACCGAAAGAGAGTTTTTTTGGTAGGTATCTTCAATTTCTTCATAAAAATATTAAATACAGAAGATTGATTTTGACTTGTGTAATTGGTTATTAGGTTTAGACTTTAGATGTAGGAAAATATAGGATTAGGGGAGTAGGAAGTTCAATGCTAATAAAGACACAATAACTTTTAACTAATTAAGTAGAATGGATTCTTAAACTTTATAAATTAATAAAGTAACAATTTTATCACAAAATCTCATTTATACTATTTCTCTCCATTTTCTTTTCTAACGAATGTCGATTTCTTCTTTTAGATTTTTTTAATCAATACTTAAAGTTTTATTATTAGTCTTTCTTTAATGTTCAATAATATTCTTTTGACCGTTTTAATTAAAAAAATTGTAAGTGAATCAATAAAATTATACTTTATATAATAAATTGACAAGTTCTTTTTTTTTCTCTTTTATGTCATGAAAATTTATTTTGTTTTTTTTTTTTGAATAATAAAGCAAAATCAATAAATTTCATCTGAGCTCCGCAGTCATAGATATGATGTTTATTAGCAAAACAATCATAATTTGAATTTCACTTGCAACAAATTAATAAAAGCAAAAAAGTTTTGGAGAATTGAGTTTTACAGATAAGCTATAATAAAGAATTATTGAATTATATAGTAGCTCTACACAATCGGAATTATAATAATATGATGTGTGAAATAATTTCATGACTTTGTATACCAAATTACCCACTAATAAAAAAAAATCTAAAATGTCTTGGGGTTCCAAGTCCCTCACATTTCTTGGAGACAAAAAACTGAGATGATTAAAAAATTGGACAGTATTGACATTCAACAAATGGAATAGTGGGGTTTTTCTCCATTAAATCATTGATTATGATATTATTTACATAATAAAAGAAATAGAAAAGATGATTGAATGAAAATGCATTTGATCATGTGGTAACACTCATTTGGTTAATTAAAAATTTACACGTCACTTTTTTCAATTGTGTCGCCTGATACGGAAGTAAAATAAAATTAAAAAAAATAGAGTCGTTTACAAGTTAATCCATAAAAAGATCCAAAAAATAATTATCCAGCATGAAAGATGTTGGTCCCAAGTGGTATACGAAAGGGTCTAGAAGGGGGGGGTTTGAATAGACCCTGAAGTCTTTTTCGACTTCAAAAATTTCGTATCACTTTGACGTATTTGAACGCTCGGGAAGCTTTGAGCGCTGGGTGCGGCGCTTGAGAGATAATGACTTAAGCGCTGGTTTCAGGCGCTTGGGAAAAGTTAACTTAGACTTGGTGATTTCAACGCTTACCAAAGTAGGGCAGAGTTTAGTCACTAAATCAGGGTTAGCACAGCGGAAGTATTTTATAGCTTAGCATTCGATTTGTTGATTAAAAGTAGTCGCTTAGTTGTTTTAAAACTTTATCAAAGAATATACAATATGAATAGTAAAGCAATAAAGCAGTAAATAGCACAAGATATTTGTAAGGTTCACTGGGTGATGTAATCCCAGCTACGTCCTTCTTCTCCTTTTATCAGGGAGGTTTTCCACTATGATGATTATCGAAGGGTCACACAGAGACTTCTACAAAATAGAGGGAGATTGGATATGATCTCGGAACTCCTTGGTCACACAGATTTCAGCTCCACTAAAGACCTTCTATCCCCTTGCTTTTTTATCTCAGAAATGGTGCAAGTTACGCTTGATCTCGGAACTCCTTGGTCACACAGATTTCAGCTCCAATAGAGATCTTCTTCCACAAGCTTCTTTTACACAAAAATATTGCTTGTAAGTCAACAAGCTTTCTCACTCAGATGAAAGGTGTTGATGGTTTTGGTCACGGGTTTGTTTGTTTTTGGAAAGTTCAAACAACTTGGAGATATCTCAATAGTAGTGTAGGTTCTTCTTAAAAAGAGGTTTGAGATATGGGTGACTGTCTAGGAATGTATTTGAGAAAGCTTAAAGGGTTTCGGCTCTGGAGTGTATAAGCTTTTTCTCAAAAAAATTCAGCAACGTTTTGGACCCTTTTTCTTATTTTTACGTCCAGATGTTTTTCTATGTCTGTGTTCTATGTCCCTTTTGCTGAAAAGATTATTTATAGTTTGTTTTGAGATTTTGTCCGTTGGACACGGTTGGAATCTCGTTTCCCTAAACATTCCATGAGTTCTGAAAATCCTAACTTTGGGTATATTTAATTGGTTAGGCATGGTCTTGGTTTCATAAATCTGACAGTCTCGGTCAAAGATATGGCTTGCCCATAAGTTGTAGTGCTTATATTTTAATAGCACTTATCCAACTTTTGATGCATCTTGTCTTATTTCCGTTTGGGAATAATTTCCATTGATTCATGCATCTTTGATAACTTGGATTTGAATCTTCAGGTTACGCTTGGAGAACTAGGCGCTTCAGCCTTTGGAGTTTAGGCTTTTTGAAAGTAGCCTTCTTTGTTAATCAGACGCTTGAGAAAGGTCACAATCTTTGCCCGATTTTTAGACACTTGTCCTTTCACTTTATCTTTGATAGACTCACTCAGAATTCTATCATTGACTTAGTGTTAAGTACTTGGTCTAAGGTCCATAACAAATCTTGAGCGCTGAGTTCGTAACCTGGGATAGTCTTTTAGCGTTTGACGGACGCTTGAGACTAATCTTTATCTTTACTGTTTCTTCAGATGCTTGATCTTCAACTTCATCACTTGCTAGACTCACACAGAATTCTTCTAGTGATTTAGTATCACATTCTTAGTCTAAACTCTATAAAGATAAAAATACAAGCCTAGTATAAAAACACGAGCTTTCAGGCGCTTATACATTTGTTCTACGAAAGCCTTTATACTTTACATTTCTTGGGGTCTAACATGGAATCCTAATTGTCATCATCAAAACATCTAACATGAAATTCCTAACAATTTCCCCCTTTTTGATGATGGCAATACTTACTCTTTTATAGTTCAAGAGTTAGACGGCCAAAAAATAAAGGTTAGCATTGGTTAGTAAGTTAGTTAAGGTTAGTTGAGCTTCAACGAGGTGTTTCAGCTGAAAAATGCATTATATATATCATTGAAGGTACAGGCATTTTTACAACTGAAATAAGGAAGAGATGAAAGCAAGAAAAGCAGAAGTACAATCAAGATCGTGACTTGATCTTGTATCTCTTGGTCATTTCTGCACGGATTGCCTCAGTTATTTGATCTTCTAATGTCATCATCACATCATGATCTTTATTGATTATATACTTGTTTTCATCTACTTGCTTTTGTTTGAAAGCAACGTAATGCTTATCCCATTCATCTGGGTCAATACCCATATACCTTAAGCAGATTCTGAAGGTTCGATTTAGATCAGACATCTTCCTTTCCGCAGCTACTTTATCTGGATTGGTAGATTCTGGAATGGACGCTCTGGAAAGAGGTTCGTCAAACTGCTCAAGCAGTGCTCTGGAAGGTACTGGAAGATCTGGATAGAGCGCTCTTGGAGTTTCTCTTTTACTGGGCGCTCCAGTAGGGGTAAAAGTGGTTACCCAAGATGGATAGGGATCTTGCTCTTTATTTTGTATAGGAGGAGGAGTGGGAGTATGTTGACGCTTGGGCGGCGAAGGAGGATCTTGAGCGCTTGATGTTGAAGTTTTCCTCTTCTCCCCTTTCTTCTTCTCTTCCCCCTTATTGCCATCATCAGTCGACTGAAGGCCTCAAGAGTAAGGAGACTGATTTGAGTAGCAATCTGAGCGACAGAGGCCTCAAGAGTGTTAAGACGCTGATCGAAATGTTCTTTCATGACCAGGAGTTAGGCTTGCGTAGCGTCTGTCAGAGAGGTCTCTAGAGTAGTGAAGCGGTTGATAATTTCTTCTTTCAAGGCCAGGTGACTCGCCTGAGTAGCGTCAGCCATGTGCTGAAATTTCTTAAGGCCTTCAGTCACGGTCGCTTGAGCAGAAGAAACTGCAGGATTAACGGGAAGCTTGAAGCGAGACGTGTGTTTGAGTGATTCCATTGGGACTTGATAAGCAGGGTCAAACACGGTCCCTTGAAGCTACGGGTCAATAATAGACTTGGTGGAAGCAGTAGAGTCAGAAGCAGATGGACTGTCAACAGGAATAGGTGCTTGAGGTTGATCTGTGGAGTCCTCAGCAATAATGGGCGCTGGCGAGACATGCAACCTTTCAACAGGCGCTTCGACAATGGGTGGCGCTGGCAGGGCATCCAATTGTTCAATTGGCGCTTCAACCGTGACTGATTCGATATGGCTAAAGTCCGTAAAGTTTAAGTCCATGCCGGCAAATGGCTCATCTGCATATGGATATGTAGCACTCTGTAGAAGTGCATTCAAGTGTAAAGTAGGAAGGTAAGTACCTTGAATGAAGGTGCGAAGTGGACTATCCATTGCCTGAATGTACATTGGCCCAAGGATATCTAGTACGTGATTGGGAAAGATTCTGGAAGGCGCTCGGCTGATGGAAAAGATAGCATCGGAGCAGTAATGTTGAGAAAAGCCAATCAGCCTGTCCGTTGGAAGAGCGTCGAGTTTCTTAGATTCAGGAACATAATTGGTGTAGTAGTCTTCCAAATAGGGGTAGACAGCTTGAGCAAGTGCTTGGTTTCTTTCCAGTGAAGATAAGACGAAGTCATAGTGACTATGAACTTCCTGTCGGATGGAGGGAAGGAGTGGATAGCCGGTGAAGGAGTTTATCCGGGATCCATTCCATGAGCGCAGGTTGGCTGTGAAGACTCTATCAAAGTGAGCGAGGGGAGTCATGAGCTTGATCATCAGTCGAAAGTTGTCGTCGCAGTCACTTGAAGTGAAATTCAAGCAAGATGGTGAAGAACTGTCGCTGGAAGACGCTTGAGTGTCAAATCGTAGAGGAGTGTTTGCAAATCTGTGCAACGCTACGCGTAAGGATTGCTCAGTGTGTTGACGAATCAGAGGCAGCCTCAATACTGACCCAATTCTCCTTTGACGCTTCTGTAAGCAATATTGAGCAAATTTTCGCTTCTTATCATGGATACAGGCGCTGAAGAGATGAGGATCACTGACCAACTCTTCGAATTTGTATTTGCTCCCAACATACGCTTCAGCCCAATTCACTTCAGTCATGCAGTACTCAATCCCTGCATTAAGGATAGCTCGAAATCCTTGCTGGTGAATATCTCAGATTGCCTCAAAGCGATGCTTGTCTGGTTCATAATTAGCGTTCCAAACGCTATCAAAATAAGCATCAGCTTCTGTCTGAATCATATCAAGGACAGACGCTGGATGGTCTCCGACATGTACACCTTTATTCGTCCATAAACGGAGCGGATTAGCTGAAACATATTGGCAGGGCTGTTGACGAGAGTTGAGGAGTGAGAGTAGCCTTCTCTGTTTAAGAGCTTCTCAGTGGGATTGATGAGTCCATAAGCACGGTCATAGATTCGTATGTTGAAATCTCTGAGAGCAAGACCAGTTGGTTTGTTGTACCCGTACTCGCGATAATAGGCTAAATCAACATCTGCTCGTGGGGTCTTTCTTTCCTGAACCTGTCGCGGGGGCGCTGAGGTGAGCAAGGTATCTCGGACAGTGAGATCAAACTTAATAAGTTTGACGATATCATTCTCCGCATTTATAAGACTGTCTTCATTATATATGGTAGGAAAGAAGTCTTCTTCGGGCGCTGGGGGTAGATAGTCAACTGAGTGATCAATTGTCTTTAGAGGATCCAGCTGAAAGAAGTTTTGGTGAATGATAATTTCGTCAGCGTCGCTCTGATTGTCTGAGCGTGCCTCGGTTGTAGATGGGAGAGTGAGTAGTAGTGGAACCTCTGGAACATCAGGTTCATCAAGCTCTAAGCCTGCAAATTCTGTGGCGGCTGCATGAGCGATGGCGACAACATCTGTCATATCGACATCCAGATGGACATCACGGGGCGCTTGAACAGCGGCTAGAGGAAGAGCTGTATAACAGATATCCTCTATAAGGGGAGGATCTTCTACATAAGTAGGTAAGAAACTGTTGTGGGAAGAAATAAACTTACCCTGAGAGCTAGTCTCAACAGCAATAGTAGCTTGAGCGCTTGGCTCAGTAGTCTCAGGCTCTGGAGAAGTAACATCGACTTGACGCTTGCGTAGTCCTCTGCGTCTCTTGAAGATACGCTTCACGTTCACCCCTTCAGCCGGTGGCGCTTGAGTGGGTGCAATAGTAGGTTCTTCGAAGTCTATGTGTTTAAGTACATGTTCCAGTGTTCTTCGGGTTACGAGAGGAATCTTGTCCTCTTCATCGTTATCCGTAGCTTCATCATCCTGCGGAGGAGATGGAATAGGTTGAGCCTTGAACTTTCGTGTAGCCCTCTTTGTGGTAGCAGCCGGGCGTTTCACGGCTTTCTTCAGAGTGGAACGCTTAGCTTCCTCTCTGGAGCTGGACGCTCAGCCTCCTCGTCTGACGCTTCACGACAACTTGGCGCTCAGAGAGAGGTCTGGCCGCACCTCCGATCTTTGGTGGGTTAAAAAGATTCTGAATGATTCTTGGCCCATAAAATTTGTGTTTGGCTATAGTAAATCCAGCCGAAGATGTACATTCTGCTCTGAATAGAAGGTCACTTAGAACTAAACCGTAAGGTTTGTTTGAAGTACGTAGACAGTCCTTGAATCTGCTGAACACATAGGCGCTCCAGTTAATTTTGATGTTTAGCAGGATGGCGGTCATCATGAGAAATTGCAACGAGTTAATCTTGTCAAAAGTGCCCACTCTGCATTCAATGTTTTTGCTGCAGAAATCAGCCAAGACACGATATTTGTTGACGATATCTTTCTTTTCGAAGTACTGTTTGTACGGAACATCATCATACGCTCGTATTCTGACCCATACTTCTTCAATTTGTTCGTCAGTGATGGTGTCCAAGGTTGCTCCTTTGTTGGGTAGGGTGAAGTTATGAGCGATTGTGGTGGCAGAAAGAGTGAATGACTTGGATTCTTTCTTGGAGATAGGAAATAGACAAGAGATGGAAGTCTCGTCTTTTGACAAGTTAGCATTTCTCCAGAAGTGATCGACTTCACTAGGAAATATGTATGAATATCTGGTTAGAAACTTCTGAAGCCCAGCCTCGGCAACAGAGTCCATCATCTCCGATAGGTCAATTTGGTTATGTTCGTATAAGAACTTCCAGTCCACCACGAGACCCTCAGTTACCTTGAATACTTTGTCAGTAGCAGTAGCAAGAGATTTCTTGGGGGCCATTTTTGATAAAGAGTAATTGAGAGATTTTTGCTTTTAGAGAGAGAGAGATTTTTGCAGAGAGTTTGAGTAGAAATGGGTTCTTTTCGGCACAAAATTAGTTTTTAGCAACATAGTTTTGAATTTGTGTTCTCTCTCTTTGTTAGGATTTTGACACGTGGAAGTCAACTAGATCTCAGCCTTTGAGCAAGATAACTGTGGACGTGAATTTTAAAAGGTAGGCACGGTTACATTTGGTAACTCCCACATATAATTTTTTTGAAGTCCGAGTAGAGATTTGAAATAAGACGATTCAGAGTTTAAGTGTGGTACACGCGCGTGTGAAATGTTGACACGTATACCATCACAAACTGTTTGAGAGCTATCATTTTGAAGAACTATGTAAGTGCCCGCCAATTTTTGATTATTTGGAGCGTGTAGATATGATTTTGCTCTATCAGAAATTTGACGCTCGTCATACTTTATTATTTGCAAGGATGTTTTATATTGACGCTCGACAAATTTGAAATTCTTCCCAAATCCCTTTGTATGCTTGAGCGTTCAAGCACATTGTTTACAATCTTTTGACGCTTGTGTGAAATAATGAAAAGTTTAACATTTATATGTGAAGATGGAATATTTTTCTCACACTGGTTTCGATAAATGACAACATACTGTTGGTGTCAGTGTTTACTTTAGAGTATAATTTTAAAATATTCAGCGTTAGATGTACTCGCCCAGAATACATGGTGAGTGTATTTACACGTGTACATAAGCTAAACCAACTTTTTAAAGAAACAATGAGTACCCTTGGGTTTTCTTGAACAAAAATAAGAGATGTCAAGTCAGCATTAATTGCATTGATTGACTGATCCATTAATTTTTGTTTAGCGTCGGGTAAGGTACGCTTCATTTGAAATACATTTTACTAAGCGCTTGACTGGGAATAAGTTTAAGCGTTTAGTGTTTTGAAAGAAGCACAGACGCTAAGAAAGATTTGTGTAATAAGCGTCCGAATGATTTAAGTGTATGGTGCTAAGTGCGTATGACCGATGCAAGGGAAAACATTTTTGGTCATATTCACTTAAATATAGTTAGTTCTTTTAAGGTTCCCCCTATGTAGGTTCCCCATAAATTACATAAAATAAAGTGAATTCCCTTAAATTTCATGCCTAACAAAAGTATGATGTTTCGAATGATTAAGCATTTAGATCAATCATACCTAGTTCACTTCTTAAAGTGAGAAAACGTTGTTCGTTGAGCGCTTTGGTGAAGATATCTGCCAGTTGCTTTTCTGTACCAATGAAGTGCATGGAGATATCTTTCTTTTGAACGTGGTCACGTAGAAAGTGATAGCGAATGTCAATGTGTTTGGTTCTAGAGTGAAGAACTGGATTTTGAGTCATTGCTAAGGCGCTTTGATTGTCACAATGGATAGGAGTTGGATCTAGGATTATTCCATAGTCTCTAAGTTGTTGCCTCATCCAAAGGATCTGTGCACAACAGCTTCCAGCGGCTACATACTCAGCTTTAGCGGTGGAAGTAGCGATGGACTGTTGCTTCTTACTATGCCATGAAATTAGTCTATCACCTAGAAATTGACATGTTCCACTAGTACTTTTTCTATCTATTTTGCATCCTGCAAAATCTGCATCTGAATAACCAATTAGTTCAAAAGGAGAATCCCTAGGATACCATAAGCCCACATTTTGTGTGCCTTTTAGGTACTTAAGGATCCTTTTAGCAGCAATTAAGTGTGATTCTCTAGGATCAGCTTGAAATCGTGCACACATGCATACTGAGAACATAATATCAGGTCTACTAGCTGTAAGATAAAGAAGTGATCCAATAATACCTCTATAGTTAGTGATATCAATTTTCTTTCCATTATCATCTCTATCTAGCTTAAGCGTTTGGCTCATTGGAATTTTGGAAGGTGATGCATTTTCCATACCAAATTTCTTGATCATATCTCTAGTATATTTAGTTTGGTTTATGAATATGCCATTAGGGAGTTGTTTAACTTGTAATCCTAGGAAGAAAGTTAATTCACCCATCATGCTCATTTCAAATTGATCTTGCATCATTTTCGAAAATTTCTCACATAGACGCTTATTGGTAGATCCAAATATAATATCATCAACATAAATTTGAACTAGGAGAATATCTTCATTATGGGTAATTTTGAATAACGTTGTGTCAACGCTGCCTTTTGAAAAGCCTTTACCTATAAGGAAGATAGAAAGAGTGTCATACCATGCTCTTGGTGCTTGTTTAAGACCATAAAGTGCCTTGTCCAATTTGTAGACCATACTTTTCCCATGGTTGTTGATGAATCCTGGTGGTTGCTCCACATATACTTCTTCTTGGAGTTTACCATTCAGAAATGCACTCTTTACGTCCATTTGATACACTGTAAATTTGTTAAATGCTGCAAACGCTAGAAACATCCGAATGGCTTCAAGACGGGCGACAGGAGCGTATGTCTCATCGAAGTCGATGCCCTCTTCTTGACAGTATCCTTGTGCTACAAGTCTGGCTTTGTTTCTAATTACAGTACCATTCTCATCCATTTTGTTTCTATAAACCCATCTAGTCCCAATAACTCCTTGGTGAGTTGGCCTTGGTACTAGCGTCCATACCTTATTTCTTTCAAACTGATTTAGCTCTTCTTGCATGGCTTCAATCCAACTTGGATCGTTAAGCGCTTCATCCACTTTCTTTGGTTCCATTTGAGATAGGAAGCTTGCAAACATGGCCTCATTTATTGTAGCGGCTCTGGTTCTAACAGGTGCTCCAATATCTCCAATAATTAGTTCTGGTGGATGGTCTCTGAGCCATTTTCTGTCTGGTTGGAACGGGTTAAGAGATTGATCTAACGCTTGATTAAACTGTGCAGGCGCTTGACCAATTCCTTGCGTAGGCGCTTCAGTGTTTACAGTTTGAGTTTGCTCTTGATGAACATTCCCTTCATGATCATCAGCGTTTCTTGCAATATCATCGTTGATATCTTTACGAGTAATCTTAGGATTCGGTACAATGATTTCATTATCTTCATCAATATCACTATCATCACACAGATTGATTTGTGACGCTTGTTGAGATAAATCTTCAATTCCTGCATCATTAATATTAACCTTACTCGGTTCTTGGTTAGCATCATCAAACACAACATGAATGGATTCTTCAACCTTCGATTTGATCTTATTTAAGATGCGAAAGCTCTTTCCATTTTTGGCGTATCCTAGAAAGATTCCTTCATCTGCTTTAGGATCAAATGTCTTTAGGCTTTGGGATCCAATGTTATGAATGAAACATTTTGAACCAAATACATGAAAGTATGAAACATTCGGCTTACGTCCCTTCCATAACTCATATGGAGTCTTTTCATGTTGCTTGTTGATCATACACCGGTTTTGAGTGTAGCAAGCAGTGTTGATAGCTTCGGCCCAAAACCTTTGAGGCAGCTTAGACTCGGCTAACATAGTCCTAGCGGCTTCTTTAAGCGTCCTGTTCCGTCGCTCCGCAACTCCATTTTGTTGAGGTGTTCTAGGCGCTGAATACTCATGAAGTATTCCAAAGTCTTTACAAAATTTCTCAACAATATGGTTAGTAAATTCAGTTCCTCTATCACTTCTAATTCTTGTCACTTTTAGATCTTTTGAGTTTTGTAGTTGACAAATTAGAGAGGTGAGCTTGGCACTAGTTTCATCTTTAGATGCTAAAAATTCTACCCATGTATAGCGTGAGAAATCATCAACTATTACTAGTGAATACTTTTTACCACTAACGCTCATGATTTGAATAGGACCAAACATATCTAAATGTAGTAATTCAAGTATTCGAGAGGTCGATAGATGAAGCTTCTTCTTAAAAGATGATTTAACTTGCTTACCCATTTGACAAGCATCACATAAGCGATCTTTATTAAAGGAACCCCTGGGTAATCCCTCTACAAGATTTAGCGATATTAATTGAGAGATTGCCTTAAAATTGAGGTGATTCATTTTTCTATGCCATAACCAACCCAATTCATTTTGATTCTTAGCTACGAAACATGTAGGGTTGTTATCTAATGTTGAATCCCAATCTACTAAGTATACATTGTTTGTTCTTCTTCCTTTTAATTTAGTAGATCTTGTCTTAACATCGATTATCTAGCACAAGTCACTAGAAAATTTAATTTCAAAGCCTTTATCACAAAATTGACTTATGATTAGGAGATTATGTTTAAGACCCTCAACATAGTATACATCATTGATCATGATGTTCCCCCTATGCATGATACCTATACCTTTAGTTTTACCTTTAGAATTATCACCAAATATAACTTGAGGACCATTGGTTGCACGATAGTTGATTAAGAGATCCTTTGATCCAGTCATGTGTCTCGACGACCCACTATCTATGTACCAAATTGAGGTATCGATGTTGGCTCTAGGTACCTGCATTCAAAGGGCAGTTCTAGTTCTTCTTAGGTACCCATTTTGTTTTGGGTCCTTCTTTGTTAGTAACGTTAGTCTGAATTAGAATCTTCGGAACCCAAATTTGCCTTGTCTTCATTTTGGGAAGATTGGCCTTTTTGGGTTTCGGTTTGTGTTGTGTGTCCTCTTTAGGTGTATGGTAATATCCTTGATAATAGCAATAATCACAATCATAATCATGGTTATCATAGTGTCGATAATATGATCTAGATCTTTGCGGATATCGACATTGGTATTTCCTTGATATTGGCTTAGGATGCACTTTTGGTGCTAAACGCTTAGCGTTTGATTTACTT
This sequence comes from Buddleja alternifolia, assembly GCA_019426215.1. Classification (NCBI taxonomy): domain Eukaryota; kingdom Viridiplantae; phylum Streptophyta; class Magnoliopsida; order Lamiales; family Scrophulariaceae; genus Buddleja; species Buddleja alternifolia. The sequence continues at coordinate 16,627,078 of CM033403.1, forward strand.
GTAGAAGGTTTTTCCTTAGCCCTTCGAGCGCTTGGATATACTTTCTTTTGTAGATCATTTACTTTGGTCTTTCTTTTGACTGAGCCAGTGTTAGCTTTTTCATTTGATCTAATACCAATATTCTGAGTCTCATTCAGCGTTTGTCTGTTTGAGCTTTCTCCAACAAAGGTTACACCTTTTCCTCTGTTGGTTGATATAACCACAGACGCTTTGGTTTTGTGACCAGATTTATCACAACCTAAACCGGTCTTTTCACCAAATGCTCTGGTTACTTCAGTCACATTATCTAGCGTTCTAGAAGCTTTTGATAATGATGAGATAAGCTGCTCTGATTTAGCAAGTTTAGCGATCAATTCAGCTTCTCTCTTGACTATTATATCAATATCACCTTTTAATTGAATAATTTCACTCTCAAGCGATTGGTTCTTCTCAATGCATTGTTGCTGAATTTGCAACTCTGCTTTGAGCGTCACTTTGTCGCTCTTGAGCGCTAAGATGATGTAAAGGTGATTTTGAAATATTTTTGCACCTTCTTGACAATCATTATAATATTCTTTCACTTTGTCAAGTAATTCATCATAAGAAAGGGGATGACATAATTCAGTGGTTACCTCAGATAGCGAATCGTCAGACTCTTCATCATCTCTTACCATAAGACAAATGAATGCTGAGTCGCTTGAAGGCTCATCGTCACTGCTTTCATCTGATGATTCCAAGTCCTCTTCAGGAGTGTAAAATGGTTCTGATTCTGCTAGCAATCCTTGTTGCCTTAGATTATTCCTGAATTGACTTCTGTGTGCTTGGTCTTGCTTTGTAGGTTTAGACACATTCGGATATGGGAAATTAACTTGGAAATGCCCTGGTTTCCTGCAATTATAACAAAGATTTGTTTTCATCTTTTGTTCATTTGTTAATCTTGCAAATCGTGGTTTTGGAACCACTGGTGCTGAGAGGTCTTGCTGAGAAGACGCTTGATGCTGAATTGGCGCTGGAGAGGATGGTGCAGGATAGTGAGGCGTTTGATATTGTTGTAGATTTTGAACAGGCGCTTGATATGAATTTTGTCCTGGATGTTTACTGTTTCCTTTCTTCTCATATTTCAGGAACTTTCTGAATCTTTTTAGAAGCGCTAGTTCTTCTTCCTCACTTATATCTGAAGCCTTTCCTTTACTACTGGATTTTCCTTTGATTGATGCCATTAGCGCTCCAGATTCAATTACTGGACTGCTCACTGCATCGCTGGCCGTATTCAACTCAAACTCAAATGCCTTGAGTTCTGAAAAAGCATCTTCTGGAGTTAGACGGTCCAGATTGTTTGATTCTCTCATTGCAGTTGTTTTCATAAGGAATCTACTCGGGAGACTTCTGAAGATTTTGACGACCATTTCCCGATTTTGTAGTTCCATGCCCAAAGATGTTAATTCTGTGACAAGAGCTGTAAATCTCATGTCTAATTGTTCTAGTGTCTCATTGGATAACATCTTGAAGCCGTTGAATTTTTCTTTGGCAATTGATAATTTGTTTTCCTTGATTTGTGCTGAGCCACCACAAATAGTAGCCAACTTATCCCAAATTTCTTTAGTTGTATTGCATGATTTGACTTTGTTGAATAAGTTTTCATTGTCACCAATGGCTGTGTATAAAGCATTCCGACCGACATTGTCTAGATTGGCTCGTCGACGCTCATCGGTGGACCATTCTTGTTTAGGCTTCTCCACATAACCGTCAGGTGTTTCTTCTGTGGCTTCGGGCGCTCTGGTGATAACTTTGTATATTTTGATTGGCCCATCTGAAATGATATCACACATTTCATCATCACATGAACACAAATAAGTAAACGCTTTGACCTTCCATGAATCATAATTTGACTCGGTCAACTTGGGAACTTTAGAGAATGCCATGAAAAATTTAAAGTAATTTTAAAGCGACTATATAAAAAATGGATCTGAACAAGCAGTTACGCTTGGAAACGCTTAAGTTTCAACTTCAACCGCTCTGATACCACTTATTGGTCCCAAGTGGTATACGAAAGGGTCTAGAAGGGGGGGGGTTGAATAGACCCTGAAGTCTTTTTCGACTTCAAAAATTTCGTATCACTTTGAAGTATTTGAACGCTCGGGAAGCTTTGAGCGCTGGGTGCGACGCTTGAGAGATAATGACTTAAGCGCTCGTTTCAGGCGCTTGGGAAAAGTTAACTTAGACTTGGTGATTTCAACGCTTACCAAAGTAGGGCAGAGTTTAGTCACTAAATCAGGGTTAGCACAGCGGAAGTATTTTATAGCTTAGCGTTCGATTTGTTAATTAAAAGTAGTCGCTTAGTTGTTTTAAAACTTTATCAAAGAATATGCAATATGAATAGTAAAGCAGTAAATAGCACAAGATATTTGTAAGGTTCACTGGGTGATGTAATCCCAGCTACGTCCTTCTTCTCCTTTTATCAGGGAGGTTTTCCACTATGATGATTATCGAAGGGTCACACAGAGACTTCTACAAAATAGAGGGAGATTGGATATGATCTCGGAACTCCTTGGTCACACAGATTTCAGCTCCACTAAAGACCTTCTATCCCCTTGCTTCTTTCACTCAGAAATGGTGCAAGTTACGCTTGATCTCGGAACTCCTTGGTCACACAGATTTCAGCTCCAATAGATATCTTCTTCCACAAGCTTCTTTTACACAAAAATATTGCTTGTAAGTCAACAAGCTTTCTCACTCAGATGAAAGGTGTTGATGGTTTTGGTCACGGGTTTGTTTGTTTTTGGAAAGTTCAAACAACTTGGAGATATCTCAATAGTAGTGTAGGTTCTTCTTAAAAAGAGGTTTGAGATATGGGTGACTGTCTAGGAATGTATTTGAGAAAGCTTAAAGGGTTTCGGCTCTGGAGTGTATAAGCTTTTTCTCAAAAAAATTCAGCAACGTTTTGGACCCTTTTTCTTATTTTTACGTCCATATGTTTTTCTATGTCTGTGTTCTATGTCCCTTTTGCTGAAAAGGTTATTTATAGTTTGGTTTGAGATTTTGTCCGTTGGACACGGTTGGAATCTCGTTTCCCTAAACATTCCATGAGTTCTGACAATCCTAACTTTGGGTATATTTAATTGGTTAGGCATGGTCTTGGTTTCGTAAATCTGACAGTCTCGGTCAAAGATATGGCTTGCCCATAAGTTGTAGTGCTTATATTTTAATAGCACTTATCCAACTTTTGATGCATCTTGTCTTATTTCCGTTTGGGAATAATTTCCATTGATTCATGCATCTTTGATAACTTGGATTTGAATCTTCAGGTTACGCTTGGAGAACTAGGCGCTTGAGCCTTTGGAGTTTAGGCTTTTTGAAAGTAGCCTTCTTTGTTAATCAGACGCTTGAGAAAGGTCACAATCTTTGCCCGATTTTTAGACGCTTGTCCTTTCACTTTATCTTTGATAGACTCACTCAGAATTCTATCATTGACTTAGTGTTAAGTACTTGGTCTAAGGTCCATAACAAATCTTGAGCGCTGAGTTCGTAACCTGGGATAATCTTTTAGCGTTTGACGGACGCTTGAGACTAATCTTTATCTTTACTGTTTCTTCAGACGCTTGATCTTCAACTTCATCACTTGGTAGACTCACACAGAATTCTTCTAGTGATTTAGTATCACATTCTTAGTCTAAACTCTATAAAGATAAAAATACAAGCCTAGTATAAAAACACGAGCTTTCAGGCGCTTATACATTTGTTCTACGAAAGCCTTTATACTTTACATTTCTTGGGGTCTAACATGGAATCCTAATTGTCATCATCAAAACATGTAACATGAAATTCCTAACAAAAGATATATTAATAATAAATTTTTAAGTCATGCTGAAAACATATTGAACAAGAAATCGACGTTCTTTGGAGGAAAATTGGTGAAAAGTATATAAATGAGATTCTGTAATAAAACTGTTACTTTAATAATTTATAAAGTTTAACAATTCTTCCATTTCTAATTTCCTTCAACCTAATTTTCCCCCAAAAAGAAAAATAAAAATCAAATTTGAATGTGAGAGAGAGAGAGAGGAAAAAAACTTGTCAACTTAATATATAAAGTATAGTTTTTTTTATTCACTTGCAATTTTTCTCAACCAAAATGGTCGAAAAATACTATTAAACATGAAAGAAATATTTTTTTTTATCAAACTTTAAGTAGTGTTGATAAATATGGAATAAGAAGTCAACCTCCTTTAGAAAACAAAATGGATGAAAAGCATGCTTATAATATCGTCGGGATATTAACAAGAAACACAATATTAATAATAACTTAGAGACACACATACCCCAACAAGAATACAATATTAATAATAACTTAGAGACACACACTAACACGCATTACTTTTTATTTATACTAGAAGATAAGACACACTCGAATACTCATGCGTATCATTACAAAAAAAAAAACTCGATATGTGTCCAAAAATATGAAAAATGGTTAATAAAATTTTGATTTAAAAATAGTTGGTTCGAATTAAAGGCTAGAGGAAAACAAGAAAAATAATAAAAGAAATGAGATGAGAAATAAAATAAAACTTAAATATTAGTGTTTATTAACACAAGCATTGAACACCAAATGTATGTAACATTCATATGTCACACCAATAAAATTTGGCAATAATTTTTTTTTTTTTTTGATAGATACAACAAGAAAAAAGAACCAAAACAAAAGAAAATCAGCCCTCCATGACCATGAGCTCCTCAGGGATCGAATCCCACATGTGGATTCCCAGCTGGATATAGTGCCCTTTTCTTGCCAAAACATCTGCGCAAGAATTTCCTTCTCTATGGATATGTGAGATTTCACCAATCCAAGGCATGTTAGTCAACCGTCTCTACTTAATTTGCCAATGTTTAAGTAGGATAGATTGATATAAACAAAATTTTCTTACATTATCTTTAAAATTACACTTACCAATATATTTTCTAACTGATTGCAAATTTATTAGCGAAAACGGTTCACTAGAATATGAGAAATAAGACATGAAAAATGTGTTCGTTCGAGAAGGTGATGCAGGAAGAAAGATTGTTCTGAAAGAACAAAACGAAACCCCTCTAGAGACCACTGTTCAAAAGACTCAAAATGAATCTAACCAAACGCAACCATCGTCGCATAGGTCGAGTAGAGTATCTCAGCCGTCTCAGAGATATGGTTATGTGCTACAGAGATAGCATAATTTGTATGTCGTAGCGAAAGGAAACTATGGAGATGATCCCTCTACTTTTGAGCATGCAATGGAGGATATAGATTTTGTGAAATGGCTTGAGGCTATGAAGACAGAGATGGATTCGATGTATTTGAACCAAGTCTAGACTCTAGTGGATCGCTCTCGGGGTATTGCACGAATAGGTTGCAAGTGGATCTACAAGAGAAAGATTGGTCCGGATGGCAAGGTCGATACCTTTAAAGCTAGGCTTGTGGCGAAAGGGTATAGTAAAAAAGAGAGTATTGACTATGAGGAAACCTTCTCTCCCGTTGCCATGATCAAATCCATCATAATTCTGATTGCAATAGCCATGCACCTAGACCATGAAATCTGGTAGATGGACGTGAAGGCCGTGTTCTTGAATGGATACCTCAAGGAGGATATCTATATGGAACAACCCAAAGTTTTCATTACCAATGACGATTCTTATAAGGTGTGTAAATTGAATAGATCGGAGCTGGAACCTTAATTTTGATGAAAAAGTTCGAAATTATGGCTTTGTCAAGAACGAAGATGAACCATGGGTCTACAAGAAATCTAGTGGGAGTAAAATATCGTTCTTAGTCCTAAATGTAGACGTCATTCTACTAATAGGTAATGATATGGGCCTATTGACTTCGGTCAAAATGTGGCTCTCAAGCACTTTCTCCATGAAAGACTTAGGAGAAGCAACCTATATCCTTAGGATTTGTATCTTCAGGGATAGAGCGAATAGGAAAATGGGTCTCTCCCAAGCCCTCTATTTGGAAAAGGTTCTGAAAAGATTCGGAATGGAAGATTCTAAAAGAGGCCTCTTACCCATAAGACATGGACTCCATTATTCTAAATCGATGAGTCCTCAAAGTGAGGATGATCGTACGAGAATGAGTGGAGTCCCCTATGCATCAACAGTAAAGATTCTTATGTACGCTATGTTATACACAAGACCGGACATTGCTTACACTGTGAACGTGGTAAGTAGGTTTCAAGCTAACCCAGGGGAAAAGTATTGGATTGTTGTGAAGTGTATCCTCAAGTACTTGAGAAGAACTAAGGATATGTGTTTAACATATGGAGATGGAGAACTAAAGGTGGAGAGTTATACTGACTCTGACTTTCAGTCCGACATCGATGACCGCAAGTCCACCTCAGGGTTTGTATTTGCTTTAAACGGTGAAGCAGTGACTTGGAAAAATTCCAAGCAAAGCACGACGGCTGACTCAACCACCGAAGCTGAGTACGTGGTTGCCTCAAAGGGGGCCAAAGAGGCTGTTTGGATATAAAAGTTTGTAGCTGAACTTCAAGTGGTTCCTAGCATGAAGCTCCCGTTGCCACTTTTCTGTGATAACAATAGAGCCATCGCGCGGGCTATGGAACCCAGGTCTCACAATAAATCCAAACACATTGAGAGAAGATACCGCACCATTAGAGAGATCATTAGAAGAGGCAACATCATCGTGCAGAGAATAGATTCAGCAAATAACGTTGCTGACCCACTGACCAAGCCACTATCACAGGCGGTGCTAGAACGGCATCTTGAGAAGATGGGTATTAGATACAATAGCGATTGGCATTGAGTTCAAGTGGGATATTGTTAGAATTATGCCCTCCATGCCATAGAGGAATTAGATTAAATAGGGTAGTTTCCTTTATGTTGTACAAACTCTTATTCTTTAATAAAGGTATTGTTTTATTCATATCAATCTTGATGACATTAATATAAGTATTGAACAAATAAGTCCCGAGTAATCAAGAGGGAGCTTCTACTCCTCAATGGTTAGAGGAGATGGACACTAGAAGCATTGATTCCTTGTTTACTTAAACTAGAGTTCGCAAGTCGACGAGTCTCAATTGGGCTTTAAGACCAAACTTGTATGACACAAGCTTTGACAAGGAGTGTTAGTTGGTCACTTTGGACGGTGGGAGCTTGGCCATAGATATATCAATAGAATTGATATATTCGAACACGACTCGCTGTAATTCAATCACATTGGTAATTATTCTTTGACTGTTAATGATTGAATTACTGGTCACAGTAGTGTGCGTGAGGCTTATACCTGATGATTCACGAAGATTGGACTTGTGACACTGAACGAGTTATTAGAGTAGTCAGATGCAATTCATCCTTTACTGGGATCAACCTCGAAGTGCGGATCTGAAGGACAAGTGGGAATTGTTCGGTGATTTCCAATAGAGGATTCATTGTCTCGGGTAGTAACAAGTTAATGCCCTGTGCGATCGTAGGTAAATGAAACTATAAGTTTTTTGCCAAAGCAGGAGAACTAACTTATGTATACTACATAGGGGTAGTTTAATAATTTCATCTTACTATGATTCATAAAGCACAGCATCCAGTCCTGTGAGTTTGACATAATCCATGACTCTCATTCGATCGGGATGTTACAGTGAAAAGATTATATTCGCATGGTGTCTGTGACCTAAAGGTTCGTATTAATCTATTCATTTCAATTAGGTTTCGATGTGAGTCCACGTGATTGGCTAAGTGACATTCACATCCTTGGTTTTCTCCCAATGCCAATTGAAACGAATTTAGAGAATCGCGCTTCAAAGGAATTGAGCGAAGAAAAAAATTTTGTTGTCATATATATAAAGTAGGTAATTTGCTATTTGATGAGCAAATTAATTTATTTGATTAATTGAATTAATGGAAATGCATTAATAATAAATAATTAGACGTATTTATAATGAACACATTATTTATTTGATTAATTAGATTAATGGAGATAAATTAATTATAATAAATAATTAGATTTCTTTATTATACTCATTCTTTTATTAAATAATTGGTTTATTTAATTTAGATGATTAGTAATTAGTATTATATTTTAATTGGATTAAAATATATTAGACCTAATTAATAATTGGACTAAGTTGAAAGTCAACTTAGCCCAATAAGGAATGAAAGGGGTCTGTATAGGCGTGTAAGTGAGGAGTTAGATGAGCTCAAGGAATTAGTTAATTCCAAACCTATCACTCCTTATATATACCTAACACTGATTCAGTTAAAAACGAACTCTCACATTAGACTTGACAGCAAAGAAAGAAGAAGAGAAAATCTTTCTCTCCTCACCTTGGTAGCCGTCAGTCCTTAGAGAGTCAAAGGTGGTGGATTTTTCTTCAAGTTCATTCCGTCATGATATCTAGAGGCAGGAGTTTACCAATTGCTGCTGTCCGAAAGATCAAATCTTGAATCAAATCAAAAGGTTAGTGAAAAGATAAAATTAGATTTCACATGATATAATTTTCGAAATTTATGAAAATCATTAAAACCCAAAAGTGATCCAATTGTGAATCCGGATATGTATTTACATTTCCGCTGCGCATAAACCAGGATTCACAACACCGAATACATTCACCCTTACCATTATAGGATGTCTTCCTCCCTGAGTAATAACTGGAGATCAGTGGTCATTCCTATGGACATGGGTTGCAGTTAGTGGCGAAGCAAATGCAGTAGCATGCTAAGGGAATGTTGTTCCTGGGATAACTGATGAGAAAGCTCCTGGGACGGCTGATGGGAAAGCTGTCGAGATAGCTACCAGTGCGTAAGTAGTCGAATGGCCCGTGTTAACAAAAGCTGGAGTCGCATAGGAAGCTATCAGGCGTCCCCAATGATCTAACATCGAGGGTGCATTCCTGCAGGTAGCGTGTTGGGTAAATTGAAACGAGGTACTCCCGGAGCTCTTTCTTCATGTGGCAATCCCCCATTCTCGCTGTGTAGGAGGCCCAGAGGGGGCAGAATCGGATCACTAACCACTTGAGTGGTGAGCTGACGAAAGTTAGAGACAGAAAAGCTCGCCATAGGCCTCGCGGAGGGATAATCCGAGGACGTCGAGCGTTGTTCTTGACTCGCAACGACTGGGGGCCGAGTTTCTTGCCTCTTTGTGTATACTATTAGATGAGCACGATCCTGATTCCTTGAGAAATAAGTGGTGGAGGAAATCGAGAGTCTCCTCCCGTCGGCAAGTCAGCAATTTGGGATCCATTTCCGGCGGATACCTCGATGGGCAATGACGTGGGTGGAGGTGGGATCGAACCCGATATTGACCCTAATGGTGGATTTGCATTACTTTCTTCAGTTTGTTGATTTCCTTCGGTGATCGACATTATCACTTACTATTGTTTGAGTCACCAGCCTGATTTCATGAGAAGAAACCGTTTAAAGTACTTCGACCAAATCCGGCAATTTTGCGTTGTTCTGGAAAAATCGGCCTATCTAAAGCTACCTGCCTCCGTTTTCCTTGAGCCTTATATGGATCAAAAGCCATGAGAAATAACGAAAACTATGGTGAAGACGTCCAGACCTAATTCATAAGTATAAAGATATGAAAGTGTTCATGAACATACTGCAGAATTCGGCCACGGACTGGGCTGTGCAGCTACGGTACAAAAATCATAAGTAAGGCTGCGGGTCTTGGATTTGATCAAGGTCAGTTGGAATGAAAAGAGCACAAACAGATCTACAACGTTGTAGAAGGAAGCAAAGTCAGATTTGGCTTAGATTCTTCACAAAATAGCGCTCAAAGAAGCTCACGTCTCCTGCTCAAAATTTCGCACAGACGGTGCCACTTGATGCAATTCGAAATTGCACCAAGAAAAATCGTGAAATTCAAACACGATTTTATATTTATAATTTATGGGAAGTAGTGAGAATAAGAAAGACAAATGACTAAATATGAAATAAAATATGGAGAATGGAAAAGAAGAAGTATTTTATTTTATTTTTGATGTTCTTGAAAGAAAATACAAGGATATGGACTTTTGACTTTCTAGAGAATGTAGAAGATGAAAGATGGGATTACACATATTTATAAGGCGAGTTGCCTCTTTGGATTGGTCTCTTTGACCGATTTCTTGTTGCCTAGGGGATATGGGAATCATATCGCCTATTTTAGAAGATGTAACTTGGGATCCGAGATGATTTGATCTGATCCAATCTTCCATCTTCTTTTAGTTAGCCATCCACGTGTTTGATGTAGGTATCCCTTGACCTCATTATGAGCTCGCCTTTGAGGTAGCCTCTAAACCTTCCTTGATGTAACTCATGGGCTTTCCTTGAGGCTCAATTCTCCCGAGCCCAATTGTGGAAAGTGATATTTTACGTCCACATTAGATTGAAAAATTAGAACCAAAAGATACATATAATCATAGTTTAAAATATTACACTATGTTTAGTTTGCACTATATTTACGTGAATCGTCTGTGTTCTAATTTTTTGAATATTATAAGTTAATTTTAAATTTTTAGGCTTTATTTAGTTTACATAGTGTAAACAATTATGCTATGTTAATGTTATTTCTTAGTTTAAACTTAACTATTTTTCAATTGAAATTTTGACAAAAATAACTTCCTAGACCAAGTGGTTTGATTACCTTTGACTCAATTTTGAGACCAATGTTCAACTCCATTTGGCCCTAATCTGAGCTTTTTAATTTAAAAAACAAAAAAAAATAGATAATGACCGGGCTCAAGCCTGGGCAAATAGTAAAATGGACCGGTACCGGGTGGCCCAAGCCTGTCTGACACCTTTAGTTATAGTGATGGAGTGGAAATAATATTGATATAATATTTGATTTGACGTGAGGAAATTTAATCATATAATTTATGATTAATATTGTCGATTAGTATTATCTAATAAAAATATAATATAAACTTGCCATTTTTTCCTACCCTTTTTTTCCTACCGTATTTTTACACCATTTCTTTCATCGTAGTTTTGAATGAATATGAATAGTAGTCATACTCATAATTCAATGTTTAATACCCACCCCATATTTTACTAAATATGAAGGGTTGTACGCAAATTTTGGGGATTCTGCTACAAACAAACAATAAACTAGCAAACTATATATTTACATATATAGTCAAAATGCATATGAAATACAAAAAACCTATGTTTGTTTTTTTATCATGAAACCTAAACCAAAAATGTAAATTTTTATCTTCAAAAAGTCCACAATACATTTATATAGAAAAAGAAAATGAAACCCTATATTATGGATGTAAGACAAAAATACGCACACACTCAAACGTTTACATATATAGTCAAAATGCATATGAAATACAAAAAACCTATGTTTGTTTTTTATCATGAAACCCTAAACCAAAAATGTAAATTTTTATCTTCAAAAAGTCCACAATACATTTATATAGAAAAAGAAAATGAAACCCTATATTATGGATGTAAGACAAAATTACGCACACACTCAAACGTACCATCAAGTTATTTAACTTTCTTTGACATGTTCAGTAGATTTTAGACTAGGGTTCAGTCGTTTTTCTTCATACAAAATTGCACATGTGCTCGAAACATAAATATGATACTTGGGCGCTCCCTGGAGTTGAACTTCAGGGTGATCTCCACCATTCCGGAAGCCCGACTTTCGGGACCTCCCAAGTATGACCCGAAACGGAAAGAGAATTTTTTTGGTAGGTATTTTCAATTTCTTTATAAAATATTAAATACAGAAGATTGATTTTGACTTGTGTAATTGGTTATTAGGTTTAGATTTTAGATGTAGGAAGGAAGTTCAAAGTTAATAAAGACACAATAACTTTTAACTAATGAAGAAAAATGGATTTTTCAATTTTATAAATTAATAAAGTAACAACTTTATCACAAAATCTCATTTATATTATTTCTCTCCATTTTTTCCTAAAGAATGTCGATTTCTTCTTCAACATTTTTTTAATCAATACTTAAAGTTTTATTATTAGTCTTTCTTTAATGTTCAATAAAAAAAAATTTGACCATTTTAATTAAAAAAATTGTAAGCGAATCAATAAATTGTACTTTATATAATAAATTGACAAGTTCTTTTTTTTTTTCCTCTTCTATGTCATGCAAATTTGATTTATTTATTTTTTGACATAGTAAAGCAAAATCAATGAATTTCATACGAGCTCCGCAGTCATACATATGACATCTATCAGCAAAACAATTATATTTTGAATTTCACTTGCAACAAATTAATAAAAGTAAAAAAGTTTTGGAGAATTGAGTTTTACAGATAAGCTATAATAAAAAATTGTTGAATTATATAGTAGCTTTACACAATCGGCATTATAACAATATGACGTGTGAAATAATTTCATGATTTTTTATACCAAATTACCCACTAAATTAAAAAAAAAATCTAAAATATCTTGGGGTCCCAAGTCCCTCATATTTCTTGGACAGAAAAAACTGAAATGAGATTAAAAAATTGCACAATATTGACATTCAACACAGGGGATAGTGAGGTTTTTCTCCATTAAATCATTGATGATGATATTATTTATATAAAAAAAAACTAGAGCAAACGATTGAATGAAAATGCAATTGATCATGTAATAACACCCATTTGATTCATTAAAAATTTACACGTCACTTTTGTCTATTGTATCGCTTGATACAGGAGTAAAATAAAATATAAAAATATAGAGTCATTTACAAGTTTTTCCATAAAAAGATCCAAAAAATAATTATCCAACATGAAAGATATATTAATAATAAATTTTTAAGTGATGTCGAAAACATATTGAACAAGAAATTGACGTTCTTTGGAGGGAAACTGGTGAAAATTATATAAATGAGATTCTGTAATAAAACTGTCTCTTTAGTAATTTATAAAGTTTAACAATTCTTCCATTTCTTATCTCCTTGAACCTAATTTTCCCCCAAAAAAAAATAAAAAATTATATTTGTATGAGAGAGAAAGCACTTGTCAACTTGTTATATAAAATATAGTTTTCTTGATTCGCTTACAATTTTTCTCAATCAAAACGGTTAAAAAATTACTATTAAACATAAAAGAAATATTTTTTGTCATCAAACTTGAAGTAGTGGTGATAAATATGGAACAAGAAGTCAACCTCCTTCAGAAAATAAAATGGATAGAAGTAATATAAATGAAATTGTATGATAAAAATGTTACTTTAGTAGTTCGTAAATTTTAGCAATCTCTTTCCTTAATTAGTTAAATGTTATTGAGTCTTTATCAATTTTGAAACTTCCTTCTCCCCTAGTCCAATAAAGCAGAAAAGCATGCTTGTAATATGGTTGGGGTATTAACAAGAACCACAATATTAATAATAACTTAGAGACACACATACCCCAACAAGAAATACAATATTAATAATAACTTAAGAGACACACACTGACACGCATTACTTTTTATTTATACTAGAAGATAAGACACACTCGAATACTCGATGCGTATCGTTTAAAAAAAAAAAATACTCAATTCGTGTCCAAAAATATGAAAAATGGTTAATAAAATTTTGATTTAAAAATAGTTGGTTCAAATTAAAGGTTAGAGGAAAACAAGAAAAATAATAAAAGAAATGAGATGAGAAAAAAAATTAAACTTAAATATTAGTGTTTATTAACACAAGCATTGAACAGCAAATATATGTAACACTTATTCATATGTCAAACCAGTACAATTAAACTTAAATATTAGTGTTTATTAACACAAGCATTGAACAGCAAATATATGCAACACTTATTCATATTTCACACCAGTACAATTTGCCAATAATTAAGTAGTATAGATTGATATAAACAAAATTTTCTTACATTACCTTTAAAATTACACTTACCAATATATTTTCTAACTGATCGCAAATTTATTAGCGAAAACGGTTCACTAGAATTTGAGAAATAAGACATGAAAAATGTGTTCAATTAATTTGTGTTTATCATTAAGTTGAGCGTATCTAACTAATTATTGGTAAGTTGGAATTCACGTTTTAGAGTTCTAGGCAGTGAATTCGCAACAAATTATTAAAAATTTAGAATTAACTCTAAACAAACAATTTCGAAGACTGAAAGAGCAAAAAATAAGCTGCCAAATGCAATACTCAATGAAAGCACAGAAACTGATACTGGAGAACAATAGGAGCGTTCAACAAAACCTCACACAGCCTTAACTCAAACCTTATTGTCCAACACAACATTATGGTCTTCAAGAGACCATTTCTTTTTCACAAAACATACCATAACCCCCCGAAGAAGATACCCCCCAGCAAAACATTGATACCTCTAGCCCTAACACGAAATCAGAATAATTCAAAATAAACAATAACACCGTTGTTGTTAAATTAAAACTTCATTCTCAATCCACCACTTAGTACCTGTAGTGAGGAGGCTTGTAAGGACCCTCAACTGGGATACTAATGTAATCAGCCTGCTCCTTGCTAAGCTTAGTAAGCTTAGCGCCGAGCTTTCCAAGGTGGAGAGCAGCAACCTTCTCATCAAGGTGCTTGGGCAAGACGTAAACCTTCTTCTCGTATTTGCCACTTTTCCTCTCGTTCCAAAGCTCAAGTTGAGCAATGACTTGGTTGGTGAACGAGCACGACATCACAAAGCTAGGGTGTCCCGTGGCACAACCCAAGTTCATGAGACGGCCCTCCGCCAACACAATAATGCCAGTGTTAGTCTCTGGGAAGACCCATCGGTCCGTTTGTGGCTTAATGGTGATTCTCTTCACTCCCGGGTAAGTCTCCAGGCCGTGCATGTCGATTTCATTGTCAAAGTGACCAATGTTGCAAACAATGGCATTGTTTTTCATCTTCCTCATGTGGTCAACCATGATGATGTCCTTGTTACCGGTGGTGGTGACAAAGATATCGGCTTCTGAGACGACATCCTCTAGGGTAAGGACTTGGAAGCCTTCCATGAGAGCTTGAAGGGCACAGATTGGATCAATCTCAGTTACAATGACACGGGCACCACCTTGTTTCAAGGCAGCAGCACAGCCCTTTCCAACATCTCCATAACCGCATACAACACCGACCTTTCCAGCAATCATCACATCAGTGGCTCTCATAAGACCGTCGGGCAGTGAGTGGCGGCATCCATACAAGTTGTCAAACTGGTAGAAGCACAAGAAGACAAGGTTATCAGTGTCAACAAAGTCAGTTATCAGTACCAACAAAGGCTAAAGTGGGAGATTGAAGTTTGACTATGAATACAAAGTCTAATACAGAAGCCACTCCTTTCCCGGAAAGGTCAATCTATGATAATACACTAATTTTTTTTTTAGCTTCTTATGGACATAACCTGGTTTGTCAGTTAGAAACTAAATCATAATAACCACGAGGGATTATACAAGAATAAAGATGAATAAATTACCAAGTACGAAAAGACTCGTAGCTACTATTGTAATGCGCTAACTATTTCTAACACAAACAGATGTAACCAATTCTAGACAGCCAAGGTGCAGCAATAGTGAAAATGAAGAGACTCAAGAACAATGCCACCTATTCAGAAAACAAAGAAGGTATTCTAAAGCTAGAAACGAAGTATATCAATAGTTCATTATGCATAACAGAGTCTCATATACAATTAGATCCAATAAACACATGAAAAAAATAAAGCAATCAACCAAGACTCCATGAGCAACATATTACTACATAAATACCATATGCAAAGATTAAATCTACAAAAGAAACTCAAATAATCAATATATATATATATATATGTATGTATACCTTGCTCTTTGTAACGGAATCATTGACATTGATAGCAGGGAAGAGCAGGGTGCCATTTAGCTGCATCTGGTACAACCTCTTAACACCGGTCGTGGTCTCCTCAGAAACACCAACCAATCTCTGCTTCATGTTGGTATACTTCTTGGGATCAGCCTTCAATCCATCTCTAATGATAGTCAACACTATCTGAAACTCAGCATTGTCAGTCGAGCTCGGATCAGGCACCTTCCCCGACTTCTCATACTCCTCCTCAGCCTTCACACCCTCATGAATCAGCAACGTAGCGTCACCTCCGTCATCCACAATCAGATCAGGACCGCCACCGGGACCCCAATCGAGGGCCCTCTCGGTGCACCACCAGTACTCCTGCAAGGTCTCCCCCTTCCAGGCGAACACGCCGGCGCTGTCGCGTGCGATGGCGGCGGCGGCGTGGTCCTGGGTGGAGAAGATGTTGCAGGAGCACCATCTCACCTCAGCGCCCAAAGCGGTTAGGGTCTCGATGAGGACAGCAGTTTGGATGGTCATGTGAAGGCTGCCGGTGATCTTGGCGCCCTTGAATGGCTGCGAGGGCCCGAATTCGGTGCGGCAGGACATGAGTCCAGGCATTTCAACCTCGGCCAGCTCGATTTCGAGACGGCCGAAGTCGGCCTGGGACATGTCCTTGACCTTGTACTCGCGGCCGGAGGTGGTCTTCTCGACTAGGAGCGCCATGGTTTCCGCGAGTATGTAAGAAAAAATGTTAGATCTGAGAAGAGAGTGTGTGTTGTGCGGAAGGAGTTGGGAGTGGGGGTTGGGAAGGGTTTATAAAGGGTAGAAATGGGCGGTTGAGATTTTAGGTGAGATTGTGAGAGGGTTTGGTGGAATTTTGGGGGTGGTTTTGTAATTTACACGGAACATCTATTCATTTGTCGGCCTATAAATTATTACATATTGATAATTATTTTTTTACCCCCTGTGTTAGTCCGAAAGTGCGAAAAACCCCCTTTGTTCGCAAAAATGATGAACCACTTTTCCGAAAATTTAACCCTTAAAACATCCTTATACTTTTGTCTGTTTATAGGGTTGAAATTCACTAAAAAATAAAGATATAGGAATATTTTAAAGACTATATTTTGATCAAATTTTTTAATAAAAAAGGAATTTTGTGTTAAGTTTACAAAGGGGTATTTTTGCCTATTTTATGAGGTGTTTAATAATTTTAAATTAACACAGGGGTAAAATAATAAACCCTTACATATTTTATGGGGAAGATTTTTCAGGAACATGTTATGTATCTACTTGAGCACTAATCACATATTTACGGAAGATTTTTCATCCCATCATTTTCTTAAGGATAAATTACATAAAATTTGTGGACAGAACTTGGTGTCAAATAAATATCCAAAATATCTCTATGAAACTTATACTCACATGTTTCTAAGAAAAATTACTCGCGTGTTTTTTCGTTTAATTAATCAACTCTTACCCCGGTAACTTATTTTAATGTATTATATAATTTACGCCGGTAAATCATATATTGCCCCTTGTGGAAAATGTTAAATGTTGAGTAACTATTGTGTTAAAAAATTATATAATGTCCTCCTTGTGTTAATAAAAGACGCGCACAAAAACCCCTTTCTTTCACAAAGTGTGATACACTTGTCCGAACTGAGATTGTGATAGTTTTTTTATGCGAAATATATATGTGAAAATGATTTTATCGTCCCTCAAATTTAAAGCAAAATAAAAAAATGGTTGAATTTAGCGAGGAAATGATATATTTGAATAGGATGTGTTGAAATATAGGTGGTCCAAATCCAACACAAACCAATATCATGTTGATGTCCGGATGAGCATGCGCAGCGGAATAAAATAAAACCCAAACACCACTTTAGTCATCGTTTTGATGTGTTTGGCCTTTTAAACATATTCATTAATCAAATTAATGAAACAACAAAAAATACACAAACCTTCTTCGTTGTGGTTGTTTCGTAATCCAAGCGACGAATCCTTGATCCCTTGCCTCTAGATCGACATGCGAAGCAACCAAAAATCAACTCCTCATCCTCCAATAGGCGGCTAGATGGTGGTGGGGAGTCCTTCTTCTCTTTGTATGTTAAAGAGAGGCAGAAATGTTTTCTCGGACTTCTAAACGTATTCATTAGACTGCTAAAGTTAGGTTATGACCTAGGTATTGAAGTTGGAGGGTATTTATAACTCTCCAGCAAACCCTGGTCATCTGATCTCTATGATCCGTCTGAGTGGGTCAAGTCTAGCCTAGCTAACTTGACCCGTTTTTAATAAAAAAACTGCTACCTGACACTCACGTTCGAACGTGCCATGTCCGAACGTGTCTCTAAGTCACGTTCGGGCGTGGAGCCCTTCGTCATCAAATGACAAAGCTCCATACATGAAGATAGCGTGACTCTTTAGGTTCATCTCAATTGGCAATGGGAGGATACCAAAGGATGTGGGTGACACCTAGCCAGCCCCGTGGCCCCACATCGTCACCCAATCAAGTAGGAAATGAATAAATCATACGAACCTCTAGATTATAGTCTCCTTACACGTATAGAGCTGTCATTGAAGGTTCATTGGTTTTGTTCATATAAACCTCATTGGCATTTAATTGTATTGAACAAATAGCCCTTAAGATTTGAAGATAAACTTTCCACCTCTTATGCGGATAAGAGGAGGCACTGGAAGAGTCGAGTACTTAATCTCTTAATATTGTTTCGTGAGTTAAGGAATTTTAATTGGACATTTAATCGATCTCAATGATATTGTATTATTATAATTTATACATATGGTCAAGTCCAGTGAGTTTGACATACCCGTGACTCTCACTTGACCGGGGAACGTGAACAAAGGGTTTATACATATACGGTATTTATGATTGGAAGGTTGTTGAATGATCCAATCATTTGTATTTCATTTGGGCTACGAAGTGGATCACGTGACTGGCTAGGTGTTATCCACTTTCTTTGGTTTCCTCTCATTGCCAAATGAAACGAACCTAAAGAGTCGCGCTAAAGAATTGATGAAGAAAATTGAAAAGGATTTTCTATTTTATTTTTGGAGAGATTTAATTTATTGGATAAGTTAAATAATTAATTAATTATTGGATAAGATAATTAATTAAATGGATAAGATTAATTATTAATTAATTTCTTGGAGAAATATATTAATGATTTAATTTATCTAATTAATTTTATTATTTAATTAAGTAATTTATTTATTAGATAAAATAAATTATTAATTGAATAAAGAATTAATTAAACAAAACAAAAGAAATTCTGGGCCCCATATGGGGTGTCCAAGAGGATGCCCATTAGGTCAAAGATGGATGATCAAAGTGGTCTTTTTTGTTGTCTTGGTCAATAAGTCATTGAGGTATAAAAGACTTCTCTTAACTTTAACCTAGACATAACTTTGTATCAACTCTCAAAATAATAGAAGAAAAAAAATATCATCCCCCTCTATACATGCTAGTTGTCGCCCCCTATAGAGAAAGAAGTGGGATTTTTTCATCATCAATTCGCGCGTGATTATTTAGAGACAACGTGATTCGTTGTTTGGATTAATTTTCAAGAAGCTTTAAGAAATCAAGACTTGAAGAATACGGGGATTGAAGAATTCAAGAAGTTCATCAATTCGAAGAGTTGAAAAAGAATTGGATTCTCTTACTACCTCGCTTCAACGGGTAAGTTGATTTATTCGTTAAAGCGTTTTTGATTCAATTATGCGATTAGAGAAACACTTTGGGTTTTTGTTAAATTTTTGAAATCCTTCCGCTGCGTTTATGAGTTTTTTCGCGAAACCCAACAGTGGTATCAGAGTCAATCTCTGATTTGCATATTTGATCTTGTTTACGTGATTTAAGATATGCATGTTGTGTGTTTTTGAAGCATGTTTGTATGTTTTCTTAAATCTGCGTTTTTATGGTTTTTGCCTAGATTTTTTGATTTTTTAGTTATTGTAAATCTGGGAATATTTGATGACATTGAAAAATCGAAAAACTCTAGAAAAAACGGGGCTCGAAGAGCCCCGAGAATATGCTCGCGTGCTGTCTGTGCGCGCTGCTGCTACGCGCATCGTGCGCGCAGCAGGCACACGGCCTGGCCACCTGCACACGGCCCATCGGGTCGTGTGCTCAGCCCGACGGGTCGTGTGTTTCGACACCCGATTCGCTGATTTGGGTCCGGGATCTTGATCGGTTAATGGGCTATGTGTTGGGTCGAAATTGAAATTTGAGTTTGAGTAAATTTAATTATTCGGGTGGGTCAAAAGGATGATGACCCGATATAATTTAATTAAGTCCAACAAGAAATTTAATCAATTTCGAGTCATTAATTAGTTTGGGCTTAATTTAACTAATTCCAAATGGGCCCATTGGATGGATGATTTGGACTTTAGTTAAAAATAACCCAATAGTAATTAATAAAGTGTGCATGTTTTTCCGAATTAATTAATTTGAACCCAATTGAATTAAACACAGGTAGACCAAAAGGATGGTAACTTGGGTTTGATGAAATCGAGCCCAATAAGATTAACTGGAATAAAATATTTGATTAGATTTAATTAATTATTTTTCTTGGAGATTAATAATTAATTTATGGATTAAATATTATTGTTTTTCCTCGACTTGAAAATTACTTAATTTCTGAATAAGGAATATAAATTATTTTTCTTAGAGATTAATAATTAATTCTTTGATCAAATAAAAGTATATCCAATTAATGATGCCATTAAATCATAATAAAATAGAATTCCATATTTTATGTATTCTTTTAGTAAGACTAATATTATTTTAATTAAAGGTAGATATACCTAATTTTTAATTTCGTATCTAAGTCATCTAGTTGGACTAGAATGATTTTAATTGAAATATCGAATGTATAAAAGTTTGAAAATTTTATAAAGGACTTTTTAGTTGGACTAAAATTTTAATAATCAACATAAGTGATTTAATACTGCAAGCATGTATTAAATGTTGCGAGCATGTATTAATTGATGCGAGCATGTCTTATGTGATTGTAACACCGATCGTGAACTTAGGTTTATTTGTTTTACCTTTATATTTTATGGGTTATCAAGTTTGAGGCTATTTATTATATTCTTAGAAATAATGCATGAGTTGTTTTAGGAATTGAAATAGAATAGTTCAAAATTGATAAAGTCAAAAGGCCCATGAATGTTTAATAGGTTTTAATTTATGTCTTTTGTGATGGCCCATTGGCTCGGGTCCTCTAGTAAAAATCCATGATCGAGTGATGGATCTATTTATTTATTTAAATTCCATGATTATTTATATTAAAATGCATGATTATTAGTAGTATTTTTATGCATGATCAATATAGAATAAAACCGCTATATAAATTGAATAATGTGCAAAGTGAGACCAAAACCTTTTAACGAATTAAAATTCTCCCAAATAAATAATACCGAGTTAGTAAAGGATGTTTGACATCCTCTCCCTCCACTAAACTTTCTAAAATTAAAATTACTATAAATATGTAATGCTTCCCAGTTATGGGGGTTATGCATTTAGAAATAATTTAAAATTTTATTAAGTGCATGGAATGCCTTAATCGAAGCATATTTCACCCCAGAAACCTGTTTGGTTGCAAGGTGAAATTCAAATGTTAGATTATAGGAGTTAGTGGGGATGAACTCGGGTAGTTCACGAGCCTAGAAACCTGTTCAGTTGCGGTTTGGTGAACTATGGGGAAAGGTATTGAAATGTCTATTGGGTAAATTGATAGTAGATATCACTTCAAATAATTAATAGGCCAGAAACCGGTTAGGTTGCAACCCATCTAATTAATTGAGGACCTCAATACCCATTGTGGAATCGATGCTAATGATGATTCCCGATTTTCACATGGGAGTGTGGGATTCGAAAAATGCAGTGGGAGCCAAGATTAATTTTAAGTCCTTAATTTTTCTTGGTTAAGTCAAAACAAGTAATCTAATAAATCTGGTTTATTTCTGCAGTTATTTTCTCGCTTATCTCTCTCAAATATGGCAAACCCACTTTCAATTCTGCTCGAAAAGAATATTCTTACTGGACCTAACTATGTGGACTGGCTTAGAAATTTGAGGATTGTCCTCAATATGGAATCTCTAGGATACGTCTTGGAGGCTGATATCCCGGCGGCTCCTGCTAGAACACATGCTAACGAGGAAGAGGTCCAAGCCCATGAAAAATGGGTTAAGGATGACCTCTGGGTGAGAGGATACATGGTGGGATCTATGACCAATGATATTCAAAGGTCACATGATAAGATGCCCACTGCAAGAGCTATCCTAGCTCACCTGGTAGAGCTCTATGGTGAGCACAGTCGAACTGCTTGATATGAGATATCGAAAGAGCTCTTCGGAGCTAAGATGAAAGAAAGTGAGAAGGTTGGTGATCATGTCCTCAAAATGATTTCGAGGATTGAGAAATTGGAAGCTCTCAAATTCACCATGAACGCCACCCTTCAAACTGACTTAATCTTGCAGTCTCTTCCTGATTCCTTCTCCCAATTTGTAGTTAACTTTAACTGCAATGAGATAGAGTGTAATTTATCTGGGCTAATGAACAAGTTGGTTACTGCACAATCTCAAATAAAACCAAAGGGAAAGGAAACTGCCTTGGTCATTTCTTCTGGACCTAAAAAGTCTAAGTCTAAGAAGAATAAGAACAAGAAGCAGTCTGGCAAGCTTGGAGCCGAAGGGGGTGTCCAAAAGGATAAGGGAAAGGCTCAAGGGTTTTATAAGAGCAAAGGGCCTAAGAAAATGGATAGATGTCTCGAGTGCGGTGAGCTTGGCCACTGAAAGAGGAACTGTCCCAAATTAGGCAAAGGCGCAAAAGGTATGGAACTCTTTGTTTTTGAAACTAACTGTTCTATGACCGTCTTTTCTACTTCTTGGATTCTAGTCTCAGGGGCTAGTGCCCATGTTTGTTGTTTGGATCAGGATCTGCAGAGAAGTACAAGGCTGGGCTGAGAAGAAGTGATGATCAAAGTAGGCAGCGGGGAAAACGTCGCAGCTACTAGGATAGGATCTACTTCTCTTTATTTGAATTCTGGACCTTTATTATTATTGAACGATGTTTTAGTTTTGCCCAAGGGGCTTAAGAACATTGTATCTATTCTCATCTTAGTTAAGATTGGGTATACATTCTGTTTTTCTATGTTAAATTATGACATTTATTATAAAAATAAATTGGTTGGCAATGTTTTTTTAGTTAATGGTTTGTATTATTTAAATGTCCTTAATTCATCTGTTGTGAATGTTGTAACTCATAAACTTGGTAGGCAAGAAGCTAACCTAAGGCTTAAGTGACATCTTAGACTAGGCCATGCGGGAGAGCACAAGATACACAAAATGGAAAAGGATGGGCTTTTAAGCTCACTGGGGTCGGATCCCTATCCAACATGTGAATCATGTCTCTTAGGCAAGATGGCTAGATCACCCTTCACCGGGAATTTTGAAAGAGCTACTCAAGTCTTAGGGTTAGTGCATACCGACGTTTGCAGACCATTTGGAGAAATGGCTAGTGGGGGTTTCTACTACTTCATCACTTTCACAGACGATCATTCAAGATATGGTCTAGTGTATCTGATGAAGCAAAAGTCTGAATCATTTGAAAGGTTCAAAGAGTTCAAAGCCTTAGTAGAAAATCAAACTGGGCAAAATATAAAAACTCTACGATCGGATTGTGGAGGAGAATATATGAGTGTCGAGTTTGATGAATTCCTTAGACAATAAGGAATAATGTTACAACTAACACCGCCAACATCCCCTCAATTAAATAGAGTAGCCGAGTGAAGGAATCGAACTTTGTTGGACATGGTTCGTTCCATGCTTAGTTACACTAATTTACCCATTTTACTGTGGGGACATGCGCTCCTTACTGCTGCTTATATATTGAACAAATGACCCTCCAAATTCGTTCCTAAGACTCCGCATGAGATGTGGAATAATAGGAAACCAAGTCTTAATCATATTAAGATTTGGGGATGTCCCGCTTATGTCAAGAAGACTAAAGTGGAGAAATTGGAGACAAGATCCCTCATGGGACGTTTCATTGGTTATCCTGAAGATTCCATGTGATTCTTCTTTTACTTGCATGATGATTAGGGAATCATCGTGGCCCTACAAGCCCACTTCCTCGAAGATGAATTCACCTTGGAAGGGGGCAAAGGTAGGAAAATTGTTCTAGAAGAACAAAATGAAACTCCCTCAGAGACATTTGTCCAAGAACCAAGGCCTGAACCAATAGTAGCACAACCACCACGTAGATCTGGTAGAATACCACATGAACCTGAGAGGTATGGGTATCTACTGCAGGGGGAGCCAGAGCTTCACACTGTAGTACAAGAAGGTCATGAAGATGGTCCTTGTACCTATGATCAAGCGAGGGTGGATGTCGACGCTTCAAGATGGCGAGAAGCCATGGAAACAGAGATGGACTCTATGCAATCGAACTAAGTCTGGACTTTGGTAGATCGTCTTGAAGTTATCAAACCTATAGGATGTAAGTGGATCTATAAAAGAAAGATAGGTAGCGATGGCAAGGTTGACACCTTTAGAGCCAGGCTCGTAGCGAAAGGGTATAGTCAAAGAGAAGGAATTGACTATCATGAAACCTTTTCGCTCGTGGCCATGATAAAGTCCATCCGAATACTGTTATCCATAGCTGCATACTTAGATTATGAGATATGGCAAATGGATGTCAAAACGGCTTTCCTGAATGGATTCCTCGAGGAGGATATCTATATGGAACATCCAAAGGGTTTTGTATCCGAGATCGATATCCATAAAGTATGTAAACTTGAGAGGTCCATATACGGTCTCAAGCAAGCATCTAGAAGCTGGAATCTCAGTTTTGATAAAATAGTAAAGGGATATGGCTACATCAAGAACGAAGATGAACCCCGTGTCTACAAGAAGACTAGTGGGAGTAAACTCTTGTTCTTAGTACTATATGTGGATGACATTCTGCTTATAGGAAATGATGTAGGAATGCTTACCACAGTCAAGAAATGGCTTTCGAGTACGTTTTCCATGAAAGATTTGGGAGAAACGACATACATTCTAGAAATTCGTATCTACAAAGGTCCCAAAGAGGTTTAGGATGGACAATTCTAAGAAAGAATTTCTTTCCATGAGGCATGGAGTACACTTATCCAAGTTTATGTGTCCTCAAAGTGAGGAAGATAGACAGGAGATGAGTAATGTACCCTATGCTTCTACAGTTGGTAGCCTGATGTATGCAATGCTGTGTACTAGACCCGAAATTATCTATGCTATGAGCGTGGTGAGTCGATTTTAGGCAAACCCGGGAAAGGAACATTGGATAGCTGTGAAGCATATCCTAAAGTATCTCAAAAGAACTAAGGATATGATTCTCATCTATGGAGGTGGAGACCTGAAGATGGAAGGTTATTCTGATTCAGACTTTCTGTATGTTGTTGATGACCGAAAATCCACTTCAGGGTTTGTTTTTACTCTCAATGGTGGAGCGGTGTCTTGGAAAAGTTCCAAGCAAAACACAACCACTGATTCCACCCCAGAAGCGGAGTAGGTGGCAGCCTCAGAGGCAGCCAAAGAAGTTGTTTGGATGAGAAAGTTTCTTGGAGAACTTGAATCGGTCCCTAGTGCTCAGCTCCCAGTGATAACAAAGGAGCAATAGCGCAAGCCAAGGAACCGAGGTCTCATAACAAGTCCAAACACATTGAGAGAAGATTTCACATCATCAGAGAGATCGTTGACAGAGGAGAGATAGCAGTGCAGAAAATAGCCTCAGCTGACAATATAGCTGACCCATTCACCAAACCACTACCTCAGGCTGTTTTGGACCGATACCTGGAAAGGATGGGTATAAAATACCACAATGAGTGGCATTGAGTGCAAGTGGGAGATTGTTAGGATTATGCCCTCAGATGCTATAGAGGATAGAATGAGTAGGGCATCTATCTTGTATTAAACTTAATTATTATTAATAAAATGCACTATTTAGTTTTTCACTTAATTCTTATCTCTATCCATAAGTTGTGTAAAATGCTTTGCCTGTGTTTTCAGTGCGATCCCTCTACTTCCTATGGGATAGGAAGAATGGCACTAGACAGATCGACCTTGATTACTAAAACTAGTTCGCAAGTAAAATGAAGTCTTTAATGGGCAAGTAAAGACTTTGAATACTTGTACAATCTTAGCTCTGACATGGGAGTGCCAATCGAACACCATGTGATGGTGGGAGCTTAAGACTGTAGGCACATCAGTGGAACTGATATGCTTAAACACGACTCGCAACGGTTCTGTTAAATGAGTTTTCACTCTATGACTGTCAATGACATAACTGATTATGCGTAATAGGTATATGTGGACCTTTGACCTGAAGTATCAGGCTGAAGATGCACTTGTGACGTCAAGTCTTTCACTAGAGTAGTTAAACCCGATTCACCAGTTGGTGGGGTCGACCTCGAAATGCGGACTTGATGGGCAAGTGGTAGTCTTAGCAGATATCTAATATGGGATTTGTTCTCTCATAAGTGAATGAGAATGTACCCTTTGTGATTATAGATTAATAGAGATCAAAGTCTTTAGCCAAAGCAAAAGAGACAAAGTTGCTAGGCACTTAATCGATCTAAATGATCTCGTATTATTATAATTTATACATATGGTCAAGTCCAGTGAGTTTGACATAACCGTGACTCTCACTTAACTGGGGAACGTGAACAAAGGGTTTATACATATACGGTATTTATGATTGGAAGGTTGTGGATATTAGAGTATATGCCCTCAAATGCCATACAGATGATAGATTTATAGGGCATTGACTTGTAACTAAACAATATCTTTTAGTAATATAAGGTATTATTTTATTATTTTCTTATAGGCATTTGTAAGGTTTTAATAAACAACGTAAAATCCTTGATAATAAGGCAAACCTTCTACTTCCTATGGGTTAGGAAGAATGACATTAAAAAAGTTTGATCCTTATTATCTAAAACTTGTTCGCAAGTCGAAGAGAGTATTAACTGCACATCGATACTGGATAAAGACTTGTATGATGTAAGTTTTGACAGAGAAAGTGCCAGTCAATCACTATGGGAATGGTAGTGGAAACTTATGTCATAGACATCTCAATTAGACTGATATGTTCGAACACGACTCACATCGGTTTCATCACATGGGTTTTCACTCACTGACAGTCAATGATGAAACTGATAAGTTGTGATAGGTACGCATGAACCTTAGACCTGAGGAATCAAGTTGAAGATGTACTTGTAACAGCAAGTTTGTCATTAGAGTAGTTAGATCCAATTCACCCTTGGGTGGGATTGACCTCGAAGTGAGACTTTATGGGCAAGTAGGAGTCTTAACTGATTAGCAAAATGAGATTTATTCTCTCGTAAGTGGATGGGCTAAATGTCCTATGTAGTCATGAATGAGTGAGGTTAAAAGACTTTGGCCAAAGCATAAAGAGATACTCATGTTAGACATGAAGGTATACTCATAGACCTCGATTCATTATGAGCTAAGCATATGGTCAAGTCCTGTGAGTTAGACTGAACCATGACTCTCACTTGACTGGGATATATGAATAAAGGTTTATACTCGTACGATATTCACAGCGTAAAAGGCTTGGAATGATCCTGATCATTCGTTCTCAGTTGGGGTACGTTGTGAGCCACGGGTCTGGCTAGGTGTTACTCACATCCTCTTGGTTTCCTCCCAATTGCCTTTTGAGACGAACCTAAAGAGTCGAGCTTAAAGGAACTGCAAAAGGAAAAATCATGGAATAGACTTGAGAGAATTTTTCGGTATTGGATATCGAAATTAATTAATTAATTAATCATTAGATGATTTTATTAATTAATTAAGTTAATAAATTAATTAATTTCTTAGAGAAAATTAATTATAGAATTAACATAGATTTAATTAGTTATTTAATTAATTTATTTATTGGATAAATAATATTAGTTATTTAATTAATTAAACAAACAAACATGGACTAAAGCCCGAAGGCTTTCTAAAGCCTAAAGTGGGCATCCACATGAGGGTTAAAGAAGCCTAGAGTTATTATTTCCTAGTGTAGTATAAATATACTACTTAGTGGAAATAATAACAAGTTTCCTACATTAACTTTCTCTCCAAGTCAAGAAGTCTTCCAACTCTC
The DNA here is from genome assembly GCA_019426215.1 of Buddleja alternifolia. Lineage (NCBI taxonomy): Eukaryota > Viridiplantae > Streptophyta > Magnoliopsida > Lamiales > Scrophulariaceae > Buddleja > Buddleja alternifolia. The sequence continues at coordinate 16,654,927 of CM033403.1, forward strand.
TCTCTCCCCTAGCCAATTTCAAGGAAAGAAAAGAAGAGGAGTTTTCGCTTTGATTTCTGGCGTGACAATTTAGAGACAATGACGATTTTACTATTCAAGAAAGGATCAAGAAAGCTGGTTCAGAATTCAACATACACGAAGAAAGGTACATGAATTCGAAACACAATTTGAATATGTAAAATTGAGATGAAGCACTTGGGCTTTTCAATGTTATCTTCCGCGGCGCTTTTATGCATCATAACCCAACAGTGGTATCAGAGCCAATCTCTGATTTCCGTATTTAATTGAATACGTGATTTATCTGATTATTGCGTTTTTGAAGCATGTTATTAGAATATGTTTTTATGATATGAAAACTATGATTTTTCTGCGTTTAATTCATGTATATTGTAGAATGATGATATGTGAATTGAAATATCAAAGTTGTGTGAGAATTGGGGGTGAAAAACCCCGAGACGAGCGAGACATGCTCTGCGTGCGCAGTCTGCGCGTACAATGTGCGCACATGCGCATGCCTGTGCCCGCGGTGCCGTGTGATTTTTAGCACATAGTGCCAGGCCAGCGCACGGCCAGGCTAGCGTACGACGTCAGGATCAATGGGCTCGGGTTTTTGACCCGGGTCCTAACGGGTCGGGTCAAAATTTCTCGGGTCCAATTTTAAATAAATGGGTTTTGGGCTATTTTAATTATCCGGGTAGGTCAAAAGGATGATGACACTGATTTAATTAAATAAGCCCAAATTGTTTTAATTAAAATTATGGACTTTCAATAAATTAGTTTTGGGCTTAATTAATTGAATATTAAATATGCCAATGGTTGGTAATTTCTGTTTGAAGAAATCGAGCCCAAATTGTTTTTTTTGAATATTTATTATTTAAGTGAATTAATTAATTAATTATTCTTGGAGAATTTTTTAATTAATTAATTTATTAAATAATAAATTCTCACTAGATGGTTTATTATCATAAGTACCAATAAAGTTTGGAATTTTATTGAGGAAATTAATTAGTTGGACTAATTAATTATTAACTTAATCACCAACATAGTTGCTGTAAATACCGCGAGCATGTATTATATGATGGTGACATTTATTCATGGGCTTAGGTTTTTTTTTTTATTGTATTTCTTTTGAATGGGTTGTAAGGGCCGGATTTGAGCCCGTTTATTTTATTTCTAGAATTATGTATAGGTTGTTAATTTAATCTCATGTAATAGATAGAAATACAATATGCCCTTTTTAAGAGGAGATCAATCCAAAAGAAGAAGGAGCTTGGAGCCCAAGAAGAATAGCTAGGCTTATTTTTCTTTTTTATGATGGCACATTGGCTTGGGCCCTATAGATAAAGCCCATGGATAAATGTGTTGGATTTATTGCTTTCGATGCATGTTCACTAATTATGTGAAACATGTATGTTATCAATATGCGCTATATAAATTTGATAATATGCGAAGTGAGATTTAGATAAATGTTTAGAACATGAATTCTCCCAATTAAAAATTATACTAAGTTAGTAAGGGGTGCTAGGCATCCTTTCCCTCCACTAAACTTAATAGAATTAAGTTTTAAACCTAGTATGTGGCATCTTCCCAGTAAGTGGGGGTCATATATCAAGATTTAATTCTAAAATTTTATTAAGTGCATTAGATGCCTTAATCGAGAAATATTTCACCCCAAATATCGGTAAAGGGTTGCAAGGTGAAATTCAAATGTTAGATTATGAGGAGTTAGTGGGAATAAACTTAGATAGTCCACAAAGCTTATAAATCGTTAAAGGGTTGCGGTTTTGGTGGGTTATGGGAAAAAGAAGATTGGACCGTCTATTGGATAGATTGATGTTGGACATCACTTTAATTAAGTAATGGACCAAATATCGTTAAAGGGTTGTCATCCATTACATTAATTAAAGAACTCAATCCCCACTACGAAGCTATAAACAACGATTACTTCCGTTTTTTACAGTGGGAGTGCGAATCTCGAAAAATGTAGTGGGAGCCAAGTTATAAGTCGAAGTCCTTGATTTTAAACTTGGTTTTAGTTTAGTTACATACGTCTAATTAAGTCTGGTTTATTTTCTGTAGTTATTTGATTTATCTCTCTCAAAACAAAATTGTCTATCAACCCACTTTCCGTTTTACTCGAAAAGAACATCCTTACCGGACCCAACTACGTGGACTAGCTAAGGAACTTGAGAATAGTTCTCAACATGGAGTCATTAGGATATGTGTTGGACGCTGACATCCTTGCACCGCCTGCCAAAACACGTGCCAATGAGGAAAAAGTCCAAGCTCACGAAAAGTGGGTGAAGGACAACTTCCGAGTGCGTGGGTACATTCTTGGCTCAATGACAAACAAGCTTCAGAGGTCCCACGAGAAGATGACCACAGCGAGGGCTATCTTGGCACACTTGGTTGAGCACTATGGTGAGCACAGTCGTACTGCTAGATATGAGATGTCTAAAGAGCTCTTCGGGGCCGAAATGAGAGAAGGTGAGAAAGATGGGGATCATGTCCTCAAGATGATCTCGAGGATTGAGAGATTAGAAGCTCTCGATTTTAATATGAACCAACATCTTCAAACCGATCTTATTCTGCAGTCTCTTCCTGATTCATTTTCCCAATTTGTCATGAACTTCAGTTGCAATGAGATTGAATGAAACTTAGCTGGACTAATGAACAGATTAAACACTACACAATCTCAATTGAAGCCCAAGGGAAAAGAAACTGCATTGGTAATCTTTTCTGGGCCCAAAAGGGCGAAGACTAAGAAGAATAAAGCCAAAAAGTAGGGTGGCGAGCTTGGAGCTCAGGGTGGTGTCGATAAAGGAAAAGGGAAAGCTCCTGTGAATCGCAGGCGTAAGGGGCCACAGAAGACGGATAGATGTCTACACTGTGGTGAGCTGGGCCACTGGAGAAGGAACTGTCCAAATATGGGCCCGGGCGCACAAGGTATGGAACTTTATGTTCATGAAACTTATTGTTCTATGACCGTTTTCTCTACATCTAGGATTCTTGATTCTGGAGCTAGAGCTCACATTTGTTGTATGAATCAGGATCTGGTGCGAGGAAAGAAGCTGGACAGTGATGAGGTGAAGATCAGAGTAGGCAGCGGGCAAAGCGTCACAGCTACTGGAATTGGATCTACCTCATTGCCTTTAAATTCTGGACATTTACTTTTTCTGGATAATGTTTTAGTTTTGCCCAATGGGCTTAAAAACATTGTTTCAATTCCCGTTTTAGTTAAAATTGGTCATACTTTCCGTTTTATTGATGAACATTGCAACATTTATTATGGTAATAAATTAGTAGGCTTTGCTTCTTTAGTAAATGGATTGTATTACCTTAATGTCCAGAATGAGTGTTCTGTGAATACTATACAAAGGAAACGTAGTAGGCTTGGAATAAACCAAATATTGATCTGGCATCTTAGACTAGGCCATGCCGGCGAACATAAAATTCACAAAATGGAGAAAGATGGACTAATTGGTCCATTGGGATTGGATCCCTATCCTACTTGTGAATCTTGTCTCAATGGCAAGATGGCTAGACCCCCCTTCACAGGGACTTTTGAAAGAGCCTCACAAATCTTAGTGCATACAGATGTTTGTGGACCATTTGGAGAAATGGCTCGAGGAGGTTTCCTTTATCTCATCACATTCAGTGATGACCATTCAAGATATGGTCTGGTGTACGTGATGAGGCACAAGTCTGAATCTATTGAAAAGTTTAAGGAATTTAAGGCTTTAGTGGAAAATCAAACTGGTCAACATATAAAAACTCTTCGATCGGATCGAGGAAGAGAATATATGAGTGAATAGTTTGATGTATACCTTAGAGAGAATAGTATAATATTACAGCTCACACCTCCAGCGACACCACAGTTAAATGGAGTTGCAGAGCAAAGGAATCGGACCCTGTTGGACATGGTTCACTCCATGCTCAGCTACACTGACTTACCCATTTCACTGTGGGGTCATGCGCTGCTTACAGCTGTACACATTTTAAATAGATGTTCTTCCAAGTCCGTTCCTAAGACTCCATATGAGATATGGAGAAATAGGAAACCAAGTCTTAATCACACCAAGATTTGGGGATGTCCGACTTATGTCAAAAAGACTAAAGTGGACAAGTTGGAGGCTAGATCCTTGAAAGGGAATTTCGTTGGATATCCTGAGGATTCAATGGGATACCTCCTTTACCTGCACGATGATCAAAGGATCATTGTAGGTTTACAAGCCCACTTTCTTGAAGATGAGTTCATTCAAGAAGGAGGAGCGGGTAGAAAGATTGTTCTCGAAGAACAAAATGAAACTCCAGTGGATACATCTACACAGGAAGTGAGAACCGAACCTTCTATAACACAACCACAACCGCGAAGGTCAAGTAGAATACCTCAACCGCCAGAGAGGTATGGATATCTAGTACAAAGGGAGCTGGATCTTCATTCTGTATTAGAGGAAGATCATGAGCCCTCTACTTATGATCAGGGGATAGTGGATGTGGATGCTAGTAGATGGCGTGAAGCTATGCAAACTGAGATCGATTCGATGCATGCAAACCAAGTCTGGAAACTTGTGGATCTGCCTGATGGGGTAAAACCAAATGGGTGCAAATGGATCTACAAAGAAAGATTGGTGTTGATGACAAGGTTGACACCTACAAAGCCAGGCTAGTGGCGAAAGGGTATAGTAAAAAAGAAGGGATTGACTACCAAGAAACCTTTTCGCCAGTGGCTATGATCAAATCAATAAGGATTCTACTTGTAATAGCGGCATACCTAGACTATGAAATATGGCAAATTGATGTCAAAACTACTTTCCTAAATGGATTCCTAAAAGAGGATATCTATATGGAATAGCCTAAAGGTTTTGTCTCCAAGGACCATATTCATAAGGTGTGTAAGCTTGAGAGATCCATTTATGGACTCGAGCAAGCATCTCGTAGCTGGAATCTGTGTTTTGATGAGGCTGTCAAAGGATTTGACTTCATCAAAAATGAAGACGAGCCATGTGTTTACAAGAAGGTTAGTGGGAGCAAGATAACATTCCTTGTGTTATATGTGGATGACATATTACTCATAGGGAATGATATAGGAATGCTCACCACTATTAAAAAGTAGCTTTCGAGTACTTTCTCCATGAAAGACTTGGGAGAGACAACTTATATTCTAGGGATTCGAATCTATAGAGATCGAACAAATAGAATGATGGGGCTCTCTCAAGGCCTTTACTTGGAAAAGGTCCTAGAGAGATATATGATGGAGGATTCTAAGAAAGGGCTCCTGCCAATGAGGCATGGGATACATCTCTCGAAATCTATGTGTCCTCAAAGTGAGGAAGATAGAAAAGAGATGAGCACTATACCCTATGCATCTGTTGTGGGCAGCCTGATGTACGCGATGCTGTGTACTAGACCTGACATAGCTTATGCAGTAAGCGTTGTTAGTCGATTTCATGCAAACCCTGGCAAGGAACATTGGATAACTGTGAAGAATATTCTAAAGTATCTGAAGAGAACTAAGAATATAATTCTCATCTATGGGAGTGGTGACCTGAGAGTGGACGGGTACACTGACTCGAATTTTCAATCAGATGTCGATGACTGGAAATCCACCTCAGGATTCGTATTCACCCTCAATGGTGGGGCGGTGACTTGGAAAAGTTCCAAGAAAAGCACAACCGCGGACTCCACAACTGAGGCTGAATACATAGCTACCTCTGAGGCAGCTAAAGAGGCTGTTTGGCTTAGGAAGTTCAGAGAAGAACTTCAAGTGGTTCCTAGCATAAAGCACCTGTTGCCACTTTACTGTGATAACACCGGAGCAATAGCGCAGACAAAGGAACCTAGGTCTCACAACAAGTCCAAACACATCGAGAGGAGATATCACATCATAAGAGAGATCGTTGCATGAGAAAAAATATCTGTTCAGAAAATAGCCTCAGCTGACAATGTTACTGATCCATTGACCAAGCCATTGGCACAGGCGGTGCTAGATAAACATCTCGAAGGGATGGGTATTAAATAGCGTAGCAAATGGCATTGAGCGCAAGTGGGAGATTGTTAGAGTATATGCCCTCAAATGCCATAAAGAGGATAGATTTATAAGGCATTGACTTGTAACTAAACAATATCTTTTAGTAATATAAGGCATTATTTTCTTGTTTTCTTGTAGGCATTTGTAAGGTTTTAATAAACAATGTAAAGTCCTTGATAATAAGGCAAACCTTCTATTTCCTATGGGTTAGGAAGAATGGCACTAGAAAAGTTTGATCCTTATTATCTAAAACTTGTTCACAAGTCGAAGAGAGTATTGACTGGACATCATTACTGGATAAAGACTTGTATGATGTAAGTTTTGACAGAGAAAGTGCCAGTCAATCACTATGGGAATGGTAGTGGAAACATATGTCATAGACATCTTAGTTAGACTAATATGTTCGAACACGACTCGCATCGGTTTCATCACATGGGTTTTCACTCACTGTCAGTCAATGATGAAACTGATAAGTTGTGATAGGTATGCGTGAACCTTAGACCTGAGGAATCAAGTTGAAGATGTATTTGTGACATCAAATCTGTCATTAGAGTAGTTAGATCCAATTCACCCTTTGGTGGGATCGACCTCGAAGGGCGACTTGATGGGCAAGTAGCAGTCTTAACTGATTAGCAAAATGGGATTTATTCTCTAATAAGTGGATGAGCTAAATATCCTATGCAGTCATGAATGAGTGAGGTTAAAAGACTTTGGCCAAAGCATAAAGAGATACTCATGTTAGACATGAAGGTATACTCATAGACCTCGATTCATTATGAGCTAAGCATATGGTCAAGTCCTGTGAGTTTGACTGAACCATGACTCTCACTTGACTGGGATATATGAATAAAGGTTTATACTCGTACGGTATTCACAGCGTAAAAGGTTTGGAATGATCCTGATCATTCGTTCTCAATTGGGGTACGATGTGAGCCACGGGTCTGGCTAGGTGTTACTCACATCCTCTTGGTTTCCTCCCAATTGCTTTTTGAGACGAACCTAAAGAGTCGCGCTTAAAGGAATTGCAAAAGGAAAAATCATGGAATAGACTTGAGAGAATTTTTCAGTATTGAATATCGAAATTAATTAATTAATTAATCATTAGATAATTTTATTCATTAATTAAGTTAATGAATTAATTAATTTCTTAGAGAAAATTGATTATAGAATTAACATAGATTTAATTAGTTATTTAATTAATTTATTTATTGGATAAATAATATTAGTTATTTAATTAATTAAACAAACAAACATGGACTAAAGCCCGAAGGCTTTCTGACACGCTAAAAGCTAACGTGCTTGGTAGCAAGTGCACTAGACGTGTGTAGTAATAAGTGGACAAAAAGTCCGGGTTGTCGAACCACGGGGACTTGAATTCTAGTTTATGATTTTAATGAAAGTAAAGACAATTAAAGTAAAGTAAGAGGAAAACAATTAAGTAAACGAAAGATCAAAGGAGGGAACAAGCTATGAATTAAATCTCACGTATGATAAAATGACTAAGGCACATGCTACAACCAAATCTACTCGTCAATATATATGAACTACTCTTCGAATTATTAGACTCCTATTGCTTTGGTGGAAACTCCTAAATTAACTATTACCCGATGTCTCGGCACATAATAATCCTATGATTAATTGACGGTTCTCTAAATATGTCTATCCGAGAATCTAATCAAAAATCACGCATTAACGTTCTAGAGCTTCCCCGAACGAATCCGGCTAACAACACCCGGGAATCTTTACCTATTTCTAGGGCAATCCCTCATTTGTTTCGGATGATGTGTTAATTCTTTTGCACCCTAATCTATTTTCTCTCGAACAACTAGATTAGGCAAGATAGCAAGCATATGGTGATCAAACACATGATTGGAATAAAAGCATAGAATTAACACACAAAGCAATAGGAGAATTAATACAAAGAGCAACTTCACATATATTGATTCATAAATTTGGCCTTCACATGGCCTTAGTTCTACAATATTAGCCTCTCATCAAAGCCTTAAGAAAATCTAATACAAACATATACATACTCATGGAAATAAACATGTAAATGCAAATAATTAAAACTCCCTCAATTGATTGATGATGGATCTTTGCTCTTGATCTTCAATCCTTAGCTCCTCCCTCTTTGTTCCCCTCCAAAAGTGATGAAGAAATATGGTGATGAATGATGATGAGTGAAAAGTGATGGATCAAATGCCTCTCTCTCCCTCCTCTCCAAGATAATTCGGTCAATTGCCCCCTAGGATCCTTAAGAAGACCACCATCCATCAGCCCCTCATGTGTATGTCCCCCCTAGTGTCCCCTCCACTACTCTTAAAGTGAGTAGTATAAAATTCCCAAAAGTAGATCTAGTAAGAAACATACTTATGACATCCCCCCCATACATGTGATGACCTCTTGGCTTTAAATGTTCCATTCCCCCATCAAATGATGATCTTTTGGCTGAAAGGAATCAAATCTCGGATGTGGGCGCGCCTAGGCGCGGGTTTTACGGCGCTCGGGCGCCCAAATCAGAATGTTGGGAGTATTTGCCTCTGTCTTGCGCAGTAATTGTATTTCCTTCATAACTCTCTCCACAAAACTCCGATTTGGATGATTCAAGTCCTCATTTGAAGCTAACACATAGTTCTACAACTTTGTAGAAGGGAACTTCATCCAATTCGGTCTCTAAACATACGGAAAAAGCGCTCGAACGTGGAAAGTGGTGCTGAAACGGCACCCGGGCGTGGGCAAGATGGCGCCTAGGCGTAGGGGTGCATAGAAATTTGGCCTAAACTTGTTTTATACGTCATTTTTCATCCCGTTCTTTGATTGTATCCATTTAAGACCTGAAATCACTTAATGCACGAATTAAACGCACATGTGGCAAGAATCAAGCGATAAATGAACCTAAGACATAAACGCAAAGGGGCTTAAAAACACGTAAAAATGCCTCTTATCAACACCCCCACACTTATCAATTGCTCGTCCTCGAGCAATAAGAGTTCTAAGATAAGGAAACATCATCAATCAAAGAGAGAAACAAAAAGAAAACTACCTAACTCACTTTCGTGGAGTAAACGGTTGCATTTAGCGAATGCAACAAGCCTTTGAACCTTTGAGTTACCTCAAAGGACGAGTTATAGTCTCGTGAGGGTTTGCAGACGATATACCCACAAAATCGAAAGATTTTCAACCCCGATCACTCAACGTAAATTACAATGATTAATAGCACACAATGGTATGAATTCATCTGTTTAAGCTCATATTACAAATATATACACATCACACATTTGCTCATGTTACGCCTTAACATTGAAAAGATCATCCTAAGGGTGTAGTGTAATAAATCTCAAGTATTATAGTCAAGTGGCATTCTTACCACTTTTCAAACATTAACCCCATATTTATCAACTTTTGATTATTCACATGGTACGAGAATTGAATACAACTTCATAGCCACTTAAAAATTTATCACTTCATTCCACTTTCGGATTTATCTTATGCACTTTCAACTCGAAACATTAGAGGCTAGACCATGTGCAATGTTTGATCCTCTTAGGCTTTCTATGACACCCGTGTAACGAGTTTTAGGCCAATAACTCCTAAACCAGATGGCTTTAGGGTATCAAATGTGGAGACATTCCTAAGGGCTTAATCACTCGAGTGTCGAAGGCCACAAAATCAAACTAGGTCCTTATTCACTTAACACTTACATTGGCTTGAGCTTAGCTCAAATTAGCAAAATAGTACAGTATTCTAGGCATGGTGCTCTTCGCCCCCAGTATCTATTAAGCCTGACTTTTTTTCAGTCATACCAATGTTCAACCTCTTTTTATTATTATTAAGCACACGAAGTTAACGTTCTCAACTCATAACACATGTGAAAATTCTAAGTTGATATTTTCGGGATCAAGCCTTTAAGTGTTTCAAAATGATTGCCCACTCAACTCCTCTACCTTCGATTTAGGTGCATATGTGAATCATCTTAAGGTTAATCTATTCTAGTTAGGATCCCATAAGCAAGGAACGATGTGTATAGCCATTAAAAACCAAATTGATAGAGAAAACATACCATGTATTCAAATTAACCATGCTCAATGCCTCAAGTGAAGGGTTGAAATTCTATCCAAAAAATAAATTAAAATTGCACACATTTCACATGTAGAGGTACAGCACCCCCCAAACTTGACCAAACTTGGACCGAAATATGTAAAACATGAATCAACATGACTATAATGGATCTAGTATACCCCCCACACTTATCATGAACATTGTCCCCAATGTTTGAAAAAGAAAAGGGCAAAGTACACGTCACCATAGGGAAGCTGAAAAGCAAACCCGAGTCCACTTAAGGCAATCAAGTCCACGGATGGCAATCACTGTGTCGATCACTACATAGGTAAACAAATGCTAGACATACAGAGCATCAAACATTGGATAGAATAGAATAAAACAAAACGAGATAAACAAAAAAATGAGAAACATGCATGGAAGGAAAACATCAAGCATCGAAACATCAAACATAAAATATAAAACATCCCAACAAAAGATATCCAAAAAAAAATAAAAAGAAACATGCATGGAAATAAAACAAGATAAGCCTAATCGGTGGTGCCAAAACGGTCAATGTAATCCTCATCCTCGCCGCCTAGATCATCCAAATCAATCAACGGGCTACCCTCATCATTATGAGCCTCATCATTATGAGCTTCATCATCACCTCCGTCAGGAACGAGAGCACCTGACTCGTGCATATCTGCGGGCTGCTGAGGCGGGGGGTGCGGGTAAGGTGGAGGAGCAGAATAATCAAACGGCCCCCAACCGACAAACGCATCATGCTCTACAAAAAGCTGACGGAAATAAGCACAAGTGTCGGACATGACCACCCTCATCTCATCTCGAAACTCCTCCCTCAATTCATCCTTTAATTGTCTAATGGCGGCGGCATCCATAGGTGGAAACTGTGGGGAGCTAGTAGACTGGGATGAAGATGGGCGAGGCCTCTTTGAAGTAGCTGGTGGTGGAGGAGCCTGGGAGTCGTCATCTACCACGGTGAGATAAGAACCAGGAAGCTCAGTACGCTCCAAAGGAAATGTGGGAACCTTAGCCGCCTTGCATAAAGCTGTGATCAGTGACGGGAGAATGATGGGAATCTTCCGAGTGGGACCTTCTCCCTTTTGCTTAGCCAATTCTTTGTTAATCAATGGCCCTAACTCATTCTTCAACTTTCTAAAGTGGTCCGTCAAAGACTTGTGGATTACCCGGGCAAAGTCCACAGCTTTCTTGGACATAATAGCGTAGATGAGGGTGGCCCGTTCCTTGTTTGCCTCTGATCAATTGGTACTCGGCATTAAATTGAATCTGATGAAGTCGAGCCAGAAAGCAGCCTCGGGTAATAGAGCCCTACGGGGGACATGAGCTTCTCCGGGTACCCATTCCCACCCCTCTCGGCCAATAACCTGCAAAATATCCGACAGGCTAACTCGGAGGCGCCCTGAATTGTAAAGAGCGGTGAACTCGCATGTCTGAGGGGTCGGGGTGCCTATGCTCTCCCTAATCTGTCTCAACTCATAATTGACATGTTTGCCCCGGACCAAAAGGGTAGTCCCCAGCCATCCTCGTGTCTCAATCTCATCATAAACCCCGGAGCTGAAGAATTCCAGAACCCAAGGAAGATGAATGGCCTCGGGCTTTTGACAAAAAAACTGTAAGCGATGAAATTGTATCAATTCGTGCACAGAGGGCTGTCCCCGGGTGGTTAAATAGTGCTCCTTAATAAGGGTGCGGGGGGTGCTCAAACTCTGACACATAATTTGGACTTGGGGGTTTTCAAAACGGGTACTATCGGGAGTCTCGGGCTCATTAGAGGAACCCTCACCCACTTTTTTCTTACCCTTTGACGGCCTGTTGGTAGTTCTCGTCATTTGCAACAACAATTATCAACTTCTTAACTACTCAAATCGACCCAAATGCAACCAACCAAATACAACAATCTTCAACGCCCAACACACACCAAAATCAGAGCAACCCACACTTGGCAACAATCCACAAATTCAATTTCAACCCACAAATTGATAATAACCCACGGATTTAGCAACAATAGACCATCCAATTCAACAACATCAACCCCCAATTTTTGATTACAACCCACACTTTCAATTTCAAGCTCTCAAATGCAATAACAACTAAAAATTCAATCAACAATCGGCCAATGCCCCAATTAATCCTATGAATCGGAAATGGGAGAAGGGTAAAGCCAAAACTCACCTTTTATCCCCAAAATTTTCGCACCGAGTCGATGTGAAAGACGAGCCTCTTGTGCAACGAATGATGTTGATGGAAGTGGCGGTGAAATCCGGTGGAAATGGCCGGAAATGTTGAGGAAATCGCCGGAATTCGAGTGGGAGAGGAGTTGTGAAGATTTTGGGGAATTTTGACCGTTTTTGACCCATATATTTGTTAGATTCAGAATCGGGCGCCTAGGCGCGCGATACAACTTACCTCGAGTCCTTTGGGTGGTAATGCCCGCGCCTAGGCGGGCGTTTCTCGGCGCTTGGGCGCCCGTTTCAGAGTCGGGCGCCTAGGCGCCTGATTTCTCGGCGCTTGGGCGCGGGATTCTGAATAGTTTTGTAACGAATTTCATTTCCTATTTCAAAAGGGAAGAGACAAAACACTTAAAACACAAACTAACAAAGATGTAAGGTTAGAAAATAAAGCAACAAACGGAATAATAAGGGAAAAAGAAAAGGAAACGGAAAGAAAACATGGGTTGCCTCCCAAGAAGCGCTAGTTTAGAGTCATTAGCTCGACTGAAAGCGAAGAATCACGAAGGGTCCGCGAGGATGAAGGACTCTTTGTCTCTTGGCCCATCCATCCCTAAGTAAGGTTTTAGACGTTGAGCGTTGACCAAGAAAGTATGTCCTTTATTGTTGTAAGTTCGACGGCGCCGGATGGATAGACCTGGGAAATCAAAAATGGTCCCGACCATCGAGACTTAAGCTTCCCGGGGAAGAGTCGGAGTCGAGAGTTGTATAGCAACACCCGCTCTCCCTTGTGGAATTCCCGGGGGAGAATATGTTTGTCATGCCACATTTTGGTCCGCTCCTTATAGAGTTTTGCGTTCTCATAGGCAAGATGACGCCATTCTTCGAGTTCGTTGAGTTGTAGCAAACGTTGTGTACCTACACTTTGAGAGTCAAAATTTAGAAACTTAATGGCCCAATAAGCACGATGCTCGAGTTCAACGGGCAAGTGACATGTTTTACCAAAAACAAGACGATACGGGGACATGCCAATTGGGGTTTTATAGGCGGTCCGATAAGCCCAAAGAGCATCATCCAATTTAAGGGACCAATCCTTTCTTGATGCATTGACCGTTTTTTCTAAAATACGCTTAATCTCCCTATTCGAGACCTCCACTTGGCCACTAGTTTGTGGGTGGTATGGGGTCGAAATTTTATGCTTCACCCCGTACTTGGTCAATAAAAGTTCAAACTGCCTGTTGCAGAAGTGGGTGCCCCCGTCACTAATGATGGCTCGGGGAGTTCCAAATCGAGTAAAAATATGTTTCTTCAGAAAACGAGTGACAACCCGAGCATCATTAGTAGGCAAGGCCACGGCTTCCACCCATTTGGAGACATAGTCTACCGCAACGAGGATATATTTATTTGAACAAGAACTGGGGAAAGGGCCCATGAAATCCACACCCCATACATCAAACAACTCACACTCTAACATGCTATTTAAGGGCGTTTCATGATGTTTAGAGATGTTCCCCATTCGTTGACAGCGATCACAAGATTTGACATAATGATGTGCATCTTTAACAAGAGTAGGCCAGAAGAAACCTGATTGGAGGATCTTAGCTACCGTTTTGGAAGGCCCAAAATGGCCACCTACCGCCATATCATGACAATGAGATAGGATAGCATGCACGTCCGTTTCGGGTATGCAACGTCGAATTAAACCATCTGCACAAACTTTGAATAAAAAGGGTTCGTCCCAAAGATATTGCTTTACATCAGATAGAAATTTCTTCTTTTGATGAAAAGTGATATCCGGGGGAAGACGGCCCGTGACAATGTAATTGGCAAAGTTAGCATACCAAGGTGAAATTTTTTCAGAAATAGCAAGGAGGTGTTCATCTGGGAATTCCTCACGAATTGGTGTCTCATCTAACGGATCATTCACTAGCTCTAATCGTGAGAGGTGGTCGGCTACTACATTTTCGGTGCCTTTCTTGTCTTTTATCTCTAAATCAAATTCTTGGAGTAACAAAATCCACCTAAGGAGTCTTGGTTTAGCATCTTTCTTGGCAAGCAAATATTTTAAAGCCGAATGATCGGTGTAAACTATCACTTTGTTTAGCACGAGGTAAGAGTGGAATTTATCGAATGCAAAGACTATGGCGAGTAATTCTTTTTCCGTGGTGGCATAATTCAATTGTGCGTCGTTAAGAGTTTTACTAGCATAGTAAATGGTTCGAAATACCTTTTCCTTCCTTTGGCCAAGGACCGCTCCAACCGCGGTGTCACTCGCATCACACATCAATTCGAATGGTAAGCTCCAATCGGGGGATGACATGATAGGGGCGGAAACTAAGCGTTCCTTCAAATCAAGAAAGGCCTGCATACAAGAAGAATTGAAATCAAAAGGTGCATCTTTAACAAGCAAATTAGACAACGGTTTCGCAATTTTAGAGAAATTCAAGATGAATCGCCTATAGAAACCAGCATGCCCGAGAAAACTCCTAACAGCTTTTACCGATGTGGGTGGGGGAAGTTTTTCAATGACCTCAATCTTGGCTTGGTCCACTTCGATCCCTTTTTGAGAGATCTTGTGGCCAAGTACAATCCCCTCTCGGACCATTAAATGGCATTTTTCCCAATTCAAAACAAGGTTGGTTTCTTCACAACGTTTAAGCACAACATTTAGATGAGCAAGACAAATATCAAAAGTTGTTCCGAAAACAGAAAAGTCATCCATAAAAATTTCAAGGAAATCTTCAACCATATCATGAAAAATAGCCATCATGCATCTTTGAAAAGTGGCCGGGGCATTACACAAGCCAAATGGCATCCTTCTATAAGCAAATGTGCCATAAGGACAAGTGAAAGTGGTTTTCTCTTGGTCCTCAGGATCTATGGCAATTTGATTATAGCCGGAGTAACCATCTAGAAAACAATAGAAATCATGCCCGGCTAATCGTTCAAGCATTTGGTCAATAAAGGGGAGGGGGAAATGATCCTTACGTGTGGCATCATTCAACTTACGGTAATCTATACATACACGCCACCCACTAATTATACGAGTTGGGATAAGCTCATTATTCGCATTCTCAATTACCGTTATTCCCCCTTTCTTAGGCACCACTTGGGTAGGGCTCACCCACGCACTATCAGAAATAGGATAGATTATACCTGAGTCGAGCAGTTTAATCACTTCCTTCTTGACTACCTCTTGGATTTGTGGGTTTGATCTCCTTTGGGGTTGGCGTGTAGGCTTGGTGGAGTCCTCCATAAGTATTTTGTGCATACATATCGCTGGACTAATGCCTTTGATGTCCGCAAGTTTCCACCCAAAAGCCCGTTTGTGAGATCTCAACACCGTCATTAATTGCTCTTCTTGTGATCCTGAAAGAGATGAGGAAATGATCAATGGGAGTGTCTCGTCATCGTTCAAGTACACATATTTAAGGTGGGAGGGGAGGGGTTTGAGTTCGAGAGAGGGGGGTTCTTCAATAGATGGGCGAGGTGATCCTGACAATGATCTATCAACTTTGATGAATCCTCCCGAATGAGAGGAAGATTTGTACTCTAAGCTTAGAACCTTTTCCACTAGATCATCTTTCTCCGAGTCCACTTGCATGGATTTCATAAGACTCTGTTCGAGAGAATTTTCAATTGTATTGTCCTGTAAATACTCAACAATCAAATGGTCAAATGTATCAATTCGATAACACGAGTCATGATCAAAAGGATGTTTAAGGACTTTGTAAACATCAAAGGTAACTTTGTCATCGCCCACATTCAAGGTAAGCTTACCATTAGCAATGTCAATTACCGCCTTACCCGTGGCTAGGAATGGTCTCCCTAGGATTAATGGTACTTCCACATCCTCTTCCATGTCGAGTACTACGAAATCAACGGGAAAATAAAACTTGTCGACTTGGACAATAACGTCTTCGATTATCCCCTTGGGCCTCTTGATCGATCGGTCGGCTAGTTGAAGGCTCATTGAGGTCGGCTTGGGATTTCCAAGGCCTAGCTTTTTAAACAGTGAGTATGGAAGAAGATTGATGCTGGCCCCCGAGTCACATAACACCTTCTTGAATGATAAGGATCCAATTGTGCATGGGATTGTGAGACTCCCGGGATCTTGGAGCTTAGTTGGCAATTTATTGAGTAATACGGCGGAGCATTCTTCCGTGAGGCACACCGTCTCATTCTCTTCCCACTTCTGCTTGTTGGAGAGTATGTCCTTGAAGAACTTCACATAATTCGGCATTTGGAGGATGGCGTCAATAAACGGAATATTAATTCTCACTTCCCGAAGGATTGCCAAAATTCGAAGAAAGCTCGGATCCATCTCCTTTTTCTTCTTTTTGTGAGCATTTGGGAAGGGGAGACGAACTTCGATAGGGGGAGAAAGCGTTGGATTAGACGGATGAAAACCTACAGAAGCAGTGGGCGGCGCCTGGGCGCGTGTATCGGCGCCTAGGCGCGGATCTTCTGGCGCCTGGGCGCGTGTATTGGCGCCTGGGCGCGGATCTGCTGGCACAAAAACAGTGGGCGGCGCCTGGGCGCGTGTATCGGCGCCTAGGCGCGGATCTGCTGGCGCCTGGGCGTGCATGTCTGGGCGCTCGGGCGCGGATGTACTGGCAGTGTCATTTTCCAATTGTTTGCCACTTCTCAAGGCTATGGCATTGCATTGGGCCTTCGGGTTCTTTTCCGTGTCGCTTGGGAGAGTCCCCGGGGCTCTACCGTTAACCGCATTAGAAAGTTGCCCTACTTGTGTTCGCAAATCCTTCATCTCCATACACATATCCTTTATCATATTCCGAAGTTCGTTGAAAGATGTATCGGACTTTTTCATGTGAGCATCCAGTTTCTCATCGATTGTGGGAGGTCGCATTTGCACTTGACCTTGACCTTGTCCATTGAAATTGCCTTGCCTCGGGGGTGGGTTATTGAAGGGTGGTCGTGGAGCTTGATAGATCCCCGGTTGTGCGTTCTGTGCGGGGTTGGGCCTTTTTGGAAAATTCTCGGGTATATGAAAGTTCACCCGAGGTTTATTTTGATTCCCCACATAATTAACATTGCCAACCTCCGGTTCCAAGAGTACTACTTCCTCAACTACTTCCTCAATACAAGCAACCTTTTTAGAGGATGAGGCCTCTTCATCGTCGGGGTAAAGCTCGTCTTCTCGGGCCAACTGTTCGACTTTGTCCCATACACTTTGACAATCTAACCCAAGGAGATCTCCTCCCGCACCCGCGTTGAGTCTATGCCGAATACGTGACCTAACCCCATCATAGAAATGGAGTACTTGTTCATTCAACCCAAAATTATGATCGGGACATTTACGGAGCATGCCCTTATATCTAGCCCAAGCCTCGGCTAAAGATTCATTGCTCCTTTGCCTAAACCCTTTTATATTACTCCGTAGCTCATTTATTTTTGAGGGTGGAAAGAATTTATTTAAAAAGGCATCGACCAACTCACTCCATGTTGTAATAGATTGTGGAGGTAAGGATTTGTACCATGTTGTCGCCCTATCCTTCAATGAGAAATGGAAGACTCTTAGACGAATCGCATCAAGATCACGTGGGTGATATTGAATGGTCACAAGAGCCTCATCTATGGTTTCCAAATGAGCGTGTGGTGATTCGTGTGGTTCTCCATAGAAAGGATCTCCTTGCACCATATTAAAAATGTGAGCCGGAATGTGGTAGTTTGGTGTGAAGAAATTAGGCACGACTACGGGCCCCGGAATGGTATGGACCCTAGGTGGTAAGCTACCCCGAACCGACGGGAGTTGTGGAGGAGGTACCGCTTGCATGGCTTGTAGAACACCTTGTAACCACTCCCTAGTTTCCGGTGAGTTCATGTCCGGGAAATTTCCATTTGGGTTTTGGTTGAGATTATTGGCCATTTCTCTTGCTCGCCTACTAGTCCTAAGAACTCGTTCAATTTCGGGCTCCAACTCGTATAGAGGCTTGCTTGAGGAGCGGGTCATGCACCTCAAGAACCTAACAATTAAATACAAGAACAAAATTAGACTAATCACGAAAATAAAAGAAAATCAAGAAATGAACGAAAACTAAGAATTATTAAAAATGTAAACTAAAATAAACAAGTCCCCGGCAACGGCGCCAAAAACTTGACACGCTAAAAGCTAACGTGCTTGGTAGCAAGTGCACTAGACGTGTGTAGTAATAAGTGGACAAAAAGTCCGGGTTGTCGAACCACGGGGACTTGAATTCTAGTTTATGATTTTAATGAAAGTAAAGACAATTAAAGTAAAGTAAGAGGAAAACAATTAAGTAAACGAAAGATCAAAGGAGGGAACAAGCTATGAATTAAATCTCACGTATGATAAAATGACTAAGGCACATGCTACAACCAAATCTACTCGTCAATATATATGAACTACTCTTCGAATTATTAGACTCCTATTGCTTTGGTGGAAACTCCTAAATTAACTATTACCCGATGTCTCGGCACATAATAATCCTATGATTAATTGACGGTTCTCTAAATATGTCTATCCGAGAATCTAATCAAAAATCACGCATTAACGTTCTAGAGCTTCCCCGAACGAATCCGGCTAACAACACCCGGGAATCTTTACCTATTTCTAGGGCAATCCCTCATTTGTTTCGGATGATGTGTTAATTCTTTTGCACCCTAATCTATTTTCTCTCGAACAACTAGATTAGGCAAGATAGCAAGCATATGGTGATCAAACACATGATTGGAATAAAAGCATAGAATTAACACACAAAGCAATAGGAGAATTAATACAAAGAGCAACTTCACATATATTGATTCATAAATTTGGCCTTCACATGGCCTTAGTTCTACAATATTAGCCTCTCATCAAAGCCTTAAGAAAATCTAATACAAACATATACATACTCATGGAAATAAACATGTAAATGCAAATAATTAAAACTCCCTCAATTGATTGATGATGGATCTTTGCTCTTGATCTTCAATCCTTAGCTCCTCCCTCTTTGTTCCCCTCCAAAAGTGATGAAGAAATATGGTGATGAATGATGATGAGTGAAAAGTGATGGATCAAATGCCTCTCTCTCCCTCCTCTCCAAGATAATTCGGTCAATTGCCCCCTAGGATCCTTAAGAAGACCACCATCCATCAGCCCCTCATGTGTATGTCCCCCCTAGTGTCCCCTCCACTACTCTTAAAGTGAGTAGTATAAAATTCCCAAAAGTAGATCTAGTAAGAAACATACTTATGACATCCCCCCATACATGTGATGACCTCTTGGCTTTAATTGTTCCATTCCCCCATCAAATGATGATCTTTTGGCTGAAAGGAATCAAATCTCGGATGTGGGCGCGCCTAGGCGCGGGTTTTACGGCGCTCGGGCGCCCAAATCAGAATGTTGGGAGTATTTGCCTCTGTCTTGCGCAGTAATTGTATTTCCTTCATAACTCTCTCCACAAAACTCCGATTTGGATGATTCAAGTCCTCATTTGAAGCTAACACATAGTTCTACAACTTTGTAGAAGGGAACTTCATCCAATTCGGTCTCTAAACATACGGAAAAAGCGCTCGAACGTGGAAAGTGGTGCTGAAACGGCACCCGGGCGTGGGCAAGATGGCGCCTAGGCGTAGGGGTGCATAGAAATTTGGCCTAAACTTGTTTTATACGTCATTTTTCATCCCGTTCTTTGATTGTATCCATTTAAGACCTGAAATCACTTAATGCACGAATTAAACGCACATGTGGCAAGAATCAAGCGATAAATGAACCTAAGACATAAACGCAAAGGGGCTTAAAAACACGTAAAAATGCCTCTTATCACTTTCTAAAGCCTAAAGTGGGCGTCCACATGAGGGTTAAAGAATATTTCCTAAGTCTCCTACATTAACTTTCTCTCCAAGTCAAGAAGTCTTCCAACTCTCTCTCTCTCTCCCCTAGCCGATTTCAAGGAAAGAAAAGAAGAGGATTTTTCGCTTTGATTTCCGGCATGACAATTTAGAGACAATGATGATTTTACTGTTCAAGAAAGGATCAAGAAAGCTGGTTCAGAATTCAACATATGCGAAGAAAGGTACATGAATTCGAAACACAATTTGAATATGTGAAATCGAGATGAACCACTTGGGCTTTTCAATTTTATCTTCCGCTGCGTTTTTATGCATCATAACCCAACCGTGGAATGATCCATTCATTCGTATTTCATTTGGGCTACGAAGTGGGCCACGTGACTGGCTAGGTGTTACGCACTTTCTTTGGTTTCTTCTCATTGCCAAATGAAACGAGCCTAAAGAGTCGCGCTAAAGAATTGATGAAGAAAATTGAAAAGGATTTTCTATTTTATTTTTGGAGAGATTTAATTTATTGGATAAGTTAAATAATTAATTACTTATTGGATAAGATAATTAATTAAATGGATAAGATTAATTATTAATTAATTTCTTGAAGAAATATATTAATGAATTAATTTATCTAATTAATTTTATTATTTAATTAAGTAATTTATTTATTGGATAAAATAAATTATTAATTGAATAAAGAATTAATTAAACAAAACAAAAGAAATTCCGGGCCCCATATCTTGGACGCCCATTAGGTCAAAGATGGATGATCAAAGTGGTCTCTTTTGTTGTCTTGGTCAATAAGTCATTGAGGTATAAAAGACTTCTCTTGACTTTAACCTAGACATAACTTTGTATCAACTCTCAAAATAACAGAAGAAGAAAAATATCCTTCCCCTCTATACATGCTAGCCGTCGTCCCCTATAGAGAAAGAAGTGGGATTTTTTTCATCATCAATTTGTGCGTGATTATTTAGAGACAACGTGATTCGTTGTTTGGATTAATTTTCAAGAAGCTTTAAGAAATCATGACTTGAAGAATACGAGGATTGATGAATTCAAGAAGTTCATCAATTCGAAGAGTTGAAGAAGAATTGGATTCTCCTACCACCTCACTTCAACGGGTAAGTTGATTTATTCGTTAAAGCGTTTTTGATTCAATTATGTGATTAGAGAAACACTTTGGGTTTTTGTTAAAATTTTTGAAATCCTTCCACTGCGTTTATGAGTTTTTTTGCGAAACCCAACAATCACATGGGTATTTACTCTTTAACTGTCAATTATAAAGTATAATACACGTGTATTTAAAATATAATATATTATTTTTACCCCTAAATTATAATGTATGTATGTATAACTGTAGATATGATACATAATACATCTGGAAATAGTATACCTATGTATGTGTGTGTGTGTGTGTGTATATATATATATTCATGTAGTGTATACGTAACGTATACATGAGTCTAACTTATTTATGTAGTTAAATTATGTATTTTAAACATAATATATACATATCTTACGTTTTATAACATAACAGTACAATGAAATACAAAATAATACAATACAATACAGAAGAAAAACAAAAATGTAATTTAGAAAACATCAAATAACTTCATAAGTGAAAAACCATCTACCCGCCATCAACGTTGAACTCGCTACCAAGTTGTACTGGATTCACCTGTATTTGATGTGCTCGAACATAGGGCGTATTGGGCTATTAAATTGCTTAATTTTGATTTGCAAGATGTAGGCGAGCATAGGTTGTTGCAATTGAATGCGCTCGACGAGTTCCGACAAGAGGCCTATGAAAATGCAAAAATCTACAAGGAACGTACAAAAAGGTGGCATGACAAGCACATTACACCAAGGGAGTTTATCGAGGGGGAAAAGGTTCTTTTATTCAATTCCCAACTCCGACTTTTCCCAGGTAAACTACCCTGTAAATGGTCGGGACCATTCACGGTTACGAAAGTTTACCCCTTTGGTGCGGTTGAAATATCCCACAAGGAAAAGGTTCACGGTTAATGGCCAACACCTGAAACATTATGAAGGAAATGATTATGTGAGGGATCGTGTGCAAGTTACACTCGTTTCTCCACCAAAGTGAATTGCACCCAAGACAAGCTAACAACTTTAAACAAGCACTTTGTGGGAGGCAACCCACGTTTTTCATGTTTTCTTTCATTTCTTTTGAGTTTTAATTCGTTTTCATTTTCTTTAGCTGACTTATTCCATTTTCACATTTCAAGAAATCACATCTTCAAGGCAGTTACACTTTCACGCTCAAATTCTCAAATATTTCGCATTCACGATATTGGAGCGCGGTCCGAAACTTCAGAAACCAAATTTTTTAGAGCACGACAGCACCAGATTGTGGTCCAGACCACGGTACTACAGGACTCAGACTGCGGTCCGGATCGTGGTCCAGAATTTCAGAAGCATGTATGTTTTTTCGTAATTTGGCACTTGACCGCGGTCCTACAAGGGTTGGACCCCGGTCTGCAATTTTAGGGGCTCATTGATTTTTTATCTCAAGCTTATAGACCGCGGTCTGATAAGTGTGAGTTTTACACATTTGAGAGGTTGATAATTGCATGGTTTAGGGTCGATTATGTATGATTTTTACTACTTGTGACTTTGATTTGTGTGTTAAACGAGTTCAGGGTGGAAATCATAACAATTGAGAAACAATGGACGAAAATGCAATATTTCAGTATGTTTAAAGACCGAATTTGAGGACGTTTTCTTCTACAAAGTCTTACATCTGTGTTTTAGCTTCATGTAGGAACTTGAATCACCTAAATCTGAAATCGGGAAAAAATGTTATAAAGGAAACAAGATTTCTGCGCAGAAGACAAAATGAAACTGAATTTGAAGTACGTACTTTAGAATTGTGAAGTACGTACTTGGCTGGTGGCTGTAGCAATTTGGAAAGTTTTAAATACCTAACTCAAGTAGAAGACTTGGGGAAGCCTCTCATATATATACCACCTCTTCCAACAGCAAGAGGGTTCGAAAATTCACTACTTTGAGAGACTTTCGAGCAAGGAGACGAGCCAAGGCAAGGAGAAAGACGATTCTACACCGAGATTATTCATCAATCCATAATAGGGAAATTTTTAGATTTAGTTTATTTCTCTATGAATAATTCTACATCTTTTGTTGTTTTTCGCATTACGATTTTGAACTAATTTCATCAAACTAGGGCCATGTGAAGGCCGGATTATGATTTTATTTATATGATATTGTTCTTCGTATTAATTCTACAATTGCTTTGTGTATTGATTTTGTGCTTAATTACTTGCATATGCTTGATCACCGTATGTTTGTCATATTACCTAACTTAATAGTTTGAAAGAATATAAGTTAGGGTTCAAAAAAATCATCACATAATCCGTAAACAATAAGGAGTTGCCCTTAGAAATAGGTAGAGACTCCCGGATGCAATTAGCCGAATTAATCCGGGAAAATTCTAGAACTTGAATGCATGACTGTTGATTAGATTCTCGGATAGAAATATTTTAGGGAACCATCAATTAATCATAGGGTTATTATTTTCGGGACATCGGGTAGTAATTAATTAAGGTTTTTTCCACCAAAGCAAGAGTAGTCTAATAATTCGAGGAATAATTCGTATATCTAGATAAGTTATTCGGCTGAAGCATGTGCCTTAGTTGTTTTCTCACATAAGAATCTAAATTAATTTGCTAAGTCTCGTTTTCACCTTTTTACTGTCAATTAATCACAATCTTTTAATTTAATTTTAATTGCTTTTAAATCCTTAGTTTTAATAATCTTGTCTCTGTGGGATTGATAACTCGGACTTAAAGTCCACTTTATTACTACACACGACCAGTCCACTTGCTGTTTAATACACGTATGTCCAAAAACTTGACACGAAAGATCCTTACATTTATTAAATAGCAAGTGGACTGGTCGTGTGTAGTAATAAAGTGGACTTTAAGTCCGAGTTATTGATCCCACAGAGACAAGAATATTAAAACTAAGGATTTAAAAGCAATTAAAATTAAATTAAAAGATTGTGATTAATTGATAGTAAAAAGGTGAAAACGAGACTTGGCAAATTAATTGAGATTCTTATGTGAAAAAACAACTAAGGCACATGCTTCATCCAAATTACTTATTTAGATATACGAATTATTCCTCGAATTATTAGACTACTCTTGCTTTGATGGAAAAAACCTTAATTAATTACTACCCGATGTCTCGAAAATAATAATCCTATGATTAATTGATGGTTCCCTAAAATATCTCTATCCAAGAATCTAATCAATAATCATGCATTCAAGTTCTAAAATTTCCCCAGATTAATCCGGCTAACTGCATCCGGGAGTCTCTACCTATTTCTAGGGGCAACTCCTTATTGTTTACGGATTATGTGATGATTTCTTTGAACCCTAACTTAACTATTAAGCTAGGCAATATAACAAACATATGGTGATCAAGCATATGCAAGTAATTAAGCACAAAATCAATACACAAAGCAATTGTAAAATTAATACAAAGAACAATATCACATATATAAAATCATAATTCGGCCTTCACATGGCCCTAGTTTGATGAAATTAGTTCATAATCGTAATGCGAAATACAACAAAAGATATAGAAGTATTCATAGACAAATAAACTAAATCTAAAAATCTCCCTATTACGGATTGATGAATAATCTCGGTGTAGAATCGTCTTTCTCCTTGCCTTGGCTAGTCTCCTTGCTCGAAAGTCTCTCAAAGTAGTGAATTTTCGAACCCTCTTGCTGTTGGAAGAGGTGGTATATATATGAAAGGCCCCCTAAGTCTTCTACTTGAGTTAGGTATTTAAAACTTTCCAAATTGCTACATCTGCCCGCCACATACGTACTTCACAAGCCTCAAGTACGTACTTGCCAAGTACGTACTTCACAGGTCTCAAGTACGTACTTCAAAAGCAGTTTCCTTTTGCCTTCTGCGCAGTAATCTTGTTTCCTTCATAACGTTTTCCTCCAATATCAGATTTAGGTGATTCAAGTTCCCACACGAAGCTAAGACATAGATATAAAACTTTGTAGAAGGACACTTCCTCAAATTCGGTCTCGAAACATAATGAAATATTGCATTTTAGTCCATTATTCCTCTATTGTTATAATTTTCACCCTGAACTCATTTAACACACAAATCAAAGCCACAAGTAGTAAAAATCATACATAATAGACTCTAAACCATGCAATTATCGACCTCTCAAATGTGTAAAACTCACACTTATCACGGTCCAACGTAATACTTCAGCAGCAAAAATCAGATATCTGAAATCGTGGTTTCACTTCTCTCTTTCCACAACTCTCAATCTCCACCCCTTACCCTCGCCCCACTCTCACTCTCCACCCCAAATCCTTCAATTTTTCACCATAAATCTTCTAAATCACCCCTACCCATCATAGTTTTGGCCTTTCCATACCTTTTTCCACCAATTTATTTTCGGTTTTTGGGTGTCTCTACGTGATTTTGGGTTGGGATCTTGCCTTGGCCAATTTTTGGTTTCAATCTTCCCATTTTGGTGCGATTTTGGTCGGTTTCAAGATTCTAGGGGC
Organism: Buddleja alternifolia; assembly: GCA_019426215.1. Classification (NCBI taxonomy): domain Eukaryota; kingdom Viridiplantae; phylum Streptophyta; class Magnoliopsida; order Lamiales; family Scrophulariaceae; genus Buddleja; species Buddleja alternifolia. The sequence continues at coordinate 16,680,602 of CM033403.1, forward strand.
CGATTTGTTCGATTTCTAAGAATGGAGACTGATTTGTGCAAATATTCCACACTCTGGGGGCTTTGTGGTCGATTTTCAGCTTTTAGGGGGTTGTTTGTCCGCTTTTTCCAAATTTCAAGGGGCTATGTGTGCATTTAATAGATTTTAGGGGGTTGTGTATGCAATTTTTAGATTTAGAGGGCTGTTTGGACAAATTTTGACTCTTAAGGGCTGCTTTGGGCATAATTTCAGATTCGTTATCATTTTTTCTGATTTCGGTAAGAACTTTGTCAAGTTTTGCTTACCTCGTCTATCGCAAGCCTTGCCGGCTCATATTTGTATTTGAGATTTCATTGTTATATTATGTTGATTGTTGAGTGTTAATTTATAGTTGTGGTATTCGTTATTGATTGTTGTTGGTTTTGTTGGGAATCGTACCAGTAAAAACGCAGCGGATAAAATAATTCCCAAATTATGAATCAATTCGATTTATTGTTGATTTCTTGACAGTAAAAGGAGATAAACGATTTACCTCTTGAAGCGTGAATCGATTCGTATCGATTTGACGAGAGTAGCAATCCCCGGGAGTCCTACCTCTAGATATCACGTGGAAAAAAAATCTCCAAGAAAGCTCCAATCTCCTCCCCGGCAACAATGGCGGCGGCGGCTAGTTGGAGAAGAGGGAGGAAATTTTTCTTTTCTTTTGCTGTAGGTTTTCTGGCTCAAAGTCAGATTCAGAATAATGACTTGTATATATATATATATATTTTTTTTACACTGACTAACAATATATATATATATATATATATACCAAGTAAACAGAACCCCTAATCCAATAAGTGAGGGGCGGCCAGCTAGGCCTGTATGGAATGGGCTTTCAGGCTTCATTCCATCTTAGCCCATGTGTAATTAATTAAAGCCAAGTCCAATCCAATTGACAATTAATTAATTACTTTAATCCAATTAATTTAATTCAACTTATAAATTAATTTTCAATTAATTTAACTTATGAATTAATTTGATTTAATTAATTAATTTAATCCAATTAAATATCTTTAATTAAATCATGCCATCCATTTTGTTAGTCAATCACATCAAATGTTATTTTAAAAAAATACCCTTAGCTTAGAAAATTATTCATTTTCTTCACATAGCGCGACTCTCTAGGCTCGATTCAATTAGCAATGGGAGGTCTCCAAAGGATAAGGTTGTCACCTAGCCGGCACCGTGGAACCAAATCGTAGCCCAATTGAAAGCGAGATGAATACGTCATCACGAACCTTCATTACGAATACCATATGCGCATAAACTCTTCACCGACTTGACCCGATCAAGTAAGAGCAATGGTACATCAAACTCATAGAACTTGATACTATACTTTGGAATCATAATAATGTGAAGTTACCAAACTACCCTCAGTGACCATCACGAGCTAGTTTATATGCTTTGGCCAAAGACTTATAATTTCAATTACTTATGATCGTACATGCCACATACTCGTTTACTATCGAGATGGTGAATCCCATTTTTTGCAGTTATCTTACAACATCGAATGCACCATTGGACCGTACTTCGAGGTTGACCCCACCTATCAGGTGATACGAGTCTAACTACTTTGATAACATATCCAATACTACAAACATATTGTAAATAACTCCTCAGGTCTAAAGTTCACACATACTATCGCAATCTTAATCCCAATCATTGACTGTCAAAGAGTAAATACTCATGTGATCGGATTAATGCGAGTTGAATTCAAATATGTTAATTCCATTAACTATATTCATGACACCAACTCCCACTATCTAATCAGTGTTCGACTGACACTTCCTTGTCAAAGTAGGTGTAATACGAGTCGAATTTTAACGCCCAATTAAAATCCCTTAACTCGCAAACTCCTTTTTAAGAGATTAAGTACTTGACTATTCCATTGCGTCCTCTCAACCATAAGAGGTGGAAAGTCTATCTTCAAATCTCATGGACTTCTTTGTTCAATACATTTAAATGAGATTTACATGAACAAAACCCAATGCCTTAAATAATATACTAGTTCATACAATATAACTAAAATGCCCTTCTCAATCTAATTCCTTCATTGGCATTGAGAGCATATACCTAACAATCTCCCACTTGCACTCAACGCCAATCGCTATGGTATCTTGTGCCCATTTTCCCAAGATGTCGCTCTAGCACCGCCTGTGATAATGGCTTAGTGAGTGGGCCAGCCGTGTTGTGCGCTGAGGCTATTTTCTGTACGACAACCATGCCTCGACAACAGTATTTCCACGCTAAGAATCATTTGAAGTTTGACCATAAATTTCTTAATCCAAACAACTTGTTTGGCAGCCTTCATGTATTCAACCTCGAATGTGGAATCGGCAATTGTGCTTTGCTTGGAATCCTTCCAAGACACTGCTCCACCATTCATAATGAATACAGAACCCGAAAGTGGATTTTTCAGTTATCAACATCAGATTGAAAATCTGAATCTATGTAACTATTCACTTTCATTTCTCCATGTTCTTAGTCCTTCAAAAGTATTTTAGGATGCACCCCAGTGCATTCCAATGCTCCTTACCCAGGTTAGCTTGAAACCTCAACACCATGCTTTTTAAGCAAGGTCCGGTCTCTTGCCTAACACTGGATACATGAGACTCCCAATAGTATAGGTATAGGGTATGCCACTCATCTCTCTTCAATTTTTGTAGGTTTGAGGACTTATAGATTTAGAGAGATGAACTTCATGTATCATGAGCAAAATCCCTTTCTTAGAGTTGTCCTTCCTATAACCATTTAGGACCTTTTCCTAAGTACAGGGCTTGGGAGATTCCTATTGTTCCATTTACTCTATCCCTGTAGATGCAAATCCTCAAGGATATATAGGTAGTTCTTCCCGAGTCTTTCATGAAGAATGTGTTTGAAATTCATGTCTTTGACCATAGTCAATGAGACTATGCCATTCCCTATAAGTAGAATGCCATCTACATATAGCACCAAGAATGTCATCTTGCTCCCACTGACCTTCTTGTAGACACTTGGTCATCTTCATTCTTGATGAAGCTAAAGTTCCAAAACTTCTTCATCGAATCGAAGATTCCAACTGCACAAGGATTGTCTAAGTCCATAAATGGATTTATTCAGTTTGCATACCTTATGAGAATCTACGTTAGATATGAAACACTTGGGCTAGTTTAATATAGACGTCCTCCTTGAGGAGTTCATTTAAGAATGCGATTTCTCACATCCATTTGCTAGATTTCATAGTGTAGGTTTGCAGCTATGGCTAGCAGAATTCTAATGGATTTAATCATGACTACTGGTGAAAAGATTTCCTCATAGTCAATGCCCTTCTTTTGACTACATCTTTTCGCTATAGTTGGCCTTGCCACCCGGACCGATTCTTCTCTTATAGCTCTATTCACGCCCGATTGGCCTGATGCCTTTGGACAGATTGGTAAGAGTCCAGAATTGGTCTAAATGCATGAGATCCATTTTTGCTTTCACAATTTCCAGCCATTTTGCAGAACCAATGCCCGTCGCTGCTTAGTTGTAGTCAGAGGGATCACATTTAACCATATCTCTCAAGCGGCTGAGATACTCTGCTAGATCATTGCTACGGCGGCTATGTCATGTTAGGTTCAGTTTAGGTTTCATGAACATATGTCTCCTAAAGAGTATCATTTTGTTCTCCAAGAACAATTCTTTTTCCTGCTATTCTTTCTCTGATGAAGGTTCTTATGCCACATTGATTCTTTGATCACCATGCAGGTAAAAGAGGTATCCCATGATTACCAACGAAGCCTTCTTTTAAGGATCTATACTCGAGTCTCTTTGCCTTTGTCTTCTGATAAGAGGTGTTTTTACGTGTTTTTAAGACCGTAATTCTTATGATTTGGATTCACTTATTGCTTAAATCATGTCACATTTGCATTTAATAGGTGTGTTAAGTGAATACAGGTAATAAATGAGAATACATGAAGAAATGGGAAGAAAAACGATGTACAAAACAAGTTCAAGCATGTTTTTCAACACCTAGGCGGTTTATGCATCTCCTACCACATTCGAGCGATAATTCCGTACATTTCGAGACCGACTTAGACAAAGTTTCCTTCTACAAAGTTTTAGATGAATGTCTTAGCTTCAAATGGGAACTTGAAACATCCAAATCGGAGGTCTATAGAGATAATTGTGAAGGAAATACGATTGCTGCACCGAACAGAGAAGTACATGTGCCAGGATACGCCCCAACGCCCTCCTAGTCATGCCTAGGCATGGATAGTCCGAATGTTACTCCTTTTTCAGCCTAAATTCCAGCATTATATGATGAGTAAGAATCACTTTTGGCCATAATTCATCACATGTGTTGAGGGGTTGTCATAAGTGTGTTTCTTGGTAGATTTACTTTATGGGCGCCAAATCAGAAACAACCTCCATGTTGAAACGTAATTTAGGTATACTTAGAGACCGAATTGGACAAAATGTCCTTCTGCAAAGTTGTAGATCTACGTTTTATCTAAACATGGGGACTTGAATCATCCAATTTGGAGATCTGTGGAGACGTTTATGAGGACAATACTAAGACTGCGCTGGAAAGCAAGAAAATGGCAGCATGCATGTGTTTTGTTGAAGTTTTCACATGGTTAGGCTTGGTGGAATTCTTAATGGCCGAAAGTTCAACATTTTTTATCTGGTTGGAATCTTAAAAGCCAAACTTTAAGCATCACCTTAGGTGGAATTCTCATTGGGGAACTTTAATGGGAATTCTTAATGCATACTTTAGTGGAATTTTTGGCTATAAAAGGAGGGGGAACCCATACTCTTCATCATTCACTATCAATTTCAGATTCTTGGAGGAGAGGAGGAGGAGGAATCAGTCCTCAAGCTTCATTCATCACCATTCTTCATCATTCTAAGAGGAGAAAGCTAGGAATTGAAGCTCCAATCAAGGGGCCATCATCTATCACATTAGAGGGAGTTTTTATAGCCTTTTCATTTCATTCATGTCTATGAACATGTGTATTTATTCATTATTGTTTTTCATAATATCTATCATGAACTAAATTCATAAGACTAAGGCCATGTAAGGTCAAATTGTGATATATGCTTATAATAGATGATTGTTGAGGTTATACTTATATTGTTATGTGATGTGAATTGTGTTTTTGTCTATCTTGCATATACTTGATCACTATATGTTAGAATCTTATGCCTAGGTTAATATTTCGGGAGAAAATTGACTTAGGGTGCAAGAAATTCACATCATGACCCGCAACTAATGAGGAATTGCCCTAGACATAGGTAAAGATTCCCGGGTGAAGTTGTTCGATTCTAATCGAGTGAACTCTAGTACGTTAATGCATGTTTAGTGGTTAGATTTCCGGATAGGAATATTTGGGAAATCACGATCTAAGCATAGGAGTTTATACGCGAGACATCGGTTATTCTCTACCCTCGGAGCTCTCACCATAACAATATAAGAGTAATTCTACAACAAGAGACTTTATAAGTATATTTGATCAATTTGGACCTAGCATGTGCCTTAGTCTCCCTTTATAATTGGTTTTAAATCACTTGTGCAACCTTGTTCTTATCTTACGCGTTTCACACTCATTTTACCTTTATTGTATTGATCTTTGTTGTTATAAAATCGTAAACTAGAATTCAAGTCCTTGTGGTTCGACAATCCGGACTTCTCGTCCACTTTTATTACTACACACGACTAGTGCACTTGCTATTATAGCACGTTAGCTTTTAGCGTGTCAAGTTTTTGGCGCCGTTGCCGGGGACTTGTTCATTTTAGTTTTTGATTTTTCGTTTAAATTTTCATAATTTTTAGTTCTTCGTTTATTTTTAACCTTTCTTTTATTTTATTATTCTAATTTTGTTTTTTGTGTTTAATTGTTAGGTGTAATTTGTGGTGCATGACCCGCTCTTCTAACGAGCCTCTATACAATTTTGAGCCGGAGATAGAGCGTGTTCTTCGATCTAGTAGACGCGCTCGAGAAATGGCCGACAATCTCAATCCAAATGGGAATTTTCCCGACATAAATCTCCCGGAAAACAGGGAATGGTTGCAAAATCTATTCCAATCAAAGACTTCCATCGGTCCGGGAAAGTCTACCTCCAAGGGTCCACACCATACCGGGGCCCGTAGTCTTTCCAAATTTCTATACACCAAATTATCACATTCCGTCACACATCTTTAGCATGGTGCAAAGCGAACCCTTCTATGGAGAGACCCATGAATCACCTCATGAGCATTTGGAGACTTTAGACGACACTCTCATGACTACTCAATTTCATCCATGGGATCTTAATGCAATTCGTCTAAGAGTCTTCCACTTCTCATTAAAGGAAAGGGCGACCATGTGGTACAAGTCTCTACCACCCCAATCCATCACAACATGGGGACAATTGGTTGATGCCTTTTTGAGCAAATTCTTTCCACCCTCCAAAATCAACGAGCTAAGGAGCAATATTAAAGAGTTTAAGCAAGGGAATCATGAGTCCTTGGCCGAGGCATGGGCTAGATATAAAAACATACTCCGAAAATGCCCGGATCACAACCTAAAGTTGAGCGAGCAAGTACTACGATTCCATGATGGAGTCCGATCGCGCATCCGAAATAGGCTCAATGCCGGCGCCGGTGGTGATCTCATTGGGCTCGATTGCCAAAGTGTGTGGGACAAGATTGAGCAATTAGCCCGGGAAGATGAGCTCTATCCCGATGATGAAGAGATCACACCCACTAAAAAAATTGCTCGTGTTCAAGAGTTGGAAAAAGAAGTCATTTTGGAAACAATGGTTGGCAATGTAAACTATGTTGGAAATGCCAATCAACCTCAATTGAACTTCCATGTGCCCGAAAATTTTCCAAGGAGGCCCAATCCGGCACAAAACGCCCATATCAATATCTATCAAGCACCAAGGCCTCCATTCATCAACAATCAAGCTCAAAGGCAAGGTAATCCTCATGTACAAAGGCAGGTTAGGCCTCCTACAACCGATGAACGTCTTGATGAGGAAATAAAGAAATCGGATTCAGCAATCAACGAACTCCGTACTATGATGAAGGATTTAATGATGGATATGAAGGATTTGAAGACACAAATGGGTCAAATGGCAAAGACAATCAGCGAGAGAGCCCCGAGAACTTTACCAAGTGACACGGAAAAGAACCCGAAAGAGCAATGCTATGCAATTACCTTGAGAAGTGGCGAACAGGTAAAAGGTGATAATGTTCGCACTGATGCGCCCGAGCGCCCATCCATCCATGCCCAGGTGCCCTTGTCGCTGCGCCAAGGTGCCGATTGTCACGCCCAAGTGCCACATTCTGTATCCTCCATAGCTAGCCCTTCAACTCCAACGCATCATCCCATCGAGGTTCGTCTTCCATTTCCAAATGCACAAAAAACGAAAAAGAAGGATATGGATCCGATTTTCCGTAGGATTGTGGCGACTCTTTGTGAGGACCTGGGGAGGCTCACCATTCCGTGCACCATTGGCCCTCTTACTTTTGAAAAGGTTATTTGCGATACGGGAGCAAGTATCAATCTCCTCCCGTATTCTCTCTTCAAGAAGTTGGGCCTTGGAAATTCCAAACCGACATCAATGAGCCTCCAACTCGCCGATGGATCAATTAAAAGACCAAAGGGGATAATAGAAGATGTTATTGTACAAGTTGACAAATTCTTTTTCCGGGTTGACTTTGTGGTCCTTGATATGGAGGAAGATGTTGAGATGCCCTTGATTCTAGGAAGACCTTTCCTAGTCACTAGCAATGCCAAGATCGACATGGGAAAAGGTAAGTTATCATTGAGGGTAGGAGATGTAAAAGTGATATTTGATGCTTCAAATAACAGGAAACCATCTATGGATGATCTTACTTGTTCCAATATCGATGTTATTAACCCTTCTCTTGATGAGAAATGTGCAAATGGCAAGGCTAAGGGCACACTCGAGTTGGAGGATGAGATTCCCTATGATAAACATAACAAAGCGGGAAAAGAAGATTTATGCATGAAATACATTCCACCCCATCGCCGTGCTCGTAAGATTGAAAAGACTCATCCAATACAAAGGGCTTATTGCAAAATCCCGCAATATGAGTGGAAGCAAGTAGAACATGGAGCTAAAAGGAGGCATGACAAGGATTTGGTCGTGTTAAATGGACCACCTATTTGAACCTCAAAGAGCACAAAGTCGAGCTACCGACTCTAAACTAGCGCTTCTTGGGAGGCAACCCAAGTTTGTAAGTTTGTTTTTTTTTTTTTTGATTTTGTTTTTGTTTTGTTTAGTTTGTTTCTTTATGTTGTGTTCAAACATGCACTTTTGGCATGTATGTTTTCTTATGCTTGATGGTTTGAAAAGTTGAAGTGTTAGATATGATGCAAATTTGGACCATGCTCAGTTTACTCGAGAGGAGGAGAAGCTATAGGCTTATGTATTGGAAGTTTAAGGATGTTTTTCAACATCCTTGGTTGTAAGTGTTCTTTTACCTTTGTGTATGCATATTGTAACAACATTGGGGACAATGTTGGATTTAAGTTTGGGGGTAGAAGAGTATCTATTTTGAATATTGAAAATGCAATCCTAATTTTTAACTTGAATTTGGGGAAAGTTTGTTTGATATCATGTTTATATGCTTCTTTGTTGAGAAAATCAAGCATGAAAAATTTTTAGTCCTTCCAATTGATGCATTGAAATTGATTGACTTGGAAAAATGGCATGAATTCTTGAAATAATCTGAATTTAATGGAATATATATATCTTTGAAATTGCTCGTGGAGACCTTAGACTAGAATTGATTCTTTAGATGATTCACAATGCACTTAAATCGAAGGTAGAGGAGTTGAGAGGATAACCATCTTGAGATACTTAAGGAATTATTCCCAGAAATATTAACTTAGATTTCTCATAAAATTATAAGTTGAGTAGTAATTTTATATGCTAACAATGAATTGAAAAGGTTGAATTTTGGTATGACCAAAAGTGGTCAGGCTAATACGTACCGGAGGTGAAAAGTTTCATACCTATATACTGTACTATTATGCTAATTTGAGCTATGCTTAAGCCAAAAGAAGTGAATTGTTTAAAAGATCTAGTTTTATTTCGTGGCCTTTGATACTCGAGTGATTAAATCCTTAGGAGTGTCTCTACACTTAATGCCCCAAAACTATCTAGTTTGGGAGTCATTGGTCTAAAGCTTGCTACATGGGTGTCATAGAAAGCCTAATGGAATAAAACATTGCACATGATCTAGCCTTAATGAAGTTTCAATGGAAATTTCATATGAATTGAAAGTTAAATGTTTGAGATAATGAAATTTAAATGGCTATGAGATTTTCTATAATTCTTGTGCTTTGCGTTTGATCGAAAGTTGATAGATATGGGATTAATGTCCAAAATTTGGTAAGGATGCCTCTCGACTATAATACCTTAGATTTATTTTTCACTACACCCTAGAGAGTCTTTTCAAGTATTGGTGTCACATGAGCAAAAGTAGTTGATATGTATATATATATTTGTGAACTTTAAAAGGTTGATTTTATGCCATTCATTCTTGTTGATCATATTGAGATGTGTTGATTCGGTTGGGATTGAAAATTTGCTAGATTTTGTGGGTATATCTTATGCAGACCCTCACGAGAATATAACTCGTCCTTTGAGGTAACTCAAAGGTTTAAAGGCTTGTTGCACCCGCTAAGTGCAATCGTTTACTCCACGAAAGTGAGTTAGTTAGTTGTTTTGTTTTCTCCCATTGAATGATGTTGGTCTTGCCTTATAGCTCTTATTGCTCGAGGTCGAGCAATTGATAAGTTTGGGGGTGTTGATAAGAGGTGTTTTTACGTGTTTTTAAGACCGTAATTCTTATGATTTGGATTCACTTATTTCTTAAATCATGTCACATTTGCATTTAATAGGTGTGTTAAGTGAATACAGGTAATAAATGAGAATACATGAAGAAAAGGGAAGAAAAACGATGTACAAAACAAGTTCAAGCATGTTTTTCAACACCTAGGCGGTTTATGCATCTCCTACCACATTCGAGCGATAATTCCGTACATTTCGAGACCGACTTAGACAAAGTTTCCTTCTACAAAGTTTTAGATGAATGTCTTAGCTTCAAATGGGAACTTAAAACATCCAAATCGGAGGTCTATAGAGATAATTGTGAAGGAAATACGATTGCTGCGCCGAACAGAGAAGTACATGTGCCAGGATACGCCCCAACGCCCTCCTAGTCATGCCTAGGCATGGATAGTCTGAATGTTACTCCTTTTTCAGCCTAAATTCCAGCATTATATGATGAGTAAGAATCACTTTTGGCCATAATTCATCACATGTGTTGAGGGGTTGTCATAAGTGTGTTTCTTGGTAGATTTACTTTATGGGCGCCAAATCAGAAACAACCTCCATGTTGAAACGTAATTTAGGTATACTTAGAGACCGAATTGGACAAAATGTCCTTCTGCAAAGTTGTAGATCTACATTTTATCTAAACATGGGGACTTGAATCATCCAATTTGGAGATCTGTGGAGACATGTATGAGGAAAATACTAAGACTGCGCTGGAAAGCAAGAAAATGGCAGCATGCATGTGTTTTGTTGAAGTTTTCACATGGTTAGGCTTGGTGGAATTCTTAATGGCCGAAAGTTCAACATTTTTTATCTGGTTGGAATCTTAAAAGCCAAACTTTAAGCATCACCTTAGGTGGAATTCTCATTGGGGAACTTTAATGGGAATTCTTAATGCATACTTTAGTGGAATTTTTGGCTATAAAAGGAGGGGGAACCCATACTCTTCATCATTCACTATCAATTTCAGATTCTTGGAGGAGAGGAGGAGGAGGAATCAGTCCTCAAGCTTCATTCATCACCATTCTTCATCATTCTAAGAGGAGAAAGCTAGGAATTGAAGCTCCAATCAAGGGGCCATCATCTATCACATTAGAGGGAGTTTTTATAGCCTTTTCATTTCATTCATGTCTATGAACATGTGTATTTATTCATTATTGTTTTTCATAATATCTATCATGAACTAAATTCATAAGACTAAGGCCATGTAAGGTCAAATTGTGATATATGCTTATAATAGATGATTGTTGAGGTTATACTTATATTGTTATGTGATGTGAATTGTGTTTTTGTCTATCTTGCATATACTTGATCACTATATGTTAGAATCTTATGCCTAGGTTAATATTTCGGGAGAAAATTGACTTAGGGTGCAAGAAATTCACATCATGACCCGCAACTAATGAGGAATTGCCCTAGACATAGGTAAAGATTCCCGGGTGAAGTTGTTCGATTCTAATCGAGTGAACTCTAGTACGTTAATGCATGTTTAGTGGTTAGATTTCCGGATAGGAATATTTGGGAAATCACGATCTAAGCATAGGAGTTTATACGCGAGACATCGGTTATTCTCTACCCTCGGAGCTCTCACCATAACAATATAAGAGTAATTCTACAACAAGAGACTTTATAAGTATATTTGATCAATTTGGACCTAGCATGTGCCTTAGTCTCCCTTTATAATTGGTTTTAAATCACTTGTGCAACCTTGTTCTTATCTTACGCGTTTCACACTCATTTTACCTTTATTGTATTGATCTTTGTTGTTATAAAATCGTAAACTAGAATTCAAGTCCTTGTGGTTCGACAATCCGGACTTCTCGTCCACTTTTATTACTACACACGACTAGTGCATTTGCTATTATAGCACGTTAGCTTTTAGCGTGTCATCTTCTTTACATGCGCGAAGCAACCCTACATCGTTATGTATTTGAGACTAGGTTTCCTACAACACCATATCTCATATGGTGTCTTCGGAACAGATTTCGAGGGACATGTGTTCAGAATAAGTGCAGCTGTAAGTAGTGCATGATCCCACACTGAGATGCGTAGCTGAATATGAAACGTGTTGGTGGTCCTAAGTGGCATACGAAAGGGTCTAGAAGAGGGGAATGAGGAGGGGTTGAATAGACCCTTTAGTCTTTTTCAACTTTAAAAATTTCGTATCACTTTTTAAGATTTTGAACTCTTAGTAAGCAAAGCGCTAGGTCAGGCGCTAAAGATAAGATAACTTAGACTTAGTGATTTAGGTAGTTACCAAAGTAAGGTAATGTTTCAATCTCTTAATCAGGGTTAGCACAACGGAAATGATTTTTAAGCTTAGTGTTCTCTTTAACCAAATAGTCGCTTAATCGTTTTAAAAAATAAAGTAAAGCAATAAAACAGTAAATAACACAAGATATGTAAGGTTCACTGGGTGATGTAATCCCAGCTATGTCCTTCCTCTCCTTTACACTGGGAGAAATTCCACTAATTTGATTATCGAAGGATCACACAGAGGCTTCTACAAAATAGAGGAAAGGGAAAACAATCTTGAGATCCTTGATCACACAGACTTCAGCTCCAATGAAGATCTTCTTCAATAAGCTTCTCTCACATAGAAATGTTGCTTGTAGATCAACAACTTTCTCACTCAGATGAAAGAGGTTAAGGGTTTTTGTCACGGGTTTGTTTGATTTTAGAAAGTTCAAAAAAGTTGGGATATCTCAATAAGAGTGTAGGGTTCTTCTATGAAGATGTTTGAGATATCGGTAACAGTCTTGGGAATGTATATGAAAAACTTGAAGTATTTTGTCTATGGAGTTTATAAGCTTTTCTTAAGAATATTTTCAGCAAAGTTTAGACCTTTTTTTGTGCATGTACGTGTATATTTAGGGTTTGCTGAAGGGTACTATTTATAGAGATTTCTTGGGATTTGTCCATTGGACACATGCAGGTGCGTGTCTCTCACGCAGCGCGTAAACAGTCCCTTTTCCCTGAATTTCTGCTGTTAACGATCGGACATAAGCAGACTTTGAACTCTGAATTCTGACAGTCTAGTCAAAAGGTGTCTTGTCCACAAGTCATAATGCCTTATCATATTTAATGCACTTATCAGGCATTTAATGCATTTTGAATTTATTTCACATTGGAAATCAATGTCCGTTGATGATTGCATTTAAGTCGTTCATGACTTAAGGATTTATTCCAGGTGAATCTAATCCTTGATCGCTCGAGTAATTTGAGCACTTGATTCATTATTCCTGAAAAAATCCTTTAGCGTTTGACAGACGCTTAAGACAAATCTTCATCTTTACTTGACTTCAGACGCTGATCTTCAACTTCATTTCTGACAAACTCACCTATAATTCTATCAGCGACTCGGTATCTAATACTTAGTCTAAAATTTATAAAGATAAAAATTACAAGCCTAACAAAATAATAAACTTTCAAACGCTTATACAGATGTTTTATGAAAGCATAAACTTACATTCTTTTGGGGTCTAACATAAAATCCTATTATTGTCATCATCAAAACATTTAACATTAAATTTCCTAACAATTTCCCCCTTTTTGATGATGTCAAGACCTTAACTCTTTTATAGTTTAAGAGTTTTGAAGAAAAGCCAAAAGATATAAGTTAGCGTTAGAAAGTTAGTTGAGTTAGCTAAATTAAATTAGCTTCAACAAGATGTTTCAGCGTTTAATCATTCATTCATATGATAAATTGAAACATACATGATTACACTGAAAAAGTAAAGCAACAAAAGATACAAGAGAATAAAGAAAGATAAGTAATCATCTTCTTTGTCGCTTTTTGGACATCTCTTCCTAGAAGATCTCATTCGCTAGATCTAAGAGAACTCGGTCAATGTCTATCATTGTTGTATGATAGACCTCGTTGTAGTCCTCACGTCTTTCTTTAGCACTTTGGTTGAGCTCTAACAAACTTTCCACCCAATCTCTTGGAGGAATTCCAAGCGTCCGGATAAGATCATGGTAGAGATCTTGGACTCGATCATTGGAAGGCTTCCAGTTAAGAGGTCTTCGCAAGGGTTCGGCGTAAGGATGAAAACCCATGGCTTCAAGAAATTCAACATCCACATCGGGAAGCCTATGTTTGCCTCTGAAGTATCTTGGCTTTCGCTTCTTTTTTAGCATCTTTTTCAAGCTCGCAATCTCTTCAAACATGGAGCGCCAATTTTTGTTGTCGGTTTTGGACATTGGCTCAGAGGCTTTTCCTTTGGCTGTCTGATCTTTTGGATTTTCTTTTTTTTCCCCCTTCTTGACTTCATCAAGGGAAGATCTCAGCTCAGCAATATCTCGCCTAAGTAATCTTACTTCATCAACCAGGAGAGCGACTTGTTCAGCGATACTTTGACTCACAGAATTGGAAGTATTATGTCTTTCAGTATCCGCTGAACCGTTCTGAGTTAGAGAGCGATTCAACTCTTCAGATAGGCCAGTGATTAAAGGGACCATGCGATCTAGTACTGGTGCAGTTACTCTTGGTGGTAGCGTTTGATATATCAAAACTTCTTGTATAGGAGGCAAGCCTGATGTGCATCTCATCATTGGCTATCATCTTTGAGCAGGAACTCTCAATGTGGAGCGAGTTCCTAACTGCTTTTCTAAAGTCCTTTGCTTTTGGATCACTATCTGAATCTGAGTCTGAGGAAGAAGGAGGACGCTCAGGGAATGGAATGAGTCCATATGAGCTTGAAACTACTGTCTTTCCCTTGGATTTATCTCTGATGAAAGGTTCCTCTAAATCTTCAACAATTTTGTCCTGTATTTCCTGAATCGTTAAATCGAAAGATTGAGTTGCAGCCTCAATCTACGCAACTTCATCAACAAGTGGCGTATCAACTACTGGAACGCTGGGGGCTTCTGCCATTTGAATATCAGCGTCTATAATCTGAGCATTCTCAATAGTAGGATCCTACTCCACTTCTAACTCTGTGATTTTCCATAGAAACTTGTCTTTTAACAGGGATGACCCAGATTGGACCAATCGCTTCCAGAACATGCCTTGGATTCTGGTAGAAAGTTCTCAGAATGAAAAACAAAGCATCTTCGCGCTCCTCAGAAATAAACGCTAGATCAGCATCTTCTGGGATCTCTACTCCAGATGTGTACAAATTCATGAAGTCCATCAACAAAGGCATCAGTGCATGAGCTAGCGCCTGATCCACTAGCCGAATAAGAGAAAACACTCGAATGTTCTGTTCACAAAATAAGACAAGATGAAGATTGTAACCACAGAAGTCACTAAAATCAAAGATATGGTTGAAAGTGATATCCAGCGATTGAGCATTCTCAACAATCACTCTTATATCTCTTTGAAACTTTGGATGGTCATCTATCAAGTGCATATGCGCTTTGCTAGGGTTCAGAAGGGCATCACGCTTGCTGGTGGAAGTGTCTTCATTCAGATCAAGTTGAATACACTGAGCAAAATTCTGTTGTGGATGAAATACGTAGTGTTCTCCCTGACTGATCTGAGTAAGCTGATGACGAATAAAACTTTCCATGCCTCTTCTGAAATATGGCAATACATTCACTGGTCCCACTAGCGATTCGCGCCTTTGCAGCAAAAATAAGGCATATCCTAGACGTCGGTACTCGATTCCAAAATTGAAGAGAAAGGGATACTTGATCATTTCCTCAATTGTATAGAAGTGAAGTACAAAATCCTCAGCCCACCTGGATGTGTCCAATGTCCAGCGTCTTTCAAGTTTCTCAACCAACTCTTTATCTTTCTTGGCCTCGAGTAGTTTCTTGAATCTTTCTTTCTCAACTTCAAAGCTATTGGCCCAAACTATGGCGAGGAATTCTCGGGCTTCATCTTCAACCCAGAAATTGATTGGATTGGGTTGTTCTTGGAACATTGCATCCATTCCTTTCCATAAGCGCAAGGGCTTTGGTGAAGACTTGTTAGCGGCTGAATGGACGACCTTTGGCAGGGCAGGATAACCCATTTGATTCAACTGTTCTTCATCGGGGTTCTTCTCCCAATCACCCATGTGAGGTTTCTCGATTTGAACGTGAGTGCGACAGAACGGATAGTTGCATTCAAAATTGCGGCCGACTTCCTGAAAGCGTTTGCTTTCAAAATCTGCCAAATCTTTGAGAGAAGTCTCAAGATACTCAAGGCGAGCCATGATCTCTTTTTTGGACTTGAGGCCAATCGTGGCAAGTTTCTCAAAAATAATTAACTTTTGAGCGTCTGAGAGCACAGGATTGTGGAGAGTTGTCTGAAATTTAAGCTCCATATCAATCAACTGCCTAAGGGTCTTTTCTCTCCAGGCATAGTAGAACTCAAGATCTTCATCATGGCCTCTTGGAAAGAAATTAACCGCTAGAGGAGGAGGAACAGTTGGTGTGGGGACAATCGGGGCCACTTCTATCGACCGCTCAGCATCCAAAGTCGCTTCTGTTACTGGAGCGATCTCAGCGTCTAGAAGGACTGTTTCTACTTCTTTCGCGATTTCCACCACTGTTGATAAATCAACATCCAACTCTATGGCCACCTCTAGAGGAGGAGGTGCATCAACGTCTGGTACACTTTGAGCTGACACATGCAAGCGTTTGAGAAACAAAGAAAATTTCTACTAAGTAGAGATTTGAGATATAAAATACAGAAACACTTACCCTGAGGACTATCTTCAACTATAACAGTCGCTTGATCTGTAGAAACATTTGTTTCCATAGCCTCAAGCTCCGGAACTTCTTCAACATCATCTTGAATGGGTAAAGAAGTGAGGGGATCAGCATGAATTAGAATATTGCACGCATCCAATGTATTCAAAACATACTGAATGTTATATTCCCTATGAGCTGAAAGAAATTTTATCCTAGCGTTAAAAAAGAAAACAACAAGGAAAGGATAATGTACATTCCTTAGCACAAGTACTTACCTTGATCGCTAGCCAAATCCCACAAAAGAGGAATAGCGTCAGGCTTTGTAATAGGTTCAAAAGGGGAGGGAAGAGGGGCACCTGCGGGTTCCTCAAGCACTGGTTCTACGGGAGCGCTTGTTGATCCCTTAGGAGTAGACCACGACGTGCGCTTTTGGGCAAGCGGCACTTCCACTTCTTCTGCTTCTTCTTCTGTCTCTAGAGAAATAGTAGTCGCTGGAGGAGGAGAAGGGGTTTTCGGAGGAGGGGAGGGAGACTTTTTCTTCTTCTTAGTCTCCTTTTTTTGTTTCTTCGCTGGCTTGGAGGGCTCAGCGATCTTCAACGTAGTCTTTCTCTTTGGTCGCTTGACCACAACTTCTTCTGGATCATTTGTTGAAGAAGTCGCTCTATCCTCATCATCACCACGAACTTTGCCTTTAGCAAGGCCTTTAGCTAGGAGTCGCTTATGCTCCTCTTTGGAAACAGCTGCTCCACGCACTCGCTTGGGGTTGAGCAACTCACTGATCATTTTCTTCCCATAAAATTTGGTCGCTGGCACTTTGGATCCTTGGGAAGTAACATATCCACAAGTGCTTAAAATAAAACTAAGCAAAATCCCATAAGGCTTGGGATTCACCGACTTTTGCATTGCTGCCTTAAAGCAATTAAAATCGTACAAAGCCCAATTGACCTTCAGCTTGGCCAAAAGGGCGATCATCATCTTGGACTGGACGATAGAGACTTTATCAAATAATCCTTTTCAACTGACACGCTAGAAGCTAACGTGCTTTGGTAGCAAGTATACTAGTCGTGTAGTAATAAAAATGGACAAAATAAGTGCGGGTTGTCGAACCACGGAGACTTGGATTTTTAGCTTATGATTTTCGAATAAACGTAAAGACAAATTAACGGAAATTAAGAGTAAAACAAGTAAGCAAACAAAGAACAAAAGAAATAAGAACAAGCAACGGATTGAAATTCAAGTGTGAGAGATAGACTAAGGCACATGCAAGACTTGATTTGATCCTTATTCGCTCAAAGACTCTTGTTGAATTATTAGACCTAGTTGCTATGGTGAAAACTCCTAAGGTAAAGAATACTCGATGTCTCGCAATATACTTCTACACTTAAGCGGTGGTTTCCTAAGTATGTCTACCCGGAAATCTAACCTCTAAGCATGCATTAAGGAACTAGAGTTTACTCGATTAGAATCGAACGACTTCACCCGGGAGTCTTTACCTATGTCTAGGGCAACTCCTATTTGATCGGTGATGCTATGAATTTCTTGCACCCTAACTTAACTCTTTCTCAAGATACTAAGCTAGGCAATTGGGCAATTGATAAAACATATGGTGATCAATCACATGTAAGGAGCATAAGCACAAATTCATAACACATAGCAACAAAGGAATTAATTCAACAATTATCAATAATTCGAATAAATCACAAATCAATTCTTACAAGGCCCTAGCCATATGAATTTAGCCCATAACTATCAACATAGAAGAATTCAACATGTTCTTATACATAAATGTAAACATCAAATGCAATGAACAATGAAAGAAACTCCCTATAAGGTTGAATGGCAATAGATCTTTTGATGTAGCTTCAATCCTTGGCTCTTATCCTCTTCTTGCTCTTCAAGATCAGTGATAATGGCCCAAAACCCCAGAAAATGCTCCCAATTCCCAAGATTCCGAACCCACAAAATGAATTGAAAAATCCTATTTATAGTTCCAAAATTCTGTTATCGCGGCGCCTGGGCGCGCGGTGATCGGCGCCTAGGCGCCGCCTATGTGGCGTGTCTTTCTTGGGGCAAAAGTTCCGGGGCGCCCAGGCGCGCGATATGTGGCGGTTCAGGCGCCTAGTCGCGGAAGTGCGAAGCTTTGATTGTTGTTTTCTGGGTCGCGCCTGGGCGCGAGAAAAATGGCGCCTAGGCGCCTCAGTGCGAAGCCTTGAGCAGCGTTGGGTAAATGAGTCGTCTTTTTGCCCTTTTTTTCGTCCATCGTTGCTTACTACCTGAAAGCACTTTACACACATATTAAACGCACGAGTGGCACGAAATAAACTATATATGGGCTTGAATTGTCATTGAAAGGACCTAAAAACTTATGTAAAAACAACTCCTATCACCGACACTTAATCATCTTTGCACAAATATCAGCTAGAATGACATATTCGTCTTTCATGTCATTCTTTTTGAAATTTGACTTGTAAGCAGCATCAACATCATCTCTTTTAACTTGTTCCCAGACCTTGGTAGAAGCTCCCATGGCCAATTCTTCAACTACACACCCATCAGTAGGTAATTTCAGTAAATCAGCAAGCAGTTGTGAAGAAAACACAAATGGGGTTTCAGCAGATGGAAACGAACAAGAAATTGAGTTGCCATAGTCAGAAATGACGGCATTCTCAAAGAAAAACATAACTTCATCCTCATGCATGAGAGAATGAGAGGTGAGAAGGGTTCTCAAATCGGATTCTTCAATGAGAGGAAGATTCATCGGAAAGTTTTGATTTTCAAAGAGGTATTCCCAGTTAAGTAGGAAACCAGCATTAAAACCCATGGTTTTGGAAGACTTTTTGGTAGCAGATGTGGAAGATTATGGTGGCCCCATTGATGGTGATAAGCTTTTTGAGGAGGAAGAAGAAAGCTTTTTGCCTTTAGAGAATTTTCACATCAAGGAGAATATGAAAGTGATAAAGTTTTTCTGTAAAAATTTGAAGGGTTGAAATAGATGGCAAAAAGTAACTCCTCAATTGCTTTGATAAATGCCACGTGTGAATGCAGTTAATCAGAAATGAAAAACATTGAATCTGAGTCGTTTAATCATAAAGAAAGATGTAAAAGGTGTGAAAAATTAGGTTAACTGCTGTAAATATAAAATCTTGGAGTCCGCAGTTACTTTTCAAAAACGTTTGAGATTTTTAAAATTCTCAGGGTGAATTACACGCGCCTGTTGGTACACTGACTCATACCCAGGCAAGTACAAATGCTGAACCGCCTATTGTGAGATAGGTATCATTAACTGTCAGTTTGATTTGATAGGAGCACGTGGTAGTTGTCAAATCTTATCTTCTGGACTTGTCCACACGCTACCTTAGCGATGAAAACAATGCATGATTTTCAGAGAAAGTTATTTAGCGTTTAAGTGAGAATATACTTAACGCTAAAGACTTATTTTAATAAAGAATATTTAATCGCTGTTTAGAAATAATACTTTTTATTTTATTAGCGATCAAATTGTCATGCATAAATGTAAACGCTAATGATCAATGCATAAAGTTTTTCAAGGTCATTTTTTATCATAGTCGCTTACCAATTGGAATAAGTACAATTTTAAAGTTCCCCCTAAAATTGATAACTCATTTCAATTTTGAAAACGCTTTAGACATTATAATAAAGTGGATTCCCCCTAAATTATATGTCTATAAAAGTATGATGCTTCATGATTAAGCGTTTAAATCAATCATACCTAATTCACTTCTCAAAGTAAGAAAACGTTGTTCATTGAGCGCTTTTGTGAAGATATCCGCCAATTGTTTGTCAGTTCCAATGAAATGCATGGAGATATCTTTCTTTTGAACATGGTCACACAAGAAATGGTAGCGAATGTCAATGTGTTTAGTTCTAGAATGAAGGACTGGGTTTTGGGACATAGCTAAAGTGCTTTGATTATCACAATGGATTGGGATAGGACCTAAGAGGATTCCATAATCTTTAAGTTGTTGCCTCATCCAAAGGATTTGTGCACAATAGCTTCCAGCGGCTACATACTCGGCTTCAGCGGTAGAAGTCGCTATGGATTGTTGTTTCTTACTATGCCACGAAACCAATCTATCACCTAGAAATTGACATGTACCACTAGTACTTTTTCTATCTATTTTGCATCCTGCAAAATCTGCGTCTGAATAACCAATTAGTTCAAAAGGAGAGTTCCTTGGATACCATAAGCCCACATTTTGTGTGCCTTTTAGGTATTTAAGAATTCTCTTGGCGGCACTTTGGTGTGACTCTCTTGGATCAGCTTGAAAGCGTGCACACATGCATACCGAAAACATAATATCAGCTCTACTAGCGGTAAGATAAAGAAGTGATCCAATGATACCTCTATAGTTAGTGATATCGATTTTCTTCCCACTTTCATCTTTATCTAACTTAAGCGTTTGGCTCATTGGAATTTTTGAAGATGATGCATCTTCCATACCAAATTTCTTAATCATATCTCTTGTATATTTAGCTTGGTTTATAAATATGCCATTAGGAAGTTGTTTAACTTGTAATCCTAAGAAGAAAGTTAATTCACCCATCATGCTTATTTCAAATTGATCTTGCATCATTTTCGAAAATTTCTCACACAATCGCTTATTAGTAGATCCGAAAATAATATCATCAAAATAAATTTGGACTCGGAGAATGTCTTCATTATGGGTAATTTTAAATAACGTTGTGTCAACACTGTCTTTTGAAAAGCCTTTACATATAAGAAAGATAAAGAGAGTGTCATACCATACTCTTGGTGCTTGTTTAAGGCCATAGAGTGCCTTATCCAATTTGTAGACCATACTTTTGCCATGGTTGTTGATGAATCCTGGGGGTTGCTCCACATAAACCTCTTCTTGGAGTTTACCATTCAGGAAAGCACTCTTCACGTCCATTTGATATACTGTGAAATTGTTGAATGCGGCAAATGCTAGGAACATTCGAATCGCTTCAAGATGGGCTACTGGGGCATAAGTTTCATCAAAGTCAATACCCTCTTCTTGACAATAACCCTGAGCGACTAATCTGGTTTTGTTTCTTATAACAATACCATCTTCGTCCATTTTGTTCCTGAAAACCCATCTAGTCCCAATAACTCCTTGGTGAGTTGGTCTTGGTACTAGCATCCAAACCTTACTACGCTCAAATTGGTTAAGCTCCTCTTGCATCGCTTCTATCCAACTTGAATCACTAAGCGCTTCATCCACTTTCTTTGGTTCCATTTGAGATAGAAAACTTGCGAACATGCCCTCATTAAGTGTAGCGGCCCTAGTTCTTACAGGTGCTCCAATATCTCCAATTACTAATTCTGGTGGATGGTCTCTAAGCCATTTTCTATCTGGTTGGAACAGGTTGAGAGACTCTTGATTATCAATCGCTTGACCCTCATCTGTCTCTTGTGTAGTCGCTTCATTATTCACAGTTCCAATTTGCTCTTGATAATCATTCTCTTCATGATCATCAGCGTTTCTTGTAATATCATCATTGATAACCTCACGAGTAACCTTAGGATTGGGCACAAAGATCTCATCATCCTCATCATCATCACTATCATCACCAAGATTGATTTGTGACTCTTGTTGGGTAAGATCTTCAACTCCTACATCATCAATATTAACCTTACTCGGTTCTTGGTTAGCATCATCAAACACAACATGAATGGATTCTTCAACCTTTGATTTGATCTTATTTAGAATGCGAAAACTCTTTCCATTTTTGGCATAGCCTAGAAAGATTCCCTCATCCGCTTTAGGATTAAATGTCTTTAGATTATGGGATCCATTATTATGAATGAAATATTTTGAACTAAATACATGAAAATACAAAACGTTAGGCTTATGTCCCTTCCACAACTCATATGGAGTCTTTTCATGTTGCTTGTTGATCATACACCGATTATGAGTGTAGTAAGCGGTATTGATTGCTTTGGCCCAAAACCTTTAAGGCATCTTGGACTCGGCTAACATTGTCCTAGCGACTTCTTTAAGCGTTCTATTTCGTAGCTCGGAAACTCCATTCTGTTGAGGTGATCTAGGCGAACTGTAGAAAACTTCTCAACAATATGGTTAGCAAATTCAGTTCCTCTATCGCTTCTAATTCTTGTTACCTTTAGATCTTTTGAGGTTTGTAATTGACAAATTAGCTTTGTGAGCTTGACACTAGTTTCATCTTTGGACGCTAAAAATTCTACCCATGTGTAGCGTGAGAAATCATCAACTATTACTAGCGAATACTTTTTACCAATAACCCTCATGATTTGAATAGGACCAAACAAACCTAAATGCAATAGTTCAAGAATTCTAGAAGTAGATAGATGAGGTTTCTTCTTAAAAGATGATTTAACTTGTTTACCCATTTGACATGCATCACATAAGTGATTTTTCTAAAAGAAACCCTTTGGCAATCCCTCTACAAGATTTAGCCATATTAACTGAGAGATTGCCTTAAAGTTGAGGTGGTTCATTTTTCTATGCCATAACCGACCCAATTCATTTTAACTCTTAGCAACAAAGCATGTAGGGTTATTATCGATTGTTGAACCCTAATCGACCAAATAAACATTGTGTTTTCTTTTTCCTTTCAATTTAGTAGATCCAGTCTTAGCGTCATTAATATAGCAAAAGTCACTAGAAAATTTCACTTCAAAGCCTTTATCACAAAATTAACTAATGCTCAATAAATTATACTTAAGACCCTTAACATAATATACGTCACTTATCATGATGTTCCCCCTATGCATGATACCTATACCTTTTTTTTTACCTTTAGAGTTATCACCGAATATAACTTGAGGACCATTGGTTGCACGATAGTTGATGAAGAGATCCTTTGAGCCTGTCATGTGCCTTGACGATCCACTATCGATGTACCGAATAGATGTATCGGTGTTGGCTCTAGGTACCTGCATTTAAAAGGCAGTTCTAATTCTTTTTAGGTACCCATTTTAACTTGGGTCCTTCAACATTAGTAGCGTTAGTCTGAATTAAAATTTTTGAAACTCATATTTGCCTTCTCTTCATTACAGGAGGACTGGCCTTTTCGAGTTTCAGTTTGTGTTGTGTGTGCTTCTTAGGTGTATAATAATATCCTTGATCATAATAATAATCATAGTCATTATCATAATCATAATCATCATAGTATCGATAATATGATCTAGACCTCTGAGGATATTGACGCTAGTATTTCCTCGGCACTGGCTTAGGAGTCGCTTTTGGCGATTGACGCTTAGCGTTTGATTCACTTGTAGAAGGTTTTTCCTTAGCCTTTTGAGCGTTTGGATAGACCTTCTTTTGTGAACCATTCACTTTCGTCTTCTTCTTATTGCCTGAGTTGGCTTTAACGTTCTCATTTGGCCACTTACCATTGTCTCTTGGTTCATTCAGCGTTTGACTGTTTGAACTCTTCTCAACAAAGGCTACACCTTTTCCTTTATTGGTTGCCGTAACCTTAGACGCTTTTGATTTATGACCAAATTTATCACAACCTAAACCGGTCTTTTCACCAAAATGTCTGGTTACCTCAGTCACATTATCCAACTTTCTTGAAGCTTTTGATAATGGTCATGAGACAAGCTGTTCTGATTTGGCACTTAGCGATCATCTCAACTTCTCTTTTGACTACCATATGAAGATCATTTTTCAACTTAGTGATCTCTTCCTCAAGCGATTTGTTCTTCTCAATGCACTATTGCTAAACTAGCAACTTGGCTTTGAGCGTCACATTATCATTTTTAATCGCTGAGATCTCATCAGTGTGTTCTTGATATAGTCTGGCGGCACCTTGACAATATTTATAATATTCATTGACTTTGTCAAGTAATTCTTCATAAGAAAGAGGATGAGATAATTCAATGGATACCTCAGATATCGAGTCAGCAGACGCTTCTTCATCTCTCGCAATTAGACAAATTAGCGCTGAGTCACTAGATGGCTCATCATCGCTGCTTTCATCTGAAGATTCCAAATCCTCTTCAGGTGCGTAGAATGATTCAGATTCCGCTACCAAACCTTGTAAGGTTGCTCCTGAATTGGTTTCTATCTGCATGATCTTGCCTTGTGGGCTTAGATACATTTGGATAAGGGCAATTTACCTGGTAGTGCCCTGGTTTCCTGCAGTTGTAACAAAGATTAGTTTTCATTTTCTATTTAGTTGTTAACCTTTTGGAAACTACTAGCACAGAGAGATTCTGATTTGGAGATGGAGGCGCTTAATATTGAACTGCAGAATACACTGGCGCTTGATACTAAGGCGCTGGTGCAGGAGGAGGGGTTTGAAATGAGGTCTATCCAATAGGATTTCTCTTTTCATATCTTAGAAATCTCTTGAATTTCTTGACCAATAAAGCCATTTCCTTTTCCTCGTTTGATTCTATCGCTTTCACCTTACTGACTGCTTTTCCCTTATTTTTGGTAGTGGCAATTAAAGCTCCTGATTCAGTCGATGTGTCGCTGACTTCACTTAATTCAAATTCAAAAGCTCTTAGCTCCGAAAACACATATTCTGGAGTTATAATATCCAACATTTGTGATTCTCTCATTGCTACAGTTTTTATCAAATATATGCTTGGAAGACTTCTAAAAATTTTATTGACAATTTCCTTGTTGGTCAACTCTTTATCCAATGACGCTAACTCTGTAATAAACAAAGTAAACCTTGCATCCAATTGATCTAGCGTCTCGTTAGGCTGCATCTTAAAATGCTCAAATCTTTGCATGGCTATGGAGAGCTTGTTCTCCCTCATCTGTGTAGATCCTTCACACATAGAGGCCAACTTATTCCAAATTTCTTTTGAAGTCTTACATAGTTTAATTTTGTTGAACAATCCTTCATTGTCTATCAACGCTGAGTAAAGAGCACTTCGTCCAACATTATCCAAGTTAGCTCTTTTACGATCCTCTGGCGTCCATTCCAACTTTGGCTTCTCGACATAACCATCTGGAGTCGCTTCAGTAGCTCTAGGAGCTCGAGTTATAACTTTCATGATTTGAATGGGGTCATCTGTAATTACATCACACATCTCATTATCGCATGAACATAAATAAGCAAATGCTCTAAGTTTCCATGAGTCATAATTTGTCTCAATCAACTTTGGCATTTTGTTAAAAGCCATGATATGAGATTTTTTAAAAAATAAAGCGACTAAGTTTTGAAAAATGGATCTAAACAAGCAGTTATGCTCAGAAACGCTTAGGTTTCTACTTCAACCACTCTGACACCATTTGGTGGTCCCAAGTGGCATACGAAAGGGTCTAGAAGGGGGAGGGGGTTGAATAGACCCTTTAGTATTTTTCAACTTTAAAAATTTTCTATCACTTTTTAAGATTTTGAACGCTTAGTAAGTAAAGCGCTAGGTCAGGCGCTAAAGATAAGATAACTTAGACTTAGTGATTTAGGAAGATACCAAAGTAGGGTAATGCTTTAATTGCTTAATCAGGGTTAGCACAGCGGAAATGATTTTTAAGCTTAGCGTTCTCTTTAATCAAGTAGTCACTTAACCGTTTTAAAATCTTTTCACGGATATGATGAAAAATAAAGTAAAGCAATATAACATTAAATAACACAAAATATGTAAGGTTCACTGGGTGATGTAATCCCAGCTACGTCATTTTTCTCCTTTACACTCGGAGGAATTCCACTAAGTTGATTATCGAAGGATCACACAGAGGCTTCTACAAAATAAAGGAAAGGGAAGACGATCTTGAGCTCCTTGATCACACAGACTTCAGCTCCAATGAAGATCTTCTTCAACAAGCTTCTCTCACACAGAAATGTTGCTTGTAGATCAACAACTTTCTCACTCAGGTGAAAAAAGTTGAGGGTTTTTGCCATGGGTTTGTTTGATTTTAGAAAGTTCAAATAACTTGGGATATCTCAATAAGAGTGTAGGGTTCTTCTATGAAGATGTTTGAGATATCAGTGACTGTCTTTGGAATGTATATGAAAAGCTTGAAGGATTTTTGCTATGGAGTTTATAAGCTTTTCTCAAGAATACTTTCAGCAAAGTTTTGACCTTTTCTTATGCATGTACGTGTATATTTAGGGTTTGCTGAAGGGTACTATTTATAGAGATTTCTTGGGATTTTTCCGTTGGACACATGCAGGCGCGTGTCTCTCACGCATCGTGTAAACAGTCACTTTTCTGACATTCCTGAATTTCTGTTGTTACCGATTGGACATAAGCAGACTTTGAACTCTGAATTTTGACAGTCTAGTCAAAAGATGGCTTGTCCACATTTAATGCACTTATCAGGGATTTAATACGTTTTAAATTTATTTTCGGTGTAAATAAATGTTCGTTGATGATTGCATTTAAGTCCTTCATGATTTAAGGATTTATTTCAGGTGAATCTGATCCTTGATCGCTGATTAATTAGAGCACTTGATTCATTACTCCTGAAAAAGTCCTTTAGCGTTTGACAGACGCTTAAGACAAATCTTCATCTTTACTTGACTTCAGACACTGATCTTCAACTTCGTCTCTTACAGACTCACATAGAATTCTATCAGCGACTTGGTATCTAATACTTAGTCTAAAATCTATAAAGATAAAAATTACAAGCGTAACAAAATAATAAACTTTCAAATGCTTATACAGATGTTCTATGAAAGCATAAACTTACATTCTTTTGGGGTCTAACATAAAATCCTATTCTTTTCATCATCAAAACATCTAACATGAAATTTCCCAACACGTGTCATGTCCAACAGTGTACAGTTCTATCACTTCTGCTATCCCATTTAGTTATGGAATCTCCGGAGGATAAATTGTGAGACTATGACTTGTTCTTCTAACAAATTGTCAAACTTGGCACTCATGTATTTGCCACCTCAAGGTGTTCTAATACGTCGCCTGGTTTCGTTTTCAGTTCAGCCTTCAAATTTCATAATTAATTCAAGAGCTTCAGACTTATACTTCATTGAGGACACTAGACCATACATAGAATGGTCATTCAAGAAAGTAAGTACTAAAAACCTTGTGGGCCGCATTCTTAGAAGCGCCACAAACGTCAAACTTAAAACTTTTGTGATCGAAGCAGATCCAATCTCCTCAATCCTCTAGATTACTACTTGTTTTCAGATCTTGGTTCAAAATACATCCATGAGCGCTAGCTCCTGGGATCTAGAATTTAAGAAGTGAAAAATAGTCATAGAACAGTTAAGTTCTATACTTTCTAGCACCCTTAGCTTTCAACTCAGGATAGTCACATTTTCCAATGCCCCTGCTCTATGCAGTAGGGTAAGTGTCTGTCTTCTTTGGGCGATTACCTCTGAACCTTTTGTATGGAATTTCCTTCTTGATACACCCTTCCAATCTACACACACCCAACCATTTTCTCTTAATTGGAATAGTAAATGCACCCTGTGGTTCTTGTGCATTTATAAGCTTGTCCATAAGCTCAGTCAACGATCCTTCATTATCAAATATATCAAAACTTGACAAAGCGGCTGAGGGATCTTGGGTTTGACTGAAAGATGAGATTAACTTGAAAATCAAAGTTCATGTAGCAATCCAGAGAACTCAATTTCTCCTACATTGACATCATTTCAAGCATGTGGTCTCCCACATTTCCCAATCCGTCATTTATGTATTGATGAGTTCATTCGATATCAAATACCAAATGGTCCTACCGTGCTTTCCAAGAAGCTTTTCTAAGTGCAGCATGATTGATCTAGGACTATCACATTCTTTTCATGCGTGCTACCTATTTCACTGCACATTGAGATCATCTTTTATCCCCTGACTATGTGGTTATCAGTGACCCAGTCTATGAAGGGAACACAGACCTTGTCATCCTCACCAACTCTATGGTGTTGACGTCATTTGAGGTCTAGTATGTATTCCAATGCATAGTCATTGAGAACAATTCTCAATCTTCTGATCCAATCAATGTATTATTGTCCAGTGAGGACATTTTTCTCAAGCAGCATGGGTTATATTGAGACAGTAATTTAAAACAGAAAACACCAAGATTTACGATTAGATATGTTATTATGTACTCAAGTAAACAAGGACTTAATGTTTACTTGTCTCCCACTACTTTTCTCGAGACATTGCACTCCCACTGCAATAATCGGAAACCTCGTTGGATGGATTTCATAGTGAGTGATATGGTTTCCCAATGATCTAAACAAGTTGCAACCTTGAACGATATATGGCTCGTTAGATCTTTGAGGTGGTGTCATACACCATTCGGTCCAACCGAAAATTCAATCTCCTTTAGCTCATGGATCACCATTCGGGCTCCAACCTCTTGGTGGTTCCGCCAAGCTCCATTTGGGCCTATCTAACATGAATACAAAGAAGCAAGCCTATACAAGATTTCTATGTAATGAAAGATACATCCTGGGGGGCTCAAACTCCAGCTCAATACAATCCAGTTAAAACAACGATAAAACCCTAAGTCCATAAGAGGTGTCAACCATCACATATTAAAGAGAGCACATAAACAATTTAAACACATATGTGAAATTAAAGGGTTAAAACTAATTTAACAATTAAATCTAATTTAATCATTGCAAAATAAATCTAATTTAATCATTGCAAAATAAATCTAATCTTTTTGTCTTCTTTAATTAAATCTAATTTAATTAAAGTGAGACTATATCCTATAAAGTCTCTGTGGGTGAACAAATCTAAAAACATAAGAAATTAAGTTTAATTCAATTCCAAGAACCATTAAATCCAATTTAAGTGTAAATCCAATTTACATAGTCAAAATCAAATCTAATTTGTTTTGATAGGCTAGTTAAATTCAATTTGATCAAGCATAAAATTAAGTCCAACTTAATTTATTCATATGACTAAAAAGTAATTTTAATCAAAATGTAATTAAATCAAATTTAATTACTAGAGAAGATCAACAAAAATTTATTTAACTAAAGGGTATTTAAATCCAATTTAATTTTAAAACAAACCTAATGTATATACCCTTTAATTTGGATATTAAATCTTAATTTACTTCATTAAATTTAATTTATTTTGATAAGCTAGTTAAATTTAATTTGATCAAGAATAAAATCAAGTCTAACTTATTTTATTCACATGACTAAATATGATTTAATCAAAGTGTAATTAAATCAAATTTTATCACTAGTTAATATCAAATTTCTAAATTAACTAATGGGTATTTAAATCTAATTTAACTCTAGAACAAATCTAATTTATATACCCTTTAACCCAAGAAAATAAAATTAATTTAAATAAATTAAACTAAATCCAATTTAATTTAAAATCCAAAATTGAAAGGGACCGTGAATTAATTCAAATGGGGTAATCCACATGCATTGGGTCAAACCCATACATATATTAGCCCAGCGACCTTTTAATTAATTCGCTGGGCTTACATAAAACATGTTGGGCTCAAGCCCAGCAATTGTTTATTAATTTGCTAGGCTCAAGCCCAGCGATAGATTATCCACAGCGCTGGGCTGTCATTAAATGAGCCGGGCTTCGGCCCAACGCTGATTTCCTAACACATCATGAATTAAATCAGCGCTGGGCCAAAGCCTGACTCATTTAATGACAGCCCAGCGCTGTGGATAATCTATCGCTGGGCTTGAGCCTAGCAAATTAATAAATAATTGTTGGGCTTGGGCCCAACGACCTTTTAATTAATTCGCTGGGCCCGAGCCCAACATGCTCAAGCCCAGCGATAGATTATCCACAACGCTGGGCTATCATTAAATGAGTTGGGCTTCGGCCTAGTGCTGATTTAATTCATGATGTGTTGGGCCAGCCCAACACATAACTTGATGTGTTGGCCCAGCCCTGTTGCCCGATTAGGGCAACTGGCGCAGTCAATGCGCAGCGCCAACGACGTTGCCGTCTATTGTTGCGCGGCGCCGCGACGACAGTGACGTCGCGATCTTATTCAAACGGCGTAGGGCGACGCTCTCACGTTTGAACCATCCGGCTGTGCAAAACCATTTTGCACAGCCGCACTTTGACGAAGGCATTGTACGCCGCCCCTTCAGCGTCGAGTGGCTACAGACGGCGGCACATCTTTTTTTCGCCGTCTATAAGATGTGAAGCGCCGCCTTGACCGAGTGAAGGGTGATATGCGAACAACAACCAACGATGGTTGCTTTCGCACAGCCTTCAGTCCTTCTCACTGTTAGGTTAATGTCTTCAAATGCCACTAGAGGATTAGTAAATGATAGGACATTATCAATTTGTAATTGTTTTTAATCAATCAATAAAAGGCTAATTAGTTGTTTACTTTTATATTGGCATTTATATATTGTAATCATCAATAAGTCCATGAACACAAGAGTTAACTCTCTAAGGCACTAGAGGAGTTTGATACTTGTGTACTAAAATAGTCTCCAAGTCAAAGATTTTCAATTGGGCATTGGAAATCATGAAGACTTGTATGATATGAGTTTTGACGAGAAAGATGCCCGTCAATCACTAGGAAGTAGTGAAGAACTTATATCATAGGTGCACTGATGGAGATAGTGGCACTCAGACATGACTCGCATCGATTCTGTCACATGGGTTTTCACTCTTTGACAGTCAATGACAAAATTGATTAAGTTGTAATAGGTGTGTCTAAATTTTAGACTTAAGGAATCGAGTTGAAGATATACTTGTAACATTAGGTTTGTTATTAGAGTAGTTAGGCCCAATTCACCCGTTGGTGGGGTCAGCCTCGAACTACAACCTAATGGGCAAGTAGTAGTCTTAACTGATATCCAAGATAGGATTCGTTCCCTCGAAGGTGAACGAGGAATTATCTTATACATTTATAAGTAAGTTGGATCTTAAAAGTCTTTGGCCAAAGCATTCACTGATCTGAACTTATTATAAATATAGCATAGTGTCAAGTTAGTGAGTTTGACTAAAAACCATGACTCTCACTTGACCGGGATAAGGAAACGAAGAGTTTATATTCACACGGTATTTACAATTGGAAAGGTAAAAATGATCTAATCATTTCATCTTATTTAGGTTAAAATATAGACCACTTGACTGGCTAGGTGGGACCCATATTCAATGGAATTCTCCCATTGTCAAATATAGATGAACCTAAAGAGTCACGCTTAAAAAGGAAAAATTGATAGAAAAATAGAATATTTCTTGTGGTAATATTTTAAGTATTGGATACTTAAAATTATTAAATAGAATTAATTATTTGAGAAAATAAGTTAATTCATTTATGGTTTAATTAATATATTATTCTTTGGAGAAATAAAATTAATTAAATACGTTATCTATTATTTAATTAGATTAATTAATTAGATTGAATTAATTAATTAAATAGTAGATTACACTAAGCTCAATTTGGTGCACCAAGTGGCACACCAAGTCCTAGAGGGGGCGGCCACTAGGCGCTTTTATGGGCTTAATTTGAGCCCAAGGTAATAACTTAAGTGATATAAATATATCACAATAGTTAATACCTAGGTCATATGTTGTAATTCGCTAATCCACAAGAAATAGAATTCCTCTCCCTCTCTCTCTAGCCGTCGGTTTGCATGCCAAGATGGAGGAAGATTTTTCTCATCAAATATTTTCCGGCGAGACAATATAGAGGCAGAACAATTGGACTGCTTGGATCATCAAATTTTCAGCCGAAGTAATTTCGAGAAGAACTTGAAGAATTCAGGCTCGCGAGATTTTTCAACCACTTCGCTACAAAATCAAACGTAAAGCAGCGCTCTCTTGGCAGAGTTTTAGGCGGCAAGAGATTTTAGGGCTTGTTGGAGCTTCTGAGCATAACGAATCGAAGCCGAAGACGGATCAAGGCTTTTATACCAAGGCGATAGACGAAGGACCGAGGGAAGGAGGTCTTCCTTCAAACTCTAGCTCTTTCGAATAGATAGTCCCAGGATGTTGGAGGTCGGATAAAAAGTCCAGAGAACAATTTGAAATGAAAATAAAGAAACAATTTTTGGTCATAAAAACAGAAACGCATGAGGTGATCGTAACACAGTATATAAGACTCGTGATTCAAGCAATCCAATCTGCCTTGTGTAAGGCGGAAGCCCCCCAAAATGGTTTTCCAAAAATTGGTGATCAAAAGATTTCATTACTATGTGTATCTTGGGGGTCATTACTTTTGGTGATCTTTCTTTTTGGCTGACTCCTCTTCTTGTTCTATTGATCAGAAGCATCCAGCAGCACCACAACGGTTTCGAATTCGATTCTAAGGGCTAAGGCGTCCCCCGCCCTTTTAGCTTTCAATGTATCTCTTGATTTCACGCCAGATCTGACTTCGAGTGTTTCTGACACATTCAAAGACCGTCTTGAGATGCTTTAATCTCTGTTTATTTGAGTCGAAGCAGTGCAGGTCGCAGAAGTAGACGTCAATCCCTCTTCAAATATCTTCTTCCTCCGTTATGTTCAGGGTAAGCTTTCCCTCCATCAACGGAACTAGGAAGAAGAAAAAAATATGCATTGTCTCCTAGGCGGGGTGGCTGAAAATTGCAAAGGAATGTTAATCAGTATGGGGCTCATGACCGACGGCGAGGCGGGGTTATGCGGGAAGGGGAGAATGGAGGTGGTGAGCCCAAAAACCCGGTTTATGAACCCCTTTCCGATTCCCTCACCCAATCTCATGAGAAGCAAGCCCAGCAGGCCCTGCCTTAACCTGTCCTCAGATTCTGGGCATTCATGTGCAACCTAAAGACTAGCGGAAGTTTGATTTTCCCAGAATGTATCCTAATTTTTGGCGTAATTCTTCTTCTGATGATCGATTCAACCTCTGATCAAAAAGATATACCTTGGTTATATTTCATCTCTTCAACAAGTCTAGTAATGAGCATAACGGCCCTATTGTTCCGCTGGAGAGAAGAACCTATGATTAGCTTTTTGGGAAATTTCTCGACCTTCCTTTCACTTTAAATAATAAATAATCAAAAGAGAAGCCCTCGATCTATGGGGAGTAAAGTTTGTTTTACCCTATCGTACATACGTGTGATAAAACCCTGGGATTGATCCTGATATGGGGAAATCTGAAGAAAAAATTTTAATTCTGTTTTTCGCTACGATTGGTTATATTTCCCCAACACTCACCGCCGCCACCCCTTATTCCATCTATTTTTTTTCTCTTCAGAATTTCAATCCAATCGAAAACAAATTTTAGATTCAATTTCTAGATTTAACAAAAAACATTCACTCATAAAATTGATTCAAAACCAACCAACATACAATACGTAAATCATGTTCATGTAATTCATCAAAAAACAACATTCATAAACACGATAGAAACCAACAAAGCCACGAATTTGGCTCTGATACCACTGTTGGAAATCGTACGAGTAAAAACGCAGAGGATAAAATAATTCCCAAACTATGAATCAATTCAATTCATTTCTTGACAGTAAAAGGAGATAAACGATTTACCTCTTGAAGCGTGAATCGATTCGTATCGATTTGACGAGAGTAGCAATCCCCGGGAGTCCTACCTCTAGATATCACGCGGAAGAAAAATCTCCAAAAAAGCTCTGATCTCCTCCCCGACAACGATGGCGGCGGTGGCTAGCTGGAGAAGAGGGAGGGAATTTTTCTTTTCTTTTGTTGTAGGTTTTTTGGCGCAAAGTCAGATTCAGAATAATGACTAGTAAATTTTTTTTTGGACACTGATTAACAATATATATATACCAAGTAAACAGAACCCCTAATCCAATAAGTGAGGGGCGGCCCGCTAGGCCTGTATGGAATGGGCTTTTGGGCATTGTTCAATCTTATCCCATGTGTAATTAATTAAATCCAATTCCAATTCAATTGACAATTAATTAATTACTTTAATCCAGTTAATCCAATTAATTTAACTCAACTTATAAATTAATTTCCAATTAATTTAACTTATGAATTAATATGATTTAATTAATTTATTTAATTCAATTAAATATCTTTAATTAAATTATGTCATCCATTTTTTTAGTCAATCACATCAAATGTGATTTTACCAAAATACCCTTAGCTTAGAAAATCATTCCTTTTCTTCACATAGTGCGACTCTCTAAGCTCGATTCAATTGGCAATGAGAGGTCTCCAAAGGATAAGGTTGTCACCTAGCTAGCACTGTGGAACCAAATCGTAGCCCAGTTGAAAGCGATATGAATATGTCATCACGAACCTTGATTATGAATACCATATGCATATAAACTCTTCACCGACGTGACCCGATCAAGTAAGAGCATGGTACGTCAAACTCATAGAACTTGATACTGTACTTTGGAATCATAATAATGTGAAATTACTAAACCACCCTCAGTGACCATCACGAGCTAGTTATATGCTTTGGCCAAAGACTTATAATTTCAATTACTTATAATCGTACAGGTCACATACTCATTTACTATCGAGACGGTGAATCCCATTTTTGGCAGTTATCTTACAACATTGAATGCATCATTGGACAGTACTTCGAGGTCGACCCCACCTATCAGGTGATACGAGTCTAACTACTCTGATAACATATTCAATACTACAAGCATATTGTAAATAATTCCTCAGGTCTAAAGTTCACACACACTATCGCAATCTTAATCCCAATCATTGACTATTGACACGCAAAATACCTAGCAAGTGTACTAGGTCGTGCAATGTAATAAAGTGGACTATTAGCCCGGGGTGTGTATCGTCTCCACAGGAACAATTGGATTTGATGCTCGTAATTGTTATATTATCTAACTCTAAGCTAAATCAAATTATAAGATGATAGACGATTATACTATGAAAATAATTAAAGACAACTATATGATAAACAATGTAATATATCAAATGGAAAGAGATGATTGGGCTATGATCCTACTATGTTCTATCCTATGCTCATAAACTCTCAATTATCCGGATTCTTAGAACGCTCTTGTTATGGCGAAACCCCCTAATGTATTTATTACTCAATCTCTTGAAATAACAAGTCTATAGTAGTTAACAACTTCCTATATCTCTATAGTGAAGATTGAATTAACTAACATGCATTTAGGTTCAAACAAATTTCTTGCTTACGAAGATCCTACATTCACTCGAGTCATCTTATCACAAAAATCCACACAACGCAATCAATTCTATCTCTAGTCAATTGTTACATTATGATGTTTGATTTTTCGATCTACCTTTCTCTATCTCCTCTCGGTTTCAAGACAAAGCATTATATCAAACACATGGTGATCAATCATGTGCAAGCTTTAAGCATAAAATCAAACATGTAACAAGAATGTAATAAATCCGGAAATTAATGATTCATTAAACACAAGACATCACAAAGTATTCACACAACCCAATCACAAAGATACTTAGCTCATACTTACCACAAAAAGTGATTCAAAGCTTCTACAAGACATAGTTGAAAAACTAATCTAAGAGAAAGAGTTGAATTACTCCCTATTACAAAGTGTGAATCCAAGTTTTGATGATGATAATGGCTCTTCAAGCTTCCTTAGGACTTCCCATGGCTTCCCCTTGGTGTTTTAGAGCAAGTCCAGTTCATTTGGTAGGTGAAGAATGACTCAAAAAGTTCAAAAATGGCGGATATAAAATTAGGGCAGCGGGAAAATGTGTCGCGGCACTGTGTCATGGCACAATAGGACCGCGGCACAGTTTAACTACTAGATTGTTGTGCCGCGGTGCGGTGCCACGGTCTTCTGACGCAAAATTCACAGCTTTAGTATTTTGATCATAACTATCTCTACAAATGCCGGATTGGGGTGATTCAAGTTGCTACGCAAAGCTAAGACAAAGATCTACAATATTGGAGAAGAAATCTTAGTCTGATTCGGCCTGTAAGGGGACAAAAACCTCATTTCTCTATGAGCATTGTGTAAAATCTTTCATCAGATATCTTCTTTTGTTTCTTTCTTCAATTTCAAGCTCAATTTGGATCTCTTTTCTCGTCTTTCATGCGTAAATCAACTTTTATCCTACAAAACAACATATATACCAATAAAAGCATTATGAGGGATAAAAAGTAATCAAAGTAACGATCAAATGATACACAATGGGACATAACATACTGTAAAATATGGACTTATTAATTGTCAAAGAGTAAATACCCATGTGATCGGATTAATGCGAGTCGAGTTCAAATATGTTAATTCCATTAACTATATTCATGACACCAGCTCTCACTATCTAATCAGTGTTCGACTGACACTTCCTTGTCAAAGCAGGTGTCATACGAGTCGAATTTTAACGCCCAATTAAGATTTCTTAACTCGCGAACTCCTTTTTAAGAGATTAAGTATTTGACTATTCCAGTGCCTCCTCTCAACCATAAGAGGTGGAAAGTCTATCTTCAAATCTCATGGACTTATTTGTTCAATACATTGAAATGCCATTTAGACTTACATCAACATAACCAAATGCCTTATATAATATAACAGTTCATACAATATA
Organism: Buddleja alternifolia; assembly: GCA_019426215.1. Lineage (NCBI taxonomy): Eukaryota > Viridiplantae > Streptophyta > Magnoliopsida > Lamiales > Scrophulariaceae > Buddleja > Buddleja alternifolia. Next base: position 16,717,425 of record CM033403.1, read on the forward strand.
ACCAAAATGCCCTTCTCAATCTAATTCCTTCATTGACAAGAGGGCATATACCTAACAGGTTTAAGTGTACTTATTGGGGGGGGGTCGGCGTTGTTGTGGTTATTACTCATTTTTGGGTTTGTTGTGAGTGCCTTGGGTTTGAGCAAATATAATTCTTTCTAACACTATGGGTCGCTCAAAGCAAAAGGTAGATGAGGGTTCTTCTTCTCAGGCTCCGTTCTCTTTTTACTCGATTTTGGACTAAATTGGCAGTCATGATTTGGCATTAGCAAGTTTTTTATTGAATTCAAATTCATGAATTATTACATCTTTGGTTGGAGCATGATTCGTTTGAGTGTCTCTACTTTATCTAAGTCGAAATCCCTTGTCTTAATCAACATGTCGTACTTTGTGTATTAAAAGCTCTTTTCAGCCATGCTTATGCAAATTTTTGAGGATTTAAAGCTTTGAACTTTCAATTTTGTTAACTTTGAAGTGTGTATTGATGTTGTGAAGTTGTAAAATGATTTAGGCTAATTTTCATTGTCTTTAGCCTTACATTTTGGCCTTCACTATATTGCATAATCACTAGACCTTACTTTGAGCCGTATTGATAAGAATGGAGTGTGCTAAGCACACTAGAAACCACTATTCGTCTTTCTTTCATAAGCCACAACAACTACCCTCTAACCTAAAAGAAAAACAATGTCTAACACCCAATTAAGAGAGCTTAGAACTTCATATCATTTAGCTTATATGTGGGTACACACTTTATTTTAGTTTGAATGTATATGGGTTAGATAGTGATGTTGATTGGTTTTGTTGGGAAATTTGAGGTTTGAAGTATTATGTATTAAAGGGGATGAAATGAGAAATTGAGCAATGGGCTAAATAGTCGAGACAGGGCGATATATTTAAAAAAAAATGCTCTCGGCTAGGCTTTGATTTAGGCTTCATTTTTTATCAATTGGCTTTGGAATTTTTGTACAACCCAGTTCAAAAAGAATCAAGTTTGGGTGTTGTAATTTGAAAGGGCAAAAGAGAGTAAAAAGTGATAAACGATGAGTTGTGTAAGTTGATGTAGATTATACACGAGTTTAACTCGATGATATTGAGTTATAGGCTCTCTTGACTTAGTCACTTTATCCATATTTTTCGGTCCTAGTCATCACTGAGCCTTACGTTAAAAACCTAACTTTTGCACATTATGCACACCGATAGGTTAACGAATGTTGCATTGTTTCAATGCCTTTACCTTCCAATTAGTTTGCATAATCTTGTCTAAAGTGTGCTCTTGACACAAATATGAATGTGGGAGCTCATAATTTAGGGATGGAAACTAAGATTCTGTGAGATTTTCAAATTGTTGAATGTTCAAAGCATCGTGAAACCCTTCATAATCGTTTTTGAGAGTTAATGCTTGCTAGCCTTCATGTGCGTGCATGATTATTAAGACATGAAACCTTTTGACATCCCACATCATATTGTAAAATCTGAACTTATGAATGCTTGTTCGCCATTTATTAATCGAGACGATCAAAGCCTAGTTGGGAGTAGTTGATAAGTTCACATTTTACGATATTTTACCCCCTTTATATAGGTGTTTTCGTCTATGTTTAGTTAGGATAATCCCGCATTTTGCTTTGATTAGTTGTCGTCTATTGTGTGTAGGAATTCAAGAGAAAGAGATCAATGAACGAATGAGAAGACTGGAGAAAAAGGAGAAGAAAAATTGCAATTTTGGAGGTCTTGAAAAACAGGACTGCGGTCCAGACCATGGTCCAATTTTGGACCGAGGTCCGGAAATGCAGACCGCTTTTTAAGTGGAAATAAGACCGTGGTCTATTTATCCGTACCTTAGTTTTAAGTCCGTCGTTTTTGCACTTTTTGGGTCACTTTTCACCTACCAAAAGGACTTTTCTTGTACTCCAAGACCCAAGAAAGATAATACAAATCCCAAGGAAGCTTGAAGAGGCAAAAGATCATCATCAAAGTTTGGAATCACACTTTTTAATAGGGAGTCATTCAATTCCTCCTCTTAGATTAGTTTTTCAACAATGTCTTTTAGCAAATTTGGATCACTTGTTATTGAAAGTATGAGCTAAGCACTTATTTGATAGAGTTATGTGAATACTTTGTGATATTTTGTGTTTATGAATTCATAGTTTCTGGATTAATTGCATTCTTGTTACATATTTGATTTGTATGCTTAACGCTTGCATATGTTAGATCACCATATGTTTGATATAATGTTTTGTCTTGAAACCAAGAGGAGATAGATGAAAGTAGATCGTAAGATCAAACATCATAACGTAATTGACTAGAGATAGATTCATTTTGCCTTGTGTGGCTTTTTGTGACAAGATGGTCCAATTGAATGTAGGATCTTCATAAACAAGGAATCCATTTGATCCTTAATGCATGTTAGTTAATTAAATATTCGCTATAGAGATATAGGAAGTTGTTAACTAGTATAGGCTTGTTATTTCAAGAGATTGAGTAATGAGTAACTTAGGAGATTTCGCCATAACAAGAGCTTCCTAATAATCTGGATAATGTAGAATTTATAAGCACAAGATAGAATATAGTAGGATCATAGTCCCATCATCTCTCTCCATTTGATATGTAGTTTATTTTTACATCGTTATGTTGGGAAAAATAAACTAAAACGCAGCGAAAATGGTGTAGTTAAATTTTTTTGAATTTTTTCCAATACAGGATCAATCCAGGCGTTTTATCATGCGTATGTATGATAGACATATCGACACTTTACCAGTTGTAGCGAAGTGGTTGGAGAATCTCTAAATTTCAAATCCTTCAAGTCCTTCGCGAACTAATCCGGCTGATCGTTTGATAATCCGAGCAGTCCAAAAGTGTTACCTCTAAATTGTCTCGCCTGAATAAACTCGAACAGAGAAGTCTCCTTCTTCTTTGGCAGTGAGGCCGACAGCTAGAGGAAGAGAGGGGGAGGGTTTTTTTTTCTTGTGGCTCGAGTGTGTAACTTATGTTATGACCTAGGTAATAACTAATGTGATATAGTTATATCACTTAAGTTATAACCTTGGGCTCAAATTAGCCCATGTAGGATGCCTAGTAGCCGCCCCTACAGGGTCATGGTGCACCTCTTGGTACACCAATTTGAGCTCGGACCAATTCTTTATTTAAGTAATTAATTCAATTAAAAATTAATTAATCTAATTAAATAATAGATAGGATAGTTAATTAATTTTATTTCTCCAAGAAATAATATATTAATTAAATTGTAATGAATTAACTTATTTCTTCAAATAATTAATTTTATTTAATTAATTTTAAGTATTCAATACTTAAAATATTACCACAAGAAATATACCATATTTTCTTTCGATTTTTCCTTTTTAAGCGTGACTCTTTAGATTCATCTATATTTGGCAATGGGAGGATTCCATTGAATGTGGGTTGCACCTAGCCAGTCAAGTGGCCCACATCGTATTCCAAATAAGACGAAATGACTGGATCATTTTACCTTTCCTATTGTAAATACCGTGTGAATACAAACTTTTCGTTTTCTTATCTCGATCAAGTGAGAGTCATAGTTTAACCTAAGCTCATAAACTCGACTCTATGCTATATTTATAATAAGTCTAGATCAGTGTATGCTTTGGCCAAAAACTTTAAGATCTAACTTACTTATAAATGCATAGGATAATTCCTCGTTCACTTTCGAGGGAACGAATCCCATCTTGCATATCAGTTAAGACTACTACTTGCCCATTAGGTTGTAGTTCGAGGTTGACCTCGCCAAAGGGTGAATTGGGTCTAACTACTATAATGACAAACCCAATGTCACAAGTATATCTTCAACTCGATTCCTCAGGTTTAAAGTTCAGACACACCTATTACAATTTAATCAATTCTGTCATTGACTGTCAAAGAGTGAAAACCCATGTGACAGAATCGATGAGAGTCATGTCTGAGTGCCACTATCTCCATTAGTGCACCTATGATATGAGTTCTTCACTACTTCCTAGTGATTGACGGACACTTCTCTCGTCAAAACTCATATCATACAAGTTTTGATGATTTTCAATGCCCAATTAGGAATCCTTGATTAGCAGACTATTTTAGTACACAAGTATTGAACTCCTCTAGTGTCTTAGAGAGTTAACTCTTGTGTTCATGGACTTATAGATGATTACAATATATAAATGTCAATATAATAGTAAACAACTAAAATGCCTTTTCTTGAAAGAATAAAAACAATTACAATTTACTTATGTCCTTTCTTTCTCTAATCCTCTTATGGCATTTGAGGACATAAACCTAACAATCTCCCACTTGTACTCAATGCCAATCACTATGGTATCTAATACCCATCTTCTCAAGATGTCGATCCAGTACTGCATGTGTCAAAGGCTTGGTCAATGGGTCAGCGACGTTGTCGGCTAAATTTACTCTCTGAACAGCTATCTCGCCTCTTCCAATGATTTTTCTTATCATATAATATCTCCTCTCTATGTGCTTGGATTTGTTGTGAGACCTTGGTTCCTTTGTTTGTGCAATAGCCCCGTTATTGTCACAATAAAGTGGCAATGGTAGCTCTACACTAGGGACCACTTGAAATTCTCCAAGAAACTTCCTAATCCAAACACCCTCTTTAGTAGCCTCAAACGCCGCAATGTATTCTGCCTAAGTGGTGGAATCAGCAGTTGTTCTTTGCTTGGAACTTTTCCAAGTCACTGCTCCACCATTGAGTGTGAATATAAACGCCGAAGTGGATTTTTGATCATCTACATCATATTGGAAATCTGAGTCAGTATATCCATCCACCTTCAATTCTCCACATCCATATGTTAGGACCATATCGTTAGTTCTCTTCAGATACTTTAGGATATTTTTTACTGTGGTCCAATGTTATCTTCTCAGGTTAGCCTGAAAGCAACTCACCACGCTTACTGCATAGGCTATGTCGGGTCGTGTGCAAAACATGGCATACATCAGACTATACCCACTGCAGACGCATAGGGCACCGTACTCATTTGTTTTCAATCTTCCTCACTTTGAGGAGATATAGACTTTGAAAGGTGCACCCCATGTCTCATAGGCAAGAAACTTTTCATAGAGTCTTCTATCCTAAATCTCTTTAGAACCTTCTCTAAGTAAAGGGCTTGGGAAATTCCTATCATTCTATTTGTTCTATCTCTACAAATACGAATTCCTAGAATATCTCCCACTGATATAGTGTGGACACCCAGTTCCTCTTGTAGCAGGTGACACGAAAAATCCTTACGTGTATTAAACAGCAAGTGGACTGGTCGTGTGTAGTAATAAAGTGGACTTTAAGTCCGAGTTATCGATCCCACAGAGACAAGATTATTTAAAGCTAGGAATTTAAAAGCAATTAAAATTGAATTAAAAGATTGTGATTAATTTACAATAAAAATGTGAAAACGAGACTTAGCAAATAGATTTAGATTCTTATGAGATAAAACAACTAAGGCACATGCTTCAACCAAATTTACTTGTTAATATAAATATGAACTATTCTTCGTATTATTAGACTACTATTGCTTTGGTGAAAATTCCTTAATTAATTACTACCCGATGTCTCGGCTGTAATAATCCTATGATAAATTGACAGTTCTCTAAATATGTCTATCCGAGAATTTAATCAATAATCATGCATTCAAGTTCTAGAATTTTCCCGAATAAATTCGGCTAACTGCACCCGGGAATCTCTACCTATCTCTAGGGGCAATTCCCTATTTTTTACGGATGATGTGATGATTTCTTTGAACCCTAACTTATATTATTTCAAACTATTAAGTTAGGCAATATGACAAACATATGGCGATCAAACATATGCAAGTAATTACGCACAAAATCAAAACACAAAGCAATTGTAGAATTAATACGAAGAATAATATCATATATATATACTCATAACTTTGGCCTTCACATGGCCCTAGTTAAGGGAAAATTAGTTCATAATTGAAATTGGGAAAACAATAAAAACATAGAATTACTCATAGATAAAGATGAATATCAAACTAAGAAACTCCCTATTTTGGATTGATGATCGATTCTTGATTGGAAGCTTGAATCCCTCTTTTTCCTCTTCTTAGCTCTTCAAGTATGATGATAGGATGACTCAAAACCAAGAGAATGCTCCCCCAAACCCCTGAATTTTCGTCCTCACACTCTCAAAGGATGATTTTCCACCTAACAAGAACATGAGCTGCCACTTTCGTGTTTTCCAGCGCAGGGATAGTGTTTTATTCATAAACGTCTCCACAGATCTCCGAATTGGATGATTCAAGTACCCATGTACAGATAAGACATAGATCTAAAACTTTGTAGAAGGACACTTCATCCAATTCTGTCTCTAAAAATATCAAAATGGCGTTCCAACGTGGAGGTTGTTTCTGATTTGGCGCCCAGGTGTGCAGAAATGGTACTAAAACATGATTTTGGCTAACTCCAGCTTATTTCTTGCTTGTTTGGTCGTGGAGGTGTGAAATATCTTGGCGTAAACTTGTTTTATACATCATTTTTCCACCCTTTCTTCAATTGTATCCACTTAAGGCCTGAAATCACTTAATGCACGAATTAAACGCACAAGTGACAAAATCAAGTGATAAATGAACCTAAAACATAAACGCAAAGGGGCTTAAAAACACGTAAAAATGACTCCTATCAGCAGGTACCCTATAGGTGTTATATCCTCGGGACGATTTACTAGAGTCCAGACCTAGTTTGAATGCATCAAGTCTATCTTCGCTTACACAGCTTCTTATCACTTTGCAAAGTCGATATCCATCATTGCTTGATCATAAGTAGAAGGGTCGCCCCCATGAACTCCCACTACTATAGTGTGGGCATCCAGTTCCTCTTGTAGTAGGTACCCATAATACCTATCAGGTTGATGTGGTACTCTACCAAACCTTTGCAATGTTGGTCGTGTTTCAATAGGTTCAGTATGTGTTTCTTGAACAGTTGTCTCCCTAGGTGTTTTATCTTTGTTAGGAATTTCATGTTAGATGTTTTGATGATGACAATTAGGATTTTGTGTTAGACCCCAAAATATGTAAGTTTGATTTTAGTAGAAAATTTGTATAAGCCTTGAAGCGTTGGTTTTGTAATAGGCTTATTAGGCTTTGTTTTATTTTGCTTTAGATTATTAGGCTAAGTAGTCTTAGGCTGAGCGTCTGATAATTTCTGAGTGAGTTTATCAGTGGTAAAGTTCGAAGACTCAAGCGCCTGATTTCTGAAAGAAGATAAAAGTCTCCAAGCGTCCAATTGACCAGCTACATCAAGCGTTTCCTTATGGGACAGAAGTAATGTCACCTGAATTTATTTCTAAGTTCAAAAGGAGTTTAATGCAAATATTCCCGAAGCATTAAATACCAACGGATATTTAATTCAAATGCATTAAATGCTAATAAGAGCATTAAATGTGATAAGCAATTTCAGACGTACGGAGAAGCCACCCTATTGGACTGTCAACTATCTCAGACTGCAGCACCAACTTTCGTGCATCAGATTTTCAGGAAAAAGGACAAAAGTTGTTCACTCGCAGAAGTGAGAGACACGCGCCTGTGCATGTGTCAAACGGACACTTTCTCCAAGAATGCCTATAAATAGGACTTCAACAACAAGCCAAAGAGAGAACAATTAATCTTCAAGTCGAATTGTTGTTGCATTGAAATCTCATTCCTTAAACTCTCAGAAAAGCCAGAATATTCAAGAAAATATTCCCTTTGCTTTTCTTCAATCCTGAGACAATCAACAAATATCTCAAACATTCTTTTCGAAGAAACCACTTTCCTACTGAGATATTTCCAAGTTGTTTGAACTTCATCAAAATCAAACAAACCGCTTTAGAAAAACCCATCCAAGCCTCGCGATCTGTGTGAAGTCGAAGTTGGATACTTGCATCATTTCTGGGTGAAAGAAGCAAGAAGATTGAAGTGATTTGGAGCAGAAATCTGTGTGATCAAGGAGCTCAAGTCATCGACATCTATCTCTCCCTATTGTGTAGAAGATTCTGTGTGATTCTTTGAGAATCACTTTAGTGGATTGCCTCCAAGTGTTCAAGGAGAAGAAGGACGTAGTTGGGATTACATCACCCAACGAACCTTACAAATATTGTGTTATTTACTTTTCAGTCAATCATATCATATCATATCATTGCATAAATTGACTAAGTAAAATACAATCAAACGCTAAGCAACTAAGAAACCTCTGGTGACGCTAAAGCTTTCAAAGGAAGACTAGAAAAATCATTCCGCTGTGCTAACACTGATTAAAGAACTGAACGCTTAAACTCACTCGGTTAAAGTATTCAAATCTTGAAGTCTAAGTTAACTCTCTAAAAACAGTCTTCATCAGACGCTTAACCTAAGCGTCTATATTTCTAAGAAAACGCGCAGTCAAGCGTTCCCTTTTTAAGCGTCCAAAACCAGTTTAATACGAAATCTTTTGAAGTCGAAAAAGACTTCAGGGTCTATTCAACCCCCCCCCCCCTTCTAGACTCTTTCGTATGACACTTGGGACCAACAAGTGGTATCAGAGCGGTTAAAATTGAAATTTCAAAATTTCCGAGCATAACTGCTTGTTTAGATCCTTTCTTTCAAAAATCTAATTGTCTTTTAAAATTTAGATATGGCATTTGCTAAAGTTCCCAAGCTGACTAAATCAAATTATGACACATGGAAAGTCAAAGCATTTACATATCTCTGTTCATGTGATGATGACATGTGCGATATCATTTCAGATGGGCCAATCAACATATATAAAGTTATCACAAGAGCGCCTGGAGCCACAGAAGAAACTCCCGATGGTTACGTTGAAAAACCAAAACAAGAATGGACTCCAGATGAGCGTCGAAGAGCTAACTTGGACAATGTTGGACGTAACGCTCTATATACGGCTATTGGTGATAATGACAACTTATTTAACAAAATCAAATCTTGCAAAACTACTAAAGAAACATGGGATAAGTTGGCTACGATTTGTGGTGGCTCAGCCCAAATCAAAGAAAACAAACTTTCCATCGCCAAGGAAAAGTTTAATGGATTTAAGATGCTACCCAATGAAACGTTAGAGCAATTGGATATAAGATTTACAGCTCTAGTTACAGAACTTACATCGTTGGGAATGGATTTACAGAACCGAGAAATGGTGGTCACAATCTTTAGAAGCTTACCAAGTAAATTCTTGATGAAGACAACCGCTATGAGAGAATCAAATATGCTGGATCTTCTAACTCCAGAAGACGCCTTTTCAGAACTAAAAGCATTTGAGTTCGAGTTGAATTCTGCCAGTGATATTGTGAGTAGTCCAGTGATTGAATCTGGAGCGCTTATTGCATCAATCAAGGGCAAATCGGGTAATAAAGGAAAGAATTCAGATATCAATGAGGAAGAAGAGTTGGCTTTGCTGAATAGATTCAGGAAGTTTTTGAGATATGAAAAGAAGGGAAAAGGTTTTAATAATCAAGGACAAAGTTCATATCAAGCGCCCACTCCAGTACAACAACAGTACCAAGCGCCTCAGTATTCTGCTCCGTCACCCCAAGCGTCTGCTCAATATCAAGCGTCTACTCAAAATATCTCAACACCCGTGATCTCAAAGCCACACACTGCAAGGTTATCAAATGAACAAAAGATGAAAACTAATCTTTGTTATAATTGAAGGAAACCAGGGCACTACCAGGTAAATTGCCCTTATCCAAACGTATCCAAGCCCTCAAGGAAGGAATACTTGGACAGAAACCAATTCAGGAGCAACCTTCGGCAACAAGGTTTGTTAGCAGAATCAGAACCAGCATCCGCACCTGAAGATTTAGAATCATCAGACGAAAGTAGTGATGATGATGAGCCGTTAGATGACTCAGCGCTCATATGTCTCATGGCCAGAGATGATGAAGTGTCTCCTGAGGTAATCAATGAATTATCAATTCCTCTTTCTTATGATGAATTACTTGACAAAGTCAAAGAATACTACAATGAATGTCAAGAAGCTGCCAAAATATATCAAAATGATCTCGTAATTATTTCATCACTCACTAAAGATAAAGTAACGCTCAGAGCAGAGTTGCGAATTCAGTAACAGTGCATTGAGAAAAACCAATCGCTTGAGAGTGAAGTTATTCAATTAAAAGGTGATCTTGATATAATAGTCAAGAGAGAAGCTGATCTGATGGCTAGACTTGCCAAGTCAGAACAGGTCGTCTCATCGTTGTCCAAAGCATCCAGAAAGCTCGACAATGTGACTGAAGTAACAAGGTTATTTGGATAAAAGACCGGTTTAGGATGCAATAAATTCGGTAAACAACCAAACAAACCTAATGTTACGGCAAACAACAAAGGAAAGGGTGTTTTCTTTGTTGAGAAAGGTTCACAAGGTCAAAATCAAAATGAACCAAGTGACAATGGTAAGAGTCCAAATGAGAAAGTCAAAACTGACTCAGGCAAGGGGAAAACTAAGGCAAATGATTCACAAAGACGGGCTTATCCAAACGCTCAAAAAGCTAAAGATAAGACTAACAACTGTGAATTAAGCGCTAAGCGTCTAGCACCAAAAGTGCAACCCAAGCCAGTGTCAAGGAAATACCATCGTCAATATCCAAGACAGTCAAGATTATATTATCGATATTATGATGATTATGATTATGACTATGATTATGATTGTCATTATAATCAAGGATATTATTATACACCCAAAAAGCACACACAACACAATATGAAACCCAAAAAGGCCAATATTCCTACAATGAAGACTAGGCAAATCTAGGTTCCTAAAGTTCTAATTCAAACTAACAATGTTACTAATGTTAAAGGACCAAAGCAACCATGGGTACCTAAACAGAAATAGAACTTCCTTCTTGAGTGCAGGTACCTAGAGCTAGAGTCGATACATCTGTTTGGTACTTCGATAGTGGATCGTCAAGGCACATGACTGGTTCCAAAGATCTTCTGATCAACTATCGAGCTGCCAATGGTCCTCAGGTTGTATTTGGTGACAACTCCAAAGGTAAAACCAAAGGTATAGGTACTGTGCATAGGGGGAACATCATGATAAGTGATGTTTATTTTGTTGAGGGTCTGAAGCATAATTTATTAAGCATAAGTCAATTTTGTGATAAAGGCTTTGAAGTCATATTCTCAAGTGACTGTTGCTATATAAATGACGCTAAGACAAAGTCTACTAAATTGAAAGGAAAAAGAACTAACAACGTATATTTGGTAGATTGGGGTTCAGCACTTGATAACAACCCAACATGCTTTGTTGCTAAAAATGAATCTAAAAAGGGTTGGTTATGGCATAGAAAAATGAACCACCTTAACTTTAAAACAATTTCTCAGCTTATAAGTCAAAATCTTGTAGAGGGATTACCAAATGGACCATTTCACAAGGATCGCCTTTGTGACGCTTGTCAAATGGGTAAACAAGTTAAGTCATCGTTCAAGAGAAAACCTCATCTATCTACCTCTAGAATACTTGAACTACTTCACATGGATTTGTTTGGACCTGTTCAAACAATCAGTGTAAGCGGTAAAAAGTATACTTTGGTGATAGTAGATGATTTCTCTCGATTTACTTGGGTGGAATTTCTGTCATCCAAAGATGAAACATGTGACAAGTTAACAATGCTTATTCGACAACTTCAAACATTGAAAGATCTTTAAGTTGCGAGAATAAGAAGTGATCACGGTACCGAGTTTACTAACAAGGTTGTTGAGAAGTTTTGTGCAGAAAATGGAATACACCATGAGTATTCAGCTCCCAGAACTCCCCAACAAAATGGTGTTGCTGAGCGCCGGAACCGAACGCTTAAGAAAGCCGCTAGGAGAATGTTAGCAGAATCCAAGCTTGTTCCTAGGTTTTGGGCCGAAGCGATCAACACTGCGTGTTACACTCAAAACCGTTGCATGATCAACAAACAGCATGGAAAAACTCCATATGAACTGTGGAAGGGACGTAAGCCAAATGTTTCATACTTTCACGTCTTTGGCTCTAAGTGCTTTATTCATAGTAATGGATCCCAAAGCATAAAGACTTTTGATCCTAAAGCGGATGAGGGAATCTTTCTAGGCTACGCCAAGAATGGGAAGAATTTTCGCATCCTAAACAAGGGTAAATCGAAGGTTGAGGAATCTATTCATGTTGTTTTTGATGATGCTAACCAAGAACCGAGTAAGGTTCATATAAATGATGTAGGAGTTGAAGATCTTTGTCATCAAGCGTCTAAGATCACTATTGATGAAGATACTGACGACGATGATGAGATCTCAGTGCCACCTCCTAAGATTACTCGTGAGATTACTCTGGATAATTTTATAAGAAATGCTGATGATCATGAAGAGAGTGATCATCAAGAGCAAACAAGGAATTGTGAATTTGAAGCGCCTACGCAAGAAGGTAGTCAAGCGTCTGATCCCCAAGCGCCTGTTCAATCTCTTAACCCCTTCCAACCAGACAGACTATAGCTGCGAGATCATCCACCAGAGCAAATTATTGGAGATATTGGAGCGTCTGTTAGAACTAGAGCCGCTACAATCAATGAGGCTATGTTCGCAAGCTTTCTATCTCAGATGGAACCTAAGAAAGTGGATGAAGCGCTAAGTGATCCAAGTTGGATTGAAGCCATGCAAGAAGAACTTAATCAATTTGAGCGTAGTAAGGTTTGGACACTAGTACCAAGACCAACTCACCAAGGAGTCATTGGAACTAGATGGGTTTATAGAAACAAGATGGATGAGAACGGCATTGTAATAAGAAACAAGGTCAGACTCGTAGCTCAAGGTTATTGCCAAGAAGAGGGCATTGACTTTGATGAGACATACGCTCCTGTCGCCCGTCTTGAAGCAATCCGCATGTTTCTAGCGTATGCAGCGTTTAACAAATTTACAGTGTATCAAATGGACGTGAAGAGTGCCTTCCTGAATGGTAAACTCCAAGAAGAAGTATATGTGGAGCAACCACCGGGATTCTTCAACTACCATGGTAAGAGTATGGTGTACAAGCTAGACAAAGCACTCTATGGGCTTAAGCAAGCACCCCGAGCATGGTATGACACTCTCTCTATCTTTCTTATTGGTAAAGGCTTTTCAAAAGGCAGCGTTGATACAACGTTATTTAAAATTACTAATAACGAAGATATTCTCTTAGTCCAAATTTATGTCGATGATATTATTTTTGGCTCTACTAACAAGCGTCTGTGTGAGAAATTTTCGAAAATGATGCAAGAACAATTTGAAATGAGCATGATGGGTGAATTAACTTTCTTCTTAGGATTACAAGTTAAACAACTCCCTAATGGAATATTTATTAACCAAGCTAAATATACGAGAGACATGATTAAGAAATTTGGTATGGAAAATACATCATATTCAAAAATTCCAATGAGCCAAACGCTTAAGTTAGATAAAGATGAAAGTGGAAAGAAAGTTGATATCACTAATTATAGAGGTATCATTGGATCACTTCTTTATCTTACTGCTAGTAGACCTGATATCATGTTTTCGGTATGCATGTGTGCACGATTTCAAGCTGATCCTAAAGAGTCACACTTAATTGCTGCCAAGAAAATCCTTAAATACCTAAAAGGCACACAAAATATGGGCTTATGGTATCCTAGGCATTCTCCTTTTGAACTAATCGGTTACTCAGATGCAGATTTTGCAGGTTGCAAAATAGATCGTAAAAGTACTAGTGGTACTTGTCAATTTCTAGGTGATAGGTTAGTTTCATGGCATAGCAAGAAACAACAATCCATAGCTACCTCCACAGCCGAAGCTGAGTATGTAGCTGCAAGAAATTGTTGTGCACAAGTTTTATGGATGAGGCAACAACTTAGAGATTATGGAACAATCCTAGGTCCAACCCCCATTCTTTGTGATAACCAAAGCGCTCTAGCCATGACTCAAAACCCTGTTCTTCATTCCAGAACCAAACACATTGACATTAGATACCATTTCCTTCGTGACCATGTTCAAAAGAAAGATATCTCCATGCATTTTATTGGAACTGACAAACAATTGGCAGATATCTTCACCAAAGCGCTCAACGAGCAACGCTTTCTCACTTTGAGAAGTGAACTAGGTATGATTGATTTAAACGCCTAATCATCAAGCATCATACTTTATTAGACATATGGTACAAGTTATCAAATTTAGGGGGAACATTAAAATTATACTTGAACCTAACTAAGCGTCAATGATCAAAAACTTTCAGATGCATGATCATCAACGCACAGTATTCTTTTGTGAAATATGTTGGACGCTAAACCATAAAAGGAATTTAGCTTTAAGCGTCCATATTGTCCCCAATAAGTGGCATTAAGCGTTGAAACTATTCAATTCAACACTTAATATAAAAATGATTTTAACAATTCATGCATAAAAACTTTTTTTTACGCTTTTTTAAGTAGTGGATAGACTCAACAGTCTATTCTGTGCTCTATCCACACACTTCTATCACATCAAACTGGCGGGTAATCAAAAAAAATTTCAAAATGACGGTTCAGAGATAGCACGTGTTTGTGTGCGTGTCAGTGTACAAACGGGCGCGTGCGTTACACTTTGAAAATGCCAAACGTTTCTAAAACTTTAATTCGGATGTCAAATATTTTTTTTTTAATTACCAAGTGTAACTTCTCTCTATTACGCAAAACTAGCGTCCGCGGTTAATGAATTCATGGCTGAGATTGAAACTCTTTACACGTGTGTTAATCCTATAGAGATAAGAGAACACAAGTTTCAAAAAATTAACCTCTGTCACTTAAAAAACACAATTTGCAGAAACTTTATTTACTCATACTCAAAAATCTCTGCAAATTTATTTTCTCTCTCTCTTAAAAGCAAAAGCAAATCTCAGTTCATCTCTTTCACTAAAAATGGCACCAAAGAAATCCTCGTCTACTTCTGCCGAAGCTACCATCAAGGTTACTGAAGGCCTTGTCGTCGACTGGAAATTCTTGTATGAGCAACCTCAGATCAATCTAACAGATATGATGGATATGGTCGTCAAAGCTGGGCTCAAGCCATTCTTGACTCAATACTCGTATCTGTTTCCAACTGAAGTGGATATCTTCTGGAGGACTGCCAAACTCTCAGAGGACAAGAAGTCTATCTCTTGTCTAATTCCTCTATCCTCAAAGGAGCCTCCCAAGGAATTCACTCTGATTGCTGCCTCCATTGCCGAGAACTTTAAACTCCCAAATGAGGGTGAGGCACTGGATTCTATTACTTTAAAACAGATCAAGGAAGCATGGACTACAATGAGTGCGTACGACGATGTACCCTACACTCAATATTTCGAAAAGAAAGACCTAGTGTCCAAATACCGGCTATTGGCTGATTTCTGCAGCAAGATCATAGAATGCCGAGTGGGAACCTTTGATAAGGTGAACCTAGTACAATTCCAGATGATGACTGCCATACTCTTGAACATCAAAATTAACTGGAGTGAGTACGTTTTTGGAAGATTTTGGGATTGTTTAAGCGGCTCAAATAAACCATATGGGCTTGTCCTGAGTGACCTCTTATACAAATCACAGTGTGTATATTCTTCTGGTCTTCCGTTGAATAAGACCAAGTTGCTGGGAAAAAGGATTTTGAACAATCTCTTCAATCCTCCCAAAATTGGTGGTGCTGCCAAACCACTATCTGAGCGTCTGGAAGTACGTCAAGCGTCCGATAAAGAAGCGGAGCGTCCAGTACCAGAAGAAGCTGTGAAGCATCTGGCTGTAATCAAGAAAAGGGCTCCCAGAAAGCCCAAAGTTCAAATTGTCGCCTCCACTCAAAAGGATGATGAGGAAACTGATGAGGATGTAGAGGACAAGTTACCTCTCAAAAGAAGGAAGCTGGAAGGGATCATTAAACAAATAGACTTTGAAGGACCAGCTGTTGATCCTCCCGCTCCTCCGCCTAGACTCGTTGAAGGAGTCAACGTGAAGAAAATCTTCAAGCGTTCCAGGACTAGCAAGCGTCGAGCTACTCCCGTTTCTGAAGAGCGTGAGGCTGTTGAGTCAAGCGCTCAAGCTACTGTTGAGCCAAGCGCTCAAGTTACTGTTGAGCCAAGCGCTCAAAGTATTGCTGTTGAGACTAGTTCTCAGGGTAAGTTTATTTCTTCCCACAGCATCTCCATTCCTACATCTGTAGAAGATCCTGCTCTTATAGAGGATAGTTCCTTTCTTTCAGCTATAATTCCAGCTGCTGCTGAAGCGTCAACTGATATCATCCTGGATGTTGACTTGACCGAAGTCGTTACTATCGCTAAAGATGTTGCCGCAGAAGTTGCTGCAATTGAAGCTGAGGAACCTGCAACTTCAGAGGTTCAGACTTCATCTCATGTTAAGGCTATAACAGAGGCACGCTCAGAAGGTCAGAGCGATGCTGAAGACGTTCCAGCGCCTAGACACTTCTTCCTACTCGACCCGATGATGACGATTGATCATTCAATCAATTATATGCCCCCAGCGCTCGAAGAAGATTTCATTCCTGCAGGCTACAACGAAGAGAGATATATTGCTGCAGAGAATGATATTGCTCGATTGATTGATTTTGACAGTCAAATCAAAGCCATCATACAAGACAGACAAGGAGATCGAACTCCTAGATGTGCCATGGACATAGCATATTATCTGGATTATGGGCACAGCAAGCCAACCGGGTTCGCCCTATGGGATTACAGCATTCGTATGTATGAGCCTCTGCGTCCTAACTTTCTCAATTCTTCAGAGTCAGTCTTGAACAGAGAAGGCTACACACACTTCCCTCAGACTGCTCATAGCCCTGAAAATATTGCATTAGTCCATCCACTTCGCCTGTGGAAGAATAAGGTTGCTCATGCCGGTGAGCGTCTCGAATCATTGACAGACTTGCTTCAGACTGAAGCTGATGCCTATTTTGACAGCGTCTGGAATGCTAATTATCAGCCTGATAGATATCGTTTTGAAGCTATCAGAGATATTCATCTTGAAGGCATTCGCGCTATGGTGACTGCTGGCACAGACTTATGCATAAATGAAGTTAACTGGGTTGAAACGTATGTGGGACACAAGTATACCTTCTCAGAACTAGTTCAAGCTCCCCATCTTTTCGGCATAGGCATGCATGACAAGAAGCGTCAGTTCGCCAAGTATTGCCTCAAGCAGCGTCAACAGAGAGTCGGACCTGTTCTCAAGCTCCCAATTGTTAGACATCAAATCGAACAGTGTCTGCGTCAAGAGCTTCACAGATTTTCCACTACTCCTCTTATGTTCAACGCTCAAGCTTCTTCCAGTGGTACATCTGGCGTATTGTGCTTAAATTTTTCCCCAAGCCACTGTGAAGAAAACTTCAATCTGATGGTGAAGATTTTGACTCCTGTCTCCCTATTCGATAAGATCTTCACTGTCAATCTTAGATCTTGGAACGGCTCAGTAATCAGTCCATTCAAAGGATATCCACTGCTCCCTTCAATCCGCAGCGAGCTACTTGATCACTATGAGTTTGTCCTCTCCCTGCTTGAAAGGAATCAAGAGCTGGCTCAAGCACTTTATCTGTATCTTGAAGAGTACTATGTTGATTGTGTACCTGCACATCGGCGTCCTACGTCTCTTCCTTCTGACTGCTTGATTGGATTTTCCAGACAATACTGTCCAGATTCACTCTTCTCCATCGCTCAAGCGCCGTCCAAAGTTTTCCCCAATCATGTGCTTGATATCATTGGTCCAATGCACAACAGGGCCATTGATAGTCCTCTTCGCACATTCATCTCCGGTACTTGTATTTCCAGAACCAGACTCACTGAACTCTTGGATTCTCCATCCACTTCATATGCCGACTTAGCAAACTGGAACTTCCAATTCGATGACTTTCGTCAACCAGAGTCAACGCTTGAGGAAGCGCCTGATACATCAGCTGAAGCGTTCAAGTCTGCAGTTACAAGTATTCCAGCGTCTGCTGAAGAACTCGTTCAAGCGTCTCCACCCGAGGATATTCCTGACGCTTCTGAACCTGTTACTGTTGATAGTGCTGAGGATCTGTCTCCTGTCATTCGAGGTACTGTTTTTGATCCAGCCTATCAAGTTTCGTTTGACTCTCTCAAACACTCATCAAGGTTCAAGCGACTGGCTCCTCAAGCAGTTCCTTCCGATGAGAGTCAATCTTTTGGTCCTTTGCTCAAATTCGACTTGGAGAATATTAGCGCCCACGCTACTCAGAACGAAGAATCTCTCCATTGGATTAAAGACGATCTGGCAAAGATTGAAACTCATGTCATGAGCGCCCAAATTGCTCATATGCGTAGTTCAGCTCAAGCGGCTGTTGGTGAGTGCAAGCAAGATTTTCAAGTAATGCATGATGCCACTCAAGCAACCCAACTTGTCATGAAAGAAGAGCTTGAGAAGCGCCTTGAAACCCTTGAGACCTCTATAAATGATGCTACCAGCGCCAAGCTTCTCGTTCTGCAGGAGCGCTTCGACAAGCGTCTAGATGACATCACAGATTCTATGTCTCAAATTGCTCATCAGGTCAGTTTACTCACAGATCATTTCTTAAAGTCTGATGATGGTAATAAGGGGGAAAAGAAGAAGAAAGGAGAAAATAGAAAAGCGACTAGTGCAAAAGCTGAAGAGCCTCCGTCTCCTGAGCGTCAAGTGCTTACTTCTACTTCTGCGCTTCGTCTTCCGTCTTGGATAACTGCTCAAAGTACATCTAGAGCGCCCAGTAGTACGCTAAGGGATCCTCCTAGAGCGTTATATCCAAATCTACCAATACCTACAAGAGCACTGCTTGAACAGTTTGACATCCCTCTTCAAAGAACGTCCATTCCAGAGCCTACAGATCCAAGAATCTTAGCTGAAGAGAGAAAGATGACTGACTTTATCCAAACTTTTCGAATCTGCCTAAGGTATATTGGTATTGACCCAACTAACTGGGACAATCATTTTACTGTCTTCAAGAAGAGACAACAAGAAGAAAACAAGCTTATAATCAACAAAGATCATGAAGCAATGATGATCTTGGAAGACAATCTGACTGAAGCTATCCGAGCTGAAATGACCAAGCGATACAGAGTCAGACCAAGACATTAAAAGTTTTCTGATCTTACCTTATCTATATTCTTGTCTCTTATATCTTCACTTGTTCAGTTGTAAAAATGACTGTAATTCTCGATATATATATATAATGCATTTTTCAGCTGAAGTATCTCGTTGAAGCGTAACTAACTTTAACTAACGTTATCTAATCAAGCTAACTTTTACTTTTGGCTGTCTAACTCTTGAACTATACAGGAGTAAGTATTGCCATCATCAAAAAGGGGGAGATTGTTAGGATTTTCATGTTAGATGTTTTGATGATGACAATTAGGATTTTGTGTTAGACCCCAAAATATGTAAGTTTGATTTTAGTAGAAAATTTGTATAAGCCTTGAAGCGTTGGTTTTGTAATAGGCTTATTAGGCTTTGTTTTATTTTGCTTTAGATTATTAGGCTAAGTAGTCTTAGGCTGAGCGTCTGATAATTTCTGAGTGAGTTTATCAGTGGTAAAGTTCGAAGACTCAAGCGCCTGATTTCTGAAAGAAGATAAAAGTCTCCAAGCGTCCAATTGACCAACTACATCAAGCGTTTCCTTATGGGACAGAAGTAATGTCACCTGAATTTATTTCTAAGTTCAAAAGGAGTTTAATGCAAATATTCCCGAAGCATTAAATACCAACGGATATTTAATTCAAACGCATTAAATGCTGATAAGAGCATTAAATGTGATAAGCAATTTCAGACGTACGGAGAAGCCACCCTATTGGACTGTCAACTATCTCAGACTGCAGCACCAACTTTCGTGCAGCAGATTTTCAAGAAAAAGGACAAAAGTTGTTCACTCGCGGAAGTGAGAGACACGCGCCTGTGCATGTGTCAAACGGACACTTTCTCCAAGAATGCCTATAAATAGAACTTCAACAACAAGCCAAAGAGAGAACAATTAATCTTCAAGTCGAATTGCTGTTGCATTGAAGTCTCATTCCTTAAACTCTCAGAAAAGCCAGAATATTCAAGAAAACATTCTCTTTGCTTTTCTTCAATCCTAAGACAGTCAACAAATATCTCAAACATTCTTTTCGAAGAAACCACTTTCCTACTGAGATATTTCCAAGTTGTTTGAACTTCATCAAAATCAAACAAACCGCTTTAGAAAAACCCATCCAAGCCTCGCGATCTGTGTGATCGAAGTTGGATACTTGCATCATTTCTGGGTGAAAGAAGCAAGGAGATTGAAGTGATTTGGAGCAGAAATCTGTGTGATCAAGGAGCTCAAGTCATCGACATCTATCTCTCCCTATTGTGTAGAAGATTCTGTGTGATTTTTTGAGAATCACATTAGTGGATTGCCTCCAAGTGTTCAAGGAGAAGAAGGACGTAGTTGGGATTACATCACCCAACGAACCTTACAAATATTCTGTTATTTACTTTTCAGTCAATCATATCATTGCATAAATTGACTAAGTAAAATACAATCAAACGCTAAGCAACTAAGAAACCTCTGGTGACGCTAAAGCTTTCAAAGGAAGACTAGAAAAATCATTCCGCTGTGCAAACACTGATTAAAGAACTGAACGCTTAAACCCACTCGGTTAAAGTATTCAAATCTTGAAGTCTAAATTAACTCTCTAAAAACAGTCTTCATCAGACGCTTAACCTAAGCGTCTATATTTCTAAGAAAACGCGCAGTCAAGCGTTCCCTTTTTAAGCGTCCAAAACCAGTTTAATACGAAATCTTTTGAAGTCGAAAAAGATTTCAAGGTCTATTCAACCCCCTCCCTTCTAGACCCTTTCGTATGCCACTTGGGACCAACAATCTTGTTCATCAAGAACAATCTTTCTACCTCCACCACTTTTTTGGATAAACTCATCTTCAAGAAAGTACGCTTGCAGTGCAACAATGATCTTTGATCATCTTGCATGTAGAAGAGGTATTCCTTGGAATCCTCAAAAAAATCGACAAAATGTCCTTTAAGGGACCTATCTTCCAATTTCTCTGTCTTTGTCTTCTTGATATAGGCAGGGTATCCCCAAACCCTAATGTATTTAAGATTTGATTTCCTATTTCTCCATATCTCATATGGGGTTTTAGGAATGGATTTATAAAGACATCTATTCAAGATATGAACAGCAGTGAGGAGTGCATTTTCCCACAAGAAAATATGTAAATCAGTGTAGCTGAGCATAGATCGAACCATGTCCAAAAGCGTTCGATTTTTGCTCTCTGCTACCCCATTTTGTTGCGGAGTCGCTGGTGGTGTGAGTTGCAATATTATCCCATGTTCCTTCAGGAACTCATCAAACTCATCACTCATATATTCACCACCACGATCCGATCATAGTATTTTTATACGCCTTAAATTCTTTGAACTTTTCAAATGATTCAGACTTGTGTTTCATTAAATACACAAGACCATACCTTGAATGGTCATCAGTGAAAGTAATGAAATAGTAAAAACCTCCATGAACCATTTCTCCAAATGGTCCGCAAACGTCGGTGTGCACAAGTCCTAATACTTCAGTGGCTCTTTAAAAAGTCCCGGTGAAGGGAGATCTAGCCATTTTGCCTTTTGAGACAAGATTCACAAATCCGATAGGGATCCGATCCCAATAGATCAATTAACCCATCTTATGTATCTTCTGCTCGCAATCATGGTCTAGTCTAAGATGCCAATTTAAGCTTACTTAGGACCTTGCGTACCATGCTTCTTTGAGATAACATTTACAACACATTCATTTTGCATGTTTAAATAATAGAGGTCGTTGACTAAAGTAGTAGTGCCAACAATCTTATCATTAAATAAAATGCTGCAAGTACTGTCAATGAAATTAAAAACATAATTATTCCTAACCAACATAGGAATTGAAATAATGTTCTTAAGCCCGTTGGGCAAAATTAAAATATCCTCTAAAATCAAAACATGTTCAGATAATAACAATAAAGAAGTTGATCCAATGTGAGAAGCTGTGACACTCTACCCGCTGCCAACACTGATCAGCATCTCTCCATGCTCTAACTTCCTACTTCGCTCCAAATCCTGATTCATTACACAAACGTGAGCACTAACTCTAGAATCAAGTATCCACGAAGTGGAAAATACAGTTATAGAACAATTGGTTTCTAAAACAAAAAGTTCCATACCTGTTGCGTCTTTGCCAAAGTTTAGACACTCCCTCCTCCAGTGGCCTAGCTCACCGCAATGAAGGCACTTACCCGTTTCTTTTGGCCCTTTGCTCATCCTCACTTTCAGAGTTTTGCCCTTTCCTTTGTCTATCTTACCATGTAGACCGAGAGTACCAGTGGGCTTCTTAGCCTTCTTCTTCTTCTTCTTCTTCTTCTTGTTTTTAGGCTTAGAAGTGATGACTACGGCTGCCTCTTTTCCTTTTGGCTTCATTTGAGATTGTGCAGTTGTAAGTTTGTTCATCAACCCAGCAAAATTGCACTCTATCTCCTTGCAGTTGAAGTTCATTACAAATTGGAAAAAGGAGTCTGGAAGTGACTGCAAGATGAGGTCAGTTTGTAGTTGCGGGTCCATGTTGAAGTCGAGAGCTTCTAACCTCTCGATTTTCAAAATCATTTTTTAAGTACAAGATCCCAACCTTTTCACCTTCTTTCATCTTGGCTCCAAAAGAGCTCTTTCGATATCTCACATCGAGCAGTACGACTATGCTCACCAAAGAGCTCTACTAGGTGTGCCAAAATAGCCCTCACAGAGACCATTTTGTCGTGAGATCTCTGCAACTCATTGGTCATTGAGCCAGCATATACCCACGAACCCGGACGTCGTCTTTGACCTACTTTTCATAAGTCGCGACTTCCTCCTCACTAGCACGCGTCCTTGCGGGCACAGCTGGGATATCAGTATCCAATACATATCCCAATGACTCCATGTTGAGGACTATCCTCAGATTTCGGAGCCAGTCCACATAATTTGGACCAGTCAAAGTGTTCCTTTCAAGTAGTACAGATAACGGGTTGATAGTCATAGTGAGAGAGATAATAAGAAAATAACTGTAGAAATGTAAAAAAACTTATTAGATTTAATCATAATTATTGTTCTAAGTTTAAATCAAAGACTTTCAAAATAAACTTGGCTCCCACTACTTTTTTCAAAAATCCACACTCCCACAGTGGAATCCGGAAGTCACCGTTGGAAGGCTTCGTGGTGGTGATTGATTTCTTTAACTAGATTAATAGGTTGCAACCCTTTGCTGGTATGTGGCCTAATTAATCTATTAAAGTGATGTCCAACATCAACCCATCAAATGGATGATTCAATCCCTTTGTCCATTATTCATCAGATTTCAACCTTTTAATGATCTTATCGATTTATGAATAATTTAAGTTTAACCCACTGACTATCTATTAGTCTAACAATTGAATTTCAACTTGCAACCTTTGATGGTATATGGGGTGAAATTTGTTTCGATTAATGGCATTTCATGCACTTGGAAAAATCTAAAATATATTTCAATCTATAACTCTAATCGCTTAGGGAAGATATTTTATATTAAATATTATTTTAATTTTTCCTAAGTTCAGTGGAGGACATGATATCTAGTACCCTTTACCTACTTAATTTTTCAAAGTGGGAGAATTTAAATTATTTAATAGGTCTCACTTTGCACATTAATCCATTTTATACTAAGCGTACAAACATGGATAAAAAAAAAATTGAAAGCAATCCTAGAAAGCTAACAACACATGATTCATAGACCTTAATCCTAGATTGAGCCAAGCCAATACCTCAAATCACTAATAAAAGAAACTACACTAAAACTTTCAAAGCTCCTTCTTGTATCTCCTTGGCTCGACTTGAATTTCTTCTTTGTGCTTATTCCATTTCTAACTATTACATTTTAATATAAGCAACCTACACATTCTATAGAAAGAAAATAAACTTAGGGTCAAAATGGTCCATGAATCACGTCTCCCATTACATAATATGTCAAACATGATACATCACATAACACACGAAAAACATATATGTTAATTTCCAAATTTAATTATTGATTTCATGTTCTCGAGTAAATTAAATTTATTTAATTTTAGTAGAAAATTCAATTTTAATAAACTCCAATTAATTTTATATTAAAATCTAATTTTAATAAAAAAAATTAATCTCTAAGTTTATTAAAACTAATTTCACAATAGAAAAAATCCAATTTAATTCAAAGTCCAACTTTAATTAAATTAGATAAGATGAAAATTAAAAATCCCAATTTTTTTAATAAATTATATTATTTAATTTTGCGTTACAATCAAATTTTAAGAGAAAATAAAATAATATTTTTAATTAAAAAACCAGGTCGGGTCACCCATGGTCCCGGGTTGGGTCGGCTTGACTCGTGTGTTTATTAACACACGGGTGGTGTGGCCCAATTGCACGGAGCAATTGAGCTCTCACAGCGAGCCCAATTACCAGCCAATGGGCAGTGATGTGTGGCCCATTGATATATGCCAATTTTACACACGATTCGCCCCGTTTAGCAAATTGATTTTGATGGTTTCTTTGATAATTTGATCACATATGATGCTTTGACCTTTGTTTTCTCATATTTTATAGAATAACATAACATTTGGAGGAAAAGAACAAGGATTGAAGGTAAATCATGCATAAAGAGAAAAATTGTCTGCGCAGTGCTAGCGTTTATGGAATAGATTTCTCTACCCATGTCCAAATTACACACTTGGTACACCAATGGAAACATAAGTGGCAAAGGTACATTTCTTATGTTGAATACAAAGATCATATATGTACGAAAGGAGGTTAAAAAGCCATCGGAAGAGACATCTTACGATGGAGTTTTCTCATTAAGTGACTTGTGAGACAATTTTATCATCTTTAACATTTGATTTTGGATTTGGTGTCTTCTTGAAAGTTGTATATATTTGTTTTAGTATTCTATAGCAACTTGAATCAGCTTATTCCGACATTGGTAGAGAAAGTTATACATATTTTACCAAAACTAGATAGAGCAGCAGGGGAACGCTGCGGCGTTCACCACTCAACGCCGCGGCGATGATAAGAAGAATGGAACGCCGCGGCGGACTTGTCTATAAATAGACCATTCAGGTCATTTCTACAAAAATAGACACTTGAGAGCAGCCAAACACCAAAAGGGAGGAGAGAAACACTTTGGAAAGAAGATTGAAAGTCATAACGTCTCCTTGAAGCCCCGGATTCGCAAGACGACGGAGAATTCAACGAGGGATCAAAATCATCACGATTATTCGGGAGTTTTTACATCTTTATTTCTTAACTTTGTCCAACTCTCTAATATGATTTGTATGATTCAGATCCGTACTTATGACATGAATATGAGCTAAACTTATTTGATTAAGGTCGTGGCTAGGCCGTTTATGTTATTTTGATTGTTCTTGCTTTGGTTTTTATTGGATTAATGTTGGTTTTAGTTATGTATTCAATAGTTGATCTCAATACTTCACTTGTTTGATCACCAAGTGTTCGATAAAATGCCTAGGTTAGAGATCGAGAGATAATAACCTAGGGAAGATATAAACATTGAATACCCTATAGTTAAACCGACTAGAGATAGACTCAGTTTCTTTAGGTGGTTTTCCATTCACGTGGGGAATTCCTAGACCTTAAATGCATCTTTGTTAAGACAGGTTTTCATATAGAGATATATAGGAAATCGTTAACTAAGGTAGGGTTGCATGCCAAGAGATTGGGTAGTACGTACGTTAGGGAATTTCGCCTTGGCTAAATCCATCTAATAATCCATTAGAACCTTAATCACAATCGAAATACATAAATGGTTGAACCATGTGCCTTAATCGCTTCTCTCCATTGCTTTCTCCCTTTGTTTGGTTTGAAGTTGCCTTAGTTTATTTTCTTGTTTTGATAATTAGTTAAATCAACCTCTTATCGACCAATCTAACTTAGAAAACAATAATACAGTAGTCTCGGTACTTCGATAGTAGTTGTCCCTGTGGAGACGATAAACCCGGACTTAACGCCCACTTTATTACTACACACGACCAATACACTTGCTGTGCATACACGTAAGATTCTATCGTGTCAAGTTTTTGGCGCCGTTGCCGGGGATTGGAAATACTTTGGAAAGAAGATTGAAAGTCATAACGTCTCCTTAAAGCCCCGGATTCGCAAGACGACGGAGAATTCAACGAGGGATCAAAATCATCACGATTATTCGGGAAGGATGGGCTCGCACAGCGACGGTAATTGCCAGTGGAGTCCCGTCGCCACCCCAGCGACAGGTTAGCCGCTAAAATTTGCGATTTTTATTTTCCATCATATTAAAAGTACATAAAATCCAATTCTTATTAATTTCTAATGAACGAAAAAATAAATAAAAATCCACAAGAACATAAAAAATGAAATCTACATATTTAGAGCTCTCACAACGAGCCCAATTACCAGCCGATGGGCCGTGCTGTGCGGCCCATCCTTCTCGGCAGCTGGGATCCTTCTCGACAGCCCAGCTGCCGAGAAGGATGGGCTCGCACAGCGACGGTAATCGTCGGCGGAGTCCCGTCGCCACCCCAGCGACAGGTTAGCCGCTGAAATTTGCGATTTTTATTTTCCATCATATTAAAATTACATAAAATCCAATTCTTATTAATTTCTAACAAACGAAAAAATAAATAAAAATCCACAAGAACATAAAAAATGAAATCTACATACATCGGTAAAAACTGTAAATCATGAATCTAATCACATATTTACACGTAAATTATACACGCCGAAGCCCGCGATTTGGCTCTGATACCACTGTTGGGAAAAATAAACTAAAACGCAGCGAAAACGGTGTAATTAAATTTTATTGGATTTTTCCCAATATAGGATCAATCCCGGGGTTTTATCACGTGTATATATGATAGAGATATCAACACTTTACCAGTTGTAAAGAAGTGGTTGGAGAATCTCTAAATTTTGAATCCTTCAAGTCCTTCGTGAACTAATCCGGCTGATTGTTTGATAATATGAGCAGTCCAAAAGTGTTTCCTCTAAATTGTCTCGCCGAAAAAAACTCGAACATAAAATCTCCTTCTTCTTTGGTAGTGAAGCCGACAGCTAGAGGAAGAGAGGGGGAGGTTTTTTTCTTTTCTTTTCTGGTGGCTCAAGTGTGTAACTTATGTTATGACCTAGGTATTAACTAATGTGATATATTTATATCACTTAAGTCATAACCTTGGGCTTAAATTATCCCATTTAGAATGCCTAGTAGCCATCCCTACATGGTCATGGTGCATCTCTTGGTGCACCAATTTGAGCTCGGTCCAATTCTTTATTTAATTAATTAATTCAATCCAATTAATTAATCTAATTAAATAATAGATAGGATATTTAATTAATTTTATTTCTCTAAGAAATAATATATTAATTAATTATAAATAAATTAACTTATTTGTTCAAATAACTAATTCCATTTAATTAATTTTAAGTATCCAATACTTAAAATATTACCATAAGAAATACACCACATTTTCTTTCGATTTTTCCTTTTTAAGCGTGACTCTTTAGGTTCATCTATATTTGGCAATGGGAGGATTCCATTGAATGTGGGTTGCACCTAGCTGTTGGGATCGGTACAACCCCTGGGGACGCCGGCACAGCGGAAGACATATAATTTTAAAATTAAAGCGGCATCCCCGAAATTAGGATTAGGTAGACATGGTACCATCGGATTCAATACTATCCTAAAGATTAGTTTACTCGTGTTTACCTCTTGAAGATCAAAAATCAGCAACGCCTTTTTAAGCAACTCCCTGCTACACCTCTTCAGATGGGTTTGCCCTAGTGCCCCAAGTGTTGCGCCTTTATCTCCACCAGTGCTAGCAAGGAGAATATCGAATCTTAGCTTATGAAAATTGGGTAGGAATATATTTTGGTGTTCTTCGTACTCAACACATGAGTTGGAAGAATATTGTGAAAGAGGTGGAAGAGTTGGAAAGAAAATATTGAAACTTTAAACCTTGTTTTTATCTTAAAACTTTTTGACTAAAACTTAAAATTAGTTGAATGATACCTTAAAAAATAAAACAACACACACACACACACACATATATATATAGGCATACACGCCCAACACACACACACACACCTATGTGTGTGTGTTTCACATGTGTGATATATATATATATATATATTTTTTATTTAGTTTCCATTCTTTCTCAAACTCTCTTCCCTAATTAATTGGATATCTTTCCAACTAAAAAGATATTTCCATATATTTGATACATATCAAATATATCATATCTTATCAAATATGATATTTCCATATCTTCAATATTTATCCTAATATATATTCATAAGATCTTTCCATATCAATTAGTTACCTAATTAATTAGAATAGATCTACCAAATAAATTATAGGATAGATATATTAAATATATATATATATATATATATATATATACACATAGACTTGGTGAACAAGATAAAAAATCCTCCACCAAATCTATACATATATATACACGCCTATATGCATCTCTCTCTCTCTCTCTCTATATATATATATATATATATATATATATATTTATTTATTCTCTCTTTCACATATTAATTTCACCAATGCTAAAGTCCTCCCATAGGCTAGATTATGGAAATTTTAACTTCAAGTGTGCTCCCACTGTTTTTCGATTTCCATCAACCCCACTGATAGAAAGACGAGACATGCAACCATTTCCAGTGGGCTCGAGCGTCAAATGTCCCGACCTCATCCCACGACTCATGGTCAATGGGTGCAACATTGAACAGGCACGACAACCCCATCCACATCCAGGTGGTTCTCGAGATGTTTGCCTCACATTTCATGTACGTCCCGAGAACACGATGCAACCGTACACTAATCTGTGTTTAAGCCCGACCCATCAAATTCTCAAGCAATAACAGTGTCCAGGATGTCCCACGACTCATGGTCGACCCCTGGGTAGACTGAGATCCATGTGCACTTCAAGTATGACCGCCCTTCATAGTAGAAGACCTAGTTGTGAGATTACTACACTTAACTTGCCACCATCCCACGACTCATGGTCAATAATGACAAACCGCGCTATTCCCTCTCACATCTAATGATGGAAGGCACTGGACCTAATCAAAGGGCTTCCAGGCCCCCGATTTATCCATTTATGGACTTAATATGGATATGGGGTTTTTCACATAAAAGGTCTCACCATTTTCAGTTATTTATCTTTCTTAGGTGATCTTGCAACAAAGCATACCATATACAAGATACAAACGATAAATAACAACAAGCATGTTATACATAAAAGTGGTAAATGTGATCCTAGTCAAGCCAATCCTAAAAACACCCCGAGCCATCAAGATGTCGACCAATCTAATCTAAGGACCTAGACCCCACACTAAGGTCTCCACAGCTCCTTGAGCTTGAACGTCTCCATCACCTTCTTCAAGATGTTTTCATCTCCGTCTTCAAATTATAACAATACAACACAAAAGGAAACATCACCCTCTCATGTACATAAAAGGAAGACATGGCACGCATGCCTCAAATTAAAACGACTAGTCTATGGCTCGACCTGGATCACCACATAATCACATAATACATCGCTCGCATCATGCTTTCATAAACAAAATTTACTGGTTTTAATTAAAGATAATCTAGTTCAATTAGTGGACCAATTAATTATTTTCTAAAAATAAATTTCAGAAAATCACATGAAGAATCATAATTCTCCAATTATCCGAAAATTAATTCAATTTCAAAAACCTATTATCATTCTATTCTAGGAATCAATTAATATCATATTAATTTTCCAAGAACTAAATAATTAATACACATTTTGAAAAACAATGAAAAGGTCTACTTTTTCAAATAATCCGAAAAATCCCAATTTCAAAAATTATTTATTTTATTCAATTTCCAAATTCCATAAAATACCAATTTTATCTCAAAATTGAAATTCGAATAAAACTCATATTATTTGAAAGTCCATGAAAAAGTCCACTTCTTCACTTAATTATAAAGGCCCCAAATTTTTTATAAAAACTTGATTTCATTTTAATATCGAAAGTCAATAAAATACTAATTTTATTTCGTCCTTTCAAAATTTAATGAAAATCCATACTTTGGAAAAACATGAAGAAATCCATTTTTTCAAAGAAGGCCAATATAAAACTTCAATATTATTTTAATTTCGAAAGTCAATAAAATATCAATTTTATTTTGTCCTTCCAAAATTTAAATAAAAGGCCATTTTCAAAAAACTTAAATTTTTTTTAATCTCGAAAGTCAATAAAATACTAATTTTATTTCTTCCTTTCAAAATATAAATAAAAGCCCATGTTTTGAAAAGTACATTTTTAGGTTCAAGCCCAAAAATATATTCAATTGCATTTTAAACCCAAAACATAAATTACAAAATAACCCCAAAAGGGCCAAATTGCAATTTAAGAAAATTGGAAAAACCCTAGGGTTTAACCCTAGCTAGGCCGCCACATTGGCAGCCCATGTCGAAAACTCAGTCATCGGCAACGGCGACAGCGCGTCGTGCAGTCGCCGTCGCTGGCAACTGCGCAAATAGCCCGGCGGCTATTCGCCGGACTACCCGTGCAGTGCAGTGCAGTCGCTGCTACGCGGCTTACGCGCGTGCAGCGAACGCGCTGCTCGCGCAACGTACCTGTGACGGCGATCCCTCGCCATCATCACGCACCGTCGCGCGAACAGCGACTGTTCGGCGGCTCCTCTGCCATGTCCGAACAGTTACTATTCGCGCACCTTTAATCCAAATTTCCAATCTATCAGATTTATCAAAAATGCAATTCACACATTAATCGAAGAATACAATTTTCAGATCCAAATCAATTTTCAGATTTAAATGATTTTAATTGGTCCGAAAATAAAATCAGAAAATCTAATCCAATTTACATGCGATAAAACAAAATTTAAAGCATATAAACATAAACACATACAAAGAATCCGAGCCATGTCAAGACCTTTGCTCTGATACCACAATTGGGATCGGTACAACCCCCGGGGACGTCGGCGCAGCGGAAGACATATAATTTTGAAATTAAAGCGGCATCCCCAAAATTAGGACGAGGTAGACATGGTACTATCGGATTCAAAACTATCCTAAAGATTAGTTTACTCGTGCTTACCTCTTGAAGACCAAAAATCAGCAACGTCTTTTTAAGCAACTCCCTGCTACACCTCTCTGGATGGGTTTGCACTAGCGCCCTAAGTGTTGCGCCCCTAAGTTTATCCACACCTTAGCTCGTACCCTCGATTATCTCCACCAGTGCTAGTAAGGAGAATATTGAATCTTAGCTTATGAAAATTGGGTGGGAATATATTTTGGTGTTCTTCGTACTCAACACATGAGTTGGAAGAATATTTTGAAAGAGGTGAAAGAGTTGGAGAGAAAGTATTGAAACTTTAAACCTTGTTTTTATCTTAAAACTTCTTGACAGAAACTTAAAATTAGTTGAATGATACCTTAAAAAATAAAACAACATACACACATATATATATAAGCATACACGCCCAACACACACACACAAACACCCCTTAGTGTGTGTGTTCACATGTGTGATATATATATATATATATATATGTTATTTTATTTAGTTTCCATTCTTTCTCAAACTCTCTTCCCTAATTAATTGGATATCTTTCCAACTAAAAAGATATTTTCATATATTTGATACATATCAAATATATCATATCTTATCAAATAAGATATTTCCATATCTTCAATATTTATCCTAATATATATATTCATAAGATCTTTCCATATCAATTAGTTACTTAATTAATTTGAATAGATCTACCAAATATATTATAGGATAGATATTATATATATACATAGACTTGGTGAACAAGATAAAAAATCCTCCACCAAATCTATACATATATATACACGCCTATATACATATCTATATATATATATATTCTCTTTCACATATTAATTAATTAGACCACTAATTAATTAACTAGTCTTTCTCAATTTAATAATCCAACATTAAATTATAAGACTTTTATTAATTAAGACCACTTAATTAATTTATTCCTTTTCCCGATTAATTAATTCCAATTAATTAATCTCTCCATTAATTCACAAAAAATTAATTAACCAATAGGTACTACACTAAGTATTGTGTGTGACCCCTTAGGCTCATTAACAAGCTAGCAATAAGTCCTTCCATAAGCTAGATTAATTATTCATAATAATTAACTAGGCATTGGATTAATTTCACCAATTAACCCAAGACACCTATTGGTCGTGGTTCGATATCTAGCAACGTCGCCAAGACTTCCTAGATGTTAACGATGAAATTGCAAATCTCTCCAGATTCCAATCTTTGTGTGAGTCGAATCCCTTCATCTTTTTCCCGTCCAAGACCTAGGGTTTGGCGACGATCGAAACCCTAATAGCCTCAAAAACTATGATTATGTTGGTTCAACTAATGATCCTGTCTTCTAAGCAGGGATCACCAATCCCTCTTAAAAGACAATGCTCTGGGTAGAGACTTTTCGATCATTCAGTTTCACTCAATAGCATAGGAAATACCGGGTACTCGTGACCCTGGATGAATCCCCTCTGACTGTCAATTGTTCCGCTGTAACTACCAGACTATACCCAACATACACGCCGTATGACTCTCCTGGAGTGCACGTGCATATCAAAGCAGAGTGGGTAGCACCCTTTCCAATGACATCTTAAGTCTAAGGATTATCTCACACTACGAAAACCTAAGGACTCCAAGTTCGACAGCACCAACGAGGAATCCTTGCGGGGCCGTTCAATTCCATAATCCAGTATGAATCTTCATACATGTATTGCCATACAAGGCATCGACAATGGAACGAGTCGACCTCTCGATAGAGTTATATGTATGAACAAGTGTTGATGAGGCCAGTGATATCCCACATCTCACAACCTCTATGACTTGGAACAATATTTATGATTACGGTCTTTGAGAGCATTCCATATGTTTTCCCTAACCGCCTCCCCTAACCATATGTAATCCATGAGATCTTTATCTATACTATCACTAGTTATAACAATAAAGAAGCATTCCGTGACAGGTTTGATATAATCTAAATGATAAGACTGACACAGTGCTCATTGGGCACATAACACTTTCACTAGCTAGTCAAGTGGCCCACATCGTATCCCAAAGACTTTAAGATGAGTTGGGCACAACCGTGTGAATGCAAACTCTTCATTTTCTTATCCCGGTCAAGTGAGAGTCATGGTTTAGATCAAACTCATAAACTCGACTCTATGCTATATTTATAATAAGTCTAGATCAGTGTATGCTTTGGTCAAAGACTTTAAGATCTAACTTACTTATAAATGCATAGGATAATTCCTCGTTCACTTTCGAGGGAACGAATCTCATCTTAGATATCAGTTAAGATTACTACTTGCCCATTAGGTTGCAGTTCGAGGTCAACCCCACTAAAGGGTGAATTGGGTCTAACTACTCTAATGACAAACCCAATGTCACACATATATCTTCAACTCGATTTCTCAGGTCTAAAGTTCAAACACACCTATAACAATTTATCAATTCTGTCATTGACTGTCAAAAAGTGAAAACTCATGTGACAGAATCTATGCGAGTCATGTCTGTGTGCCACTATCTCTATCAATGCACCTATGATATGAGTTCTTCACTATTTCCTAATGATTGACCAGACACTTCTCTCGTCAACACTCATATCATACAAGTCTTGATAATTTCCAATGCCCAATTGGGAGTCCTTGACATGCAGACCATTTTAGTACAAAAGTATTGAAGTCCTCTGCTGCCTTAGAGAGTAACTCTTGTGTTCATGGATTTATAGATAATTACAATATATAAATGTCAATATAATAGTAAACAACTAAAATGCCTTTTATTAAAAGAATAAAAACAATTACAATTTACTTATGTCCTTTCTTTCTCTAATCCTCTTATGGCATTTGAGAACATAAACCTAACACGTTAACCTTAGTTTATTTCCTTATTTTTTGATAATTAGTTAAATCATCCTTATTTCAATCGACCTAACTTAGAAATGGATAATACAGTAATCTCGGTACTTAGGTTATAGAGGTCCTTGTGGAAACAATAAAACCCCAGACTTAATACCCACTCTTCTATTTGTTCGACCTAGTTCTTTTACTAGGATTTTGTCGACGTCCAAATAACCTACGATAATATTTTTTAATGCAAAAGACTCACCCAAACAATTTTTCATTCGAAAGATATCCAAAACTTAGGATAATAAATTTATAAACTCAATTGCCCTTAGCTTTTTAGTTTAAGAATTAACTAATTTTATTTTTTTATTATATAATTTTAGTCATTTAAAATTTTAAACTGATTACTGATATCATACGATTTTAATTTCGAATTTCCAAATGTATGAATCTTCTGAAAATATGAAAGTACTTTTAACTCATGTTAAATTCAAAAACTTGTATACAAAATGATGAAATCATAAAATTTAAAAAGTTAAAATTGAGATTATATAATTTATTGAAAAAACTGAATTGATGAAAAAACCAGATGTAACTTAGTCCAAAAGATTATTTACTTAATTATTGAATTTTTTTTTGCGAATGACAAATGGATGCAATATGTATTTTAGAATGAAAGAAATTTCATACGTTTTTTGGATAAAAAATAAATTTTATGGGGTTTAACGTTTAAGTAATCTTCCCAAAGTTTTATCAAATATATTACTTGAAATATATTTTCTTTTTTCAAAAACAAGAAATGGAGCTAGGCCTTATTTTTTGTTACAATTTAGTATTGGTCTAAGTCCAAAATATACAATTCTATTGTTTATATTGTAGATCCCGAGCATTGCATATGGGAGATTTTATCATTCATTACTATATAAATTCGAACATATTTTGTTTGATAAAAGAAAAAAAAATTGAACATATTCTCAAAAACAAAAAATGCAGCTACACCCTCCTTTATCACAATTTGGTGATGCTCACGTTCAAAATTTATCTAATCTTAATGTTGTAGGAACAGAGGACGTCTATTTCTTCACGTCGAAGGGGTAAATGGCATTAACCCTAAAGTTGAATGTGTACTTTTATCCGACGACAATTTCCTCATATTTTACTCTTCAACCCAATTACCTTGAGACGGCTAAATCTATCCCCCAACCCCCTCTCGATTCATCGCCAGAAGCCCAGAACTCCTCCATTTAATTGAGAATTGAATTCACTTGTAAGTTCCTAAATCTCATCTCTGCTAATACGTATTTCCTTTCCTTTCCTTTGTAGATATATACATAGAATCATACGCGCGTATATATATTAATTATTATAGTCTAAGAAGAAGAAGATGGATGGGAACAAAGATGAAGCGTTGAAATGCTTGAAAATCGCAAAAAACTCAATTGAATCAGGCGACAGAAGCCGTGCCCTGAAATTTCTTAATAAAGCTCGTAGATTAGACCCATCTATTGAGATTGATCATTTTCTGTCAAATCTCAATGATCCGCAATCCGGAAACAAAAACCCTGATGAACCCGCCAATGAAAATTCTTCCCATCCCTCCCAAAGCGGGCCTCGTCGCAGGGTTCCGGTGGCAGGGCAATCGTCGTCGTCTTCATCAAGCACGTCGGCAATCTACACTGAGGAGCAGGTCACCGTGGTCAGAGAGATTAAGAGGAAGAAAGATTATTATGAGATATTAGGATTGGAAAAGGGTTGTACTGCTGAAGATGTACGCAAGGCGTATAGGAAGTTATCTCTTAAGGTCCATCCGGATAAGAATCAGGCCCCCGGGGCTGAGGAAGCATTTAAGATGGTATCAAAGGCTTTTCAATGTTTGAGTGATGAGGAGGGACGTAGAAAATATGATCTCGTTGGCTCGGAGGAGCCGGTGTACGAGAGGCGAGGTGGTGGTGGTGTTAATGGAATGCGAGGGTTTAATGGTTATTATGAGGGGGACTTTGATGCAGATGAGATTTTCAGGAATTTCTTTTTTGGGGGAATGCATCCAGCAACCACTGCCAATTTTGGTGGATTTTCGTTTGGAACTGGAGGTGTGAGGGTGAGAACAGGTGGAGTTGATCAGGGGTCTAATAATTGGGCGAGGACTGTGATTCAGTTGTTGCCGGTGATACTGATTTTGTTGTTGAACTTCTTGCCGTCATCAGAGCCAATTTATTCTCTCTCTCGGTCTTATTCACATGATTTTGGGCTTACTACACAAAAGGGCGTGAATTTTTACGTGAAGTCTGCAAATTTTGAGCAACAATATCCACCTAATAGTCCAGAACGGATCGCAATTGAACAAAAGGTTGAGGAGGACTATCACTCAGTCCTGGTGCATAATTGCAGGATTGAGTGGCAGCAACTTCACTGGGGCTCCAGACGGCAAACACCAAATTGTGATGCATTGAAGCGTTTTGAAGCGGTGTCCCAATAGCTT
Source organism: Buddleja alternifolia (assembly GCA_019426215.1). Taxonomy (NCBI): domain Eukaryota; kingdom Viridiplantae; phylum Streptophyta; class Magnoliopsida; order Lamiales; family Scrophulariaceae; genus Buddleja; species Buddleja alternifolia. The sequence continues at coordinate 16,753,821 of CM033403.1, forward strand.
GAATAAAGGTTCAATGTCTATTCATGTCAGTTTTATTTAAGTGTGATGTTTACGTACTTTATTATTGGTCATGTTGAATCTGTTATTGTTGATCTATCTTGACAAGGCTTTGAGATTTTAGGTGGCTTGCGTAAATCCTCTTCCAGGAATGACCATGAGCTATCTGACAGATTTTTTCTAGTTTGGGCAAATACTCTCCTTTTCTTTTCTTTTTATCCGGGTGGTTCCTTCAGCAGCCTTTGCAAATTACTTTTAGTTATGTATTCACTGTCAGGAAGAGTAAATCTGACACCCAGAAAGATCATATTTTTGTCTTTTGAGCACTGAACTGTGACTGTAGGAGGCTGCTATCTTGGAAAGATAGGTTTCAGTCAAGTTTTGTTGCCTAAACTTGTAGTACGCTTCGAACTACAAATTTTACAATTGCTAGTGCTAGTGTCAACTCTTGTTTAGCATGTGAAGGGATGCATTTGTAGGGTCTTCACACACTGTTTGTAGGCCATGTTTTGTAAAAGGGTTTGCAATGTACTCATATGGTATGTTAGGCTTTGTGTTTTCAAGGTGGGATGATTAGGTTGGGGTCGTTTACAGATATTTGAGCAACCACAGACTTCTCTGATTGCTGCATTTTGATTATCATAGTTGTTGAGTAATACAGGAGAGTCTACACGGTCACAAGGACGTGAGTGTACCTCATATCTCCAAAAGTTTCTATAGTTAATGATTGGTTAAACATTTTATATGTTGCACATACATGGTGCAGTATCTTTTATATGTTTGTATATTCTTTTCTGTTAAGAGTATGACACTCGTAGGTAATAATTTGTGCCACTCATGCACGTGGCTGGGTAATGTCATTGATTTCTTTCAATCAAATTTGAGCAGAAATTAGAATTCCTCTTCTTGACTTTTCTAGTCAACTTTATGGCGGTTAGACTACTAATTATTACCTGAAATTATCCTATATAGATGTATTTGAAGGTTCCCGACTTGTGCTGATTATGTGTTGTTATTAGCATGGTTCTGTCATTTCTGATTCTTGTTTCTTTAAAATCTAGGAACAAGTTCACAGGACTATAGCCTTTCTTGATTGCAATGACGTGATTTTTGAGGTGAGATTGAGAATGCATCAAAATTATATTTCAGCATTATAATTTGTACATATAGTGATTTCATTAATAATTTCATCAATAATTTGATCCTGGATTTCAGCAGATGTATTCCAAAAAAAAAAAAAAAAAAAAAAACTGAATCTTCTCCAGGCTTACCATATGGAATGGGACAGAACTTTTAGTAAACTTTTAACATATTGAGATTATTTGGTTGAGAATATCGAAGTCCCTTTAAAAGCAATAAATGGATGAATTAAATAGATTAAAATTAGTTTGCCTAAGGTGAAACATGTGCAATATTTATCTGTCTTTATACGCCTATATTTGATAGACATGTTACATGGAACTGAGAAGAGGCCTGCAGACACCTCTACGTGGTTCATTATTAGGAATATACTGGTTTCATTAATTAATGGAGTCATCAATGGTATGTCTGTTTTGGTATCAAATTTAGAGGAAGAGAACTGTTCGTTTTTTTTTTTTTTTAAAGTATTATGCATTTGAAGTAATGTACTCTTATTAGCTGCAACATCAGACCATATCTGAATTGATTGTTTCACCAGAATTTGAATCTTAATGTGGTTTTACATGTTATTCGGGTGAGTGATTGTCAGCCAAAACAATTCTGTGTGAATTGGTTTAAAATTCTTTTCGACTAATCCTGAATGCACCTGTCTTTTGTTGGGGTATATTTCTGATTAAGCATGTATCGCATTGCAGATTAACTACTTGGAACCTCGAAGATCATAATTTGGTGGTAGCACTGAGAGAATGAAGAAATCTTTTCCACATTCCTGCATAGGCCGTTTCTGGAGATCATCTGTGGAGAATTTCTTCATAAAAACTTTTGACTAACACCATTGTTGAATTCTACATGTGTAGTAGACTACTCGAAGGCTCCTATATTATTCTATTTTCATTTCAAAATGCTGAGTTTAGTCAACAATGTCTAGTTATTGACTCGTTATGTCGTTAATCCTTATATATGTTGCTACCTGGGTTTTTATGCATACTTTGGTCTGTATGTACTTTAATCACACGAAATGATGGTAGGGAATCTGGTTGTTTCCTTTTCTTGCTAGTTATTTGATTCTCTATGTTGAAGGTGGTTAAGCTATATAAGAGAGAGGTGGTGGTGGTGACACCAAGTATTTAAAGCCTTATACCCTCATATTCTCTGGTGTTTGAATGTGCTCCGGGTCTTCTATAACACTAGTGTTACATGAATAGACACTAGTCTTTAATTAATTGAAAATGAAACAATAAACTATACTTTATAAACAAGTGTATTATTCATTAGTATTAACTAATTTGATGCACCAAAATGTTATAAAAAATTCAAAGCAGTTTGAACAGCAAACCAATCACGAGATGCTATCTATTCGAGAATAAAAAAAGAAAATTACTCCCATCCTCAATTTCATCGACTAATCTATTTTTTTCTATGATGATGGAGCCACGCTATATTATTGAATACAAGGGATTTTTAGATCGAATCATCGAGCTCCATTAGCATATTAGTATTCAATATCAATTTTCTATAGGGAACTTTAACGAATGCTAGGGGACGTAAATGCATCTTTGATTAAGTTTTCAAAGAATTGTATATAATATCATTTTGGACTAAAGAATTTGTGAAGTCGTGGGCGAAGATAGAAAAAGAAGAAACGTAATAAGCAAAAGGACCCTTTTATAAGTGGAGTTGTGACTTTGAAAAGAAAAGGGATAAGCAAAAGCGGGGAAGCGTTTTCAACAATTAGATAGCAAATTAGTTGCTAACTAGCTCGCCCGCTGGCACATTAACAAATTTTAGTTGAGCTTAGCTGAATTTGTACGCACAAATGATGTATAAATACATTTTTGTAAAGCAATAAAGATATTCTATGTTTTTGGTGGGAAAAATTCCAATATCCCTCTCTCGATTCTCTGATATTCAATTTGGGGTAAAATTCCAGAATCAATTATTGTATTGATTCTCAAGTTTATCTCAGTAGTTTCTTCCCATGATTTTGGTCTTCATCACACTATACAGACTTTTTGTGTCCAATTTCATCATGAGAATAATATTTGCTCAAAGGAAAATATTGGGCAGACACGTCCCGAAACCATAATAGTATCTGGAGCCTCAGCCTACAAAGTTGTAAAATTCACGCTAATTAACAAACAAGCATTGTTGAAGAAACATAAACGTACTTTACTCTCCCTTGAGAAGCAGTCTAAACGAATCAAAGATACACATGATCTGTCAAAAGTTTTTGAAGCCTCAATGCTGCTGATTATATATTCAACTATTCCTCTCTATTCCACTACTGTAATAATCGGATACACGCCACTGTCATTCCTTTGAAGTAATCACCAGCAGTCCCAAAGCACCTATCAGTATATACTGCAAAACACAAATTACCCTTTAGATGACTTAATGACCCAAAAAGAGAGTGTGGTGGTGGTGTTGAGGGGACACAAAATGATTCATTGGATAACGCTGACTATTTGGATATACCCCCGTGGTTTGTAAGCTTTTGGATGTTATGATATCTACATTTCACTTCATATCATATGCATATCCCAAAACTCAGACACACTTGTATAGTATCCAAAGTAGCCTGAAATTTTCTGTTAAAAAATTTATGTGAAACAGCTATCGTTTATGTGACTTCCATATCTTGGTATAGAAGGTTAACCTTGATGATAGGCTTTTCAGTCATGATTATAGTCACCCAACCTACATATGGCAAGAATCTGCAAACAACAAACATTATAACTCGTGTTAATTGCACATCATATCTCAAATAAGAGTACCTTTACTAGCAGCCAAATTTGGAGAGAGAATAGGATATTAAAACCTAAGATAAAAATTAGGGAAAATTACAAAAAACTCCCTAACTTATGGGCTAAATACAGCCACCTCCACCGAATTTGAGTAATTACTTCTACCTCCCTAAATTTAATATCCAACTTACATTTGAGGTCCTTTTTGAACGGAAATTGATGATGTCATCACCAAATTTTTATAAAAATCCGATTTTGCCCTTGGGGTGCAAAATCCGATTATGAACGGAAATTGATGATGTCAACACCTTTGTGATTGTTGACAATTTTTTTAGACCAGTCTATCCTTCACATATGAGGAGCTGGATGCAATCTTTTTCAAATTCAGGGTGGTCATTGTAATTAGTTTAACAAAATAATTAAAAATACTAATAACACAAAATTAATTTTTTAAATACAAAAATTACAAACTAATATATATTTTCAGGGAGGTAGTTGAAAATTGAGATAAAATAAAGATAATTGGTTTTATAAAATATATTTTTTTGTGATATATATATATATATATATATGGAAAACACATAATATATGTACATATATAAATATAGTAATATATTTTTTATGGAAAACACATAAATATAATACATATATCCATAACATATATGTACATATGTATATTTATATTATACTTATATAGTAATATTACACACACACACACACACACACATATATATATATATACAAATACAAAAAGTATATAAATATTATATTTTTATATATAGATATAAATAGCAAAAAAAAATAGAAAAGTCATGTTCATCGTCTTCCCAAGAAGACGATGAACAGTAAGATATATATATAGATAAATATCAAAAAAGAAAAGTACTGTTCAACGTCTTCCCATAAAGACGATGAACAGTAATTACATATGTATGTATGTGTATATATATATACACAAACACAAAATATATAGAAATAAGAAGAAAAAAATCAAACAATGAATAGAGCCATGTCAACCACCCCTCTTCCCTAGCTTCCCCACCCCCGGCGACACCTCCCACCCAGATCGTGAATCTGCTGGATCGTGAATCTGGCAACTATCCATTTTTTTTCCTTTGTTTTCTTTTCAATTTCATTTCTTTTTATATTTTCAATTTTATTTCCTTTTTCTCTTACACATGGGGTAAAAGTGTCTTTTGCAAATTTTTTATTTTTTCTTTTTTTTTTGGGCTATTTTACTTGGGCAAAATGGACATTTCATCAGTTTACATTGGACATCCTCATTTTAAGGAGGTGAAAATAATTAGACAAAAAAAAGGGAGGTGCTTGTATATAGCCCAAAAGTTAGGGAGTTTTTTGTAATTTTCCCTAAAAATTAACATCAAAGCAGCGCCTGACATGGCATTTCCACGATTAAATAATATTTCATTCTGGTTGTTGCCACCAAATCTCTTGAGCTCAGCCTTAGTAGAAGTGGGTAGCGGAACTAGGTGGACAGTCTATCCGCCCTTAAGTGATATTACCAGCCATTCTGGAGGAGCAGTTGATTTAGCAATTTCTAGGCTCAAGAACTGAATCATTCACTGGATAATCTTTACAAGATATTTAGCATGCAGGTGAAAAAGTAAGGTTTTGAAAAAAAACAATGCTTCAAAGACTAGAGAACTTGAAGTAACATCTATCATCAGCCTAACAATGCATTTGCAAACATAATATACCACAACCATCACAGGATCAGATTCGATTGAATACCAGAACCTTCCATGAAGAGGGAAGTAATAGTCATTGCTCCAATATACTGATTTCCTTGTCATCCTAATGGGGTAAAGGTTGCCTAATTTTTTGCTAGTATATTGATTTAGCTTTGGAATTTTTGATTGGTAAAAGTTTGAAGCTTGAAATAATCAAGGGAAACAAACTAGGGGTTATTCTACGCCTGGCCAATGTATACAAGTTACCAAACTACAAGTCTAAAACAAAGAAAAATAAGGCATTAACCTAGCACCCCATAAATCATGTATGTTCCATTGGTGCAGACAAACTGAGTCTCTTAGCAATTGGGTCACCCCGTGTGAGTTTGAATTGGGTTAAGCTAATAGTATAACATAAATAGTCCTAACCCAAAACCATAACCAGTTTTTGCTCCATGGATGACATCAAACCTTAAACAACCTTAAAAAGTCGGGTCAACAGAGTAAACTGTAATCAGCCCACTTGATCTGATGTGGGAATAATACATCATTATCTAATCGTAGTCTAATAATTAGCATTCATCTCACAAAGTCAGATTTCGTGAAAGTACAACCTTAAATCGTTAACTCATAAATCAAGGAATCTACCAATACTCTCATGTAACATTTCAATGGTAGTATTAGATCCTCTCCCAGAGACAGGCATTATACTTTTTTACGGTTTACATATTACATACAGTTAATGTCAGATTAAACTGAGATGTGAGAGGATTTTTAGGTATTAAGATTTAATCCACTTACAGTTCAATAGGAAGAAAACAAAAAAGAAAAAATATAAACCATTTACCAAAACAAAAAGGAGACTATTGCGATCAAAGGTTAAAAATGGCATTTGCAGAAAATGAAAAACAACTTCCACATCTTACTTTCTTTGCCAATAATTCAATTATAATACTGAAAGTTTTCTTCAAAACAAGATCAGGAAATGTCTTAAAGCCAAATTACATTTTTGGAGTTGTTATATTTTGATTCAATTGTATGATTAAAACATAATGGCTGATTTATTTTAGTTTTTCATTTTTAATTTTGTCGGTTGCCTCAGATAGGTGAACAGCCCAAAATCCTTCATTCAGGTTGTTGGGTAAACCAATGTGACACAAACTCAGGATGTCCGACTGAAACCCAATATTTAATGTCTTATTCGTGCGCTGGGTCATCCCAGTCATCTTGGAATTGCAACCATTAAAGTCTAGGAAATCTCTATTTCAGATCTGATTGCCCATTCCCTCCACCCCCATGGTTTAAGCTATTCTCCAAGTCCCAAGATACTCCACAATCAAGGCTGTTCAGCTGTTGTTTAGGGCTGAGAACAGGCTCAAGGAACAGTAATTTGTCAATAATGATCCATCCATCCCAATATGACTTCCCAACTTTGGATAAGCAACAAGTTTCTATATGAAATTGGAAAAGTGAACATTTTGTATCTCCTCTTTTTTCCTAACAAAAGTAATGATTGAGAGCTAACAATGCCACATCATTACTAAAAAGTAAGAGGGTACTTTTGGAAGAAAAGTTTCTATTTTTGGGACAAGGACATTATTTGTGAACATCCCAGATAGGAAATAGGATCATTCAATTTGGACTACGGGAGTAATTTGTGGAAGGCAAGTGTGGGCATGCAGTTTATGATGTTTATTAGTGGAAGAACGTTATGGTGTTTATGAATGGCAGAAAGATTGGAAAAGAAGCCACGTAAACAAAGAAAACATTTACAAATTACAAATTGAAAAAAAAGGCATCACCATGACACACAATCAAGGTTTGGCAATCGCGTCTCACAATCCAAAAGAACCTCAAAGCTCTATAAAAATCTCATTAAGGTAATACTCAACTCTAAGGAATAATGAAGGTTATCCTCTATATATAGTCATGTAGATTGCAAGATTGTCCTACTTCAACTAGAAATAGACTTTTACTATAAGTAAAATACTTTATAGATATGTAATTATATCTTGAATCATGGAAATGAATTTGAAAATTTAATTAATGACATATTTGAAGGAAAAGGAAATTTCCTTGCAAATCGAGGCACGATTTAAGTTCAAATTTTATATATTTAACTTTTGGTCTATATACAAGACCTCTTTCCTACTTAAAATTATTATATATAATTTACATCTTAGTAAATTGAACTGGAGGGCATAATAGGCACCTAAGTGAAAGATGCCTTCTTTTTAAAGTACGGGAGAACCACTTTGGGACAAATAAGTATAGTCTAGTGGATATCTTTTTGGAACGGAGAGAGTAGAACTGATCTAAAAGCCAAATAATTTCAGCACTGCTTATCTTCAAAAAAACTTGTATTTCACCACCGCTTATAATTCCATCATATTTGTTCTTTTCCGATCGTTTACTATTTCTTCAAATCTCCTAAAGACATCTTTGACCTTCTCACAACTTCTTAAAACACATAGACCTCGAGGAAAACAAGCTACTAGTTACAAATTGAAGCATCCGAAAAACAGTTTGTACTATCAACTTACCCTACCGCTCTTCCCATAATATGGTGTCTTTGCAGCCAGAGCTGACCGTGTGCATACAGAAGCCTGTCATCTCCAAAATTATTGTCTCCTGGAAAATCAACGATATACTAACATAAGCGCAAAGATTTTATTGTTTTGATAAATATATTGCATCACATCTTGGCTAAGGAAGATAGAAGAAATGAAACTTTGACATAGTTCATATGTACCTCAAGAAAATGATATTTAATGAGTTTTGAGAACTGTAATTTTTAAGTCAATTATTATAGCAAGATTCATGCCGATACATGCAGGATTCATCAAAATTAACATCTCTGTAACTGTATATTTAATAATGCAAGAACACACCTTTTGTCAGAACATCAACTTCTCCAGTATCTTCGCGCTCATGAACCTAAAATAGTGGCAATATTGCTGTTAACTTAAAAGTAAACAGCTTGAGAATGAAACACTCTTCTATCAAGCAATCATAAGTGTTTATACAGGAGTCCGTGCTTCTTACTAAATGTACTTTTATGTGTACTTTTTATCACTATTGTTCTGAGCAAAAATGTAAGACAGCCATTTATTCCCCATTATTCGTTGACTAATGTTAAAAGACAGTAACAGAGTCAGTCTCACACATAGATTTGGTGATACATTATATATATATGTGTGTGTGTGTGTGTGTGCGTGTGTGTGTGTGTTTAAGGCTTAAGTATACTTCCAATAACCTCGAGATTAATGTCTTGTTTCCAGCTAAACAATGACTGCATGTGTTTCCAGCTAAACAATGACTGCATGTGTTTCCAGCTAAAATTAACACTAATGTCTTGTTTCTTTTTCCACATGTTCCATGATATAACTTGATAGTAAGGGATAATTCGATGTTCATCCCCCCCGCGCTCTTCTCTCTCTTTCACACGCTTTCCCACCAGCTAAAGTTTCATTTAGCCAATGCAGTTAAATTTCTTTCACCTCCATTTTCTTCTCTTCCCCTTCTTTTAAAGGGCATAGAGGCAACTACTTGTATCCTCCACTTGTCTAGTTAATACAAAAATGTGGGCAGAAAATGGGATAAAATAAATCATTCATCGTACCTTGATAACTCGGTGAACAATAGGAATTTCGCGACCCTGTCAGTAAGAAAAAAGAACGGAAATGTATCTTCAGTAAATATTACAAATATTTAAGCATTGATTGTTACAAATGCCTCCAGACACCGAATTTATGACAACATTCGAAAATTTCTACATAATCGAAAGAAAGTTCTTTCTCCTTTCAAGGCCTTGAAAACAGTAGCAAATCATGATTCAGATTCTCCAAAATATCTGAACAACCACAATAAATCAACTAGACACCAGACAACTGAGCATATATATCCATTAGATCTTTTCTTCATTAAATTTCTTCCAACCTCGTTGATCATACGTAACTTTTCCATCTAAAATTTGAAGAAAAACAAATGACTGAAGCTCCGAATGAGCAGGGTAAATTTTTAGAGAACTGTATTTCTCCAATTTCCAAATCGGCAAAATTGGACCATGGACTAGCAAAGAATTAATGATGAAGAGCTGAGGGCAAACAAATAAGCAACACGATGAAAGCAAAAAAGAAGTATGATATTGGGATCACGTACATCAACATTAAACACAACAATTTCTCCAGCACGAATGGGGTCCTTACTCATGTGCAGGAACAAGATGTCACCCTGAAAGAAAGTAAACGATGAAGTGAAGATTGAGGAAAAATATAAAAACACGAAGAGTATGTCAGACAAAAAAGTGATGTACATGTCGAGAGGATTTCTAAAGTTACACATAAATAAAAGGAAAACCAAATGGTAACTATTTTTCGTGGGACAAGATACGAGCCTTGATTTGTTGAATTATAATTTAATTGAATTTATCAAAACCAAGACTTAGCAGTGGATTTTACTTTGAAGTCCTAGTAAACATGAATCAAAAATAGTGTACGTTTAAGCCTCAACATTTACCTTTCTCATTTCAAAATTCATACTTCCCTCCCCAACCCCCCAATCCTTGGGGGTGGGGGTGTTGAAGAGGGGCTTTTGGCAGCATAAGTGAGTTAAGTGGGTTAAGACTTAAGAGTCAACTTTAATTATACACAGTAGATAAACATTAGTCGGAATAGAACGGCGCGGAATAGCTTTAAGAGCTGGTATAAAGTGCCCTCTGGCGCACTAAAGACTTGATTTTAGCTACTTCTTTTTTCCATTGTCCTCTGATTGCTTTCATATATGTTTGCAAGTGATCCAACAAACTAACTACCAAAGAATATCCCAGTAGGAAGGATGGGTTAGTTCCGCTTTTCCTTATAACTACCATTGGAATATTATAACTGCTCGTAGACGATAAGGCTATTTATATTAGACAACCTTGAAAGTTAAGCTAAATGTTAATCTCGAGAAAGTTACTGAAAATTGGAAGATCCATCAAAAAGTTATAAATATCATATCACACACATGTAAGACATTAGAGGACTCACCCTTTTAAAACCAGGCTCCATACTTCCAGAAAGCACAACAACTACAGGTGATTCACTACCAGTAATACACATTAATCCTTTCCATATAATTAGTGCTGATGTAACGATCATGCCTGAGATATTTGATAAACAATATGATTATTGGGTTGTATACTTTTCCTTGTTAGAAGGAAAGACGAAAGAAAAAGTGCAGTTATCATGAAAAGAACAAAAAACAAAAGTGATTGTGTCCTGCAGAGAATAAAGGAACAAAGAACGCAATCTCCATACTGGAAATGAAATGAACTCATGATGGGAAATATTAAGCATAAACTAATGATTGACAACTAAAAGATATATATCTCACTGACCAATTACAAAGCCCTCTTCAAAGACGAGTATTCAATGTATCCTAGATGAATAATATGTAATAAAAGGGCAAAATATCCAAGTCTCAGCCAATTAATAAATAACTAGCAATACTTTTTCTAGCAATGGACAGTCCATATAAAAAAAAAATATAAGATATGAGTGATAGCTTCATCCCCTGCAGATGTCTGGTCATATTAAGACCAAAAATATCCTCCCTTACTTTTCCATAGAAGAAGAAAATATTTATCAGAAAGCATTTTTCAGCACTAAATTCTCGAAAGCTAGTGGCAGATTCTAATGAACCACTAAAATAAAATTGGCAAAATGTGATTATACCTTTAAGGTTCTTCTAACATATTTTCCCCTTCACTTTCATATGTTTTGGATTCAAGCCAGTTGCAATTTACTTAATGTAGTCAAACAAACAAAAAATGCTCTGTTTATACCAATTCTAAGAGGCCACTTTTCAATCGACAAATCAAACTACCACCAAACACAGATTTAACAAAATTAAAATGTAGCAAATTCTCCAGTCTAAGATTTCAAATAAACTTCAGTAATGCGTCCAGAAAGAGCGCTCCACTCCGATTAATTTTGCTCAAGTTGAAGACGAATTATTAAAATCATTACAATCGTAAGCAAAACTGCTTCAAATCAGGGGGAAAAAAACAATCAATATAAAGCAATATAAAATAGACGTCGCCGGAGGTTATGAATTCCATCCATATAAGAAATCAAAATCCGAAGTAAAATTATTATTCAAGAAATTGAACAGACAAAAATTAAATAGAATAAAATCTGGGGATAACCAAAACAGAAGAAGCAAGAATTCATTGGACGAACCAAGACTGACGGCTTGAGTGAGGAGTTGGCGGACGTTCAAGGATTTGACGGACTCGATCTGCTCTCCGATCCACCCCATCTTCTCTTCTCTCCAGTTTCTCTTCTCTTCTCTATGAAATGTCAGTTTTTTGAGTCAAAAAACGCTTTTAAAGGCTGAAAAAATAGAAAAAGGGAAAAAAGAGCGTTTGCAGGGCAATTATCACGCTACTGGTCGTTCCGACTAGGCCTAGCAACAATTTTGTAAAACCATCAACGCCAAATCATTTTTGTCAAATTGTTATTTAAATTACAGTTTTGATTTTGAAAAATGCACCACCAAGTTGGTTTGATGGGGATTTTCACAAAATTGCACGAAACCGAATCGCGAAACTGACCTTAGGTGTATATAAATATATCAATTTTAGTCTTTTTGTTAAATTAAAAGCATTTAACTATTACCAAAAAATACTAGTAAAAATGCACTTATTGGCAATTATCTTCAATGCACTTCACTATTGGAGTTGTGTGCAATAATTTTTTTAAATGACTAAATTTTTAATGGATTAATTTGTTGTTTTGTCAGTTAATTTTTAATAAATACCAAAAAAAATGTACTTTTCTAAGTTTGTTTTAGGATTACTAGCATTATGCTATTTGATAATTTATAAATAACTTTTGTAGTGTTTTTGTGTAAGCAGTGTAAGCTATATCATTATTATATATAGTTTATTTAGTAGGACGACTTTGTCCAATATTTTTAAATTTTTGTGACGTCTTTGATTATGTTATATAGGTTTTTTTATTAATTTTTTTCTAAGCATACATTTTATCTATGTAAAATATATGGTTAGTTTTATTGAGAAAATGTTAAAAAGATTAACTTTTATGTTAAAATCCTTAATAAGGTCGTAAATATCATTTTTTTTATAATTGGGCCTAAAAAAGTTGGGCCTCAAGAATTTATGGTAAAGTTGGGTCAAGCTAAAAATGAACAGGGAAAGATTAAACAGGGAGCCCACCAAAATGCTTATGATTTATACGAAATACGAGGTGGGTTATCGAGCTCGAGGGTGGGGTAGGCCTGGCATTGATTGGGTCTGGCCCAGACCCAGGCCCAAAACTTTGGGTCTAGGCCCAGACCCAGACCTGAATATTTATTTGGGTCTAGACCCAGACTCAGACCCAAAACTATACCTAAACCCAGACCCAGACCCAGACCTACCCAAAACATAAGCCCAAAATTTCCAAAGCCCAAACCCAAACTTATTACATTATATATATATACTCTCTCCCTCCTCAAACCCTAATGCCACCAAAACACCCATATCCACCTTCTTCACTTCTCCTCCACTAGCCTCCTTGCACCGCCGCCGCTGCCGCTCATCCTATCGCCGCCGGCCGCCGCCCTTCCCTCTCCCCTTTTTTTATTTTCAGATCTTCTATTTATATATACGATATTATATATACTATATATATCTATAATAATATGTATATATAATCTTTTTAACCGATTTTATATACATATATATATATAGACATGAATTCGAATTTTAATATATATATTTTTTTTTTCTAGCAAAACATAAAATCTGTTATATATATTTATATACTAATCATACAATATATATATTTATATATTACTACGAATTTTAATATACAAAATATAAAAATCTGTTTTATATATACATATATATATATACTACTCATTTTTATATATACTAATCTGTTATATATATATATATATACGAATCTGTTAGTATATATATATATATACTACTCATTTTTATATATACTAATATGTTATATATATATATATATACTTATCTGTTATATATACTAATCTGTTTTGTTTTTTTTTGATAGAAACAACGAGAAAAAAGGAGACAAAATATATTAATCTGTTAGTATATATATATATATAAATACTAATCCGATATATATATATATACACTAATACTAATCTGATATATATATATATACACTAATACTAATCTGATATATATATATATATATACACTAATACTAATCTGTTATATATATACATTTCTACAACATACATTTTAATATTTACTTATATAAATAAAATCATTAAATATCAAATAAAAAAATATAAACAAAAATATAACTACAAAAGAAAATAGACAAAACAGATTGGCTAGGTAAAGACCCATATAGACCCAAAGTTTTGGGTCTGGGTCTAGACCCAAAACTTTGGGTCTGAGTTTAGACCCAAAGTTTTGGGTCTGGGTCTGGGCCTAGACCCAAAGTTTTGGGTCTGGGTCTGGGCCAGACCCAACCAATGCCAGGCCTAGGGTGGGGTCATGAGCTACCTGAAGGGAGAGCTAGAGGAAGAGATCAGTGATAACAAGATGAGAGACCTCATAGTTGAGCTAGCAAGAATATGGGAACAAATCAAATATTTGGTCAATCCATATCCCTAAATCAAGGAATTGATCCCAATTCTCCTCAACCTCCAAAAGAGACAATTTTGACTAAGGAAGACGGGGTAGGGGATGGCCACCCTTGTATAAAAGAGGAGGATTTTATCTTTTATGATGATCATTCACTTCTAGAAAAAAATAGTAAAAACATATTGTACTTTTCTCTCCAAAAAATAATAAAAGCACTCTATATTGTTCCTTCTCTCTATATTCTTAATATTTCCAAACTATCAAAAATATTTCTAGTTTATTATTTAAAGTAGAATTTGCCTTTTCGTTTACTCAAATTCTTGGTATGAAAATTGAACCACATCAAGTGGCACCGCTTGTAGGAAAGTTTGAGCTGAAGACGTGAGTTACAGTGACGAATCTTGAAGGAAGCATCATTCCATCAACATCTGGGATGACACTGTCTATACCGCCATCCGCCTCAGTTTCTAGTACAGGAATCACCGTTGTAGAGTCACACTCCATCGCACAACCTCCACCGTCGTCTCACTCTCAAGAAATACCCATGGCACAACCAATTGCATATGTAAGATGTCAAGAGGCGCGATTGTCAGCTAGTTCAGCCTCGGTGATGCATATGCTCCCTAGTCCCGCTATGTTCACTCCTGTCCCGCACTGCCATTGACCCATGAGCCGGCTATGTTTGGGCCCGCGTTTCCATTGACTCATGAAGCTCTCGAGCCCGTAACCCAACCACGGGGCCTTATGGCCACTTCACAGGGAGATCCACGCTCTAAAGAGGAAACTCTCATAGCGATGCACTCTATGTCTTTCCAAATACCACCTAGATGCTACCGAGTGAAAGCACCCCGCCATCAGCTGACTAGTGCAGACGCCTGTTTGCAAATTCCATGGATTAGCTCTCTACGGAAATATCCTCAAATAAAAGCGTATGGCCGTTACGTTTTTCCTGCCAGCTATCTCAGGACTACCTCTTCATCAGCAAGATGTTACGTTTGGCCCGCCGCTGATGACTCCACAAGCTTATCAGAGCAATCATAGCCCTCCAGTTACTGCCCAAAGAGAAGTCCACCATGGCATAATAGGATCAAATGCTCTTGAGATGGGGATTAATCTCTCGCAACGAGGAAGTCGATCAAAGACCTATTTGGCTACCTTAAGATAACCTGATGGAAAAATTTGAAGACATGCTAGAGGAAATGAGGGGGATATGAGACAACATCTTGGAGGAAATGTGCCTAACCACCAAGAGGAGTCCTCTTCGGCCCCTGCGTGCTTGCTGATGAGTTGCCTAACAACTAACGTGCCCCAAATGTGTCAGAATATGACAGCTCATCAGATCCCACAGAGCATTTATGGAAGTTTAAAAATAGTGCACTGTTCTATCAATACTCTGACGGAGTGAAATGCCATGTGTTTTTGACAACCTTAACACGAGCCACGCAATAGTAGTTTAATCAGCTAGCTCCTAAATCTATCCACTCTTTTGAGGAGTTTAGCTCAATGTTCCTGCACCAGTTTTTCAATAGTAAAAAGTACCAAAAGATGTCCTTGAGCTTGTTTAACATGCACCAGCGGACCAATGAGCCATTACAAGGATACATACATAGATTCAACGCTGCCGTTCTCGAGGTTCCCTCAGCCAATGCTGACGTGCTATCTAATGCATTCACCCAAGGTCTTAATGATGGCGACTTCTTTCGGTCCCTCACCAAGAAACCTTCCACTAGCTTTGATAACTTGCTAGCTCGAGCAAAAAACATGTGAATATGGAAGAAGTTGCAAAGATGAAGAGGGTATGTTAGGAAATTTCATGTTAGATGTTTTGATGATGACAAAATAGGTTTTATATTAGACCCCAAAAAGATTATGTAAATTTGAGTTTATTAGAATATGTATAAGCGTTTGATAAGCTATTGAGTTGTAATTTTTTAATCCAAGGCTTTTTATCTTTATAGTTTTTAGACTAGTATCTAAGCGCTTGAGCGTGATAAAACTCTAGGTGAGTCTACCATTGAAGTCAAAGATCAACATCTGAAGGCATTGAAGATAGAGATTGTCCAAGTGTCTGTTATGCGCTTGAAGATCGTTCACGGTGATGAGATTCTAAAATACAGAATTCACCTTAATTAAATCCTAAGTCAAGGACTTAAATGCAATCTTTCAACGGGCATTTATTTTCAACAAAAAATAAATTAAAATGCATTTACTGCCTGATAAGAGCATTAAATGTGACCAGAACTATTGACGTACGGATAAGCTTTTTCCATTGGCTATCAACTCAAGGTAGCCTGCCACACCAACTTTTGTGAAGCAGATTTTCAGAGTCAGAAAAGAGTCGGTACACTCACTAGGTGGTAGACACACGCTCACATGTGTCCAACGGACAAATCCCAAAAAATATCTATAAATAGAATCTCATAGCTAAACCCTAATTACCAAGAAATATTACTCTTATGTTGTTGAAATTGTTCCTACTCTAAAAGCTTAAATCTCCATAGCCAAACATCTTTAAGCTTAACATCTCTATACAACCATCCAATATCTCATACATCTTCATTAGAAGAAATCCAAACTTTCAGTGAGATATTCCAAAGTGTTTGAACTTTCCAAATCAAACAAAAATCCTAGATAAATCTGTTCAACCTCTTCTTTCTATGTGACGAAGTTGTTGAAGACAAAATATTATTTTTGGGTGATAAGAAGCTTGTCAGAAGATGACACGCCTAATTTTCCTAGCAAGTGTACTAGGTCGTGCAATGTAATAAAGTGGACAATGATCCCGTGTGTGTATCGTCTCCACAAGGATAATTGGACTCGATACTCGTAATTGCTATGTTACCCAACTCTAACCTAAATCAAATTATAAGATGAGAGATGATTATACTATGAAAATAAACTAAGGACAACTATATGAAAAACAAGGTAATATTTAAAATGGGAAGAGATGATCAGGTTATGATCCTATTATGTTCTATCTTGTGATCATAAACCCTAAATACCTGAATTATTAGAACACTCTTGTTATGACAAAACGCCCGAAGGTATTCATTACCCAATCTCTTGAAATAACAAGCCTATACTAGTTAACAACTCCCTTTATATCTATAGCGAAGATTGAATTAACTAACATGCATTAAGGTTCAAAGAGATTCCTAGCTTACGATCCTACATTCAATCGGGTCATGATCTTTTCAATCGGAGCAAAATGGACTAAGCATGGAGGGCATTAAAAACGCACAAGTTGGGCGTCCATATGGACGCCCTGGTCTTTAGTTAACTAGGTTAATTATTCTAATTGTAGTATAAATATATGTTGGTCCCAAGTGACATACGAAAGGGTCTAGAAGGGGGGGGGGGATTTAATAGACCCTGAAGTCTTTTTAGACCTCAAAAAGTTTCGTATTAAAAGGGTTCTGGATGCTTGAAATGTAGACGCTTGACTGAGCGTTTACTTTAAATATAGATGCTTTGGTGAAGCGTCTAACGAAGACTGTTTTTAGAAAGTTAACTCAGATTTCAAGATTTGAATACTATAACCAAATAAGTTTAAGCGTTCACTTCTTTGATCAGTGTTAGCACAGCGGAATGATTTTTGTAGTCTTCTTTTAAAAGCTTCAGCGTCACAGAAAGTGTATTTAGTTGCTTAGCGTTTGATTAAGTTTTACTTGATTAGTTTATGATATGACAATATGAAAACTGAATGTAAAGTAAGGAACACAATATTTGTAAGGTTCGTTGGGTGGTGTAATCCCAACTACATCCTTCTTCTCCTTGAACACTTGGAGGCAATCCACTAAAATGATTCTCAAAGAATCACACAGAATCTTCTACAAATTAGGGAGAGATAGATGTCGATGACTTGAGTTCCTTGATCACACAGATTTCTGCTCCAAATCACTTCAATCCCCTTGCTTCTTTCACCCAGAAATACTGCAAGTATCCAACTTCGACTTCACACAGATCGCGAGGCTTGGATAAGGGTTTTTCTGAAAGGTTTGTTTGATTTTGATAAAGTTCAAACAACTAGGAATATCTCAGTAGTAATGTGGGTTTCTCTGGAAAGAATGTTTGAGATATTGATTGACTGTCTCAGGAATTGAAGAAAAACAAAAGGAATGTTTTTTTGAATCTTCTGGTTTTTTTTGAGATTGTAAGGAATGAGACTTCAATGCAACAACAATTCGACTTGATAATTGTTCTCTTCTTTTTTAGCTTGTTGTTGAAGTCCTATTTATAGGCATTCTTGGAAAAAAGTGTCCGTTTGACACATGCACGAGCGCGTGTCTCTCACTTCCGCGAGTGAACAACTTTTGTCCTTTTTCCTAAAAATCTGCTGCACAAAAGTTGGTGCTGCAGTCTTTGAATAGTTGACAGTCCAATAGGGTGGCTTCTCTGTACGTCTGAAATTGCTTATCACATTTAATGCTCTTATCAGCATTTAATGCATTTGAATTAAATGCCCGTTGGCACTTAATGCATTGAGAATATTTGCATTAAACTCCTTCTGGACTTAGAAACAAATTCAAGTGAAATCAGTCATTGATAGACGCTTATTCATCCTTGAATCACTTCTATCCTACGAGTGACGCTTGATGTAGCTGGTCATTCTAGACGCTTGGAATTTTCATCTTCATTCAGACTTCAGGCGCTTGAGTCTTCATACTTTACTTCCGATAAACTCACTCAGAACATATCAGACGCTTAGTCTAAGACGACTTAGCCTAACAATCTAGAATAAAAATAAACAAAGCCTATTACAAATCTAACGCTTCAAAGCTTATACAAGTTTCTAAGTAAAATCAAACTTACATATTTTGGGGTCTAACATAAAATCCTAATTGTCATCATCAAAACATCTAACATGAAATTCCTAACAATTTCCCCCTTTTTGATGATGGCAATACTTACTCTTTTATAGTTCAAGAGTTAGACAGCTAAAATAAAAGTTAGCTTTGATTAGATAAGGTTAGATACAGTTAGTTACGCTTCAACGAGATGTTTCAGCTGAAAAATGCATTTTATATATCAATGATTACAAGCATTTTACAACCAAAAAATATATAAGAGACAAGAATATAGATAATGCAAATAAAAAAGCCTTAACGACTTGGTCTAACTTTGTATCGCTTGGGCATTTCAACTCGGATAGCTTCAGTTAGGTTATCTTCCAAAGTCATCATCGCTTCATGATCTTTGTTGATTGAGCTTATTTTCTTCTTTTTGTCTCTTCTTGAAAGCAGTAAAGTGTTTGTCTCAGTCAGTTGGGTCAATACCAATAAACCTTAGGCAAATTCTGAAAGTTCGGATGAAGTCAGACATCTGCCTCTCTTCAGCTAAAATTCTTGGATCTGTAGGTTCTGGAATAGATGCTCTTTGAAGAGAGATGTCAAACTATTCAAGCAGTGCTCTAGAAGGTATTGGTAGATTTGGATAGAGTGCTTGTGGAGGTTCTCTTAGCGTTCTACTAGGCGCTCCAGTAGAATCACTTACTCCAACAGCAGTTATCCAAGAAGGGAGACTTAGCGCAGAAGGAGAAGGTAAAACTTGACGCTTAGGAGACGGAGGCTCTTAAGCTCTTGAACTAGACGCTTTCCTCTTTTCTCCTTTCTTCTTCTCTTCCCCCTTATTGCCATCATCAGACTTTAAATAATGTTCTGTAAGTAAACTTACCTGATGAGCAATCTGAGACATAAAGTCTGTGATGTCGTCGAGACACTTGTCGAAGCGTTCCTGCAGTGCGAGGAGCTTGGCGCTGGTAGCATCATTCAGAGATGTCTCTAGGGTTGCGAGGCGCTTTTAAAACTCTTCTTTTATGGCAAGTTGGTTGGCGTGAGTAGCATCATGCAGTTCTTGAAAAACTTGTCTGCACTCACCAACAACCGCTTGAGCTAAACTACGCATATGAGCAATTTGAGTGCTCATAACGTGAGACTCAATCTTTGCTAAATCGTTTTTAATCCAGTGGAGAGATTCTTCGTTCTGATTAGCATGAGCACTGATATCCTCCAAAACGGATTTGAGCAAAGGACCAAAAGATTGACTCTCATCTGATTGAACCGCTAGAGGAGCCGGTCGCTTGAACCTGGATGAGTGTTTAAGAGAGTCTATAGGAACTTGATACGCCGGATCAAAGACAGTACCTGGTACGTCAAGAGAAAGATCCTCAGCAATATCATCAGCAACGAGTTCAGGAGCGTCAGGAATATCCTCTAGTTGAGACGCTTGAACTGGTTCTTCAGCAGACGCTGGAATACTTGCAACTTCAGAAGTGTACGCTTCAATTGACTAAGCAGGCGCTTCCTCAAGCGCTGACTCTGTTTGGCGAAAGTCATCAAATTGGAAGTTCCAATTTGCTAAATTGGCATAAGAAGTGGACGCAGCTTCCAAGAGTTCAGTGAGTCTGGTTCTAAAGATGCAAGTACCAGAAATGAATGTGCGAATGGGACTATCGATGGCCCTGATGTGCATAGGACCAATGATATCAAGCACATGATTCAGAAAGACTTTGGACGGCGCTTGACAGATAGAGAAAATTGAATCCGGGGAGTAATCTCTGGAAAATCCAATCATGCAGTCAGAAGTAAGAGACTTGAGATGCTGATCTTCAGGCATATAAGCAGCATAGTACTCTTCTAAATATGGATAGATCACTTGAGCCAGTCCCTGATTTCTTTCTAGCAGTGAGAGGACAAACTCATAATGACTGAGTACCTCTTTGCGGATAGAAGGGAGCAGTGGATATCCTTGAAATGAATTGATTACTGAGCCGTTCCATTATCTGAGATTGTCAGTGAAGATTTTGTCAAAATGAGATAAGGGAGTCATAATCTTCACCATCAAATTAAATTTATCTTCACAGTGGCTTGGAGCAAAATTCAAGCTAGTAATTTGAGTACTGCCACTGGTAGACGCTTGAGCGTTGAAATGTAGAGGGGTAATGGACAATCTGTGAAGCTCTTGACGCAGACACTGCTCAATCTGATGTCTAATTAGTGGGAGCTTGAGAACAGGTCCAACTCTCTGTTGACGCTTCTTCAGGCAATACTTGGCGAAATGACGCTTTTTGTCATGCATGCCTATGCCAAATAAATGGGGAGCTTGAAATAACTCTGTGAAGGTATATTGATGACCCATATACGCTTCAACCCAATTGACTTCGTTCATGCAGTAGTCTGTGCCAGCGTTGACAATAGCTCTAATGTCTTCATGGTGAATATCTTTGATAGATTCAAAGCGATATCTATCAGTCTGATAGTTAGCATTCCAGACGCTATCAAAATATGCATTAGCTTCAATCTGGATCAAATCTGTGAGAGATTTGAGATGCTCACTGGCATGAACTGCTTTATTTTCCATATGAGAAGTGGATTGACCGAAGTTAGATTTTCAGGACTATTGGCAATATGGGGAAAGTGTTTATATCCTTCTCTGTTCAAGACTGCCTCTGATGGATTGAGAAAGCTAGGGCGACGAGGCTCATACACAAGAATATTGTAGTCTTTTAGAGCAAAACCTGCAGGCTTGCTGTGGCCATAGTCGAGGTAATATGCCAGATCCACATCACATCTAGGAGTTCTACCTCCTTATCTGTCTTGTTGAAGAATGAGAGAAGACGGTATTTAACCAGGAGTTTTTCCTAGTTGAGTGGCCAGATAGTACTTCCTCTCAATTTCTGTCAGCTTAGTGTTAAACACTATATCCCTGATTTTACTGTCGATATCAATCAGCAGGGCAATCTCATTCTCAACAGTAATATATCTTTCTTCATTATAGCCTGCAGGAATGAAATCTTCTTCGAGCGCTGGGGGCATGTAGTTGATTGAATGATCAATCATCTTCAGCGTGTCCAGTTGGAAGAAGTGCCTTGGTTTTGTAACGTCTTCAGCAACGCTCTGACCTGCTGAGCATGTCTCTGTTATAGCCGAAACAGGAATTGATGTTTGAACCTCTTTGGGAGCAGGTTCCTTAGTTTCAATTGCAGCAACTTCTGCAGCAACGACTTTGGCAATAGCCACAACTTCTGTCATCTCAACATCTAGGTTGACGTCGGTTGTTGCTTCAGCAGCAGCTGGAACTAACGCCTGAGAACTTGTGTCAACAGCAATGCTTTGAGCGCTTGACTCAACAGCAACTTGAGTGTTTGGCTCAACAGCAACTTGAGCACTTGGCTCAACAGTCTCAGGATCTTCAGGAACAGGAGCAGCTCGACGCTTTCTTGTCCTGGAACGCTTGAAAATTTTCTTCACGTTGACTCTTTCAACGAGTTTGAGCGCTTGAGCGGGAGGAGGAGCAACTGGTTCATCAAATTCAATTTGTTTAATAATTCCTTTCATCTTCCTCCGCTTGAGAGGTACCTTGTCCTGTGCATCCCCATCAGTTTCCTCATCATCTTTCTGAGGAGCAGGAACAACTTGTGCCTTGGGCTTTCTAGAATCCCTCTTCTTGGTAGCAGTCGGACGCTTCACGACTTTCTCTTGAGCAGGGCGCTCAGCCTCTTCATCAGACGCTTCACGTGCAGTCTGACGCTCAGAAAGTGGTTTAGCAACACCACCAACTTTGGGAGGATTGAATAGATTGGTCAGAATCCTTTTTCCCAAAAACTTGGTCTTATTCAAAGGGAGACCAGATGAGTAAACACAGTCTGATCTGTACAGAAGGTCACTCAAAACAAGCCCATACGATGTATTTGGGGTGTTCAGACAGTCCCTAAACCTTCCAAAGATGTACTCACTCCAGTTGATTTGAATAGAGAGGAGTATCGCTGTCATCATCTGAAATGGCATGGGGTTGACTCTATCAAAAGTGCCCACTCTACATTCAATAATCTTGTTGCAGAAATCAGCCAACAGATGGTATTGTGATACCATATCTTTCTTTTCAAAGTGCCGAGTGTAGGGTACACCATCATAGGCCCTCATAATCGTCCATGCTTCCTTGATTTGTGCCAGAGTAATACTGTCCAGTGCATCACCCTCATTAGGAAATTTGAAGTTCTTTGCAATGGATGCAGCAGACAACACAAATTCCCTAGGTGCCTCCTTCTTGGACATAGGAAGAAGACAAGAGATAGACTTCTTGTCCTCTGAGAGTTTAGCAGTCCTCCAGAAAGTGTCAACCTCCGTCGGAAAGAAATATGAATATTGTGTTAAGAAAATTTTAAGCCCGGCCTTTGTAACAGTGTCCATCATGTCATGCAGGTTGATCTGGGGTTGATCATACAGGAATTTCCAGTCGACAACAAGGCCTTCAGTAACCTTGATGATAGGCTCGGGAGAAGTAGATGAAGCTTTCTTTGGTGCCATTTTTGAAAAGAGAGTGAACTTGAGATTTTCTTTTGCTTTGAGAGAGAGAGAGAGTAAAATTTGCAAAAAATTTGAGTAATAGAGAATGATTTTTCTGATCCATCTTGTTTCTATATACCCATCCAGTTCCAATAACTCCTTGGTGAATTGGTCTTGGTACTAGTGTCCAAACCTTACTACGCTCAAACTGATTAAGTTCTTCTTGCATGGCTTCAATCCAACTTGGATCGCTTAGCGCTTCATCCACTTTCTTAGGCTCCATTTGAGATAGAAAGCTTGCGAACATAGCCTCATTAAATGTAGCGGCTCTAGTCCTAACAGGCGCTTCAATATCTCCAATAATCTGCTTAGGTGGATGATCATGAAGCCATAGTCTATCTGGTTGGAAAGGGTTAAGAGGTTGAACAGGCGCTTGAGGATCAGACGCTTGACTACCCTCTTGCATAGGCGCTTTAAGTTCACTGATTCTTGTTTGCTCTCGATGATCACTCTCTTCATGATCATCAGCAAATCTTGCATTGTTATCCGAAATATCCTCACGAGTAATATTAGGAGGTGGCACTGAGATCTCATCATCGTCGTCACTATCATCATCAATTGTAATCTTAGACGCTTGATGACATAGATCTTCAACTCCTACATCATTCACATTAACCTTACTCGGTTCTTGGTTAGCATCATCAAAAACAACATGAATAGATTCTTCAACCTTCGATTTGATCTTGTTTAAGATGCAAAAATTCTTTCCATTCTTGGCGTAGCCTAGAAAGATTCCCTCATCCGCTTTAGGATCAAATGTCTTTAGGCTTTGGGATCCATTGTTATGAATAAAACATTTAGAACCAAACACATGAAAGTATGAGACATTTGGCATATGTCCCTTCCACAGTTCCTATGGAGTTTTCCCATGCTGTTTGTTGATCATGCAACGGTTTTGAGTGTAACAGGCAGTGTTGACTTCGACCCAAAACCTAGGAGCAAGCTTGGACTCTGCTAAGATTGTCCTAGCAGCTTCCTTGAGCGTTCTGTTTCGGCGCTCAGCAACACCATTCTGTTGGGGAGTTCTGGGAGCTGAATACTTATGATGTATTCCCTTCTCTGCACAAAACTTCTCAATGACCTTGTTAGTAAACTCAATACCGTAATCGCTTCTATTCTTGCAACCTTAAGATTTTTCAATGTTTGAAGTTGCCAAATAATCGTTGTTAACTTGTCACATGTTTCATCTTTGGATGAAAGAAATTCCACCCAAGTAAATCGAGAGAAATCATCCACTATCACCAAAGTATACTTTTTACCGCTCACACTGATCGTTTGAACGGGTCCAAACAAATCCATGTGAAGTAGTTCAAGTATTCTAGAGGTAGATAGATGAGGTTTTCTCTTGAAGGATGATTTGACTTGTTTGCCCATTTGACAAGCGTCACAAAGGTGATCCTTATGAAAGGACCCTTTTGGTAATCCCTCTACAAGATTCAGATTTATAAGCTGAGAGATTGTCTTAAAGTTGAGGTGATTCATTTTTCTATGCCATAACCAACCCATTTTAGATTCATTTTTAGCAACAAAACATGTTGGGTTGTTATCAAGTGTTGAACCCCAATCTACCAAATATACATTGTTTGTTATTTACCGTCATTTCGTTTTTGATTGATCTGGATTTTTCTATAAGTCAGAAGGGGGTCTACTACTGTTTTTGCATCTTGGAGCTGGGCATTCGGATGTTACTGGAGATGCATTATTCTGGTTTTAAATGTGCAATTCTGGTCAATTTTAGCTTGTACATATGGGCCATTTTTTGTAGGTAATAGGCTGCCCATTTTTTTGTAAATCCATTGAATCACATTAGTTTGGTTGATAGGTTATTAATTGGGCCTCTTTTGGAATTAGGTTGGGTTGTCCATTGTTTTTGCCCAACCGGCCATTTGCACTAGATAGGCTTAGATAGATATTTGGTGGGCTTTAGGCTCTTTTCTTGTATGTAATTGGATCTTGGGCTTTTTGGTATTTACAGGTTGGTGGGTCATTGCCTAACCCCCTCACCTTCTTGGTGATTTTATTAAAAAAAATATATATATATATATACATTGTTTGTTCTTTTACCTTTCAATTTAGTAGAGTTAGTCTTAGCGTCATTTATATAGCAACAGTCACTTAAGAATATGACTTCAAAACCTTTATCAAAAAATTGACTTATGCTTAATAAATTGTGCTTTAGACCCTCAACATAATAAACATCACTTATCATGATGTTCCCTCTATGCACAGTACCTATACCTTTGGTTTTACCTTTGGAGTTGTCACCAAATACAACTTGAGGACCATTGGCAGCTCGATAGTTGATCAGAAGATCTTTGGAACCAGTCATGTATCTTGACGATCCACTATCGAAGTACCAAACAGATGTATCAGCTTTAGCTCTAGGTACCTACAATCAAAAGGGAAGTTCTATTTCTGTTTAGGTACCCATTGTTTCTTGGGTCCTTCAACATTAGTAGCATTGTAAGTTTGGATTAGAACTTTAGGAACCCATATTTGCCTAGTCTTCATTGTAGGAATACTGGCCTTCTGGGCTTTCACATTGTGTTGTGTGTGTTGTTTGGGTGTATAGTAATATTCTCGATTATAATAGTAATCATAATCATAGTCATAGTTATAATCATCATAGTAGCGATAATATGATCTAGACCGTTGTGGATATTGACGCTGGTATTTCCTTGGCACTGGCTTAGGGTGCACTTTTGATGTTGGACGCTTAGCGCTTGATTCACAGTGGGCAGGTTTATCCTTACCCTTTTGAGCGTTTGAACGAACCCGTCTTTGTGAATCATTTGCTTTCGCCTTTTCTTTGCCTGAGTCAGCTTTGGCTTTCTCATTTGGCCTCGTACCATTGTTGCTTGGTTTATTTAGCGTTTGTCTTTGTGAACCTTCTTTAACAAAGAAAACACCCTTTCCTTTGTTGTTTTCCATAACTTTAGATTTGTTGAGTTGTTTACCGAATTTATTGCGTCCTAAACCGGTCTTTTCACCAAATAATCTTGTTACCTCAGTCACATTGTCTTGCTTTCTCGACACTTTAGACAATGATGAGACGAGTTGTTCTGATTTAGCAAGTCTAGCAATCAGCTCAGCTTCTCTCTTGACTATCATATCAAGAATCACTTTTCAACTGGATTATTTCACTCTCAAGCGATTGGTTTTTCTCAATGCACTATTGCTGAACTTGCAACTCCGCTTTGAGCGTCACTTTATCACTTTTGAGTGATGAAATAATATCAAAGTGATTTTGGTATAATTTGGCGGCAACTTGACAATCATTATAATATTTTTTGACTTTGTCAAGCAATTCTTCATAAGAAAGAGGAAGAGATAATTTAGTGTTTACCTCAGGAGACGCTTTATCATCTCTGGCCATTAGACAAATAAGCGCTGAGTTATCCACTAGCTCATCATCATCACTACTCTTCTCTGAAGACTCCAAATCTTCAGGTGCGGATGCTTGTTCTGATTCCGCTAGCAAACCTTGTTGACGAAGGTTGCTCCTGAATTAATTTCTGTCCAAGTAATCCTGCCTTGAAGGCTTAGATACATTTGGATAAGGGCAATTTACCTGGTAGTGCCCTGGTTTTCTGCAATTATAACAAAGATTAGTTTTCATCTTTTGTTCATTTGTTAATCTTGCATTGTGTGGTTTTGAGACCACTGGCGCTGAGACATTTTGAGCAGACGCTTAGTACTGAACAGGCGCTTGGGATGTAGGAACAGAATACTGAGGCGCTTGAAACTGTTGATGTATTGGAGCAGGTGCTTGATATGAACTGTGTCCTTGATGCTTAGGACTATTTCTTTTTTTTTTCATATCTCAAGAACTTTCTGAACTATTTAGAAGCGCTAGTTCCTCATCCTCACTGATATCTGAACCTTTTCCCTTACTACCTGATTTACCCTTGATTGATGCTATAAGTGCTCCAGATTCAATTACCGGACTACTCACAACATCACTGGCTGAATTTAACTCAAACTCAAATGCCTTGAGTTCTGAAAAGGCGTCTTCTGGACTCAAAAGATCCAACATATTTGATTCTCTCATTGCGGTTGTCTTCATAAAAAATCTACTAGGTAGACTTCTGAAAATCTTAACCACCATTTCTCTGTTTTGCAAATCCATTCCCAACAATGTAAGTTCCGTAACAAGAGCCGTGAATCTTATGTCCAATTGCTCTAGGGTCTTGTTAGGCAACATCTTAAAGCTGTTGAATCTTTCTTTAGCAATGGAGAGCTTATTTTCCTTAATTTGAGATGATCCACCACAGATTATGGCCAACTTATCCCAGATTTCTTTAGTGATATTACATGACTTAAGTTTGTTAAATAAATTGTAGTTGTCACCAATAGCTGTATACAAAGCATTTCAACCAACATTGTCCAAATTTGCTCTTCGACGCTCATCAGTGGACCACTCTTGTTTAGGCTTCTCAACATAGCCATCTGGAGTTTCTTCCGTGGCTCCAGGCGCTCTGGTAATAACCTTCAAAATTTGTATTGGTCCATCTGAAATAATATCGCACATTTTGTCATCACATGAACATAGATATGTAAAACCTTTGACCTTCCATGAGTTATAGTTTGACTCGATCAAATTAGGAACTTTAGAAAATGCCATGAAAAACAAATTAAAGCAACTAAATTTTGAAAAGGGATCTAAACAAGCTGTTACGCTTGGAAATTTTAAAATTTCAACTTTATCCGCTCTGATACCACTTGTTGGTCCCAAATGGCATACGAAAGGGTTTAAAAGGGGGGGGGGGGGTTGAATAGACCCTGAAGTCTTTTTCGACTTTAAAAAGATTCGTATTAAAACGTTTTGGATGCTTGAAATGTAGACACTCGACTAAGCGTTTACTTGAAATATAGACGCTTCGGCTGAGCGTCTAATGAAGAATATTTTTAGAAAGTTAACTTAGATTTTAGGATTTGAATACTACAACCAAATAGATTTAGGCGTTCACTTCTTTAATCAGTGTTAGTACAGCGGAATGATTTTGGAGTCTTCCTTTTTTAAAGCTTTAGCGTCACAGAGAGCATTTTAGTTGCTTAGCGTTTGATTGAGTTTTACTTAACAAATTTATACAAAGATATAATAATATAAAAAATGTTTGTAAAGCAAAGAACACGATATTTGTAAGGTTCGTTGGGTGGTGTAATCCCAACTACGTCTTTCTTCTCCTTGAACACTCGGAGGAAATCCACTAAGATGGTTCTCAAAGAATCACACAGAAACTTCTACAAATTAGGGAGAGATGGATGTTGATGACTTGACCTCCTTGATCACACAGATTTCTGCTCCAAATCACTTCTATCCTCTTGCTTCCTTCACCCAAAAATAATGCAAGTATCAAACTTCGACTTCACATAGATCGCGAGGCTTGGATGAGATTTTTCTAAACAATTTGTTTGATTTTGATAAAGTTCAAACAACTGGGAATATCTCAATAGTAGTGTAGTTTTCTCCGAAAAGAATGTTTGAGATATTTGGTTGACTGTCTCAGGAATTGAAGAAAAGCAAGGAGAATGTTTACTTGACTATTCTGGCTTTTCTGAGATTTTAAGAAATGAGACTTCAATGCAACAGCAATTTGGCTTAGAGTGGATCGATGATTTTGGCTTGTTGTTGAAGTCCTATTTATAGGCATTCTGGGAAAAAGTGTCAGTTTGACACATGCACAAGCGCGTGTCTCTCACTTCCACGAGTGAACCACTTTTGTCCTTTTTCCTAAAAATCTGCTGCACAAAAGTTGGTGCTGCAGTCTGTGAATAGTTGACAGTCCAATAGGGTGGCTTCTCCGTACATTTGAAAGTGCTTATCACATTTAATGCTCTTATTAGCATTTAATGCATTTGAATTAAATACCCGTTGGCACTTAATGCACTGAGAATATTTGCATTAAACTCCTTCTGGACTTGTAAATAAATTCAGGTGAAATCCATCATTGATAGACGCTTATCCATCCTTGAAATGCTTCTGTCCTTTAAGGTAACGCTTGATATAGCTGGTTATTTGGACTCTTGGAAACTTCATCTTCATTCAGACTTTAGGCGCTTGAGTCTTCAAACTTTACCACTGATAAGCTCACTCAGAATTCATCAGACGCTCAGCCTAAGACTACTTAGCCTAACAATCTAGAATAAAAACAAAACGAAGCCTATAAAGCCTATTACAAATCTAACGCTTCAAAGCTTATACATGATTTCTACTAAAATCAAACTTACATATTTTGGGGTCTAACAAAAATTCTTAATTCTCATCATCAAAACATCTAACATGAAATTCCTAACACTAGGGAGCTTACGTTAAGGAAAAAGAAACTCTTCGATTTTTGCGAAAAATCGAATAAGGTAAGATCTTCTTTATTTAAGTTTTAAATAACTAGTGTAGAGATGCGCAAGCTTATGATACGTGATAAAACCGTAGGATTAATAAACTCGCATGTTTATTAAATCCTAGAAACTAAAATTTTAATTTTCTACTGTGCTTAGTCGGGCTATATGTATATTTCCCAACAAAAACAACATGGGAAAATTGGAGCTAGGATCTCTAGTCTTAGGACATGAACTTAAGTGGCGATAAAGGATTTGTTTTATGCCAAATGGAAGAGTAAAAGTTGAGAACGCATAAGGATGCTGACGATAAAAGGTATCTAGATATGTGAACCTATCTTATGAAAAGATGAGGTTCTACCAATCGACTATCAAGTACATATGTACTATGATTATCGATAAGGGTGCAAGCTCTTAAGAAAAAGAGTAAGGTCTCTCCTGCTATCTGTACATACCTAGTGGCGAAATGAATAATCTGAGATATTATTTTATCAGAGTCGACGTTCGAGTGGAACAACTTAACTCAACGGAAACGTGGCAAACCCCTTTTACCAAAACCCTTGAGTAGGAGCTCTGCTCAAAATGTCATCTAGAAGATGGACCTATATG
Organism: Buddleja alternifolia; assembly: GCA_019426215.1. Lineage (NCBI taxonomy): Eukaryota > Viridiplantae > Streptophyta > Magnoliopsida > Lamiales > Scrophulariaceae > Buddleja > Buddleja alternifolia. The sequence continues at coordinate 16,784,299 of CM033403.1, forward strand.
GGAACATGAATAGTAGGCTCTTGGACAAGTGGGAGATTGATAGTGTTGTACGTTGGGTTTCACGAAAAATCAAATAAACGCAGTGGAAGTTTTAAAATTTAAACCCAAAGTGAATTATATGATTACATAGTCCAATCAATTAATACATATATGCACTAAAACAAATAACGATTTACCCGTTGAAGCGAAGTGGTAGGAGAATCCAATTCATCCTCTAATTTTCGAATTGTTGACGTGTCAAATCCTTCAATCCTTGTGTGATCTACTCTTCTTGAATTTCTTGACTTTTCCTTGAAGTTTGATCCGAACAACGAATACACGTTGTCTCTAAATTATCACGCAAGGATTGATTGATGAAAAATTCTCATTTTTCACTATGGAGGCCTATGGCTAGAGGCTATAGAGAGAGGGAGGAGTTTTTTCTTCTTTTCTTTTCTAGGAGAGTTGTGATTTCATGTGTCTTGTTTTAGGTCAAGGAGTCCTTTTATAACCACTTGACTTATTGATCAAGGCAAACAAAAACAGACCTCGTTGGGCATCCAAGTAGACACCCAACTTACCCTAGAAGGTCTCCAAATGGACACCCAGTCTAGGCCCGGGATTTCCTTTTGTTTTATTGAATTATCTATTTAATTAACAATTTATTATATCCAATAAATAAATTATTTAATTAAATAACCAAATTAATTAGATAAATTAATTCATTAATTTATTTTTGTAAGAAATTAATTAATAATTAATCTTGTCTTTATAATTGATTATTTCATTCAATGAGTTGTTAATTAATTATTTAATTTATCCAATAAATTAAATCTCCTAGAATAAAATAGAAAATCCTTTTCATTTTTGTTTATCAATCCTTTAGCGCGACTCTTTAGGTTCGTTTCGTTTGGCAATGAGAGGAATCCAGAGGAAGTGGGTAACACCTAGCCAGTCATGTGGCCCACTTTTAGCCCAAACGAAAAAGGAATGATTGGATCATTCCATAAGCTTCCAATCGTAAATAACATATAAGTATAAACTCTTTGTTCACATTCCCCAGTCAAGTGAGAGTCATGGTTATGTCAAACTCACTGGACGTGACCATATGTATTAATTATAATAATACAAGATCATTGAGATCCTTTTAGTGCCTCGCACAATCGTCTCTTTTGGTTTGGCCAAAGACTTTGATCTCTATTTATCTATAATCACATAGGGTACTTTCTCATTCAATTATGAGGAAACAAATCCCAAATTAGATATCAGCTAAGACTACCACTTGCCCATCAAGCCGCATTTTGAGGTCGACCCCACCAACGGGTGAATTGGGTCTAACTACTCTAGTGAAATACTTGACGTCACAAGTGCATCTTCAGCCTAATACTTCAAGTCAAAGGTTCACTTATCTATACTATTATATAAAGTTAGAGAGGCTTAGAATAACTGTTTTGGGCTGTCAAATTTTGGTGAAGCCTTTATCCACTCAAATTTGACAAGTTTCCCAAATAATCTCCATTCCCCCTCTAAATTTTATTCTCTCCCCTATTTTCTCTCACATTATCTTTTATATATCACGTTTATTTTCTTTTTCTCTCTCATACCTTTTTTTCCCACTATCTTCTTTATGTTTTATTTATTTAATTTTGGTACAAAAAATAGTTATCAAATTGACTTTAACTAAAAGAAATTTATTTAAAAATTTTCTATTATGCACACGCAACGAGTGTGCGTCATTTACTAGTATCTATTACGCATAATCAGTTCTGTCATTGACAGTCATAGAGTGAAAACCCATGTGACAAAACTGATGCGAGTCGTGTTCGAGCATATCAGTTCCACTGATGTATCTACAATCTTAAGCTCCCACCATCACATGGTGTTCGACTGGCACTCCTATGTCAGAGCTTAGATTGTACAAGTGTTCTAAGTCTTTATTTGTCCATTAAAGATTTCATATTACTTGCGAACGAGTTTAAGTAATCAAGATCAATCTCTCTAGTGCCAATCTTCCTATCCCAGAGGAAGTAGAGGGATTGCACTGAAAACATGGACAAAACATTTTACACTACTTATATATGCAGATAAGATTTAAGTGAAAACTAAATAATGCCTTTTATTATAAATAATAAATAAGTTTATTACAAGAAAGATACCCTATCATTCTATGCTCTATGGCATCCGAGGGCATAATCCTAACATTGTATGCCCGACGAGCCATCTGTTGGCTTGAACACTGAATCATAAACACTATGACAGTCTTATAATTTTAATCGCATCAAACCTGCTTGGTATGCTTCTTTATTGTCATTTACTTACGTTAGTATAGATAAAGATCCCAGGAATTACATTATGGTTAGGGGAGCGGTCGGATACCTATGGAACGCTCTCAAAGACTGTAATCCTAAAACGTGTTCCAAGTCATAGAGGTGTGATATTATGGACCTCGTCAAGACTTGTTCGTGTGAGTAACTTTTATTAGAGATTGACGTGTTCCATTGTTAATGGCCGGATAGTCAATATATGCATGGAGATTTATACTTAAGGGTAGTATGGAATTGAACGACTCCGCAAGGATTCCTCGCTGGTTCTCACTGGTTCTGTCGAACTTAGAGTCCTTCGATTTTGTAGTGTGAGATAGTCCTTAGACCTGAGATGTCATTGGGAAGGGTGTTATCCACTGTGCTTTGATATACTAGTGCACTCCAGGATAGTCATATAGCGTGTTTGTTGGGTATAGTCTGATAGTATAGTGGAGCAGATGGCAGTCGTCAAGGGATCCATCCAAGGCTTACAGCCTGGCATTTGCTATGATGTTGTGTAAAGGTGAATGATCGATGAAAGTCTTTGGACAGAGCATAGTCTTATAAGAGGGATTGATGATCCCAGCTTAGAAGACCGGATCATTAGCAGAACCAACATAGTCCTAGTTTTTTAGGTTATTATGGTTTCGACCGTCGCCAAACCCTAGGCCTTTGACGAAAAAAAGATGGAAGAATTTGACTCACATGAAGATCGAAATCTGGATAGGTTTGCTTTTCATTTTTAACATCTAGGAAGTCGTGGCGACATTGCTAGACATATGATCAATAAGTGCCTTGGGTTAATTGGTGAAGTTAATCCAAGGCCTAATTAATTATTAAGAATAATTAATCTAGCCTATGGAAAAGGACTTTATGCTAGCTTGTTAATGAGCCTAAGGGGTCAAACAGTTAACTTGGTGTAGCACCTATTGGCTAGTTAATTCTTTGTGAATTAATGGAGAGATTAGTTAATTGGAATTAATTAACCGAAATAAAAAATGAATTAATTAAGTGGTCTTAATTAATAATAGTCTTATAATTTAATATTGAAATATTAAATTGGGAAAGAATTAATTAGTGGTCTAATTAAGTAATAAGTGAAAGAGAAAATAAATATATGTATATTATACATGTATGGACGTGTATATGGATTGATATGGTGGAAAGACTTTATCTCGTTCACTAAGTCTATATATATATATATATATATATATATATATATTTAATATATCTTGTAATATATTTGATGGGATCTATTTTAATTAGTTAGATAACTAATTGATATGGAAAGATCTTATAAATATATTAGGATAGATATTGTAGACTGGTTAAGATCTATTTAATTAGTTAGTTAACTAATTATATGGAAAGATCTTATTGAGAAAGATATGGTATATTTGATGTGATATCAAATATATGGAAATATCTAGTTAGTTGGAAGGATATCCAATTAATTAAGAAACAGAAATAAAAGGAGAAAGAATTAAAAGATAATATACATACATATATATATATACACACATACACACACACAACCTCAAGTGAGAGGAAGTGATGTGTAGGTATGTGTGAGTTTGACTTGTGGTGGACTCTCTCTCTATATATATGTGTGTGTATTGATATTTTATTCGTAACCTGATTTATTCTACACAAGTTTGTCTTGTGAAAATTCTTTCTCTCCATCTTTTCTCTTCCACCTCGTTCACAAGTAATTCTTCCAACTCATGTGTTGAGTATGAAGAATACCAAATATATTCCTACCCTTTTCTCATAAGCCAAAATTTATATTCTCTTGGCTAGCACTGGTGGAGATAATCAAGGGTGCGAACTAAGGTGTGGATACACCTAGAGGCGTCACATTTGGGGCGCTAGAGCAAATTAATCCGGAGAGGTGTAGCAAGAAGTTGCTTAAAAAAATCGTTGTCAATTTGTTCTTCAAAAGGTAAATACGTGATAACTCTCTTTTGTGAGTTTTTGAATCTGATGGTACCATGTCTACCTAACCCTAATTTGGGGATGCCTCACGTTTTTATTTGAATTTTAAATTTCGTGATTCCGCTGCGACCGGTGATAGGTTGAGAATTACGCATTTTATAATCCTTTATTCATATATTTTTCATTGAATTAAGCATGATTTTATACCACATATGCGTGCAATCTGTCTCTTTTGAATATTCAGATACAAATCATAACAAGAGAGGAGAAAGGATGAAAACACAGTAAAAGAAGGAATTTCAGAGCAAAAAGCAGAGAGTTTCTATTGACCAACGTTCGAACGTGAGAAGAAGTACGCCCGAACGTGGGAAGATTTACATTCGGATGTGAGAGCACTTTTTTGCACGGATGCTGGAAGTGTTATGTTAGAACGTGGATGTTGGGCATAGCAGTTTTGGAAATTTCCAAGCTCTAAACGTTAAAGAATTCTCCCAATCTTATATCTATAAATACCAGATGTTGTTGTAGGATAAAAGAACCGACTTTTAAGAAGAAAAATAGAGATAGAATAGAGTTTATTTTCTATACAAGTTTTAGAGTTAGATTAGTTGATAGTTGAAGTTGAAGAATACAATCTTAAGGAAGAGCAAGAGACGAAGATCCATACAATCATAGGGGGTTTTTCATCTTGTTCTTTACTTTCATGAATTCTTTAGTTAGTTTTTCCATTATGAGTAGCTAAATTTATAGACACAGGTCATGCTTAGGTCGAATTTTGATTTTTGAGTTATAAAAGTATTCTTAGTATGAATGATTTATATTGCTTTGTGTTTTAATCTTGTTCGTAATGTTCATGTGTTTGGCCAACATATGTAAGATTTTATGCTTAATTTATCTCTTAGGAAGAAAGTAAATTAAGGTGCAAAAAGGATTAATAACATCTTCTAAGTTAGTTGATGCTAGAGATGCTGTTAGCCGGATTTATCTGGGAAAATTTTAATTTTTAACGCATGCAATAGAGATTGCTACACCCAATCTAGCATAGGTTATCAAGACAGAGGGATCGAATTGATAATAATCTTAAAGAATTTTCCACCTTAGCAATATTTATCTGAAATACGAGAATATTGATATAACAAGAATTGATTAATTTGTGTCGACGCATGTGTTTTAGTTGCTTTTTATCTATTGTTCTTCTCATATTTTTAATTATTGTTTTAATTTATAAGTTTATAATTTCTTTGCTTTAAGTTTACAAGTAATACAAGTCTTTGTCGGTTCGACATTCCAAAATTAATTGTCCACTTTATCACTGGTTTCATGCATCAAGTTTTTTGTGCCGTTGCCGAGGACTTGTTTTTTTTAGTATAGCTATTTTATTTCAAGTTTTCTTATTTTTTAGTCTTAATATTGTTTTTAATTCATTTTTTCATTTGATATCTTTTTCAGGTTTATAACCTGATCTCATGACGGATATCTCGAGGAATTTGAACCAGAAATTGAACGAACAATCCTAGCAAACCGAAGAAATCGAGTCATGGCAACTAATTTTCCAGATATGAACCTTCTGGAGAATCGTGAATGGCTCCAAAATATTTTACAAGCTATGCAGCCGGCAGCACCAGTTCTGCTACCATCTGTTCATGGTAGTCAACCACCCAGGGTACACACTTTACCTGGTCATGTTATAATACCACCTTTTCACTCACCAAATTTTCACATCCCAGCACATGTTTTTAGCATGGCACAAAACGACCCTTTTTATGGAGAAAATAATGAGTCACCCCATGATCACTTGGAAAATTTGAAAACATTTTGTTAACTATGCAATTTAATCCCTGAGACCTAGATGCTATCCGACTTAGGTTGTTTCGCTTTACACTAAAAGATAAAGCGACCTCTTGTAATAAATCCTTACCCTCACAATCGATTACCACTTGGGGAGAGCTCGTAGAAGAATTTTTAAACAAACTTTTTCCACCCTCTAGAATAAACGAGCTTCAAAGTAATATAAAAGGGTTTAGGCAGAGGAAGAATGAGTCGTTAGTAAATGGTTGGGATAGATACAAGGGAATGATTAGAAAGTGTCCAGACCATAATTTTACTCAAAATGAATTAGTACAACACTTTTATAATGAAGTAAGGTCTAGGATTAGGCACTGACTCAATGTTGGAGCCGAGGATGATTTGTTGGGTCTCGATAATAAATCAATCTGGGAGAAAATAGAACAGTTAGCTCGGAAAGATGAGTTATACCCCGAGGAGGAGGATGAGAGTACATCCGTTCCAAAGAAGGTGGCAGCAATAAAAGAGGTTGAGGAAAAAGGAGTTGGAACAGAGGTTATGTCAGAAGTCAAATACGTGAATTAGCATAGACCTCAAGCTATATTTGGAGGGGCCGAGAGTTTTCCTCGAAAGCCAACTAACCCACCACAAGGAAATCCCAGAGCCTACCAAGTGCCTCGACCACCGCTTCAGCCGAATAATGCCCAACGATAAGTGCAATTTCAGCAACAGGGTCAAGGAAGAGCTATGAACATTGATGAAAGGCTCGATGCACACATTTGCAAATCTGACGAGTCCTTTAAAGAACTCCACTTGATGCTTAAGGACGTTGTCATGGGTACAAAGGAGACGCAACATCACATGGGCCAGCGTTCGAATAATTTATCAGGGAGACACACGAGGACATTACCAAGTAATACAGAGAAAATCCAAAAGAGCAATGCTTTACAGTCACGCTCAAAAGTGGAAAGGAAGTGAAGAATGCACCTAGGACGCCCGAACGTATTCAATCTCACATTCAAATGTCTGATGATGCTCCAAAAACAAAGGAAGTTCCACTTCAGACGCATGAATGTGGGGGAGCTAACGTTCAAACGTTGCATGATCAACTTACGGTGGATCCTCCAGACATTCGAACGCCCAAAGCAGTGAACTCTAGTACTAAGTCTTCTTCTCTTGATCCCCCTCCCCATGTTGAAATACGTTTTCCTTTCCCTCTAGCTTAGAAAATTAAAAACAATGAACATAATAAGAGTTTTCTTCATATTCTTAAAAGTCTAAAAGAAGTGTGTTGACACGGTAGAACTCTACGTGTTTTTACACCAAGAGGATTGATCGTGTGTAGTAATAAAATGGACAATTAAGTCTAAGATGTCGAACCCACAGAGATTTGTATTTTAGTTTTACAAGAATTAATGCAAGTATAAAATCGACTTTTTATAAACAAAATAAGAAATACAATTAACCAGAACTTAACTCTAGTAATAAGAAAAATAGTGATAAAAGCGATTAAGACTCATACATCAACACAGATTTACTCATCCCATATATGATTGTTATTTCATCAAGTTATTAGACTATGATGGTATGGTGAAAAATTCCTTAAGAATATAATCATGCGGATCCCTCGCTCATGATAACCTATACTAGATTGGTTGTAGCAATCTCTACTCCATGCATTAAACACTAGAATTTTTCGCAAATTTATTCAGATTTATCTCTCCAAATAAACTCAGCTAACAGCATCTGAAGTATGTAGCTATCTAGCATCAACTGACTTAGAAGATATTATTATTTCCTCTGCACGCTAATTTACTTTCTCCCGAGCAGATAAATTAAGCAATAATTCAACACATGGTAGATAATCATATGAAGATGATAAATTCACAAAAATCATAATACATAGCAATCATAGAATTAACTTAAATCAAACAGCTATCAAATATTATTCGAGATCAATTCGTCCTTTGTACGGTCTTAATCTAAGAAATTAGTTCAAAGAAAAAGATAAATATTCATAGATGAAAATCTATCTAGATCTAAGGAACTCCCTTGTGTAGAAGATGATCTTATTCCTTCTTCTTGTTCTTCAAAACTATGGAAGCTTGATCAAAAAGTAATCAAGAATAAAGCTAAACTAAAACCTAACCCTAACTAAACTAACGTGTATTTTCTACCTACTGAAAATGCCCTCTTTTCTGCTCCTGCATCTTGTATTTATAGGTGTTGTGTTGGAAGAGTCCGTTTAGGTTTGGAATTGGAAATTTCCAAAACTGTTCTGCTGACAGCAACATTCAAACGTTACTCTGCCTGGCGTCCGTGCGTAAACTCTTTTCATGTTCGTGCGTAATTCTTCCCAGCATTCGAACGTTAGGCTCTGCTTCTTCAGTTTTCCATTGAACACGTACTTTACTCACTTATTTTCCTCAATTATGATGATTTATAACTGGCTTCAACTATCGAACTCATTACATGCATTTGTGACATAAATTACTCATAATCAACTTAAACCATATGAAATCATGGGATCAAATTACGTAAATCTCAACCCTATCAATACCCTAAAACTTAAACATTGATCGTCCTCGAGCAACGACAATCATAGACATAGGATCACAACTTCTTAACAAAAAGAAATTAAAAGAAAAACAAAAAGGATAAACTCACTTTCGTGGATTAAACAATTACACTTAGCATGTGCAACAAGCCTTTAAACCTTTATGTTACCCAAAAAAGACGAGTTATAGTCTCGTGAGGGTTTGCAGATGATATATACCCACAAAATCCAACAAATTTCAGACCCAACCAATCAATACACATCAACATAATTAACAAGAATCAATGGCACAAAATCAACCTTTTAAAGCTCAAAACTATATATACATATCAAATAATTTTGCACATGTGACACCTCAACTTGAAAAGACTCCAAAGGGTATAGTGAAAATAAATCTAAGGTATTATAGTCGAGAGGCATCCTTACCAATTTTGGACATTAATCCCATATCTATCAACTTTTGATCAAACACAAGGCATAAGAATCATAGAAAACCTCATAGCCATTTAAATTCCATTACTCAAACATTCAAACTTTAAAATCATATGAAACTACCATTTAAATTCCTTAAGGCTAGATCATGTGCAATGTTTTATTCCATTAGGCTTTCTATGGCACCCATGTAACAAGCTTTGATCAATGACTCCCAAACTAGATAGTTTTAGGGCATTAAGTGTAGAGACACTCCTAAGGATTTAATCACTCAAGTGTCAAAAGCCACGAAATAAAACTAGATATTTCAACAATTAACCTCCTTTTGGATTGAGCTTAGCTCATATTAGCATAATAGTATAGTATGTAGGCATGAAACTCTTCACCTCCAATACATATCTACCTGACCTCTTTTGGTCATACCAGAATTCAACCTTATTATTTCATTATTTAGCGTACAAAATTATCTACTCAACTCATACCTTTTTGAAAACTCTAAGCCAATATTTCCAGAAAACATTCCTTAAGTGTTTCAGAATGGTTATCCAACTCAACTCCTCTACCCTCGACTTGTGTGCAATGTAAATCATCTAAGAAAATCAATTCTAGTCTAGGGTCTCCACGAGCAATTATCAAAGATATATATGTTCCATAAAATTCACAATTATATCAAGAAATCATGCCACTTTTTCAAGTTAATCAATCTTAATGTATCAATTGGAAGGACAAAAAACTTTTCATGCTTGATTTCTCTCAACATAGAAGCATTTATCTCAAAAATTTTAGAAATTGACACTCCTCCCCCAAACTTAATTTAAAACACATAGCATGCATTCTTTAATCCTTTCCTACCCCAAACTTAATTTCAACATTGTCCCCAATGTTGCACAGACACATGGAAATGTAAAAATAGATAAAAAAACAAAAAGAAAATACTACCGATTAGGATGCTGAAAAGCAAACCTAAATTCGTCATGCGTGTTTTTCTGTATCAGTTTACTGAAAAAGCCCTTATTCCAATATCGTTCCAACTCCCGCAAATTAAAGAGATAACTACTAATTATCACAAAACTCAAACAAGCATCAAGATATCCAACGTAATCAACATAAATAAGAAAAGCATAACATAGTATCCATAAATTCAAAAATAAATAAACAAAACATAAAAACTAATAAAAATAAAACTAACATCCATCAAAACAAAATAAAATAGATAATATAAATCTAGGTTGTCACTACTCATCAGCCTCAACATCATCCTCCTCCTCATCATCATCATCCTCATCCAAGTCATCCTCATCAAACATGTAATCACCCGGGGTCGAAGTAGGGGCAGGTAGATGGTGGAACTCGGGGACAGAGGAGTAGGCAAAGACAAGTCTCCCCGTAGATAAATCCAACTCTAAAGCTAGTTGCCTCTAGTACTAGCTCATCAGCTAGAAATTAGCCCTGTTCAACGACACCCCCATCTGAAAAGTGTCCTCCAGTGACATCATGTGGGTCTGTAAATGGTTCACATTCTTCCTCAAATCAGTCATAGTAGTCAGTGCTGGTGCAGCTGCTGATCTCAAACTCTGACCCTGTGAAACCCTTATATTCTTTCTCCCTATAGATGCCTTCGTCTTCTCAGAGTAATTTATAGGAACACCACACTCCTCAGAGACATCATCCTCCAACTCCGGCACCTGAGCCGTCGGACATAATGATGTAATCAAAGAAGGAAAGATGAATGGGCTCTTCTTCTTCATCACCTTCTTTACCTTTTTTCTTCCTCTTCTTCCCTTTCTCCTTCCCAAACTTTTCAATCTGTCCCATTAAAGCCTTGTGAATCAGAATCACAAAATTAATCTTCTACTGCTACATGATGGCATAGACCAACACAGCCCTATCTCTCGTCACTTTCGACTTCTTCATAGTCGAAAGAATACAATGGTGAATCATCTCGTAACAAAATTGTTGGGTTTCGTTTGAAAAAGCATAAACACAGCGGAGGGGATTTCAAAAATTAAAAATGAAAACCCAATTGGCACTCTAATTCGTATAATTGAATCTAAAAGCGTATAACGAATAAAACTTACTCATTAATATGAATATGACGATGGAGAAAAACTTCTTCTTCTCCAAACTCGAAATATTGAAGCTTCCAAATCTTCAATCGTTTGGTTTGATTCTTCAAACTTGAACTCTATCCGAACAATGAAAATAAATCGTCTCTAAATCGTCACGCACGGATCAACAAACGAAAAATTCTCTTTCTTCTTTCTCTATGGTTGATGGCTAGGTATAGAGGAGGGGAGGAATATTTCTATGGCTAGGTATAGAGGAGGGGAAGAATATTTCTTTCTTTTGAGAGTTATGTATTCTTCTTTTTATTACTTGTTCCAAGTCAAAGAGTCCTTATATACCTCATGACTTATTGAACAAGTCAAAACAAAAGAGCCCTAATATATGGCCTCTCAAAGACGCCACATTGAGGCCTAGTAGACGTCCAATTGGACTCCTTATTTAGCCTCGGGATTTGTTTCGTTTAATTAATTTATTATATCCAATAAATAAATTAGTTAATTAAATAACCAAATTAATTAGATAAATTAATTCATTAATATATTTCACAAGGAAATTAATTAATAATTAATCTTATCATTATAATTAATTATTTCATCTAATGAATAATTAATTATTTAATCCTTTAGCGCGACTCTTTAGGTTCGTTTCGTTTGGCAATGAGAGGAAACCAAAGGAAGTGGGCCTAGCCAGTCACATGGCCCACTTCGTAACCCAAAAGAAAATGAATGATAGGATCATTCTGAAACCTTCCAATCGTAAATACCGTATATGTATAAACCTTTTGTTCACGTTCCCCGATCAAGTGAGTGTCATGATTATGTCAAACTCACTGGACTTGGCTATATGTATAAACCAGAATAAATACGAGATCATTGAGATCGATTTAGTGCCAAGCACAATCGTCTCGTTTGCTTTGGCCAAAGATTTTGATCTCTATTTATCTATAATTACATAGGGTACATACTCATTCACTTATGAGAGAACAAATTCCATATTAGATATCTGCTAAGATTACCACTTGCCCATCAAGTCTGCATTTCGAGATTGACCCCACCAAAGGGTGAATTGGGTCTAACTACTCTAGTGAAAGACACGTCACAAGTGCATCTTCAGCCTGATACTTCAGGTCAAAGGTTCACATATACCTATTACGCATAATCAGTTCCATCATTGACAGTCACAGAGTGAAAACCCATGTGACAGAACCGATGCGAGTCGTGTTCGAACATATCAGTTCCACTGATGTGTCTACAATCTTAATCTCCTATCATCCCATGATACCAGACAGGCTCTCCCATGTCGGAGCTAAGATTGTACAAGTATTCGAAGTCTTTATTTGTCCACTAAAAACTTCATATTACTTGCAAACTTATTTTAGTAATCAGGATCGATCTCCCTAGTGCCAATCTTCCTATCCCATAGGAAGTAGAGGGATCGCACTGAAAACATGGACAAAACGTTTTACACAACTTATAGATGCAGATAAGAATTAAGGGAAAACTCAATAATGCCTTTTATTTAAAAAGAGTTTAAGTTCAATACAAGATATATGCCCTATACATTCTATCCTCTATGGCATCTGAGGGCATAATCCTAACAAAAACCATGCCACGGGTGTCAGATCCCCTCTGCGAAGATGACTACCCCCATCTAACCACTTAGAGTCCTCTACTACAATAGTCTCCCGAACTGCCTCCAAGTCCACCTGATAGCGCTCGGAATCACCCAATACTGCAGTATACTCACACTCATCTGTTACTATTAGTCTACTACTACACAATATCTTCTTGGGTGATATGTCGACCACAGTACCACGAAATCGAATGTGGTTCATATTCAAATATTCCTCCCTTCGGAACATTTCCGTCGTGTGGGTGTAAAACTCCTGAACCTACTGTACCATTATCTTTTAGGGCTCCTCATAAAATGGCTCTAGCATATGGAGCTGGATGACACCAGTGACTACCTTAGAACGTCCTACAATCTGACGCTCTTTATGAATCGTCTGGGTTGTCAACCATCTGTAAATGTTGTGTACCACCAGGTTATCAAACATGGGATCCAACTACTCATTCTCCGCCCCCTGTGTAACCTCGGGCATAGGGTTTGGAACTCTGGACGAACTACCCACTACTCCCCCGCCTCTTGTCCTTACCATTTTTTAGAAATCAAAAAATGAAATTCAACGAAAATTTACTACTGCTTTAACAACAATTCTTAACCCTCAACCAACCAAACCAAGCAACAACTCCTCACAAACCACAAATTCACACAACTTCACAGTATATCACAGACAACAAGCCCCACACGGCTTTAAAAGAAATATTTTTGAGAAAGTTGAGCCAATCACTAACCAGATAGACACGAGTTTTGTAAACTATAGACTCACGCCCGAACGTTGTGATGTCCACGTTCGAACGTTGTAGCTAGGGCGTGATTCTTCAGCTAATCAGACGGAGATTGCAGCACTTTTTGACAGAGAGAAAAGTTTGGGGGTGATTGGAGTGATGTGTGGATGTTAATTTTGGGCAAAGATTGAGTTTTTAAAGGGGGGAATTTTTTGAATTTGAAAGGTTGTGACGTTTGGGGGGGGAGGGTGTTTTGAAAGTTTGGGACTGTTTTGACTGCGTCCGAGCATTTTAAAATAAAGAGTCCCAACGTTTGAGTTTATATATATATATATATTTAAATTGGGCTCCACGTTCGAACTTTATGAATCTGCCCGATTGAACATTGAGTACTATTTCACGTCCAAACGTTTTAATGCACTCATTCGAACGTTTCGCTCGTGAAAAGAATTTATTGTTTCAAAAAAATGTTACACCACTCCAAACCATAATCTTGATGATGTCATAACATGCCTAGGACTTATATCTACAAAACATAAAAAGAAAGAATCAGAAGACGAAAATAACTGACGAAAACAAAACAAAAAAAAAACTATAACAAAAATTGAAATACATGGGTTGCCTCCCAAGGAGCACTTGTTTAAAGTCAACAACTTAACTTTCCAAATTGTTTCAAGGAGGTTCATGATGTGGATTGCACGACTCGTCCACCTTCCTATCAATTTTCGGAATAAGCTGAGTTCCAATACCAGTTGCTGGTAATGATCTTGCAGTATCAATCAGACAATCCCCCAAAAATTTCTTTTTAAATTTCTTGTGACTCATTTCTCGAGGATCATCAGAAGAATGTTCCGACAGTTTCTCAACAGTCAAAGGATTAACTGTATCTAATTGCGAATAAGTCAAATAAGCACATAGATGACATTTTTCTTTGAACGCATTGAGACTTATTTTTCTTCGTCTTATATTCAAGGTTAACTTACCATATACCTTATAAAGTGTGGCCTTACCAGTGGCTAGGAAAGGTTTTCCTAAGATCATAGGTGTGGTGCAGAAATCGTCCCTTTCGCCAATCACAAAATCAACTGGGAAGTGATATTTGTCAATCTTCACTAGTACATCCTCAATAATGCCCTTCAAGCGATTGAAGGACTCGTCTTCAAGTTTGAACACCATATCTGATGGAGTTAATTCGCTGAATCCCGACTTTTTGAACCATGTGTAAGGAAGTAGATTATATTATTTGCTTTCTTCATTCAGAATAACATGATCCAATTTTGTCTCTCCTATAGTGCATGAAATAGACAATGGTTCTACATCCTTATACTGCAATGTCAGTTTTGCTGTAGTGGTTACTGGACAAACTTCCGTCCAAGATTGTTTATTCATCAGAATATCCCTTAACAGTTTTGAGATACAATGCATCTGCAAAATATACTTGATAAGGGGTCTGTTGACCTTCACCTTCCATAAATCATCCAGGATTTGATCAAACTTGCTCCTCTCTCTTTCCAGGGCATACGGGAATGGTAAACGAAACTTTTGAGGTAGAGCAAAAGTGGAAACAGATTCATCTGGACTACGGCTAAATACACAGGATGTCCGAACATTAGGTGTCTCCACGTTTGAAAGTTGAGTGTAGAACATTTGATCAAAACGTTCGTATGTCAACAGTGGCTCATCTTCACACACGCTCGAACGTTGAGTATGTCACGTTCGAACGTTAATTTCTGGGCTTGAATTTTTGGAACTTCTGCTTGCTTTTCTTCTCTTTCCTTCAGTGTCGTGACACTATGAGATTGTTCCTCTGCTTCTTTTTCGTTCCTTGTTGATACTTCCTCGAATATTTTAGCAGGGTTAATACGTCACAAATTCACAATCTAAAGCCTTGTTTCTCTCAATCCTTGATAGAATTCCCTCATTGACTTCTGGAAATCCCCATAAGTAAAATTGGATTTTGAAACCAGAACAAGGGTCTGTATCTGATTTCATTGCAGACTGACATCAGCTATCACCAATGCAGTAATTGGCAAAGGTGAATCAATCATGGGTGATACATCCCAAGGACATGGTGAAACTACTAATGGTTTCATATATCAGATAGTGTTTTGAAACCAGATGATTTTTTCTTTTAGCGGTAAACTGTGAAATTTTACCGCCACTCTTAGAATCCTGAAAATTAAAGAAAAAGATATTAGACTTTCAATTAAATCAAAAACCAAAATAAACAAATCCCTGGCAACGGTGCCAAAAACTTGACACGGTAGAACTCTACGTATTTTTACAGCAAGATCACTGATCGTGTGTAGTAATAAAGTGAACAATTAAGTCCGGAATGTCGGACCCACAGAAATCTGTATTTTAGTTTTACAAGAATTAATGCAAGTATGAAATTGACTTTTTATAAACAAAATAAGAAATACAATTAACCAGAACTTAACTCTAATAATAAGAACAATAGTGATAAGAGATTAAGACTCATACATCAACACAGATTTACTCATCCCATATATGATTGTTATTTCATTAAGTTATTAGACTATGATGCTACGGTGAAAAATTCCTTAAGTAATCATGCAGATCCCTCGCTTATGATAACCTATACTAGATTGGTTATAGCAATCTCTACTGCATGCATTAAACACTGGAATTTTTTCCAAATTTATTCAGATTTATCTCTCCAAATAAACTCAGCTAGCAGCATTCAGAGTGTGTAGTTATCCCTAGCATCAACCGACTTAGAAGATACTATGATTTCCTCTGCACCCTAATTTACTTTCTCCCAAACAGATAAACTAGGCTATTCAACACATGGTAGCTAATCATATGAAGATGATAAAAGCACAAAATCACAATACATAGAAATCATAGAATTAACCTAAATCAAACAACTATCACATATTATTCGAGATCAATCCAGCCTATGTATGGTCTTAATCTAAGAAATTAGTTCATAACTATAAAAGAAAATATACAAAGAAAAAGATAAATATTCATAGACAAAAATCTATCTAGATCTAAGGAACTCCCTTGTGTAGAAGATGATCTTCTTTCTTCTTCTTGTTCTTTAAAACTATGGAATCTTGATCCAAAAGTAATCAAGAATAAAGCTAAACTAAAACCTAACCCTAACTAAACTAACATGTATTTTCTACCTACTGAAAACTGCCCTCTTTTCTGCTCCTCCATCTTGTATTTATAGGTGTAGTGTTGGAAGAGTCTGTTTAGGTTTACAATTGGAAATTTTCAAAACTGTTCTGCCGACAGCAACGTTCGAATGTTACTCCGCTTGGCGTCAGTGTGTAAACTCTTTTCACGTTCGTGCATAATTCTTCCTAGCGTTCGAATGTTAGGCTTTGCTTCTTCGATTTTCCACTGAATACGTCGTTTACTCCCTTATTTTCCTCAATTGTGATGATTTATACTTGACTTCAAATATCAAACTCATTACATGCATTTATGGCATCAATTATTACTCCTAATCAAGCTTAAACCATATGAAATCATTGGATCAAATTACGTAAATCTCAACCCTATCATGTGCATTCACGCTCCTGGTTTAGATGCTATTTTGCAGATGCCGAGCTTCACAAAACTATTCAAGAAAATTCTATCAAACAAGCAAAAGTGCGAAGAAGTGGGTACTGTATGCTTGAGAGAAGCGTGTTCAGCTAATGTGCTGAATAATGTACCCAAGAAGTGCAAGGATCCAGGCAGCTTATCCATTCCATGCACTGATGGAGATATGAAGTTTGAGAGAATTCTTTTTGATTCTATGGTCGGGATCAATTAAATGCCTTACACGTTTATACAAAAATTAGGCCTCGGGGATATAAAGCCAACAACTATGTGTTTGCAACTCACGGGTAAGTCTGTTAAGAATCTCATTAGAGTGATCGAAGACGTGATAGTTAAGGTCGACAAGTTCTATTTTCTAGTCGACTTTGTAGTCCTTGAGATGGAGAAGGACTCTGATGTCCCATTGATCTTAGGAAGACCATTACTAGTCACAGGTAAAGCCACGCTAGACCTGACACATGGTAAGCTTACATTGAACATAAGGGATAAGAAGGTAACATTAAATGCCTATGAGAGTTTTAAGCATGCATTTCATGATAATACTTGTTCTACATTAGATGCTTTTGATACTTTTGATGTTTGAAAATCTCAGGATCATATGTCTGACGATCCAAGGAGTCAGAAAAGTAAGGAAGAGACGAATGGTAGCGAGGTTAGAAACTTCGATGATTTGGACCAAGTGACAAGTACTGAAAATGTTGAACTACAATATAAAGAACCAACTGATGGGAGGTTGGACATGGAATCTAGTCCACCCTATGATCAGACAACTTAGGCCATCTCTATAGAGTCAACCTAATGACTTTAAAAGAGTGCTTCTTGGGTGGCAACCCGAGTTATCTATATTTTTTTTTTTCGTCTTTCGTGTTTTGTTTCCTTTTAGTTTGTTTATGCTTTCCTTGTTCGTTTTTGATCTTTTGTGTGTTTTTATGCAGAGAAAAGGTAGAGAATTCAGAAAAAGTTTCATGTACAGGACGCCCGAACGTGACTAATAACGTTCGAACATCAGCCGCGAATCACATCAGCAAACCGGAACGTGAACCTTCAGAACGTTCGAACGTGGATCCCGTCAGCAGAAAGATAATAACTGGGGGGTTTTAAAATCCCAACCCATTCAAAATACTCTTCTTCTCCAAGAAACTCGCGCCAAATATACTTTCCTACTTCAAATCAATCTCAAAGACCTAAAATATCCATAAGATCCTTCCATAATTCGAAATCCTTCCATCATTACTCATCATTATCATCATTCGTTCCATATATAATCTTTCACATATTAGGACTCCTTCCATATAAACACATCTATCACAAATTCTAAAACACCTATACCTAATACATCAATCACTATATATTAGCATGCAGAGAGACCACAAGTAGTTGTTAAACACAAGAGTTCATCATCCTATACGTTCAAAACAAAGAAAAGGGACGAAGGTACCATACGCGACTCACGCCCGAACGTGAAGGGCGCAACGTTCGAACGTGAGCCACAGAGATTTTCAGACTGCTTGATGTTTCCTATACACTATAAGTGATTGGCGTAATCCTTTCTTAGTACATTATTAGTGGCAGCAGTGTGGGGCTCTGTGTATTGTATTGTCAGGGTCTTAAATTTTGCCCGAAATATCGAAATTTCAGTCGAGGGTTCGGGTTTCGAATTAAAATCGAACTTTCGATCCAATTTTGCAGAATATCTTCTGAAATTTCGACCGAACCCGAAATTTCGCGAAATTTTTGTCGAAACCCAAAATTTCCCGAAATTTAAAATAATATTTTTTAAATATCCATCGAAATTTTAATAGAAACCCAAAATTTTCCGAAACTTTCATCGAAACCCGAAATTTCCCGAAATTTAAAATAATAATCTTTTATTTTTAAATAATTTATAGTTAAAAATTAGGGTCAAATGATCATTCATATTAAAAGAAAAGATAATAAATAACCAATTATGTAACTCAATAGGCAATAAATTTAAATACGAATCTGAAAGTGATATTAGGCAATAAGTTAATAAAAATCAGGTTTGAACATAAAAATTATTTAAATTAGATCTTGTAAAAATTCTCATAGAAGCTTGATGTGGTTTTGAATATTGATTTTTACTAAAATTGTGGTACACTTTATTTTAATTAAGTTCTTAAGATATTTGATTATTATTTTACTACCATTATTTTATATTTTACGTAGCAAGTTTTAGACATTCTACTTAACAAGATTCATTATGCATATATTATTCATAGAATATTATTAATGTAAAAAATGCATAATCATGATATTTAAAGTTACACAAAGTTTCATTGTAAATTTTCAAATATTTCTATTAATTTTCATGATTTGTTTAAAATTAAAACCAAAATTTTGACCATCCCCAAAATTACCATCGAAATTTTCATAAATTTACTACCCTGATATCGATACTGATACCAAGATTTAATACCCTGGTTATTGTGTGATCTTGTTTGGTATTGGTTGATTGTGATTTGGTGATTGGATTATACCAGGTTGAGATTGAATTGGATAAGTGAAATTTAGGATTGAGATTACATATGGCGAGGTTAATATTCAGGAGATTGTGTCGATGGGAGAGTTCCGAGATGAAGAAGGACAAAGGTGTCAAGAAAGAGGTTGGTACTCCGGGGAATGAATTGAGTAGTTCAACAATTTTGTAAAAAGATAGAAGGTTATGAGCTACATAAAGAGAGATCAATCGGAGTCAAGAAGATGTTTGTGCTAGCTGCAAGGCAACAACTATTTCTATCATACTTTGCCACCACTCTTAGGATGGTTGTGCTTGCATGGGTAAAAGAATATTATGCAAATAATGCAAGCACGGAGTAGGAAGAGAATTTTCAGAAAGGGGTGTACAAGGTTAAGGTAAGAGGCGCAGAGGTTGATTTTTCAAAGACAAAATTGCATGAACTCATGAAACTTCTCATACCTACAAAGTGTGCATATGAAACATTGATGGATCAAGATGAGGCGAAAATATTATATTAGAATTTGATGTTGAGAGAGATTGCAATAAAGGATCTAAGATTAGTGAAAAGAAGAAAGAAAAACTACCGAGGGAGTTGAAACCAGAGGCATTCTTTTGGTTTGAATTTATTCGGTATTGTGTTTTACCTACTAGTAACCGGTCGTTGGTTAACAAAGAGAGAGCCCTTTTGATTTATTGCATAATGGCTTTCAAACGAGTTGATTTTTCACAATTTGATGCTTTGTTGAACCAAGTGAGGAAGAAGGGAAGAGATATGGTTAATCCTTCTCTCAACAAGAAAATTTCACTTATTTTTCCGTCTTTGAGTAGCACTTTATGCCTAAAACAAGAGGTAAAGCGAGAGAGTTATGAAGGGTTCGAGAAACCAAGATTGGATATTACTTTTTGGGAAGAAAGGAAAGAAAATGCCCCGATGCCTAGACTTAACCATGAGAGGGTTGAGAACTCTAAGAAATCCTCCCTACCCATTTCCCTTAAGACTTTTTCACATGATATTGATTAGGGCAACACAATCCATTATGATGGCTGATATGAGAAATGATGGCTCATTACCAAAGGGACTTAGCCCTTGCCATAGATCAATCGGAGGGGAGGCCATATTTTCCTTATCCACCAGTACCCGTATTCCACCGCTTACCCAAAGTTGAAAGTGATTATGACACCGATAATGAGGAGCTCGCACCAGCCCCGTCGGGGGTGCGGTCTTGATAATATGGTATCCTACCTTTTCTTTTTTAATTTTTCATTTTTTTTCTTTTCTTTTCTTTTTCATTTTTTAGTTTAGTTTTTAGGTTGTTTCGTTGTGTTTTCTTGTGATACATGCACTTTTAGTATGTATGTTTCCTTATGTTTGATGGATTGATTGAGAAAAAGTTTAGATTTGATGAGCAATTTGATCCCATGTTTTGAGATGCCTATTTTACTCAAAGAGTTGGAGCTTTTTAGGAATGCATTTGAGGATGAAAAACGTTTTTCAACATCCTTGGTTGTAAGTTTTTCTTTTTACCTTTTTGTATGCTTGTTTAATGATAACATTGGGGACAATGTTGGATTTGTTGGAATGTGTCCTCGATATCAACGAGGAGTTAGAATATAAGGCACTAGTTTGTATTGTACAAACTATTGATAATATAAAGGCAATAGTATGTTGTTCGTATAATTCTTAATGGTATCTAAAATTCTTAAATGAAGAACTAGTCCATGTGTTAAAGAGATGGGCACTGGAAGGGTTTGATACTTGATCACTTAAATGGTTGGCAAGTCGGAGAATCTCAATTAGGCATTGTGATTCGTGTGGACTTGTATGACACATGCTCTGACAAGGCATGTCAGTCGAACACTACGGAATAGTGGGAGTCTGTGTCATAGATACATTGATGGGATTAGTGTATTCGAACATGACTCATAGTAATCTGATTACATAGGTTTTTACTCAGTGACTATCAATGATTGGATTAATGATTATGATGGTATGCGTAAGCCTTAGACCTGAGGAGTCACGATCACATTGTGCTTGTGACGTTGGACTCTTTCATTACAGTAGTTAGGCCCAATTCACCCTTTGGTGGGGCTGACCTCGAAGTGTGTTCCAATGGGTAAGTAGCATGTGAGGTGATTACCAAGAGGGAATTCACTGTCTCAAAAGTAAATGAGAAGTATCCTATGCGATCATAGGTAAATAAGATTAGAAGTTTCTGGCCATAGCTGATAAACTAACTCGTGTTTGACACGGAGGATAGTTCGATAATCTCATCTTACTATGATTCTTAGCATAGCATCGAGTCCTGTGAGTTTAACATATTCCATGATTTTCACTCGATTGGGATATGTCAGTGAAGGGTTTACACTCATACGGTATTCATAATCTAGAGGTTCGTAATGATATAGTCATTTCATATTTAGTTGGGCTACAATGTGGGGCCACGGTGCTGGCTAGGTGTCACCCACATCATTTGGTATCCTCCCATTGCCAATCGAGGCGAACCTAGAGAGTCACGCTATAAAGAAATAGAAGGGGAAATCGAGTGTTGTATTTGGAGAGTGTTTTGGTCATTTTTCCTTGGGAAGGACGAATTAAATAATTGGACTAATTAATTTAATTGGTTGTTTAATAGGATTAAACATGGATAATTAAATTAATTATGTTGACTTAATCAACTAAGAATATTAATTAATTATTTAATTAATTAATTAATTAGAATATTAAATTAAACTTTGTGTATATCTAATTAGATTAAATATTAGATGATTAAATTAATTGGATTAAGTTGACTGATAAGAGCATTAATGCATTTGAATTTATTTTTCGTTGGAAATAAATGTCCGTTGAGTGATTGCATTTAAGTCCTTCATGACTTGAGAATTTATTTACGGTGAATCTGATACTGATCGCTGGGGTGCTTTGAGCGCTTGATCCATAAATCCTGAAATAGTCCTTTAGCGTTTGACAGACGCTAAGAACAAATCTTCATCTTCATTTGACTTCAGATGCTGATCTTCAACTTCATCTCTAATAGACTCACCTAGAATTCCATTAGCGATTCAGTATCTAATACTTAGTCCAAAATCTACAAAGATAAAAACTACAAGCCTAACAAAATTACATACTTTCAAACGCTTATACAATTAATCTATTAAAACAGGAACTTACATTATATTTGGGGTCTAACATAAATCCTATCTTGTCATCATTAAAACATCTAACATGAAATTCCTAACAGTTATCATAAGCGAGGGATCCGCGTGGTAATAATATTAAGGAATTTTCCACCATAGCAATATTTATCTGAAATACAGGAATACTGATATAACGAGAATTGATTAGTTTGTGTCGGCGCATGTGTCTTATTTATTTTTATTCCTTGGTTTTCACATCTTTCAATTATTGTTTTTGTTAGTTTATGATTCATTTCTCTTTAAGTTTACAATTGCTTGAGTTAATTTACTATTTTCGCTATAACACAAATCTATATGGGTTCGACATCCCGCACTTAATTGTCCACTTTATTACTACACATGATCAGTCCTCTTGTTGTTAAATACACACTTGGTTTTCTGCGCATCAAGTTTTTGGCGCCGTATCCGGGGATTTGTCTGTTTTAGCATAGCTATTTTAATTTAAGCTTTTCCTGTTTTTCGTTTAAATTCTATCTTTATTTTACCTTTTCGTTTTATATCTTTTTCAGGTTTATGACCCGATCTCATGACGGAGATCTTGAAGAATTTGATCCAAAAATCGAAAGAACGATCCAAGCAAACCGACGAAAGTGAGCTATGGCAGTCGAATTTCCAGATATGAATCTTTCGGAGAATCATGAATGGCTCCAAAACATTATACAAGCAACGCAGCCGGTAGCACCGGCTCAATTACCATCTGTTTGTGGTAGTCAACCACCTAGGGTACACACCTTACCTATTCTTGTTGTCATACCACCTTTTCACTCACCAAATTTTCACATCCCCTCACATCTTTTTAGCATGGCAAAAGGCAATCCTTTTTATGGAGAAAATAATGAGTCACCACATGTTCACTTGGAAAATGTTTTGTTAACCATGTAATTTAATCCCAGAGACCTAGATGCTATCTGACTTAGGTTGTTTCACTTTACACTTAAAAGTTAAGTTACCTCTTGGTATAAGTCCTTACCCTCACAGTCAATCACCACTTGGGGAGAGCTTGTTGAAGAATTTTTAAATAAATTTTTCCCACCTTCAAGGATAAATGAGCTTCATAGTAATATCAAAGGTTTTAGGCAAAGAAAGAATGAGTCGTTAGCAAATGGGTGGGATAGGTACAAGGGAATGATTAGAAAGTGTCCAGTCCACAATTTTACTCGAGACGAATTGATACAACACTTTTACAATGGAGTAAGGTCTAGGATTAGACACCGACTCAATGCTGGAGCCAGGGGTGACTTGTTAGGTCTTGACAATAAATCTGTCTGGGAGAAAATAGAGCAATTAGCTCGGGAGGATGAGTTATACCCCGAGGAGGAAAATGAAATCATACCTGATCCAAAGAAGGTAGCAGCAGTTAAAGAGGCAGAGGAAGGAGTTGAGCCAGAGTCCACTACAGAGGTCAACTATGTGAATCAGCAAAGACCTCAAGCTATTTTTGGAGGAGTCGAGAATTTCCCTCGAAAGCTAAATAATCCACCATATGGAAATCCAGGAGCATACCAAGCACTCGACCACCATTTCAGTCCAACAATAACTAGCGACAAGTGCAATTTCGAAGCAAGGTCAAGGGAGACCTATGAATGTTTATGATAGACTCAATGCACACATTCGCAAGTTGGATGGTTCTTTTAAAGAAGTCCACTTGATGCTAAAAGATGTCATTACGGGAATGAAAGAGATGCAACATCACATAGCGCAACTTTCGAATAGCCTTTCAGGAAGTAACACAGGTATATTACCGAGTGACACTGAGAAAAACCCAAAGGAACAGTGTTTTGCAGTAATGCTCAGAAGTGGGAAGGAAGTGAGGAATGCGTACAATACGCCCAAATGTGAATCATGCATTGTTCGAATGCCCTGTGATATTCCAAAGGGAGAGGATACCCCGCTTCAGACACCCGAACATGAAGGAGTTAACATTTAAACGTTGAACCCTGAACGTCCGAACGTGGACTCCTCTAACGTTCGAACATCCAAGACTGTGAATCCAGGCTATAAGTCTATTTTTAAGTCTACTGTTACTAATCCCCCTCCCCCTGTTGAAGTGCGTTTTTCTTTTCCCTTAGCTCAGAAAATTAAAAAGAATGAACATGATAAGAGTTTTCTTCGCATTCTTGAGAGTTTGAGAGAAGTACGCAATAACGTTCCTGTTGTAGATGTTATCTTGCAGATGCCAAACTTCACAAAACTTTTCAAGGAAATTCTATCAAACAAACAGAAGTGGGAAGAATTAGGTACTGTCTGCATAACCGAAGCATGTTCGGTGGCTATGATGAACAATATGCCAAAAAAATGTAAGGATCCGGGTAGTCTATCCATTCCATGCACTATTAGGGATATGAAATTCGACAGAGTTCTTTGTAATTCCGGGGTCGGGATCAACTTGTTGCCTTATGCAATTTTTCATAAGTTGGGCCTTGGAAAAGCAAAAACCACTACTATGTGATTGCAACTCGCACATAAATCTATCAAGAATCTCATTGGAGTGATCGAAGATGTCATAGTTAAAGTCGACAAGTTCTACTTTCCGATCGACTTTGTGGTTCTTAAAATGGAGGAAGATTCTGATGTCCCACTAATCCTTGGAAGACCATTCATAGCCACAGGTAAAACCACGCTAGACCTGGAACATGATAAGCTTACATTGAATATAGGGGATAAGAAGGTAACTCTGCATGCTTATCGAAGTTTGAAGCATGAATTTCCTGAAAATACTTGCTCTATACTATATGCTTTTGATCCTTTTGAGGATGAAGTTTTGCAAGAACATTCGTCTGATGACTTGAGCAGTCAAGAAAGTGAGGGAGATATGAGTGCTGACGAGGTTGGAAACCTCGACATGAAGGAACAAGGGGTTGTCACTATACCCACGGAATTCCAACATGATGAACCAATTGATGGGAGATTGGACAAGAATTCTAGCCCACTCCGTGATCCGGAAACTTAGGTTGACTCTGTAAAGTCAAGCTAATGACTTTAAAGAAGCGCTTCTCGGGAGGCAACTCGAGCTTTTTATCATTTTTGTTTTGTTTTGTGTTTTTTGGCTTTGTTTAGTTTCGCTTTGTTTGATTTGATCTTGTGTTTTGTTTCCATGCACAAAAGAGGTAGGATGCAGAAGAAATCTTCAGAGAGCATGCCCGAATGTGAGGATTCCGACACTCGAACGTGTAGCATGGGACGTCCAAACATTAGGAGCAGAACGTTCGACCGTGGGGTTTCATGAGAAATTTTGTTTACGATAACAGCACGCTTGAACGTGCCTTATTTCCACGTTTGAACATGGATCCAGTCAGAAAAAGAAAGAAAAAGTGGAGAAATCGTCACTTACTAATTTAAAATCCCATATCATTCAAAACACCCTCTTCCCCAAGATACTCGCTCCAAATATATCTTACCTTCCAAAATCAAAATCTGAATCACAACCCATCAATAAAACCCTTCCATAACATCAAAACCTTCCATCATTATCAATACCTAGTCCATATAAAACTATTTTCACAAAAGGAATGTTCCTATACAAACCCATCTATCACAAACCATAAATACTCATACCTAATACAAACCCATTACATAATCTCTCATAGAAATCGATTTCAAAGCAGCTGTAGCTCAAGTTTTTATTATTCAGCACGACAAGAGAAGAGAAGAAGAAGAAGAAGAAGAAGAAGAAGAAGAAGAAGAAGAAGAAGAAGAAGAAGAAGAAGAAGAAGTGAACAGTATTCAACATGACTCATGCCCGAACGTGAACTAACCCAACGTTCGAACGTCAGTCTTTGGACGTGAGCTCTGTTTCTGCGTTACAGCATTGTAAGTGATTGGCATAATCCCTTCTTAATTCAATACTTGTGATAGTCATGTGGGGTTTTTTCTGGTGATATTGTGTATTATGGTATAGGTATTGGCTATTGTAGTTTGGTGATTGAGTTGAACTGAGGACAGGTTGTAGTGGACGAGTTTGGGGGGGAAATTTGGAGTAGTGTTTATTCAATAGCGAGATTAAGATCCGAAAATTTGTGTCACGGGGAGAGTTCGGGAGTGAACAAGGGTAAACAAGAGGTAAACACTCCAAGGAAAGAAGGTACTATCAAACAATTTTGCAAGAGACTTGATGGTTTTGAGCTTCACAAAGAAATATCTATAGGAGTAAAGAAGATGTTCGTGCTCGCCACAAGGAAACACTTATTCTTATCTTACTTTGCTACTACTCCGAGAATGATAATACGTGCTTGGGTGAAAGAGTTCTAGTGCAAGCACGGAGTCGAGAGAAAATTTGCAAAACGGGGTATACAAGGTGATGGTGAGAGATAAACAAGTAGATTTTTCGAAAGCAAAGATGAATGAGTATATGAACCTTCCCGTGCCTTCGAAGTGTGCCTATGAGACATTGGTGAAGCAAGAGGAGTCTAATACCTTAGATTGGGTGATGGTTTTGAAAGAAATTGCAATAGAAAGAGCAACATTATGTGACAACAAAAGAGAGATACACCCTAGGGATTTGAAGCCGGAGGGGTTATTTTCGTTCGAGTTCATTAGGTATTGTATTATGCCTATAAGTAACCGGTCTTCGGTTAACAAGGAGAGAGCCCTTCTTATTTATTGTATTATGACTTTGAAGAGGGTTGATTGGGCTCAACTCATCTTAGATACTTTATTG
Organism: Buddleja alternifolia; assembly: GCA_019426215.1. Classification (NCBI taxonomy): domain Eukaryota; kingdom Viridiplantae; phylum Streptophyta; class Magnoliopsida; order Lamiales; family Scrophulariaceae; genus Buddleja; species Buddleja alternifolia. Next base: position 16,811,615 of record CM033403.1, read on the forward strand.
GTTCAAGTAAGGAGGATGGGGAGTGAGATGGCTAATCCATGCTTTACCAAGAAGATTCCATTGTGATGTGGGCCAAAAATGCCTAGGGACATTACGGTAATTTAACTCATCACCGGCGCGGGTCAGGGCATCTCCCGCGGATCTAAGTCCACAAGTAATATATTAGTCAAGCCCCAAAAGGGCTGGAGACCCAACAAGAATACTAAGACTATTTTATTAGCTTAGCAATAATAACATTAAGTCTATTGGGCTACGGAGTAAATAAGGCCCAAAGCCCATAGCCCATTACCAGCTCCTTGTAAATACTTCAAAGGGGCTGGGAAAAGGGGATTATCGACTCTCCCCTAAAAAGACACTGGCAAGAGCTGAGAGTAAAACCAATGTCAAACTACGAATAGACTTGATCCCAGCTATCTGGGTATGTAGGCAGCTCACCATAGTCGAGTGCAGTCTATAAATCCACTAACCTCCGCCTAGTTTGTCGTGTGTTGGATCGGTTCCTTCACCCCACGTGGTCAATCACATGACAAATATCATCTGACGAATTTTACCATCATCAGATTGGCGCCGTCTGGGGGAACAGCATCCCAGTCACTGAGCATGCAAACTAGGTCACAAACACGTACTACTGGAGATAGGATGACGAATAACGGTCAGCCAACCATGGCCAATGAAGTTCTGAACCAAACACCTGAGGATCAGCCCAACACTCAAGTGGGCGGAGAAAATCCTCCTAACGCGCCAGCCAACGACGAGACGCCTATTGCTCCACCCCCAGTGAATGAGCAAGAAGTGTCGCCTTCAACACCAGCGGTGATCCCACTCCTTGCTTCCAGGGTGTTCAAGATCACCCGAGAGGCTTTACTTGTTCTGGTCGAGGATGCCCCTGTTCGCGCGGCTACAAGGGTTGTTCAGCAATATGCCCGGGAACATCCATCACGAGAATCAGCATGCAGGGATCAAGACCCCCAAGTAAGGAACTATCAGGAGGCTCCCCATCCTCAAGAGAAGGGGCCATAGGATCTGCTCCCTCCATCCGGTCGCCGAGGTCTGTAGCCTCAGGAAAGAGTCGCCCCTAGAGAGTCAACCCCAGAAAGTTACCTCCAGGGAGTCACCTCCATAGAGTCTACCCCAGGGAGACGTCCCCAGAGAGTCGACCCTAGAAGGTCGCTTCCAGGGAGTCATCCCCAAGGAGTCCTCCCCAGAGAGTCGTTTCCAGAGAGTCGCCCCCAGAGAGTCACCTACAGGGAATTTTGCCCATGGATTTGCCCGCAGAGAAAATCCCCCCAATGGTCCAGTTAATGGCGAGAATCTCGTCGCTCCACCTCCTGCGAACGAGCAGATTGCTCCTCCTGTTACACTAGCGGTAATCCCACCCCCTGTTACCAGGGTGTTCGAGATCACCCAGGAGGTACTGCTAGCCTAAGTTGAAGATGCATCTGGGAGCACCACCGCTCGAGCTGGTCAGCAATACGCCCAGGCACACCCATCATGTTTTGCGCCAGTACCGATAACAACTGGGCAACAGGGTCCCCAGGGAAGGAACACTCAAGAGATGCCTCCGCCACAGGAAAAGTGGGCACAAGATCAACCCCCTCAGTTGGATCATAGGGGCCGGGAGCCCCAGAATAGAAGCCATCCTCATCGAGTGGAGCCTAGCCAATACACACTCCGAGGTAGAGAGTCCTTAACTCTCCGTGAAGGGGGCGGAGCAATAAATAGAAGAGAATAGTGTGGCATCACCCCCCGAGAGGCTCCTGAGAAGAAGAGATAGAAGGTCAACGCCTCTGAGGTCGCTATGCAGAGGTTATGTATCCTTGACCTCCGTAGAGACCCTGCCAAGGCACGATGGCCGATGAGGGTATAAGCTCCACCAAGATGGAAATCTGGAGGACTATGCGTAATATGAAGAAATGCAGCTGGTGCCATTAGCCGAGGTACCCCCAAAAAGAAGTCCTTTCTGCCCAGTGATTTTGGCAAGAATCTTTGCCAAAAGGACTTACGATACCTCATCTGAGCGAATATAAAAGAGCTAGAGACCCTCAAGAGCATGTTGACAACTGCAGTGCCAAGGCTGACATGTACGACCTCAGTAATGCTGGCGACTATAAGATTTTTTGAACCGCCCTTTCTAGAAGGGTGCTTAGATGGTTCAACCTACTGCCCACCAGTACCATCGCCGGCCTCGAGCAGCTAACCAAGCGCTTCCTCAATCACAAACCATAGAGTTTGGACTACGAGACCTAGAAAACAACATCCCATTGACAAGTGATGCCAAAGAAAAACTCGGTGACCATCTCCAACTACTGGGTGAAGGAGATTCTAGTCGACAGTGGGAGCTCAGCAATCATCCTCTTTTACAATGCTTTCACCCAACTAGGGTGGACAATGCGCTGCTCCAAGCGGTCGACACCACCCTTCACTGGATCACAGGTGAGATGTTGGGAGCATTAGGGGAGGTGTCTTCGCCTACATCTTTGGGTGCATTTCCAGCCCACTCTGCGAAGAAGGCAAAATCTTTGGTGATCAAAGTCACCTCCACATAACATGTAATTTTGGAGAGGCCAAGCTTAAACTTATTCTAAGCTGACATATCTGCCTATCACATGAGGGTGAAATTTCTAACCCGCATAGGAACAGATGAAGCATGATGACATGTGTCATAGCGACAAAGGGAAGCAAGTAGTGATGAACTTAATCTCGCTAGAGGAAAGTCGCTTGGGGGGCACGATCAAATTAGTCCATACTGGGTCAAAATCCCAGCAGTCAGATGTCTATGAACAAGACAAGTGCCACGACATACCACCCCAAGCAAACGATGCCTATTTTGAAAATACAGCAACTGCCACTATTGGATAAGATTCCAGCGATACCACTAGCAAGATGACCCTCCTGGGAAACATCCCCCAAGCTTGACAAAGGATCAAGCCTTATGAGACCTTAGCAGGTAACAAGTAATAAAAACTATCTTATTTCTTACATTAATATTGAATAATTTTGATTTGGCCGCAAGTCAAGCGTTGAGTGGGGACGCCCACCAGCGCAGATAACCTTTACTTAAGTTCTCAGGTGCCTATATGCACCCCTTTTTAATTTTCGCATGGATGGTTGAAAGGTTTAGTTTTTGAATGTTAAGTAACGACTATTCTCACTATAATGCAGTGAATGAAATTCTCATTTGACCACATACTAGCATATCCAATGAATGTGCATCACATTACTCCACAAGTTGTTCAACGACACCTAAAACAATATGACCCTCGAAATAATTATTTCTGACTGAGGCTACTTCATAAAACTCAAAGCCCCATTTTTGAGGCTAATATAGGTGGAGCAACAAACGTCCCCCGAACCCTTGAGAGCTCGGTCGAGACTAGCCCACCTTATGATCCCTCCAGTATTACCGAGAGGGTATGAGGTTCAAAAAATAACCCCCCCTCCGACATGGAATCTGGACCGAGATCATACCAACATATAGAAGGTGGAAACACACCTCATATCAAAAAACTAAGGTGAAAATTCACCTGCTAAAATTAAGAGTCGCGAGCGCACTATGATCGCGAACAATCAAGTGCACTCAGGTAGGTGAAAATTCACTTCATAACAACTAAGGTGAATATTCACCTCATAAAACAAAGGTGATAATTCACCTCAAACAAATATAACAGGAGTAGATTATCCCACCTAATGATCCCTCCATCATTACTGAGAAGGTATAAGGTTTTAGAAACAACCCCCCTCCGACATGGAATCTGGACCGAGATCATAACAAGTAACTAAAGTGATAACTCACCTCATACAAACATAACAAGAGTGATAATTCACCTCTTATCAATGTGTCTAGGGTGATATTTCAATTCATGTGCCAAATTATGAACACTAGTGGCTATCCAAGCCTCCTACAATTAAGACATAGGTCACCCTAGTGAAAAGTTGCGAGGCTAAGAGCCTCAAGGCATCAGTCTGCAAAATCACAGGGGTCGGCATTCGACGAACCGAGCCTAGAGCTATCATCATCATCAAGGAACCATCCTTAACACCCTGGTGTCAAAGAAACACCGCTTGGCAACTTACTCCTGAGTATGATCCACATACTAAGGAGTGGGGGGCAAGTAGTGGGGAAGTAGGAATGGAATAAATAAACAGCTAGCTAGAAAATGAATAGCTATCCAGTAGCAGTAAACGACTAGCTAGCGAACAAATAGCTAGCTAATATGCAAAGGCCATAAAAATTTAATATTTCAAGGTTAAGCAATTTTCAGCATTTAACAGGCGAATTGCTAACAAGTGAATTTGAATACAGCAAAAATGCCCAAGAGGCATCACCCCCACCATTCATTGAATGTCTCCAATGGCGTGTTAAAATTGCTAAGTACCTAAACTAATGCTCAAGAAGCACAAGGTACTATGGCAAAATGAGCAGACAAGAGATAGTCATGCTAGCCACAATCAAACACCACTTACTCAAAAAGGCGTGAGTAAAGGATGAAACCAAGAGCTAAGTTAGTCCTTTGCTAGCCAAAGATAACATCTACCCTGTATAATCTGTACTCCCTAAGGTGTTTGATAGGTGTTAGATTTACATGTTTTAGAGCCTCATATTTATGTTATTTACATTGGCTTATGCATGATTTATGCCACATATGCATTTAATTTGTGTGCTTATTGAGTAAAGGTGGAAAATCATTGCAATTGAGGAAAACTGGAAGGAAATACAGACTTTCAGAGTATTTACAGACGAAATTTGACAAATGTCTCTGCTACAGAGTTGTAGATCTATGTCTTAGCTTCACGTGGCAACTTGAATCACCCCAATCGGAGGTCTTTGGAGAAAGTTATGAAGGAAACAAGATTGCTGCGCAGAAGGCAAAATGTTACTGTTCCTAACGTTCGAACGTTAGCTTGTGGACGTTCGAACGTTGCGTCTTACGGGAAAAACAGCAGATTTTTGGAAATTTCCAATTCTAATTCAAGTTGGAGTCTTCCCCTTCTACCCTCATATATATTAGATTAGTTCTCTAGAGTTAAGAAGACGAAATACACATAGAATAGAGCCCTAATGGGGTTTAGACATAGTTTTTACATATTCATGAAAATTTTCAAGAACCCTTGAAAGTGCAGAAATCAAGAAACATGGAAGAGATGAAGATCGAAGTTCAACCATCAAAAATACGAGGGAGTTTCTTAGATTTAGTTTGTTTTTATCTATGAATATGAATCTTAATTTAAGTTGATATCTTTTATCTTTTATGATGAATTAGATTCTTCAAACTAAGGCCATGTTGAGGCTAAATTATGATATTCGAGTTATAAATTGTGTTTTTCATATTAATTCTATTGTTGCTTTGTGTATTGATTTTGTGCTTTAATTCCAATCATATGTTTGATCACCATATGCTTGCTAATTAGCCTAGTTTATTCATTCGAGAGAATATAAATTAGGGTTCAAAGAAATCATCACATCATCCGAAAAACATGAGGAATTGCTCCTAGAGATAGGTATAGATTTCCGGGTGTAGTTAGCCGGATTCATCCGGGGAAATTCTAAAACGTGAATGCATGGCTAATGATTTGATTCTCGGATAGACATATTTAGAGAACCGTCACGTAGTCATAGGATTATTACAACCGAGACATCGGGTAGTAATTATTTAAGGTTTTTTCTACCAAAGCAACAGTAATCTAATAATATGATAACGTGATTTTAACAAGAATTAATTAAATTATGCCAACACATGTGTCTTAGTTGCTTTCTTCCATAGCTATCTTGATTCCGACATCTTGTTTATTGTATCTTGCTTCCATAATATTTGAGTTAATTCTTGTTTTTGTTTATTTTATTGCTTTTAAAATCTTTAAATCTTTAGTTTTAGTTTAATTATTGTTTGCTTTAAATTCAAGAAGTCTAAAATAAAAGTCTCTATGGGATCGACAATCCGAACTTATTGTCCACTTTATTACTACACACGACCAGTCCACTTGATGTGCAAACACGTAAGAATTTTTCGTGTCAAGTTTTTGGCGCCGTTGCCGGGGACTTGTTTTTTTTAGTTTTTGTTTTTATTGCAAGTTTTTACAATTTTTTTTATATTTATTCTTGCTTTAGTTTTTTGTCTTAATTCTAATTCCAATAAATGGCAGAAAATCCTCCGTTTCTGACCCCGGAGCAACAAGAATGGCTTCTAGGACTCATTCAGGCTATGCAACTCACTCTCGAGAATTTGGATTGTCAAAAAATTGGCAATTGGTGTGCGACGATTCAAGCTTTGCAACAAGCACCAAATTGTGGTATGACTTCAGGGAGTGGTGAGACAACTGTGAGGGAAGACGAGGAGTTGAAAAATGAACGAATCTCTGCCTAGCAAATTACACCCGAACGAGCGGCTGAAAGTGTAGCAGAATTGGAAGCATTACTAAATGGCACTCCTGAACGTGCAGAATCGAAAACTCCCACTGCCGAGCCTTCCATTCCTACAGTTTCTCAACCGGTTGAAGATTCTCCACCCTCTGGCCTCTCCACTGGTAAGGAGGTAATTGATTCCAATGAAAGTGAGTTGTTATTAAATATAGGAGTTGATATGGTTATTTGTGATAACTATGAGGTTTTTAAGCATCCAGTTGATTCTGATTTGTCTTTACACATTGATGTTTTTGATCCTTTTAGTGTTGAGCTTTCTCAGGTTAAAAGAACCAATAGTCTCCTCGAGTCCTACATCATGAACTCTAAGTTTTCCACATCGATGGGTGAAGAAAAATGGTCATCTACTTATAGCTTGGAGAATAGTCCAAATCATCACTCGATGCAATGGGAAGGAGTGATGGAGGTGGTGATGGACTGTGATAAGATATTTGAGTGGATGATTGCTTGGTCACTACTCATCATATTTTCTACTAACACCGGGCCAAATTTCATCCTTACTTGGAGAATGAACAAGGCATTTATTCAGAAACCGCCTTGAAATAACTCGGTAAAGTCAAGCTAGTGACTTTAAAAGAGTGCTTCTTGGGAGGCAACCCAAGATTTTTGTTTTCTTTTTGTTTTTGCTTTCTAGTAGTTTAGTTGTTTTTGGTTTGTTTGCAAAAAAAAAAAAAGATAAAATATTATGCTCGATGGTTGTGATTTGTTAACTGCATGATTGATGATGACATACTATGGAGATTGGAGTGCACCATTTGGAGCCACACTTGGAATTTATGCATGAGACTAGGTTCGGTTTTCACCGACCTATGAGGTTAAGTGTTTCTTTTCACTCTTTTTGTGCTTTATGAGAGACAACATTGAGGACAATGTTGAGTTTAAGTTTGGGGGTGTGAGAAGCGCTTAATTGTTGAGTAGTTATTGAATATATTGGTGATATGCATGTTTCCAAGTTTGGGGGAATTTGTATGCTATCATGTTTAGATGCTTTTATGTTGAGAAAATCGAGCATGAAAAAAAAAGTTAGCCTACCAATTAATGCATTGAGATTGATTAAATTGAGACAATGGCATGATTTCTTGATTTATTTGGAATTTAATGGACTATACATATCTTTGTTTTGCTCGTGGGACCCTAGATTAGAGTAGATTTTCCTTAGATGAATCACAAATGCACAATAAGTCGAGGGTAGAGGAGTTAAGTGGATAATCATTCTGAAACACTTAAGGAATTTCTCCCGGAAATATTAACATAGATTCTTCTTAAGGTCATGAGTTGAGTAGTTGCTTCATATGCTTAATGAATAATGAATAAGGTTGATGATAATTGGTATGCCTATAAAGTCAGGCTAATATGTACTGGAGGTGAAAAACTACATGCCTATAAACTGTACTATTATGCTAATTTGAGCTAAGCTCAAACCAATTAAAGTTAAAAGTGAATGAAAGGTCTAGTTTTATTTCGTGGCCTTTGGCACTCGAGTGACTAAATCCGTAAGGAGTGTCTGGACACTTAATGCCCTAAAACTATCTAGTTTGGGAGTCATTGATCTAAAACTCGATACATGGGTGTCATAGAAAGCCTAAGGGAATAGAACATTGCTCACGGCCTAGCCTTAATGAATTTAAATGAAAGTTCATGTGAAGTGTAAAGTTTAAATGGGTTAAGTGATGAAATTTAAGTGATTATGGAGTTTTCTATGAGGCTTGTACTTTAGGACTGATCGAAGGTTAACAGATATGGGAGAAAATCTGAAATTTGGTAAGGATGCCACTTGACTATAATGTCGTAGACTTACAATCACTACACCCTTTGGAGGTCTATTCGAGTCAAGGTGCAACATGAGAAAGTTTTTAATATGTGTATATAATTTTGAGCTTTAACGGTTGATTTTGTGCCACTAATTTTTGTTAATTTTGTTGAGTTGTCTTGATTGGTTGTGGTTGAAATTTTTCGATTGTGTGGGTAAATCATCTGCAAACCCTCATGAGACTATACTCGTCCTCTCTGGTAACTTTGAGGTTTAAAAGCTTGTTGCACACGCTAAGTGCAATCGTGCACTCTACGAAAGTGAGTCGTTTTTGTTTTCTGTTTTGTTTTAGATTTCATGTCTTCATCTTAGTTCCTTAAGTCTTACTCTTTTTATTGCTCGGGGACGATCAATGTTAAGTTTGGGGGTGTTGATAGGTGTGAGATTTACATATTTTAGAGTCTCATATTTATGTTATTTACATTGGTTTATGCATGATTTCTGCCACATATGCATTTAATTTGTGTGCTTATTGAGTAAAGGTGGAAAATCATTGCAATTGAGGAAAACGGAAATACAGACTTTCGAACTAAGGCCATGTTGAGGCTAAATTATGATATTCGAGTTATAAATTATTTCATATTAATTCTATTATTGCTTTGTGTATTGATTTTGTGCTTTAATTCCAATCATATGTTTGATCACCATATGCTTGCTAATTAGCCTAGTTTATTCATTCAAGAGAATATAAATTAGGGTTCAAAGAAATCATCACATCATCCGAAAAACATGAGGAATTGCTCCTAGAGATAGGTATAGATTTCTGGGTGCAGTTAGCCGGATTCATCCGGGAAAATTCTAAAACGTGAATGCATGGCTAATGATTTGATTCTCGGATAGACATATTTAGAAAACTGTCACGTAGTCATAGGATTATTACAACCGAGACATCGGGTAGTAATTATTTAAGATTTTTTCCACCAAAGCAACAGTAGTCTAATAATATGATAACGTGATTTTAACAAGAATTAATTAAATTATGCCAACACATGTGTCTTAGTTGCTTTCTTCCATAGCTATCTTGATTTCGACATCTTGTTTCTTGTATCTTGCTTCCATAATATTTGAGTTAATTATTGTTTTAGTTTATTTTATTGCTTTTAAAATCTTTAAATCTTTAGTTTTAGTTTAATTATTGCTTGCTTTAAATTCAAGAAGTCTAAAACAAAAGTCTCTGTGGGATCGACAATCTAGACTTATTGTCCACTTTATTACTACACACGACCAGTCCACTTGCTGTGCAAACGGAGTCCGACTTCGCGGCGCTCGACTCCGAGGAGTCCGACCTCGTGACGCTCGACCCCGAGGCTTCAGACCTCAAGGTAGCTGCAGGTGTTGCACTAAGACAACACCTACATTGCCTCGAGATAACACTTAAGATATCCCCCTTCATAGGGACGGCTCGTTAGACCCCCCCCCCTAGGCGACAAAGTTTGCCATACTTACCTCTACTCCCAAATATCCTATACGACACACCCGGGAGTGGGGGGCATATGATGTGCCCCAAAAATGTTTAAGGACATTTCGGTAATTTAACTCATCACCGGCGCGGGTCGGGGCATCTCCTGCGGATCTAAGTCCGCAAGTAATATATTAGTCAAGCCCCAAAAGGGCTGGAGACCCAACAAGAATACTAAGACTATTTTATTAGCTTAGTAATAATAACATTAAACCTATTGGGCTGCTGAGTAAATAAGGTCCAAAACCCATAGCCCATTACCAGCTCCTTATAAATACTTCAAAGGAGCTGGGAAAAGGGGATTATCGACTCTCCCCCAAAAAGACACTGGCAAGAGCTAAGAGTAAAACCAATGTCGAACTACGAATAGACTTGATCCCAGCTATCTGGGTACGTAGGCAGCTCGCCATAATCAAGTGCAGTCTATAAATCCACCAACCCCCGCCTAGTTTTTCGTGCGTTGGATCGGTTCCTTCGCCCCATGTGGTCAATCACGTGACAAATATCATCTGACAAATTTTACCATCATGACATTGATATTCCCATCTTTGATTAGCACACTATGTGTCAAGCAAGGAGAGAGGAGGGAAAGTGATGAGGAATTTGAAAGACCGGGAGTGGATATTACCTTTAGGGAAGAGAAGCAAGATAAGGCCCTGATACCTAGATTCACCCGCGAGAGGGGCGAGAGTTCGAAGAAAACTTCCACACCTATTTCCCTTTCTACTATCGCACATGATCTTTAAGAGATGAGGAAAGAACATATGGGAATTAGGGAGACAATATCCACTATTATGGAAAACATGAGGATGATGGGACACTACCAAAGGGATTTAGCCCTTGCCATGGATTTTTCGTCAGGGAGGCCTTATCTCCCATATCCACCCATTCCCGCCTTTCACCATTTGCCCGTTGTTGATGAGAGTGATGATGACACCACCGATGATGATGAGGATCCCGCATCCGGCCCGACGGGGGTGCGGTCGTGATTGTTTTATATCCTACCATTATTCTTTTTTTTTCTTTTTCTTTTCGGTTTTTTTTTTAGTTTTTAGTTAGTTTTTTTTTTTTATGTTGTGTTGTTTGCTTTTGATGCATACATTTTTGGCATGTATGTTTCTTATGCTTGATGGTTTGAAGAGTTGAAGTGTTAAATATGATGCATATTTGGACCCCATGATTGGAGATGCTTATTTTACTCTAGAGGAGAAGAAGCTTTGGGAGGATGCATTGGAAGTTTAAGGATGTTTTTCAATATCCTTGGTTGTAAGTGTTCTTTTTACCATTGTGTAAGCTTGTTATAACAACATTGGGGACAATGTTGGGTTTTAGTTTGGGGGTAGAAGAGTACTTATTTTGAACTTTGATGATGCAATCCTATTTTTTTAGCTTGAGTTTGGGGAAAAGTTGTATGATATCATGTTTATATGCTTCTTTGTTGAAGAAAATCAAGTATGAAAATTTTTAGTTCTTCCAATTGATGCATTGAAATTGATTGACTTGGAAAAAATGGCATGATTTCTATGAATAATTTGAATTTAATGGAAAATATATATCTTTGAATTTGCTCGTCGAGACCCTAGATTAGAATTAATTTTCGTAGATGATTCGCAATGCAATAAGTTGAGGGGAGAGGAGTTGAGAAGATAAATATTTCGAAACAATTAAAGAGTTTTTTCCAGAAATATTAACTTAGATTTCTCATAAGGTTATTAGTTGAGTAGTTAATTTTGTATGCTAAATGAATGAAAAAGGTTGAATTTTGGTATGACCAAAAGTAGTCAGGCTAATATGTACTGGAGGTAACAAGTCTCATGCCTATATACTATACTATTATGCTAATTTGAGCTAATCTCAAGCCAAAAGAAGTGAATTGTTGAAAGATCTAATTTTGTTTCGTGGCCTTTGACACTGGAGTGATTAAATCCTTGGGAGTGTCTCTACATTTAATGCCCTAAAACTATCTAGTTTGGAAGTCATTGATCTAAAAGCTTGCTACATGAGTGTCATAGAAAGTATGGAATAGAACATTGCACATGATCTAGCCTTAATGAATTTAATGGAAGTTTCATATGAGTTTAAAGTTGAATGTTTGAGATGATGAAATTTAAATGGTTATGAGATTTTCTATGATTCTTGTGCTTGTGTTTGATCAAAAGTTGATAGATACGGGAATAATGTCCAAAAATTGGTAAGAATGCCTCTTGACTATAATGCCTTAGATTTATTTCAACTACACCCTATGGAGTCTTTTCGAGTATTGGTGTCACGTGAGCAAAAGTAGTTGATATATATATATATACTTGTGAGCTTTAAAAAGGATGATTTTATGTCATTGCTTTCTTGTTAGTTATGTTGAGATGTATTGATTTGGTTGGGAATGAAAGTTTGTTAAATTTTGTGGGTATATCATCTGCAAACCCTCACGAGACTACAACTCGTCCTTTTTGGGTAACATTGAGGTTTAAAGGCTTGTTACACATGCTAAGTGTAATCATCTACTCCACAAAAGAGAGTTTATCTTTATTTTTGTTTGTTTTGTTTTTGTTTACCTTTGACTATGTTAATGTCTATCATTGTTCGAGGACGATCAATGTATAAGTTTGGGGGAGTTGATAGAGTCGAGAATTACGTGTTTTATAGTCCTTCATCTATATGATTTTCATAGAATTTAGTATGATTTTATGCTACACATGCATGTAATATGTCTATTTTGAGTATCCAGGTATAAATCATAACATTGGAGACAAAAAGGATGAAAGAAGAAAGTCGAAGAAACTAGCGTTCGAACATTGAGAGAGTTTACGTCCGAACGTTGAGAGAGTTAATGCCCGAAATTTGAAAGATGTTACGCAAGGAAACCAGGGAGATTAAAGTTATAATGTTGGAGTCGGCAGAGCAGTTTTGGAAATTTCCAAATTCTACACTTACACGGACTCTTCTCAAACCACGCCTATAAATACAGGTGATGCAGTAGGGTTTAGAGAGCAGCATTTTTTAGAGTTCCTCTCCAACAAAATTCCGTCTTTTTCATAGAGAGTTAAACTAGGGTTTTATCTTTTGTAATTCTACATAGAAGTAGAGGAAGCTTGAAGGAAGAGAAGATTTTCTACACAAGTCATAGGGAGTTTTTGTTATTTGTTTATTACTTTCATGAATTCTTTAGTTTTTTTTCATATCATTATGAGTAGCTAAATTTGTAGACTAAGGCCATGCTTAGGCCGAATTATGATTTTTGAGTTATAAAAGTATTTCTCATATGAATGATTTATATTGCTTTATGTTATAATCTTGTTCTCAATGCTTAGTGTGTTTGGCCAACATATTTAAGATCTAATACTTAATTTATCTATTTGGGAGAAATTAAATTATGGTGCAAGAGGGATTCATAACATCTTCTAAGTTCGTTGATGCTAGAGATAACTACATACTCCGGATGCTGTTAGCCAAGTTTATTTGGAGAGATAAATCTTAATAAATTTGGGAAAAATTCTAGTTCTTAATGCATGCAGTAGAGATTGATACACCCAATCTAGTGTAGGTTATCATGAGCGAGGGATCTGCGTGATAATAATATTAAGGAATTTTTCGCCTTAACAATATTTATCTGAAATAAGAGAGTACTGATATAACGAGAATTGATTAGTTTGTGTCGACGCATGTGTCTTAGTTATTTTTATTCCTTGGTTTTCACATCTTTTAATTATTGTTTTTGTTAGTTTATGATTCATTTCTCTTTAAGTTTATAATTGCTTGAGTTAATTTACTGTTTTCGCTATAACATAAATCTCTGTGGGTTCAATATTCCAGACTTAATTGTCCACTCTATTACTACACACGATCAGTCCTCCTGCTATTAAATACACGATTGGGTTTTCGTGCATCAGGGGTTCGAATTCTAAGCTAATTTTGGAATTTCTTGGAATTGGGACCTGACTTATCATCAATTTTGAGCAAGAGAAAGGGGAAAGTAAGAGATTCAAGCCTCCAACCAAAGATTCAATCATCAATCCAATATAGGGAGTTTCTTAGCTTTAGATTCATCTTTGTCTATGAAAATGAATCTTGTGCTTAGCTTTTCCTTTATGAATTATATGAACTAATTTGTAAAACTAGGGTCATGTGAAGGCCATATTGCTAGTATTGTTATAATAAGATCATTTTCCATTTCAATTCGTATATTGCTATGTGTTGTGATTTTGTGGGTGAATGCCTTACATATGCTTGATCAACATGTGTTTGATATTATGCCTAGGTGAATATTTCGAGAGAAAATCGACTTAGGGTGCAATAGTTTCACAATATAACCGACTAAATAGGAATTGCCCCAGACATAGGTAAAGATGAACCAGGTGAAGTAGTTCGATTTGAATCGAGGAAGCTCTAACTCTTTAATGCATGCTTAGTGATTAGATTTTCGGGTAGATATACTTTGGGGACCGTCATTTAAGCATAGGAAGTCTATTGCGAGAGATCGGTTAGTCTTTCACCATAGCAGTATAGTTCTAATAAATTGGTAATGATCTTAGGACGACAATACACAATATATGCCCGAACATGAGCCCTGGTTACCTCTCCAACTTGGAAGTTTCAATCTCTTTTTACCCTCGTTTTAGCACTCTCCACGTTTCTTATTAGTTAAACTTTAATTTATCATTGTTCGAACTTAAAATCAAAATACTAGATAACCTATCCTTGTGGTTCGACAACCCGGACTTAGTCCACTTTTATCACTACACACGACTAGTGCACTTGCTATAAAAGCATGTTAGGTTCTAGTGTGTCAATATCCCATATTACGACTCGTGAAGGAATCATGAGATAAGTCAAAGTATATTCGACTATGCTCAAAGTAACCAATGGAACCTCAGGTCCATAAGGATTATAGAAAAATTCCATATTCGATCAGGATAACCATTTTAGGAATTTCTGGTAAGGGTTGTTCAATTCACTCATTATCCCAAATGAGAACACTCGTGCACATTTATGCCTATGGAAAGAGGCACATTCTCTAAGAACATATGTACACAAGCAAGTCTTTCAGGTGTTTTGTCAATATTCCTCATCCTGACAGGCCCATTAACGATTTGGAACCTTTTAAGAATCATGACCTTAGAGACATATTCCACCATCTTTATTCCCGATGTCCGATGATGTCACATAGTCATGTTTGATTTAAGGGACTTCATTCTAAGCATATAATAACAATTAAAGAACAAAGAATGCCATAATAAAATTGACTTTATTTATTAGAAAAGATTGTCTCATAGAGTTTATTACACAGAAATGGCATCCAAAAATTGGCGCGTCGGGCATCTACTCTAGCATCTTGTGCCTTGTGTTTGATCGAAAGTTGATAAATATGGGATTAATGCCCAAAAATTGGTAAGGATGTCTCTCGACTATAATACCTTAGACTTATTTTCACTACATCCTTTGGAGGTCTTTTCGAAATCTTCGTGTCACATGAGCAAAATTATTTGATATGTGGTTATATTTTTGAGTTTTAAAAGGATGATTTTGTGCCATTGGTTCTTTTTAATTATGTTGATGTGTATTGATTTGGTTGGGATTGAAAAGTTGTTGGATTTTATGGGTATATCATATGCAAACCCTCACGAGACTATACTCGTCCTTTTTGGTTAACATAAAGGTTTAAAGGTTTGTTGCACATGCTAAGTGTAATTGTTTACTCTACGAAAGTGAGTTTATCTTTATTTTGTTTTGTTTTTAGATTTCCCTTCGGTTATGTTTCTTTTTATCAGTGCTCGAGGATGATCAACGTTTAAGTTTGGGGGAGTTGATAGGGTTAAAAATTACATATTTTATAATCCTTTATTCATATGTTTTTCATTGAATTAAGCATGATTTTATACCACATATGCGTGTAATCTGTCTATTTTGAGTATTTAGGTATAAATCATAACAAGATAGGAGAAAGGATGAAGAAACAGTAAAAGAAGGAATTTCAGAGCAAAAAGCAGAAAGCTTTTGTTGATCAATGCTCGAACGTGAGAAGAAGTACACCCGAACGTGGGAAGATTTACGTTCAGACGTGAGAGCAGTTTTACGCACGGATGCTGGAAGTTTTACGTTCGGACGTGGATGTCGTCAGAGCAGTTTTGGAAATTTTCAAACTCTAAACCTAAAAAGATTCTCTCAATCTTATATATATATAAATACCAGATGTTGCTATAGGGTAAAAGAGCCGACTTTTGAGAACAAAAACAGAGATAGAATAGAGTTTTATTTTCTACACAAATTTTAGAGTTAGATTAGTTGATAGTTGAAGTTGAAGAATAGAATCTTGAGGAAGAGCAAGAGACGAAGATCCATACAATCATAGGGGGTTTTTCTTCTTTGTTCTTTACTTTCATGAATTCTTTAGTTAGTTTTTTCATTATGAGTAGCTAAATTTGTAGACTAAAGTCATGCTTAGGCCGAATTATGATTTTTGAGTTATAAAAGTATTCTTCGTATGAATGATTTATATTGCTTTATGTTTTAATCTTGTTCATAATGTTCATGTGTTTGGCCAACATATGTAAGATTTTATGATTAATTTATCTGTTTGGAAGAAAGTAAATTAAGGTGCAAAAAGGATTAATAACATCTACTAAGTTAGTGGATGCTAGGGATGGCTATATACTCCAGATGCTGTTAGTCGAATTTATCCGGGGAAAATTCTAGTTTTTAATGCATGCAATAGAGATTGCTAAACCCAATCTAGCATAGGTTATCAAGACAGAGAGATCGAATTGATAATAATCTTAAGGAATTTTCCACCTTAGCAATATTTATCTGAAATACGAGAATACTGATATAACAAGAATTAATTAATTTATGTCGACGCATGTGTCTTAGTTGCTTTTTATCTATTGTTCTTCACATATTTTTAATTATTGTTTTAATTTACAAGTTTATAATTTCTTTACTTCAAGTTTACAAGTTGCTTGATTCAATTTACTGTGTTTGTTAAAATACAAGTCTCTGTGGGTTCGACATCCCGGGCTTAATTGTCCACTTTATTACTACACGATCAATCCTCTTGCTGTTAAATACACGACTGGGTTATTGTACATCAACCGGCATCCCCAAACCGGCATCCCCAGGGCTGGACCACGCGATGCCAACAGTAATAACTGGACATAATTTGAGTAACTTCACGAAATGCTTCTAATAAAAGAACAATTGCATTAACAACACCCCAATCTGCATCATTTATATATTCCGTCTTATTTTCCCAAATGAAAATTTTATTAGCAATTTCATAATTATTTTACAATAAAGATGATTCTCGGTCAACACTTTATAGGTAGAGTTCCACCTAACCTCCATATCTAAGTAAGGGGCTCTAATATGTCATATTATTTATGTCAACTAGATGCTTATATTCTTGATGTCTCAAACCATTTTTTTTGCTAAAGATTGATGTCTCAAACTTGAAGACTTAATATGTGGTATTCAATTTCACTTGAAAACTTAATATGTGATATTCAATTTCTAATTTTTTGAACATGTATTTTTATAAAATCTAAACCATCTTTAACACATAAATGCATAACATGACATATACATCTAATATGAAATGATTCTCCATCTAAAATTAATTTAAACTCATCTTTCATATATCTGATAGCGGTAGTGCAATTGGTTGCATTATCAAAAAAAATTGACATAATTTTATTCTTTATTCCCCAATATTCACAACATAAATCTATAGCTTTTAAAATGTGATAGCCCATGTGTGGATGATCTACTGATTGAAAGTCGAACATTCATTTTTTTTAAATAATAATCTTCATCTATCCAATGTGCGGTAATATAAATATAGTGAAGGCAGCCCCTACTCCACTGCATATCTGATGTTAAGGAAATTTAAGAAGTTAATATTGAAAATTTTATTTTCAAAGCACCTATTTCATCTTTATACTAATTAAAACCATTTTATAACATGTGTTACGTGAAACCCGTTTAATTATGGTTGACTTCACATTTTCATAAAAATTTCAAAAAACAAGTTTTGGGAAAACGTAAAAGGTAATTCAGCTTGAATAATTAATCTGGCTAAACCTTTTTCTCATTATATCTTCATTATATTCAAAGTTTGCAATGACATCCTTATTTGTTTGATTCATTTACGTCTGCTTTTACCTCTTTTTTTTCTAAAAGAAATGATTACTTTAGTTTCTAAAGTTTGAAATATCTAAATTGGAGTCACCTATAAAGAATATTCTTATTAAATACAAAAGACAAACTAATAGAGCTCCTTAGAAAAATAAAGTAATTTATTTTGATGGGGTTATTTGCCTCCGTTCGAATTTCACCTAAAGCAAATGTAGTTTACCCGATTGTTTTCTCTTTAGTGAAAGTATCGCAAGTTCGAAGGGTGCTCTCAAGCGCGGTTGGAGGACCTCTTCTAAGAGGGTTTCTGCATACGAAACCCTTCCCCCCTTCACTCACATCAATCTCTTTTTGGTTAATCTGAATTTATGACGCAACGGAAATACAAAAGTTATTGTGTACACTTTCTATGAGTAACAGAATAATTAAAAAGGGAAATAAAGATTTACAATAACTACTGAAACATTGAAAGATCATCCATCTCAAACAGAATGCAGGTGCTTTTTCTTATTTCTCAGCTAAAAAATGACAATCTTTTCCAATTAAAATATAAGTAGAGAAATCCTCTATATTTCAGGATTTGCAGCCTTACAAGTTTCAGACTTGCAATATCAGCTTAAACAATTGTGCCTGCTAATAGGACTTTATCATCAAAAAAACCAATGGATTGCTATTTTTCATCTCATTGCAACCGCATTATGAATTCGTGGAAGGCAATTCTGAAGCAGATATGCACGTTTCGAAGGGTCATTCTTAAAAGCTCTTAGTACTTCGAGCCCTAGGATAATAATGTGCAAAAAACAGATATTCAGACACACACACACACACAGAGTCCCGTTTCAGAAGGAAAGGGCTGAAAGCAACATCAATTCTGAATCTGATTAGAGTAGTACAGAACGTTCAAAGTGTAAAAGACTCTCAAAAACCATACTATATCATCCATCAGAAGATTGTTATTTGCTTACTGGATAGAGACACAGAAGAATTGATGTATAATGTAGGAACACAGTAAAAACAATTACGCAATACATGTTTTGTTTTTCTTGTTTCTCTCTTTGGGATGGTTATAAAGTAACGAAATGGTCCGTAGTTATTTAGAACAAGTGAACACAATATATGAACAGCAATTGATGCACTACTGCAATCAAATTCGCATCCTGTCCAGATCACAAAATAACAGCTGAATGCACAAAGAATCTCTCAGATCCAAAACGCTACGCTCGGTTCCACACCGCACTGAATCTTGCATACAGTCTCAATAATCTATGTTTCTACAATAACATTGTAAGCAAATGTTCATTTATCTTAACCATGTAACACCAATTATTTACTCTTGACCAAATGATCATGCCATTGCTTGCATCGTAACGTTTCCATTTAACTAGTATTACAATTAAATTATCGATTTAAACCAAAAGCTATGCAGAAGCAGTTAAAACTAAATCAATATCAATCAAACACACTAATCCACTATGGCAATGGACAAAATACTCGTAGAATCTTCCATACTTAGGGATCCCTTCAAATTAACTAAGATATACGTTTACATTAAAATAAGATCATGAAATACAAAAATATACAAGAACCATAAACATGAGATAGAAAAAATGACAAAGGACAAAACCTTGCACATCTTGTCAAGTGTAAATGAAATCTAATCTCCTCTTGCACATCTTGTAATCATTTCACAACCTCTATGGTAAGTATTAGCCACTCCAGGGCCTTTACAATTGTAATAAGAAGCTCCAGGCTTGTCACATGGCACTGAATCCCTTTTCAATGTATCATAACTTATGTATCTTTTCTGCATTAACAAAACCCTTCTATTGCTCTCACTGTCCATCATCATTGAATCCTCATCCTCCAACTCCATTGACATTGATGGGCACTCACCATTTGCACAAACCCGTTTCACCACTGAGTCCAATTCATTGGAATTTACCTCCAAAATTGGGTCCCCTTTACAGATTTGCAAGAAATATTGTAGTGTTAGAATGAAGAAGAGGGTGCAAAAGAGGTGGAGGTGAGATTTGGGCATTTTGTTGGTTGAAAAAGGGGTAGTTTGAGTAGTTCTCTTCTTCCCTAAATTGGTTTTTTAATAGTGGTGAAAGTTAGATAACATGTATGTTAGTGTGTGTAAAAATGGTGGGGATTGAAGAATGAAGAGCATTAATGATTTTGGAGGGGCCAATGTGTGAATTACACCTACTACGCTGCGCATTGGGAGTGAGACTGACCCACCAATCTCATGCTCCGCTGCTCTACATTATACGCGAATCGACTTTTTGTCAAACATTTCAACCCCCCAAGTTAACAGTTTTACTTTCTTTCTTTCTTTCTTTCTTTCTTTCTTTTTTTTTTATTGAACTTGAGATAAGGTGAGCTCCGATTATCTATCAGGATAAGAACATATCTTTGGAATCAAAAGCCTCTTAAAGAGGTACTTACATATCGATCACAGAACCTCATGTCGGTATAGGAAATCAAACACACAACACAATCTTATCAGGGGTGAGGGAAAATGACACGTCTTTACTAATTGAACCAAACATGTAGACCCCAAGTTAACAGTGCGTGCACATATGTTTACTTGTTCTTTTATGGCTTTGGGTAATCATGTTGAAATGCTTTCTACTTTGGTAGTTAGTGTGATCCACTGATCCTCCATTGGTGCTCAATGTTTAATTCATTGAATCAAACTTAATTGAAGCCTGAAGTGGTTCATTATAGTAGGGTATTTATTGATTTGAGGGTGTAATACTAAATGTGGATTTAATTCATAAAGTTTTTGAGATTTTAGGTAGCTTGTTCGAATTTTTTTGTATGCAGAAAGATCTTTGGAAGAGGTCTCCGTAATTGTGTTTGATCGCACCTCACGGAATTAGTGTTGGATCTTTGAGCACAATAACACTTTGGAAAACAAAAAAGAAAAACAAAGCAACAACATATATTAATTAAACACAAAATTATCTATGACAACATTATATAAGATTTTGTTGATATAAAAACATTTAATAGAAAAGGTCAACACAAAGTTTTTTTTTTTTTGGTAGAACAAAGTTTATTATGAGTATATACAATGATAACATAAATCATTTATTAGAGTAATATATACAATGAACATTCGCTTTTATTACAAAGACTAGATTAAATTAAATTAATTATTAATTTATTTAATTAATTAACTTTACTTTATTTCTAACATAATATTCATATCGGGTTATTTTATCTCGAAAAAAAAATTCATACTTTTATGATCATATAAATATAGAAAAATTGTAGGCATAATTACTTTCTCTAACAAAAAACTTAGAGACTATCTGATATCACATTCTTTTGCCCAATCTTAAAGCAATGAAAAACTTTAGTGGTCCTTGATGATTATTTGTAACTTTTCCTTTAACTGAAAGTGTGAATGCACTTCTCCCAAAAATAAAAATAAAAATAAAAATAAAAGTGTAAATGATATTTATGGCAGTATTTTCCATGCAAAGTTACCAGTATGTATTTTGTTAATAAACATTTCTGTAAGATCTTATTTATCTTTTATTATTTGGAGAAATAATTAAAATATTGGAATTATCTTCCAGGCCAAACTTATAATGGGCTTGGACTAGGAATCATTTGCGCTTATGGACAGAGCTGGACTTCCTCTAAACTTCTATCGCCTCGTTTGGTTGCCTAGATAGGATTAGGTGTTATTAGAGTCACACCTGATTGGGCCCAAGACTACAATCAAGTGACCCTTGTTTGGTACCCTTGACCGGCCCAGTTATTGAAACTGTCCAAAATGGGTTGAGCTCTTTGGTTGCCTAGATAATTCAGATAATTGTACCTGGATATTACGAAAATATCCTCGTTTTTTAAATTGTTTTCCAAAATTACCCTTCAATCAACACCCCTCAAATCCCGTCAGTTCAGATCGACTCCTCAAATCAAACCCTAATCTGAAGAGCAAAGAGGCGATTTTCAGGCTGAATCAAGCTTCTTCAACACCCCTTTCCGTTTCCGAGGTAAGTTGATGATTCTCCGTCTTTTTTTTTCCTTCTTATTCGTTTAATGGTGAGTCAAATAACCGATTAAGCGAATTTCAGGTTGAAGGAAGCTTCTTCTACACCACTTTCCGTTTCCGAGGTAAGTTGATGATTCTCTGTCATTTTTTTTTTCCTTCTTATCGTTTAATGGTGAGTCGAATAACCGATTAGGTTTTTTTTTTTTTTTGCGAAAATATTTTCCCCCCTGCAAATCAATCTTGACAATATGTGATTTTTATTTCTGTAATAAATATTCTGTAATACTTAATAAAATAGGTTGTATAATGATATTTGTGTAAGAGTTGTGTGACATTGTTGTATATTTTTGGGTATTTTTGTGTGCCTAAAAAGACCAACCTTGTTAGGGTTGAAATAACTCTGATTTTGGTAAAAAATTATAAATTGAGTTTGCATGGATTTGGTTTGTTAACTCCATTTTAATTAGGGTTTGTATTTTTTGATGTGTGGATTACTTAGTTGTAATCATTAGGCAAAATGGAACAAACATGGCCTCCCATTTGTCATTGTGGAGCGGGTCGAATGCTCATAATTTGTGTTGGGGCATGATCCGACCATCCTGGCCGGTATTTCTACCGGTGTCCGTTGTGGAAGAAGCATACTGAGTGCTTCATGTGGTGCGATAAATATCATAAAGATGATGCACCACAAACTAAGCCTCATTTCCTCTTCACTTGGATGCCATCTAATGTGTCAAGTAGCTCCAATAAAAAAACATTCGAATATGCGTCGACCTCACATTGTCAGTCCAAGACTACTTTCCCTCGGTCGTATGACCATCCTAGGAATGACTCTGAGTCCTCAAAAACTTGCACTCCATCCCATGCAATATCATCTAACGTGGATAGAAACACTTGTGTTAAAGGTGTTTCTGTATGTGATAATTGCAATGGAATGTCGATGAAGCGCTGTCTAGACATTACTATGTATCCAGTTCAAACATTTATTTTGTATTGTTGTGGCGTATGTATCATTTTTTTTGTTTGTTTTTCTTGTATTGGTGTTGTCATTTGTACTAGGAAGGTGGGTTTGATGCTTTTATGGTGTAAAGTTAGAAGGAGATATGTATGGACTATGTCATACTATTGTGTTGTAATGTTTTATTGTTATTTGGGTAGTAGTATTTAATATTGTGTTTGTAATTGAATTGGTGAAATTAGAAATAGAATGTATTGTACCATTTTCAGATATCATGTATCTATAAACTGCCCTTTTATGGGTTATTGAGTTTTTATGTATTTAATAGGAGAATCATGGTGCATTCAAGTGATGAGGATGAGCCTTCTTTCAATTTCTACATACCAATTGCTGGTGATGATTGGGAAAATGAATTGGTAAATTTGATATATTGGCCATGTATTATTTAATAATACATGATTTATTACTAATATAATGATCCTTTCCCACAGAATGTGCCTCCAGCATTAAAATGGTTGGGGGAATTTACTAGGAACGAGGTTATAACGCTTGTAACCAAGTTGGGAACGTATAAGTTTTCACTTGTGAAGAAAGATAATCAATATGTGATTGGAGGTTACTTGTGGAGGGAATTTGTGGGAAAGCACACTCTATCAAAGAAACAACTCTTACTTTTTACTTTTATTAGAAAGTGGCGTTGGGAGGTGGGTGTTTTTGATAAAAACTTCATAGAGAAAAACTTTGAAGTAGTGGACCTGTTAGGAATTTCATGTTAGATGTTTTGATGATGATAATTAGGACCTTTGTTAGACCCCAAAATATGTAAGTTTGTTTTTCAGCTTTGAAGCGTTAGATTTGTAATAGGCTTTGTTTTATTTTTATTCTAGATTGTTAGGCTAAGTAGTCTTAGGCTGAGCGTCTGATAATTTCTGAGTGAGTTTATCAATGGTAAAGTTCGAAGACTCAAGCGCTTGAATTCTGAATGAAGATAAAGTCTCCAAGCGTCCAAATTGACCAGCTATTCCAAGCGTTACCTTATGGATCGAAGTAATTCAAGGATTGAATAAGCGTCTATGAATGACTGATTTCACCTGAATTTATTTCTAAGACCAGAAGGAGTTTAATGCAAATATTCTCAAAGCATTAAATACCAATGGGCATTTAATTCAAATGCATTAAATGCTGATAAGAGCATTAAATGTGATAAGCAACTTTCAGACGTACGGAGAAGCCACCCTATTGGACTGTCAACTATTCAAAGACTGTAGCACCAACTTTTGTGCAGCAGATTTTCAGGAAAAAGGACAAAAGTTGTTCACTCGCGAAAGTGAGAGACACGCGCCCTTGCATGTGTCAAACGGACACTTTTTCCAAGAATGCCTATAAATAGGACTTCAACAACAAACCAAACATAGAGAACAATTATCAAGTCGAATTGTTGTTGCATTGAAGTCTCATTCCTTACAATCTCAGAAAAGCCAAATTTTCAAGAAAATATTCTCTTTGCTTTTCTTCAAATCCTGAGACAGTCAACCTAATATCTCAAACATTCTTTTCGGAGAAACCCACATTACTACTGAGATATTCCTAGTTGTTTGAACTTTATCAAAATCAAACAAACCTTTTAGAAAAACCCCTATTCAAGCCTCGCGATCTGTGTGAAGTCGAAGTTGGATACTTGCCATATTTCTGGGTGAAAGAAGCAAGGGGATTGAAGTGATTTGGAGCAGAAATCTGTGTGATCAAGGAGCTCAAGTCATCGACATCCATCTCTCCCTAATTTGTAGAAGATTCTGTGTGATTCTTTGAGAATCATTTTAGTGGATTGCCTCCAAGTGTTCGAGGAGAAGAAGGACGTAGTTGGGATTACACCACCCAACGAACCTTACAAATATTGTGTCATTTACTTTTCAGTCAATTCTCTTATCTACCATATCATTGCATAAACTGATTAAGTAAAACACAATCAAACGCTAAGCAACTAAGAAACTTTTTGTGACGCTAAAGCTTTTAAAAGAAGACTACAAAAATTATTCCGCTGTGCTAACACTGATCAAAGAAGTGAACGCTCAAACCTATTTGGTTGTAGTATTCAATTCTTGAAATCTAAGTTAACTTTATTAAAAACAGTCTTCGTTAGACGCTTCACCAAAGCGCCTATATTTTAAGTGAACGCTTAAGTCAAGCGTTAGACACTTCAAGCGTCTACTTTTCAAGCATCCAAAAACCATTTTAGTACGAAATCTTTTGAAGTAAAAAAAGACTTCAGGGTCTATTCAACCCCCTCCCCACCCCTCCTTTTAGACCCTTTCGTATGCCACTTGGGACCAACAGGACCTTACCCTTTCTAGTAAGTGTCTTTATTATGTCTAAAACTTTGTACAAATTCACAGTTGATGAAAAACACAACAGTTGTTATTATTTCTATTTCATTTTTGTAGATGATGAAGAAGTTATAGATGAAGACGTTGTGGATGAAGAAGTTGTGCATGAAGAAATTCCCCCCCCCCCCCCCACTGCCCAGTAGACATTTCAGGGTGACGGTTCCAGCATCAGGTGGCTATGATTATCACATCCCAAGAATAACCCGACTGGTAACTAATTAAATTCTAACGTTGACTTGCTAATGTGATATTATACTTTTAGATTACAAGTTGAGCTACTAATGAAATCCATTGATTTAGAGTATACCATTGGCAGTGTATGAAGCTCAACAATTTGCTGACAAGAAGAAAGCTATATTGACTGTTCCAACTTTTGGGCGAAACAAATGGAAAGTCAAACTCAATTGGCACAACTTCCTGAACGGACTGCAGAAGGGCATGTTTGCCGTTACAAAGGGCTGGTATGAATTTTCAAAATTTCATAAAATTAAAGGAGGTGACACAATTGAGTTTGAGCACATATGGTCCCCGATCCCCAATTTGGTCGAAATGAAAGTTTACTTGCTTGACTGAAATTGGGTTCCATATGCTATTTGCAGTGGTGCATAGTTTCTAAATTTCCAAACTTTTGAAGTCGAAAGATGGATTTGGATAATTATTTTTGGCATGCTTAGTATGTATCTATTTAGTATGTTGTGGGTGTGGTATGTACCGACTTGAATTATGGCTATATGGTTGTATATTTAGGATTGCATATGGCATGTGAACCGAGACATGTGAAGGGCCAAAAGCCAACTCGGTTCACATTTTTTGTTAATGCCATATTAGACAATGTTAGGTGGTATTTTAAGTAATCGAATTTGGTTAAGTATGCAGCGTTCTAGCTTTGTTTTGATTATATGTTTAAATGTGTTGGATTCTATTGTTGCTATTTGTATTACTAAATATCCAAATTAAATATGAGTTCCAACAACTTCAATTCATCATTGAATGGATTTTACCACTCACAGCCAAACTTATGGTGGTTGAACAACCCGTAATCCTAGCAAGCATTTATTTTGCTCATAAAAAGCCGCAACATCGCATAGGTTGAATAAGTTTTCATTGAAATAGGTTGCTTGATGAAATAGTTTTAGTTGCAACTACATATAGTCACATACTATTTTATACTCAAGTCCTTTAATGCCTCAACTTTTGGGAGGTGTTGGAGGAGTGTAATGCAATTAATTACCACTATTGTTCCCAACGGCAATATCAAATGGAAAGATATCCTCATAAATGGATACCACCTATTGTTCCCCTATAAGTATGTGAACAAGTTGGGGTTATGTATTTTGCATCAACACTATCCATTTCCTAAATTGCAGAAAGAATTTCTACTATCTCACAAAATATGAAATCAACTTATGATTCCCAAAAAGATCATATTTACACCCCGGGATGGTATTATGGGGGGGGCGACTACTTCTTCGTATAAGAGCTATGGGTAATCGTAAAGAAGCTAGGTCATCCATTACGTGGCGATGACGAGGAGGCATGCAAGCACACCCGTTTAGCGTTGAATGCAAGCCTCGGTACCACCTTTTCGGACGAGTCTTGCCAAATGCAAATGGAAAAACTGTTTAACCATTATAATGTGTTCAAAGAAATCATCAATTCTGATGATGTTTATTGGTGTAAAAAAACCAATAACATGTTTGCTTCGGATGCTATGTGGTCAACATTTGTTGAGGTGATATTATGCGATTTATATTTTATGGCCATAATCACCAAATCAAATTAATGAATGTTCTCCTCTTTATTTGTTATAACACAATAACTTGGCGAGGGCACACATTAATCATGCAGACCCTCAGTGGAATACTTTGAAGATGGTTTTTAGAACCGAAGACAATGTCGAAGTGATAGAAATATCTAGCGATGATGAAGTCGATGTCGAACAACACAATGTGGTTTCAATTTCAAGTGACCACGTGGAACATCACGAGGAATGCGATTCCAACAAAACTACCCTCTTATCAGTTGGACCCGACAACATTGTCGTGGTGTGTTCATCTACCGAGTGTTCAACAAATGTTCTCCCACCCCGATATTTCTTAGACCCACCCCAAGGTTTTGTTACCCCACAAAAGCTCACACGTCCGGATACCGTAATGTCGACTCCGACATTGGTCTACCGAAAATTAAATTTGCCTTGAAAGAACAACTCTCGTAAGATTGACGTATTAATATATTAGGGTGTAGTATTTAATTTTAAGGTTGAGTTACTAGTATTATATTAGATAGCATTTATGTTTATCATTAGTTTTTTCCTTGTTTTGGTATCTTAACTATGTAATATTATGGTCAATCCAGTTATAACCCGTTTTCAAAATTCAATAGGGAAAATATGGTTGGCGTAAGTTTTTTATAGCAATTATATATCCATAAACCCCAATGCAACATGTACTAATTTTAAGGCCAAAAAATGAAACACCCCATTTAAAGTGTTCGAACCGCAAATAAACAAACACCCCATTTAACCATTCTTCTGGAAATAAACAAACTCCTTGTTATATAAATCCTAATCACAATTGTAGTTGGTCAATTCCATATAGTACACAACTTACAATAATAAATCCAAGTACTTTGCATCATCAACATCAGTGGAGTCCTCACTTGGATATGTAAACATGGTTCAATAATGCACCAACTATAATATGGTGGCATTATGCCTTACGCCAAAAAAATTACAATTGATAATCATGTTAATAAAGTATTTTCGAGCCAAAAAGAGACCACCACGAACCTAAAGTTTTCCATTCAACATCATTTGGATTTGTTCATGTCTAGCATCATCCGAAAGAGTGAAAAATAACTCAAGGACATCATAATTTTTTACAATCATGTCGGACGCCAATAACTTTTGTTGCAAGGTCAAATCCTCTATACCAGCCACCGTGCGGTAAACAGCTTCCTTCTTGGAGGACAACTTGTACTCGTGAGATATGAGGTTAGTTAGTTCGTTGAATTTCGCGTGCGTCTTCTCAGTGAACTTGTCTAGTGCCTCTACAATCGGTTCTAATCCCTACATTATTTTCCTTTTGCCCTTATTGGGCTGCTTACTAGTACTGCTACGAGCTGGTATGCTACACATTGATTGTCCAACAGAGGTTGTTTCATCTTCGTCTACATCACGAGTGAAGTCATTTTGGCCATCCAAACCAGGAGACGGCACATTGATCGGGGCAATTTTTTCCTTGTTCTTAACCACATTTGCAGCATCAGTGAAGTCCTCAGCTCTGGCGCCAGTTGCTCGGTCCTTGCCAAATATTTCAAGCCAATTATTATAGTGAGGCCATGATTTGTACCTCAATGACTTGAAAGGAGGATCATTCTGCAAAAGGTTGAGTAAACCAAGCCAAATCAAACAATTTACAAATATAAAACTTTCCTAACATACTACAGATAAAGGATAGTTTGAACCTTAATTGCTTTGTCCCAATGCTCATCACTCCCTTCAAGCATTTTTGTGGTTTCGTTCCATCCAATACCAGAAGACGTCATCAATCCATACTACATATAGAAATGCTTTTCCAAACATGCATCTTTGAATTGATGTGGGGTGACGACCTAATATCAGTACCTAGAAACATCTTCATCATTTCATCAACCAAGTGGTTCAAGTAACCAACACGAAACTTGTTGTTCATCATCCAACCACTTGCTAACATTCCTTTGATGGAATCAATCAACACTTCTTCCTCACGTGGAGTCCAACTATGTCTATTAGCAAATGACTTCGTCCCTTTGGACTTCGAAATGTTGCTTGAACTAGGTGGCATAGTTGTACAAGTTGAAAAAAGCTTTCAAATTAGGAAATTCACAACAACATAAGTCAAGCCACAATTTCAATAGTCGCAAATTAACATTTAACCAAGCCAAATCAAACTCTGTCTACTAATAAACCTCAATGCAGTCAAGTACATAAAAAGCAATACAATAAAACTCAATCACATAAAAACAAACTCAGTCTACAAGCGTCAAACCAATAAAAGCAAACTCAAACACATAAAAAGTCACATTACAGTAATCTATAGCAAGCACCCTATATAACACCCCCACTCCATTCGTCAAACATAGTAGATGCAAGGTTATCCCGCCAAGTAGTCCACATTTCTAAAGCTTCCACATTTTCTATATACGCAACATCATCATCAGGGGCTTGTCAAAGATCAGGTACATGAGCCTCAGCGGGATCCACCGCCATTTCCAAGCGTATGTAGTTATGTAATAGTGTGCATGCAAGTATAATTCTATTCTGAATCTTGATGTTGTAGAAAGTAGGACTTCGTAACACTGCCCATCTCCATTTCATACAGCTCCATGTGCGTTCAATGACATTACGGGCTCTCGAATGCTTCATGTTATAATACTCCATTTCATTTTGAGGTGCCCGATTCCCTTGACCTCATTCATCCAAATGATACCGAACCGATCTGTACAGGGTTAAAAACCCCGGACAATTCATATACCCAGCATCGCACTAGTAATATACTGACCTGGGGATTACAAATGAACACAAATATATTATTTTAGAGTTCGAAATATTGTAAATCAGAGTATGCATTTAATGAATAACATCAATAAGAACGTGTCATTTACCAGTTGGGACACGCAACCCATTTGGTCGACCCACTGCATCACATAACACTCTACTATCCACAACGGATCCCTCCCAACCCAGCAAAGCATACACGAATTTCATGTCTTGATCAACAACTTCAAGAACGTTGACACTTATTGAACCTTTACGGGTACGATATCGCGGTTTGTGTGCTTTAAGTACTTGGACATCAATATAAGATCCATCTAATGCGCCCAAACATCCCTACAAACATGATGAATGTCACAATCCAATGAATATGTTAAATAAGTATATCTTACATTTTTACACAAAGCCAAATTACATATAGTAGTCACCTTAAAAGGTTTCCATCGTGGATTGTTGCAATTGTCATCCACCGATTTTGGCTTCACTAGAAAGACTGGATGAAGCTTCAGAATCGCATTCAAGATAGCATGAAAGTGTACACTAATCGTGAACCCCGATCTCCAAAAATCAAACTTCACAATCATATTTTTCTTGTGGTGAGCCAAAATTGACAAGAAAATACAAACTTTCTCTGAAACAGCCACATACCTAGAATCTTTTAGCCCCCCCCCCCCCCACATGTTCAACCAAGTAGCACAACCTACCAAGCGCAGATCTATCCATCCTCAAATTGTCTACACAATTTGAATCAGAAAAACTTGATAGTCTCCGCATATGAGACACTTGGTCAGGTATCCTATCTGCCATTACATATCTAACTATGCCCTCCTGTCTCCTACGACTACCTAGTTGTTTACATTGCAAAATAAGAGCAACTATCGTATGCAAGAAAATGATAGTGTCCGATATGATCTCTTGAACTACCAAGTACATTGCAAGTTTTTTTCGATTAATGCGCGTCATGTTTAGCTGCATAGATAATTCTCATTGTCATTCAAACACCAAAAACCATATATCAAAAATTTAGAAGCCTAAACATTCAAAATAAACATTCTCAACAATGCATACAACTCTAAAACACATGAATTAAACTGTTTAAATTACTTAGGCATAAACACAAACAATAATAAACAAACAAACTTTACCTTCCTTGTTTTTCTTCGGCTGCTTCTATTGCCAAACCCTACTAAAGTTCAAATAACAAAAATGTTCTTAAATGTCGTTTAACAATTGTATAATTAAGATTTAAATACAAACAGTTAAAGGGTCTAAAAATAATTGAATAAAAAAAAGCCCAAACTTTCAAACTTTCAGATCTGAGTTTCCATCCATATCACTACGCATATCCCGATCAATTTCGAATATTAGCTCATACGCGACTAAAAAAATTGGCAATATATATATATATATATATATATATATATGTTAATGCCATAAGTTTACAATACATATTTCTACAAAAGATCTCCTCAACCTAATGGCCTCTTATACTTGTTTGTGAAAATTGAATAAAAAAATGAACGAAAAACCATACCTTCACTCGAGCTGTGATGGGGGCGAAAATGGAAGCTGTCTTCTCCTCTGAATTCCCAGCTGAAAATTAACAAGTGGGAGAGGATGAGCATGTAGGGTTTCTAAAATGATATATAAAGGAGGGGTAAATGGGTCTTTCTTTACTAACTTAAAGACGGGATTGTCTTCATGATTCCCAATTCCACCTCCCCAGGTAGAATTAGTAGTAACAAGGAGGGGTACTGAGGACATGGACTTACTATAACAAAGGGCTTTGGCCATGTGAACCAAACACGGGATTGCGCGTTATTATGACTGTAATAACATATAATCAAGGCAACCAAACGAGGCGTATATGTTAATGTCTGGCTGAAATGGGTATGGCATTGCAACCCGGCCGAGGGTGGCTTTGCCAAAATCCACAGCCCATTGCAATTTTTTTAGGGGTCTGGATATTTTATAGTTTGAAAATGTTAAAAATTATTCTTATAAACAATTATGCATTATATTTATAACTTTCTGAATGAGAGAATAATGTTATTAAATAAATACTTCTAAACTAATGATGTAAATATCTATTTGTTTCAATTAAAATAACATTGACACAATAATTAAATTAAACTATTTTTAAGGAATTTCCACCTTGATGCACAAATATGAACAAAAGTCTTTTGTATTTGACGTATTAACTTGCTCGTATTCAAACCAAACATCCTCAAACATCTTTACTGTGAACTCCACTATTTCATTTCTTTATGCTTCATAAATCATCAAGTATTCATTCTTTGCATCGCCTTTTCTTATGCTGATGCTATCCTATGGGCAAGATCAAGATTTAACTGATTTCTCATATTTTGCAGCAAGGTTTTACCTTCTACTCTTTTATGGTGATCTTTTTCCTTTAGATGTTGTCCGACATTGATTAGACACGGCGTATCCATGTGTACACAAGAATTTTTTTATGTCCGTAAACAAAAACATAAAAATATAGTGATAAATAAATTTATATTGATTTAGAATGAGAAATAGAGTACAATCACTATTTCTAGTCCTTTGATTCTTCCTTCAGAATATAATGATATGAACGTCGGAGTAGGAATCACTTCTTTGATTTTCTCCAATATGGATTTGAATGTTTATAGCGTTAATATGAGGGCTTAACAGCTTAATCTTGTACCAAACACTACAATTTGATATATGGAAGTTGAAAGCTTCAAGATCGACTCGTCAGTTTGATCTTCCTTCAATTGGATTTGGACATGTATAACGTTTATGCAAGGTGTTTACATCATAAAATAATTTGGGCTTTCAGATTATTTTAGGCCCAAAGAGGCCCAAATACTAGAGTATCGAATAAGAGGAAAATTGGGTTTACAAATAAATAAGACAGGCCCATTAAATTCAAAAAAAGAATGTAAAAAACATGGGCTGAATGAAGGAAAGTCCAATAAATAAAATATGAAGAAATACAGTGAAGCCCAAAAAGCCAATAATCTGTAGTGGAGAAAGGCGCGCTAATTTGAAAAAGCAGTTGCGGACAGTTTAAGGTGGTTCCCGAAGAAAAGGATCGTGGGTACATCAAGGGTGAGATATAAGCGACCAAGAAGGAAAGCAAGGAGATCATCAAACAATCAGACAAACTCTGCAAAACTTCTTTCTTTTAATAGTTTTAGCACTCTTAGGCGTAATTAGGCTTATTTTCATGCTAAATTAAATAGTCAGTAGTATAGATTAGCTTGTTAGCAGCTTTGTATCTGAGTATTTGTTTCTTGTATCAAGAAGAATTCAACAAATAATTCATGGAGGTATATTTCTGTTTAAGCTTTTAAGTGTTGATTAACTGCTTAAATTTTAGTATATTTTCTTTGGTTATTGTGTGAATCATATAACGAAATCAATTCAAGTCATAAACCACATTTAGCATATAAAAGCAGAGGTTATTAGATAATTCTAAGTTGTGAATTATCAAGGGACTTGGACCGACTACTCGAAATCCTTCCCTAATCTAGTTTGTTTTAATTTCGAAACACAAGGCTTTTGCAACGCCTTGATATTCGCCTTGAACACATTGGACCTTCTTGGATTTGAAGAACTTCTTGCACAGAGAATTTGGAGAGCTTCCTCAGTCTTCTCCAATTTGAATGTGAAATTCTGTGTGTTTATTATGAGCTCCCAAGGACCTTATTTATATGTAGGACTAAGGAGTCACAAATCATTTAAACTTCTTTGATGATTATATCTTTAATATTTGTATTTGTTTAGAGATAAATATCAATTACTTTGTGATCATTTGATTAGCTCATATATGCAGAAGATAAGCTTCATATATCTTTTCTCTTTAATATTTGTATTAATTTGAAAAGATAAATATCAATTGATTCAAACATCATTTGATTGGTCCATACATCCATTTGGCGCAATTTGATTGGTCGTTGAC
Organism: Buddleja alternifolia; assembly: GCA_019426215.1. Taxonomy (NCBI): domain Eukaryota; kingdom Viridiplantae; phylum Streptophyta; class Magnoliopsida; order Lamiales; family Scrophulariaceae; genus Buddleja; species Buddleja alternifolia. The sequence continues at coordinate 16,845,263 of CM033403.1, forward strand.
TTCTTAACTGTAAGATATAATTTGATTGACTAGAACATCTCAATTTGACATGTGGCACAATTTGATTTGCCAATAATATACTTATCAAAATATCGATTAAATCAATTTTGGAATTAAATTTGATAAATCCCAAAATATAAATTAAAAGACTTAAATTGATAATTATTATGATAATATTTTACACTTGTCAACATTTGATTAGACAGAAAATTGTTTTGTCAACACCGTGTCCAACAAGAGTGTCCAAAATTTTCTCTGTCCTTTTTTGGAACAAGCCTTGACCGTGTCCGACACTTGTCGAAGCCGTGTCGAACTTGTGTCCGTTCAACATGTCTAGAGCATTGCAGAGGCATTTTCATGCATGTCCTTGTATTATGGTATTCCCCCTACCTATCTCCCTCCTCGGACCACCATCTCATCCTTTTCCCCTTTTTTAGTTGTTGCACCAACAACCTGCTCTCTTTCCACTTCGTTCTTTGCTCCCAAATCTCGTCTGCCCTTCTTTTCGCCGCCTTTTCTCTTCGCCTCCCCTTGCTCCTCCGTTGTTCTCCTTCCTTCCATGTGACACCCACGTGACAATGGGATGGGGCCAACTGGCGAGACCCCACATAATGTTGGGAATTATACGAATAAAATACAGCGAAAAGTAAATTTAATTCCCAAAGCCCGAATCATCTCTAATCCTCGTGTTTAATTGTGTATAGAAAAATTACCGTTCTCGTGTATGTTGATTTCTGAACGTGATCCTTTTCTTTAACGCCGAATTTGTCAACATCTCTAATTCGTCACGCCGGAATCAAAAACGAAAAACTCCTCCTTTCTTCCATGTCAAAGACGGATAGAGAGAGAGAGAGGTGGGAGACTTTTTCTGCTTTATGCTAGGAACCACTTGAAGTTCCTCAACGAACTTCCTAATCCAAATAGCTTCTTTAGCTGCCTCCGAGGCAGCTATGTATTCAGCCTCTGTGGTGGAGTCCGCGGTTGTGCTTTGCTTGGAACTTTTCCAAGTCACCGCTCCACCATTTAGAGTAAATACAAATCCCAAGGTGGATTTTCGGCCATCAACATCAGATTAGAAATCCGAATCAGTGTACCCGTCCACCCTCAGGTCACCACTTCCATAGGCGAGAATCATATCCTTAGTTCTTTTCAGATACTTTAGGACATTCTTCACAGCTATCCAATGTTCCTTACCAGGGTTTGCTTGAAATCGACTAACAACGCTCACAGCATAAGCAATGTCGGGTCTAGTACAGAGCATCGCGTACATCAAGCTGCCCACAGCAGACACATAGGGCATAATGTTCATTTCTTTTCTATCTTCCTCACTTTGAGGACACATAGATTTCGAAAGATGTATCCCATGTCTCATTGGTAGGAACCTTTTCTTAGAATCTTCCATCCTATACCTTTTTAGGACCTTTTCTAAGTAAAGGACTTGAGAAAGTCCTATCATTCTTTTGGTTCGATCTCTATAGATCCGAATCCCTAGAATATAGGTCGCTTCTCCCAAGTCTTTCATGGAGAATGTACTCGAAAGCCACTTCTTGGTTGTGGTGAGCATTCCTATGTCATTCCCAATGAGTAATATGTCATCTACATATAACACTAGGAATGTCAACTTGCTCCCACTGACCTTCTTGTAAACACAGGGCTCGTCTTCGTTTTTTATGAAGTCAAATCCTTTGACAACCTCATCAAAACGTAGATTCCAGCTACCAGACGCTTGTTTGAGTCCATAAATGGATCTCTCAAGTTTACACACCTTATGAATATGTTCCTCGGATTCAAAACCTTTAGGCTGTTCCATATAGATATCCTCTTATAGGAATCCATTTAGGAAAGCAGTTTTGACATCCATTTGCCATATTTCATAATCTAGGTGTGCTGCTATTGCAAGTAGAATCCTTATTGATTTGATCATAGCCACTGGCGAGAAGGTTTCTTGGTAGTCAATTCCTTCCTTTTGACTATACCCTTTCGCCACTAGCCTGGCTTTGTAGGTGTCTACTTTTCCATCAACACCAATCTTTCTCTTGTAGATCCATTTACACCCGATTGGTTTTACCCCTTCAGGTTGGTCTACAAGTTTCCAGACTTAGTTTGCATGCATCGAATCGATCTCAGGTTGCATAGCTTCACGCCATCTAGCAGCATCCACACCCACCATCGCTTGATCAAAAGTGGAGGGATCATCTCCATGATCCTCCTCTAACACAGAATGGAGATCCAACTCCCTCTGCATTAGATATCCGTACCTCTGAGGCGGTTGTGGTTGTGTTACAGAAGGTTCGATTCTCACTCCCTGTGTAGATGTATCCAGTGGGGTTTCATTTTGTTCTTCTAGAACAATCTTTCTACCCGCTTCTCCTTCTTGAATGAACTCATCTTCAAGAAAGTGGGCTTGTAAGGCTACAATGATCCTTTGATCATTGTGCAGGTAAAAGAGGTATCCCATAGAATCTTCAGGATATCCAATGAAACGTCCCTTTAAGGACCTAGCCTCCAACTTGTCCACTTTAGTCTTTTTGACATAAGCCGGACATCCCAAAATCTTTATGTGGTTAAGACTTGGTTTCCTATTTCTCAACATTTCATAGGGAGTCAGAGGAGCGGACTTGGACGAACATCTATTTAAAATGTGTGCAGCTGTAAGTAGCGCGTGACCCCACAGTGAAATGGGTAAATCAGTGTAGATAAGCATGGAGCGAACCATGTCCAACAAGGTTTGATTCCTTCGCTCTGCTACTCCATTCAACTGTGGAGTCGCTGGAGGTGTGAGTTGCAATACTATACCATTCTCTCTGAGGTATAAGTCAAACTCGTCGCACATATATTCTCCTTCTCGATCAGATCGAAGAGTTTTTATACGTTGACTTGTTTGATTTTCCACTAAAGCCTTGAATTCCTTGAACTTGTCAATGGATTCAGACTTATGCTTCATCAGGTACACTAGACCATATCAAGAATGGTCGTCAGTGAAGGTGATAAAGTAAAGGAAACCTCCTCTGGCCATTTCTCCAAATGGACCACAAACGTCAGTATGCACTAAACCTAAGATTTGTGAGGCCCTTTCAAAGCTCCCTGTGAAAGGCGATCTAGCCATCTTGCCTTTGAGACAAGATTCACAAGTAGGATAGGGATCCAATCCCAGTGGGCCAATTAGCCCATCTTTTTCCATTTTGCGAATCTTTTGTTCGCCAGCATGGCCTAGTCGAAGGTGCCATATCAATCGTTGGTTTATTTCAAGCCTACTACGTTTCCTTTGTATAGTATTCACTGCATACTCATTCTGGACACTAAGGTAATACAATCCATTTATCAAAGAAGCAAAGCCTACAAATTTATTACCATAATAAATGTTGCATCGTTCATCAATAAAACGGAAAGTGTAACCATTCTTAACTAAAACGGGAATAGAAACAATGTTTTTAAGCCCATTAGGCAAAACCAAAACATTATCCAGTAATAGTACATGTCCAGAATTTAAAAACAACGAGGTAGATACTATTGCAGTAGCCGCGACGCTTTGCCCGCTGCCTACTCTGATCTTTACCTCATCGTTGTCCAGCTTCCTTCCTCGCATCAGATCCTGATTCATACAACATATGTGAGCATTAGCTCCAGAGTCAAGAATCCAAGCTGTAGAGAAGACGGTCATAGAACAATAAGTTTCATGAACATAAAGTTCAATACCATGTGCGCCAGGCCCCATATTCGGACAGTTCTTTCTCAAGTGGCCCAGCTCACCGCAGTGTAGGCATCTGTCTGTCTTTTGTGGCCCCTTTCGCTTGCGAATCAAAGGAGCTTTCCCTTTTCCTTTAGCGACACCACCCTGAGCTCCAAACTCGCCAGCCTGCTTCTTGGTTTTTCTCTTCTTATTCTTCACCTGTTTGGGCCCAGAAGTGATAACCAAAGCAGTCACTTTTCCCATGGGCTTCAATTGAGATTGTGTAGTGTTTAATTTGTTCATTAGCCCAGCTAAGTTGCATTCAATCTCATTGCAATTGAAGTTCATGACAAATTGGGAAAAAGAGTCAGTAAGGGACTGCAAGATAAGATCCGTCTGAAGTTGCGGGTTCATTGTAAAATCGAGAGCTTCCAATCTCTCGATCCTTGATATCATTTTGAGGACATGATCCCCAACCTTCTCTCCTTCTCTCATTTTGGCTCCGAAGAGCTCTTTAGATATTTCATATCTAGCAGTCTTACTGTGCTCACCATAGAGCTCGACCAAGTGCGCCAAGATAGCCCTCGCTGTGGTCATCTTGTCGTATCTGTAGCTCATTCGTCATAGAGCCAAGAATGTACCCACGCACTCGGACGTCGTCCTTTACCCATTTTTCATGAGCTTCGACTTCTTCTTCATTGGCACGTGTTCTGGCAGGTGGAGCAGGGATATCAGTGTCCAACACGTATCCTAGAGACTCCATATTGAGAACTATTCTCAAATTCCTTAGCCAATCCACGTAGTTGGGTCCGGTAAGGATATTCTTTTCGAGTAATACGGAAAGTGGGTTGATTGTCATTTTTGAAAAACGAGAGAGATAAAACAAATAACTGCAGAAAATAAACCAGACTTAATTAGAATATTAGACTACACTAAGACCAAGTTTAAAATCAAGGACTTCGACTTATAACTTGGCTCCCACTACATTTTTCGAAATTCCACACTCCCACTGTGAAATGACGGAAGCGGTCGTTGATGAAAACTTCGTGGTGGGGATTGAGTTCTTTAATTAATATAATGGATGGCAACCCTTTAACGATGTTTGGTCCATTACATAATTAAAGTGATGTCAAACATCAATCTATCAAATAGACGGTTCAATCATATTTATCCCATAATCCACAAATACCGCAACCCTTTAACGATTTATTGGTAAAGTGGACTATCTAAGTTCATTCCCACTAACTCCTCATAATCTAACATTTGAATTTCACCTTGCAACCCTTTAACGATATTTGGGGTGAAATATGTCTCGATTAAGGCATCCAATGCACTTAATAAAATTCTAGAATTAAATCTTAATATATGACCCCCACTTACTGGGAAGATGCCACATATGGATTTAATCCTTGATCTTATTAAGTTTAGTGGAGGGAAAGAATGCCTAGCATCCCTTACTAACTTAGTATTATTTTTGTTTGGGAGAATTCATGTTCAAAACATTTATTTCGTCTCACTTTGCACATTTACCAATTTATATAGCGCATATTGATAACACACATGCTTCATACAACTAATGAACATGCATCGAAAGCAATAATACAACACACAAGTCTATGGGCTTTTATCTAGAGGGCCCAAGCCAATGGGTCATCATAAAATTGAAAAGGAAAAGCCTAGCTAATTTTCGTGGGCTCCAAGCTCCTCTTCTTTTGCATGATCTCCATCTTGAAAGGCCTATTCTATTTCTATTTATTACAAGAGGTAATTTAAAACCTATACATAAATCTAGAAATAAAATAAAATGGGCTCAAACCGGCCCTTACAACCCATCAAAAGAAATACATAATCAAAAGAAACAACCTAAGCCCATAGACATATGTCACCATCACATAATACATGCTCGCGGTAAATAAAGCACTTATGTTGGTGATTAATAAAAATTAGTTAGTCCAACTTAATTAATTTCCACAATAAAATTCCAAATTTTATTGATTCATATAAAAATAATCCTATTTATGAGAATTCTTTATTTAAATAAATAACTTAATAAATAAAATTCTCCAAGAGTTTATTAATTAATTATTTCATTCAAATAAAGATCAATAAAAACTATATTGGCCTTAATTTTATCAAAATTAAATTACCAACCAATGGCATATTCAAAATTAATTAATTAGGCCCAATAACTAATTTATTGAATTATCCACAATTTTAATCAAAATAATTTGGGCCCCTTTTTAATTAAATTCGGGTCATCATCCTTTTGACCTACCCGGATAACTAAAATAGCCCAAACACCTATTCAATTAAAATTTGGACCTTAGGAAAATATAACCCGACCCATTAGGGCCCGAGTCACAAAAACCCGGGCCCCGAAACAGGTCCGTGCGCTGGGCGCATGGCACGGTGTATGTCGTGCGCGCAGCGCACGGTTTAATCGTGCTTGGGCGTCCGGCCAGCCCCTCCGACCGGCGCCGTGAAAGGGCACAGCGTTGGGGCCCACCCAGTGTGCGCAGTGCGCACGCTGTGTGCGCAACGGGAGGCCGAAAAGGCCTCCTATTGCGTGCCCAGCGCGCAGACAGCGCACGCTTTTTGCTTCGTGCTCATTTTGGGGTTATACTTCTCCGATTGTCATAAAATTTATATTCCCAGATTCGAAACTCATTAAACTACAACTTTCATGAAGAAAATGCAGTGAGATTCAGAATATTTTCATATGAAAAACACATTCAAAGAAGGCCTCAAAAAGGCGAAAAAAACAGTCAATCACATAAGCAATTAAACACAGAATTCAGAGATTGGCTCTGATACCACTGTTGGGAATTATACGAATAAAACGCAGCGCAATGTAAATTTAATTCCCAAAGCCCGAATCATCTCTAATCCTCGTGTTTAATTGTGTATAGAAAAATTACCGTTCTCGCGTATATTGATTTCTGAACGTGATCCTTTTCTCTAACGCCGAATTTGCCAACGTCTCTAATTCGTCACACCGGAATCAAAAACGAAAAACTCCTCCTTTCTTCCTTGTCAAAGACGGCTAGAGAGAGAGAGAGAGGTGGGAGACTTTTTCTTGCAGAGAAAGTTATGTAAATTGCCTTGTGTTATTTTTCAACTTGTGATATATTTATATCATTATGAAACAATAACACTAGCATGCAAGAGCCCTATTTGGGCGTCTATTTGACCGCCCCTTAGTGGGCTCGGAAGCCTTCGGGCTTTTGTCTTGCTTGCTAATTAATTAATCGGATAATTTATTTATCCAATAAATAAATTGATAATCCAATTAATTCAATTCCTAATTAATTTATAATTGAATTTCTCCAAGAAATTAATTAACTCATTAATTTAATTAAGTAATTAAATTATCCAATAATTAATTAATTAATTACGGCATCCAATGCCGTGAATTTTTCTCAAGTCTTTTTCCCATGTTTTTCCTTTTGCACTTCCTTTAAGCGCGACTCTTTAGGTTCGTCTCAAAAGGCAATTGGGAGGAATCCAAAGGAGTGTGAGTGACACCTAGCCAGTCTCGTGGCTCACACCGTAACGCAATTGAGAACGAATGAATAGGATCATTCCAAACCTTTACGCCGTGAATACCATACGTGTATAAACTTTTTATTCTTATATCTCAGTCAAGTAAGAGTCATGGTTTAAAGTCAAACTCATATAACTTGACCATATGCCTAAGTTCATAATAAGTCGAGGTATTTAAATGCTTTGGCCAAAGACTTTCATCCTCACTTATTCATGATCGCATAGGATATTTTACCCATTCACTTATGAGAGAATAAATTTCATATTGCAAATCAGTTAACAATGCTACTTGCCCATCAAGTCGCACTTCGAGGTCGATTCCACCAACAGGTGATTTGAATCTAACTACTCTAATGACAGACTTGATGTCACAAGTACATCTTCAACTCGATTTCTCAAGTCAGAGGTTCACACGTACCTATCACTACTTATCAGTTTCATCATTGACTGTCAATGAGTGAATACCCATGTGATGAGCTGATGCGAGCCGTGTTCGAACATATCAGTCCAACTGACACGTCTATGATATAAGTTCCCACTACCATTTCCATAGTGTACGACTGACACTTTCTCTGTCGAAACTTACATCATACAAGTCTTTATTCACTATTGATGTCCAATCAATATTTCTTAGACTTGCGAACCCTTTTAAATGTCAAGGGTCAAACCATTCTCGTGTCTTTCTTCCTATTCCATAGGCGGTAGAAAGTTCGCCTTGTCATCAAGGGCTTTACATTGTTTATTCATACCTTATAAATGCCTATAAGAAAACAACAATCAACTGTCTTATATTAATAGAAAAATCATAGTTTAGTTACAATGTTTATGCCCTATAAATCTATCCTTTTTATGGCATTCGAGAGCATATACTCTAACACATAAAGGTTCCACTAACAACTAGTGCATAAAAGTTAAAACAAACTACTAGTATGATCTATTTGGGGTAATTGCATAAAACCCCCTTGTGTTATTTCAAAAATGCTAAAAACCCCTCCCCGTGTTAACGAAATAGGCTAATCACCTCCATGTGTTCTTAAAAAGTGTGCAAAAAGGTCAAATTCCATTAAAAAACGAGCGTATTTTTCATATTTTTTACCTTTATTGACATGCTCATTTGTCATTTATATACTTTATAAAAGGTAGATAGTGTTAATTCACCCAAAAAAACACATATTTTCTTCTATTTTCTAACAAAACTTGGCTTTTTTGCACACTTTTTAATAATACAGAGGGTGATTAGCCTATTTCGTTAACACAAGATTTTTTTTATCATTTTTCGAAATAACACAGGGGTTTTATGCAATTATCCCGGTCTATTTAAATCAAGAGAAAATTACACACTAATCCCCTCATTTATTGTGTAATTACTGAAAATTCCCATCACTTATTGAAATTACATAAAGTTTTCATTGTGAATGCATTTTTTTTACAGTATGTATATTTAAAAATTCTTGCAAGTTTTACCCAATCTCATAAATAGACTCCTTGAGAGGGTCTGTTAGTAATTTTCAATAAATGTAATATTTTTTGGTTAATTACAAAATAAGTGAGGTGGCCTGTGTTTACTTTTCCTTGAATCAAATTTGAAATCTGTGTTACGACCTATTAAAAGCATCGTGTTCTCCATCATTCTTGTTTGTTTCTCCGAGTCCTTCCAAATTAAGGAGGTGGCGATGGCCTTTGTATTGTCCAGATTAGGCTGACTTATGGCAATATCCACGTCTTCAGTTGCAAATTTGATCATAGATTTGCACAAGAAAAAGTAGGATATTCATGGAGCAGGCGTCAATAGCTTCAGCAGAACAGGGAGATTTTTGCTTGTGAAGTGTGCTAAAAAAAACAATGGACATTTCTTGTTTTGTGGATAATTAGTTAACAAATTAGGCCACCCGGATTGACCCGCGGATAAGTACATAAACAAATGTATTTCTATTGGAACAATATTTTGATGCACTTGAATGCAAATATCATTTTATGGAATATATAGAGATACCAAAAGCAATGCATTTCCTGCACCAAGTACATTTTCATCATGCCCGGAAATGAAAACAGGAAACAAAAAAAAAATCAAAATTCAAATCCTCTGAAACTTATTCTCAGTGTCATCACATGAGCTCCCAAAATGCTTAAACCCCCAAGAACACCTAATAATATAAATTCAAAACAAACAATAATGCAGGATCAAAGCATAACAGCAGTTTTCTCAATTTTCCCCATTCATCTTCCCTTAGTACCTATAGTGAGGTGGCTTGTAAGGACCCTCGACCGGGATGCTAAGATAGTCAGACTGGTCCTTGGTAAGCTTAGTGAGCTTAGCACCAAGCTTTGCAAGGTGAAGAGCTGCAACCTTCTCATCAAGGTGCTTGGGCAAAACGTAAACCTTCTTCTCGTATTTGCCACTTTTCCTCTCGTTCCAGAGCTCAAGTTGAGCAATAACTTGGTTAGTAAACGAGCAAGACATCACAAAGCTGGGGTGACCAGTGGCACAACCCAAGTTCATCAAACGACCCTCGGCCAACACAATAATGCCAGTGTTGGTCTCTGGGAAGACCCATCGGTCTGTTTGTGGCTTAATGGTGATCCTCTTCACACCGGGGTAAGTCTCGAGACCGTGCATGTCGATTTCATTGTCAAAGTGACCAATGTTGCAGACAATGGCATTGTTCTTCATCTTTCTCATGTGGTCAACCATGATGATGTCCTTGTTGCCGGTGGTGGTGACAAAGATATCAGCTTCGGAGAGGACATCCTCTATGGGGAGGACTTGGAAGCCTTCCATGAGGGCTTGAAGGGCACAGATTGGATCTATTTCAGTTACGATCACACGGGCACCACCTTGTTTCAAGGCAGCAGCACAGCCCTTTCCAACATCTCCGTAACCGCATACAACACCGACCTTTCCAGCAATCATCACATCGGTGGCCCTCATAAGACCATCGGGCAGTGAGTGGCGGCATCCATACAAGTTGTCAAACTGGTTGAATCACAACAAGACAAGGTCATCAGTATCAACAAAGGCTAAAGAAGGAACATCGAGTTGAAAATAACAAAATAAACTATATTATAAAGCCATCCTAATGATATTTTATCCCTAATCTGATGAGACCACTGGACAATGAATTATACAAGAGTAAACCAGAAATAGACTACCAAATGGATTAATAAATACAATTGTAATGTAGTAATTATTCCAAACAACTGAAACACAACCAATCATACAGAGCAAAGATGCAGCAATAATAGAGATTGGTGGGTACTATATAACGTAACCTATACATACAATGGAGCTGTTCTCACATTTTGAAACAAATCACAATAATGCGTAGCATTAACTACAGCTGTATAACAGTGTCTCATAAAAGATATCAGATCCAAAAACAAATATTCAGATGAGATCTAAACATTCAAGACTTGACAAAATCAAACTAGATCCAATAAAATATGAACAAAATCAACTAATCTCAACAAATAGCGACACATTTCCACACAAATATCACATCCAAACATCAGATCTATTATATAACAACAACAACAAAATCAATATACATACCTTGCTCTTTGTAACAGAATCATTGACATTGATAGCAGGGAAAAGCAGGGTACCACTCTCCTGCATCTGGTACAACCTCTTAACACCGGTCGTGGTCTCCTCAGAAACACCAACCAATCTCTGCTTCATGTTGGTATACTTTTTGGGATCAGCCTTCAATCCATCTCTAATGATAGTCAACACTATCTGAAACTCAGCATTGTCAGTCGAGCTCGGATCAGGCACCTTCCCCGACTTCTCATACTCCTCCTCAGCCTTCACACCCTCGTGAATCAACAACGTAGCGTCACCTCCGTCATCCACAATCAGATCAGGACCGCCACCGGGACCCCAATCGAGGGCCCTCTCGGTGCACCACCAGTACTCCTGCAAGGTCTCCCCCTTCCAGGCGAACACGCCGGCGCTGTCGCGTGCGATGGCGGCGGCGGCGTGGTCCTGGGTGGAGAAGATGTTGCAGGAGCACCATCTCACCTCAGCGCCCAAAGCGGTTAGGGTCTCGATGAGGACAGCGGTTTGGATGGTCATGTGAAGGCTGCCGGTGATCTTGGCGCCCTTGAATGGCTGCGAGGGCCCGAATTCGGTGCGGCAGGACATGAGTCCAGGCATTTCGACCTCGGCCAGCTCGATTTCGAGACGGCCGAAATCGGCCTGGGTCATGTCCTTGACCTTGTATTCACGGCCGGAGGTGGTTTTCTCTACTAGGAGAGCCATGGTTATAGAGAGAGAAAGTAAATGTGTTTGGATCTGAGATTTAGATTTAGTTTCGGAGGCTCTCTTCTTGATGGGGGAAGAGAGTTGTGAAACTTGTGGGCAGAGGAAGAGAAATGAGAGGAGGGATATAAATAGATTTTGAAAGATTGGAATTGACGGTTGAGATTTGGAGGGTTTGGTGGATCTCAGATCTGGTGGGAATGTGTAGGGTGGATTGGGGTTGGTAAATATAGAGATAGGTGGGACGTGAAAAAAGTGAACACATAATAATGACATACATGGGCTGGGTGCGTTTGTGTTTTCGGAATCTAGTTTTCATTTTCATTTGAAATTAAAAGTTATCACTTTCCATTATTTTTAAGTAAAAATATATTTATTTTTATTTTTTGTACACATTACCCAATAAATTACTTTTTTTGTTTTTCTTGGTCGCACAATAACTACCTTTTCCATTATCAAATTATAGTCAATTTTTTTTTTCTTTTACATCTATTTCTAAAATTCATATTTCTAGTAATTATTGTGGTGCTATAGTAGAATAAAATACATATTATTAACCTTCATGAGTTTGTGCATATTTTAAGATCCATTTTGAGTATTTTTAGTGCTGTTTTTTAGTCAATTTATCTCATTTTTACTTATAAATATATTTAATCGATATAATATTATCTATTATTTTATTTATACTATACACATAATCATTTTCTTTTTGTTTCCCACACCACATTGGGTATGAGACTAATCTCGCTTCGCGGTAATAAGCCTGTCAATGGCTTGAGGGGATTTGTCATTGGGGGGATTCGAACACGTTCTCCATACACATACTCATTACTTTTAACTAACTCAATCATTTCGCATATCATCATATAATATGCAGGAGTATTATGAAACTAAGATCTTAATTCGACATAAATGGAAATAATAGTATGCAGGAGTATTATGAAATTGAGGTCAACTGTTTGAAAAAGATTGAAGGGAAAAAAGATATATATGAGTCTTTAGTAGAAAATAAACAAGAAAAAAACTGTTTACATTATAATATTGTTGAATATGTTTTATGCAATATGATCTGAAACTGGAAGAACAAGAATAATGAACAAAGATTTGGACAAGGAAATATGATTTATTTTTTATTGAACACAAGAACTCATATTACAATATGTCAACTTCCCAAATTGTCAAAAGTTTCTATATTAGTCATTTATGTCATATTTATAGCCCTCAAGTTCTTTAATATCATGTCTGTCACGTGGTTCATCCCGCTTACCAAGTCTAATCCTGTCAATTATAACTATCTCCTTAATTGGAACATAATGAGAATTTCGGAGTTAATGAATCGTGGATGACACACATCGTGATTGGTCTCAGACAAGTTTGAAGCCGAGTCAAACACAGTGTTTGATCATCAATGTGGTGGTCTAACACTAAGGCTATGTTTGTTTATGTTTTTTAGTAGAAATTTTGAAAGTTTTTCGAGAAATAAGTATTACAGATATTCGTGTGAAAATGATGTGATTTTTGTTGTGTGGGTAATCTTCATAAATGAGGGGAGATTTTGATAATTACACAATAAATTAGGGAGTTTGCATGTAATTTCCCTTATAATAATGATCTAGACCAACAATTTGATATATATTGAAGTTTAGGGTGGGTTGGAGCATATGTACTACCCATTTGTATGTAGTAAATTTACTTTTGGACTTTAAAGTGGTCATGTTGTTTGACCAAAGAGATCATGTCCGATTGACTATTTTTGTGGCTTTAAGACATTCTTGGAAGTTCCTTGGTTAATGTCCTTGGGGATGCTATTCATATACCCTAAAATTAAGTGAAACCACAAGTGTAACTACCTTTTTGGTAATAGTTAAACTCTTAGTTCACCAATACTATTAAGTAATAATCAAATAATTGTTATTATATGGATAATGAAACTCAAAAAAAATTCTGACTTAAGCATCAGGATTCTATATCTTTAGTTCGATTACTTTTTTGATAAATTGGATAGGAAGATAAATATTAATGAGAATTATTTTTTTCACGAAAAGAATTTATACAAGGTTAAATCTATTTGGTGGTATGCGGAATTGTTCAAAAGCCTTCTTGTGAAAATAAAACTATCTAAACCCCCTATAATTTTTAAATTATACTTATTGCCTTCTATAATCATTTTTATGTGCAAACTTTTCTGTTAGAACAAAAATAGCCTTATCTTTTGACAATATTCACAATACATTTTTTCTATTTTATTTGATATCTTTCTAATTATTTGATATTTTCTTTTTCTTTTTCACCTCCAACTTATCCTCTTCTTAGAAAATCCTAATCCTAATACAATATTCCCCTCTTTCCATCATCCAAGCATAGCCCCATCATTCCCTCTACCCTCCATCCACCACCCAATCCCATCCTTCACACCACTATCTGAATCCGCCGTGACTACCAATGGGATCCTGAAGAAGCGAGGAGGAACGGTGGCTGGTGGTGGTTGTGGAGGCTGTTGTTGGGTTTGGGACAGAGGTTACTGGTGGTGGCGGATTAAATACTACTACAAAAATACACTATTAGAGCGCACTCATTATAGCTGTTTTGGTAAAATTGTTGAACGGAGGTACCTATTACAGTGGTTCTCAATGATCCGCTGTAATAGGATATCGCGGTCTTGACCTATTATAGCGGTTCAAAAATAAACCGCTGTAATAGGACAACCTATTACAGCGGTTCGGAACAAAACGCTGTAAAAAAAAATAAAAAATAAAAAATCGGCCCATTACAACAGTTCGGACAGAACCGCCGTAATAGGCAACAAATATTTTCAAAAAAAAAATTAAAAAAAACTGGCCTATTACAGTGATTCACATGTGAACCGCTGTAATAGGTATATTCTATTGCAACGGTTCTTATAAGAACCGTTGTAATAGGTCGAAACCAAAAATTTAAAACCCTTGTTGATCTTCCCACTTCTCTTTCTCTCTTAGTCTTTCTCTCTCGATCTCCCTCTCTCTACCCTCTCGATCTCCCTCTCTCTACCCTCTCGATCTCTCTCTCTATAGCATCACCGCCGCCGCCTCCACCACCACCGTATGTGTGGGTGTATGTATATTTGTGTATGTGTGGGTGTATGTGTATTTGTGTATGTGTGAGTGTGTGTATATTTATGTATGTGTGGGTGGGTGTATGTATATTTGTGTATGCATATTTGTGTATATGTGGGTGTATGTATATTTGTGTATATGTAGGTGTATTTGTGCATGTGTTGGTGTATGTATATTTGTGTATTTGCGAAAATACGGAAAAAAAATTTGCACGGTCATAGCGAAACGGCATGCTGAACCAAATGCATAGCTATGCGATGCAGTCTTGTGATTTTGGCCATCTGAGATCGTTTAAGGCCTGAAATTTGCGTTTTATAACCACTGTAATAGGGCAGTTTTTTTTTATTATTTCACTTTCTTGTTTGTAATTTTGCTTTGTCAAAATGACACAAAATTCGCACGGTCATAGCGAAACGGCATGCTGAACAAAATGCATAGCTATGCGATGCGGTCTTGTGATTTTGGCTACCTGAGATCGTTTAAGGCCTGAAATTTGCGTTTTACTAATGCCGTTTCGCTATGACCGTGCGAATTTTGTGTCATTCTGACACAGCAAAATTACAAACAAGAAAGTGAAATAATAATAATAAAAAAACTGCCCTATTACAGCGGTTATAATTATGACCGCTGTAATAGGCCAAAACCCTATTACAGCAATGCCTATTACCACGGTTAAAAACCATTGTAATAGGTAAAAAAAAACCCGTTGTAATAGTCATTTTTTGTAGTAGTTAAAGCGGACGGTGGCGGACGACAATCTGTAGTAGTGAGATGGAGGCATGCAAAGATTGTTGGTGGGTTTATGGGTGGTGGCGCGCCACCCCAGTCATTTTTGTCTCTGTATATTTTGCTTCTCTACTCATCGAAATGGTGGTGATAGTGGTAGGTTTGATGGCTAAAATGGTGGAGATATTGGGTTTGGGTAATGGTTTTGGGGGCTGAAATGGTGGAAACCGTCAAGCAAGGCGGAGGCAAAACAGTGGTGGCCAGTGGTGTGTACATATATATAAGTTTTGCAAATTTACATACATATATATTGTTATTATTATTAATATATGCATATATATTATTATATCTTTTATAAATTTTAATTATAATATATATATATATATATCTAATATAAATAAAGGATATTTAGTATGGACGTTGGTCTCTGTCAAGATCTATGACTATTACAGATTGAATGTAATAAATAAGTAAGCATTTCACATGGTTCGTCCATTTCATCATCCAATGATGTTAGATTAAGGGCAAGTTAGTCACACAAATACGAAAAATATATAACCACTCGCAAAACAGGCGAGTGAGACACATGGGGAGCTAAAATACTTTTTTTTTTCTTTTTCCAGGGGATTTGGTGATCATTTTTGTTTCACATGGAGGCTTTTGGAGAGTAATGTATATCACAGGGAGATACCAAATATTTTTCTCAATTTATATATATATATATATATATACACATACATATATTCGTTTTTCGTTGTTTTTATTTGTTTTTCTTTTAGTAAATTAGGAATTCCATTGGTGTTATATTGAGCAAATCTTTTACTGACTCGTAAAGTATCTAAGTGTTGTTGGTTATTCGGTTTAACTATTTCTTAAAAATGATATGCTAAATAATCAATTTAAGCAAACTTATAATTTATTACTATTAAAGTACATAAATAATACTAGAGATTAAAAATATATTAAACAATTAAACAGAATAAATTAGTTTAGAGGCAAAATAGTTTGCATTATAATTTCAATTAGGCATTCAACTGTAAACATTAAACTATGAAAAGAAAGGGATGAGGCTTGCGATGAAGCCCAAATTTATTAGCAAAGTTGAGACCCTAAAATATTAGAGGTATTGTGTTCGACTCCCACCCAGAACGTGTGGGCTTTTCTCTACTTTTATAGTAGTTATTAAATTTATAATAGTTTAATTGGTTGTAATTTGTTGCATTTTGATATTCATAACATGATAATATATCATGTAATCAATTCATTTTTTTTTTTTTAAAAAAAGGGGGATGGAGATCCATTCGGCTATATGGGTAAAACATTTTTAAGGAATGTAGAAAAGATTGCATACTGAGAATAAAATCTGTTGGGATTAATGCTCTTATGAGTTGAGACTTCAATATTTCCTTGTTAATTTTTCAAACTAATCATCCAAAATTAGAACTTAACAAAGTCTTAATATTCTCTCATTATAAGGGAAGGTTATCTTGAGTAGAATGAACTTTTTTGGATTCAGTAATAGATTTCGAGTTCGAGCTATTGTCTAGATAATAAATCGATATATTCTACTTCACTCCCTATTTAGTCACACTCATGTATATTTTACAAAGTGATTGACCAATCCCATAACAAAAATAATTCACTCATTTTTTAAAATATATTTAAATTCAGCCAAATCAAGAACATATTAGAATTTCTCAAGTAAACCCTTTGAAAGAACACCACTTGGTACAATTAGCCTTAAACTTGAGAATATATCAAAAGAAAAAGAAATATTGTAGCAGTACCAAATTGGTACAGCGCATGGGACGCGGCGACCAGATGAGGCATTAAAAAGGGGAACCTCACTTTTAAGATGGTTGCCGGTGTCGGCAGGTTCCGCCTATACAAATAAATAGATAAATAGATATTATGTTCAAAATATCTCCTCCATCCCTTCGCCATCTAAATTAATATTTTATAGTATGAAGAAGCAATCAGCATATGGAAATCTGTTTCCCTCAACATGGACTCCACATGTAACATCATAAATATCTTTGGTGGACATATTAATCTTTTCATGTGCTTTAAGAATTACACTAGAGATTCACTTAATTGGACAAATTAATAAGTATCTACAAATTAAATATCGATTATAAGGACCATTGCATGGCAGTTAACTTGGAATGTTTGATACATGATCATCGAAAATCATGTCTCATTCTTCTGAGGATGTGGTTGACATTTTCGTCACACTTTCTAGCTAAATGAGAAAGATCGACATTGTGTTTCCATGAAATTATTTAGAAATGAGGAAATAATTAGAACTAAAACAAGCAAAATTCATTTACCCTCGTGATATTAGTAATTCTTCAAAAGCCTTCCTATGATATGAAAATTATCAATAATCCCCACAAAGAAAAAAATTATGATACACTTTAACCCCCCATGAGCTACACTAGCTTGTTATGCTATTTTGCCTCTGATCTAACATCGTTAGATCTAATATGATGAAATCGACGATCAAGATTAAACAAGTATAGATTCATTAACTTAGTTAATAATAGCCACAGATCTTGATAAAGATCAATGGTTCATATTAAATATCTTATATTTATATAACAAGTATTTTTTGGTAAGTTTAAATTTATGAAAGATATTATGAATACTATACCATTAAAATAATATACATAATATATGATGTACTTATATATGCAAAGAAATAGGAAACAAGTTCAGTCTCCATCGCCCCCACCGCCCAAGCCTTTGCCTTTGTCACCACCGGCCGATCATTGTTCCGCCTTGGCCCTTCACTGCCAACCACCACCGTCCAGACCTCTTTGCTATAGCCACCACCAACCAACCACCGTTCCACCTTAGTTCGCCACACCCACTGTCTACCCCTCTAAAATCTAAATGTTATATTCATCGTAATACCAAAGAGGAAGAAGAGCAACATTGTTATAAGTGAAGCAGCAGCTTTTCAAGACACTATCGTTTGGTTTAGTTATAGTTTAAAGAATAAAGTGTCAGCGTTTTATAGTTTTCCTTTAACGTTTCTAGTTAGGGTTATCTTTGCCCTAATTAGGTTCAATTACAATTTCAATTACACGTTAATTATGAGGATTACTCGAACATTCCAGCTCACATTTTCAGCTGTGAATCTGTTATCGTACTTTTCCTTTTTTCCATAGTATAGACCCCAAAATGCAGACAATGAAATCACCATTTGTTGTTGGTTGCAATTCCTTCTCTCTCTCTGTGTCACGCATGAGTTCATCTAGGAAAAGCATCTCCAGGGTTCTTCAAGGTTCAATCCTTGGATGTTCTTCTTTATTTTACTTCATTAAATTTTTGATACATAATGGTTGGTATCAGAGCCGTCGATCCTTGGATTTGACAGCTCAGGTACGAAATGGTTGATATAAGGTTTGGCAAAGTGCGGCGGGCTATGGATTTAATGATGGAACAAATGAGGCTTAATAAGGAAAGCACAGATAAAGATATGGCAGAGTTATGTAATATGATTGCAACATTGGCGGCTGCTCAAAATGGGGAAAATCGAGTTCCAGGGGTTGGGTGTTCACAGAATCACAGTGAGGAATCTAAATTCCACAAATACAACAACACACAATCAGGGCTATAATATGGGTACTAAATATTCTAAGGTGGAATTCCCGCAGTTTAATTATGAGGATTTGTGTGGATGGATCTTCAAATGTGAGCAGCTTTTCGAGGTGGATGAAACTCCATTTAATGCAAAAGTTCGACTAGTTGCAGTCACTTTGAAGGTAAGGAATTTAAATGGCATCATATCTATATGAAACCTAGACTTACTCGTGAGATTCTTACTTGGGAAGTGTATGTGAGGGCATTACATGATAGATTTGGTGCAATGATGTATGAGGATCCCATGGCTGAGCTTATGAATTTGAAACAAGTGGGTTCAGTTAAGGATTACTTAGATAGGTTTAATGAATTGCTTAACAATGTGGAGCTATCTGAAGCCTATTCCATTAGTTGCTTCTTAGCCGGTTTGAAAAGTGAAATAGCAATACAAGTGCTGATGTTCAAACCAAAGTCACTACAGGAAGCCATTAGCCTATCCAAATTGCAAGAACAACCCATACAATTAGCCAACAGAAAATTTCCCAAATCCTTCATATAAATCCCAGCCATCTTTCCAAAAACAACCACCTCTATTACCTACCCACCAGTATAAATCTCCACAAAGTTTCTCAGCCTCTCCTAACCAATTTTCCCATTCACAGTACTGGAAATCCCAACGCTATCAGAATCCTGGAAATAATCCAATGAGAAACAATAATAGACCTAATGGAAAAAGGTTGTCAGATGGAAAATACACCGTTGGTCATGTTTGTGGCAAGAAGAGGCAGTTATTCTTAGTGGAAGTGGGTGATGATGAAGAAGAGTTAGAAACATAAGAAAGTGATCCAGTTGTTAGTAATTTGGAGCAGGAAATAGAGGAAACAAGTCAAACTAATTTTCATGTATCAGTTCATGCCGTGTATGGCATCCATGACTAAAGAACTATGAAGGTAACTGAGCATGCCGAAGGGAAGAATATACATATCTTAATAGACACTGAAAGTACTCACAACTTCTTGGACATTACTGTTTCCAAGAGGTTAGGGTGTAAGATTGAGGAAACTGAGTTACTGCCAGTTTTTGTAATTGATGGGAACAAGATATATAGCTCTTCCACTTGTAGGAATTTCTCTTGGAAGATTAGGTTTGAAGTTGATTTGATGTTACTTCCTTTAGGAGGTTGTGACATGTCTTTGGGAGTACAATGGCTCATACAATTAGGTGATATCAATTGAAATTTTGACAAATTGACCATGGAGTTTTTAATGAAAGGCAAAAAAAAGTGGCATTAAGGGGAATGAAGTCAGAAGTAACTAAAATGATTTATCAATCCAAGATGAGAAAGTTGTTACAAAAGCCAACTCAGATATCAATGCTCCATGTAGGCATGATCATTCAAGTGGATCCAGGACAACATGATCATGATGGTGACTTTAGTGATCAGTGGCCCAATTGAAATTATGTTCACTAGAAGGAATGTCAAATGTGGAACAGTATTCCTCGGCTCTAAGGTCTTTATTAGAGGACTTTGAAGATCTATTCAGAGAGCCTACCATTTTACCCCCTCACAGAACGCATGATCATAAGATCGTTCTCAAAGAGGGTACATCTCCCATAAGTGTCAGACCCTATAGATATCCTGCACGCCAAAAGAATGAAATTGAGAATTTGGTGGATACCATGTTGGAAAGTGGAGTAATCAGACACCTCATTCGTCCATACTCATCTCCAATGGTCTTAGTCAAGAAGAAGGATAGATCTTGGATATTATGCATTGACTATAGAAAATTGAGTCAACACATAGTCAAAGACAAGTTCCCAATCCATGTGATAGAAGAGTTACTTGATGAGCTATTTGGAGCTACAATATTTTCAAAGTTGGATTTCAGATTAGGGTGTCATAAAATTAGAATGTGTGAAAAAGATATTGTAAAACAACTTGTAGAACTCATAATGGTCATTTTGAGTTTTTGGTAATGCTGTTTGCTTAACCTATGATGCACGGATACAAATACGATACTATACGGGTACATGATACGCAGTTTTCTAAAATTCTAGGATACGATACGCCGGGGATAGGGAAATATAGATATTATATATATATATATATATATATATATAAACTTGAATTTTCTTACAATCCACTAATGCAGTCACATAACCATTCATACTTAAAAGAAGATGCTATTATAATAATTAGTTAATTACTAAACATATAAACCTTCTATAAGCAATAGTCATAAGTCATAACTCATTGGCAACAAAATGATCATCAGTTCAAGCAATTAGTCAAAATAGATAACAAAAATGCAATAAAAAGTCTAATCATCCAAGTTCATCAATAGAGGATCATTCCCAAGATCTCCATTAGCATCATCAAACCAAAAGTCCGGACTCCAAATCTGGTTCATCAAGTGAGAGATGTGCAATTTCAAGTATACCAACATTGTCCATTAACTCAAATGCATTCCCTACTACATCCTACATTTTAGTATCACCTTTTTTGTATTGTGGAGTCTTTCTTGATAAAAGCCAAAGATTATTGTGGAGTAATCTTATTCCTCGTATCTGATTGTATAAATGTATACTTGATCCAATTTCTCTCGCAACAAGATGATGAAGATACTTGCCCGAGTAATCTCATCGCAATAGATCTAAGATAAGGAGATCCAGCACCATGAACCATCCACCACGTAAATGGATCCAATTTCCATCTATCTCTTATCGAATCTTCATCGTCAAAGTATTCAGTACATGTAGAAAACTTAGCAAGCTGTATATTCACGTCTCTTTGTGTATCTTCATCGGGAAAAAATCATTTCAAACACATCTTTCTCATTTGAGAAATGCCCAGATCACTTTGAGGAGAAAGAAGGTTTGGATGTTCACTTTGCCATTCTTTAGTTGTGCACCTAGTATTTTGCAAACACGTTAATGGACAATAATAAAAAAAACAGTAAGTAATATAAATAAATTAGTAACATTGTGGAGTTTTACTTGAATTATAAGAAAGAATTTAACCTTGGATTTAAATAAAAAGCTAGGCAATGTAAAGGAGTACTGCTTTTACTCCACCTATCCTCCAAAATCTTTTTAACAACATTCCAAAAGTTTGAATGCTCGAAGTTTGACTTCTTCTCATGCTTGTAGATAGCCTCTTTTACCTTGGAGACCATAGAATCCCACATCTCATGTAACAAATGAAGACACGGGGTATCAGTATCACAAACTCTAAGCATCTCATATATGGGCTCTATGAAATCAAGATTGTAGTCTACTGAATCCCACCATGAATCACCCGATAATTTTTCTTTCACAAGTCTTGCTTTTGCAACATCATCCTCACAATAGCAACTCCATTGCTCACTAATAAACATGGCTTGCAAATTCCTTTTTATGAGCTTCAATCTCTTCAACATAATAATAACATAAGCAAATCGAGTCTCAGCCACAACAAGCAATTTTAACTTTGAGTAATCTTTGAACATAGAAAGCCTCATCGAATGATTGTTAATAAAATTTCTAATCATTACAGCTAATCCTGCAACCTTAGTGATCCAATGACATTCATCGTAAGTGACTTCATTTGCCTCAGTATTTTTTGCAGCACAAATATTTTTTTGGGCAAGATTAATAGTATGTACCACACATGGTGTCCAAAAGATATGAGGCTACATTTGTTCGATCAACAATCCCGCATCTCCACAAATAGCACCAACCTCCACTATAACTTCCTTGATTAAGTTTAAAATAAACCATTTGTCTTCGTACTCCCCCTGTCAGTTAACAGTGTGTAGAAACATCATTCCACCCTCATCAACAACCATAAAGTTTATTAATGGTCTTCTTCGAGGATCTGTCCAACCATTACACACTAAGGTCACTCCTTTAGTTTTCCATTTGCTTTTTGTAGCCTCAAGTTGATCCTCAACATTAGTCTTTTCTTTTTCCAATAATTTTGTCCTCAAAACATTGTACCCCGGAGGTACATAACATGCAAGAGTTTTAGCTACAGCAAAAGAGAAAGCCCTCTTATAGTGTGGATTTCTTGCAAGATTAAAAGGAAGACCTGTGGAGTAGAACATTTTTGAAATTTCTCCATCTAGTGTTTCCCTATCATTCAAGTTGAATGATCTCTGCAAAGGACTATCACCTCCTATCTTTCTTTTCTTAGCTTCATAACCATCAAGAGTAAAAGAATAAGAATTCATTGCATTTGTATCCATTGATGCGGAATACGAAGAGGATTGACTGGAGCTAGTAAAAGAAAGAGGTAAAGGAACTATTTTTTGCCTACCATCTCTTGTTTGACATGCTTCATCTTCTAACTTTAACATAGCCTTTATTTGACTGATAATTACTTTAGGACAACCTTTAATACGAACACCAGAGACTTTCAACAAATGTGAGTTCACTCTTGAGTATGATCCATTATAAGAAGCATGAGAAGTATTACATGTGAACTTTGGTTCCCTCCCCTTTCCCTACTCTTAGAATGGTTTGATACAAATTGCCACAATGGCCAATTGTCTACCCCTGGTGCTTCTTGATCATCCATTTTGTTTCGACAACCTCTTAGATATCAAAAAAATAACATATGTTACAAAAAATTGAAGCTTAATTTTACAACCAAAAGTGCATTATACACAGCAAGTTAGTAACACAACCAGTATCAAGAAAAAGATGGCTGCAAATTTTCTCTCTCTAATAAAATTCTCTGTTAGTTAAATTATAAAGTCTTCATCTTCCTCACTGATCGGATCCTCGTCGGCTGATAATATTCATGTCTATTCACCTTTGTTTCAAAATCTTTTAGATTTTGAAAAAATTAACAAAAGAATCCCTTCCTTTGAATGTATCTTCAATGTACCAGATTTTATTCGGTACAAATCGGCCGACAACTAAAAACCAGAAGCTTCACTTACGGGAGAATCATTCAGCCTCGGTATTTGAATCATCTTCTTCAGCGGATCTGTCCAAATCTTAGATCCATGGAATAGAAAATAAGCTAGTGTTAGCTTTGTCTTCTCGAAAGCCTTTGGCGGACTCAAATCAAAAGTTGTTGAAAGGGTTCGAGGAATCTGTTCCGCCGCTACAACCCAGATCCAAATCTACGGCGAATTTCACTACCCATAGCTTGAACGTGGGTTCTCAGGATTCAATATCCCCACCTATGACTGATTTTCTTAAAGGAGAGCCATGGTTGTTTGATGGTCAAGCTCTTTTCCTGGAGAAATGGTAAGAAGGGATGACTCTTGAAAAGAGGGTACACAAGGAAGTTCCAATTTGGGTTAAATTATGTCACCTTCCAATTGAATATTGGACGTTGGATCGTTTGAGTTTAGTTGCAAGTGCTGTGGGTAGACCATTATACCTGGATGCCTTTACTTTAACCATGGAGAGGATTGATTATGCTCGGGTATACGTTAACACAAATGTAGATGCAGATTTTCCAAATCGTATATACATTTTGCTACCTTCGGCTAATGGTGAATATAATGGTAGTTGTAAAATTGATTTTGATTATAAATGGAAACCATATATATGTAGGGAATGTCATTCCTTTGGTCATGTAACACAAAGATGGCCGTTGGCCAAAAAAGCGGATAAAACACCTGTTAATATTTATGTGCCAAAGCGGATGGGTGACCCAGATACCCCATCTATGAAATCGAAGGTAGATAATGACTAGAAAATTAACACTTCGCAGCAGGTTAAACCACAAGTAACTGAAAGAACAAACAAAAAGGAGATCTTGAATCAACATAAACTTGTAAAGGACGACTATAGGAAGACGGATGACGAGTCGATAACATTGTCGAACACTTTCGCGAGCCTTGTTGAAGATATATTGGATCTTAATAAAGATTTTTCTCAAGGCCCTATTCGTGATCCCGCCCTTGAAAATGTTATTAAATGAAATAGGGAATAATTGCTTTGTCCAAGTACCAAGAAGCATTTAAGGACGGATTGGCAAAGAAGCTTCATGTGTTGGGAATGGAAAAGTTGGAATGGTAGTTAACTCATTTTTCACATTTTCTAGCATAGCTATTTTTGGTTTGGCTTCTTTAGCCCATACATTTCTAGTAGATTTGGCCTTTTGTTTGTCTTTTCTAGAGGGATAGGTTTTTTTTTGGTTATTTCTCTTTTTGTTTGACTCTTCCATGAGTCCCTTTTTTTGTATTCATTTGTACCTTTATTTTAATGAAATTTATATTTCCAAAAACAAAGTTAGTAACACAACCCAAAATTTTTGGTTCTAAAGTGAACTGAACCGAAATTCTTATTATTCATTAAACATAAGATTAAAGTGAACTGATGAATTGTTATAAGAAACAAAAAGAGGATGAATTTTATATGTAAACTGCTGCTAGATCATTAGAGATTTTGAACAAAAGATCATGCTACTCTCAACTAGAAATTACTCAAGTTAGAATAGTACAACAACTAATGAAACTTTATTCTACACAACATCTACAAAAAATCATGCTACTCACTTTAACTTACACCATCGAACAACAATACAAAGCCACAATTTACATTATTGCATATTGCTAAAAGTAGAAGAGTGTTCATTGTTCATACTCATGCTCAGCTCCAGAAAGAAAGTATTTAATTTAATTGAACTGTAAACAAATCCCAAAATCCTAAATAACTTACTTGAAGAGATCTTCACAGATGGAAGCCAGAAGGAGCCTTAGAAGATGGATTACTTGTAGTCTAGAGGACAAATTTCTATTGCAATTTGGGTTTCACGGGTGCAGTCTTGAAGAGAAGAAGATGGATAAGTATTTCTCGTTCTCCATTCTCAGTTCTATAATCCTGCTTCTATTTTTTAAGTTTTGACTTCTGACTTTTTTATTTGTAAGATTTTGAGGACTTTTAAGTTTTGACCCAAAAAGTATTTCATAATATCAAAATATACCCCATCCATATCTGTTAAGAAATTTCTTATTAGATGTTTTGATGATGACAACTAGGATTCTATGTTAGACTCCAAAATATGTAAGTTTGATTTTATTAGAAATCATGTATAGGCTTTGAGCGTTAGATTTGTAATAGGCTTTATTTATTTTCATTTTAGTCTGTTAGGCTAAGTTGTCTTAGACTGAGCATCTGATAATTTATGAGTGAGCTTATCAGTAGTTAAGTTTGAAGACTCAAGCGTCTGAAGTCTGAAAGAAGAATGAAGAATCCAAGCGTCCAAGTATTGAATAGGACTAGGATCATTCAGTGATTGAATTAGCATCTATCAATGACAAATATTCACCTGAATTTATTCCTAAGTCCAGAAGGAGTTTTAATGCAAATATTCTCAGATCATTAATTGCCAACGGGCATTTATTTCAAATGCATTAAATGTTGATAAGAGCATTAAATGTGATAAGCACTCCAAGACGTATGGAGAAGCCACCCTATTGGACTGTCGACTATTCAAAAACTGCAGCACCAACTTTTGTGCAGCAGATTTTTAGGAAAAAAGGACAAAGTGGTTCACTCGCTGAAGTGAGAGACACGCGCCTGTGCATGACACTGACACGTTTTCCAAGAATGTCTATAAATAGACTTCAGCAACAAGCCAAAATTAGAGATCTAACACGGTACAAGCTTACAAGCCAAAACTTTGTTACATTGAAGTCTTAATCCTTAAATTCTCAGAAAAGCCAAAATATTCAAGCAAACATTCTCTTTGCTTTTTTTCAAATTCCTGAGACACTCAACCAATATCTCAAACTAGAAGAACATTACATTACTATTGAGATATTTCAAGTTGTTTGAACTTTTCCAAAATCAAACAAACCGTTAGGAAAATCCTATCCAAGCCCCGCGATCTGGGTGAAGTCGAAGTTAGATACTTGCATTATTTTTGGGTGAAAGAAGCAAAGGGATAGAAGTGTCTTGGAGCAGAAACTTGTGTGACCAAGGAGCTCAAGTCATCAATATCCATCTCTCCCTAATTTGTAGAAGATTCTGTGTGTAGTGGATTGCCTCTGAGTGTTCGAGGAGAAGAAGGACGTAGTTGGGATTACACCACCCAACGAACCTTACAAATATTGTATTTTTTACTTTACAGTCAATTTCATTATTATCATATTATTGCATAAATGTGTTAAGTAAACACAATCAAACGCTAAGCAACTAAGAAACTTTTTGGTGACGCTAAAACGTTTAAAAAAGACTCAAAAATAATTACGTTGTGCTAACACTAATTAAAAGAATGAACACTTAAACCTAACTGGTTATAGTATTTAAATCTTGAAGTCTAAGTTAACTTTATAAAATAGTCTTCGAGTAAACGCTCAGCCAAGCGTCTACATTTTCAAGCGTCCAACCACAATTTAATACGAAACTTTTTGAAGTCGAAAAATACTTCAGGGTCTATTTAACCCCCCCCCCCCCCCTTCTAGACCCTTTCGTATGCCACTTGGGACCAACAAGTGGTATCAGAGCGGTTAAAGTTAAAATTTTAAAAGTTCCAAGCATAAAATTTTCCATGGCATTTGCTAAAGTTCCTAAAGTGATTGAGTCAAATCATGACAGATGGAAAGTCAAAGCATTTACATATCTTTGTTCATGTGATAATGACATTTGTGATATTATTTCAGATGGACCAATTCATATATATATAAAGTTATCACTAGAGCACCTGAAGCCACAGAAGAAACTCCGGATGGCTATGTGGAAAAACCAAATCAAGAATGGTCTTCAAATGAGCATCGAAGAGCGAATTTGGACAATGTTGGTCGTAACGCT
The DNA here is from genome assembly GCA_019426215.1 of Buddleja alternifolia. Lineage (NCBI taxonomy): Eukaryota > Viridiplantae > Streptophyta > Magnoliopsida > Lamiales > Scrophulariaceae > Buddleja > Buddleja alternifolia. The sequence goes on from CM033403.1 coordinate 16,872,897, forward strand.
CTATATACTGCTATTGGTGATAATGATAACTTATTCAACAAGATCGAGTCGTGTAAAACTACTAAGGAAATATGGGTTCAACACATATCAAAGAGAACAAGCTTTCCATTGCCGAGGAAAGATTTGACAGTTTTAGATGTTACCCAATGAGATTTTAGAGCAATTGGACATAAGATTTACATCTCTTGTTACAGAGTTAACATCTTTGGGTATGGATTTACAAAACAGAAAAATGGTGGTTAAGATTTTTAGAAGTCTACCTAGTAGATTTTTGATGAAGACAACAACAATGAGAGAATCGAACATGTTGGATCTTCTAAGTCCAAAAGATGCCTTTTCAGAGCTCAAAGAATTTGAGTTTGAGTTGAATTCAGCCAGTGATGTTGTGAGCAGTCCGATGATTGAGTCTGGACTGCTTATAGCATCAATCAAGGGTAAATCGGGTAACAAGGGAAAGGTTTCGAATATTAGTGAGGAAGAGGAACTAGCACTTCTGAACAGATTCAGAAAGTTTCTAAGATATGAAAAGAAAGGAAACAGTCTTAAGCATCAAGGACAAAGTTCATATCAAGCGCCTGCTCTAGTACAACAACAGTATCAAGCGCCTCAATATTCTGCACCTTCTCCTTCAGCGCCGATTCAGTACCAAGCATCTACTCAACAGATTCTCTCAGCGCCCGTGGTCTCGAAACCACACACTGCAAGATTAACAAATGAACAAAAGATGAAAACTAATCTTTGTTATAATTGTAGGAAACCAGGGCACTACCAGGTAAATTACCCTTATCCAACTGTATCCAAGCCCTCAAGGCAGGATTACGTGGATAGAAACCAATTCAGGAGCAACCTTCGTTAACAAGGTTTGCTAGCGAAATCAGAACCAGCGTCAGCACCTGAAGCCTTGAAGTCTTTAGAGGAGAGTAGTGATGATGATGAGCTAGTGGATGACTCAGCACTTATTTGTCTCATGGCCAGAGATGATGAAGTGTCCCCTGAGGTAAAAACTGAGATATCTCACCCTCTCTCTTATGAAGAATTACTTGACAAAGTCAAAGAATATTATAATGATTGTCAAGATGCCGCCAAATTATATCAAAATCACTTCGATATTATTTCATCACTCAAGAGTGATAATGTGACACTCAATGCAGAGTTGCAAGTTCAGCAACAATGCATTAAGAAAAAGAAACCCCTTGAGAGTGATATAATCAATCTGAAAAGTGATCTTGATATAATAATCAAGAGAGAAGCTGAGTTGATTGCTAGACTTGCTAAATCAAAACAGCTCGTTTCATCATTGTCTAAAGCGTGAAGAAATCTAGACAATGTGACTGAGGTAACAAGACTATTTGGTGAGAAGACAGGTTTAGGATGCAATAAATTCGGTAAATAACCAAATAAATCTAACCACCGTGAATCAAAAGGCTAAGGATAAACCTAACCACCGTGAATCAAGCGCTGAGCGTCCAACACCAAAAGTGCACCCCAAGCCTGCGCCAAGGAAATACCAGCGTCAATTTCCACAATGGTTTAGATCAAATTATTGTTCCTATGATGATTATGATTATGACTATGATTATGATTACTATTATAATCGAGGATATTATTATACACCTAAAATGCACACTCAACACAACGTGAACAAAAAGCACACACAACACAATGTGAAACCCAAGAAGGCTAATCCTCCCGCGATGAAGATTACGCAAATATGGGTTCCTAAAATTCTAGTTCAAACTAACAACGCTGCTAATGTTAAAGGACCCAAGCAACAATGGGTACCTAAATAGAAATAGAACTGCTCTTTTGGTTGCAGGTACCTAGAGCTAGAGCTGATACGTCTATTTGGTACATCGATATTGGGTCGTCAAGGCATATGACAGGCTCCAAGGATCTCTTGATCAACTATCGAGCTGCCAATGGTCCTCAGGTTGTATTTGGTGACAACTCCAAAGGTAAAACCAAAGGTATAAGTACTGTGTATAGGGGGGACATCATGATAAGTGATGTTTTTTATGTTGAGGGTCTTAAGCATAAGTTAATTTTGTGATAAAGGCTTTGAAGTTAAATTCTCAAGCGACTGTTGCTATATAAACGACGCTAAGACTAAATCTACTATATTGAAAGGTAAAAGAACAAACAATGTGTATTTGGTAGATTGGGTTCAACAATTGATAACAACCCAACATGCTTTGTTGCTAAGAGTCAAAATGAATCTAAAATGGGTTGGTTATGGCATAGAAAAATGAATCACCTAAACTTTAAGACAATCTCTCAGCTTATAATGCTAAATCTTGTAGAGGGATTACCTAAAGGACCATTTCATAAGGATCGCCTTTGTGATGCTTGTCAAATGGGAAAACAAGTTAAATCATCTTTCAAGAGAAAGCCTCATCTATCTACCTCTAGGATACTTGAACTACTTCACATGGATCTATTTGGACCAGTTCAAACGATCAGTATGAGCGATAAAAAGTATACTTTGGTGATAGTAGATGATTTCTCTCAATTTACTTGGGTAGAATTTCTTTCATCCAAAGATGAAACATGTGACAAGTTAACAACGCTTATTCGACAACTTCAAACTTTGAAAAATCTTAAGGTTGCAAGAATAAGGAGTGATCACATTACTGAGTTTACTAACAAGGTTGTTGAAAAGTTTTGTGCAGAGAATGGAATACATCATGAGTATTCAGCCCCCAGAACTCCACAACAGAATGGCATTACTGAGCGCCGGAATAGAACGCTCAAGGAAGCTGCTGGGACGATGTTAACAGAGTCCAAGCTTGCTCTTAAGTTTTGGGCCAAAGCGATCAACATTGCCTGTTACACTCATAACCATTGCATGGTCAACAAACAGCATGGGAAAACTCCATATGAACTACGAAAGGGACGTAAGCCTAATGTTTCATACTTTCACGTCTTTGGTTCTAAATACTTTATTCATAATAATGGATCCCAAAGCCTAAAGACATTTGATCCTAAAGCGGATGAGGGAATCTTTCTAGGCTACACCAAAAATGGAAAAAAAATTTGCATCTTAAATAAGATCAAATCGAAGGTTGAGGAATCTATTCATGTTTTTCTTGATGATGCTAACCAAGAACCAAGTAGGGTTAATGTGAATGATGTAGGAGTTGAAGATCTGTGTTATCAAGCGTCTAAGGTTACCATTGATGATGATAGTGACGACGATGATGAAATCTTGGTTCCCTCTCCTAAGATTACTCAAGAAGTTATTTTGGACAATCATGTTGGATCTGCTCATGATCATGAAGAGAGTGATCATCAAGAGCAAGGTAGAATATGTGAACTTGAAGCACCTACACGAGAGGATAGTCAAGAGCCTGAGCAAGTGAACCAAGCGCCTGTTCAACCTCTTAACCCATTCCAACCAGATAGACTATGGCTATGTGATCATCCACCAGAGCAGATTATTGGAGATATTGGAGCGCCTGTTAGGACTAGGGCAGCTACATTCAATGAGGCCATGTTTGCAAGCTTCCTATCTCAAATGGAACCTTAGAAAGTGGATGAAGCGTTATGTGATCCTAGTTAGATTGAAGCCATGCAAGAAAAACTTAATCAATTTGAGCGTAGTAAGGTTTGGACGCTAGTACCAAGGCCAACTCATCAAGGAGTTATTGGGACTACATGGGTTTATAGAAACAAGATGGATGAGAATGGCATTGTGATAAGGAACAAAGCTAGACTTGTCGTTCAAGGATATTGCCAAGAAGAGGGTATTGATTTTGATGACACATATGCTCCTGTTGCCCGTTTTGAAGCAATTCGTATGTTTCTAGCATATGCAGCGTTCAACAAGTTTACGGTGTATTAGATGGACGTGAAGAGTGCATTCTTGAATGGTAAATTCCAAGAAGAAGTTTATGTTGAGAAACCACCATGATTCATCAACAGCCATGGTAAGGGTATGGTCTACAAGCTAGATAAAGCACTTTATGGGCTTAAGCAAGTACCCCGAGCATGGTATGACACTCTTTCTATTTTCCTTATTGGTAAAGGCTTTTCAAAAGGCAGCGTTGATACAACGTTATTTAAAATTACCAATGACAAAGATATTCTCTTAGTCTAGATTTATGTTGTCTTTGTCATTTGATCCAATAGCGTTCTGTTAGATAGGAACAGGGTTGATAAATACTGATAACTCTCAGATAGAGTATTAGAACAAAAAGATCCATTAGATAATGAACTATTGGTTCTAAGCCATCTCTAACGATTAATCAACAATTCGAAGTGCTTTTCTTGTGTATTCTTGACAAACAAGCGTTCATATATAGATGTAGGAGGATCTGTTTGGGAAGTAAGAAGCCTCTTTGACATCTCTTCATCTACAAATAATTCTCGATGTGAAAACACAGAGCCAGAGGGCTGATCTTTGAATAGGAAAAAGAGCGGATCTTCAGGGTCCCAAATGAATTGGCTTATTCAATTCCCAAGAAATTCTTCGCTTTCTTCCGGAAGCAGATGATTAATCATTTGCTTCTCACATTCCGTGAATAGCCAGGACATTGAAGAATATCTAAAAAGGCATTTCGGGAATCGATCTGATTCTATCTCTGTTCCTTCCGTTTAAAGTCTGTGAGAAATTTTTGAAAGTGATGCAAGAACAATTTGAAATGACCATGATGGGTGAATTAACTTTATTCTTAGGATTACAAGTTAAACAACTCCTTAATGACATATTTATTAACCAAGCTAATTATACACGTGATATGATTAAGAAATTTGGTATGGATGCATCATCTTCAAGAATTCTAATGAGCCAAACGCTTAAGTTAGATAAAGATGAAACTGGGAAGAAGGTTGATATCACTAACTATAGAGGTATCATTGGATCTCTTTTTTAACTTACTGCTAGTAGACTTGATATTATGTTTTCGGTATGCATGTGTGCACGATTTCAAGCTGATCCTAAAGAGTCACACTTTATTGCTGCCAAGAGAATCCTTAAGTACCTAAAAGGCACATAAAATGTGGGCTTATGGTATCTAAGGGACTCTCCTTTTGAACTAATTAGTTACTCAAATGCAGATTTTGCAGGTTGCAAAATAGATCGTAAGAGTACTAGTGGTACATGTCAATTTTTAGGTGATAGGTTAATTTCATGGCATAGTAAGAAATAACAATCCATAGCTACCTTTATAGCCGAAGCTGAGTATGTAGCTGCAGGAAGTTGTTGTGCATAAGTGTTACAGATGAGGCAATAACTTAGAGATTATGGTATAATCCTAGGTCCAACTCCTATCATTGTGATGGCCAAAGCGCCCTAGCCATGACTAAAAAGCCTATTCTTCATTCCAAAACCAATAGATCATCAACGCTCAGTATTATTTGTGCATAATATGTTGGACGCTCAAACACAAAAAGAATTTAAATTTCAGGCGTCAAGCATAAATCTTACAACAGATGTAACAAGTGGTATCTGTTAAGCGTTGAACTAATTCCCTTCGACACTTAATATAAAAGTGTTTATAAAATTCATGCATAAATTTTACACGCTTAATAACGTGATGGATAGACTCAAAAGTCTGTTTTGAAATCTATTCACACGCTTCAATCACATCAAACTGGCGGGTAAATTAAAAACTTTTTAAAATGACAGTTCAGAATAAGTACGTGTTTGTATACGTGTCAGTGTACTATGAGCGCATGCGTTACACTCTGAAAATTCCAATCGTTTTCAAAAATTTTACTCGGACGTCAAATCTTTATATATGGGAGTTACCAAATGTAACTTCTCTCTCTTGCTCAAAACTCGCATCCACAGTTAAAAATATTTATGGCTGAGATTCATGAACTTTACACATGTCAAAATCTTAATGAGATGAGAAACTGCAATTTTCAATTGTGTCATTTAAAACAAATTTTTGCAGAAAAACCATTACTTTTTACTCAAGCTAGCTGCAAAATTACTCTCTCTCTCTCTCTCTCTCATAAAGCAAATCTCAGTTCATCTCTTTCAAAAACATTCAAATGGCACCCAAGAAATCAGTGAGCACTGTTGAAGACACCATCAAGGTTACGGAAGGCCTTGTGGTGGACTGGAAATTTCTGTATAATAGAATCAGATCAACATGACGGATATGATGGACTCTGTGGCCAAGGCTGGGCTTCAGACGTTCTTGACGAAGTATTCATATCTGTTTGCTCCCAAAGTAGACACTTTCTAGAAGACTGCTAAACTCTCAGAGGACAAGACGTCTATCTCTTACCTCTTTTCTTTGTCTAAAAATGAGTCTCCGAAAAAATTCGTCCTTTCTGCTGCTACCATTGCCAAAAACTTCAATCTGCCAAATGAAGGTAAGGCATTGGACTATGTTACTCAAGAACAAATCCAGGAAGCGTGGACAACTATGAGTGCATACGACAGTGTACCACACAAATCGTACTTTGAGAAGAAAGAAATAGTGCCAAAGTACAGATTAATGCCTGATTTCTGTAGCAAGATTATCGAATGCAGGGTGGGTACCTTCGATAAGGTCAACTTGATGAAGTTTCAGATGATGACGGCCATACTCTTCAACATCAAGATTAACTGGTGCGAGTATGTGTTCGGAAGGTTTAGGGACTGTTTGAGCGCAACAAACAAGCCCTACGAAATTATTTTGAGTGATCTCCTTTACAGAGCTAAGTGCATTCACTCATCAGGGCTTCCTTTTGTTAGGAATCCCGTACAGAAAAATAGAGAATTGCAGCGGAAGATTCGAGGATTCCTACCGGTAGATCACAAAAATAGATCTGATGATTTTTTCATGGGTTTCGCGAAAATTAGAATAAATAAACATACCCTTTTGATTCGTTTATGGATTGACAGAACAACAATCCTCCAAGGGCTCCTGTCTCTAAAGCTTCACGCGAAACGAGCCTTCCAAAGATCCCGAAACTCCTCCTTTTCTTTCTAGAGTGGACGGCTAGAGAGGAGAGAGGGGAGAGAGTTCTTTTCTTTTTGTGTTGTGTAATCAGATTAGTTACCTTGTCACTTAGGGTTTTTGTTCCACTGTAGGAGTCCTATTTAAACTCAACTAGCTTGTGGAACAAGTTGGAGGCTACTCCAAAAACCCTAGTAGTGGCCGCCCCCTTAGGGCTTTCTTTGGACTGGGTGGGCTTTTAATTTGCTTGTGCAATTTCTAGCTCATCTGTATATATTTAAATTTAAATCCAATTTAATTATAATATATACTATTAATTAATTCCAATTAATTAATATACTAATTAAATAATTTAATCTAATCTAATTAAATTAATTATTTAATTAATTGATTTAATCTGATTAAATCAATCAGTCCATATTATTCTTTCTAAAAGATTTACACAAAAAGATACATCCCGCTCATTTCTTATAGCGCGACTCTTTAGGTTCATCTCAATTGGCAAAGGGAGGAATTACCTAAGGATGTGAGTGTCACCTAGCCAGACCCGTGGACTCACATCGTAACCCAATTGAGTACGAAATGAATGAATCATTTTACGAACCTCTTGACCATAAATACCGTATGAGTATAAGCCCTTCACTGACGTATCCCGATCAAGTGAGAGTCATGAAAAATGTCAATGCCACTAAACTTGATACTGTGCATTAGATTATAGCATAATGAAATTACTAAACTACCCTCAATGTCCCACATGAGTTAGTTGTTTATGCTTTGGCCAAAGACTTATAACTTCATTAGCCTATAATCGCACAGGATACTTTCTCGTTTACTATCGAGACAGTGAATCCCATCTTGGCGATCACTGATCAACTGCTACTTGTTTTATTGATATCGGACTTCGAGGTCGACCCCACCTACAGGTGATATGGGCCTAACTACTCTGGTAACAGATCCAATAATACAAGCACATTGATCATGAACCCTCAGGTCTAAGGCTCACGCATACTATTACGATCAGTAATCCAATCATTGACAGTCACTGAGTAAATACCCATGTGATCGGATTACTACGAGCTGTGTTCGAATATGTCAATTCCATTGACATATCTATGATACTTTCTCCCACTATCCCTATAGTGTTCGACTGGCACTCATCGTCAGAGCATGTGTCATACAAGTCGAATCCTAATGATTAATTAAGATTCTTCGACTTGCGAACCCTTTTAAGTGATAAGGTGTAAGTCTCTTCCCATGCCACATCTTTATTCCATAAAGGGCAAAGAGTCAAACCTTTATTCACATGGACTATATGTTCAATACTTATTTAGATGCCGTAAAGATTTATATGAACAAAATATAAATGCCTTTATTAATTTCTTCTCAATAGTTTGTACAACATAATAAGATACCATAATCTAACCATTTGTCCTCATTGGCATCTAGGGCATATACCTAACAATCTCCCACTTGCACTTAATGCCAATCGCTTTGGTATCTTATACCCATTTTCTCAAGATGTTGCTCTAGCACCGCCTGCGCCAATGGCTTAGTGAGTGGGTCAGCTACGTTATCCGCTGAGGCTATTTTTTGCACGCCGATGTCGCCTCTTCCAACGATTTATCGAATTATGTGATATCTCCTCTCTATGTGTTTGGATTTGTTGTGAGACCTTGGTTCCTTTGCTTGCGCGATGGCTCCGTTGTTGTCACACCATAGTGGCAACAGAAGCTCCATGCTAGGAACAACTTGAAGTTCAGTAATGAACTTCTTTATCCAAACAGCCTCCTTGGCTGCCTCCGAGGCTGCCACATATTCAGCTTCGGTGGTCGAATCGGCAATTGTGCTTTGCTTGGAACTTTTCCAAGACACTGCTCCACCGTTTAAAGTGAATATGAACCCAGAAGTGGATTTTCGGTCATCGATGTCAGATTGGAAATCTGAATCAGTATAACCATCCACTTTCATTTCTCCATTGCCATATGTGAGGATCATATCTTTAGTTCTTCTCAAGTACTTTAAGATTGATTTCACGGCCATCCAATCTTCTTTACCTGGGTTAGCTTGAAACCTACTTACCACGCTCACAGCATATGCAAGATCTGGTCTCGTGCATAACATCACGTACATAAGACTTCCCACTACCGAGGCATCGGGGATGGTACTCATTTCTCTTCGATCTTCCTGACTTTGAGGACTCATCTTTTTGGAGAGATGAATTCCATGTCTCATGGGCAAAAGACCTCTTTTAGAATTTTCCATCCCAAATCGCTTTAGGACCTTTTCTAAGTAGAGGGCTTGGGAGAGACCTATTGTCTTATTCGATCTATCCCTGTAGATTCGAATTCCTAGGACATAGGTGTCTTCTCCTAAGTCTTTCATGGAGAATGTACTTGAAAGCCATGCCTTAACCGAAGTTAGCAAACCTGTATCATTCCCTATATGTAGAATGTCGTCCACGTATAGTACCAGGAATGATATCTTGCTCCCACTGACCTTTTTACAGATACATGGTTCATCCTCGTTTTTGATAAAGCCGTTGTTTCGCACTTCTTCATCAAAACGAAGGTTCCAACTGCGAGAAGCCTTCTTCAGTCCATAAATGGACCTATTTAACTTGCAGACCTTATGAGAATTGGTATTGGATATAAAACCTTTGGGCTACTCCATATAGATATCCTCCTCGAGGAATCCATTTAGGAAGGCGGTTTTCACATCCATTTGCCAGATTTCATAATCCAGGTATGCAGCTATTGAAAGTAGAATTCTAATGGATTTGATCATAGCTACTGGTGAAAAGGTTTCCTCATAGTCAATGCCCTTCTTCTGACTATACCCTTTCGCCACTAGCCTGGCCTTATAGGTATCCACCTTGCCATCCGGACCTATCTTTCTCTTATAGATCCATTTGCATCCAATAGGTACAATACCTTTGGGAGGATCTACTAGATTCCAGACTTAGTTCGAATACATCGAATCCATTTCCACTTTCATAGCTTCATGCCATTTCGCAGAATCCATATCCATCATTGCGTGGTCATAACTAGAGGGATCGTCTCCATGGTTTCCTTCTGCTACTGCATGCAAATTATGCTCTCCTTGTAGCAGAGAACCATATCTCGCAGGTGGTTGAGATACTCTAGTAGACCTGCGCACTGATGGTTGTGTCATTTCTGGGTCGGGTTGGGTCTTTGAACAGTGTCTTCCACAGGGGATTCATTTTGCTCTTGTAGAACAATACTTCTAACAGCTCCTCCTGCTCGAATGAATTCTTCTTTGAGAAAGATTGCCTGTAAGGCAACAATGATCCTTTGATCATCGAGAAGGTAGAAAAGGTATCCCATAGAATCCTCGGGATATCCAACGAATCGTCCTTTCATGGACCTAGCCTCCAATTTCTCTGCCTTGGTCTTTTTCACGTAAGTTGGGCAACCCCATATTCTTATGTGTTTCAGATTAGGCTTCCTTCCACGCCATATCTGATATGTTGTTCAAGGAACAGATTTGGTAAGACATCTATTCAAAACATGAGTAGCTGTAAGCAGTGCGTGACCCCACAGTGAAATGGGCAAATCTGTGTAGCTGAGCATGGATCGAACCATGTCCAACAGTGTTCGATTCCTTCGTTCTGCTACGCCATTCAATTGTGGAGTTGCTGGAGGAGTAAGCTGTAACAGTATGCCATGTTCTCTAAGGAACTGGTCAAACTCCGCACTCATATATTCGACACCGCGGTCAGATCGAAGTGTCTTTATATGATGCCCGGTTTGGTTTTCGACCAAAGTCTTGAATTCAATGAATTTCTCCAATAATTCAGACTTGTACTTCATTAAATAGAACGTAGCCATACCTAGAATGGTCATCGGTAAATGTAATGAAGTACTGAAAACCACCGCGGGCCATATTTCCAAATGGTCCGCACACATCAGTATGAACTAGACCTAAAACTTCTGTGACTCTTTCAAAATTCCCTGTGAATGGGGACTTGGTCATTTTGCCTTGGATACAAGACTCACAAGTGGGATAGGAATCTGATCCCAATGAGTCTATGACTCTATCCTTTTCTAACTCGTGTAGTCTTTGGTCCCCGACATGACCTAGTCTTAAGTGCCACAGCTGTCTCAAGTTTGTACCATACATTCTACATTTTCTTGTTACAGCGTTAACATTACAATCATTATGGACATTAATATAATATAAACCATTTATTAAAGACGCATTGCCAACACATTCATTTCTAAAATAAATGTCACAAGAATTGTTCATAAAGGAAAATAAATAACCTTTCCTGACTAAAACAGGAATTGAAACAATATTCTTAAGCCCGTTGGGCAAAACAAGGCAATTGTCTAAATATAATAAATGTCCAAATGATAAACTAAGGGAAGTGGTGCCAAAATGTGAGGCTGCTACACTATGACCGCTGCCAACATTGATCATCACTTCACCATGCTCCAGCTTCTTACTTCTTTCCAGCTCTTGATTCATAACACATATGTGAGCACTAGCCCCAGAGTCTAGAATCTAGGAAGTTGAAAACATGGTGACAAAACAATTTGTTTCCAAAACATTAAGTTCTATACCTGAAGTAATCTCTGCTTTCAGCTTGGGACAGTCACGTTTCCAGTGTCCCATCTCATGGCAGTGAAGACATTTGTTTGTCTTCTTTGGACCTCTTCCTTTGAACCCTTCATTTTTCCCTTTGCCTGTGTCACTCGATATTTTAGAAACTCCCAGTTGCTTTTTGCCTTTGCCCTTCTTCTTTCTGAAGGGCTTGGATGTCCCCGTGGTAACGGCTAAAGCAACTTCCTTCCCCTTGGGCTTCATCTGACCTTGAGCAGTTGAGAGCTTGTTCAATAGCCCAGCTAATGTGCACTCAATGTCGTTCATGTTGAAGTTCACAATAAACTGTGAAAAGGATTTGGGGAGTGACTGAAGAATGAGATCTGTCTGAAGGTGGAAGTCCATGTTGAAATCAAGAGCTTCCAATCTCTCAATCATGGAAATCATTTTTATGACGTGGGTGCCCACATCTTCACCTTCTCCCATCCTTGCGCCAAAGAGCTCTCTCGATATGTCATACCGAGCAGTCCTACTGTGCTCTCCGTACAGCTCCTTGAGGTGCAATAACACTGACTTTGCGTCATCCATGTTTTCATGGGATCGCTGCAGGTCGTTGCTCATGGAGCCGAGCATGTAACCTTTAACACGAGTATCATCCTTGATCCAAGTGTTATAGTTATCATGGGCGTCTTCATCGTCATCGTCTCTAGGGACAGGGGGACGATTTCCCTCGAGTACATAGCCTAGTGATTCTAAGCTAAGGACAATCCTTAGGTTTCTGAGCCAGTCGGCAAACTTAGGTCCAGTGAGGACATTCTTTTCAAGCAGTATGGATAGAGGGTTATTAACCATTTTGAGAGAGATAAAATTGTTGCAGAAAATTAACCAAGATTCAATTAGATAATTATGTTGTACCCAAGTAAAAATTAGGACTTTAATTTTTGACTTGGCTCCCACTACATTTTTCGAACCATTGCACTCCCACTGCAATGAACGGAAATCTCGTTGGAAAGATTTCATAGTGAGTGATTGAGTTCTTCAAAAATTTCAATGAGTTGCAATCTGTAACGATGTATGGCTCATTGGAACTTTTGAAGTGACATGCCATGTCAACCAGTCCTACTGATGATTCAATCTACCTTTGGCTCATGGATCACACAACCTCAGCCTATAACGAAATATTGGTGGTGATCCATCTAAGTACTTTCCCATCAACTCCTATCGATCTAATAGTTGAATCTTATCTTGTAACCTGTAACGGTGATATGGGATAAGATTTGCTTCGACCGATGGCATCAAATGCACTTGAAGAGATATGGATTATGAATTAATACATAACCCCCATTAGTCGGGACGATGCCATGCATAACTCATAATCCCATTTTTTCCAAGTTTGATAGAGAGCCAGGATATCCAATATCCCTTACTTACTTAGTATTTAAAGTGGGAGAATTTTTGAAAAATTAAGGTCTCACTTTGAACATTAATTTATTACGCGCAATATGGATTATAATCATGCATGCATAGAAAAACCTAGTTATTCTAACAACATGCATTTCCATGGACATTCTAGATTGATCTAAGCCAATAGATCAATCAGGGGGATAGGGGGTCTATTATCAATCTAATTTCTAATAGATCTTCGGGCTTCAAGCTAGAAAAGGTCCTACCTCTATTTTACACAACTCAGAAAGCGCCCTATACATTATACTACCATAATTAAAAGTACAAACTGGGGGGCAATTGCCCAATACAACCCAGACAATACCAAAGCGGTAAAACCCTAAGTCCATGGAAGCATCCACCACAACATACATCAAAGCATGTGAGTAAACTATTTAAGTTTATGTTGGTTTTGAGTTTAAAATCGAAAAGAAATTCAAAAACAGATTAAATCTAATTTAATTAGAAGAGATGAATTTTGATTTCAATTTTAAAAGGAAATAAATCCAATTTATTATTTAGGAAATAGGTCAAACTTATTCCTTATTTATTTTGGAAGAATATAATCAACCTAAAATAAATCTTATTATTTAATCGTCCCAAATCATAAATAAAATCCAATTTAATTTATGGTTTTATTAAATCCAATTTAATATTAAAGTCAAATCCAATTTAACTTAATTAAATCCAATTTAATTTTAAGAAAAACATTTTTAGGGAAAAAGGATTTTGACAAATCACGGGTCGAATTTGTCTATTAGGGTCAAACCCTAATATTTATTAATTTTTATATATATTTAAATATAAGATATATATAAAAATATATATATATATATATATATTAATACACTGGGTCGGGCCCAGCGCCCGTATGCGCACGGAAGTGCGTTGGGCTTAGTCATGCGCTGGGCTCAGCCCAGCGTACGCGTGCTGGGCCGAACCCAACATGACTAGGGCGGCTGGTGCTGCCCTAATTCCGCCGCTGTGGTGGCGGCGCAATCAGTGCCGCTACCCTACCTTTTCCTCCCTTTTTTTTTGTTTTTCTAATTACATGAATGGGGTGGGGCCACCTCGATTTGCCGTTGCCAACGATGAAAAACATGTAATCATGCGACGATTCCAAGGCCATAAATATTTTCAAAATATTTCAGATTTAACATTGAATATTAAATACATAAAATCAAATTTTATAAAAATCCAATTTTAACCAACATAATCTTAAACGCAAAAATCATCAGATCCGTTTAATTCGGCTCTGATACCACTGTTAGGAATCCCGTACAGAAAAATAGAGAATTGCAGCGGAAGATTCGAGGACTCCTACCGGTAGATCACAAAAATAGATCTGATGGTTTTTTCATGGGTTTTGCGAAAATTAGAATAAATAAACATACCCTTTTGATTCATTTATTGATTCTGCAGAACAACAATCCTCCAATTTGTGCCAAGTGTTGGGGAAACATACCCTTTTGATTCATTGCGGACACGTATTTTATGAAAACTGTTCGGGAACCGTAATTTTGAACAACTATTCAAATACCCGCCAAAAATTTGTTGGAGCGTCCGGACCTATTCAGAAGAGAATGACGCTTGAAATAATTCAGTGTTATGTTGACGCTTGAGAATCTTGAGGTTCTCTTTCAAGAGACATTTTGTGCCAAGTGGTCATCGTAATATATATAATTATTCTTTTCAGGATATATATAAGGACACTGTTTCCCAGTACTTGTCATTATGTCTTGGTGGTAGTGTTTACCTTTGGTTTAAAATATTCAGCGCTGGTTGTATTCGCCTAAAATACATGGTAATTGTATTTACACGTGTACATGTGCTGAACCATCTTTGAAAAACGTAATGAGTACCCTTGGGTTTTTTTTTTTTGAGCAAAAGGTGAGGGATATCAAGTCAGCATTAATTGCATTGATTGACTAATCCACTTTCTTGTTTAGCGTAGGGTAATGTACGCTTGCTTTTAAAGGATCTTTTTACTGAGCGCTTGGATGGGAATAAAGCTACGCGTTCAGTTTATCTTGAGAGGACGCAGACACTAAGAGAAAGACGTTTGATAAGCGTCCGAAAGAGTTTAGTGTATAACGCTAAGTGCTTATGACCAATGTAATAAATAAATAAAAAACGGTTTTGGTCACGGGTTTTATGCGTAGAAAGAATTTTATTCCCCCTAAATTTATGCTTAATGAAAATATGATGCATAATGATTACGCGTTTAAATCATTCATACCTCGTTCTGGAATGAAGAACAGGATTTTTCATATCTTAGAAATTTCTTGAATTTCTTGACCAATAAATCCATTTCCTTTTCTTCACTCGATTCTGTCACTTCCGCCTCATTGAATGATTTTCCCTTGTTTTTAATGTTGGCGATTAAAGCTCCGGATTCAGTCATTGAAGTCGACTTGTCGCTGATTGCTCCCAATTCGAATTCAAAAGTTCTTAGCTCCGAAAACACATGCTCTGGAGTTAGAATCTCCAACATCTGTGATTCTCTCATACCAGTTGTCTTCATCAAAAATCTACTGGGAAGACTTCTGAATATCTTGTTGACCATTTCCTTGTTGGTCAATTCCATGCCTAGTGACGCTAACTCTGTAATGAGCGAAGTGAATCTCGCGTCTAATTGTTCTAGTGTCTCATTGGGCTGCATCTTAAAACCATTAAATCTTTCCTTGGCAATAGAAAGCTTGTTTTCCTTAATTTGTGCTGAGCCACCACATATTATAGCCAACTTATCCCATATTTCCTTAGTCGTTTTACAAGACTTAACTTTGTTGAATAAGTTGTCATTGTCACCAATGGCTGTATATAGAGCGTTCCTCCCAACATTGTCCAAATTAGCTCTTCGGCGCTCATCTGGGGACCATTCATGTTTAGGTTTCTCTACATAATCGCCAGGTGTTGCTTCTGTAGCTCCAGGCGCTCTAGTGATGACTTTGAGAATTTGAATCGGACCATCTGAAATAATATCACACATTTCATCATCACATGAACACAAATAAGTAAACGCTTTGACCTTCCATGAGTCATAATTTGACTCGGTCAACTTAGGAACTCTAGCAAATGCCATGAAAAGTTAGAAGAAAAATTTAAAGCGACTATATTTATAAAAAATAAGGATCTGAACAAGCAGTTACGCTTGGAAACGCTTAGGTTTCAACTTCAACCGCTCTGATACCACTTGTTGGTCCCAAGTGGTATACGAAAGGGTCTAGAAGGGGGGGGGGGGGGTTGAATAGACCCTGAAGTCTTTTTCGACTTCTAAAATTTTTTGTATTACTGTGAAGTATTTGAACGCTCGGAAAGCTTTAGGCGCTGGGTGTGGCGCTTGAGAGATGATGACTTAAGCACTAATTCCAGGCGCTTGGGAAAAGTTAACTTAGACTCGGTGATTTCAACACTTACCAAAGTAGGGCAGAGTTTAGTCACTAAATCAGGGTTAGCACAGCGGAAATGTTTTTATAGCTTAGCGTTCGTTTTAACTAATTAGTCGCTTATTAGTTTTAAATGCCTTTTCAAGATATAATATGATAGTATAATATAAGACAATAAAATAGTAAATGACACAAAATATTTGTAAGGTTCACTGGGTGATGTAATCCCAGCTACGTCCTTCTTCTCCTTTTATCAGGGAGGTTTTCCACTATGATGATTATCGAAGAGTCACACAGAGACTTCTACAAAATAGAGAGAGATTGGATATAGATCTCGAAACTCCTTGGTCACACAGATTTCAGCTCCAATAAAGATCCTCTATCCCCTTGCTTCTTTCACCCAGAAATAATGCAAGTTACAACCGATCTCGGAACTCCTTGGTCACACAGATTTCAGCTCCAATAGAGATCCTATTGAATAGTAAGCGCTGGACGCTTGAGCGCTTGAATAGTAAGCGCTGGACGCTTGAGCGCTTGAATAGTAAGCGCTGGACGCTTGAGTCTCTGGACGCTTGAGCGCTTGAATAGTAACGCGTGAATAGTAAGCGCTGGACGCTTGGAACAAATTTTTATCTTCTTTTGATTCCAGATGCTGATCTTCAACTTCATCACTTAATAGACTCACACAGAATTCTATTAATGATTTGGTATCACATAATCTAAAATCTATAAAGACAAAAATTACAAGCCTAACCAAATAAGTAAACTTTCAAACGCTTATACAATATTTCTATGAAAACATAAACTTACATTTTTTTGGGGTCTAACATGAAATCCTATCTTGTCATCATCAAAACATCTAACATGAAATTCCTAACAAAATTCCCATGTGATCGGATTACTACGAGCCGTGTTCGAATATGTCAATTCCATTGACATATCTATGATACTTGCTCCCACTATCCCTATAGTGTTCGACTGGCACTCATCGTCAGAGCATATGTCATACAAGTCGAATCTTAATGCCCAATTAAGATTCTTCGACTTGCGAACCCTTTTAAGTGATAAGGTGTAAGTCTCTTCCCCTGCCACATCTTTGTTCCATAAAGGTCAAAGAGTCAAACCTTTATTCACATGGACTATATGTTCAATACTTATTTAGATGCCGTAAAGATTTATATGAACAAAATATAAATGCCTTTATTAATTTCTTCTCAATAGTTTGTACAACATAATAAGATACCCTAATCTAACTATTTGTCCTCATTGGCATCTAGGCCATATACCTAACACCTTTGGCCAAGGTCAAGCTGTCGGGGATGAGAATTCTGACTAATCTTTTTCACCCTTCCAAAATTGGTGGTGCTGCGAGACCACTATCTGAGCGCCAAGTGGTACGCGAAGCATCCGATGAGGAAGATGAGCGTCCTGCTCCGGTTGAAGCCGTGAAGCATCCGGCTAAGCAAAAGAAGAGGGCTCCTTGTAAGCCCAAGGCTTCTGCTGTTGAGTCTCCTCCCAAGGCCGCTGGTGGAGAAATTTTTGAGGATGAGGAGGACACGATTCCTTTAATCGATTTTGAGGAAGTTGGAAAGCATTATAAAGTGCAGTTGAACACATTAACCTCTTACCACCCTCAATTTTATGGGCAAACTGAGGTGGTCAATAGATGTATTGAGACCTATCCTAGATCTATGTGTGCCAATCGCCCAAAGGAGTGGAGTCATTAGTTAACTCTTGCCTAATGTTGGTACAATACTACGTTTCATACAGCTACAAGGATGACATCTTTTGAGGTGGTTTATGGGCGAAAGCCACCATTACATCACCCTTATGTCCCTTGTGATTCCAGTGTAGCAGAAGTGGAATGAAGTTTACAAAATAAGGAAGCCACTCTGAGGTTAGTTAAGGATAATCTGATGAGATCTCAATCCCGGATGAAAAAACATGTTGACAGGTCGAGGAGTGAGAGAGAATTCAGTATTGGTGACTGGGTCTTTGTTAAACTACAACCATACAAACAACTTTCACTTAAAAAAAACACTTATTATAAAAGCAACCAAATTTTTTGGTCCATTTCAGGTTTTGCAGCGCATTGGACCAGTGGCGTACACCTTGGATCATCTAGAAGATTCACAATGTATCCTACATTTCATGTCTCTCAACTGAAAAAAAGGATTGGCACAACCTCTTGTCAACCTCATCAGCCAGTATTACTCATTGAACATGGGAATTTGGTCTTAACTCCAGAATGCATTGTAGACAGAAGAATAGTTCCACGCAACAACAAGGAGATTACTCAAATACTTGTCAAGTGATTTAACACTCCAGAAGAAGATAGTAGTTGGAAGGATCTATTTAAAATTCAATATCAATTTCTAGGTTTTTGTCCTTGATGAGAAGGAATTGGGAAGTCCAAAATAGAATCGTAATACTAAAAAGGAAGAAGAGCAACATTTTTATAAGTGAAGCAACAAATTTTCAAGATGGCGTTGTTTGGCTTAGTTAAAGTTGAAAGAATAAAGTGTTAGCATTTTATAGTTTTCTTTTAATGTTTCCAGTTAGTATTATCTTTGCGCTAATTAGGTTCGATTAAAATTCCAATTACAAATTAGTTATGAGGTTAGTTAAGCATTCCAACTCACACTTTCAGCTGTGAATATGTTAACGTATTTTGTCCTTTTTTGCATTGTATAAACCCCAATTGCAGGTACTGAAATCTTTATTGGTTTTTGGTTGCAATTCCTTCTCTCTCTCTCTCTCTCTCTCTCTCTCTCTCTCCCCCCCCCCCTCCCTCCCCCTCCCTTCTCAAAATCATTTCATAGTTGGGAACTTAGCAAAAATAGACCCCAATTGCATATGTCAAGGCAAAAATAACCCCCATTGCAAAAGCTTGGCAAAATTAGACCCCTATGGGACCCATGTGCTTTGAAAGGTCCAAATTACCCTTACTAAAGTTAAAAGATGGATAATTGCAAGCTTTCTCCTTGCTCTATCAAGAAAATGCTCAAGACCCCCTATATTATTCAAAATCTTTCGAGTCGTCCCTATACTTTTAAATTATTTATCTTTAGTCCTTGAACTTTAGAAATGGTTTATTTTGGCCCCAAAAAACAACAAAAACATCAAAAAATCTTGAGAGAAATATTATATATTTTTAAAGAAAATGGAATCCCAACCCACTTTTATAAATCTGCATAAAACTTTATTTGCACTCATAAGTTATTTACATGCCAGTACCCGAAAATATTTTGAACTCTTTTATTGATTGTCTTAATACTCTAGAAAACTTAGATTATAATAATCAGGAATTAATATTAGAATTACGAAACCAATTAATAAATAGGAGAGATAATTGGGTTAATACTTATTTTAACACACCACCTATAGCACGAGATCACCAAAACTATATTAAATTCTTTTTAGTTTTAAATATATTAATTGCAGCATTTTATTAAAATAGATCCTTCTAATTTTAAAAGATTAGAATATTTAGATCTAGAATATAGTTTAGCCGATAGAACCATTATCTCTTTAGATAAACATAAATTTATATGTAGATTTGACTCAAGTTTTAAGCACAATTTACATTCAGAAAATAAACACTTAAATAGTTTAATAAATTTACTTATATCTCTAGCTTAAAACTTAGAATCAGAAAATACAAAATTTTATAAAACTCTAGAATCATTAAAAGAAGCGGTTTTAATAAATAGAGAAATAATAAAAAGAGGTGAAAGTAACAATTTAGATTATATTAAGCAACAGTCTGAGGAAACTTTAAAAATAGTTAAAAAATATAATAAGCTTTTCCCTACTAAAGACGAAATAACAGAATTAAAATATTGTTTGGAAAGTAATAAGCTAAAACAAAGAGAAATCGAAACTAAGAAAACTTTAAGCCAAGTAATAGAAAAAATAAATAAAGTTGAAGCTCAAAATTTAGAAACAAGTAAAACTCTAAAAATATAGAACAAATAGTTAGTGGATGAATAGTCTAGACAATAGATTAGAATATAAAAGAGCCATAGAAATAACAAATATATACCTATATACGGAGGAAGGATTTACTACCTACCAAAAAACTAGTAATTCAGATAAATTATATCCTAAACTTTGGAATATTCAATTCGCTTTAATTTCACAAATATTTGAAAGTCTAGACAAATTAAAAAATAAACTAAAAAAATTAAGCACTAAAATAGACACAGTATCTCAAGTAATTAAAGGAGATTTACAAGACAGTATAGAAGAACGATTAGCAAATCAAGCATTAGACGAATCTGAAAAACCTAAAAAAGAACCTAAAAATATATATATTGGTAAAAAATGTTGAGATCATTTAGTGGTACTAGTAGAACTATAAGTGAATCAAGTAATAAAGAAATAGAAAAGGGAAAAATAAGTAACACTTTTACTAAAAGAATGTTTAGAGGATCGGGAAGTCAAAGCTCAGCTAGAGAAGTAGAGTTGGAAGAAATAATAGACGTAGAAGATAATCTTAATTTGTATAATAACAAAGGAATAGATAAATTAAAACCTAAAACATTATACAAAGTAGGAAAAATAAATTTTAACACATATTTAATCAAGAAATTTAGAGAAAAAGATGTAAAAGTTACTACCAATGTTGAAAATATAAGCTTAATAAGTCCGGAATGTATAAAGCAATTAAAACAGTTAAAACAAAAATATATACATTTAGGATTAATTATTGTGGGAATAAAATGATTAACTAGAAAAGGAACTGGTTGAAAGGTTTTAGTTTTATTATTAGATAAAAGTTGGTCTGATGCTAGGAGAGTAGTATTTGCTAGTATGGAAATAGATATGGCTAATAATGTAGGATTATTTTATGTAGCTCCAAATATGATGAAAATTGTTAAAGATATTAATAAAATTACTATAGGATTACAAACTAGACGATATGAAACATATGATGGTAATAATTTAGTTGTTTCTATAGCATTTTTAGGAAGAACAACTAATAATAGTTTTCCTCAATGTAAAATTAATATAGACGGAATAGTACATGGTTTTGCCTCAGTAGGAGTAAAAATGATTAAACCTTTAAATATAGATAATAAGGATTTAAATGGAGAAGAATGAGAATTAACCAAACACCTAGAAGAAAATGACACGGTTAAGATTCCAGGAGAAAGTGTAATGTATACAAATAGTAAAGGTCAAACTTCTATTAGGTTTCTTAATTACCAAAAGCAAGATCCCAAAGAAAATTTAGAAGATTTAGAAGAAGAAACTGATAACGAAACAGAAGCAAACTATATGAATATTATAGAAGAAGAAGAAGTTAGAATAACTAGTAGATTTGCAAATGGGAAATATTATCTGACATAGATAGCGAAGAAGAAGAAGAAGAGGAAGAAAATATAGAAGAAGTAGACGAAGAAATTAGGCAATTAGAGAGTCAGCTCGAAAATGATGATAGACCAAAAAATATGGAAGAAATATTAAGAAAGAATTTTGAGATAAATAATTTAAGAGAATTAGTAGATGAAATGTATTTTGATGCAATGAATTTAGATATAAATTTAGAATCAGTTGAAGAAGAATTTAAATAATATTATAATATTGATTTAGTAGATGATATATGCTCAGGAAAAATTGAATTTGAAATTTTTTTTAAAAATAAGGAAAAGAATAATAACGAAATAACTTTTATGACAAATAGTCAAGCGAGCACTAGTAGTAACATAAGAAAAAGAACTAGAGTAGAACCAGATTATAGTGAAGTTCCAACTAGAAATCTAGAAATGAGTGGAAGACCAGAATGGAAAAGCCCAACATATGAATATGGATCAGCAATGTGGCCAGAAGAAATAAATATATGGGAACAATGTATAGTAAGACATTGGGAAATGAATAAAAAGACAGATATGGATATGTTTAACTTTTTAGAAACATACTTAGGGCCTACAACATTATCTATTTGGCAAAGTAAGAAGAAAAAAGATCCTAATAGAATTAATGAAATAAAGGCTTTAGGAAATAATTCTAATAATTTTACTAGTTTTATTAGAACGTTAATAATAGAAATAGATCCAAGAAGAGAAAACACATTCATACAAGATACGGCACTTAGAAACCTAGAACAACCCACTATAACCGATATGAAATATATTATACCTTTTAGTCAGGATTTTACAAGATTAATAGGAGAAGCTAATAAAGCATTTGATGAAGAGTTATGTAATAGATATTTTACGAAATTACCACAAGATTTAGGAAAAAGAATACAAGAAGAATGAATAAAAATCAATGGTAATCTTACAGGATTAGGTATAGGACCTAGAGTACAATATACTTTCTTTAAACTTCAGGAATGACGTAAAGAAGAATTTATTAGAGAACAAATTAAAAAACAATCTTATGAGTTTTGTAGAAAAGCTATATACACACCACAACAATATGGACAGAAGAATTACTTTAAGCCAAAACGCAAAATATTAAGGAAATCAAATAAATCAAAATCTAATTTTAGACAATATAGGCAAGGAAGAAAGCCCCCTAATTATGTTAAAAAGCCATCAACAAGGAAATGCACGTGTTATATTTGTGGAGATTCTAAAGATTTAGCTAATAGATGTCCGAAAAGACAATTTAATATGGAAAGGGCAGCTATAGCAGAACAATTAGATGAAGATATAGTAAGTATAGATGGTAATGAAAGTGAAAATGAAAGCATATTTAGTATAGTAAGTGAAAAAGGACCAGAAATTCCAAATATAATAAAATATACCTATATGAATAATTCATGTGAACATAAATATATAAATGGAAAAGGAACTATGAGTATAGCCTGTAGTATTTGTAGATTATATCCTGATATGCATTTAAAATATCAATGCAATATATGTTTTGACGAATTTTTTTTTATTTGTGCAAAAGACGCATACAATATAAAAACAGATGTATCTCCTAAATCTCGTAAAAAACTGGAGACGATAGAAATTCTAAGTCAAAAAATAGAAAATCTAGACTTAATAAGACAAATATTAGAATTAAAATTAAAAAATAATGAAAACATAAGCGGTAATCAAACTAAAGGAAAAGATGTAGTTATAGAAGAACTTGATAAACTCAACCAACTGTTAGAAGAAACACATTTACAAAATACAGCATATGAACCTCAAATACAAATACCTTATACTAGTAGTTTAATGCTTTTAGACTGTCGTATATGGTGTAATCAAGAAAAATATATTGAAACCAAAGCGATTCTAGATACAGGAAGTACAAAAAGCATGCTTAGTTCTAGTCTTGTACCAAAAGAATTAGAAACACAATTAAATTATACTGTTACTAGTAGAATTGCAGAAAATAGATTAATGAAAATAACAAAGAAATTAATTAACATAGGAATACAATTTAAAGATTTTTCAGGAAATTATAGTAGCAAATATACCTTAGGATAAGTACTTATAGTATCAGATAACATAAAAAGCCAAGAATTCTTTTTAGGGTTAAACTTTATTTGTGCATTAAATGGAAGTATATTAGTAGGAAAAATTATATTACTATCAGCAAACATAATTATACTTTTCCAACTAATAGATATATTAAACAATCAGAGTTGACTACGAAGCGTGGTGGACATGGTAATAATGATTTAGATTTTTTCAAATAATTAGAACAAAATAATATAGAATCTGAAACCATAAACATCTTATTAGATGAAGAAATTAGAGATATAGGAAAAAGATTAGAAGTTTTAAACCTAAAAAATGAAAGAATTCTGCATAAATTAGAAATGTTAGAATTTATAGGAGATGATTTGGCCAAAAACAAAGTAAAATGTACTTTTAAACTAAAAATCTTAAACCCCAATATAGTAATAAGAACAACAGCTATAGAATATACTCCTGAAAATATAAAAGAATTCAAAACACAAATAAAAGAAATGTTAGAAATTGGTATTATAAGAAGAACCGATAGTCCTCATAGATCGGCAGCATTTATAGTAAGAAATAATGTAAAAATAAAAAGAGGAAAACCTAGAATAGCATATAATTATAAGAGACTTAATGATAATATAGAAGATGATGCGTATAGAATACCTAATAAAGATGAGTTAATTAATCTCATACAAAATAAAAAGATTTTCTCAAAATTTGATCTAAAAAGTGGGTATAATCAAATTAAAATGGTAGAAGAAGACAAAAAATGGACAACATTCAGCTGTAGTGAAGGACATTTCGAGTGAAATGTTCTTTCTTTTGGCCTAAAAAATGCTTCATCAATATTTCAAAGATTTATGGATAGTATATTTAAATATTTAGATTTGTGTTTAGTATATATAGATGACATTTTAGTAGTTTCTGAAAATATTAAACAACATCAAGATTATTTAATACAAGTGTTTAATTTAATAGAAAAAAATGGAATAGTAGTATCTAAAAAGAAAATGGTACTTTTTAAAAGAAAAATAAGCTTTTTAGGTTTGGAGATATGAAATGGACAGATTAAATTACAACCTCATATAGCTCAAATTTTTTTAGATTTTCCAGATAAACTTGAAAACTTAAAACAAATACAAACATTTCTAGGAATTTTAAATTATTCTAGAAAATTTATTTCTAAACTTAGTAAATTAGTTGGGCCGTTATATAAGAAAACCGGGAAATCAGGCCAAAGATACTTTAATCAGGAAGATATTAACTTAGTTAGAAAAATTAAAAAAATAGTTAAAGATTAAAAACCTTTAGAATTACTTTTAAATACTGATTATGTCATAATAGAAGTAGATAGCTCTGGAGCAATATTAAAGTGTAAAC
The DNA here is from genome assembly GCA_019426215.1 of Buddleja alternifolia. Taxonomy (NCBI): domain Eukaryota; kingdom Viridiplantae; phylum Streptophyta; class Magnoliopsida; order Lamiales; family Scrophulariaceae; genus Buddleja; species Buddleja alternifolia. The sequence continues at coordinate 16,897,974 of CM033403.1, forward strand.
CTCATAAATTTTCTCCAAAAAGTGAAGAAAAAATATCAGCTTATTCCAGTGGTAACTTTAATAAAACAGGAAGTAATTGGACCAGTCTAGATTATGAAATAGCAGGAATAGTTAAAGCAATAGATCATTTTAGACTATATTTAAATAAACCTCTTACCATTAGAACAGATTGTGAAGCTGTGGTGAGATTCATAAAAAATGAAAATTCTAGAAAATAAAATAATAAAAGATGGTTAAATTTTAGAAATGCTATAGAAGGTAACGGATATAAAGTAGAATTTGAACATATTAAAGGATCAAACAATAGCATAGCAGATAATTAACTTTAATTTTGGGTAACAGATCATGGCTTCTAACGACCAAGACAACCAACAAACACAACCTTCCTCTGCAGCTCTAATACCATTAAACCAAATAGCCCGAAGACCAGCTTTCAGGCCTAACTTTCAGCAAATATTCAGAATAGACCAGCTTTTGCAATTGAAACACAATTCTTTAATCCAGCTTCTCATAATGTTTTTAAAACCTTTGGCAAAATAGCACTTCCAATTAGACATGTTTTCAGACCTCCAAAAGATACTCCCTATATTACAGAAGATCAAAGCATTCTACTAAATGCATTATGGGAAGTCAATTCACCATCCAGTAAATTATCAGCTTTAAACGCACTCTGCTACTATTTTGAGAAAGTAAACAAAAATTTTCCAGCAGAAGAAGCCGTGGTATATCTAGTGATTAAAGGACAGCCCGTTGGAATTTTTAATGACTATCAAATGGTGTTACAGAGCATTCAAAAGGTAGCGAAAGGACACTTGGAGCTATTTAAACTGTTTCATGAAGCAATAGCAGCAACAAAGAGACTTTTAGGCCCAAACTTTTACATTCAGCCCAATGCCGAAAACTAAAAGCCCAAATTACTTTCAAAGGGGAAGCAGCCTATAAGCCCAAACGTAGAATCACTTGAAGAAGATCTTGAAACCATAACAAATCATTTTACCAACCTTAAATTTTTTTATCAAGACCTATTAGTCCAGTATCAAAATTTATCAGCCCATTTAACAAACCCGAGACAAATAGATGTCCCCAAAACAATAAAAAATAAATGCAATCAATTCTTATCAGTTGGAACCTTTCATTATCCCTGTCACACAGTTTTAGCCTTACCAGAAGTAATACAACCCATGATTTGGCAGATAGCAGAAAATAGTTTTTATGCAAGGATGCTAAAAGTAGCTCAGCTCCTTATTACTCAGCAAATAGAAAGAATAAAGCCCTTAACACATTTATTGCAATGGAAAGGAGAACCTATTCACCAAGAGGGAACATTAAATTTTATACCGTCAAATATTTTTCATGGCCTAATGTCCACATAGATGCTTCACTCTTCAGAGAAGGATGGATAGATGATACTTTTATCAGCATTCAACGATTATTAGACTATGGTTTTGTATCAAAAATATTTATATCTAATCCAGATCAAGTAAAACATTTAGGCAGGTAAATTTCAGCGACAGTTGATTTTTCATTCAGCCAAAGAGCTTTCAATCTTCGTTTGGACGTATCATTATTACCTCCAATTTGGAACACTACAGGAGTGGAATTGGGTCATTCCTTTATAATGGTAAATGAAAATTATGAAAGTTGGGAACTAGCCAAGTCAAAAATGTTCAGACGATGCCATGTGGTATCAAACCCCTTAGCAGACGCAGAAGAACTCAAGTTAGCTCTGGAAATAAGAAGAAAGACACAACGACCATATATGAGACCAAATATCGACTTATCACCAGATTATCAGTTAATTTTTCAAGCACCGCATCAGAGTATTTTTATTCCAACAAGCGCCAGATGCAGATTCAATGTTACAACATTAGGAAAGAAAGCAACACCTAGCTTGGATTATCAGCCCAAGTATAATCCAGATCTAGAAGGATCCAATTGAGACACATACTAGAAGACAAAGTTTCAGCAAAATAATGCATCTCCCAGACCAAAGCCATAAATGTACCAGTAGCAAGGACAATAATTTGCAGCAATCATCCAACTATCAAACCAGGCATTAAAATTCGAAGCAGCAGCCTTTAATATTTTCAGTAACTTTTGTACCATATTTACTAATCATTGTTGCCACTTGCCACCTATGTACTTTTTTACTATTTGAGTACTGTTTGTAGTACAATAATTGCAGGCCTTGTATAGCCTTACCTACAACCGGTTTTGGAATCCAAGTTTGGATTTTATTTTGATGTATATTTCTTTCATGTCCGAGGCCTATAAAAGGACCTCTTCTTCATTGTAAAAACTTGCCCCTTGAACACTCTCCAACCCACACTTTTTGGTTGCTAGAGTTTCTTACTTTTCTTGTAATAAAATATCTTCTTTGTGTGCAATAATATCTTGTAAGTTTTAATATTCTTTATAATGCATAGTGAGTAAACTACCCGCAGGGACGGGTATTTAAAAATGTTATAGTTCTCTCATGTTTAAAAAATACAAAAACATTAAAAATCTGAAAACACAAAAAGATTAAAAATGCTAAAAATGATGGTGAAAAGTAGTAACATTCTACTCTTTCATCGTCCCAAAAATATGTTTCCGCTGTACAAATTATTATTTTCAATAATCTCTGATACTGCTTTGGGAAGATTTTGTTTACCTCCTTGGTGTTACCAGTTGGGAGACAAAATGTGCGGGATAATTTCCCCTAGTGTGCAAGTAATGTGGTATTAGAGCTTGAGTATTCTGAGTATACTCTGTGGTCGCAGTTTAATCTGATCTTCCACATCAGAAATGTTTTCTCGAGCTATTTATTAAAGCAAGGTTATTGAGTTTAAAATTTTAAAATAAATTAAGTTTATATTTTAAATTTCAAAAGAGTAAGACAGGTACTTCATTTCTTTCCAACATCAGTTTTCGTTGATGAAGCAATCGGATTCTCGAAACAACCCTCTTACTTGAGAATGATAAAATGTGAGTTTTAATTCATAATCTAAAAAGTGAATAGTAACCCTATTTAATTTCTGTAATTATTATGTTAATTACTTTTAGTTTATGTAGTTATCTTTATTAATGACGTTTTTCATATATTCTGGACTAAATAAATCAAATTTAAAAATTAAAGGACTAAATGTATTATTCTTAAGAATAAGGGACTTGGTTTGTAAATCTTTAAAATATACAACAGTAATAGGGGCCGACAAGTATTACTATTCAGGAATAATTTGGACTTTACCCATTGAATTAGCCGCAAAAAATTAAAAAAAAAAAAAAAAGCAAACATAAGAGGTCTAAAATCGCAGCACCCGTGCAAATGAGGTCTAGTTTTGTAATCGTCCCCATGTGAGTTTATCTGGGAAAAGTGTGTCCAGGAATGTTCAGGGTTCAATCCTCTGGTGTTCTTCATTTTACTTAGTTGAATATTTGATACATAACACTGAACCACTACGAATCTCCGCCTCTCACTACTCTTGCCCACTGCAAATCTATTGCGCCTCACTCCACCACTGCCAAGACCTATTGCTTCCCACCTCTGCAAATCTGCTCCAACCCCTCTGCCATCCTCAAATCTGCTACCGTAGTCTCAGCCCACGCCCCTACGCCTTTTCAAATCAGCTCTATCCCCTCGTCCGACACCCTTCAGCCCCTCTCCGCCTCCGCCCACGACCACCACCTGTGAATATCTGTTGTGCCTTCCCCTCTAGAAATCTGCTCACTTGGTGGCATGGATGTGCATGTTTGGGAGTTGAATTTGGATGGAAGAGATTGTGGTGTATTTGGGAGCTGCTTTGGGTGGGAGCGAAAATGTAAATTAGGGTTAGGTTATTGGGGAAGAAAGTTGGGGAAGAAGAAGGCCGGGGATGATGGTGAAAGAAAAGGAAAAAGAAATAAACATGAAATAAGAAATAATAATATAAAAAAAATTATTGACAGTAAAATATAATGTAAATTTGAAAGTTAAGGGTATTTTTATCATCACATATAAGTTTGTAGGCAAAAGTAGGGGCGTAAACCAGTCGACTTGGTGATTTTGCTAGGCTCGAGCTCGAACTTGTCGTGCTTGGTTTAGAGAGCTCTAGCTCGTTGGTTAAAAATCCAGCTCGGCTTACGAGCCTGGGCTCAAATTGCAGCCAATTTGCTAGTCAGCAATTGCAGAGCAGGAAGCTTGAGCAGATTTATGCACAGAGGTGAAGAACAAATAAATAGACTGAAGAACATAAATCCAAAAATACTTGGGTGAAAATAAGTGCGCAGAGGCGATTTAGGCGGCAGACTTGTAGTGGCTTTTTGGCGGTGAAAGGCAATTTAGGCGGCGGAGATGTGGTGGTTTGTGGTGTCGTGGCCTAGGGTTTTCAAAATTGCCAGATTTTGTTTTTGTTCTGCCTTTTTGCGCTGTGTGTGTGTCGAAGAAGAGTGAGAGAGGAATAAGTTAATTTCTTAGTATTTCGAGTTATAAACTATAATTAGTGTATTATAAATTATTAATATAATATAAAATTAATAATTATAATTATAATTATAATATAAAAAAATTAATAAAAATAAATATAGAAAAAAAAAGAGAAGCTCGTGAAAGAAAGAGCATATTGGGCTCGAGCTCGAATCGGCTCGAGTTACAGACCTGGGCAAAAGAGCTCGAAGGTTGGTTGTGAATAGAAATTTAATTATCACAGGGGGGTTTATTGATAATTTTCATATCAAAGGGAAACTTTTGAAGAATTATGAATATTGCAGGGGTTAAAATGGATTTTTCCTGAAATAAAAATTTAAAAGCTCTAAAATATAGTCTGGATCTAAACCCATCAAAGTAACTGAAAAGAACAACTCAAAATGAGTGCTAAAATATTAGAAATTAATTGTAACTAAAAATTATTGAAACAATAGTATAATTTAAAATTATGATTTCAATTAATTAACTATCAAATCCTTCATTCAACCGAAGTTAACATGAAGAGTCTAAAGGATAAGGAAAAAAAGAAACAAGTCCATTTGTTTTCTTTGCATGGTTGGTGGGAAGTTTACTTTGTGTACCTAGTTTTCTTCGTTGAGGTTTATCTGCTTTCACCTACTTAACCAACTACAATGTACTTATCTTAATTATTTAATTTTATACTTTGGAAAAAAATGAACTTCAGCGACTGGGTGCAGAGTATGAATGTAGGAGATTGTGGGTTGGTAGAAATATGATGTACACTGAAATCCAAACCAATAAAAGATAAATGAATATTGTAATAGGTTGAATATGAAAATGACATAAACAGTTGCAACGTTTTGAAAATACAAAAAAGACCAAGGGTAGATTCATGTGTAAATTTGAGGAGAGGGAAAATTGTAAAACAGCCCCTGTTTTATAGAAATTTTGCAGAACCCCATGTCTGAACTTACGTTTGTTGGTAGTTTTTATTTTTCCTTCATCCTTTACCTATTCTATTTTAGTTTTATAACACATTTTCCTAAACCAAGAATATATATACCTTTAACTTTGAGTCTGAAATCTTATGCATAGAGTAAATGAGAATAACTACTATCAACTCTTTAAAGTCGGAGTTTATACGTTTGAAAAAAGTTAAAAGAAAAAGAAAAAGAAGAGGGAAAAAAATTGTTAGTAAAATGCACGTATGTGAGCGTGGAAGATTATGAGTTTTATTTATTTATATTAAATATTATAATATAATGATGATTACAAATATATATATATATATAATAATAAAATCACTAAAGAATTGAACCTAATAAAACAGTAATAAAGAAGATAAAAACAAAATATTATTACTATAAAGTCAAAAAAATATACTTTGAGAGTACATCATAGCATATATTTTTCGATTCAGTGGAGTATTTTGTCTAAAAAGAAATGCTTAGTTTTGATTGAAAAACTTAACTTACTCAAATATCATTTTTTATCTTATTATTTCTCTTGTAATTTAGTTTCAAAGTATTTAGTAATTTTTATAATAAAGAATTCTAAGGAATCTTAGTAAACAAGAAAATGGCTTCTATCTTATTTTCAACTCATTAAATTTAGTATTGAATCTAACAAATAAAATTTGCACAGAAGAAAAAAATATACACGCGAATATGATTTCTATTACTTGAGTTTATTTTATCCTACTAAGTAAATACCTTCTTATAATTACATGATTATTTATATTAAGATCAAGTTCTGATTTCAAAAATTTATTATGTTATTAGGAGGGGCAATTAGACCGTAACTCATACCAAAATAAAGAATATGATTGGATATTATTTTGATCTAAAATTTTAGTTAACATGATCAACTAATGATTTTGCATTAATTCGAAAGTGTGATAGTATTGTTTGAATATGGGAGTACACACCTTAATAGTTATTTGGAATCGTTAAAAATGGTTATTAACTTTGTTCATCCCTCATGTGTCATGAAAGTGTTATTTTAGTCCCTCGTGTAAAAAAAATAAAATCATTTTGGTCCCTTATGTACATGATATGTAGCCCGATGGTCCTTTTTCTCAATTTTTGACTATTTTTCTCCCCGGAGCAGCTCGCGTGACACTCACTTAGGACAGGGGCAAAATCGACTTTTATCCTTAATTTTCACATGAGGTTCAAAATGAGTGTCATTTTGGCCCTCAAAAAACAGGCGGGAAGTATGCATGTTCACTCCTGCCTGTTTTGCCGCTTTATTTTCCATAAGCTTTTGCCATTTTATTTCCTGAGTTTTCAATTCCCTCCTCCAAATTAAACCTATTGCTGTTAATGTTAATAATATATGCTACTGCATGCGTCTTGCCAAGTTTAGGTGCTCATGGACTGATGTGAATACTGGAAGAAGGTTCTACAGATGCGAACTAACTCGGGTAAGCTTTTCACATAATAATTATTCAAATATATTGAGTTTTGTTTACTAGAATAATTTTTACAAAATGCTAGAGGATGTGGATTTTTCTAACGGTTGATCCACCAATGTGTAATAGCTCGAGAAATGTGATTCTGGGGCTTTTGAGGAATGTTAATAGGCTAGAAACTGAATTTCGGATTGTTCGTCAAAGGGAGAAACGAGTACGGGTGTCTTTGGTGGTGCTTGTTGATTTTCTTCCTGATTTTATTTGATGGAAAATCAGATGTGCCACAATCACCCTCTCCCTCCATGGAGCAACTTCCTATGTAGGTATTTTAAGTTTTTTTCTTATGTAATGGTTATGTCTTTGGTAGTTTGTTTATGTAGCAAGGATGTTATGCACAAATCTGTCCCAAAGTAAGGATGTTATGCACAAATCTGTATTTTGGAATCTTTTGCTAGTTTGTAATATAATGGTTTTTGCACTCAATGTAATAGCTAGTTCAAATTGTCATTAAATATAATGGTTTGTTATGTGATGACTCTAGTTTGTTAGCTATATGGTTTTCAATCCTTTTCACTCAATTGACTACATTTACACTCAACTTTTGCGCTAAAAAATGGCAACAAACCCACAAATTAATGAACTTCACAAAAAAATGTCATCAAACTAAAATATGAACCAAACCAAATCACAAAAAAATATGCACTAAACCAAATCACCAAATCATCAAACAACAAACTAAACGTCACCAAAATGATGTCACCAATCTACTAATGCAACACCAAAATTCACAAAAATAGTGACATCCAAAATGTACAAACCAAAAGTGACATCCAAAACAAGTTCCTAGATTCCATCCTAAAAACTATTAAAGTATTCCATAAAATTCACAAAAATAGTCCTCTTGACAAACTACTAAAATTCACTTTTTTTTCGACTTTTTTGTCTTTTGAGCACAACTTGATTGCTGTGTTGTGTCTCCAACAATGCACCCATCAGAAGGCTCCTTAGATGACCTTCAACTTCTAGCAGTTTGCATAGTGTTTGCCTTTTTTGATAAATGAAGCCTTGACTAAGACTCCACTAATATTAGCACTTGCACATTGACTTTCAGGCTGTGTACAAGGGGGTGGAACAACTTGTGGAGCATCTTGTGGAGGGGCAGATTGAGATGATGCTCCAATGTTATCACTAGAGAGATGAAATAAAAATGAGTTAGGTTTGAAAATATAGTATAATACAACACAATAAACTAACTGTAATAAATAGACAAATTGCTTACACCAGTTCTCTCAAAATTGAAGTTGTGTTTATCATAAATTTTCCATGTTCTTGCAGTTGGAGCAAGACATTTTTTTTTCTTTCTGTTGTGACCTTTTTGTAAGCAAACAATGTACTTTCTCTTCTTCTTTTGAGCTTGAGAAGCATGTTGGGGGGCAGGTTCTGTTGGACTAATTGCGGAAGAAAATTACAAATATCTAATCAACGCACACGAGTGAGTACTTTACATGGCATCATCGAATTACAAATACATACAAAGGGGGTTGTCAAGCTATTATACCTTGTAGAGTTGTATAGAAACAAACTCGCATTAGAATTCACAAACTCTGAATTTTCTTCACAATAAAGCTTTTTTCATTCTTGGATAAATCCCTCAAACACTCCAAGTTTCATGTCTCCAAGTTTATCCACGCCCCAAGTATTTTTTTGAACCTCTTTCGTATAATTCCGTGCTAGCTTAGTTACACTAAATTTGGCTTATGGAGAATATGAGAGAAAAAATGTTTAGGCTCTAATGCAGAGAGAGAGAGAGAGAGAGAGAGAGAGGAGGAGATAAGAAAAATTGCGCAAATCAATTGTGTGTATGAGTGTGTGTGAGAGGCGAGCACGCCTCTCCCAACTTATAGGGAGGTAGCCGCCCCTCTCTCTTTTCTCTAGAGATTTAACTTTTGTCAAATCTTTGTCCTTCTTGATTTCTTTCCATGTGTATCCAAATCTTAGTTCCAAATCAATAATATTTTACACAAGATATTATTTTGATATGACTTCCATAATAATTATCCTACCAAAGAATAATTAAATTTTTAGATTTCATAATTAATTTATCTACATAAAAAAATTAATTATGTGCCTTTAATTAATTAATCCACGTAGGATAATTAATTAATACTATTATTATCTTTCACTGATTAAACTAATTAATTAATTTTACTTAATTAATTCTACTTAAGAATTAATTTTATCCACATAGGATTAATTCCCATTTCATTAATTCTACTTAGAAATTAATTTAATGCACCAACGATTAATTTCACAATGTTAATTCTACATAAGAACTAACATTTTTCATAAGGAGGTTCATATTCAAGTTAAGTACGTGACCCATTAGATTCATTTACATGCTAGCAATGAAAATTTTCCCTTAGGTTTAAATAATTGTCGCACAGATTACGATCTTGTATAAGCCACTCCTTCCATCATTTTTGCGATCCGAGTCTAGAGTTTGGGTTCAATCAAAACTCAAGTAACTCAGATAACTATGTGTGTGTTGTGATCATAGTGACCTTTGTCACCTAGGAAGAGGAGTCATCACTTTTTCTTAAAGACTTCAATAATCTGGCCAAATATTTTTCACTGGCCATCTATGTCATAGAACAGTATGAAAATCTTTCGGTATTTGTACCATGGATGGATTCCCTTTTGATGTCATCTATTCCATTGTACGGAGGACTACACCCAACCTTATTCTCTCTCGTGATTCTCATAGAATCCGGAATAAGATCAAAGTGCAGTGGACTGAATCCATCGCAACCATGACATCCCAAGTCATAAGGATTATCTCACCCACGTAACCCTTAGGATTCCAAATTCGATATAGAATCAACATAGAATCCAGCGGGGTTGTTCAGTCTTCACACTACACAAGTGTAGACCCTCTGCGCATACACTGATCCTCGATCCATGCCCATGGAACAAGGCATTCCCATTACAGGAGTGTTGTATAAGCAAGCCTTTGCGAGACTATGATTTCCCTTTTTCTCATGTCTCCATGGCTTGAAAATAGTTTAACATCACGGCCCTAGAAAAGGTTCCACAATCGCTACCTACTTGTGTGCGACCATTCTCGCTGCCATGAAATGATTCTTGGAACTCTATCAACTACGGCGTAGATTTATAGATAAAGACAAATGTCATATATTGATAAAATATTTGATATACAAAAAAAGACTGTACTAAAGTATTTACAGGTTTGGCAGTGGAACTAAATGGCTAGCCGGACACCTAACACTAACATGTTCAATAGAAGGTTGAGGAGCAGACTTAACAACAGATTGAACAGGCTGTTAGGGGGTTTTTTCAGGTTCTGCTACTCCAAAATTTATTTTAATTGGGCAATGCTTTTTGTTATGGCCAGTTTTGCCACATTTTTGTAAGTTATAGTTATGTAGTATGCCTTCTTACTAAGCTTTTGTGTTCCATTAGTAGGTTGTGGTGGTGTCTCACCAACCTCTTTTCTTTTGTTTTGTTAGGGTGTCCTACCAAGTAATTTGATATAATATAGATGTGTAATAATCAAATAAAATAATTAATAAATGGTTTGATTTAAAAATAAATATAAGAAAGTTAACTGAATAATTCTATATGAAATAATGCAATAACCTGGAGGTGCAACAAGCTCCTTTCCTGTAACAAGCCAGTCATTTTGGCCATTGATTGGATTAACAACAAGACTATAAGCCTTAGAGTGGCTTCAACTGAATAAAAGACATCCATATATTTATCTGGCTCTCTTCCAGCAGACATGATTGCACTCATTAAATGAATGCAAGGTATGCACTTAAATCCCACCTTCTACAAGAGCATGAGTGTTTGACAAGATCATCTACATACCGGCCACTCCACATGTCTTTTACCTCAAACTTTGGAGCCCCCAACATATATACATATGCAACTTCTTGTATTATCCTTCAACTTATCCATCTTAACCATTATCTTGGGACAGACTAGCACATCCCACCTTGACATAGCATTTCTCTTGAATTGTATTATCTTCATTAGGTAAATCCTAAGACTTTCCATCATACTCAAAAGAGGCTTGTTTCTAGCTTCAAGAATTGCTGCATTGAAGCTTTTACACATGTTAATTAGCAAGATGTCACATTTAGGAGATGTCCTGAAGTGACCTTCTCCAATGCCTAGGAAGCACATCAGCAATCCATTTGTGTGCCTCTTCGTCAATTTCTTCTCCATCAAACACATGAATTGGTTGACAGTTGAGGCTTTAGCAATGTTCCATGTTATGTCTTAAAGTGTCTGTCCAAGGTGGTGGTCTCTTTTAGAATTGTGTACATATGCCTAACACAAAACATGTGTTCTATGCCAGGCAGAAGCTCATATACAGTAGGCAATAATCTCTGTCACATAGAAAAAAGTCCATTTTTGCTATCATATATACCAAAATCACCTATAACCAGCTCCAAAAACCACTTGCATGTATTAAAGTCTTCACCTTTTGTCACACAATAGCATATAGGGAAGACGCAATTATTTGGATCTATCCCCACAACAGTCAACAAGATTCCCTTGTGACTCCCCTTCAAATTGCATCCCCTTGTGACTCCCCTTCAAATTGCATCCATGAACTCTAATCAGTAGCCTGTAGCCTTGCAAGAAACCTTGCCTACATGTGTCAAAACACATGTGCAACCTTTGAAACCTCTCTTCACCTGATACTTTATCCACATATGACTTCAAGACTACTGTAGAGTTAAGATTTGATCATTTTATCACTTCTGTGTAGTCCCACAGCCTTAAATGTTGTCTTTGAAATCTCCATTAATCATATAATTGATCTTATTTCTTGTCCTATAATATTGAGATTTACTAATATCACAATTTAGATCAATATGCACATTTTATTTGAAATCTCCAACTCTCATCCCATTGCTAAACCTCCAATCAGTTTTGTACTTGTTGCTTAAGAGTCTAGAAGTAACAAACTTGTTTTTGTTTAGAGTCTTTTGTTAGGAATCTCATGTTAGAAGTTTTGATGATGACAATTAGGATTTTATGTTAGACCCCAAAATATGTAAGTTTGATTTTATTTAAAAATCATGTTTAAGCTTTGAAGCGTTAGAATTGTAATAGGCTTTATAGGCTTTGCTTTATTTTATTCTAGATTGTTAGGCTAAGTATTCTTAGGCTGAGTGTCTGATAATTTCTGAGTGAGTTTATCAGTAGTTAAGTTTAAAGACTCAAGCGCCTGAAGTCTGAATGAAGATAAAGATTCCAAGCATCCAAACGATAAGCTGCATCAAGCGTTTATTAGGACAGAAGTTATTCAAGGATGAATGAGCGTCTATCAATGACTGATTTCACCTGAATTTATTTCTAAATCCAGAAGGAGTTTAATGAAAATTCTCAGTGCATTAAGTGCCAACGGACATTTAATTCAAATGCATTAAATGTTGATAAAAGCATTAAATGTGATAAGCTCTTTTAGACGTATGGAGAAGCCGCCCCATTGGATTGTCAACTTTCACATACTGCAAGACCAACTTTTGTGCAGCAGACTTTCAGGAAAAAGGACAAAAGCTGTTCACTCGCGGAAGTGAGAGACATGTGCCTGTGCATATGTCAAACGGACACTTTTTACAAGAATGCTTCTAAATAAGACTTCAACAACAAGCCAAAAACATTGATTGATTCCACGCTAAATTGCTGTTGCATTGAAGTCTCATTCCTTAAACTCTCAGAAAAGTCAGAATATTCAAGCAAACATTCTCTTTGCTTTTCTTCAAATCTTGAGACAGTTAACCAATATCTCAAACATTCTTTTCGGAGAAACCTTTATTACTATTGAGATATTCCCAGTTGTTTGAACTTTATCAAAATCAAACAAACCATTCAGAAAAACCCCATCCAAGCCTCGGGATCTGTGTGAAGTCGAAGTTGGATACTTGCATTATTTCTGAGTGAAAGAAGCAAGAGGATAGAAGTGTCTTGGAGCAGAAATCTGTGTGATCAAGGAGCTCAAGTCATCCACATCCATCTCCCTAATTTGTAGAAGATTCTGTGTGATTATTTGAGAATCATCTTAGTGGATTGTCTCCGAGTATTCAAGGAGAAGGACGTAGTTGGGATTACACCACCCAACGAACTTTACAAATATTGTGTTATTTACTTTACAGTCAATTTACTTGTTAACATATCATTGCATTAATTGACCAAGTAAAACACAATCAAAAGCAACTAATAAACAGTCTGTGATGCTTAAACCTTTCAAACAAGAAGACTATAAAATCAATTCCGCTGTGCTAACACTGATCAAAGAAGTGAACGCGTAAACCTATTTGGTTATAGTATTCAATTCTTGAAGTCTAAGTTAACTTTCTAAAAATAGTCTTCAACAGACACTCAAGTCAAGCGCCTACTTTTCAAGCGTCCAACACATTTTCAATACGAAATTTTTTGAAGTGAAAAAAGACTTCAGGGTCTATTCAACCTCCAGTTCTAGACCCTTTCGTATGCCACTTAGGACCAACAAGTGGTATCAGAGCGGTTAAAGTTGAAATTTTAAAATTTCCAAGCATAACAGCTGTTTAGATCATTTTTCTTAAAATCTAGTTGCTTTTAAATATTTCATGGCATTTGCTAAAGTTCCTAAACTGACTGAGTCTAACTATGAAACATGGAAATTCAAAGCATTTACATATCTCTGTTCATGTGATGATGACATGTGCGATATTATTTCAGATGGGCCAATCAAAATATATAAGGTTATCACTAGAGCGCCTGGAGTCATGGAAGACACTCCGGATGGTTACGTGGAAAAGTCAAAACAAGAATGGTCTCCAGATGAGCGTTGAAGAGCAAATTTGGACAATGTTGGTCGTAATGCTTTATATATAGCTATCGGTGATAATGACAACTTATTCAACAAGATTAAGTCATGCAATACTATTAAGGAAATTTGGGATAAGTTAGCCATAATTTGTGGTGGTTCAACTCAGATTAAAGAGAACAAGCTTTCCATTTCTAAAGAACGGTTTAACAGTTTCAAGATGTTGCCCAATGAGACTTTAGACCAATTGGATATAAGATTCACAACTCTTACTACAGAATTAACATCTTTGGGTATGGATCTATAGAATAGGGAAATGGTGGTCAAAATCTTTAGAAGTCTACCTAGTAGATTCTTGATGAAGACAACAGCTATGAGAGAGTCAAACAATTTGGATAGTTTAACTTCAGAAGATGTCTTTTCAGAGCTCAAAACATTTGAGTTTGAGTTGAATTCGACTAGTGATGCTATGAGCAGTCCAGTGATTGAGTCTGGAGCTCTTATTGCGTCAATCAAGGGTAAATCAGGTAACAAGGGTAAGGTTTCAGATTTCAGGGAGGAAGAGGAGTTGGCTTTACGAAATAGATTCAGGAAGTTCCTGAGATATGAAAAGAAAGGAAATAGTTTTAAGTATTAAGGACAAAATTCATATCAAACGCCTACTCCAGTACAACAACAGTTTCAAGCGCCTCAGTATTTTGTTCCTGCATCCCAAGCGCCTGTTCAGTATCAAGCATCTGCTCAAAATCTCTCAGCGCCAGTGGTCTCAAAACCACAAAATGCAAGGTTAACAAATGAACAAAAGATAAAAACTAATCTTTGTTATAATTGCAGGAAACCAGGGCACTACAAGGTAAATTGCCTTTATCTAAGCGTATCCAAGCCCACAAAGCAGGATTACATGGATAGAAACCAATTCAGGAGCAACTTTTGTTAACGAGGTTTGCTAGCAGAATCAGAACTAGCATCCGCACCTGAAGATTTGGAATCATTAGAGGAGAGTAGTGATGATGATGAGCAGTGGATGACTCAACGCTTATTTATCTCATGGCTAGAGATAATGAAGCGTCCCCTGAGGTAAACACTAAATTATCTCTTCCTCTCTCTTACGAAGAATTACTTGACAAAGTCAAAGAATATTACAATGATTGTCAAGATGCCGCCAAATTATACAAAAATCACTTTGATATCATTTCATCGCTCACAAGTGATAAAGTGACACTCAAGGCAGAGTTGCAAGTTCAGCAACAATGCATTGAGAAAAACCAATCGCTTGAGAGTGAAATAATCCAGTTAAAAAGTGATTTTGATATAATAGTCAAGAGAGAAGCTGAGCTGATTGCTAGACTTGATAAATTAGAACAGCGCGTCTCATCATTGTCCAAAGCATCAAGAAATCTAGACAATGTGATTGAGGTAACAAGGTTATTTGGTGAAAAGACCGGTTTAGGATGCAATAAATTCGGTAAACAACGAAACAAACCTAATGTTACGGCAAACAACAAAGGGAGAGGTGTTTTCTTTGTTGAAAAAGGTTCACTAAGTCAAACACAAAATGAACCATGTGACAATGGTACGAGGCCAAATGAGAAAGCCAAAGCAGACTCATGCAAGGGTAAGGCAAAGGCAAATGATTCACAAAGACGGGTTTGTCCAAACGCTCAAAAAGCTAAGGATAAACCTGACCACTGTGAGTCAAGCGCTAAGCGTCCAACACCAAAAGTGCAACCCAAGCCAGATCCAAGGAAATACCAGCGTCAATATCCAAGGTAGTCAAGATCACATTATCAATACTATGATGGTTATGAATATGACTATGATTATGATTACTATAATAATCAAGGATATTATTATACACCCAAAAAGCACACACAACACAATGTGAAACCCAAGAAGGCTAGTATTCCTACAATGAAGACTAGGCAAATATGGGTTCCTAAAGTTCTAATTCAAACTAACAATGCTACTAATGTTAAAGGACCCAAGCAACAATGGGTACCTAAACAGAAATAGAACTTCCCTTTTGACTGCAGGTACCTAGAGTTAGAGCCAATACATCTGTTTGGTACTTCGATAGTGGATTGTCAAGGCACATGACTGGTTCCAAGGATCTTTTGATCAACTATCGAGCTACCAATGGTCCTCAGGTCGTATTTGGTGACAACTCCAAAGGTAAAACCAAAGGTATAGGTACTGTGCATAGGGGGAACATCATGATTAGTGATGTTTATTATGTTGAGGATCTAAAGCACAATTTATTAAGCATAAATCAATTTTGTGATAAAGGCTTTGAAGTCATATTCTCAAGCGACTGTTGCTATATAAATGACGCTAAGACTAAGTCTACTAAATTGAAAGATAAAAGAACTAACAACGTATATTTGGTGGATTGGAGTTCAACAACTGATAACAACCCAACATGTTTTGTTGCTAAAAATGAATCTAAAACGGGTTGGTTATGGCATAGAAAAATGAATCAACTCAACTTTAAGACAATCTCTCAGCTTATAAATCTAAATCTTATAGAGGGATTACCAAAAGGACCATTTCACAAGGATCGTCTTTGTGACGCTTGTCAAATGGGCAAACAAGTCAAATCATATTTCAAGAGAAAACCTCATCTATTTACCTCTAGAATACTTGAACTACTCCACATGGATCTGTTTGGACCTGTTCAAATGATCAGTGTGAGCGGTAAAAAGTATACTTTGGTGATAGTAGATGATTTCTCTCGATTTACTTGGGTGGAATTTCTTTCATCCAAAGATGAAACATGTGACAAGTTACCAACGCTTATTCGGCAACTTCAAATATTGAAAAATCTTAAGGTTAAAAAAAATAAGAAGTGATCATGGTACTGAGTTTACTAACAAGGTTGTTGAGAAGTTTTGTGCAGAGAGTGGAATACATCATGAGTATTCAACTCCCAGAATTCCCCAGCAGAATGGTGTTGCTGAGCACCGAAACAGAACGCTCAAGGGAGCCGCTAGGACGAAGTTAGCAGAGTCCAAACTGGCTCCTAGGTTTTGGGCCGAAGTGATCAATACTGCTTGTTACACTCAAACCTGTTGCATGATCAACAAATAGCATGGAAAAACTCCATATGAACTATGGAAGGGACGTAAGCCAAACGTTTCATACTTTCACGTATTTGGTTATAAATTTTTTATCCATACTAATGGATCCCAAGGCCTAAAGACATTTGGTCCTAAAGCGGATGAGGGAATCTTTCTAGGCTACGCCAAGAATAGAAAGAATTTTCACATCCTAAATAAGATCAAATCAAAGGTTGAGGTCTATTCATGTTGTTTTTGATGATGCTAACCAAGAACCGAGTAAGGTTAATGTGAATGATGTAGGAGTTGAAGATTTATGTCATCAAGCGTCCAAGATTACCATTGATGATTATAGTGACGATGATGATGAGATCTCAGTGCCACCTCCTAAGATTACTCGTGAGGTTATTTCGGATAACAATGCAAGATCTGCTAGTGATCATGATGAGAGTGATCATTAATTAAGAGCAAACAAGGATATGTGAACTTGAAGCGCTTATGCAAAAAGGTAGTCGAGCGTCTAATCATCAAGCGCCTGTTCAACCTCTTAACCCTTTCCAACCAGATTGACTATGGCTGCGTGATCATCCACCTGAGCAGTTTATTGGAGATATTGAAGGACCTGTTAGAACTAGACCTGCTATATTTAATGAGGCTATGTTCGCAAGATTTCTATCTCAAATGGAACCTAAGAAAGTGGTGAAGCGCTAAGCGACCCAAGTTGGATTGAAGCCATGCAAGAAGAGTTTAATCAGTTTGAGCGTAGTAAGGTTTGGAAACTAGTACCAAGGCCAACTCACCAAGGAGTTATTGGAACTAGGTGGGTTTATAAAAATAAGATGGATGAGAATGGCATTGTAACAAGAAACAAGGCTAAACTCATAGCTCAAGGATATTGCCAAGAAGAGGGTTTTGACTTTGATGAGACATGTGCTCCTGTCGCCCGTCTTGAAGCAATCCACATGTTTCTAGCGTATGCAGCGTTCAACATGTTTACAATATATCAGATGGACATGAAGAGTGCTTTCTTGAATGGTAAACTCCGAGAAGAGGTATATGTGGAGCAACCACCAGGATTCATCAACAACCATGGTATGGTCTACAAGCTAGACAAAACACTTTATGAGCTTAAGCAAGCACCCCGAGCATGGTATGACACTCTCTCTATATTTCTTATTGGTAAACGCTTTTCAAAAGGCGGCGTTGATACAATGTTATTTAAAATTACCAATGATAAAGATATTCTCTTAGTCCAAATTTACCTTGATGATATTATATTTGGTTCTACTAACAAGCGTCTGTGTGAGAAATTTTCGAAAATGATGCAAGAACAATTTGAAATGAGCATGATGGGTAAATTAACTTTCTTCTTAGGATTACAAGTTAAACAACTCCCTAATGGCATATTTATTAACCAAGCCAAATACACACGTGATATGATTAAGAAATTTGGTATGAAAAATGCATCATATTCAAAATTTCCAATGAGCCAAACGCTTAAGTTAGATAAAGATGAAAGTGGGAAGAAGGTTGATATCACTAATTATAGAGGTATCATTGGATCACTTCTTTATCTTACTGCCAGTAGACTTGATATTTTGTTTTCGGTATGCATGTGTGCACATTTTCAAGCTGATCCTAAAGAGTCACACCTTATTACTGCCAAGAAGATCCTTAAATACCTAAAGGCACAAAAAATGTGGGCTTATGGTATCCAAGGGACTCTCCTTTTGAACTAATTAGTTACTCAGATGCAGATTTTGCAAGTTCCAAAATAGATCGTAAGAGTACTAGTGGTACATGTCAATTTCTAGGTGGTAGGTTAGTTTCATGGCATAGTAAGAAACAACAATTGATAGCTACCTCTATAGCTGAAGCCGAGTATGTAGCTACTGGAAGTTGTTGTGCATAAGTATTATGGATGAGGCAACAACTTAGAGATTATGGTATAATCCTAGTTCCAACCCCCATTCATTGTGATAATCAAAGCGCTCTAACCATGACTCAAAACCCTGTTCTTCATTCCAGAACCAAACATAATGACAATAGATACCATTTTCTTCGTGACCATGTTCAAAAGAAAGATATCTCCATGCACTTTATCGGAACTGACAAACAATTGGCAGATATCTTCACCAAAGCTCTGAACGAACAACGTTTTCTCACTTTGAGAAGTGAATTAGGTGTGATCAATTTAAATGCTTAATCATTATGCATCATATTTTATTAGGCATATAATTTAGGGGGAATCCACCTTATTTATGTCCAAAAGATTTTTGAAAAGTTGTTACAAGTTAACAAATTTAGGGGGAACCTTAAAATTGTACTTAAACCTAACTGTAAGCGTCAATGATCAAAAACTTTCATATGCATGATCATCAGCGCTCAGCATTATTTATGCATCATATGTTGGACGCTCAAACATAAAAAGTTTTTTTTTATCTCAAGCGTCAACATAAATCTTACAACAGTGTATTTGTTAAGCATTGAACTTATTCCCTTCAACATTTAATATAAAATTGTTTGTAAAATTCAAGCATAAATTTTACACACTTCTTGAAGTAGTGGATAGACTCAAAAGTCTATTTTGTACTCTATCTACACTCTTCTATCACATCAAACTGGCGGGTAATCAAAACTTTTCAAAATGACAGTTCAGAGATAGCACGTGTTTGTGTACGTGTCAGTGTACCATCTGGCGCGAGTGTTACACTCTAAAAATCCTAAAAGTTTTAAAACTTTAACTCAGATGTCAAATCTTTATATATGGGAGTTACCAAATGTAACTTCCCTCTCTTGCTTAAAATTCGCATCCGCAGTTAAAATTTTCATGGTTGAGATTAAATAACTATACATGTGTCTAAATCCTAAAGAGACAAGAGAACACAAGTTTTAAAAATTCCTTTATTGTGTTATTTAAAAAAAAAATTCTGCAGAAAAATTTTAGTTCAAAGCTATCTACACTCTTACTCAAAGCTATCTGCAAAATTACTATCTCTCTCTCTTCTTCCAAAAGAAAATCTTAGTTCATCTTTTTCAGTAAAAATGGCACCAAAGAAATCTACTGCTATTTCTGTCGAGCCTACCATCAAGGTCACTGAAGGTCTCGTTGTATACTGGAAATTTCTGTATGAACAGACTCAGGTTGATCTCACGGAGATCATGGACTCTATCTCTAAGTCTGGAGTGAAAACCTTCCTCACTAAATACTCCTATATATTTCCTAACGAAGTTGAATTCTTTTGGAAAAATGCCAAACTCTCAGAGGACAAGAAGTCTATCTCTTGCCTCTTCTCTCTATCCAAAAAGGAATCCAAGGAATTCGTTCTTACTACCGACACCATCGCCCAGAACTTCAAACGCCCGAACCAAGGTGCATCTTTGAACTCTGTTACTGCTGAACAAATAGAGGAAGCCTGGATAAAGATTAGCGCGTAAGACAACATCCCTTACAAGCCTCATTTCAAGAAGAAGGACATAGTCTCCCGATACAGAATTGGCTGATTTCTGCAATAAGTTCATTGAATGCAGAGTGGGTACTTTTGACAAGGTAAACCCGTTGCAGTTCCAGATGATGACTGCTATACTCCTGGATATTAAGATCAATTGGAGTGAATACATTTTCGGCAGATTCAGAGACTACCTGACCGCTTCAAGCAAGCCGTATGGTGTAATTCTCAACAATCTACTTTTTAGAGCTGAATGTGTTAGCTCTCCTGGGATTACTCTGACCAAGGCAAAATTTTATGGGAAGAGAATCATCAACAATCTCTTTTACCCACCCAGAGTTGGAGGTGCTTCAAGGCCTTTGTCTGAGCGTCAAGTAGTACGCGAAGCGTCAGATGAAGAAGCCGTGAAGCGTCCGACTATTACGAAGAAGAGGGCTCTCAGAAAACCCAACGCTCAAGCTATTCCGTCTCCTCATAAGGATGATGAGGAAACAGACGAAGACGAGGAGGACAAGATTCTTCTAGTTAGGCGGAGGAAATTGGAAGGCATTATTAAACAGATCAATTTTGAGGAACCGATTGCCGCTCCTCCCGCCCCAACGCTGAAAATCGTTGAAGGAGTCAACGTCAAAAAGATTTTCAAGCTTTCTAGGACAAGCAAGCGTCAAGCTGCTCCTGTCCCAGAAGAGCCTGAGACAGTTGAGCCAAGCACTCAAGTTGCTATTGAGACAAGTTCTCAGGGTAAGTTTATTTCTTCCCACAGCATTTCCTTTCCTACATTTGTAGAAGATCTTGCTCTTATAGAGGATAATTTTTGTGCTACAACTTTAGTTCCAGCTGCTACTGAAGCATTAATAGACATCCATCTGGATGTTGAGATGACTGATGTTGTGTCTTTGCCAAAGACGTTGCCGCCGATGCTGCTGAAATTGAAACCGAAGAACCTGCTCAACTATTGTCCCAGTTATAACAGAGGCACGCTCAAAAGGTCAGAGCATTGCTGAAGACGTTACTATTCCCCGACACTTCTTCAAGCTGGACCCATTAAAAACGATTGATCAGTCAATCAGCTACAAGCCTTCAGCGCTTAAAGAAGATTTTATCCCAATAGGATATAATGAAGAAAGATACATAGTTGCGGAGGATGAAGTAGCCTTATTGATTGAGTCTGATCAGTCCATTCATGACACTTTGTTCGACTCACAATTTACACGAGCCGAGAAGGCATATTTTCTGGCGGTTCAGCTTGGGAAAACTCCTAGTCAGAGTTCTGCTTCTATTGCTCTCCAAGAAAAAAAGAAAGGAGGTAGGACTCCACGATGTGATGTAGATCTGGCTTATTATCGAGAATTTGGACAGAGCAAGCCCACCAGCTTTGCTCTGAGGGATTTTAACATTAGAGTATATGATCTTTTTCGCCAAACCTTTCTCAACCCATCAGAAGCAGTGTTAAAGAGAGAAGGGTACACTCATTTTCCCCCATATCGCCAAATATAAAGAAAATAAGCATTTAGCTAATCCCCTTCATCTTTGGAAGAACAAAGGTGTTCATGCTGGTGAGCGTCTAACATCCTTATCTGATATAATCCAAGTTGAGGCTGATGCGTACTTTGACAATGTTTGGAACGCCATCTATCAAACAGACAAACACCTTTTTGAATCCATTAGGGATATTCACCACGAGGGCATTCGAGCTTTACTTAATACAGGTCCTCACTATTGCATGAGTGAAGTGAATTAGTGTGAAGCATATGTTGGCCATCAGTTTTCCTTTCAAGAATTGGTCAAACCTCCTCATCTATTTGGCATACGCATGCATGACAAAAGGTGTCAATTTGCCAAGTATTGCCTTAAGAAGCATCAAGAAAGAGTTGGACCTATTGACAAGTTACCCAAAGTTCGTCAATAGATAGAACTACTTCTACGAGAAGCGCTGCACAAATTTTCCATCACTCCTCTTTAGTTCAACACTCAAGTGTCCACCAGTGGCAGTTCATCAGTATCTTGCTTGAACTTCTCTCCAAGCCACTGTGATGACAACATCAGATTGACGATGAAGATCATGACTCCCATTCCTCACTTCGACAAGATCTTCACTGAAAATCTACGGAAGCCCAATGGCTCAAGGATTCGCAACTTCCAAGGTTATCCACTTCTACTTTCTATCAGACAGGAAGTAAGCGATCATTATGCCTACATTTTATCTCTGCTTGTATGTAATCAAGGCATAGCTCGAGCGGTGTATCCGTATTTGGAAGACTATTACCGTACGTACATGCCAGAAGCTCACAAATTCGAGCGTCTTCCTACAGATCGGCTTATTGGATTCTCTTTGCATTACTGCCCAGATACTTTATTTCTCATTCCAAAGCCGCAGTCAAAGATCTTTCCAAACCACATATTGGACATCATGGGTCCAATGTATGTCCGAGCACGAGACAGTCCTCTTCGCACCTTTATTCAAAGGACTTGCATCTCTAGCTCAAGACTGACTGAACTTCTGGAAGTTGCTTCAGATTCCTATGCAAATCTCACCAATTGGAACTTCCAATTCGATGACTTCCGCCAAACAGAGTCAGCGCTTGAGAAAGCGCCTATAAAGTTGATTGAAGAATTTGCACCAACGTCTGTCTCAGCAGTTGCAAGTATTCCAGCGTCAGCTAACGAAATTGTTCAAGCGTCTCCACCAGAGGATAATCCTGATGCTTCTGTTATTGCGGCACCTAGGCGGGAGTTGATTGGCGCCTAGGCACCGCCTATGTGGCGTTTATTTCTTGGGGCATAAGTTTTGGGGCGCCCAGGCGTGGAGACAAGTGGCGCCCAGGCGCGGGTCGATTGGCGCCTAGGCGGGCACTTCAGAACACCGATTTTTCTCTGTCTGGGTGGCGCCTGGGCGCGGTAAAACTGGCGCCTGGGCGAGCATTTCAGGAACCAGAGCAAAGTGGATGAAACGAGTCGTCTTTTTTCCTTTTCTTCGTCCATCGTCGCTTACAACCTGAAATCACTTCACACACATATTAAACGCACGAGTGGCACGAAATAAACCGTATACGAGCCTAAATTGTCATTAAACTTCACGTATGATAAAATGACCAAGGCACATGCTACAACCAAATCTACTCGTCAATTTATATGGGTTACTCCTTGAATTATTAGACTCCTATTGCTTTGGTGGAAACTCCTAAATTAATTATTACCCGATATCTCGGCTCATAACCATCCTATGATTAGTTGACGGTTCTTGACACGACAAAATCCTAGCAAGAGAACTAGGTCGCGTAAGTAGTAAAGTGGATTTCTAAGTCCAGGGTTATCGTATCCGCAGGGACAACTATAATCTAAGTACCAAGACTACTATATTGCTTGATTGATGATGTATCCGAGTAGAGAGCTTCAATCCCAAGCTAGATCTCCTTCTTAGCCTCTTAGAGTTGATGAAGAATGGCCCAAAACCCAGCAAATCTCCCCTAATCTCCCAGATTTCGAACCCCTCAAATGAATTGAAAACTCCTATTTATACATTCCAAAATCTGTTATTGCGACGCCTAGGCGGGAGTTGATTGGCGCCTAGGCGCCGCCTATGTGGCGTTTATTTCTTGGGGCATAAGTTCCGTGGCGGCCAGGCGTGGAGACAAGTGGCGCCCAGACGCGGGTCAATTGGCGCCTAGGCGGGCGCTTCAGAACACCGATTTTTCTCTGTCTGGGTGGCGCCTGGGAGCGGTAAAACTGACGCCTGGGCGGGCGTTTCAGGAGCCAGAGCAAAGTGGATGAAACGAGTCGTCTTTTTTCCTTTTCTTCGTCCATCGTCGCTTACTACCTGAAATCATTTCGCACACATATTAAACACACGAGTGGCACGAAATAAACCGTATACGAGCCTAAATTGTCATTAAAAGAGCCTAAAAACTTATGCAAAAATGACTCCTATCATATTGTCATCATCAAAAAGGGAAAAATTGTTAGGAATTTCATGTTAGAAGTTTTGATGATGACAATTAGGATTTTATGTTAGACCCCAAAATATGTAAGTTTGATTTTATTTAGAAATCGTGTATAAGCTTTGAAGCGTTAGAATTGTAATAGGCTTTATAGGTTTTGCTTTATTTTATTCTAGATTGTTAGGCTAAGTATTCTTAGGTTGAGCGTCTGATAATTTTTGAGTGAGTTTATCAGTAGTTAAGTTTGAAGACTCAAGCGCCTGAAGTCTGAATGAAGATAAAGATTTCAAGCGTCCAAACGATAAGCTGCATCAAGCATTTATTAGGACAAAAGTTATTCAAGGATGCATGAGCGTCTTTCAATGACTGATTTCACCTGAATTTATTTCTAAGTCCAGAAGGAGTTTAACGTAAATATTCTCAGTGGATTAAGTGCCAACGAGCATTTAATTTAAATGCATTAAATGCTGATAAGAGCATTAAATGTGATAAGCTCTTTCAGATATACGGAGAAGCCACCCCATTGGACTGTCAATTTTCACAGACTGCAGCACCAACTTTTGTGCAGCAGATTTTCAGGAAAAAGACAAAAGTTGATCACTCGCGGAACTGAGAGACACGCGCCAGTGCATGTGTCCAACGGATACTTTCTCCAAGAGTGCCTATAAATAAGACTTCAACAACAAGCCAAAAACACCTATTGATTCCAAGCCAAATTGCTGTTGCATTGAAGTCTCATTCCTTAAACTCTCAGAAAAGCGAGAATATTCAAGCAAACATTCTCTTTGCTTTTCTTCAAATCCTGAGACAGTCAACCAATATCTCAAACATTCTTTTCGGAGAAACCTACATTACTATTGAGATATTCCTAGTTGTTTGAACTCTATCAAAATCAAAATCAAACAAACCATTCAGAAAAACCCTATCCAAGCCTCGCTATCTGTGTGAAGTCGAAGTTGGATACTTGCATTATTTCTGAGTGAAAGAAGCAAGAGGATAGAAGTGTCTTGGAGCAGAAATCTGTGTGATCAAGAAGTCATCCACACCCATCTCTCCCTAATTTGTAGAAGATTCTGTGTGATTCTTTGAGAATCATCTTAGTGAATTGCCTCCGAGTGTTCAAGGAGAAGAAGGACGCAGTTGGAATTACACCACCCAACGAACCTTACAAATATTATGTTATTTGCTTTACAGTCAATTTACTTATTAACATATCATTGCATTAATTGACCAAGTAAAACACAATCAAAAGCTAAGCAACTAAGAAACAGTCTGTGACGCTTAAACCTTTCAAACAAGAAGACTATAAAATCAATTCCACTGTGCTAACACTGATCAAAGAAGTGAACGCTTAAACCTATTTGGTTATAGTATTTAATTCTTGAAGTCTAAGTTAACTTTCTAAAAACAATCTTCAACAGACGCTCAAGTCAAGCGCCTACTTTTCAAGCGTCCAACACATTTTCATTACGAAATTTTTGAAGTAAAAAAAGACTTCAGGGTCTATTAACCCCCCCCCCCCCTTCTAGAATCTTTCGTATGCCACTTGGATAAATTATGTTGTCATCATCATCAGATAGATCATAATCTATGTCATACAAAACATCTCCATCACTAGAATCATCATTTTTCATTAATATCAACCCCACCCTTTTTGTCATTAATATCAACCCCACCCTCTTAGTTATTTGTATCAAACCCACCTCTTTGTCATTTGTATCAACCCCACCTTTTGTAATATCACCACCATCCACATTACTACCCCCTGCATTCATGCCACCCACACTCTTTGTAACATCACCACCATCAACATCATTTCACATCTATCACCTCCTATATCTGTGCTTAAACCACTATCATCCCCTATACCAAAATTAGCAACTATGTCTGTAGCTTTACCAGACTCACCCCCACCGTTGCTTTCTGCAGCAGTGTTCACATCACTACCCTCTGTGCCTTCCAACAATCTAGTAAACGAAGGCGGCACACAATATACAAGTCTATTTCCCTATTTTTTGCACCATTTCAACCATATCAACTGCATCTTGGTCACGCAGTATATATCTCAAACCAATATTAGGTTTCAAGAAATAATACCCAAAAAAACCAACTAAACAACTCTTAGCCATAATTTTACCCAGTTCACATAAAGATATAAATTTAGGATGACAATAGTCTAGGTGCTCTACACCTCCACCCAAAGAAACCTTACTTGGTAATTTAAGAAGTTGACCACCATGGTGAATTTTCAGCATGAAATGTTGATCATTAGGGAAAAACAATTTAAAAAACAACTACAAAACAAACAAACAACATAATGCTTCATTAAAACAGACATTTGGGACCACTAATTTGTTTTTTTAATAAGAAAATTTATAAGAGCTGATATTTGTGGACCACTATCACAGATATTTTGGGACCACTATCACAGATGGAGAATAAATCACAATACTAAATACTAGAATTCCAAACAAAAGTCCAAAAAAGGGGGTTGATTAAAGTAAGCAAAGTATATTATTAAGAAAATCATCAACTAATTGAGGTTAACTTACCATAGGTTGGCCGTGCATAATAACCCAATTCAAACATTGTCGATTTCAACAAAATTTCCACTAACATTCCAAACCAGCCCCCAAATCGCACTTCTACGAAGCTTTTTTCACTTTCTGAGTGAAATGTTGAAGAATTTGACAACTTAAATTTCCCCCTCTTTCAAATGGGTGCCAATCTGAGTGAATTAAACCCTCATTTTTGGATTGAATGGAACACACCCATGATGTGAAAATTTAAGTAAAAAGGTTTATTTTCCCCTGCCCTAAGTTTGTGAAACTCACACGAGCTGCTTCCCAAACAAAAATAGTAAGAAATTAGAAAAAAAGACCATCGGGCTACATATCATGTGCATAAGGAACGAATGTTCTTGCGTTAAGTATGGCAATCGTGGAGTATATCTCTATGTTGTGATCTTAAAGTACTGTTCCAAGGCATAGAATCATCAAGAGGAATATCGATGATTCGTCAAAACTTGCTCATGCATAACATTCCATCTTATGGAGTACCTCATTCAAGGAGTATAGGTGGTAAACAAGTCCATGTATTGTTAGTGTTAAGTGCATCAAAAGCCAAAAGGCTGCCAAATTTTGTAACACTTGTACAATCTTGTTTTCATATTATCAATAATATTGACATTATTTATTATATATTATATTTTACAATGTATAATAAAGTCCCTTGGATCACAAACAGCTATGGGACATCATCATGCATCGGGTATAGTGGTCGTGAAGTATGTCCGAACGGTTGTTATCCGAAAGTTAGTTTCAAGTTATAGAATCATTGAGATTGGGATATCAATGATTCTTTAAGACTTGCTTGTGCATACCATTCCCTATATATGGTGTGCCTCATTCTGCGGGTATTGTTGATGAGCTATGCACGTATGATGATTGGACTGATCTGCCCCACTACATTTCATATTGGTTGTCAGTGTTGGATATGAAATCTCATGATCAAGTTGGCGTATGATGATCCTCATGACTTGAGGGATCATGGGTGTGCAAGTCGACAATCCACTACACTTTGATTTATGTCATGATTTTTGGATAATTACAAAATGAGTTATTTTGGGTGTAGTCTGGTTGTGTGACTTGGTAGATGGTTCCAAAAAGGGATCTATCACTGATCCACACATAAGTGAACCTCCCATTTTGTCTTGAAAATAATTTACTATGGAACCACTATCCAGAGTGGGTAAATGACTGCTCAGTTGACATATGTCTTTATTTATCAAAGCATTGTCATCTGGTTGAATTAGTAGGATTCGACTGTTAAGCAAACCCTAGGTTCAATCACGAGGCCTGATGGAAGGATGAGACACATGCTACAATTGTGATTCAGAAAGTTCTTCTTGAAACCATTCAATTCTAGGAGTTGTGTTGACTTTTCTAGATATCAAACACAATCTACGGGAGGTGTGAATTAATTGGTGGTTAATTCATAATAAATTATTTTTTCGGCATAATAATTAATTGAGATAATTCAGATCATTGAGCCATTTGTCGATGGTCACAATGCTTGTTCTTGAGTGAACTTAGAGGTCACACACTACACTAAGTCTACTGGTTATGTGATTTAATTAGCCTTTTGGAAAAGGTTAAGAGGAATTAACTAATTAGATTAATTAATTTTGTAGGAGTAACTAGTTGAATGGGTTATACCTAATTAATTAGGACTATTTAATTAATCTTCGAATTAATTATTTAATGGGCTTGAGTCCAAGGGATTTATTAATCAAAAACCCTATTAGTAAATCAAGAGTACAAATTGGGTTGAAATAGAATTGTCTAGGACAATTGAAATTGGAATGGAATTAAAAATCTTGAATCCTAGCAGAATTAGGATTGGAGACTTAAATCCAAACTAAGTTAGGATAAAAGACTCCAAGTCCTTCTTCAAAATGGGTGGTGGTCGAACCACTCTTTTATAAATAGAGGAGTGAAGATTTCAACCAGTACACAAGAAAAGAAAGAAATTAATTACCAAAAAATTTCGTTCTCCCACCTCCATATTTATCAACTCACGTTTAGTTCTTTGTTCTGCATCAAGACACAAGTAGGTACTCAAAACACTCCATACCTTTCATATAAGCCTTGAATTGGTGGAGCAAGATTGCTAGAACAATAGCAACACACAAAGGAGGCGTTTAAGGTGTTAGTACAATGCTTAGAGGTGCGACATGTGCATTGCTTGAGAAGATCAATCCGGATCATGAAGAACAACCGGGTGACCCAAATCCAACAGAGGTATGCACCACTAAATTCAAAATGTTGAAATTTGGATTTGATTGAAAAACGATATCCAATTGTTTGTTAAAAATTTAGTTATGTTGTACGATTTCTTGTCATGCATAAGTCGAGACCCGTCTTGGGGCTCATCAAAAATTTATTTCCTGTTTTTAGCTGCGAGATGTTGCAACAAGGTCTTATCAATCCCCTAAGTGGTATCAGAGTTGGGCTTTATACATGACAAGAAATTTATGTGTTTAACTTTGTTATTTATTCACATTGGAATTAGACTAATCGGTTAAATTGTTCGTCTTGTGGATGTTAGTTATCCCATATTCAAGAATTGATAAAATTTGGATGGTGGTATTGCTTCTTGTGGATTCTTTGTACATGTGCAGTAGTGGCATTGTGCGTATCTTTAGCCACTATAGGCGACGACGCCACAGGTGACTCACCGCCAAGAAAATTGAGGGCTGCTTTAATGCCTCAACACACAGACAACATGGTGTTGTGCATGCATGGCTACTGTAACAGCCCCATGTGGTAGCCGATCGTGGCCAAGCACACGACCTTGCCGCGTGATGCAGCCGAAGGCATCACCTTAGTTGTGGCGCAATTATGTGCCCTGCGTATATTTGATTGCAATCAGCGATTAGGGAAGAGTAGTCTGTTATGACGGCCACACAACACCGTTTCATGCCTGACTGTCTTGGTCAAGCGAAATGGCTATACCATCTTGGTGGGCGGCTATGATATATGCCAAAAAGAATAAAAGACGTAAAAGGTAAAAGGGGCACTTTTATAAGTAAAAGTGCATTTTTGAAGAGTTTTGAAGATGAAAGACTTAACAAAAGTGGGCCTGCGCTTTTGACAGCTGGATTCTTAGCTAATTGAGTTAGTTAAGTTGTTAGTTAGCAAAGTAGATGAAATTGTACGCAAAAACTAATGTATAAATATCTTTGAGTAAGCAATAAAATTCATTCTGTTTTTGGTGAATAGAAATCTGACTCTTTACTCTCTGTTATTCATATTGAGATAAATTCTCCAGGATCAATTATCATCTTGATCCTCAAGTTTATCTTGATAGTCTCTTCCCATAAATTTTGTTCTTCATCAAGTGGTATTAGTAGTCAGGCTGATTCTTGGAAATTCTTGTGAAGGTACAACTATGGTGGAAACTACGCCCAGAAACACGAAACTACATAAGGATGTGTGATGGTCCCAAGTGGCATACGAAAGAGTCTAGAGGGGGGGGAGGGGTTTGAATAAACCCTGAAGTCTGTTTCGACTTCAAAAATTTGTATCACTTTTAAAGATTTGAACGCTTAGAGAACTAAGCGCTAGGTCAAGCGCGGCAATAAAGATAACATAGACTTAGTGATTTTAGCAATTTACCAAAGAGGGTAAAGCTTAGATCGCTTAATTAGGGTTAGCACAACAAAAATTATTTTAAAGCTCTAGCGTTACTTTTGGTCAAATAGTCGCTTAACTATTTTACTTGTCCTTTTCAAGATAAAATAATAGAATATAAAGTAAGACAATAAAAACAATAAATAACACAAGATAAATAAGGTTCACTGGGTGATGTAATCCCAGCTACGTCCTTCTTCTCCTTTTTCACTAGGAGGAATTTTACTAAGTTGATTATCAAAAAATCACACAAAATCTTCTACAAGATAGTAAAGAGGTGAAAAATGATCTCGGGCTCCTTGATCACACAGATTTCAGTACCAATGAAGATCTTCTTCTACAAGCTTCTCTCACTCAAAAATACTGCCTGTAAAGGGTTTCAACAACTTTCTCCCTTAGATAAAAGATTGAGGGTTTTGTCACACAAGGTTTGTTTGTATTTGGAAAGATCAAACAACTTGAAATATCTCAGTAAGAGTGTAGGTTTCTTTTTTGGAAGATGTTTGAGATATTTGTTACTGTCTGGAATGGATGTAAAAAGCTTAGAAGAATTTTTGGCTATGGAGTTTCTAAGCTTTTTCTTGAGAGAGAATTTCAGCAAAGTTTTTAACTTTCTTGTGTATGTACGTGTGTATATTTTTTTAGGGTTTGCTGGAATGAGGTAGTTATATGTAATTTTTGGGATTTGTCCGTTGGACACATATGAGTGCGTGCTCTTCACACAACACGTGGGTCTACCTTTTCTCTGACATTCCTGAAATCCTACTGGTTTCGATTGGACAGGAGCTGGTTTCGAACTCTGAAATCTGACAATCTAGTCAAATGGTGGCTTGTTCATAATTCATAATAGCTTATCAAATTTAATGCTCTTATCAGGCATTTAATGCTCTTATCAGGCATTTAATGCATTTGAATATATTTTCCGTTGGAAATAATGTCCGTTGAATGATTGCATTTAAGTCGTTCATGACTTGAGAATTTATTTCAGGTGAATCTGATCCTTGATTGCTGGAGTGCTTTGAGCGCTTGATTCATAAATCCTGAAATAGTCTTTTAGCGTTTGACAGACGCTAAGAATAAATCTTTATCTTCATTTGACTTCAGACGCTGATCTTCAACTTTATCTCTAATAGACTCACCTAGAATTCTATTAGCGATTCGATATCTAATACTTAGTCTAAAATCTACAAAGATAAAAATTACAAGCCTAACAAAGTTACAAACTTTCAAACGCTTATACAATTGATCTATGAAAGCATAAACTTATATTATATTTGGGGTCTAACATAAAATCCTATCCTGTCATCATCAAAATATCTAACATGAAATTTCTTAACAATTTCCCACTTTTTGATGATGTCAAGACCTTAACTCTTATAACTCTTTCGTAGATTAAGAGTTCAAAAAAAAGCCCAAAATAATCATAAGTTAGCGTTTTAGAAAGTTAAGTTAGCTAAACTTAGATTAGCCTCAATAAGTTGTTTCAGCGATAAATCATTCATTCATATGGAAAGATAAGCATACATGATTTATACTGAAAGAAAATATTTTAAAGCGACAACAAAAATATATAAAACTATATAAACAATCATCTTTTCTGTCGCTTCTTGTTTGCCTCTTCTGCTAGAATCTCACTCGCTAAGTCCAGAAGAAGTCTATCAATGTCTATCATAGTTGTATGCTGAATTTCATCATAGTCATGCCTTCTCTGTCTAGCGCTTCCATTTAGCTCTAGCAATATTTCCACCCAATCCCTCGATGGGATTCCAAGTTCTCAGATCAAGTTATGGCAAATGTCTTATCTTCGATCATTGGTGGATTTCCAATTGATAAATCTTCTAAGAGGTCCAGCGTATGGATGAAAACCCATACTCTCTAAAAATTCAATATCCAAGTCCGGAAGCCTGTGCCTGCCTAAATAATATCTTGGCTTTCACTTCTTAGTGAGCATTTTCTTTATGCTTACTATTTCTTCGAACATTGAGTGCCAATGCTTATTATCTGTTTTAGAAATTGGCTCCTTCAAGGCTTTGGACTGTTGATGCTTTTCTTTATCTTCCCCCTTCTTGGCATCATCAAAAGAGGTTTTTAACTCAGTGATTTCTCGGCGTAGAAGCTTGACTTCATCAATTACAAAAGCAACTTGCTCAGCGATACTCTGAGAGACTAAATTGGAAGCATTATGTCGCTCAGTATCAGCTGATGCATTCTGGGCATTCGTCCGGTTAAAGTCATCTAAAAGTTCTTTGACAAGCGGATTGATACTATTCATCATAGAGATTGTAAGCTTGTTGACGTTTCCCATGTCAGATTGAAGAAGTCTCTCTACTTGATTAGGCATTGAGTTGCTTCACTCTTCCAATCAAGAACAAGAGCCCGTGATATTACTAAGAGAATTTTGAACTGTCTTTTTGAAATCTCTAGCCTGTTGATCACTTTCGGAGTTCGAGTCCAAGTCAGAAGATGAACTCTCAGGTCCATGAGAGCTGGAAACTACGGCCTTGACTTTAGATTTATCTTTGACGAAAGGCTCTTCAAGCTCATCAAGTGCTTCCTGAACTTCCTGAATCGCTTGATCCAGAGTTGGATCTATAGTCGCTGGTTGTACAACTGATTCTTGAGGAGGGATCCCAACTACTGGGGCGCTAGAAATTTCTGGCAAAGAAGCGTCGGATAGTTGAGCGGCTTCCACAGTAAGAGTATCTTCCTCGACTTCAACAATCTCCACTTGAGGAGATGTTTCTTGAACAGTAATGACCCAAAGGGGGCTAATCATTTCCATCACGTGCCTTGGACTTATAAGTTTGGTATGCGGAATAAAGAATATAGCGTCTTCGCGCTCTTCAATGCTAAGTGCAAATTGCACATCCTTTGGCAGATCAACTCCTGAAATGTAAGAATTGTAAAAGTCCAAAGTTACAGGCGTCAGCGCTTGAGCAGCCTCTTGGTCCACTAGCTTGATTAGTGAGATCATCTTGGCCACTTGAGCATTCTGCTCACAGACAAAAATAGGGTGAAGATTATAGTCTCTGAAGTTATTCAGGCCAAAATATTAAACAAAGGAGATGTCCAGCGATTGTGCATTCTCAAGAATCGCTCTTCTGTCTTTGTAAAGTTTTGCAAACTCAGCATGATCATTGTCAAGGCTCATTGGAACTTCACTTTGCCCTCGCAAAAGAGGTCGCTTACTGGTGGAGGCATCTTCATTCAGATCAGGAAGAATACGCCGTATAAAATCTTTAGACGGACGATAAACATAGCGTCCTCCCTGAGTGACTAAAGCTAGATGCTGGAGAATATAGCGTTCTATTGACTGTCTATAATAAGGCAAGTCTCTAATATTGCCCACCAGATTCTTGCGCTGCTTGAGTAGAAACACAATAAAACCTCTACGTCTGTAATTCACTCCAAATTGAAATAAGAATGGATACCTCACAAGTTCGTCTATCGTGTAGAAATGCAACACAAACTCTTCAGCCCATCTTGCGGTATCCATCATCCATCGCTTACCAAGCTTGTCAGCTTTCTTCTGTTCTTTTCTAGCGGCTAGAAATTTCTCAAAGCGTTCTATTTCTTCATCATAATCCTCAGCCCATAATCCTGCAAGATACTTGTGGGCTTCAGCTTCTATCCAAGCGTTAATAGGATTGGGACGCTCAGCGATAATTGGTCCTTTCCCTTCCCACAATCTGAGAGGCTTTGAGGATAGAGCATTGTGAGGAGAATGAACGACTTTGGGATAGGCAGAGTATCCAATTCTGTTAAGAATTTCTTCATCAGGGTTCTTCAACCAATCACCCATATGGAGATTCTTCATGACGATCTGGTTCAGGCGCAAAGGATAAAAGGATTCTTCAGAATGGCCAGTAAAATTGAAACGCTTCTCGTCAAATTCTATTATATTGAACGTTGGTCGCCTAATATACTTAAGACAGGATTGAAGACGCTCAAGAGAGTAGATACCCAGATCAGCGAAATGCTTGAAGAAACCGAACTTATCAAAATTAGAGACATCAGTCCTGTGGAGAGTATTTTGAAAGTTTATCTCCGTATCGACCAATTGCCTAGCGTCAAGTTCCCTGGTGGCAAAGTAAAACTCGTCATTTGCATCATAGCCACGGGAAAAGAAATTGATGACACGAGGAGGAGATCCGGTTGGAGTAGGGACAAAAGCAATTGATTCGGTTGGGATAAGCGCCACTTCTATCAACCGCTCAGTGTGCACAGTTGCTTTACTGACTGGAGATGTTTCTGCGTCAGGAAGGACTTGAGCTACTTCCTCAGCGATATCCACAACCTTTGCCATATCGACATCCACTTCAATAGGAACCTCTGAAAGTGGAGGTGCATCAGCGTCTGGAGCATTTTGAGCTGATACAAGCAAGCGTTTGAGAAAAGCAAGCAAAATTTCTACTAAGTAGAAATCAAAAATAAAAGACTACAACACTTACCTTGAGTACTATCATCAACTGACTCAATAAGGATTTTGCAAGCATCCAAAGTATTCAGTACATACTCAATATCATGATCTATTTGAGCAGTAAGAATTTTATCCTAGTGTTAAAGAAAAATAAATGGGAAAGGATAAAAATATGTTGTTCTTCACAAGTACTTACCCTAAAAGAGTTTTACCTTTTCAAAAGGTGTAGCAGGCTCTGACTCGGGAACAAGAGCAGATTCAGAAACGAAAGGAGGAGGAGAAGGGACACTTGCTTGTGCTTCAAGCGCTGGCTCGGAGGGAACGCTAGTGGATCCTCTTGGCGTGGAACGCTTGTGTGCTAAAGGCACTTCTTCTTCTACAACCTCTTCTTCTTCCGAAAAAATAACAAAGGCAGGAGGGGGAGAGGGCGATTTAGGAGGAGGAGATGGAGATTTCTTCTTCTGGGTCTCCTCCTTCTTCTGCTTCTTGGCAAGCTTGGCTGGCTCAGCGATCTTAACAACAATCTTACTCTTTGGTCACTTAACCACTACTTCTTCTTCTGATGATGATGATGATGAAGACGAAGTTGCTTGCTCTTTATCATCACTGTGAATAATACCCTCCACAAGGAGTCGCTCAAGCTCTTTCTTGGGAATCGTTGCACCGCTTCGACGCCTGGGTTTGACAGCTCATCTACCATCTTTTTCCTAGAAAACTTAAGCACTTGGACTTTTTTTCCAGCGGTGTTAACGAAACCGCTAGCGCTTAAAACATGAATTAACACAATCCCATAAGTCTTGGGATTTACTGACTCAGCCATCGCTGCTTTAAAGCGATTAAATACGTACAACGACCGATTGATCTTCAATTTGGTCAGAATGGCTACCATCATCTTATATTGAATGTTGGTGATCTTATCGATGCTTCCTTTCCTACATTCGATCATCTTTGCGTAGAAGTCAGCCAGAATGACATATTCGCCCTTCATGTCATTTTCTTGAAGTTCGGTTCATAGGCAGCTTCAACTTTATCTTTTTTGATCAGTGCCCAGACCTTGGTGGCGTAGCCAAGAGTGACGTCTTCAACTGCTCCACCATCATTTGGCAATACGAGCAAATGGAAAGACGCAAGAAAAGGAGTTTCCATCGTTAGAGATTTTGGCGTTCTTGAAGAAGAAAAGGGTTTCTTCCTCATAAATGTTTGAATGGGAGGTTATCATTTTGCGTAAACCAGATTCTTGGACAAGAGGATGGACAGTCCTCAGATGGAAGTTCTAGTTATTTAAAAGGTAGTCCCAGTTTACAAGAAATCCAACATTAACAGTGACTGGTTTTTGAGATTTGGAAGATTTTGCGGTGGCAGATTTGGAAGATTTTGGTGGCGCCATTGATGATAGGTTAAAGCTTTCTGAGAGTTAAGAAAAAGTCTTTTGCTTTGAGAAAGAGAGATTTTATAGCAAGGAAAGTTTAAAAGTGATAAAGCTTTTCTGTAAAATCATGGAGGGTTTAAATAGAGGCAAAAAAAATAACTCCTCACTTGCTTAGATTAATGCCATGTGTTAAATCATTAATTTTGAAAAATTGAAGCATTTAATCTGAGTTGTTTACTCATAAAGACGGATGTCAAAAAGTGCGATAAAATAGGATAACAGCTGTGAATTATAAAAGTTTGAAATCCGCAGTTACTTTTTCAAAATGTTTGAATAATTTTGAAAATTCATGCTGAAAATCATGCTCTTTAAAAGACATTTTTATTTAATTTTGTTAGAGATTGATTTTGTCATGCATGAAAGATAAACGCTAGTGATCAATGCATAACATTTTCAAAGTCATTTTTTATCACAGTCGCTCATAGATTGGAATAAGTATAATTTTAAAGTTCTCCCTAAAATTGATAACTCATTTCAATTTTTAAAAACGCTTTAGACATAAAAATAAAGTGGATTCATCTTAAATTATATGCCTATAAAATATGATGCTTTATGATTTAAGCGTTTAAATCAAATATACCTAATTCACTTCTCAAAGTGAGAAAACATTGTTCGTTGAGCGCTTTGGTGAAGATATCTTCCAATTTTTTGTTAGTACCAATGAAATGCATGGAGATATCTTTCTTTTGAACAAGGTCACGCAAGAAATGGTAGTGAATGTCAATGTGTTTAGTTCTAGAATGAAGGACTGGGTTTTGGGGTTTTGGGTCATAGCTAAAGCGCTTTGGTTATCACAATGGATTGGGTAGGACCTAGGATTGTTCCATAATATCTAAAGTGTTACCTCATCCAAAGGATTTGTGCTTTTGGTGCTTGTTTAAGGCCGTAAAGTGCCTTATCCAATTTGTAGACCATACTTTTCGCATGGTTGTTGATGAATCCTAGTGGTTGCTCCACATATACTTCTTCTTGGAGTTTACCATTTAGGAAAGCACTCTTTACGTCCATTTGATACACTGAGAACTTGTTGAATGTGGCAAACGCAAAGAACATCCGAATCGCTTCTAGATGGGCTACTGGGGCATAAGTCTCATCAAAATCAATGTCTTCTTCTTGACAATAGCCCTGAGCGACTAGTCTGGCTTTGTTTCTAATAACAATGCCATCTTCATCCATCTTGTTCCTGAAAACCCATTTAGTCCTAATAACTCCTTGGTGAGTTGGTCTTGGTACTAGCGCCTAAACCTAGCTTCGCTCAAATTGGTTAAGCTCATCTTGCATCGCTTCTACCCAACTTGAATCACTGAGCGCTTCATCCACTTTTTTTTGTTCCATTTGAGATAGAAAACTTGCGAACATAGCCTCATTGATTGTAGCGGCCCTAGTTCTAACAAGTGCTTCAATATCTCCAATAACTAGCTCTGGTGGATGATCTCTAAGCTATTTATGATTTGGTTAGAACGGGTTGAGAGACTCTTGATTATCACTCGCTTGACCCTCATTTGTCTCTTGCACAATCGCTACATCATCACAGTTCGAATTTGCTCTTGATGATCATTCTCTTCATGATCATCAGCAATTCTTACAGTGTCATTATTGCTGATGATCATGAAGAGAATTGCTGGAGAAGATCTTCAATTACCAAGATTGATTTGTGACGCTTGTTGGGCAAGATCTTCAATTCTTACATCATCAGGATTAACCTCACTCGATTCTTGGTTAGCATCATCAAACACATCATGAATGGATTCTTCAACCTTAGATTTGATCTTATTTAGGATGCGAAAACTCTTTCCATTCTTGGCATAGCCTAGAAAGATTCCTTTATCCGCTTTAGGATCAAATGTCCTTGGACTTTGGGATCCATTGTTATCAATGGAACATTTTGAACCAAATACATGAAAATATGAAACTTTAGGCTTACGTCCTGATAAGTCCATATTTAACAGTATTTTATGCCCCATTGTAATATGATTTGATCGTTACTTTGATCATTTTTTATCCCTCATAATGCTTTGATTGGTATATATTTTGTTTTGTAGGATAAAAGTTGATTTACGCATGAAAGACGAGAAAAGAGATCCAAATTGAGCTTGAAATTGAAGAAAGAAACAAAAGAAGATAGTTGACGAAAGATTTTACACAATGCTCATATATAAATGAGGTTTTCGTCCTCTTACATGCCGAATCATACTAAGGTTTCTTCTTCAATATTGTAGATCTGTTTCTTAGCTTCGCGTAGCAACTTGAACCAACTCAATCCGACATTTGTAAAGAGAGTTATGATCAAAATACGAAAGTTGCGAATTCTGCGTGAGACGACCGTGGCGCTGGACCGCGGTCCTGATTCGGAAAATAAGGTTCGCACTAATTGTGCCGCGGTCTGCTGATGTTTGTGCCGCGGTCCGATTCTCCTGCTGCTCTATTTTTTATATCCGCCGTTTTTGGTCTTTATAACACATTCTTCACGTACCAAAATGGGGAAAATGCTCAAAAACACCAAGGGGGAGCCATGAGAAGTCCTAAGGAAGCTTGAAGAGCCATCATCATCCTCATCATCATCATTTTCATCATCAAAGCTTGGATTCACACTTTATAATAGGGAGTAATTCAACTCTTTCTCTTGATTAGTATTTCAATTATGTCTTGTAGAGTTGTTGAATCACTTGTTGTTGTAAGTATGAGCTAAGTATTTTTGTGATTGGGTTATGTGA
Organism: Buddleja alternifolia; assembly: GCA_019426215.1. Classification (NCBI taxonomy): domain Eukaryota; kingdom Viridiplantae; phylum Streptophyta; class Magnoliopsida; order Lamiales; family Scrophulariaceae; genus Buddleja; species Buddleja alternifolia. Next base: position 16,936,833 of record CM033403.1, read on the forward strand.
ATACTTTGTGATGTTTTGTGTTTAATGAATCATTAATTTCCGAATTTATTACATTCTTGTTACATGTTTGATTTTGTGCTTAATGCTTGCATATGCTTCATCACCATGTGTTTGATAAAATGCTTTGTCTTGAGACCGAGAGGAGATAGATAAAGGGAGATCGAAAAATCAATCATCATAACGTAACAATTGACTAGAGATAGAATCGATTGCGTTGTGTGGCTTTTTGTGATAAGATGACCCGATTGAATGTAGGATCTTCGTAAACAAGGAATTCCTCTGAACCTAAATGCATGTTAGTTAATTCAATCTTCACTATAGAGATATAGGAAGTTGTTAACTAGTATAGGCTTGTTATTTCAAGAGATTGAATAATAAATACATTAGGGGGTTTCGCCATAACAAGAACGTTCTAGGAATCCGGATAATTGAGAGTTCATGAACATAGAATAGAACATAGTAGGATCATAACCCAATCACCTCTTCCCATTTGATTTATTACCTTGATAATCATTTTAGTTATCTTTAGTTATTTTTATAGTCTAAACACCTATCATTTTATAAATTGATTTAGCTTAGAAATAGGTAATATAGCAATTATGAGCATTGAATCCAATTGTCCCTGTGGAGACGATACACCCCGGGCTAAATAGTCCACTTTATTACTTTGCACGACCTAGTATACTTGCTAGGATTTCGCGTGTCAAGTTTTTGGCGCCGTTGCCGGGGACAATTGCGTTATTTGATATTGTAATTCACTTATCTTCTCTAAGACTAAGTTGCTGTTTTTCAAGTTTCTGTTTTTGTGTTTCAAGATGCTGTTTTTGTTTTTTGTAGTTGTTGGTTTTGTGTTTTAAGTTGCTGTTTTTGTTCTTTTTAGTTGTTGTTTTGTTATGTTTTTTTTATTTATTTTTATTCTTGAATAGATGAGCATCAATGACTTTTATTGGTCAAAACAAGGATGGGATGAAGGTGTCGAGTTCAAGATTTATGTTCGTGGTGTGGAAACGCTCATCATAGCGATTATTGTCAACACGGATGGAGAAGTCAACAAGACTTGCCATTGAGTTATTATGTTATGAGAGATTCACAAGCATACCTGCAACAAGATAGGTCCCCCTTTCTAATGCAGGGAGAATTTGAATCGGCTAACTTTCAGAACCGTGGGGATTATCAGCAACAATGTGATAGGGACCCAAGTTTTGAGGAGTTGATGATCCAATGGATGAAGTAGAACGATGAGCGGATGAAGTCGAACGATGAGCGGTCTCAAAATCTCGAAGCATCTATAATGGAATTGCAAACACAACTCAACCAACTTTCCAACTTATTGGCAGAGAGATCATCAGACACTTCTCAGAGTGGCACAGAGGAGAATGATGAGGTATCTGATACAGAAGTTGAACAAGTTGTTGATTCGACACCACATTGTCTACAACCCATTGCTACACCAGCACTACCTTCAGAATCTATGTGTGGTGAAGTAGATACAACATCACTGGAGCACCTTCAATTCAGCATTGGGATCCCAAAATCCACTCCATCAAATGACCAAGAAAAAGCATTAGAAATATTCAAGAATCCAACGCCACCTACCATCATATCTCTTGATTTCTTAAGAAAGTGCATCAATAACCAGAGAGATAGAGTGGTGGAAGTTGAAGACAAGGTTTACAACTTTAGTGGCCCGTTCGAGGCATACACTAAGAACCCAAGTGATACTCCGGTTGAAAATGAGGAGATCCGAAGATATAAAAGTTACTGGGATATATCACCACTAAAGTTGTCAGAATCAAGGCTCAGGGAGTTAGGCCTAGCCACATACTTATTAAAACCATCAATGGAAAACTCCCCATCTTTAAAATTCACTTTTAGTTATTTACAATTTTATTACATTTTTATAAAAGTGAATCTGAGCTCATATCTTAGTTTTTCAGGATTTGTGAATGTGATGGGACATGATAAGCCTTTACGCAACTGGAAAAAGCACAAAAAGGCTCGTCCCTACAAAGTTGGCATTGCTCCTTATGATCCACCGTGAGCAGTGCAAGGGAGTCGAGTTAATGACTTAAAACAAGCGCTTCGTGGGAAACAACCCACGTTTTTCATGCTTTCTTTCATTCTCGTTATTTTTTTGTTTTGTTTTGTTTTGTTTGTTTCATTTTAAGTGTTCTTAGTTGTTTTGATGATGCTTTTTGTCTCTTCTTGTTTTTCTAACTTTACAGTTGGCTAGGCGTTATTTTCAGACTCTTCGCCTTGTTGCTCTTTCGCGTTTTGGACATCACTTAGATTCAAACATCAAGGACGTCTTTCCTTCCTTTACTTTACATTTGTATGTTCGCTCATTGGGGACAATGTGCTAGATTAGTTGGGGGGTGGGATAGACGTCCTAATTTTTTTGTGATGTGGTGTAACTTGTACTCATTTGTTAAGTTTCATGCTTGATTTGGGATTAGAAAACTGTGATAATCAATGATTTCATATTCATGATTTGTTACACTTTTGCTTGGAACATGATTCGTTTGAATGTCTCTACTTCATCTAAGATGAAATCATTTGTCCTATTTTATATGTGAAAGCCTTTTTAGCCATGCTTATGTGAATTGTTGAGGATTTAAAGCATTAAGCGTTCAATTTTGTCAACTTTGAAATGTGTGTTGAGTGTGCGAAGTCATGAAATGATTTAGGCCATCTTTCATTTTCTTTAACCTTACAATTGGCCTTCACGATACTACATAATCTCTAGACCTTATTTTGAGCTGTATTGATAAGAATGGAGTGTGCTAAGCATACTAAAAACCACCATTCGCTTTTCTTTCGTAAGCCACACCAACCACCCTTTAGCCTAAAAGAAAGAAAAACAAAGTCTATTTCCCAAGTAAGAGAGCATATAACTTCATATCATTTGGCTTTAATTTGGGTTTACGCTTTGTTTTGGGTGTCGAATCTCATAGATTAATGGGTTAAAAGGTGTGTTTGTTCTTGATGATTTTGAGAAATTTTGAGGTCTTGAGTTTATGTGAAATAAAGAGAGGAAAAAGAAATGTTGTAAGTTGGCTAAAGAGTCGAGAGATTGGAAGTTACCGGAAAATATAGTATGTGAGCTCTCTCTTGACTTGGCTACAAACTGAGCTTCAATGTGATTTATTTGGTTTGGGAATCATTTTTCCACCCCTAGCATCAAAAGAAACAAGTTTTGGGGTTATGAGTTCAAAGGGAAAAGAAATCAAAAAGCATTAAGTGGCGAGATGTGGAGATTTTTTTCGGTTGATAAGTGAGTGTTTAGCTCGATGATATTGAGTTGTATGCTTTCTTGAGTTTAGTCACTTTATCCATATATTTCCATCCAAGCCATTTCCTAACCTTACGTTACAAGCCAAAAAGACCTTTTGATCTTGACTTTCACATTTTATGCACACCGATAGGTTAACAAAGTTTTGAAGTGTTTTAATGTTTTTATTATCTAATGAGTTTGCATAATCTTGTTTAAAGTGTGCTCTTGGCATAAAAATGGATATGGAGTTCATGATTTTGAGATGGAATCGAAGATGTTTTGGAGGCTTTCAAATTGTTGAGTGTTCTAGGTAAAGTGTAACTTGTCATAATCATTTTCGAGGGTGTAATTCGTGTACGTGCTTGATTATTGAGACATAAAACCTTTCAAGATCCCAAAGCAAGTTGTAAAATCTGAACTTATGAGTACTTGTTCGCCATTTATTGATCGAGACGATCATAGCCTAGTTGGGGGGTAGTTGATAAGTCCATATTTTACAGTATTTTATGCCCCATTGTAATATGATTTGATCGTTATTTTGATCATTTTTTATCCCTCATAATGCTTTGATTGGTATATATTTTGTTTTGTAGGATAAAAGTTGATCTACGCATGAAAAACGAGAAAAGAAATCCAAATTGAGCTTGAAATTGAAGAAAGAAACAAAAGAAGATAGTTGATGAAAGATTTTACACAATGCTCATATATACACGAGGTTTTCGTCCTCTTACAGGCCGAATCATACTAAGGTTTCTTCTTCAATATTGTAGATCTGTTTCTTAGCTTCTCGTAGCAACTTGAATCAACTCAATCCGACATTTGTAAAGAGAGTTATGATCAAAATACGAAAGCTGCGAATTCTGCGTGAGACGACCGCGGCGCTGGACCGCGGTCCTGATTCGGAAAATAAGGTTCGCACTAATTGTGCCACGGTCTGCTGATGTTTGTGCCGCGGTCCGATTCTCCTGCTGCCCTATTTTTTATATCCGCCGTTTTTGGTCTTTATAACACATTCTTCACGTACCAAAATGGGGAAAATGCTCAAAAACACCAAGGGGGAGCCATGGGAAGTCCTAAGGAAGCTTGAAGAGCCATCATCATCCTCATCATCATCATTTTCATCATCAAAGCTTGGATTCACACTTTATAATAGGGAGTAATTCAACTCTTTCTCTTGATTAGTATTTCAATTATGTCTTGTAGAGTTGTTGAATCACTTGTTGTTGTAAGTATGAGCTAAGTATTTTTGTGATTGGGTTATGTGAATACTTTGTGATGTTTTGTGTTTAATGAATCATTAATTTCCGGATTTATTACATTCTTGTTACATGTTTGATTTTGTGCTTAATGCTTGCATATGCTTCATCACCATGTGTTTGATAAAATGCTTTGTCTTGAGACCGAGAGGAGATAGATAAAGGGAGATCGAAAAATCAATCATCATAACGTAACAATTGACTAGAGATAGAATCGATTGCGTTGTGTGGCTTTTTGTGATAAGATGACCCGATTGAATGTAGGATCTTCGTAAACAAGGAATTCCTTTGAACCTAAATGCATGTTAGTTAATTCAATCTTCACTATAGAGATATAGGAAGTTGTTAACTAGTATAAGCTTGTTATTTCAAGAGATTGAATAATAAATACATTAGGGGGTTTCGCCATAACAAGAACGTTCTAAGAATCCGGATAATTGAGAATTCATGAACATAGAATAGAACATAGTAGGATCATAACCCAATCACCTCTTCCCATTTGATTTATTACCTTGATAATCATTTTAGTTATCTTTAGTTATTTTCATAGTCTAAACACCTATCATTTTATAAATTGATTTAGCTTAGAAATAGGTAATATATCAATTATGAGCATTGAATCCAATTGTCCCTGTGGAGACGATACACCCCGGGCTAAATAGTCCACTTTATTACTTTGCACGACCTAGTATACTTGCTAGGATTTCGCGTGTCACGTCCCTTCCACAACTCATATGGATTCTTCTCATGTTGCTTGTTGATCATACACTGGTTCTGAGTGTAGCAAGCGGTATTGATAGCTTCGGCCCAAAACCTTTGAGGCTGCTTCTCTACTAACATAATCCTAGCGGCTTCTTTAAGCGTTCTGTTCCATCGCTTGGCAACTCCATTCTGTTGAGGTGTTCTAGGGGCAGAATACTCATGAAGTATTCCAAAATTTGTACAAAGCTTCTCAACAAATTGGTTAGTAAATTCAGTTCCTCTCTCATTTCTAATTCTCGTCACCTTTAAATCTTTTGAGGTTTGTAATTGACGAATTAGAGCTGTGAGCTTGACACTTGTTTCATCTTTGGTGGCTAGAAATTCTACCCATGTATAGCGAGAGAAATAATCAACAAATCTAGCAAATACTTTTTACCGCTAACACTCATGATTTGAATAGGCCCAAACAAATCTAAATGCAACAGTTCAAGAATTCTAGAAATAGATAGGCATGGTTTCTTCTTAAAAGATGATTTAACTTGTTTATCCATTTGACATGCATCACATAAGCGATTTTTCTGAAAGGAACCTTTTGGTAATCTCTCTACTAGATTTAGTGATATTAACTAAGAGATTGTCTTAAAGTTGAGGTGATTCATTTTTCTATGCCATAACCAACCCAATTCATTTTGACTCTTAGCAACAAAGCATGTGGGGTTGTTATCAATTGTAGAATCCCAATCCACTAAATACGCATTGTTTGTTCTTTTTCCTCTTAATTTAGTAGACTTAGTCTTAGCATCGTTAACATAGCAACAGTCGCTTGAGAATTTGACTTCAAAGCCTTTATCACAAAATTGACTAATGCTTAATAAATTATTCTTAAGACCCTTAACATAATATATATTACTAATCATGATGTTCCCCCTATGCATGATACCTATACCTTTGGTTTTACCTTTGGAGTTATCATTGAATATAACTTCAGGACCGTTGGTTTCATGATAGTTGATGAAGAGATTCTCTGAGCTAGTCATGTGACTTGATGACCCACTATCAATGTACTAAACTAAAGTATCGGTGTTGGCTCTAGGTACTTGCATTCAAAGGGCAGTTCTAATTCTTCTTAGGTACCCATGTCGTCTTGGGTCCTTCAATGTTAGTGACTTTAGTTTGAATTAAAACTTTCGGAACCTATATTTGCCTTGTCTTCATTACAGGAAGATTGGCCTTCTTGGGTTTCGGTTTGTGTTTTGTGTGCTTCTTAGTTGTATAATAATATCCTCGATTATAATAGTAATCATAGTCATACTCATAATCATAATCATCATAGTATCGATGATATGATCTAGATCATTGACGATATTGACGCTGGTATTTCCTCGCCGCTGGCTTAGGAGTCGCTTTTGGCAATTAACGCTTAGGTTTTGATTCACTGGTAGATGATTCATCCTTAGCCCTTTGAGTGTTTGGATGAATCTTCTTTTGTGACTCATTCACTTTCATTTTCTCCTTGTTGCCTGAGTTGGTATTGGCCTTCTCATTTGGCCTCTTACCATTGTCCTTGGGTCCATTCAGCGTCTGACTGCTTGAACTCTTCTTAACAAAGAATACACCTTTTCCTTTGTTGGTTGCTGTAACATTGAATTTATTTGGATGTTTACCAAATTTATTGCATCCGAAACCGATCATTTCACCGAACAATCTTGTTACCTCAGTCACATTATCCAACTTTCTTGAAGCTTTTGGTAATGATGAGACGAGCTGCTCTGATTTGGCAAGTCTAGAGATCAATTCAGCTTCTCTCTTGACTATTATATCAAGATCACTTTTTAACTGGGATATCTCACTCTCAAGCGAGTGGTTCTTCTCAATGCATTGTTGCTGAACTTGCAACTCTGCTTTGAGCGTTACTTTATCACTTGTGAGCGATGAAATGATAGTGAAGTGATTTTGATATATTTTGGTGGCATCTTGACAATTTTTATAATATTCATTAACTTTGTCCATTAATTCATCATAAGAAAGAGGATGAGATAATTCAGTGTTTACCTTAGATAGCGAGTCATCAGACGCTTCTTCATCTCTCGCCATGAGACAAATCAACATTGAGTCGCTTGTTGAATCATCATCACTGCTTTCATCTGATGATTCCAAATCCTCTTCAGGTGCAGAGAATGGTTCAGATTCAGCTAGCAAACCTTGTTGGCGAAGGTTGCTCCTGAATTGGTTTCTATCTGCATGATCTTGCCTTGTAGGCTTATATACATTTGGATAAGGGAAATTTACCTAGTAATGCCCTGGTTTCCTACAATTGTAACACAAATTAGTTTTCATTTTCTATTCAATGGTCAATCGCTTGGCAATTACTGGCGCTGAAACATTCTGTACTGGATACGGAGGCGCTTGGTACTGAACTGGCACTGGAGGTTGAGGAGCAGAATACACTGGCGCTGATGCAGGAGGGGGGTTTAGAATGAGGTCTGTCCACTCGGGTTTCTCTTTACGTATCTTAGAAATTTGTTAAATTTCTTAACCAATAAAGCCATTTCATTTTTCTCATTCGATTCTGTCGCTTTCACCTCACTCACTAATTTTCCCTTGTTCTTAGTAGTAGCTATTAGGGCTCCTGATTCAGTCGCTGATGTAGAAGTCGTTGTGTCACTGACTTCTCCTAGTTCAAATTCAAATGCCTTTAACTCTAAAAATGCATGTTCCGGAGTTAGAGTTTCCAACGTTTGTGATTCTCTCATTGCAACCGTCTTAATCAAGTACTTGCTTGAAAGGCTTCTAAATATCTTGTTGACCATTTCCTTGTTGGTCAACTCCTTATCTAGTGACACTAACTCGGTGATGAGCAAAGTGAATCTTGCGTCTAATTGTTCTGGCGTCTCGTTGGGCTGCATTTTGAAATGCTCAAATCTTTGCATGGCTATAGAGAACTTGTTTTCCTTCATTTGTGCTGAACCTTCACACACAATAGCCAAATTATTCCATACTCTTTTGAAGTCTTACATTATTTGATCTTGTTGAATAATGCATCATTATCTCCTAACGCTGAGTAGAGTGCACTTCATCCAACATTATCTAGATTCGCTATTTTTCTATCATCTGGCGTCCATTCTAACTTGGGTTTTTCAACATAACCATCTGGAGTTGCTTCAGTCGCTCCAGGGGCTCTGGTGATGACTTTCATGATCTGAATGGGGCCATCTATAATTACATCACACATTTCATTATTGCAAGAGCATAAATAAGCGAATGCTCTAAGTTTTCAAGAATCATAATTTGATTCAACCAACTTAGGCATTTTGTTAAAAGCCATAATATGAGATTTTAAAAAGAAATGAAGCGACTAAGTTTAGAAAAATGGATCTAAACAAGCAGTTACACTCGGAAACGCTTAGGTTTCTACTTCAACCGCTCTGATACCACCTGATGGTCCCAAGTGGCATACGAAAGCGTCTAGAAGGGGGGGAGGGGGTTGAATAGACCCTGAAGTCTTTTTTTACTTCAAAAATTCGTATCACTTTTAAAGATTTGAACGCTTAGAGAGCTAAGCGCCAGGTCAAGCGCTACAATAAAAATAACTTAGACTTAGTGATTTTAGCAATTTACCAAAGTAGGGTAGAGCTTAGATCGCTTAATTAGGGTTAGTACAGTGAAAATGATTTTAAAGCTCTAGCATTAGTTTTGGTCAAATAGTCGCTTAACTATTTTACTTGTATTTTTCAAGATAAAATAATAGAATATAAACTAAGACAATAAAAACAATAAATAACATAAGATATATAAGGTTCACTGGGTGATGTAATCCCAACTACGTCCTTCTTCTCCTTTTTCACTTAGAGGAATTTTACTAAGTTGATTCTCAAAGAATTACACAAAATCTTCTACAAGATAGTAAAGAGGTGAAAAATGATCTCGGGCTCCTTGATCACACAGATTTCAGCACTAATTAAGATCTTCTTCTACAAACTTCTCTCATTTAAAAATACTGCTTGTAAGGGGTTTCAACAACTTTCTCACTCATATGAAAGATTGAGGGTTTTGTCACACAATGTTTGTTTTTATTTGGAAAGATCAAACAACTTGGAATATCTCAGTAAGAGTTTAGTTTTCTTCTTTAGAAGATGTTTGAGATATTTGTGACAGTCTGGAATGTATGTAAAAAGCTTGGAAGAATTTTAGCTATGGAGTTTCTAAGCTTTTTCTTGAGAGAGAATTTCAGCAAAGTTTTTAACTTTCTTGTGTACGTACGTGTATTTTTTTTTAGGGTTTGCTAGAATGAGGTACTTATAGGCAATTTCATGGGATTTGTCCGTTGGACACATACGAGCGCGTGCTCTTCATGCAGAGCGTGAGTCTACCTTTTCTCTAACATTCCTGAAACCCTGCTATTTTCTATTGGACATGAGCAGGTTTCGAACTCTGAAATCTGACAGTCTAGTCAAATGGTGGCTTGTTCATAAGTCATAATAGTTTATCACATTTAATGCTCTTATCAGGCATTTAATGCATTTGAATTTATTTTCCGTTGGAAATAAATGTCAGTTGAATGATTGCATTTAAATCTTTCATGACTTGAGAATTTATTTCAGGTGAATCTGATCCTTGATCGCTGGATTGCTTTGAACGCTTGATTCATAAATCCTGAAACAGTCTTTTAGCGTTTGGCAGACGCTAAGAATAAATCTTTATCTTCATTTGACTTTAGATGTTGATCTTCAACTTTATCTCTAATAGACTCACCTAGAATTCTATTAGCAATTCGGTATCTAATACTTAGTCTAAAATCTATAAAGATAAAAATTACAAGCCTAACAAAATTACAAACTTTCAAACACTTATACAATTGATCTATGAAAACATAAACTTACATTATATTTTGGGGTCTAACATAAAATCCTATCTTGTCATCATCAAAACATCTAACATGAAATTTTTTAACAATGTGGATGCTCTCAAAGAGAACTGTGACCAAACTGAGAAAAATCTGGAAGAATTGCGCACGATTATGGCCACAATGTTTGCAAATCAGAATCAACACACTATTCATGAGGGATTAGGGCATTCCGTCTAAAGTATCCAGTTTATTTTCCCCATTTTAACGGGGAGGATTTGAGGGGGTGGCTATATAAGTGAGAACAATTTTTTGAGGTTGATGATACCCCATCCATTGCCAAGGTTAAATTGGCTACGGTTCATCTAGAAGAAAAGGCCATACAATGGCACCAAATGTTCATGAAGGGGAGACTTACATGAGAAGTGCCGAATCGAGAAAAATATATTCGAGCCCTAAATGATATATTTGGAGCGTTGGTTTATGATGATCCAATGTCAGAATTGGTAAATCTGAAATAGGTTGGTACTGTCCAACACTACTTTGATAAGTTTGATGAAATTGTTAATTGTATGGATTTTCCTGATCATTATGCTCTTAGCTGCTTCTTGGGTGCTAGCAAGAAAAGGAGGAGTTTCGGGATCTTTGGAAGGCTCGTTTAGCGTGAATCTTTAGGGACAGGAGCCCTTGGAGGATTGTTGTTCTGCAGAATCAATAAACAAATCAAAAAGGTATGTTTATTTATTCTAATTTTCGCGAAACCCATGAAAAAATCATCAGATCTATTTTTGTGATCTACTGGTAGGAATCCTCGAATCTTCCGCTGCAATTCTCTGTTTTTCTGTACGGAATGCCTAACTGTGGTATCAGAGCCGACTTAAACGGATCTGATGATTTTTTGCGTTTAAGATTATGTTGGTTAAAATTGGATTTTTATAAAATTTGATTTTATGTATTTAATATTCGTTGGTAAATCTGAAATTTTGAAAATATTTGTCGCCTTGAAATCGTCGCATGATTACATGTTTTTCGTCGTTGGCAACGGTAAATCGGGGTGACACCACCATGTGTTTTTGAAGCACACGGGAGCACCACCCCATTCGTGTAATCAAAGAAAAACAACAAAAAAAAAAAAGGAAAAAGGTGGGTGGCGGCGCTGATTTGCGCTGCCCTAGCCGTCCGTGCGCTTACGGGCGCCGGGCCGGGCCCAGTGTATTAATATATATATATATATATATTTTTATATATCTTATATTTCAATATATATATATATATATAAATTAATAAATATTAGGGTTTGACCCTAATAGACAAAATCGACCCGTGATTTGTCAAAACCCTTTTTCCCTAAAAATGTTTTTCTTAAAATTAAATTGGATTTAATTAAGTTAAATTGGATTTGACTTTAATATTAAATTGGATTTAAGAAAACCATAAATTAAATTTGATATTATTTATGATTTACGACGATTAAATAAATAAGATTTATTTTAGGTTGATTATATTTTTCCAAAATAAATAAGGAATAAGTTTGACTTATTTCCTAAATAATAAATTGGATTTTTTTTCTTTTAAAATTGAAATCAAAATTCATCTCTTCTAATTAAATTAGATTTAATCGGTTTTTGAATTTCTTTTTGATTTTAAACTCAAAACCAACATATACTTAAATAGTTTACTTACATGCTTTGATGTATGTTGTGGTGGATGCTTCCATGGACTTAGGGTTTTACCGCTTTGGTATTATCTGGGTTGTATTGGGCAATTGCCCCCCAGTTTGTACTTTTAATTATGGTAGTATAATGTATAGGGCGCTTTCTGAGTTGTGTAAAATAGAGGTAGGACCTTTTCTAGCTTGGAGCCCGAAGATCTATTAGAAATTAGATTGATAATAGACCCCCTATCCCCCTGATTGATCTATTGGCTTAGATCAATCCAGAATGTCCATGGAAATGCATGTTGTTAGAATAACTAGATTTTTCTATGAATGCATGGTTATAATCCATATATGCGCGTAATAAATTAATGTGCAAAGTGAGACCTTAATTTTTCAAAAATTCTCCCACTTTAAATACTAAGTAAGTAAGAGATATTGGATATTCTGGCTCTCCATCAAACTTGGAAAAGATGGGATTACGAGTTATGCATGGCATCGTCCCGACTAATGGGGGTTATGCATTAATTCATAATCCATATGATAAGAGTCATTTTTACGTGTTTTTAAGCCCTTATGTTTATGTTTTAGATTCATTTATCGCTTGATTTATGCCACATATACGTATAATCTATGTGCTTATTGAGTAAAGGTGGAAAATCACTGCAATCGACGTAAAGTGCACAAAAACAATAGGAGAGTGGAAAAGTTTTCTATTCCACTCTATGATCCTCATTGAGTTGACTTTGAAAAGTCAAGCTAATGAGTATAAACAAGCGCTTCTTGGGAGGCAACCCAAGTTTGTAAGTTTTTCTTTTCTTTTTGCTTTCGTTTTTGTCTTGTTTAGTTTGTTTCTTTATGTTATGTTCAAGCATGCACTTTTGGCATGCTTGTCTTTGAGTCTTAATGGTTTGTATCATGAGTACATGACATGTATTAGTAGAGTTTTGCTTTGGAAAATCTTTCGTTGAGGATTTGAGCTTGGAGTGGATCTCACATGATTAAGGGTTGCTTTTTAGCACCCTTGTTGTAAGTACTTTCATTTACTCCCCTTTTGAGTATGTATGATTGTGTCAACATTGAGGGCAATGTTGAGTTTAAGTGTGGGGCGGTATCGATATGCCATGTGATCTTGTTTTTAGCTCAAGTTTGGGGGAACCGTTGCTATTGCATGTATGTTGTTCTAAATTTTTGAGAAAAAACAAGCATAGCCAAATTTTGTTCTAGGATATTAGCTTGCCAATTGGTGCAATTAGACTTAAGAACTCGAGACAGTGGCATGATATCTTGTATGTTCTATTAATGGTCTAAAATGAAAAATTACACATCTTGATTATGCTCATTTCAACCTTAGTTGAGAATTAATCTTCCTTAGATGATACACGTTGCACATAAGTCGAAGGTAGAGGGATTGAAAAGGGTTCCCCATCTCGAGACATGTGAGGAGCACCCCCTGATATATTAACCTAGATTTTTCATGTTGTTTTGAGATGATTAGTTGCTTATGGGTCCATAATTGTGTTAAATGAATGAATGATTGAGATGTGATTGGTATGACCTCAAAATTTTGGTCAGGCCAACGAGTATTAGAGGTCACCAAAGCACCATTGCCTATATACTATACTCGTTGAGCTAATATGAGCTTTGCTCAAGCCAATCGGAAATGAGTTGAATAAAAGACCTCGTTCTATTTCGTGGCCTTTGCTACTCGGGTGATTAAGTTTGTAGGAGTGTCTTAACACTTAGCACCCTAAAACCCTCTGGTTTGGGAGTTGTTGACCCAAAGCCCGTTACATGGGTGGCAAAGAAGATCTAAAGTGGTAGAACATCGCATGAGGCCTTATGTCGTTATAAGATTAAATCATTCAAAGCGTGAAATGTCAATGTAAAGTGAATGGAAGTGAGCACAATTTAACCTTAAAGTTTCCTATGATTCGATGAGCTTTATGATCTATCGAAAGTTGGTACATATGGGGAATGTTTCCGAGCATGGTAGGGATGCCTTTCGATCATAATGCCCTAGATCTTATCCCACTACACCCTTTGGAAATTGGTTCAATTCTAGGTGTTGAATGAGCATTGTCTTCATTTGTGTACGTATTGTTGAGCTTTATTGTCACTTGATTCGTGCCATTGCATCATAGTTCTTATTTCAAGTTGTCTCAGTTGGTTTGAGCATAACATCCTTCGATTTTGTGGGTATATCGTATGCAAACCCTCACGAGACTATAACTCATCCTTTGAGGTAACTCAAAGGTTTAAAGGCTTGTTACACATGCTAAGTTCAATCGGTTACTCCACGAAAGGGAGTTAGTTAGTAGTTTTCTTTTCGATTCTCCCTTGTTTGATGATGTTTCCATATCCTAGAATTCTTATTGCTCGAGGTCGAGCAATTGATAAGTGTGGGGGGGTTGATAAGAGTCATTTTTACGTGTTTTTAAGCCCTTATGTTTATGTTTTAGATTCATTTATCACTTGATTTATTCCACATATACGTATAATCTACGTACTTATTGAATAAAAGTGGAAAATCACTGCAATCGACGTAAAGTGCACAAAAACACAGTATTTTAGTATATTTTGAAATCGAATTTGACGAAGTTTTCTTCTAGAAAGTTATAGAGCTCCGTCTTGGCTTCACATGGAAACTTGAATCATCCAAATCTGAGGTCCGTGGAGAAAGTTATGAAGAACACACAATTCCTGCGCCGGAAAGCAAGAAAACGGTTCAGACTCTGCAGCCGGCGCCTAGGCGCCACTTCACCCGCGCCTAGGCGCCCGTCAACTTATTCCCCAAGCCATTTAGTACACCTGGACCGCGCCTAGGCGCCATTTAGGTCACGCCTGGGCGCTGATACAGCGGTTTTGAAGGTATAAAGGCCAAAAATGAAAGGAAAAGAAAGGGGTTCGAATTCTAAAGGAATTTTGGGGATTTCTTGGGATTGGGACCTCACTTTTCATCACTTTAGAAGAGCAAAAGAGAAGGGAAAGAAGAGATTCAAGCCTCCAATTAAAGATTCGATCATCAATTCAACATAGGGAGTTTCTTAGCTTTAGATTCAAGTCTCCGTGGTTCGACAACCCGGACTTATTGTCCATTTCTATTACTGCACATGACTAGTGCACTTGCTACTAAAGCACGTTAGCTTCTCGCGTGTCACCATATCTCTTCAAGTGCATTTGATGCCATCGGTCGAAGCAAATCTTATCCCATATCACCGTTACAGGTTGCAAGATAAGATTCAATTGTTAGATCGATAGGAGTTTATGGGAAAGTACTTAGATGGATCACCACCAATATTTCGTTACAGGCTGAGGTTGTGTGATCCATGAGCCAAAGGTAGATTGAATCATCTGTAGGACTGGTTGACATGGCATGTCACTTCAAAAGTTCCAATGAGCCATACATCGTTACAGATTGCAACTCATTAAAATTTTTGAAGAACTCAATCACTCACTATGAAATCTTTCCAACGAGTTTTCCGTTCATTGCAGTGGGAGTGCAATGGTTCGAAAAATGTAGTGGGAGCCAAGTCAAAAATTAAAGTCCTAATTTTTACTTGGGTACAACATAATTATCTAATTGAATCTTGGTTAATTTTCTGCAGTAATTTTATCTCTCTCAAAATGGTTAATAACCCTCTATCCATACTGCTTGAAAAGAATGTCCTCACTGGACCCAACTTTGTCGACTGGCTCAGAAACCTAAGGATTGTCCTTAGCTTAGAATCGCTAGGCTATGTACTCGAGGGAAATCGTCCCCCTGTCCCTAGAGACGATGACGATGAAGACGCCCATGATAACTATAACACTTGGATCAAGGATGATACTCGTGTTAAAGGTTACATGCTCGGCTCCATGGGCAACAACCTGCAGCGATCCCATGAAAACATGGATGACGCAAAGTCAGTGTTTTTGCACCTCAAGGAGCTATACAGAGAGCACAGTAGGACTGCTCGGCATGACATATCGAGAGAGCTCTTTGGCGTAAGGATGGGAGAAGGTGAAGATGTGGGCACCCACGTCATAAAAATGATTTCCATGATCGAGAGATTGGAAGCTCTTGATTTCAACATGGACTTCCACCTTCAGACAGATCTCATTCTTCAATCACTCCCCAAATCCTTTTCACAGTTTATTGTGAACTTCAACATGAACAACATTGAGTGCACATTAGCTGGGCTATTGAACAAGCTCTCAACTGCTCAAGGTCAGATGAAGCCCAAGGGGAAGGAAGTTGTTTTAGCCATTACCACGGGGACATCCAAGCCTTTCAGAAAGAAGAAGGGCAAAGGCAAAAAGCAACTGGGAGTGTCTAAAATATCGAGTGACACAGGCAAAGGGAAAAACAAAGGGTTCAAGGGAAGAGGTCCAAAGAAGACAAACAAATGTCTTCACTGCCATGAGATGAGACACTGAAAACGTGACTGTCCCAAGCTGAAAGCAGAGATTACTTCAAGTATGGAACTTAATGTTTTAGAAACAAAAAGTAAATCTTTTAGAAAGAATTAAACGGACTGATTGATTTAATTAGATTAAATCAATTAACTAAATAATTAATTTAATTAGATTAGATTAAATTATTTAATTAGTATATTAATTAATTGGAATTAATTAATAGTATATATTATATTTAAATTGGATTTAAATTTAAATATATACAGATGGGCTAGAAATTGTACAAGCAAATTAAAAGTCCACCCAGTCCAAAGAAAGCCCTAAAAGGAGGGGGGGGGCGGACACTACTAGGGTTTTTGGAGCAGCCTCCAACTTGTTCCACAAGCTAGTTGAGTTTAAATAGGACTCCTACAGTGGAACAAAACCCGAAGTCACAAGGTAACTAATCTTTGTACACAACACAAAAGGAAAAGAACTCTCTCCCCTCTCTCCTCTCTAGACGTCCACTCTAGCAAGAAAAGGAGGAGTTTTGGGATCTTTGGAAGGCTCGTTTCGTGTGAAGTTTTAGAGACAGGAGCCCTTAGAGGATTGCTGTTCTGCAGAATCAATAAACGAATCAAAAGGGTATGTTTATTTATTCTAATTTTCGCGAAACCCATGAAAAAATCATCAGATCTATTTTTGTGATCTACCGGTAGGAATCCTCAAATCTTCTGCTGCAATTCTCTATTTTTCTGTACGGGATTCCTAACAATCTCTACACCAAACCTAATACAGGAAAACAAAAAAGGTTAAGCCCATAAGAAGTTGATGAAAAAAGGAGTAAAGGATTATGTTTCTGGTGTGGTGAGAAATTCACCAGAGAACATGTGTGTAAGAATAGGAGGCAGTTGTACTTGTTAGAGAAACCAAGAGAAGATGAATTGGAGGAGTCTGATGATGATGATGAACAAGAGGGATAAGAGGATGCCAATGAAGAAAAAGAGTGGGGGGAATCCCATGTTTCCATGCATGCCATCACTGGAATACATGACTTTAAGACCATGAGGGTGACTGGAGTGACGAAAGGGAAACCAATCCACATACTCATTGATATAGGAAGTACTCACAACTTTATGGACTTAGATGTTGCAAAAAATTTGGGTTGTAAGTTAGAACCAATAACACCATTTGCTGTCCCAGTAGCTGATGGGAACAAAATCCACAATTCATACATTTGTAAAGGATTTTCTTCGAAAATGAAAGGGGTCAAATTCACTACTGATTTGATTACTATTCCACTAGGGGGTTGTGACATGGTTCTAGGAGTGCAATGGTTAGTCACACTAGGTGACATAATTGGAACTTCAGCCAACTAAAGACGGAATCCATAGCCGGAAATAAGAGGATTATGTTGAGAGGGATTACCAGATTATAAGGGCAAAAATAGTATAGTAGTGGTGGTGGATAGACTGAGTAAATATGCTAATTTCATAGCCCAAAAACATCCCTTTACAACTTTGGAGGTGACTCAATGTTTTTGGATAATATCTTTAAACTTCATGGTATGCCTAAGACAATTGTAAGTGATAGGGATAAGGTGTTTATGAGAAAGTTTTGACAAGAGTTCTTTAAATTGCAAGGGGTGAAAATTCATACTTCCACAGTCTGATGGTCAGATTGAAGTAGGTAACAGATGCTTAGAGGTATACCTTAGATGTATGTGTAAAGAGAGACCAAAAGAATGTCTGAAATGGTTACCACTAGCTGAGTGGTGGTACAATACTTCCTACCACTCAGCTACAAAGAAGACACCTTATGAGATACTGTTTGGACAACCTCCTCCCATTCACTACCCTTATATACAGTTTCAGTCTCAAGTGGATGCAATTGACAGAAGCCTAGTAGAAAGGGAGAGTATTGTAAGATTGCTAAAACATCAGTTAACACTAGCCTAAAGTAGAATGAAGCAACAAGCTGACATAGGGAGAAGTGAGAGGGTTCTGGTCATAGGAGATTGGGTCTACGTGAAGTTGCAACCATATAGACAGCTTTCACTCAGGCAGCAAAGTTATAGCAAGCTATCACCTAGGTATTTTGGGCCATTCCAGGTAATTCAAAAGTTTGGTACTGTGACTTACAAACTTCAACTGCTAGCAGATGCAAAAATACACCCTACCTTTCATGTATCTCAATTAAAAAGGAAGATTGGCAATGCACCTTGTAATCTTGACTTGCCAGTTATGCTTATATCTCATGGATTTTTGGTTTTGGAATCGGAAACTGTTCTGGACAAGAGGGTAGTGCCCAGAAATAATAGGCCTACTACACAATGGTTGATCAAATGGTTCAATGCTCCAATTGAAGAAAGGACTTGGGAATTATTGCATGATTTAAGGATTAAATTTCCCCATTTTAATCCTTGAGGACAAGGATTCTTTGGAGGAGAAGGTAGTTGATAAATGCCAAAAAGAAGAAAAGGCGTAAAAAGTAATAGGATCACTTTTATAAGTAAAAGTGCGTTTTCGAAGAGTTTTGAAGATGAAAGACTTAACAAAAGTGGGTCTGCGCTTTTGACAGCTGGATTCTTAGCTAATTGAGTTAGTTAAAATGTTAGTTAGAAAAGTAGCTGAAATTGTACACAAAAACTGATGTATAAATATCTTTGTGTAAGCAATAAAATTCATTCTGTTTTTGGTGAATAGAAATTTGACTCTTTGCTCTCCGTTATTCATATTGAGATAAATTCTCCAGGAGCAATTATCATCTTGATCCTCAGGTTTATCTTGTTAGTCTCTTCCCATAAATTTTGTTCTTCATCAGGCGACTGTTGGAGTAAGGACTCAACTCACTCCAAATCTTGAATTCTTGGGCTTTGTTTCTTGATTCTTGATTTTCTTGAAATTATGCCATTATTTTGTATTTCTCAAGAAATTTTGGGGTTTTTGGATAATAAGGGCATTTTTTTGGTAAGATTGTAATTTTTAAAAATTGTGGATATTTCTGAAAATAAAAAATTATTTATTTATGTAAATTTGGATAAACCCTACTAACTTACAATTAATTGGCTGATAAATTTAAATTGCTTCAAAGTATACATATTTGGCATGTTACATGTGATTTTGAGTGATAGTTTGATCTAACGGCCTGGCAGTTTGATCTAAATGTATGATGTATCTTGATAGGCTTTTCAATTAATTTGGTGCATCTCTTTATTTTCTTGTAATTAGAATATTTTAATTACTTGAAGATAACGTATGAAAATCTTTTGTAAATTAGATAACTAATGTACTTTTGAGTTGGGTGGTTAGTTATTAGGATATGGTATGGTTAGCAATGGTTCATGTTAGAAACGCAGAGAAATAATGTGGGAAATAATTTTCTCATTACTGTGAAAGAGGCATACAAGGAGAATATATATGCATACAAGAGAAAACCCTATCAAATAAAATAAGCAAACCTAGATAACTAGATAACTAGGATACAATATATACCAAAAATAAATTAATTACAATACTCTCCCTCAAGTTGGCTCATGCACATCATGGATGCCCAACTTGCCAAGCAAAAATAGAAACTGAGTTCGAGCAAGAGCCTTAGTAAAAATGTCCGCAGGCTGAAACACTGTACGAATGCGTGAAGTGAGAATGGTTCCAGCTTGGACGTGCTCACGAACAAAATGGCAATCAATCTCGATATGCTTAGTTCGTTCGTGAAAAACGGAGTTAGCAACGATATGAATTGATTGACTATCACAGAAAAGGTGCATAGGTCAAGTATGCGAAATGCCCAAGGAAGCTAAGAACGATTTCAACCAAAGAAGCTCACTTGTGATGGAAGACATAGTGCGGTACTAGGCTTCGGCAGAGGATCGAGAAACAGTAGTTTGTTTCTTAGTTTTCTAAGAAATAGGAGAAGACCCTAACATCACAAAATATCCAGTAACTGAACGACATGTAATGGGATAGCTAGCCCAATCTGAGTTGCAAAAAGCACGTAATTGAAGATCATTGTCAGCCCAAAGAAGAAAATCCTGACCTGGATGTCCTTTGAGATATTTCACGACTCGAAAGGAGCTTGCGTGAATTGAGACAAGATATGAACTGCATAAGAAATATCCGGTCGGGTAATAGTAAGGCAAATAAGGCGTCGCATCCAACTAAATGCCGATAAGTCGCATCATCTTTGATAAAATCACCATCAGCAAGCCCAAGTCGATGACCTTGTTCTATAGGAGTGTCGGCGGGCTTGCAACCAAGTAACCCCGTATCGATCAAAATATCCAAAGTATACTTGCGTTGACACATAAATAAACCAACAGAGGAACGAGCAGCCTCGATTCCTAAAAAAATACTTGAGAATCTCCAAATCCTTGATATTAAAACATTGATGCAAGTGAGATTTGAATGAGACACATGCAGCATCATCATTCGCCATTATGATTATGTCATCGACATAAACCAATTAAGCCAAGAACGTTTTCCCTCGACATAGAGTAAAAAGAGAGTAATCCGCCCGAGACTGAACAAAACTGTATTCTTTAAGCGCATGACTTAACTTTGTGAATCAATTCCTTGACGCCTGGCGAAGATCATAAATAGATTTTCGGAGACGAAACATTTCCCATCTTGATTAGACCGAAAGCCTGGTGGTAAACACATATATACCTCTTCATCGAGCCCCGTGCAAGAATGCGTTATTAACATCCATCTGATGGAGAGTTTAACTTATGGCCACTGCAACAGAGAGAAAAACACGAACCGAGACCAACTTTGCCACAGGAGCAAATGTCTCATGAAAATCAAAGCCCTCAACTTGAGTGAAGCCCTTGGCCACCAACCAAGCTTTGTATCGTTCGATAGTATCATCTACCTTGTACTTGACCTTAAACACCCACCTGCAATCGATAGGTTTCTTTCCTGGTGGTAATGACTACAAAGTCCAAGTTGCATTTTCCTCGAGGGCGGCAATCTCTCGAGCCATGGAATCACGCCACTCAACATGTTTTATGGCTTCAGCATAATTAGTGGCTTCAGCATAATTAGTGGCTTCAACCACTGGACCAACGGCAGCAAGAAAAGTGCGGTGTTCCTGATAAAAACGATCATAATCCATATAGTTAGATAACGGGTATTTCGTACTTGAGGTGCTATTATGGCGTGGAATCTCGAGAGGGGGGTCTTCATGTCACTCGAAGAATCTGTAATGTTCACAATTGCTGAGTAAACTATATAGTCATCAAAACGAGACGGTGGGCGAGTGTCATATCTCGATTGAGTCAATGGTACTGAGATTTCGGCATTACCATCTTCAATCTGATTCAGAACGCCACTCCCCCTTAAATCTGAACTATTCGGCTCAACATTTCCAACATTATTATCAATCACAACAACATTGTCCTCAACCACTTCTTGCATGTCTCGCTCACTACTCGAAACATCACCAATTGGCTGGACAGAGACATCGGCAAAAAGAATTATGTCCTTGTGAAAAGTTACATCTCGAGAATAAAAGAAAGTGTGTTGATCAAGATCATACAATTTCCACGCTTTCTTCCCAAAAGGATAACCCACAAAAATGCAACGCCTACTCCAAGATGCAAATTTATCTCATGGTTTCGGCGCCCAATGCGCATAGCAAAAACACCCGAACATTCTAACATGATCATAAGCAGGTTTAATGCCAAATAAATTCTCATGTGGTGACCTTCCTTTTAATTTGACAATTGGGGTGCGATTAATCAAATACACCTCGGTTAAGACACACTCACCCCAAAAATGGATCGGTAGACCAGCCTGAAAGCGTAGAGCATGAGGAACCTCAAGAATGTATCTATGCTTGCGCTCTACTCGTCCGTTTTGTGCGGTGTGTCAACACAACTTGTTTCATATATGATACCATTCGCACTATAAAATATTTGCATGTTTTTTGAGATAAATTGTAAACCGTTATCACTTCTTATACGTCGAACATTCTTAGGAAATTGAGTTTGAACAAGTTTGCAAAAACCAATCAAACGCCCACTAACTTCCTTTTTCTCTTTAACTAAGTAAACCCACACAGATCGACTACAATCATCGACAATAGTAAGAAAATAATGCGCCCCACAACTCGATGCCTTTTTATAAGGCCCCCACAAGTCACAATGCACAAGATCAAAATAACTGTCTGCAATTTTATTACTTAATGGAAAAATCGAACGAGTCTGTTTAGCTCGAAAACATGCATCACAAACGTCTTTATTATCAGTTCCTATTCTACCAACTTCAGAAATAAAGGATAAATGATGATTTGCTTGATGACCTAGTTGCCTACGATAAATTGTGAATGAGTCCACCCTTTCAGTCTTCAATGCAGAGTGCAGTCTTGTCGACCTGAAATAGTAGATCCTCCTTTGAAGCTCACCCACTCCAACCGGAATCCTCAAAACTTGGTCCTATATAATGTACAAATCATTAGTGAAAGTGACTTGACAACGAGCCTCATCAATCAATTGACGCACAGAAATCAAATTGCAAGTTAAAGCAGGAACATATAAAACATTATTTAAAGTTATGTTCTCATTTAACACAACTTGACCATTGTTGGTTGCATCAGTTTTTGTTCCTTTCGGTAATATGACAAGAATCGGATTAACAACTTTCACATTATTCAAATAACCCAAATCCGGTCATGTGGTTGGAAGCACCGCTGTCTAAAATCCACGCATACTCACCCGACATCCTACAAATAAGTTTGTCATTACTTTCCCGTTCTAGGAGTGTCAATAATCTTTGAAACTGTTCATTTGACAATCCCGCAACTCCACCACCATGTTCGGATTGCCCCCGGCTGCATGAAAGGTTGTGGCACGTCCATGACTCGGGCCACCACCAGATCCCGTTTGATCTCGAGCATTATTTGATTCAGCTCATCCTCGTCCCCGAGGCCCTTTCCACCACTCCAGATAACCAATGATTTCAAAACAGTCTGATACCTCGTGACCGGTATGATTACAGTGTGAGCACTTCTGCTCGCTATTATTTTTCGGTTTTGACAGCGCAAATTGTGGGTTCGGTTTTGACTTATCGTTCGTCTGAACTGCCAATGAGACAACTTCGAAATGCTCTTCTTGGCCACGAACGATGGATCATTGTCGTTCTTCTCGAGTAATCAATGCATACGCTTTGCTTATTGTGGGAAGCGGATCCATGTTTAGAATTTGGGATTGGATTGTAGCAAAAATGGCATCATCAAGACCCATTAAAAATTGGTGCAATTTTTCTTCCTCGCGTTCTTTCACAAACTCCCTGGCCGCTCCACAAGTGCAAGTCGGGACTTTCAAATAGCTTGCCAACGTATCCCACATTCCTTTCAACTTAGTGAAGTACACCATCACCGTCTTGCCTTGCTGTCTAAGAGACGCAAGTGCAATACGTGGAGCGTTCCCGACTGAAAAACGTTCCCTCAAATCGTCCCACACCGCTTTCGCTGTCTCCTCATACGCAATGCTAGGCTGAATAGATTTGTCGATTGAATTGAATATCCAAAAAATCAGCATGGAATTGCATGCTCCCCAATGGTTCGACTCGGCTGAATCATCTTTCGGTTTCGTTGGGGTTCTATCAATGAATCCCAGTTTATTCTTGGCTCTTAAGGCGTTTATCATCGCCTTCTCCCACATATCAAATTTCTCACCATTCAACACACACGATGTTATCACGGCTCCCAGATTGTCGGACAGAGACAAGTAGAAAGGCGATTTCATCTATACACCTTTCTTTTCCGTCATGATCAAAGTAGGGGATGTCGATGGTATTCAAGTGATAAGCAGTGGAAGATTTAGGTTTTGGATCAAACTTGCTCTGGTGCAATGTTAGAAACGCCAAGAAAATAATGTGGGAAATAATTTTCTCATTGCTGTGAAAGAGGCGTACAAGGAGAATATATATATGCATACAAGAGAAACCCTAAAAAATAAAATGAGGAAACCTAGATAACTAGGATACAATATATACCAAAAATAAATTATTTACAATAGTTCAGGTAAGTCGAAGTTGGGAATTTTGGGCCAAATCATATTTACCACTTTGTGGATGCTATTTATTTTGTTTTGGTGATATATGTTTATTTGGGTTTGCATGATCATCTAAATAAATTAAATTAATATGGTGAGACCTTGCATGTGAATTCTATCATAGATATCCAGTTATATTAAGTGTGAAACGGCAATGACAAAGATTGGAAAGTTTGCCATTCTATCATAGTGAAGTACACCATCACCGTCATGCTTTGCTGTCTAAGAGACGCAAGTGCAATACGTGGAGCGTTCCCGACTGAAAAACGTTCCCTCAAATCGTCCCACACCGCTTTCGCTGTCTCCTCATACGCAATGCTAGGCTGAATAGATTTGTCGATTGAATTGAATATCCAAAAAATCAGCATGGAATTGCATGCTCCCCAATGGTTCGACTCGGCTGAATCATCTTTCGGTTTCGTTGGGGTTCTATCAATGAATCCCAGTTTATTCTTGGCTCTTAAGGCGTTTATCATCGCCTTCTCCCACATATCAAATTTCTCACCATTCAACACACACGATGTTATCACGGCTCCCAGATTGTCGGACAGAGACAAGTAGAAAGGCGATTTCATCTATACACCTTTCTTTTCCGTCATGATCAAAGTAGGGGATGTCGATGGTATTCAAGTGATAAGCAGTGGAAGATTTAGGTTTTGGATCAAACTTGCTCTGGTGCAATGTTAGAAACGCAAAGAAAATAATGTGGGAAATAATTTTCTCATTGTTGTGAAAGAGGCGTACAAGGAGAATATATATGCATACAAGAGAAACCCTAACAAATAAAATGAAAAAACCTAGATAACTAGGATACAATATATACCAAAAATAAATTATTTACAATAGTTCAGGTAAGTCGAAGTTGGGGATTTTGGGCCAAATCATATTTACCACTTTGTGGATGCTATTTACTTTGTTTTGGTGATATATGTTTATTTGGGTTTGCATGATCATCTAAATAAATTAAATTAATATGGTGAGACCTTGCATGTGAATTCTATCATAGATATCCAGTTATATTAAGTGTGAAATGGCAATGACAAAGATTGGAAAGTTTGCCATTCCTGCCTTCCACCATTAGTGGGCACAGTGAAACGCCACAAAGCCCATTTTTATCGTCTTTGAGTCATGGGATGGTTTGAGCCTCGAAGGTTGTGTGTCTGCTAATCCTTTTTGATCCACGTGAAAATTTGACTTGTCTAGATGTTGGCCATGAGTCATGGATCGATTTAGATTGGCTGATTTGCTACGAATATTTGGTGAGTTGGACTTAACACTTAATACCGTATGAGTTCGTGTTCTCGGGACATATGCGAAAAGTGAGGCACATGAATATCTTGGAAACCAGGTCTGGTCATGGAAGACCGGCTTCTCTACCAATGACGGAACATCATATAGGCTCGTGTTCTTGGGGTGTAGGGTGGGTTACAATTGGATCTTTAGTCGACCAAAGAGATTGATTCTCCTCGTGTCTCCATCATGATGATAAAATTCGATTAACATAATGGAATTTATATATAGTTAAAGACCAAATTATACGTGAATAATATAAAAATCAGAATGCTAATTTTCCGTTCACCTATGAAAGAATCGGGTGGACCAACTACAATTGTCTTGATCCACTAAAAATAAGACCTATCACGTTATGCTAGTGACGTATAATTGTATATAAGAATTATTTTGTGGAAGAGGTGTGGCTCAGAAAATCTCCAATCCTAAACTGTAACTATGCCTTCATTTTAATGTTTAAAAAAAAAACAAAACTGTCTTCATTTTGTCGACAGAGTGGGGGTGGAAAAAGTAGCAGAGTTTACAATAGTTTGGGTTTAAAGTAGAAAGTTGGTGACGAGCATTTTGGTACTTTCATTAGGCACCAACCACCCATGATTTTGACACCATCCTACCTCATTGATCCCCTATTCAACAAAATTTGACATTTTAAATTGATAAGTGCACGTTATAAGCTTAATGATCCAATATTAGATTATTAAAACTACAAAATATTCCAATATTAATAATATATATATATATAATTCAATGAAAGAAATAAAAATAAATAAAATAGTTTGTCAACAATTCACCAAATATCCACCAACCACCACTAAGTTCCAAGTTTGTAGCCATTGCAGCTAAAATATCTCAGTTTCTTGTGCTCACCTTTTTTATATTAACCTTAAAACACACCAATAAGAATCATGTGGGGGAGGTCCATGCAACACCAACTTGTTGCTCTAAGGTCTCACGTTGTGGTTTGTAGAATGGGAAAAGCAATATTTTAGTTCGACGTGTGTGATTCTGTACCCTTTCTATATTATGACCAATTAGAAATCTGTAGTTGTCATGAGATGATATCTTACCAAATTCACCATATAGACAAGAACTATTCAATATCCATTAATTGGGTTGATGGCTGGTGAAAACGCACAAAAATGAAAATAACATCTGAACCTACCGAGGGTAGGAGCAATGCCATATCGAAATCTACGTTATATACCATCAGTTATGTACGTAGGTTAAAGTTTCTAAACATTTCTGTCAAAATTTTGGAAAAATATTTTCACTTTTGAGATAGTAAAAGCTAAAATAGAGTGAAGTTTTGATTAGCGAAAAATTTCTTTTTTTTTTATTTTCAACGAAACATTTCAGTTTCTAGTTGCAACTTTTAACTATTCATGTATTCTAACGAAACTCTTATTTGTAATTATTTACATATGAATTCTTTTTACGATATTATTATTACAAACTTACTAATAATTAATAATACTACTATATAAGGTATAACTGTATTACAATCGACTTATTTGAGATACTATTCACCTAATTCTAATGTTAATGTACTAGCATGGTTCGCCGTAACGGCCGCGGTGTTCGTCGCGGAGGCCACCGTTCCAGTTTCATGGCACCGTCGCGGAACGGTCGCGGATGTTCCACAATTTTTTTGCTTAAATTGCTCAAAAATTATTAAAAAAAAAACTTTATAATTAGTAAATATTGTATTGAATGTCTATCTTTCTTAATTGGAAGATTTTGAACAACAAAGGCTAATAAAACGGAATGCAATTTGGCTTATAACTTAGTGTAAAAAGGAAATTGATGCAGAGGAATCTATAAATTTTTTAACTTATCATAAAACTTAGTGTAAAAACCAATAAGACAATGTCTTATTTATAGAAGAAAATTGATAGAGAGGCACCGTGTAAATTTTAACTCATCAGAAAACTTACAAAAATCAATAATACACCTAAAAAACAAAAACATATAAGTGTGCATTAATTCTATCCTATACACACTTTATCAACTTTTTTTTTTTGTCAGATGTTTCTCTCTTTTATTTTCTTTCTTTTCTTGTAATAATCATTTTTTCTTAGAATTCTTTCTTCATTTGTCTTTTCCTCTTTTCTTTCCACTTTTTCATCTTTTCTTTCCACTTTATTCCTGCCAATATAGAATGAATTATGAAAGTAAAAATTCATTTTCTTTGTCTGCCATTTTTGCACTAAACTAGGAGATAGCTTTACTACTCAAGTTAGGGAGACAAATTGAAGACAAAAACTGAAAGTTGAAGCTGTCAAGCAGCGTTCTTACATTAATTTCTGAGAGTTGAACCAAGCAGCAACAATGCGTAGCCTAGCCTAGCCGAGATGGTAGAAAGAAGCGGCGTGCTCCTCCACCGTTTCAGCCGTTCCGTGGCCGAGAAACGCCGGAACGGCCGCTCCAAAGCCGTATCTCGGCCGTATCGCCGCTTTTCGGCCGTTCCGGAACGGTCCACATACAAAACCGAGATGCCCGTGAATTTTGGAACGACGGGGGCCGTTCCCGTTCCGGAACAGCCGTTCCGGCCGCGAAAGCGGCGTTCCGGCGAACCATGTGTACTAGTTAGTTGTGATAAGGATAAAACGTTAATGATATTGGATATTGATAATATCAAAAATTATGTTACGACAATTCACGAAATAAGAGCATAAAGATTAAAAACACAAGAATTTACGTGGTTCGGCAATTGCCTACATCCACGGGAGAGGAGAGAGTATTTTACTATTGATGAAAGAGGTACAAATTACAATGAATGTCAAAAGTGCTGAACTAAAACCTAGCCCCTGATTTTTTCCTAAAATACATGTGTACCGTACCGCGCCCTTTTGATAATGGGCTTGCTGCATAATTTGGCCCTGGGACTTTAAGACATATCACAACAATTCTCCACCTTGGATTAAAATCCAAGTAATAAAACGACCTCAAATAACAAAACTAAAACTCAAACCTCTCCAAGCCCCTCAAGGGCAATCAATCAAAAACACCAATTTTGACCAAGTCCAAGCAGTGCTCGAACTTGTGCACTGGCACTGGCTTGGTCATCATATCAGCAGGATTGTCTTTAGTACCAACTTTAGTAATCACAATCTCTCCATTTGATATATACTCTCGAACGAAGTGATACCTTATATCAATATGTTTGGTCCTCTCGTGGAACATCTGATTCTGTGTCAAGTGAATGGCACTTTGACTATCACAGAATACAATAGAAACCTCCTCCTCGAGACCCAAACTCACAGCTAAACCTTTCAACCATAAAGCTTCTTTGACTGCCTCTGTGACTGCCATATACTCTGCCTCTGTGGTAGATAATGCAACAGTAGGTTGAAGAACTGCCTTCCAACTGATAACACCTCCAAATAGAGTAAATATATATCCACTGATAGAACGTCTTTTATCCAAATCTCCAGCATAATCAGAATCTACATAGCCAATAACTCCACCTCGAGAAAAATCCTCAGAACTATCAAACACAAGTCCTAAATTTGTAGTACCTTTCAAGTACCTCAAAATCCATTTAACTGCTTGCCAATGTTCTTCTCCCGGATTTCCCATGTAACGACTCACCACACTAACAGCTTGTGCAATGTCTGGTCTAGTGCACACCATGGCATACATCATGCTCCCAACTGCACTAGAATAGGGAACCCTAGACATCCGTTGCACTTCCTCTTCAGACTGAGGTGATAATAAGGCTGATAATTTAAAATGTGGTGCAAGTGGAACACTAACCGGCTTTGCATATTGCATCCCAAATTTTTCAACAACTTTATCAAGGTATGATTTTTGAGATAAAAATAACTTTCCAGCCTTTCGATCACGTCGAATCTCCATACCTAAAATCTTCCTAGCAACTCCCAGATTCTTCATCTCAAACTCCCCACTCAATCGAGTCTTCAACTTATTAATCTCAATCATGCTCTTTGCAGCAATGAGCATATCATCCACATAAAGGAGTAAATAAATAAAAGAATTATCTGGTAATCTTCTAAAGTAGACACAAGCATCAAAATCAGTCCTACTATAACCAATATCTACCATGAAAGCATCAAACCGCTTGTACCACTGTCTTGGAGATTGCTTCAACCCATAGAGAAACTTTTTCAATAGACATACATGATCTTCTTTCCCCTCAACTACAAATCCCTCTGGTTGAGCCATGAAGATGGTCTCCTCAAGTTGACCATGCAAGAAAGCTGTTTTTACATCTAACTGCTCGAGTTCCAAGTTAAACCGAGCAACAACAGCAAGTAACAGACGTATGGAACTATGTTTAACAACAGGGGAAAATACTTGATTAAAATCAACTCCATACCTCTGTGTGTACCCCTTAGCTACAAATCTTGCTTTGTACCTTAAATCCTCAACACCTGGAGTTCCTTGCTTCTTTTTAAACACCCACTTGCAGCCTACAATTTTCTGATCCGTAGGAGGCCTCACTAACTCCCAAGTCTAATTTTTATGAAGAGATTCTATCTCCTCTGTCATAGCTCCACTCCACTCGGAGGATTCACCACAAGAAATAGCATCAGAATATGAGACAGGTTCATCAGATTCCATTTCCTCAGCAATAGTTAATGCATATGCTACAAAATCTGCATCAGCATATCTTTGTGGTAGCCTAATTTGCCTCCTCGGTCTATCTTTCGCAATAGAATGAGTTTCTTGAGTGGAAATCTGCTGCAAGGGAGGTGTAATTGGAACCTCCAGCTCCACCTTCTCAGGTGATTCTTCAGAACCTGCATCATTATCAACTACATTGTCCTTTCCCGGACTTATCAAGGCAGACTCATCAAAAATAACATTTCTGCTCGTAATTATTCTACATGTTTTAGGACACCAGACCCTAAATCCCTTAACACCCGAAGTGTAACCAAGAAATATGCACTTTTTAGACCTAGGTTCTAGTTTTCCCTCATTAACATGTACATATGCAGGACAACCAAATATTTTAATATTAGAATAGTCAGGTGAATTTCCAGACCATACCTCTTCAGGAGTTTTAAGCTCAATGGATGTGGATGGAGAACGATTCACCAGGAAACATGCTGTGGAAACTGCTTCTGCCCAAAAATCTCTAGATAATCCTGAATTAGAGATCATACAACGAGCTTTCTCTATCAATGTTATGTTCATACGTTCTGCTACGCCATTCTGCTGAGGTGTTGCAACAACTGTATGATGCCTCACAATTCCTTCTTTCTTGCAGAAGTTCTCAAATTCAGTATTACAAAATTCCAATCCATTGTCAGTGCGAAGACGCTTAATCTGTTTTCCCGTTTGCTTCTCAATCATAGTCTTCCACTGCTTGAAAGTGTCAAAGACATCACTTTTCTGCTACAGAAAGAAGGTCCAAACTTTCCACGAATAATCATCAACGAAAATCAGCATGTATCTAGCACCTGCTTTAGATGCAACTCGTGATGGACCCCAAAGATCAGAATGGATATAATCCAATGTTCATTTGGTTCGATGAACACCTTTACCAAAACTGGTTCGCTTATGCTTCCCAAAAATACAGTGCTCACAAAAATCCACATTGCTAGTTCTCTGTCCACAAAGCAAGCCTCGCTTGCTCAAAATCGTGAGTCCACGCTCACTCATATGGCCTAAACGCATATGCCACAGTTTTGTCACCTCAGAATCAGACATAGAGGTTGTAGAAACTGCAGCTCCACCTGAAACAGTAGTTCCCTGCAGAACATATAAACTGCCACCAAGTCTCTGTCCTTTCATGACGACAAGAGCCCCTCTCGAAACCTTTAAAACACCGTCTGAGCCAGTATACTTATATCCAAGAGCATCGAGAGTGCCCATGGATATAAGATTTTTCTTTAAATCCGGAACGTGTCTCACATCTAATAAAGTCCTGATTACACCATCATGCATTTTAATCCTAACTGCTCCTTTTCCAGCAACTTTGCAAGCTGCATCATTACCCATGAGAACAACTCCATTAACAGGTTCTTATGTAGAGAACCAAGCCGAATCCATAATCCATAATCCAATCTCCATCTGATTTTGGACCATCGAAACTGACCAAAAGAACACCTCCATCACTATCTTCCTCTACAGTATTAGCATTAGCTTCTCCGAGCTTATTTTTCTGCTGGTTTTCCAATTTCTTTTTAAGCTCCCAACAATCAACTTTCACATGATTGGTCTTCTTACAGTAACGATAGTAAAGGTTTCCTTTTGATTTTGAACGAAACCTCTGCTTGTTGTCTTGGGTAGCCTTATCCTTCGGCCTACCCCTAACAAACAACCCCTCACCCTGATTTTCGGATATAGTTGATGTGATTTCGCCATCAATGGAGTACTTGCTCAACAAGGCTTCTTGAACATCCTTCAACTTAATGGTATCTCTACCATATAGAATTGTATCCCGAAAATTGGAATAAACTGAGGGTAACGAACATAGCAACAACAAAGCCAGATCCTCATCATCATACTTCACCTCAAGGTTTTCCAGATCTGTGACGATCGTCTTAAACATATCGCTATGAGCCTGTATCGATGTCCCCTCGTTTAACTTGCAGGCGAATAACTGCTGCTTCAAACGCAGTTTATTTGTGAGATTCTTCTTCATACAGATCTCCTCCAATCGACTCCATAGACAGGCAGCGTCATCCTCGTTCAGTACATCCTGTAGAATTTCGTTTGACAGATGCAACTGAATCTGCGAGACAGCTTTCCTATTCATCTTCTTTTTCTGTTCATCCTTCAGATCTGCGGACATCTTATCTTTTCCCAATAGAGCTTCCTCTAAATCCATCTGTGTCAGAATCGCCGTCATCCTCGCCTTCCATAACGGAAAACGGGTTTTGCGATCAAGCTTCTCGATTTCGTGTTTGACTGAAGCCATCCCAGGAAAAATAATCGAAAAATTGCGGAAAATCGATTATTTAATCATGCTCTAGATACCAGATTGTTACGACAATTCACGAAATAAGAGCATAAAGATTAAAGACACAAGAATTTACGTGGTTCGGCAATTGCCTACATCCACGGGAGAGGAGAGAGTATTTTACTATTGATGAAAGAGGTACAAATTACAATGAATGTCAAAAGTGCTGAACTAAAACCTAGCCCCTGATTTTTCCCTAAAATGGGCTTCGCCCTCTTCAGAACTGGCCCTTTTGATAATGGGCTTGCTGCATAATTTGGCCCTGGGACTTTAAGACATATCACAACAAATTATTTAACATAGTTGACCGAAAAAGAAAAATTAACACGCACCAAATTGAAAAGGTAATAATTTTTTATTTATTTTAATAATTTTTTGACATGTTTCTTTAATTTTACAAATTTTCTCTGTCGTATATACACGTTTTCGAAAAGTTTCAAATATTTATGAGTTCGAGATACATGCTAGAAATGAAACTTATACCGCATTCTTTTGATCATGGATCAAAGTTTCATTCTAGTATGTATTTCGAACTATGGAAACTTTTCGAAAGCATATCGAAAAATTTGTAAACCATCGATTCATTGAACCAAAGTTTGAAGTTTTGTTGTGCAAAAGCGAAGAGAATCGGGAGGGATATTTGACAAGGAGATGATAAATGAAAATAGTTCATTAGCCTCACTCTCTCAATAGTCACATGTACACACATGGTTTTGTACAAAAGCATAACGACTATTCCCCTAACATTGTTAGTGTCCAACACCCTTGTAATGCTCACCACCTCTCACATAACTATGTAAATTTTATTCACCGACACCTCTCGTACAGCGACAAAACTATGTAAATTGATCAGAGTGTGGCCCATGCGTGGGCCAATTAATTTGGACTCAGATCTGGATCTCACATTCCTCACAACCGCCATTTCTATCTTTATATTCGCCCCCCGTTGGAAAGATCTTGATCACACTTAGTCAACACCTAGGTTGCACGGATACGGATACGGGGACACGGGGACACGGGGATACGGATTTTCAAAAATTTTAGGATACGACACGGCAGGGATACGGCTATATATAATAATTAATAATATATATTATAATGCATATATTATTATATAATACATACATAAATATTTAAACATTAATAATGCACTAAAGTGAAACAAATACAAACTAGCACACCTTCAATTTTTAAGCAAAATTCAAACAACATAATAATTAAACGCTCAATATCCTAGTTTAAGTCTCTAAATTCAAGTCCTTTAAATATGACATAATAAATTAATACATGTCAAATGATCTAAATCTAAATGTAAGGTGTAATTATCAATAATATGAGCAACTAAATGTCTCTTAGGCATTTTATCAAACACTTGGAAGTAGAACGCATATTTATGACTTTCACACAAAATCTTTACACTAAGCTCTTAAAATGTTTAAATTTACATTATACCGTACACTTACAACAAAACAATTGATGTAATCAAGCAAAGAATGAATCTAAAGTGTGAAGAAGTAGGATAAAGGAAATAGGGTTCTTACTTGCTTCAATGTTTGTTTTCAGTACGCAGGAGCTACTTTCTTTTCCTTCTTTTTGGTTTCTGCCTCTTATTAAAGTGCACAGCAGCTGCCCCTTTTATTTTAATTAGTGAGAATTTGCAATTTCAGCCCTTCAATTCTTTAAAAAGTGTAAAAAGCGCACGCCGTGTCCAAAACGTGTCGACACCGTGTCCTTTCTATTTTTTTGAATTTTTTGTTAGACACGCCAGGTGGCGTGTCGGACACGTATCCGAGCCGTGTCTGAGGCGTATCCGTGTCCCCCAAGTGTCCGACACTGCATTTCGTGAATTTTAGGAGTATCCGTGCATCATAGGTCAACACACATTCATTTTATGGTTGGTTATACAAGTGCATATATCTAGCAACGATCCATACTGTGTATCTATAAAGAGAAGGAAAAATTACACACAAATTCCCTAATTTATTGTGTAATTATCAAAACTTCCCCTTACTTATTGAAAATCACTAATACCTCTTCAGCGGTTTATTTGTAAGGTTTATAGGAGGTAATATTGTAAGAATTTTTAAACATACCGGGGTGTAATTGTAAGAAATTCTTAACATGAGGGTGTGCGTTTGAAATTTCCAATAAATAAAGGGAGATTTTGGTAATTATACAATAAGTTGGGGGATCTGTGTGTAATTTTTCCTAAAGAAAAATATCTATAATTTAATTAATTTGTATTAATTTATACTATTTTATAAAGTACTATAGCCTTAAGACATATGTGACATGTTAATATTCTAAAAATTTAAAACTCTCTAATGTGATTTTCCTCCTGCTCTCATTCTCTCTTCCTTTTCTTTTCTCTCATTTTCTCCTTATTTCTCACTGATGATCTCTTTTTTTTTTTTTTTTTCTTTTCATCAGTTTCTAGTTATTTACAATAAGGTAAATGCTAAATGACAGATCCGTAAGGTTGAATTCCTTATGGACCATTTCCAAGCACAATTTGTGGCTGAAAATAACTGGCAACTTGCTATTCAAGTAGCGGGGTATTAGGTTTTTTTTCTTAAGTAACTCCACAGTTGTTTTCATATTTTTTAAACCACCACATAAGTTTTTCCATATTTCAACATTCACCTCATTGATAATTTAAAATTTAGTGGTTTGGCCTCAACTCATAATTAATTTGTACAAGTTTCATTAGAAAATTGAGATTCATCTAAATAATAGCAAAAATGAAAAAGTTACGAAAACTCACCCAAAATATATCAAACTTTCATTTCATAATAATATTTTTTGACTTTAGATAAAAAATAATTATGATTCGATGCTCTCAAATATAGAAGTCAAGAAAATGACAAAAGAAAGAAAAAGAACCCACAAAAGTGATGCTAAAAATAATATCCAGTAAATCACTTTGATATATTCGCCATGCATGCTTGTTGTCAGTCCTTTCTACTCTAAGTCTGTCTTGCGGGAAAAAAAAAATCAAACATTAAATTAATAACTTATTGATTATATATATATATAATAAAAAGTCAAATTTTAATCAAAATAATTAAATAATGAATTCAATATTTAAAACTTAATAACGTACTCTTGTTTAGAGCTATGAACACACCCATCGAATAATTCCACGATGAACTTGTTGGTTGCATTTCAAAGTTATTATGAACCTCTGTTATATAAAACAAAATAGAAAAATATAAACCACATTATTCTAGCTTTAACACATTGAAAAAATATATTTTTATGTTTATACTTGAAAAAGACTTTTGATATCCGAGACTTCTGAAATTATGTTCTTGTGAGTATTGTGCCTAGAAAAAACAAAAATAAGATTTAATATGAATAGACAAAAGTAAATTCTCAATTGAAAATAACTTGAATATTTCTAACCCAAAAGAAAACTCTAGACCATAGGTTGTGTATATGGATACTTTGCTGGACTGTCATTGTCATGAAAGATTGAAAATCATAATGACAGCTCGACTGATTTGAATTTTCTCCTCCTCTCAGCATATCATCTTGTTGATCCTATTCCAAGTAGATAAAATCGCAATAGATAATAAATTAAAATCTAGTGATAAATTTTGAGTTAACTGAAATTTTGGTGTTAAGGCTTCAGCTAGACAAATTTTCATATGATTTTATAATATATTATATTTATAGAAAAATTGTAATATATACCTCTTTTCTTTTTTTATTGGTTGTTTTTCAAGCCTTCTATGTCTGAGATTTTAGACGATATTTTTCGGAATGTCCACGTCGTTTTGGCTGTACAGGATCTTGAACTATTTCTTTTGGCATACATTGTAGAAGTTCAGATGCCTTTTCAAATTCTTCATCTTCGATTCAGTGAATTTACTTTAAAAAATCATCTAATTCATATAAAGCAACTTTAAAGTGCTTTTTAGAGATCACTCCTTCTTCCACTAATTGAATTGTCTGTGTGAGTAGCTGATCATGCCATCCTTCAGAATCATCATAGTTGATATAACTTGAAATGTTTTCACTAGTGACGTTTGAAATCTTTTCTCCAATGAGGTACAATATATCTGGCCGGTACCTCCTCAATACCATTATGGTGAAATACATTAAAAGCATGCGAGCATAGGTAACCTTTGACATTAAATAGAATACAAACACAACAAACCTAACCTCTGTTCTACCTTACAAAACCTCATAGTCTACATTGCGACTTATGTTTTCAATAGTTATCACTTGCTCTTTTCACGATGTAAGTCACAATTGGACCTTTCGATTTTTTTGGAGCTACATTAAAACGTGAAAATATTTCCTCTGCTTTGACCTGAAACTTTTTGAAAATATTGTGTGTATAAATTTTGGAGAGTTACTTTTCATATAAGCACCTTGTTTTTATCACTTGCTCTAAATGTCTTGAATGGAAGTCTGCTTTAGCTTCTTTTTGATGTCTATCTTTTAAAGCTGAAGTATAGTTACTAAAAAATTCACTTAAAGTTGTTCGAGAATTTACATGCCCATCGAAAAAAGCATTCATACTCTCCCTTCTTTGGCTTGTAGACATGCTTGCAAAAAAGGTGTTTGTAAGAAATACAGGAATCTACTTTTCCTTCTCATCATACAAAGACTAAATCCATTCATTATTTCCCAACCCATAATAATCAATCATTTTTTTCCAAGCTTGTTCAAATTCACTTACCCTTAACGAGTCATATACACCTGCTTCCATTACACGCTTAATTGATTTATACTCACTATATCCATTCAATTATGTGGCACCTTTTGCATGATATGCCATAGGCACAACCAATGACAAGCTTGAGGGAATACTTAAGTAAATGCAACTTGCATGGCTTTGCACTGATCAGTTCCTATATCTAATGGAGCTCGACCTGACATCTAAGTTAACCATGCATGGAATAACCAAACAAATAACTCAGTTGTTTCATCTTCTAGCAAACCACACCCTAAAACCGATTGCCAGTTATGATTGACCCCCACAACAGGTGCAAATGGCATATCATACCTATTAGTTAGATATGTGTTGTCAAACGTAATATATAGCATCTCCAAAAAAATCATATGCAGCTCTAGATCTAGAATCAGCCCAAAAATAATTTTTTAATCATGGTTCATCATCAAAATCAATCAAATAAAATAAGTTTGAATATTCATCTGCATATGACAAAAATAATCATATATAGCCTATGCATCCCCCTGCACTAATCTAAGCATTTATAATCTGCAATATAATTTCTAATGTCCTTTTTCATCAAAATCTAACTTCTCTGGTCCTCCATTAATGGTAATGGTAAGTATTGTTAATTCAAATCCCAAAATCAGAATTTAACTCAAGAATTTTCCTTATTGATGTGATAATATTTTGTGAGACTTATAAAACCGTGCACTAGATGGGGTAGTATTATGATTGTGACCAAGAATAATTTCTGTAACTACCCACTTTCGCTTCCACTTTCGAAGCGTATTCACTTTGATTCTCATCATTGCTTGGCAACAAACTATCTTTCCTGGTCTAGGATTACTCACCTCATTGTCTTCTTTATATCCTTCATGGACACAATCAATTAAAACACATTGTTTTTCTTGACTATTTTTATCTTTATGAGAATTTTTAACTCTAACACCGAATCTCAAAATTTTTGCATAAAGGTTGTAATAATCATATGCATCCTCATAGAACTCAAAGTTCATACCAATGCAAGGTGGAACCGATATTACCTTTGTTGGTGTTAATATTGTATCCTCACCAATCTCAATAGACTTATCATTGAAAGACATATTTTCTATTTGAAAATAATTATTATTATGCATATAAATTGTTAATATAGTTAACCAAATAATGATCATGAAAAAAGTAAAAAGAACTTAAAAGAATAATATTTGCTTAAAAAAAAGTCGAATTTAAGTGGCCAATTTCATAATATAATAAGCAAATAAGTATGAAAATATGAGATGTAAAACCCAAAAGTCTATAAACTTCATAGCAAAAATATTGTTAAAATTCAACATAATGATACAAAACTTTACCTCCTTATTTTGCAAAAGAATTTTTTTTTATTTTTACCTTTCTCAAAGTCAAATTTATTGATCTGTATCTTTTATTTCCCACTATGTTATTTTGATGTGCTTAATGATATCTTAGGAAAATAATTGAGACTTCGTATGGTAATTGAAATCTTTCCAACAAAAACCAACACTCACGTGAGAATTATGAGATGGGTTCTACGAGGATTCTTGATTTTGATGATTTGATTAATGTAGAAAATTAGATTTTACCATAACAAGATTGTGATTGGGGTTATTTAGTGAGAATAGGAATCTGGGGGTTTTTGTTTGCAAAATCTAAAACACCTGGTAGAGGGGGTCTATATGGCTACTAGTCTCACAGTTGACTATAAGACTAACAATATTTTATAATAATTGACAATTTAGTGACAACTATACTTATTTTTAGCAGGTTACTATTAAACATGTGTGATCACTAATTATCAATTGGGACAATAACATCTTTGTTCCTAATTGTGATGAGTGGCAACTTATATACATTTTTCATTACCATTAAACTTTTTTTGTGACAAAGCAAAAATCTTGTTACTTTTTATATATGATTAGTTACAATTTTGTTGGAGTTTATGCCCGGCGCGCATGGGCACCATTCTATGTAATAGATAAACTCTATAGGAACAATCTTTTCATATAAATAAAGTTGATTATATTTTATAGCATTCTTTATTCTTAAATAGTCTTTACTTAGTTTAGAATAAAGTCCCAAAGAATCACACACAACTATGTGGAACGCACATCAGGTATGGCGATAATAAAATATGTCTCCAAGGCTATAGTCCTTAAGCCAGTTCCAGATCGTGAAAGGGCTCATCGGGATATTGATGAACCTGAAAGACTTGCTTGTACAATGCATAGTCTTGAAGGAGTGTACCTCATTCCATATGTACTGGCATGGTGAAAGCTTGTTTATGTGTGAGGTTTCCCATTTTGGAAATGGGTAAACTGAAGTTCCTCGAATGGAAATCCAGGTCGAATCTGGAACTTCCTGTAGTCTTGTAGTGTAAGAGTAATCCTAGTCGAATCAGGACTAACCCGACAGGTATCTACAGTTCATAGCAACAGAAGCAAACAATTAAAATTTATTTAAGAGCACAACGCGATGAACAAGTTGCATAGTACCATCGAATTAAAAAATATCCATAGGGGGTTTTATAGACATTATACCTCAGCATGTGTTAATTTCGTAATTAACAAAAACCACAGCCGAATCAAATAAACTGATGAACAGGAACCGATGGTGGATTTTAGCTATGAGAAACCTATGTCCTCTTATTCAGTTAGAAAACTATCTCCCCTCTGTCTCATTTTTCTCTACATCGGTCAAGTGCTCCAAGTGTAGCACCTCTAAACATGTATTCACACCTTAGATACATTTGATCCGGTTACTATGATTTTAGTGCTATCTTTAATCACAATAAAGTTTTGGCTCATGAAGAAAAAGGTGGGAAATGAAGTGTTTAAATTCTAATACAGAGAACAAATCAAGAGAGAGAAAAGAAGAAAACTACACAATATGGAATGCAGAGGAAGGCGTCGGTCTCTGTCTATTTAAGTAGAGGCCGACGACATCTTGTTTTCAGCCTAGGGTTGGACTCTTAGTCTATTCCATCCTTTCTCCACTTCATGTCTTATTTCAATCCAAGTACTTTCTGCACAAGTCATTAATTAAATAAATATTATATTTAATTATTGCACCAAGGTTTAATTAAATAATTATGAATTAATTAATAAATAAATTATCTATTTAAATTATTTCATTAACCTTTATCTAATTAATTAATTCCACATAGGATATGATATTAATTAGAACCATCCTAATTTCTTTTCTCCATAAAATTAATTATTTATAAATTCTACTAAATAATTATGTTAATCCGCCTGGGATTAATTTCCACAAGTGAGAATCATACTCATGTACTGTGTGTAACCCCTTAGGTTCACTAGTAAGCTAGCAATGAGACTCTTCCCTAAGGCTTAATTAATTATTACTCATATAAATCAACCAAGGTCTTAAATTTATCACTGCGGTCAATTGAAGACTCTCATCGATCGTGATTCAATGTCTAGCAATGTCGTTACGAAAGCCTAGATGCTAGTGATTATGCAATACTCTCCAGATTGTGATCTTCGTATGAGCCAACTCTTTCCATCATTTTTCTAATATAAGTCTAGAGTTTAGGTTCAATCGAACCTCTATAGACTTAGATAACTATTACTATGTTATAACTATAGTGATATTCATCATCTAAGTTAGGATCACCAATCATTGTTAATAACTTTGATACTCTGGTCAGAGATTTTCCACTAGTCATTTATGTCTAACAACATAATAGGAAATATCCCGATATCCTATGGTGGATGGATCCCATGTTGATGTCATGTGTTTCATCGCATAACAAAACTATACCCACATTATCCCATCTCGTGATTCTCCAGAAGTCTGGAATCTAGAATAAGTCAAAGTATAGTGGGTTGCACGTGTTACAACCATGACATCTCAGGTCATGAGGATTCTCTCACACTACCTAACCCTTAGGATTCCAAGTTCGACACGAAACCAACATGGAATCCTGCAGGGTGTTTAGTCGTGTACCTTCAAGTATAGACGGCATGCACTGATCCCCGATCAATGCCCGCGGAATAAGGCACACTCTTTACGAGAATATCTGCACAAGCAAGCCTTTGACGAGACTATGATTTCCCTTTTTCTCATATCTCTATAGTGTGGGACTAGTTTAGGATCACGACATTGAAGAATGTTCCATAATTGCCACCTCTGTATGAGACCGTTCCCATAGCCGTGCAATGATCCTTGGGACTTTATCAACTACGACATAGATTTATAGATAAAAATAAATGTCATAATAAAGGTTTGATATATAAAATAAGATTGTATTAAATATTGTCTACAAGTTTGGCAACGCCACTAAATGGCTAATCGGGCACTTCACACTAACACATAGGTTATCTTATACATGATCAAACTTGTTTTCAGTTATTCTATGATCACTTTGATGATCACAAGTGGGATAGTTTGAACACGGGTTGATCATTTATGAGGATACATGAGAATCAAGATTGAATCCTTCTCTCACTTAGCACATCAGTGAATCTCTTATGATTACATAGTGAGTCGACTTTAGGAATATTTAGCCAAAGTAAGATATCTAAAGAGGTGTAGAGTTTCCTCATTTAGATTATCAAAATACATCCTGGAAAACATAGTAATTGAATTAATAGATCTTCGAGCTAGCCAATGCTCTAGACTCAATCGGAAGATCAGATGGAAAGATCTTACTTACACGAGAATCATGACTATGAAAGGCGTATCTTTAATCTTCGTTTATGTCTAGGTCTTCGTGGCCCGTTGCTAGATAGTAACCACGATTTGTAAGTTCCTTGATATAATATGGTGATTAATTCAAGGATTGATTAAATCAAGAATGATTTAATCTTGTATTTTTTTCTTATTAGGAAAGTACACTGGCACTTTGGGAAAGTTGTTGGGACCACGGTATGAACCCCCAGGGACGCTGGCGCAGCGGAAAGTATAAATTTAAAAATTAAAGCGGCATCCCTGAAATTAGGTTTAGGTAGACATGGTACCATAATATTCAAAAACTATCCTAGAGATAAGTTTACTCGTGTTTATCTTTCGAAGACCTTAAATCAGCAACTCCCCGCTACACCTCTCCAGATGGATTTGCCCTAGCGCCCCAAATATTGCGCCTCTAAGTTTATCCACACCTTAGCTCGTACCCTCGATTATCTCCACCAGTGCTAGCAAGGAGAATATCGAATGTTGGCTTATGAAAAATGGGTAGGAATATATTTTGATGCTCTTCGTACTCAACACATGAGTTGGAAGAATTTATTGTGAAAGAGGTGAAAGAGATGGAGAAAAAGAATTAAAACTTATAACCCTTGTTTTTATCTTATGAAAAACTCTTAAGAGAATCTTAATTGATCAATTAAACAACACCACACACACACACATATATATAGGGCATATACACGCCCCACACATACATACACACCCAGTGTGTGTGTGTTCACACTGCCTTAAAAGGCGCGTGAGATATATATATATATAGATAGATATAGATATATATGTTATATTATCTTATTTAGCTTCCATTCTTTCTCAAGCTCTCTTCCTTAATTAATTGCATATCTTTTCAACCAACAAGATATCTCCATATCTATCCAATAAGACTTTTTCCATATAATTAGTCAACTAACTAATTAATTAGATCTTACCATATCTATTATATTTATCCTAATATATATATAAGATCTTTCCATATCAATTAGTTACCTAATTAATTAGAATAGATCCTACCAAATATATTATAAGATAGATATATTAAATATATATATTTATATTATACCCACGTGTATAATATATATATATATATATATATATATATTCCTCTTTCATATATATTAATTAATTAGACCACAAATTAATTAATTAGTTTTTCCCAATTTAATAATCTAATATTAAATTATAAGACTATTATTAATTAAGAGCACTTAATTAATTTATTCCTTTTCCCAATTAATTAATTCCAATTAATTAATCTCTCCATTAATTCACAAAGAATTAACTAGCCAATAGGTACTACACTAAGTATTATGTGTGATCCCTTAGGCTCATTAACAAACTAGCAATAAGTTCTTTCATAGGCTAGATTAATTATTCATAATAATTAACTAGATCTTGGATTAATTTCACCAATTAACCCAAGGCAGCTATCGGTCGTGGTTCGATGTCTAGCAATGTCGCCACGACTTCCTAGATGTTAATGATGAAATGCAAACCTATCCAGATTTCAATCTTTGTGTGAGTCAAATCCCTTCATCTTTTTCCCGTCTAACACCTAGGGTTTGACGACGGTTGAAACCCTAATAGCCTCGAAAACTATGACTATGTTGGTTCGACTAATGATCCGATCTTCTAAGCAGGGATCATCAATCCCTCTTATAAGACAATGCTCTAGCCGGAGATTTTTCGATCATTCAGTTTCACTCAACAGCATAGAAAATACAGGGTACTCATAACCTTGGATGAATCCCCTCTGACTGTCAACTGTACTGCTGTACTACCAGAGCATACCCAACATACACGCCATATGACTCTCCTAGAGTGCACATGCATATCAAAGTAGAGCGGGTAGTACTCTTTCCAAAGGACATCTCAGGTCTAAGAATTATATCACACTACAAAATCATAGGACTCCAAGTTCGACAATACCATCGAGGAATCCTTGCGAGGCCTTCAATTCCATAATCAAAGTATGACTCTTTATACATGTATTTCTATACAAGCCATCGACAATGGAACACGTCGACCTCTTGGGAGAGTTACATGCATGAAAAAGTATTGGCGAGGCCAGTGATATCCCACATCTCACAGCCTCTATGACTTGGAATGTGTTTTAGGATTATGGTCTTTAAGAGCATTCCATAGGTATCCTAACCGCTCCCCAAACCATATGTAATCTATGGGATCCTTATCTATACTCCTTGAGTAGTCGACAATAAAGAAGCATTTCGTAATAGGTTTGATATAATCTAAATGATAAGACTGATACAGTGTTAATGTTCAAACCACAATATGGCTCGCTAGGCACATAACACTTTCAATCTCCCACTTGCCCAAGAGCCTACTATTCCTATACAAGTCCATCATCCAGATGACAAATTGATCACAACTATGACTCTAGAGTTTTAGTAAAAGGGGTTTGCCATGTTTCTGCCGAGTTGACTTGTTCCACTCGAACGTCGACTCTGATCAAATAATCTCTCAAATTATTCGCTTTGCCACTACGTATGTCTAGATAGTAGGTGAGACCTCTACTCCTTTTTAAGAGCTAATACCGTTATCGATAATCACAGTACTGGTGTACTTGATAATCGATTGGTAGAACCTCACAGGTTCATCTATCTAA
Source organism: Buddleja alternifolia (assembly GCA_019426215.1). NCBI lineage: Eukaryota > Viridiplantae > Streptophyta > Magnoliopsida > Lamiales > Scrophulariaceae > Buddleja > Buddleja alternifolia. The sequence continues at coordinate 16,981,248 of CM033403.1, forward strand.
ATACCTTTTATCACTGCATTCTTATGCACAACTTAAATGGTAGAGTTAGCATCTGTCTCTTCTTAAGAGACGTTCTCAGCCTTCACTTTCCCATTTAGCATAAAACAAATTCTCAATCATCATTTAAGTTCATGTCTTAAGATTAGAGCTTCTAGTTCCAATTTTCCCATGTTATTTTTCAATGAACAACACCAATTCAGTCCATTGGATCAAATAGGAATTCGACTCTATACATAAGATGTATTAGTCAACACCAATTTAAACTCATAGAATTGCATGTACCTTTCTGTTATGCTTTACAGGAAGAATTGCCTTTTAATTCTTCCATGTTGAGCTTAGTTAACATATTATCTATGCGTTTGTGCAGAAAAGGATTATGGCAACCCAATGGCCCACATATATTGTTATCTCGTGCAATTGGGGCGTTTTTCTCTGTAAGTCCACTTTGAAAAATTGAGATGATGATCACATGTGTGTTACTCATGTAACATTACCAATATATGATACTAACAAGCTAGTTGTATACCTATTAACCTTTAGAACTTATGTTCAGAAAAGATTCAATAAGTAGATTGATCTTTGAAGCACTTACGTTGTAGGCCGGCTTCCACTACTTGTCAAGATTTCTTGACTTTCGCCGTACTCCCCGTCAGAATTTTCGTCTCAAAGGGTATGGAACTTAGGTTTTATAGGTTTACTAGTCTATTCATTTTGACTGCCAATGGTGTTTATGTTTATCGAGTCCCTAGTTTTCATTACTATCCTCATTCTTTCATAGAAGAACTCCTTCACTTTGAAGGTAGGATATTATGAAACGATCCCTTTCATTCCAAGGTGTAACAAACATAAGGATACTCGTAAACATAAGATAAGAGGATCTACTACCCTCAATTCCTCCCACTGTTTGCTTGACACAAGCAATACCTCTCACATCCTTGATGTGTGTGGATTACATGTCACATCTAATGTGATCATTTTAGGGTTACACTCATTATTCTATGTCTAATAGATTAATATGCTTGCCTAGGCTATTACCTTGGCAGCTAGATCAATGTAACATTTGTAGTGCGATATGAGTCAAATGTTGTGAAGATAGCATGTCATAAGAATTAATTGCAGAACCATAAAAGATGAAAAGCATTTTAATAAAAAATTAAATCTCCACCTATAAACCAAGGTGGAGAAAAACATGGTTCATAACATTAATTCAAAAATATGATAAAACATTCTTCAAAAACATTGTCTCATAATTTAAAAAAGATAAATAAATGATTTCTTGTCCTTTAGCTTCAGCCGCAAAAAATGCCTCCTTGGCATTTTCAGAACTACGAGTTCATTTCTTTGTTCCTTGCTTCTTCCTACCATCTGCAATCCATTGCATAAGTGAGTACCTTAACAGTGTCATGACACTTAAGAAGCACAGTTAACTAACAAGTTAACTTTACAACAAATGTACCTTTAGTACGCTCACGAGGAGGCTAAGGGCATTGATCTTTCCAGTGCCCCTTCTTATTGCCGTTAAAATATTTCCCACATTTCCCTTGACTTTCTTGATACCGTCCTTTGCTTGCAGTTCGTTGCCCTTCTTTTTCTTCTTTCATTTTCTGCTTTTGTTGTTACAAAAAGCGAGAGATAAAGAAGTGCCAGCAAGCAACACAGGCTTAGCCTTTTTGACCGTTGCCTCAGCAGTGCGCAACATGTCCAACAGCTCTGGAAGAGTGGCAACCAATTAGTTCATGTTGAAATTTACTATGAACTGATCGTAGGCAGAAGAAGGCGACTGAAGTACTAAATCAATAGCCAAGTCAGGATTTATCGGTGTTAGGAATTTCATATTAGATGTTTTGATGATGACAAATAGGACTCTCTGTTAGACTCCGAAAAGTGTGAAAGCTTTCATAGACTGTTATGTATAAGTACCTGAAAGCTTATTTATCTTAGGCTTATAATATTTATCTTTGTAGAATTCCTTAGACTAAGTATGTGACACTAAAACACTTAGGAAAATTCTGGGTGAGTCTACCAAATGATGAAGGTGAAGATCAAGCGTCTAAAGCTACAATGGATAAAGATATCTTGAAGCGTCTGTCAAACGCTTTAGGGATTATCCCAGTGCTCAAACTACGAATGGATAACTCAGGCCGAATACTCAACATCAAGTGAAATGACGAAATTTTCAGTGAGACCATCAAGACAAGATTGAAGAGTAAGCGTCTGAAATAAAGAAAAGAAAGTCAGGATCAGTCCAAGCGTCTGATACACAAGAATAACTATTCTCTTCAGCAAGCGTCCAAAAAATGGTTAAACCAACACAACCTACAAAGAACGTAACCTGAAAAAGAATTTAGACCCAAAACCATCCAAAGACTTAAAAAATGCATGAATCAAACGGACGAATGATTTCCAACGGAAATAAAACAAGATGCATTAAAAGTCGGATAAGTGCTATTAAAATATAAGCACTATAACTTATGGGCAAGCCATATCTTTGACCTAGACTGTCAGGTTTATGAAACCAAGACCATGCCCAACCAATTAAATATACCCAAAGTTAGAAATGTCTGAACTCAAGGAATGTTTGGGGAAACGAGACTCCAACCGAGTCAAACGGACAAAAACCACCAATACCTTATAAATAGCTCTTTCAACAAACAAGTAAAATGATGAGAAAGTGACACACACAAAAATACCTACCTTGTTGAAAGAAAAGCTTACTAAAAATCATAGCCAAATATTCATATAAGCTTTTTACAAATATTCTAGAGACAGTCACCCATATCTCAAATCTCTTTTTAAGAAGAACATATACTACCATTGAGATATCCTCAAGTTGTTTGAACTTTCCAAAAACAAACAAACCCGTGACCAAAACCATCAACACCTTTCATCTGAGTGAGAAAGATGGTTGACTTGCAAGCAGTATTTTTGTGTAAAAGAAGCTTGTTAAAGTTGATCTCTATTGGAGCTGAAATCTGTGTGACCAAGGAGTTCCGAGATCAAAAGTAACTTGCACCATTTCTGAGTGAAAGAAGCAAGGGAATAGAAGATCTTTAGTGGAGCTGAAATCTGTGTGACCAAGGAGTTCCAAGATCATATCCAATCTCCCTCTATCTTGTAGAAGTCTCTGTGTGACTCTTCGATAATCATCATAGTGGAAAAACCTCCCTGATAAAAGGAGAAGAAGGACGTAGCTGGGATTACATCACCCAGTGAACCTTACAAATATTTTGTGTCATTTACTGTTTTATTGTCTTACATTATACTGTCATATTATATCTTGAAAAGGCATTTAAAACTAATAAGCGACTAATTGGTTAAAACGAACGCTAAGCTATAAAAACATTTCCGCTGTGCTAACCCTGATTTAGTGACTAAACTCTGCCCTACTTTGGTAAGCATTGAAATCACCGAGTCTAAGTTAACGTTTCTCAAGCGCCACATCCAGCGCTTAAACTTGTCAAGCGTTCAAATATTTCAAAGTGATACGAATTTTTAAGAAGTCGAAAAAGACTTCAGGGTCTATTCAACCCCCCCCCCCTTCTAGACCCTTTCGTATACCACTTGGGACCAACAAGTGGTATCAGAGCGGTTGAAGTTGAAACCTAAGCGTTTCCAAGCGTAACTGCTTGTTCAGATCCATCTTTTTAATATAGTCGCTTCAAAATTACTTTAAAAATTCTTCATGGCATTTTCTAAAGTTCCCAAGTTGACCGAGTCAAATTATGACTCTTGGAAGGTCAAAGCGTTTACTTATTTGTGTTCATGTGATGATGAAATGTGCGATATCATTTCAGATGGGCCAATCAAAATATACAAAGTTATCACCAGAGCGCCCGAAGCCACAGGAGAAACACCTGACGGGTATGTGGAGAAGCCCAAACAAGAATGGTCCACCGATGAGCGTCGACGAGCCAATCTGGACAATGTCGGTCGGAATGCATTATACACAGCCATTGGTGACAATGACAACTTATTCAACAAAGTCAAATCATGCAATACAACTAAAGAAATTTGGGATAAGTTGGCTACTATTTGTGGGGGTTCAGCACAAATAAAGGAAAACAAATTATCAATTGCCAAAGAAAAATTCAACGGCTTCAAGATGCTACCTAATGAGACGCTAGAGCAATTAGACATGAGGTTTACAGCCCTTGTCACTGAACTAACATCTCTGGGTATGGAGCTACAAAATCGAGAAACAGTGGTCAAAATCTTTAGAAGTCTTCCAAGCAAATTCCTGATGAAAACAACTGCAATGAGAGAATCAAACAATCTGGACAGCCTAACTCCAGAAGATGCTTTTTCAGAACTCAAAGCGTTTGAATTTGAGCTGAATTCGGCCAGTGATGCAGTAAGTAATCCAGTAATCGAATCTGGAGCGCTAATGACATCAATCAAAGGAAAACCTATCAAAGAAAAAGGTTCGGACATAAGTGAGGAAGAAGAACTGGCGCTTCTAAATAGATTCAGGAAATTCCTGAAATATGAGAAGAAGGGAAACAGTCCTAAGCACCCAGGACAAAGTTCATATCAAGCGCTTCCTCAAATACAACCACAATATCAAACGCCTCACTATCCTGCGTCCTCCTCCCTAGCGCCAATTCAATATCAAAATCCTTCTCAGCAAGATCTCTCAGCGCCTGCAGCGTTAAACCAACGATCCACAAGATTAACAAACGAACAAAAGATGAAGACCAATCTTTGTTACAACTGCAGGAGACCAGGGCATTTCCAAGTTAATTGCCCATATCCAAATGTGTCTAAACCTACAAAGCAAGATCACACGGATAGAAACCAATTCAGGAGCAACCTGAGACAACAAGGCTTGCTAGCAGAATCAGAACCTCTCTATACGCCTGAAGAGGACTTGGAATCATCAAATGAAAGCAGCGATGATGAACCATCAAAGGACTCAGCATTCATTTGTCTCATGGCAAGAGAAAAGGAAGCATCTAACGACGTACCATCTGAGGTAACCACTGATCTGTATCATCCTCTCTCTTATGATGAATTACTTAACAAAGTAAAGGAATATTATACAGATTGTCAAGATGCCACCCAATTATTCCAAAATCACCATCGTATTATTTCAGCACTCAGAAGTGATAACCTAACGCTCAAAGCAGAGTTGCAAATTCAGCAACAGTGCATTGAGAAAAACCAATCACTCGAGAGTGAAATTACTCAGCTAAAAGGTGATCTTGATATAATAGTCAAAAGAGAAGCTGAAATGGTCGCTAAACTTGCCAAATCAGAGCAGCTTATCTCCTCATTATCAAAAGCGTCTAGAACGCTAGATAATGTGACTAAAGTAACCAGGGCATTTGGTGAAAAGACCGGTCTAGGTTTTGATAAAATCAGTTTTAAAGCCAAAGCGTCCAATGTTACAACAATCAACAAAGGAAAAGGTGTAATCTTTGTTGAAGAAAGTTCAATCAGACAAACGCTGAATGAATCAACAAATACTGGTACAAAAGTTAATGATAAAGTCAACATTGACTCAGGCAAAGGAAAGACCAAAGTGAATGTCTCACAAAAGAAAATATATCCAAACGCTCAAAAAGCTAAGGAGATATTTTCTGCCAGTGAATCAAACGTTAAGCGTCCCGCACCAAAAGTGCATCCTAAGCCAGTGCCAAACAGAATCAAACGTCCATATCCAAAACAATCCAGTTCATATTATCAACACTATGATAATTGTGAATACGATTATGATTATCACTATAATCAAGGATATTTCTATACATCTAGAAAAGGTATGCAACTCAAAACGAAACCCAAGAAGGCCAATCTTTCTCCTGTAGTGAAGATAAGGCAAATATGGGTTCCGAAAAATCTAATTCACGTCACTAACAAAGAAGGACCCAAAACAAAATGGGTACCTAAAGAAAATTAGATCTGCCCTTTTGAATGCAGGTACCTAGAGCCAACACCTACGCTTCAGTATGGTACATAGATAGTGGATCATCGAGACACATGACTGGATCAAAGGACCTCTTGATCAACTATCGTGCAACCAATGGTCCTCAAGTTATATTCGGTGATAATTCTAAAGGTAAAACTAAAGGTATAGGTATCATGCATAGGGGGAACATCATGATCAATGATGTATACTATGTCGAGGGTCTTAAACATAATCTCCTAAGCATAAGTCAATTTTGTGATAAAGGCTTTGAAATTAAATTTTCTAGTGACTTGTGCGAGATAATCGATGTTAAGACAGGATCTACCAAATTAAAAGGAAGAAGAACAAACAATGTATACTTAGTAGATTGGGATTCAACATTAGATAACAACCCTACATGCTTCGTAGCTAAGAATCAAAACGAATTAGGTTGGTTATGGCACAGAAAAATGAATCACCTCAATTTCAAAACAATCTCTCAATTAATATCTCTAAATCTCATAGAGGGATTACCTAAAGGTTCCTTTAATAAAGATCGCTTATGCGATGCTTGTCAAATGGGTAAACAAGTTAAATCATCCTTTAAGAAGAAGCTTCATCTATCGACCTCTCGAATACTTGAATTACTACATTTAGATTTGTTTGGTCCTATTCAAATCATGAGCGTTAGTGGTAAAAAGTATTCACTAGTAATAGTTGATGATTTTTCACGCTATACATGGGTAGAATTTCTAGCATCTAAAGATGAAACTAGTGCCAAGCTCACCTCTCTAATTCGTCAACTACAAAACTCAAAAGATCTAAAAGTAACAAGAATTAGAAGTGATAGAGGAACTGAATTTACTAACCATATTGTTGAGAAATTTTGTAAAGACTTTGGAATACTTCATGAGTATTCAGCACCTAGAACACCTCAACAAAATGGAGTTGCTGAACGGCGGAACAGAACGCTTAAAGAAGCCGCTAGGACTATGTTAGCCGAATCCAAGCTGCCTCAAAGGTTGTGGGCCGAAGCTGTTAACACTGCTTGCTACACTCAGAACCGGTGTATGATCAACAAGCAACATGAAAAGACTCCATATGAGTTATGGAAGGGACGTAAGCCGAATGTTTCATACTTTCATGTATTTGGCTCAAAATGTTTCATTCATAACAATGGTTCTCAAAGCCTAAAGACATTTGATCCTAAAGCAGATGAAGGAATCTTTCTAGGATACGCCAAAAATGGAAAGAGCTTTCGCATCTTAAATAAGATCAAATCGAAAGGTTGAAGAATCCATTCATGTTGTGTTTGATGATGCTAACCAAGAACCGAGTAAGGTTAATATTAATGATGCAGGAATTGAAGATTTATCTCAACAAGCGTCACAAATCAATCTGTGTGATGATAGTGATATTGATGAAGATAATGAAATCATTATACCTAATCCTAAGACTACTCGTAAAGACATCAACGATGACATTGCAAGAAACGCTGATGATCATGAAGGGTATGTTCATCAAGAGCAAATTCAATCTACAAACACTGAAGCGCCTACGCAAGGAATTGGTCAAGCGCCTACACAGTTTAATCAAACGTTAGATCAATCTCTTAACTCGTTCCAACCAGACAGAAAATGGCTCAGAGACCATCCACCAGAACTAATTATTGGAGATATTGGAGCACCCGTTAGAACGAGAGCCGCTACAATAAATGAGGCCATGTTTGCAAGCTTCCTATCTCAAATGGAACCAAAAAAAGTGGATGAAGCGCTTAACGATCCAAGTTGGATAGAAGCCATGCAAGAAGAGCTAAACCAATTTGAAAGAAATAAGGTATGGACGCTAGTACCAAGACCAACCCACCAAGGGGTCATTGGAACTAGATGGGTCTATAGAAACAAAATGGATGAGAATGGAATTGTGATTAGAAACAAAGCCAGACTCGTAGCTCAGGGATACTGTCAAGAAGAGGGCATCGACTTTGATGAAACATACGCTCCAGTTGCCCGACTTGAAGCAATCCGCATGTTTCTAGCGTTTGCAGCATTTAACAAATTTACAGTGTATCAAATGGACGTAAAGAGTGCATTTCTGAATGGTAAACTCCAAGAAGAAGTATATGTGGAGCAACCACCAGGATTCATCAACAACCATGGGAAAAGCATGGTTTACAAATTGGACAAGGCACTCTATGGTCTTAAACAAGCACCACGAGCATGGTATGACACTCTCTCTATCTTCCTTATAGGTAAAGGCTTTTCAAAAGGCAGCGTTGACACAACGTTATTCAAAATTACCCATAATGACGATATTCTCCTAGTTCAAATTTATGTTGATGATATTATATTTGGATCTACCAATAAGCGTCTATGTGAGAAATTTTCGAAAATGATGCAAGATCAATTTGAAATGAGCATGATGGGTGAATTAACTTTCTTCCTAGGATTACAAGTTAAACAACTCCCTAATGGCATATTCATAAATCAAACTAAATATACTAGAGATATGATCAAGAAATTTGGTATGGAAAATGCATCACCTTCAAAAATTCCAATGAGCCAGACGCTTAAGCTAGATAGAGACGATAATGGAAAGAAAATTGATATCACTAACTATAGAGGTATTATTGGATCACTTCTTTATCTTACAGCTAGTAGACCCGATATTATGTTCTCAGTATGCATGTGTGCACGATTTCAAGCTGATCCTAGAGAATCACACTTAATTGCTGCTAAAAGAATCCTTAAGTACCTAAAAGGCACACAAAATGTGGGCTTATGGTATCCTAGGGATTCTCCTTTTGAACTAATCGGTTATTCAGATGCAGATTTTGCAGGATGCAAAATAGATAGAAAAAGTACTAGTGGAACATGTCAATTTCTAGGTGATAGACTAATTTCATGGCATAGTAAGAAGCAACAGTCCATCGCTACTTCCACCGCTGAGGCTGAGTATGTAGCCGCTGGAAGCTGTTGTGCACAGATCCTTTGGATGAGGCAACAACTTAGAGATTATGGAATAATCCTAGATCCAACTCCTATCCATTGTGACAATCAAAGCGCCTTAGCAATGTCTCAAAATCCAGTTCTTCACTCTAGAACCAAACACATTGACATTCGCTATCACTTTCTACGTGACCATGTTCAAAAGAAAGATATCTCCATGCACTTCATTAATACAGAAAAGCAACTGGCAGATATCTTCACCAAAGCGCTTAACGAACAACGTTTTCTCACTTTAAGAAGTGAACTAGGTATGATTGATCTAAATGCTTAATCATTCGAAACATCATACTTTTGTTAGGCATGAAATTTAGGGGGAATTCAATGTATGTTATGAAATTTATGGGGAACCTACATAGGGGGAACCTTAAAAGAGCTAACATACCTAAGTGAATATGACCAAAAATGTTTTCCCTTGCATCGGTCATACGCACTTAGCACCATACACTTAAAACCTTTTTGACGCTTATTACACAAATCTGTCTTAGCGTCTGCACTTCTTTCAAAATAAACTAAACGCTTAGCTTTATTCCCGGCTAAAAGCAGTTAGTAAAAAGACCCTTTTAAAAGCAAGCGTACATTACCCTACGCTAAAACGAGAAAGTGGATTAGTCAATCAATGCAATTAATGCTGACTTGACATTCCTCACCCTTCGCTCAAGAAAACCCATGGGTACTCATCACGTTTTTCAAAGATGGTTCAGCACATGTACACGCGTCAGTACAATTACCATGTATCTTAGACGAGTACAACCGGCGCTGAATATTTTAAACCAAAAGTAAAACACTACTACCAAGACCTAATGATAAGTACTGGGAAACTGTGTCCTCATATACACCCTGAAAGGAATAACTCTATATGTTACAATGAGCGCTAAAGCACAACCTGTTACTTGAAAGAGACTCCCAAGATTTTCAAGCGTCCACATAACACTCAATTGTTTCAAGCGTCATTCTGACTAAGTCCGGACGCTTTAACAAATTTTTGGCGGGCATTTAAATAGTGTTCAAAATTATGATTCCCGAACAGTTTTCATAAAGAACGTATCCGCTTTTCATGGGCACACGCATCACTCTCAGTCTCTGTTTTAAACTTTTAAACGGACTTCAAAATAGTATATGTGGCAGTTACTAAAAGAAACCGTGCCTGTTTAATCTAAATTCACGTCCACAGTTATATTTTAATGGCTGAGATTTATACTCCTCCACGTGTCAACATCTCAAACTTCAAACACACCGAACATTCAAATTGAAGTTTCTGCAGAACACAAACACTCTTATACTCTATTCCATTCGTGCAAAAACAAGTCTCTCTCTTTTTCAAAAACGAAAAATTTTCCTTCGTAATCTCTGTCTACTGCTCACTCATGGCACCCAAGAAAGCTACTGCTGGAACCTCTGAAGTTATTGTCAAGATCACTGAAGGCCTTATAGTTGATTGGAAGTTTCTCTATGAAAACCCCCAAATTGATTTAACGGAAATAATGGATTCTGTAGCAGAGGCTGGGCTTCAGAAATTTCTCACGAAATACTCATATATGTTTCCTGAAGAACTAGAATTTTTCTGGAGAAATGCTCGACTGTCTGACGATGAGACTTCCATCACGTGCTTGTTTCCTGTCTCCAAGAAGGAATCAAAGACGTTCACTCTCTCTGCGGCCTCCATTGCCCAGAATTTCTCTCTACCTAATGCTGGAGCCACTTTAGACACTATCACTGAAGAACAAATTCAAGAAGTCTGGACTCAGATTAGCGCTTACGATGATGTTCCATACAAACCGTACTTTGAAAAGAAGGATATAGTGAACAGGTATCGAGTCTTGGCTGATTTCTGCAGTAAAAACATCGAATGCAGAGTGGGAACCTTCGACAAAATCAACCCAACCCAGTTCCAGATGATGACTGCCATCCTACTCAAGATAAAGATCAACTGGAGCGCTTATATATTCAGCAGGTTCAAAGACAGTTTACGCACTTCAAACAGACCTTATGGTCTAGTTTTAAGTGATCTACTCTTTCGAGCAGAGTGCACCTCTTCAGCAGGAGTCACCGTGGCCAAGCATAAGTTCTATGGGCCAAGAATCATCAATAATCTCTTCAATCCACCCAAAGTTGGAGGTGCTGCTAAGCCTCTCTCTGAGTGCCAAGTTGTCCGCGCAGCATCAGATGAGGAGGCTGAGCGTCCAGATCAGGAGAAAGCCAAGCGTACTGTGAAGCGTCCCACTGTCACCAAGAAACGGGCTCCTCGAAAGCCCAAGGCTCAACCTATTCTCAACCTATTAAAAGCGATGAAGATGACGAGGATTCTATACCCCTCATTAGTCGGAAAGATCTGGAAAAGGTTCTCAAGAATATTGACTTTGAAGAACCTGCAGTTCCACAGACTCAAGCGTTCCCCGCCGAAGGTATAAATGTGAAGTGTATCTTCAAAAGGCGTAAGCGTCCAACTGCTGCCATCTCTTCTCAGACTACACAAAGAGATCAAGCCATAGCTGCTGTCCCGATATCATCCTCCGAACCACCAGTTGATGTCCATCTGGATATTGATATGACCCAAATTGTGGCCATCGCACATGAAGCCGCCAATGAATCTACAAATCTCGAGCCGGATGAACCTGAAATCCCAAGGGCTCAACCATTGCTTGCATTACCTAGTACAACAGAGGCACGCTCAGAAGGTCAGAGCGATGCTAACGACGTTGTGATCCATCGACACTTCTTCAAGCTGGATCCCTCAAAGACTATCGATCACTCAGTCGATTATTTGCCTCCAGCGCCCACAGAAAACTTCATACCTGCAGGTTACAATGAAGAAAGTCTTATCAATGCCGAAAATGATATCGCCAAGCTCATAAAGTTTGATCTGGCTGTACGCAACACTCTCTTTAATACAGCCTCCACCCCAGCTGATGAAGCTTACTACAAAGCACTTGAACTCGGAAAGACTCCCACACACATCCCGGCTTCTGTCACTCTCCAAGCTCAGCGGCAAGGAGGCACGACTCCTAGAGCTGATGTTGACTTAGCTTATTATCTGGACTGTGGGACAAGCAAACCCACTGGCTTCGCTCTCCGCGACTACAACATCAGAGTCTATGAGCGTCAGGATCAGCTTCTGAACCCAACGGAAGAGCTCCTAAACAGAGAAGGATATTCTCACTCTCTAACACTGGTCAAAAGCGAGGAAAACAAGAACTCAGCTAATCCTGTCCTCCTGTGGAAGAATAAAGGAGTACATGCCGGTGAGCGTCCAGCATCCCTGACCGAGATGATTCAACTTGAAACCGATGCATATTTTGACTGCGTCTGGAACGCTAACTACCAACCCGACAGGTATCGTTTTGAATCCATCTGTGATATTCATCACCAAGGGTTTCGTGCTATACTTAATGCAGGAACTGAGTATTGTATGACTGAGATACGATGGGCTGAAGCTTACATGGGTGACAAGTATAAATTTGAAGACTTGGTTAGTGCTCCCCATCTGTTCAGACTAGGGATTCATGATAAAAGGACCAAATTTGCACGCTACATGCTGACGCAGCGCCAGCATAGACTTGGACCCGTTCTGAAGCTGCCTCTGATCCGCCATCAACCTGAACACCGCTTAAGACAAGCGTTGCACAAACTGGCCAACTCTTCTCTACGCTTTGATGATCAAGCGTCCACCAGCGGTTCCTCTCCCATGTCCTGTCTGAACTGCACCCCTAGCCAATGTGAAGACAACTTTGCTCTCATGATGGCAATTATGCCTCCAGTCTCTCTATTCGACAAAATCTTCACAGACAATCTGCGACAATGGGATGGCTCTCGGATCAATTCCTTCAGAGGATATCCACTACTTCCGTCTATTCGACAAGAAGTCTCCAGTCACTATGATTTTGGTTTATCGCTGCTAGAAAGATCTCAAGCGCTTGCTTCAGCCATCTACCCATACTTGGAAGAGTATTACCAGCTCCGCGTTCCCGCCTCTCGGAAACCGAAGACTCTCCCAACAGATCGGCTAATTGGCTTCTCACAACACTATTGCCCAGATGCCTTATTCTCTATCTGCAAAGTGCCCTCCAAACTCTTTCCCACTCATGTGCTGGATATCCTCGGGCCACTGTATATCAGGGCACTAGATAGTCCTATCAGAACGTTCATTCAAGGTACTCATCTCCCCACTCTACATTTGAATGAACTCCTGCAGACTGCTACGTATCCATATGCAGATGAACCGTTTGCCAGCTTGGACTTTCAGTTTACGGACTTTAGCCGAATAGAATCAGACTTTCCTGCAGCATCCGCTGAACTGTTAACTGCTCCTGAGCGCCTATTAGAGTTACCTCAAGCGCCTCATTCTCCCAGTCCAACTGAATCCGACTCTACTGCCTCCACCGAGTCCAACACTGCTCCAGAGCTTCGAGGAACAGTATTTGATCCTACTAATCAAGTATCTATTGAATCTCTCAAACACACATCTCGTTTTAAGCCTCAAGTCCGCACTGCACTTCCACACGCTCAACCGTCCATGGCTGAATGCCTCACTCAAATACAGCAACTATCTACAGCTACTCAGGCAAGTCATGTGGCTTTAACCAATGATCTACAAGATAGATTCACGGCTCTCGAGACCTCTCTCACAGACGCTAATCAAGCTCAACTCCTGGTTATGAAAGAACATTTCGACCAGCGTCTAACCACTCTTGAGGCCTCTGTCGCTCAGATTGCTGCTCAAGTCAGTCTTCTTACTCAGCATTTCATACAGACTGATGATGGCAATAAGGGGGAAAAGAAGGGAGAAAAGAGGAAATCGTCAACATCTAAAGATCAAGCTCCTACTCCACTATCCAAGTGTCAACACGTTGATACTTCTCTCACACTGAGTGCAGAACCAAGGTATCCCTATCCCTCTTGGGTAACCACATCGGTTGAAGCGTCCAACAAGAAAGAAACCCCCAGAGTGCTCTATCCAACTCTTCCGTTGCCTTCAAGAGCACTGCTTGAACAGTTTGACATTCCTCTTCTCAGAGCATCAATTCCAGAACCAACTGATCCAGCAGTATTAGCCTTAGAAAGAAAAATGTCTGACTTCGACAAAACCTTCAGAATTTGCCTATGATACATAGGCATCAGTCCAGAGGAATGGGATAAACACTTCATTGCCTTTAAGGCACGACAAGTTCAAGAAAACAAGCACATAATCAGTAAAGATCATGCGGCAATGATGACGTTAGAAGATCAGATAACTGAAGCAATCCGTGCTGAAATGACTAAGAGATACAAGATCAAGCCACAATCTTAATTTTTACTTGTGCCTCTCTCTTTGTAGTTGTAAAATGCCTGCACTATGAAATATATATATAAAATGCATTTTACAGCTGAAACATCTCGTTAAAGCTCAAACTAACTTACTAATTTACGCTAACCTTCAGGTATCTAACACTTGAACCAAATAAGTATTGCCATCATCAAAAAGGGGGAAATTGTTAGGAATTTCATATTAGATGTTTTGATGATGACAAATAGGACTCTCTGTTAGACTCCGAAAAGTGTGAAAGCTTTCATAGACTGTTATGTATAAGTACCTGAAAGCTTATTTATCTTAGGCTTATAATATTTATCTTTGTAGAATTCCTTAGACTAAGTATGTGACACTAAAACACTTAGGAAAATTCTGGGTGAGTCTACCAAGTGATGAAGGTGAAGATCAAGCGTCTAAAGCTACAATGGATAAAGATATCTTGAAGCGTCTATCAAACGCTTTACGGATTATCCCAGTGCTCAAACTACGAATGGATAACTCAGGCCGAATACTCAACATCAAGTGAAATGACGAAATTTTCAGTGAGACCATCAAGACAAGATTGAAGAGTAAGCGTCTGAAATAAAGAAAAGAAAGTCAGGATCAGTCCAAGCGTCTGATACACAAGAATAACTATTCTCTTCAGCAAGCGTCCAAAAAATGGTTAAACCAACACAACCTACAAAGAACGTAACCTGAAAAAGAATTTAGACCCAAAACCATCCAAAGACTTAAAAAATGCATGAATCAAACGGACGAATTATTTCCAACGGAAATAAAACAAGATGCATTAAAAGTCGGATAAGTGCTATTAAAATATAAGCACTATAACTTATGGGCAAGCCATATCTTTGACCTAGACTGTCAGGTTTATGAAACCAAGACCATGCCCAACCAATTAAATATACCCAAAGTTAGAAATGTCTGAACTCAAGGAATGTTTGGGGAAACGAGACTCCAACCGAGTCAAACGGACAAAAACCACCAATACCTTATAAATAGCTCTTTCAACAAACAAGTAAAATGATGAGAAAGTGACACACACAAAAATACCTACCTTGTTGAAAGAAAAGCTTACTAAAAATCATAGCCAAATATTCATATAAGCTTTTTACAAATATTCTAGAGACAGTCACCCATATCTCAAATCTCTTTTTAAGAAGAACATATACTACCATTGAGATATCCTCAAGTTGTTTGAACTTTCCAAAAACAAACAAACCCGTGACCAAAACCATCAACACCTTTCATCTGAGTGAGAAAGCTGGTTGACTTGCAAGCAGTATTTTTGTGTAAAAGAAGCTTGTTGAAGTTGATCTCTATTGGAGCTGAAATCTGTGTGACCAAGGAGTTCCGAGATCAAAAGTAACTTGCACCATTTCTGAGTGAAAGAAGCAAGGGAATAGAAGATCTTTAGTGGAGCTGAAATCTGTGTGACCAAGGAGTTCCAAGATCATATCCAATCTCCCTCTATCTTGTAGAAGTCTCTGTGTGACTCTTCGATAATCATCATAGTGGAAAAACCTCCCTGATAAAAGGAGAAGAAGGACGTAGCTGGGATTACATCACCCAGTGAACCTTACAAATATTTTGTGTCATTTACTGTTTTATTGTCTTACATTATACTGTCATATTATATCTTGAAAAGGCATTTAAAACTAATAAGCGACTAATTGGTTAAAACGAACGCTAAGCTATAAAAACATTTCCGCTGTGCTAACCCTGATTTAGTGACTAAACTCTGCCCTACTTTGGTAAGCGTTGAAATAACCGAGTCTAAGTTAACGTTTCTCAAGCGCCACATCCAGCGCTTAAACTTGTCAAGCGTTCAAATATTTCAAAGTGATACGAATTTTTAAGAAGTCGAAAAAGACTTCAGGGTCTATTCAACCCCCCCCCCCTTCTAGACCCTTTCGTATACCACTTGGGACCAACAATCGGCAACTCCATTCTTTGAGTTTGTTCACCAAGGAAATCATTCTCAACACATGGTCGGTGACCGATGTTCTTTCAGTCATGCGAGCTCTAAATAACTCGCGAGAGACAGCAAACCTCTGACGACATATCTTAACGCCGTATAGCTCTTCCAGCGCAGCAAAGATTTCTGATGCGTGTTCCACAGTCTCAGACTGCCTCTGTAACTCATTAGTCATGGAGGCTAGAATGAGACAACGCACATAGATATCGTCGTTGCGCCATTTCTCATGCGCATCAGGAGTAGCCATTGGAGTACTTGCCTCAGTGCGGGCTTAATAGGCTGAGTTAAGACATAGTCAAGACTTTTAGATTGCAAAACAATCTTAAAGTTGCGACACCAGTCAGGGAAGTTCAGGCCATTTTTCTTATTAGTTTCAAGGATTACCGAGAGTGGAGTTTTAGCCATTTAATTGTTACTTTACGAAAATGGAAAAACATTAGCATTCAATCATAGATTATATCCACTTGAAATTTTGGAAATTTTAACTTCACGTGTGCTCCCACTGCTTTTCGATTTCCATCACCCCACTGACAGAAAGACTGGAAATGCAACAATTTCCAGTGGGCTTGAGCGTCAAATGTCCCGACCTCATTCCACGACTCGTGAGACAATGGCTGGTAACATTTGGTCAGGCACAACGGCCCCCTCCACATCCAGGTGGTTCTCAAGATGTTTGCGTCACATTTCATGTATGTCCCAAGAACACAATACAACCCCAACCCATCAAATTCTCACAGCATAACAGTAGCCAGGTGGTCCCATGACTCATGGACGAATCCTTACGAAACTGAGACCCGTGGCACTTCTAGTATGACCGCCTATCATATTAGAAAGCCTAGTTGTGAGATTAGTACACTTAACTTGCCATCATTCCATGACTCGTGAGATAATGATGACAAGCCACGCTATTCCCTCTCACATCTGATGATGGAAGGCACTGGACCTAATCAAGGGGCTTCCAGGCCCCCGATTTATCCATTTAGGGACTTAATATGAATATGGAGTTTTCACATACAAGGTCTCACCATTTTCAGTTATTTATCTCTTTTAGGTGATCATGCAACACAGCATTTTATATACAAGATACTAACGATAAATAACAACAAGCATGCTATACACAAAGCGGTAAACGTGATCTTAGTCAAGCCAATCCTAAAAACACCGCGAGCCATCAAGGTGTCGACCAATCTAATCTAAATGACCCGGTCCGTACACTAAGGTCTTCACAGCTCCTCAAGCTTGAACGTCTCCATCACCGTCTTCAAGATGTCTTCATCTTCGTCTTCAAATTACAACAATACAAGGAAAAGAAAATCTCACCCTCTCATGTACATAAAATGAAAACATGGCACATAGGCCTCAAAATAAAACGACTAGTCTATGGCTCGACCCGGATCACCACATAATCACATAATACATGCTTGCATCATGCTTTAATAAACATAAATTTACCGTCTCTAATTAAAGATAATCTAATTCAATTAGTGGACCAATTAATTATTTTCTAAAAACAAATTTTAGAAAATCCCATGGAAAATCACAATTCTCCATTAACCCGAAAATTAATTTAATTTCCAAACTCTAATATTATTCTATTCTAGGAATCAATTAATATCATATTAATTTTCCAAGAACTAAATAATAAATACATGTTTTGAAAAACTATGAAAAAGTCCACCTTTTTAATCCGAAAAAGCCCAATTTCAAAAATCACTTATTTTATTCAATTTTCAAAGTCAATAAAATATCAACTTTATCTCATACTTGGAATTCAAATAAAAACTCACGTTCTTTGAAAGTCCATGAAGAAGTCCACTTCTTCACATATTTATAAAAACACCAAAAAAAATATTTTTAAATAAAACCTCAAATTCAATTTAAAATCGAAAGTCAATAAAATACCAATTTTATTTTGTCCTTTCAAAATTTAAATGACAATCCATATTTTAGAAAAACATGAAGAAATTAATTTCTTCAAAGAGAGGCCAATTTAAAAATTCAATTTTATTCTAATTTCGAAAGTCAATAAAATATCAATCTTATTTCATCCTTTCAAAATTTAAATAAAAGCATCATATTTTCCAAAAATCCATGAAGAAGCCCATTTTCAAAAACTCAATTTTATTTTAATCTTGAAAGTCAATAAAATACCAATTTTATTTCGTCCTTTCAAAATATAAATAAAAAACCATATTTTTTAAAAGTCCATTTTTAGGCCGAAGCCCAAAAATATATTCAATTGAATTTTAAAGCCAAAATATAAATTTACAGAATAACCCCAAAGGACCAAATTGCAATTTAACAAAAATTAGAAAAACCCTAGGGTCGTAACTCTAGTAGGACTTCCGTCGACATGGCAGCCCATATTTGGATAGGGCAACGTCCAATTGCCCCCGATGAGCAGCAGCGCCACCACGTCCGGCAGCATCACAACCGTGTGACACCGTCCATGGCAGTGCACGCACGGACAGTGCTATTCACTGTAATGCGCAACCACTGCGCGTACAGCGAACGCGCCGTCGGCATGTACCTTTCGCGACGGCGCAAGTCGGCGGCTCCTCTGCCATGTCCAAATAGTTGCTATTCGCGCAGCCTTTAATTCAAATTTCCAATTCCTCAGATTTATCATAAACGCAATTTTAGATTTCAAAAATTCATTTTTAAGATCCAAATCAATTTTCATATTTATCTGTCCAAAAATAAAATCAGAAAATCCAATTCGTTTTACATCTGATAAAACAAAGTTTAAAGCATATAAACATAAACATATACAAAGAATCTGAGCCATGTCAAAAACTTGGCTCTGATACCACTGTTGGGATCACGGTATGAACCCCTGGGGACGTCGGCGCAGCGAAAGGTATAAATTTAAAAATCACAGTTGCATCCCCGAAACTAGGGCTAGATAGACATGGTACAATCAGATTCAAAAACTATCCTAGACATAAGTTTACTCATGTTTACCTCTTGAAGACCTTAAATCAACAATGTCTTTTTAAGCAACTCCCTGCTACACCTCTACGGATGGATTTGCCTTAGCGCCCCAAATGTTGCACCTCTAAGTTTATCCATATCTTAGCTCGTACCCTCGATTATCTCCACCAGTGCTAGCAAGGAGAATATCGAATTTTGGCTTATGAGAAATGGGTAGGAATATATTTTGATTTCTTCGTACTCAACATATGAGTTGGAAGAATTTGATGTGAAAGAGGTGGAAGAGATGGAGAGAAAGAATTGAAACTTAAAACCCTTGTTTTTATTTTATGAAAAGCTCTTGAGAGAATCTTAATGGATTAATTAAAACAACACCACACACACACACACACATATATAGGGTAAATACACGCCCCACACATACATACACACCTAGTGTGTGTGTGTGTGTGTGTTTATACTGCCTTAAAAGGCGTGTGATATATATATATATATATATATATATATATATATTATATTATTTTATTTAGTTTCTATTCTTTCTCAAACTCTTTTCCTTAAATAATTGGATATCTTTCCAACCAACAAGATATTTCCATAGCTATCCAATAAGAGCTTTTCCATATAATTAGTCAACTAAGTAATTAATTAGATCTTACCATATCTATTATATTTATCCTAATATATTTATGAGATCTTTATATTTATAAGATATTTTCATATCAATTAGTTACCTAATTAATTAGAATAGATCCTACCAAATATATTACAAGATAGATATATTAAATATATATATATATATACACATAGACTTGGTGAACAAGATAAAGTCCTCCACCAAATCTATGCACACATACACTCCCACGTGTATAATATATATATATATATATATATTTTCCTCTTTCATATATATTAATTAATTAGATCACTAACTAATTAACTAATTTTTCCGAATTTAATAATCTAATATTAAATTATAAGACTATTATTAATTAAGAGCACTGAATTAATTTATTCATTTTCCTAATTAATTAATTCCAATTAATTAATCTGTCCATTAATTCACAAAGAATTAACTAGCCAATAGATACTACACTAAGTATTGTGTGTGACCCCTTAAGCTCATTAACAAGCTAGCAATAAGTCCTTTCATAGGCTAGATTAATTGTTCATAATAATTAACTAGACTTTGGATTAATTTCACCAATTAACCCAAGGCACCTATCGGTCTTGGTTCGATGTCTAGCAACGTCGCCACGACTTCCTAGATGTTAACGATGAAAAAGCAAACCTATCCAGATTTTGATCTTTGTATGAGTTGAATCCCTTCATCTTTTTCCCATCTAAGACCTAGGGTTTGGAAAAGGTCGAAACCCTAATAGCCTCGGAAACTATGATTATGTTAGTTCGACTAATGATCCGGTCTTCTAAACAGGGATCACCAATCCCTCTTATAAGACAATGCTCTGGCCAGAGACTTTTCGATCATTCAGTGTCACTCAACAGCATAGGAAATACCGGGTACTCATGACCTTGGATGAATCCCCTCCGAATGTCAATTGTTCCGATGTACTACCAGATTATACCCAACATACTCGTCATATGACTCTTCTGGAGTGCACGTGCATATCAAAGCAGAGTGGGTAGTACCCTTTCCAATGATATCTCAAGTCTAAGGATTATCTCCCACTACGAAATCGAAGGACTCCAAGTTCGACAGTACCAACGAGAATCCTTACAGGGCCGTTCAATTCCATAATCAAATTATGAATCTTCATACATGTATTTCCATACAAGCCATCAACAATGGAACATGTCGACCTCTTAGGAGAGTTACATGCATGAACAAGTATTGGCTAGGCCAGTGATATCCCACATCTCACAGCTTCTATGATTTGGAACGTGTTTTAGTATTACGGTGAGCATTCCATAGATATCCTGACCGCTCCCCTAACCATATGTAATCTATGTGATCTTTATCTATACTCCTCGAGTAGTCGACAATAAAGAAGCATTTCGTAATAGGTTTGATATAATCTAAATTATAAGACTGACATAGTGTTGATGTTCAATCCAATAGATGGCTCGCTGGGCACATAACATTTTCAAAAGTGTACTTACTACTGGCATATAAATGAGTCCAAAGTGTCACACACTTAACTCTGGAGGGTTAATGCTTAATCATGTGATTAATCAATTTATATAAATTGAGAAAATTAAGAAAATCTAGTTCGAATTAATTAATGAGTTTCAATTAATTATACTATTTAATTAATTACTTAATGGACCTTGATGAGTCATGAGTCCAAGTATTTTATTCAAGATGAGCTAGGCCCAAATTAAATAAATATTAAAATGGAAGTAGGCTTGAATAAATTAAATTGAATTTTAATTATTGAATTTAAGTAATGAGTTGAACTTATTAATTAAATTAATGATGGAGTCAAGAATTATTGGACTATAGGAAGCTTCATGGACGCCTATGATGATAAAGAGGAGTGATAGTATTAGGTGTCTGGCAAGCCATCTAATGGCTTGACCATTAGATTGTAAACACTATGACAATGTTGTCTTTGATATTATATCAAATTTTTTTTGACAACATTTTCTTTGTCGCATATACTTTCATTAGTTTAGATCAATATCTCATTGATCAATTATAGCTAAGGGAGCGGTCGCGCACGCGGGGAATGATGACTAGGGAATGCTCTCGATGACTATGATCCTAAACCCCATTCTAATTCATAGAGACTATGAGATATGGAATACTATAGCCTCATCAAGACTTGTCTGTGTATGACATGCTCATGGGAGAATGCCTTGTTCTCTGGGCAATGACCAAGTGGCCAGTGCATGCACAAAGATCCATACTTGGGTGAGTATGAGATTGAATGACTCCTCTAGAATTTCTTGTTGTTTCTGTGTCGAACTTGAAATCCTATAATTGCATAGGTGTGAGATTAGTCTTTTGACCTGAGGTGTCATGGTTGGGATGTGTGTTACCCACTACACTTTGATATATCTCATGATTTTAGGATAATCACTCAACGGTACGGTCTGGTATTATGATGGAACAGATGACACTAGATACGTGAGCAATCCATGACTGGCTACCTCGTATTTCCTATGTTGTTCTCTAAGTTGAATGATCGATCAAAGTCTTTGTCTAGAGCAAAGTCTTAAAAGAGAGAGTGGGTCACTACTTAGAAGACTAGATCATAGTGTTCCAATACAATCATAGCTTCTGATTCATTAGGGTTTCAACTAGCGCTGAACCTAGATTACAGATGGGAAAAAGATGGAAAGATTGGACTTACATGAAGATCGAAATCAGGAGAGGTTTGTTGTTCATAGTTAATATCTAGCAAGTCATGACGACATTGCTAGACATCGATCTATGACCAATACGTGTCTAGAATTAATATGGTGAACTTAATTCAAGACCTAATTAATTATTTGTCTAAACGGTTAATTAAGACAATGTGGGAATTGTCTAGCCTTTTGAGGATAGGACCTAATGCTAGTTTATTAATGAGCCTAAGGGGTCACACACTTAACTTAGTGTAGTACCTATTGGTGGAATTAATTCTTTGTGAATTATATGGAGAATTAATTAATTGGAAAATGATAATATTAATTAAGTGGTATTAATTTATAGTAGTCTTATGATTTAATATTGAAATATTAAATTGGGAGAAAACTAATTAATTAATTAGTGGTCTAATTAATTAATATGGAAGGAATCTTAAAATATATGGTAAGATCTAATAAATTAATTAGTTGCCTAATTAATTATATGGAAAGGATATTAAACATATGGAATGATCTAATTAATTAAGGAAGAGAGTTTGAGAAGAAAAGAAAGATTGCCAGGGTTTGGAAACCCTGGCAAATGCGGTTAAGTAGGCATCTTACCAAGGATATATAGATCCTCAGTAGTAGACACCTACTACTCTTATGCAAGGCTTGATTTTTGTCTACTTTTCTTCTTCCTCACCCCCCCCCCCTCTCTCTCTCTCTCTCTCTCTCTCTGTATTAGAGCCAATACACGAATTTCGTCATTTTCTCCATAAGCTAAAATGTTCGATTTCTATTAGCTAGCACTTATAGAGAAGATCGAGTGTACAAGCTATATATATCTCATTGATCACTTGAGAGCAATATACAAAAGAATACACAATATTATGTGAGCTAAAAATTTTGTCCCCCTTAGAGAAAAAGGAGTAGAAATTCCAACCCCCTCTCTCTCAAGAAAATTGTCCCCTTGCTATTCCATTTGACATACGCAAACTTCACATAGAACCTAGATAAGTTAGTTTGGAGTTGTTTCAACTCTTATAAGCTAGCAACATATATTAAACAACTAAAATCTCAAAAGAGGTGTGAATACACTTAGAGGCTCAACGTGTGGAGCACTTTATCCCAGGAGATACGAGGATTACACAGAGATGTGTTGTTGAGCAGTGAGGTGGTGACATCAAGCTGATAGGGTTGAAACGATTCGATTGAATTGGACGAGGAATTCCGCTGTTGGTAAGTTCCTTGTCATTGTCGTAAATAGTTTAATTGAGCAAACTAAATTCTTGTTTTGGGTAGTTTGTATTTAAATTTAAATTTTGACAGTTGTTAGCCACGTGAAAAATTACCCAACCCAACATTGGTATCAGAACTTGGTTGGCTCAATTCAATTATTTAATTATGTGTATTAATTATGGCTTTATGTTTTTGTTGAAAACGAAGCATGATTAATTCTATGTGTTTGTCATCTTTTCAAAAATTATTGATTATTGGATTTTATTTGTTTGATAAAAATCTTGTGAAATTATTCTTCAAATCAAAATTTGGTATCTTGAAAGTTTGAAAATTTGCGATTGAAACAACCGAGATTTTTGTGATTGTTTCTACGTTGACAACTATTGACAGCGAAAAATGATTAGTGACCGATTGAAGATCGAACCACCTGAGCGTTGATTGCAGGCAACAGTTGGCTAGTGAAACTACCACGAAACTGCAACGAAAGATGGCAGAAGGGCTGAATAGTTTAATCGAACAACCCAGATTGCCAATCACTTGACATCACTCGGCGTTGTCGAGGAAAACGGCCAAGACATCACTTGGCGCTGTCGAGGGAGGTATGCCCCATAGCGCTCCGCTCTGTCGAGGGCCTTACCTGACAGCACTCGATGCTGCCAAAGGCTACTGCCCTAGAGTGCTCAGCGCTGTTGAAGTGCTTGAACCTGACAACTCTGGGCACTGTTTCGAAGCAGCCCGACAATCACAGTGTCGGCGGCGACGACTGACTGAGAATTAGGGTTCCCAACCCCTAATTTTTTTCTTGATGTATTTTTCAAATAATTGAACTTTTTAAATTAGTATTTATTGAAAAATTGGAGTTTCTAAAAAAATGGATTTTTTGAAAAATAGCGATTATTTTGGCTTAAAGAAATTGTATTTTGGAAATATTTATTTTTTAAAGCCCTTCAAAATAATTTTATGAAATCCAAATATATTCTAATATATACGATTTAAATTAAATGATGAATAGGTAAATTGAAATGTCGCATTTATGTGTCTTGGCATGTTTATGTGATACAGGATGAACCACGAGCATAGTTTATGTATTCTAATATTCGAGTTGTAATGCAGCTAGCTTGGTTTTGTATTTCTGTCTTTAGACTAATTAGTTTTGTAATTAGATTATAGATTGGTTTTTTGAAGAGGGAGTTAGAATATGATGGTCATTGAAGATCTGTATGTTGTGATGGAACCAATTTAATAGATAGTTTTCATTTTCAATTCTTAGATGCCCTGACCCACTTTTCCTCAGTGGTTTCATAGGTTAGCGCTCAAAATGGTTCATCCTTATTTACTGCTTTATGGTGATTGTTTATTCATCTAACCATGTATATATGTTATGTTTTTCGTATGCATGCATAGGATAGACAACTAAATAAGATACATTTAATCTGATGAAACCTCTATATCTATACTATTATATAAAGAAAGAATGGCCTATAGTAACCACTTTCGGCTGTCAAATTTTGGTAAAGCCATTGCCCCTCCAAAAATTTGACAAGTGTCCCAAATAACTTCTCTTTCCCCTCTACTATTTTCTCTCTCCTAATATTCCCTAATATTCCTCACATTTTCTCTCATATCACACATTCAATTTCCTTTTCTCTCTCACCCTACATTTTTCCTTTGTACCATCTTCTTTATGTTTTATTTATTTAATTTTGATTCAAAAATTTAATTGTCAAATTAACTTTTACTAAAAGAATTTATTTAAGTTTTTAAATTTTGTACACTCATTGTGTGTTACATTGACTAGTATATAGAATTGTTTAATTCCCTCCTGTGAAAATATTAGGATTATACGAAAAATAAGATTAAATCTTAATTCCATGCATTCCATCATAAGTCATATCATGAAAAATGCCGCTTAAGTGGAATTCATTTGCTCAAAAGAAAGGGTGAATTCAATCTATATAGGCTGTGAGCATTACTAAGCATTTGATGTCCAATGGGATCGATTGGTTTCATTACTTATCTCATAAATTAGGTGCAATGAAATTGATGATTGACCATGGGATATTTGATGGGTCGAGCCTAACGTTAAGTATTATATTTAGCTCTGAAAATGGGCCATATATGAAATGTGATGAACATTATAGAGAACTATCCAACATGATAGAAGGCCCTATAAGGATATGTTAGGAAATTTCTTGTTAGATGTTTTGACGATGACAATTAGGATTCTATGTTAGACCCCAAAATATGTAAGTTTAATTTTATTAGAAATCATGTATAAGCTTGGAGCGTTAGATTTGTAATAGGCTTTATTTATTTTCATTTTAGTCTGTTAGGCTAAGTAGTCTTAGACTAAGCGTCAGATAAATTCTGAGTGAGCTTATCAGTAGTTAAGTTTGAAGATTCCAGCGCCTGTAGTCTGAATGAAGATTCCAAGCATCTAAGCGTCAAGCTATATCAAGTGATTGATTTAAGGGCAGAAGTGATTCAGATTGAATGAGCGTCTATTAAAGACAAGATTTCACCTGAATTTATTTCTAAGTCCAGAAGGAGTTTAATGCAAATATTCTCAGTTCATTAATTGTCAACGGGCATTTAATTCAAATGCATTAAATGCTGATAAGAGCATTAAATGTGATAAGCACTCCAGGACGTATAGAGAAGCCACCCTATTAGACTGTCAACTATTTAGAGACTGTAGCACCAACTTTTGTGCAGCAGATTTTCAGGAAAAAGGACAAAAGTTGTTCACTCGCGGAAGTGAGTGACACGCGCCTGTACATGTGTCAAATGGACACTTTTTTCAATAATGCCTATAAATAGGACTTCAACAACAAGCCAAAACAAGCATCGAATTACAAGCCAAATTGTTGTTGCATTGAAGTCTTAAGTACTCAAACTCTCAGAAAAGCCAGAATATTCAAGCAAACATTCTCTTTGCTTTTCTTCAATTCCTGAAACAGTCAACCAATATCTCAAACATTTCTTTCGAAGAAACCTACATTACTATTGAGATATTCCAAGTTGTTTGAACTTTATCAAAATCAAACAAACCGTTAGAAAAATCCCTATCCAAGCCTCACGATCTGTGTGAAGTCGAAGTTGGATACTTGAAATATTTCTAGGTGAAAGAAGCAAGGGGATAGAAGTGTCTTGGAGTAGAAATTTGTGTGACCAAGGAGCTCAAGTCATCAATATCCATCTCTCCCTAATTTGTAGAAGATTCTGTGTGCTTCTTTGAGAATTATTTTAGTGGATTGCCTCCTAGTGTTCGAGGAGAAGAAGGACGTAGTTGGGATTACACCACCCAACGAACCTTACAAATGTTGTCTTTTTTACTTTACAGTCAATTTCATTACTATCATATCATTGCATAAATCTATTAAGTAAACACAATCAAACGCTAAGCAACTAAGATACATCTTGTGATGCTAAAACTTTCAAAAAGAAGACTTTAAAATCATTCCGTTGTGCTAACACTGATTAAAGAACTGAACGCTTAAACCTAACTGGTTATAGTATTTAAATCTTGAAGTCTAAGTTAACTTTATAAAACAGTCTTCGAGTAAACGCTCAGCCAAGCGTCAATATTTTCAAGCATCCAAACACAATTTAATACGAAACTTTTTGAACTCGAAAAAGACTTCAGGGTCTATTCAACCCCCCCCCCCCTTCTAGACCCTTTCGTCTGCCAATTGGGACCAACAAGTGGTATCGGAACGGCTAAAGTTGAAATTTTAAAATTTTCAAGCATAACAGCTTGTTTAGATCCTTTTCAAAACTAATTGCTTCAAAAAATTTCATGTCATTTGCTAAAGTTCCTAAACTGACTGAGTCAAACTATGACACATGGAAAGTCAAAGCATTTACATATCTCTGTTCATGTGATGATGACATGTGCGATATTATTTCAGATGGACCTATTCATATATACAAGGTTATCACTAGAGCGCCTGGAGCCACAGAAGAAACTCCAGATGGCTATGTGGAAAAGCCAAAGCAAGAATGGTCTCCAAATGAGCGTCGAAGAGCGAACTTGGACAATTTTGGTCGAAACGCTCTATATACGGCTATTGGTGATAATGACAACTTATTCAACAAGATCAAGTCGTGTAATACTACTAAGGAAATATGGGATAAGTTGGCTACGATTTGTGGTGGTTCAACACAGATTAAAGAGAACAAGCTTTCCATTGCCAAGGAAAGGTTTGACGGTTTTAAGATGTTGCCCAATGAGACTTTAGAAAAATTAGACATAAGATTTATAGCTCTTGTTACAGAATTAACATCATTAGGTATGAATTTACATAACAGGGAAATGGTGGTTAAGATTTTCAGAAGTCTACCTAGTAGATTTTTATGAAGACAACAGCAATGAGAGAATCAAACACGTTGGATCTTCTAAGTCCAGAAGATGCCTTTTCAGAGCTCAAAGCATTTGAGTTTGAGTTGAATTCAGCCAATGATGTTGTGAGCAGTCCGGTGAATGAGCCTGCGCTTATAACATCTATCAAGGGTAAATCGGGTAACAAGGCAAAGGTTTCGGATATCAGTGAGGATGTGGAACTAGAGCTTCTGAACAGATTCAGAAAGTTTTTAAGATATGAAAATAAAGAAAATAGTCCTAAGCATCAAGTACAGAGTTCATATCAAGCACCTGCTCCAGTACAACAATAGTATCAAGGGCCTAAATATTCTGCACCTTCTCCTTCAGTGCCAATTCAGTACCAAGCGTCTACTCAACAGAATCTCTCAGCGCCCGTGGTCTCAAAACCACACACTGCAAGGTTAACAATTGAACAAAAGATGAAAACTAATCTTTGTTATAATTGCAAGAAACCAGGGCACTACCAGGTAAATTGCCCTTATCCAACTGTATCCAAGCCCTCAAGGCAGGATTACGTGGATAGAAACCAATTCAGGAGCAACCTTCATCAACAAGGTTTGCTAGCGGAATCAGAGCCAACGTCCGCACCTGAAGATTTGGAGTCTTCAAAGGAGAGTAGTGATGATGATGAGCCATTGGATGACTCAGCGCTTATTTCTCTCATGGCCAGAGATGATGAAGCGTCCCCTGAGGTAAACACTGAGATATCTTACCCTCTCTCTTATGAAGAACTACTTGACAAAGTCAAAGAATATTATAATGATTATCAAGATTCCGCCAAATTATATCAAATTCACTTCGATATCATTTCATTACTCAAGAGTGATAATGTGACGCTCAAGGCAGAGTTGCCAATTCAGCAACAATGCTTTGAGAAGAATAAATCACTTGAGAGTGATATCATCAATCTGAAAAGTGATCTTGCTATAATAGTCAAGAGAGAAGCTGAGCTGATTGCTAGACTTACTAAATCAGAACAGCTCATCTCATCATTGTCTAAAGCGTCAAGAAAGCTAGACAATTTGACTGAGGTAACAAGACTATTTGGTGAGAAGACCGATTTAGGATGCAATAAATTTGGTAAACAACCAAATAAATCTAATGTTACGGCGAACAACAAAGGAAAGGGTATTTTCTTTGTTGAGAAAGGTTCAAAAAGTCAAACACCTGTTAAACTAAGAGACAATAGTACGAAGCCAAATGAGAAAACCAAAGCTAACTCAAGCAAGGGAAAGTTGAAAGCAAATGATTCACAAAGAAAGGTTCATCTAAACACTCAAAAGGCTAAGGAGAAACCTTCTACCAGTAAATCAAGCACTAAGCGTCCAGCACCAAAAGTGCACCCCAAGCCAGCGCTAAGAAAATACCAGCGTTAATATCCACAACGGTCTAGATCATATTATCATTACTATTATGATTATGATTATGATTATGATTACTATTATAATTGAAGATATTATTATACACCCAAAAAGCACACACAGCACAAGGTGCACAAAACGTACACACAACACAATGTGAAACCTAAGAAGGCTAATCCTCCCGCAATGAACATTAAGCAAAAATGGGTTCCCAAAATTCTAGTTCAAACTAACAATGCTACTAATGTTAAAGGACCCAAGCAATAATGGGTACCTAAACAGAAATAGAACTTCCCTTTTGATTGCAGGTACCTAGAGCTAGAGCCGATACATCTCTTTAGTACATCGATAGTGGGTCGTCAAGGCACATGACAGGCTCCAAGGATCTCTTAATCAACTATCGAGCTACCAATGGTCCTCAGGTTGTATTTAGTGACAACTCCAAAGGTAAAACCAAAGGTATAGGTACTGTGCATAGGGGGAACATCATGATAAGTGATGTTTATTATGTTGAGGGTCTTAAAAATAAGTCAATTTTGTGTTAAAGGCTTTGAAGTCAAATTCTCAAGCGACTGTTGCTATATAAACGATGCTAAGACTAAATCTACTAAATTGAAAGGTAAAAGAACAAACAATGTGTATCTAGTAGATTGGGGTTCAACAATTGATAACAACCCAACATGTTTTGTTGCTAAGAGTCAAAATGAATCTAAAACGGGTTGGTTATGGCATAGAAAAATGAATCACCTCAACTTTAAGACAATCTCTCAGCTTATAAATCTAAATCTTGTAGAGGGATTACCTAACGGACCATTTCATAAAGATCGCCTTTGTGACGCTTGTCAAATGGGAAAAAAATTTAAATCATCTTTCAAGAGAAAGCCTCATCTATCTACCTCTAGCATACTTGAACTATTTCACATGGATTTGTTTGGACCCGTTCAAACGATCAGTGTGAGCGATAAGAAGTATACTTTGGTGATAGTAGATGATTTCTCTCGATTTACTTGGGTGGAATTTATTTCATCCAAAGATGAGACATGTGACAAGTTAACAACGCTTATTCGGCAACTGCAAACTTTGAAAAATCTTAAGGTTGCAAGAATAAGGAGCAATCACGGTACTGAGTTTACTAACAAGGTTGTTGAGAAGTTTTGTGCAGAGAATGGAATACATCATGAGTAT
The DNA here is from genome assembly GCA_019426215.1 of Buddleja alternifolia. Taxonomy (NCBI): domain Eukaryota; kingdom Viridiplantae; phylum Streptophyta; class Magnoliopsida; order Lamiales; family Scrophulariaceae; genus Buddleja; species Buddleja alternifolia. The sequence continues at coordinate 17,011,799 of CM033403.1, forward strand.
TAAGCTCCCAGAGCTCCCCAACAGAATGGTGTTGTTGAGAGCCTGAATAGAACACTCAAGGAAGCCGTTAGGAGGATGTTAGAAGAGTCCAAGGTTGCTCCTAGGTTTTGGGCCGAAGCGATCAACACTACTTGTTACACTCAAAACCGTTGCATGATCACCAAACAGCATGGGAAAACTCCATATGAACTATGAAAGTGATGTAAACCGAATGTTTCATACTTTCACATCTTTGGTTCAAAATGCTTTACTCATAATAATGGATCCCAAAGCCTAAAGACATTTGATCCTAAAGCAGGTGAGGGAATCTTTCTAGGCTACGCCAAGAATGGAAAGAATTTTTGCATCCTAAATAAGATCAAATTGAAGGTTGAGAAATCTATTCATGTTGTTTTTGATGATGCTAACCAAGAACTAAGTAAGGTTAATATGAATGATGTAGGAGTTGAAGATCTGTGTCATCAAGCGTCTAAGGTTACCATTGATGATGATAGTGATGACAATGATGAGATTTTAGTGCCCCTCCTAAGATTACTCGAGAAGTTATTTTGGACAATCATGTTAGATATGCTGATGATCATGAAGAGAGTGATCATCAAGAGCAAGGTAGAATATGTGAACTTGAAGCGCCTATGCAAGAGGATAGTCAAACGCCTGTTCAACCTCTTCACCCATTCCAACTAGATAGACTATGGTTGCGTGATCATCTGCCAGAGCAGATTATTAGAGATGTTGGAGCGCTTGTTAGAACTAGGTCCACTTCATTCAATGAGACCATGTTCACAAGCTTCCTATCTCAGATGGAACCTAAGAAAATGAATGAAGCGTTATGTGATCCTAGTTGGATTGAAGACATGTAAAAAGAGCCTAATCAGTTTGAGCATAGTAAGGTTTGGACGCTAGTACCAAGGCCAACTCACCAAGGAGTTATTGGGACTAGATGGCTTTATAGAAACAAGATGGATGAGAATAGCATTGTAATAAGAAACAAAGCCAGACTTGTTGCTCAAGGATATTGCCAAGAAGAGGGTATTCATTTTGATGAGACATATGCTCCTGTTGCCCGTCTAGAAGCAATTCGCATGTTTCTAGCGTATGCCGCATTCAACAAGTTTACGGTGTATCAAATGGACGTGAAGAGTGCCTTCCTGAATAGTAAACACTAAGAAGAGGTATATGTGGAGCAACCACCAGGATTCATCAACAACCATGGTAAGGGTATGGTCTACAAGCTAGATAAAGCACTTTATGGGCTTAAGCAAGCACCCCAAGCATGGTATGACTCTCTCTATCTTCCTTTATGGTAAAGGCTTTTCAAAAGGCAGTATTGATACAACGTTATTTAAAATTACTAATGATGAAGATATTCTCTTAGTCCAGATTTATGTTGATGATATTATATTTGGTTCTACTAATAAGCGTCTGTGTGAGAAATTTTCAAAAATGATGCAAGAACAATTTGAAATGAGCATGATGGGTGAATTAACTTTCTTCTTAGGATTACAAGTTAAACAACTCCCTAATGGCATATTTATAAACCAAGCTAAATATACACGTGATATGATTAAGAAATTTGATATGGAAAATGCATCATCTTCAAAAATTCCAATGAGTCAAACGCTTAAGTTAGATAAAGATGAAAGTGGGAAAAAGATTGATATCACTAATTATAGAGGTATCATTGGAACACTTCTTTATCTTACTGCCAGTAGACCTGATATTATGTTTTCGGTATGCATGTGTGCATGATTTCAAATTGATTCTAAAGAGTCACTTAATTGCTGCCAAGAGAATCCTTAAGTACCTAAAAGGCACACAAAATGTGGGTTTATGGTATCCAAGGGACTCTTCTTTTGAACTAATTGGTTCTCAGATGCAGATTTTACAAGTTGCAAAATAGATCGTAAGAGTACTAGTGGTACATGTCAATTTCTAGGTGATAGGTTAGTTTCATGGCATAGTAAGAAACAACAATCCATAGCTACTTCTACAGCTGAAGCCGAGTATGTAACTGTAGGAAGTTGTTGTGCACAAGTGTCATGGATGAGGCAACAACTTAGAGATTATGGAATAATCTTAGGTCTAACCCCCATTCATTGTGATAACCAAAGCGCCCTAGCCATGACTCAAAACTCTGTTCTTCATTCAAGAACCAAACATATTGACATTAGATACCATTTTCTTCATGACCATGTTCAAAAGAAAGATATCTCTATGCACTTTATTGATACTGACAAACAACTGGTAGACATCTTCACTAAAGCTCTCAACGAACAACACTTTCTCATTTTAAGAAGTGAATTAGGTATGATTGATTTAAACGCTTAATCATTATGCACCATATTTTTATTAGACACACAATTTAGGGGGAATCCACTTTATTTATGTCTAAAAGATTTTTGAAAAGTGTTACAAGTTATCAAATTTAGGGGGAACCTTAAAATTGTACTTGAACATATCTGTAAGCGTCAATGATCAAAACTATTTTCATATGCATAGATCATCAATGCTTATCGTTATTTTAGCATGATATGTTGGACGCTCAAATATAAAAATAATTTAACTTCAAGTGTCCACATAAACCTTACAAATTGTATATGTTAAGAGTTGAACATATTCCCTTCAACACTTAATATAAATTCTTATAAAATTCATGCATAGTTTTTAAATGATTAGTGACGTGATGGATAGACTCAAAGATTAATTTTGACATTTATCCACACGCTTCAATCACATCAAACTGCCGGGTAAGTTAAAAAAATTTCAAAATGATGGTTCAGAGTTAGTACGTATTTGTGTACGTGTCAGTGTACCATCAAGCGCGTGCATCACACTCTGAAAATGCCAAACTTTTTTTTTTTAATTTTACTTGGACGTGAAAGTTTTATATATGGGAGTTACGAAATGTAACTTCCCTCTCTTACCAAAAACTCACGTCCGCAGTTAAAAACATTTATGACTGAGATTCAATAACTTTACACGTGTCAAAATCCTACTGAGAAGAGAACACATGTTTCAAAATTTTAACCGTGTCCTTTAAAACAAATTTTTGCAGAAAAAATATTCTCTTTTACTCAAGCTATCTGCAAAATTACTCTTTCTCTCTATCTCTTTCAAAGCAAATCTCAGTTCATCTCTTTCAAAAACACTCAAATGGCACCCAAGAAATCAGTGAGCACTGTTGAAGACACCATCAAGGTAACTGAAAGCCTTGACTGGAAATTTCTGTATGAACAGAATCAGATCAACATGGCGGATATGATGGACACTGTGGTTAAGGCTAGGCTTCAGATTTTCTAGACGAAATATTCATATCTATTTGCTCCCGAAGTAGACACTTTCTGGAAAAATGCTAAACTCTCAGAGGACAAGATGTCTATCTCTTGCTTCTTCTCTTTGTCTAAGAAGGAGTCTCCCAAAGTTGTCCGTTCTGCTCTACCATTGCCGAAAACTTCAATCTGTCAAATGATGGTGAGGCCTTGGACTGTGTTACTCAAGAACAAATCCAGGAAGCATGGTCAAGGATGCGTGCAGAAGATAATGTCCTATACAAACCATACTTCGAGAAGAAAGATTTAGTGTCGAAGTATAGATTGATGGCTGATTTCTACAGCAAGATCATAGAATGTCAGGTGGGAACTTTCGATAAGTCAACCCGATGCAGTTTCAGGTGATAACTGCCATACTCCTCAACATCACGATTAACTAGAGTGAGTATGTGTTTGGAAGGTTTAGGGACAGTTTGAGCATCAAAAACAAACCTTATGGAATTATTCTGAGTGATCTCTTGTATAGAGACAAGTGTGTTCACTCGTCGGGGCTTCCTTTGGCAAAGGTCAAGCTGCTGGGGAAGAGAATTCTGACTAATCTTCTTCACCCTCCCCGAATTGGTGGTGCTGCGAGACCACTATCCGAGCGCCAAGTGGTACGTGAAATGTCCAATAAGGAAGCTGAGCGTCCTGCTCCGGTTGAAGCCGTGAAGCGTCTGGCTGTACAGAAGAAGAGGGCTCCTCATAAGCCCAAGGCTCCTGATGTTAAGTCTCCTTCTAAGGCCGCTGATGAAGTAATTGATGAGGATGAGGAAGACAAGATTTCTTTAATCAAGCGGAAGAAGTTGGAAGGAATCATCAAGCAAATCGATTTTGAAGAACCAACGGTTGCTCCTCCAGCCCAAACGCTTAAGCTCGTTGAAGGAGTCAAGGTCAAGAAAATTTTCAAGCGTTCCAGGACAGGCAAGTGTCAACATGACCTTGCTCCTGAAGAGCCTGATATTGTTGAGCCAAGCGCTGAAGAAGCTACTGTGATTGAGACAAGTTCTCAGGGTAAGTTTATTTCTTCCCATAGCGTTTCTTTTCCTACATCTGTAGAAAATCCTGCTCTTATAGAGAATAATTCTTGTGCTACAGCTATTGTTCCAGCTGCTGCTGAAACACCAATCGACGTCCATCTGGATGTTGATTTAGAAGAAGTGGTGGCCATTGCCAAAGATGTTGCAACAAGTGTTGCATTGGATGCCGAGGAACCTACATCGAAAGGGGTCCAACCATTACTTTCTTCAGAGGTCATAACTGAGGCACGCTCAGAAAGTCAGAGTGTCGCTGAGGACGTTACAAGACCAAGGCATTTCTTCAAGCTGGATCCACTCAAGACGACTGATCATTCAATCAACTACATGCCACCAGCCGCTGAAGAAGACTTTATTCCAGAAGGCTACAATGAAGAAAGATACATAGTTGCTGAGAATGAGGTTTCTATGTTGATTGAGCATGACAAATATATTTGTGAGATGCTATTCAACTCAAATTTGACAGATGTGGAGCAACCATATTACCAGGCCATTGAAGATGGTAAACCTACTGGTCCGATTCCTGCTTCCATTCTTATCCATGAAAATAGAACAGATGGAAGAACTCCTTCAGCAGACGTGGACTTAGCATAGTTCCTAGATATAAGGCATAGCAAACTGACTGGCCTTGCTCCAAAAGATTTCAATATCAGAGTCTATGAGCGTATACCTCTTGAGTTTCTAAATCCAACAGAGGAACTCTTAAATAGAGACGAATACTCTCACTTTCCAGAAGTGGTGCACAGTGATGAGAATAAAAATTTAGCTAATCCACTGCGCCTTTGGAAAAATAAGGGTGTTCATGCCGTTGAGCGTCAAGCATTTTTGAAAGATTTGATTCAAGAAGAAATGGATGACTACTTCCAGAGCGTTTGGAATGCTAGCTATCAAACAGACAGATACCACTTTGAATCCATCAGAGACATTCACCATGAAGGAATTCAGGCTATAGTCAATGCTGGTACCGATTACTGCATGAATGAAGTTAATTGGTTTGAAGCATACATAAGAAAATCCAAGATTTGGTCAACGCTCCACACTTGATTGGCATAGGCATGTATGACAAGAAGCGTCAGTTTGCTAAGTATTGTCTGGAGAAGCGTCGCCAGTGAGTGGGACAAATTGCTAAATTACCAAGCATTCGCCAACCAATAGAGAAGTTTCTGCGTCAAGCGCTACATAGGCTTGCAGTCACTCCTCTTAACTTCAATAACCAAGCGTCTAGCAGTGGAAGTTTTCCAGCATCAAATTTATCAACAACTCCCAGCCACTGTAATGACAACTTTAGGTTGATGGTGAAGATCATGGCTCCCATTCCTCACTTTTATCAGATCTTCACAGAAAACTTGTGGAAACCCAACGACTCGAGGATTCGAAACTTCCATGGTTATCCACTCCTACCAACTATCAGACAGGATACTATGCGTATGCTCTTTCCTTGCTAGAACGGAATCAAGGCATCGCTCGAGCGGTTTATCCCTATTTGGAAGAGTACTACAGCATGTATGTGCCTGCAGCTCACAAATATGAACGTCTTCCAAAGGATAGAATCATTGGATTTTCCTTACACTACTGCCCAGATATATTATTTCTGATCCCCAGACCTCAGTCAAGAATTTTTCCAAATCCGCACATTTATTCAGGGATCTTGCATTTCAAGTTCAATGCTGAACGAACTTCTTGAAGATGCATCAGACTTCTACGCCGATATACCCTTAGCCAGGTTAAATTTTCAATTCATTGACTTTTGTCAAGAGGAGTCAGCGCTTTTGGAAGTACCTGTGGAATTTATTGAAGAGTCTGTACCAGAGCTTGCATCAGAAATAGCAAGTATTCCAGCATCTGCTGAGGAACCAGTTCAAGTGACTCCACCAGAGGTCAATCCTGACGCTTTCAAACCAAATGTTCCAGATGTTGCTGAGTTACCGATTGAAGCGCACACCACCGTCTTTGATCCAGCACATCAAGTCTCTCTTGACTCACTCAAGTACACATCCAAGTTTAAGCGACCGGCTACTCAAGCGGTTCCTTCAGATGTGAGTCAAACTTTTGGGCCACTACTGAAATCAGTTTTGGAAGAAGTGAGTGATCATGCCACTCAGAATGCTGAAGCTCTCCATTGGATCAAAACTGATTTGGCCAAGATTGAGTCACAAAACATGAGCGCCCAAGTTGCTCATATGCGCGGTACAGCTGAAGCGGCAGTTGCTGATTGCCTTAAGGAATTTCAAGAAATGAATGGCGCTACAAGGGCAAATCAACTGGCCATGAAAGAACATTTTGACAAACGCATCGACACTTTAGAGGCTTCAATGGCTCAGATTGCTACTCAAGTCAGCCTATTAACAGAACACTTTTTGAAGGCTGATGATGGCAATAAGGGGAAAGAAAAGAGTAAAGGGGTGAAGAGGAAAGCGTCTAGTTCAAGAACTAAGGACCCTCCTTCGCCGCCGAAGCATCAAGAAATACTACCTCCTCCTCCTCCTCCGCTGGACAGAAAATCTAGATACCCATCTAGAGTTGCTACTACTGGAGCACCTAGTAGAACTTCTGGGTTTTCTCCAATAGCATTTTATGCCGATCAGCCGGTACCCTCACAAGCCTACCTAGAACAATTTGACATTCCTATTGAACGAGCGCTAATCCCAGAGCCTACTGATTCAAGGCTTATAGCTGAGGAAAAGCAGTTGATTGAATTTAATAGAGCATTCAGGATTTGTCTAAGGCACATTGGTATTGATCCAATTGAGTGGGAAAAGCAGTTTGTTGCTTTCAAGAAGTGACAACAGGAAGAGAACAGACTTGTGATTAATGAAGATCATGCGGTGATGATGACTTTAGAAGATCAGCTGACTGAAGCGACCAGAACTGAAACGCTCAGAAGATACAGAGTTAAACCAAGACATTAAAGTCATTGTTTTGCATTATCTATATTCTTGTCTCTTATTATATTTTGTTTAGTTGTAAAATGCCTGTACTTTACTTGATATATTAATGGAGTGCATTTTTTAGCTAAAACATCTCGTTGAGGCTTAAGTAACCTTAACTAACTTTATCTAACCTTTATTTAAAGCTACTTTTACATTTTGGCTGCCTAACTCTTGAACTTTAAGAGTAAGTATTGCCATCATCAAAAAGGAAAAACTTGTTAGGAAATTTCTTGTTAGATGTTTTGATGATGACAATTAGGTTTCTATGTTAGACCCCAAAATATGTAAGTTTGATTTTATTAGAAATCCTGTATAAACTTTGAGTGTTAGATTTGTAATGGGCTTTATTTATTTTCATTTAGGCTAAGTAGTCTTAGACTGAGCGTCTGATAAATTCTGAGTGAGCTTATCAGTAGTTAAGCTTGAAGACTCAAGCATTTGTAGTCTGAATGAAGAATGAAGACTCCAAGCGTCCAAGCATCAAGCTATATCAAACGATTGATTTAAGGGCATGATAGGAAATTTCATGTTAAGATTTTGATGATGACAATTAGGAATTTTGTTAGACCCCAAAGTTATGTACGCTTAAATTTCATAGATACTTGTATAAGCGTTTGAACATTAGAAATGTATAGGCTCTTTTATCTTTTACTTTTGACATTCTTAGATCAAGAAGTCGGTTAGGTTAAGCGTTTGATACTTTTTGAGTGAGCTTATCAAGACAGCGAAATCTGAAGACTTCAAGCGTCCAAGAAATCAATAGTGAATGAAGTTTGTAGAAGTTTACTCTAAGTGCCTGACATGTTCTGAGTGAGGTGTCAAGTAACGAAGACTTTTCCAAGCGTCTAAACATTAAATAGTCCTCCAGATTAAATGGAACTTTCAGCTCATGAATGAAGCGTCTATCAAATGACAAACATTCTCCTGAAGCGTCAGATCGGAAGGAGTTTAATGCAAATATTCTCAGAGCATTAAATACCAACGGGCATTTATTTCAAATTGCATTAAATGTTGATAAGAGCATTAAATGTGATAAGCACTTTCAGATGTACGGAGAAGCCACCCTATTGGACTGTCAACTATTCAAAGACTGCAGCACCAACTTTTGTGCAGCAGATTTTCAGGAAAAAGGACAAAAGTTGTTCACTCGCGGAAGTGAGAGACACGCGCCCTTGCATGTGTCAAACGGACATTTTTTTCAAGAATGCCTATGAATAGAACTTCAACAACAAGCCAAATATACAACGAGAACAATTATCAAGCCAAATTGCTGTTGCATTGAAGTCTCATTCCTTAAACTCTCAGAAAAGCCAGAATACTCAATAAAATATTCTCTTTGCTTTTCATCAAATCCTGAGACAGTCAACCCAATATCTCAAACATTCTTTTTGAAGAAACTACACTACTACTGAGATATTCCAGTTGTTTGAACTTCATCACAATCAAACAAACCCTTTTAGAAAAACCCCTATCCAAGCCTCGCGATCTGTGTGAAGTCGAAGTTGGATACTTGCCATATTTCTGGGTGAAAGAAGCAAAGGGATTGAAGTGATTTGGAGCAGAAATCTATGTGATCAAGGAGCTCAAGTCATCGACATCCATCTCTCCCTAATTTGTAGAAGATTCTGTGTGATTCTTTGAGAATCATTTTAGTGGATTGTCTCCAAGTGTTCGAGGAGAAGAAGGACGTAGTTGGGTTTACACCACCCAACGAACCTTACAAATATTGTGTCATTTACTTTTCAGTCAATTCTTTTATCTAACATATCATTGCATAAACTGATTAAGTAAAACACAATCAAATGCTAAGCAACTAAGAAATCTCTTGTGACGCTAAAGCTTTCAAAGAGAAGACTCCAAAAATCATTCCGCTGTGCTAACACTGATCAAAGAACTAAACGCTCAAACCTACTCGGTTAAAGTATTCAATTCTTGAAATCTAAGTTAACTTTATAAAAACAGTCTTCATTAGACGCTTCACCAAAGCGCCTATATTTTAAGTGAACGCTTAAGTCAAGCGTTAGACTCTTCAAACGTCTACTTTTTCAAGCGTCCAAAAACAATTTCAGAACGAAATCTTTTGAAGTCGAAAAAGACTTCAGGGTCTATTCAACCCCCCCCCCCCCTCTAGACCCTTTTGTATGCCACTTGGGACCAATAAGGCAGAAGTGATTCAGATTGAATGAGCGTCTATTAAAGACAAGATTTCACCTGAATTTATTTCTGAGTCTAGAAGGAGTTTAATGCAAATATTCTCAGTTCATTAATTGCCAACGGGCATTTAATTCAAATGCATTAAATGCTGATAAGAGTATTAAATGTGATATGCACTCCAGGACGTACAGAGAAGCCACCCTATTGGACTGTCAACTATTCAGAGACTGCAGCACCAACTTTTGTGCAGCAGATTTTCTGAAAAAAGGACAAAGGTTGTTCACTCGCAGAAACAACCATCGAATTCAGCAGATTATGGTCACTTTTTCCAAGAATGCCTATAAATAGGACTTCAACAACAAGCCAAAACAACCATTGAATTACAAGCCAAATTGTTGTTGCATTGAAGTCTCAAGTACTCAAACTCTCAGAAAAGCCAGAATATTCAAGCAAACATTCTCTTTGCTTTTCTTCAATTCCTAAAACAGTCAACCAATATCTCAAACATTCTTTTCGAAGACACCTACATTACTATTGAGATATTCCAAGGTGTTTGAACTTTATCAAAATCAAACAAACCGTTAGAAAAACCCCTAGCCAAGCCTCGCGATCTATGTGAAGTCGAAGTTGGATACTTGCAATATTTCAGGGTGAAAGAAGCAAGGGGATAGAAGTGTCTTGGAGCAGAAATTTGTGTGACCAAGGAGCTCAAGTCATCAATATCCATCTCTCCCTAATTTGTAGAAGATTCTGTGTGATTCTTTGAGAATCATTTTAGTGGATTGCCTCCAAGTGTTCGAGGAGAAGAAGGACGTAGTTAGGATTACACTACCCAACGAACCTTACAAATGTTGTGTTCTTTACTTTACAGTCAATTTCATTACTATCATATCATTGCATAAATCTGTTAAGTAAACACAATCAAACGCTAAGCAACTAAGATACATCGTGTGACGCTAAAACTTTCAAAGAGAAGACTTTAAAATCATTCTGATGTGCTAACACTGATTAAAGAACTGAACGTTTAAACCTAACTGGTTATAGTATTCAAATCTTGAAGTCTAAGTTAACTTTATAAAACAGTCTTTGAGTAAATGCTCAGCCAAGCGTCTATATATTCAAGCGTCCAAACACAATTTAATACAAAACTTTTTGAAGTCGAAAAAGAGTTCATGGTCTATTCAACCCCCCTTCTAGACTCTTTCGTATGTCACTTGGGACGAATAGGATACCATTCGAGTTAATCATATGCTAGCTCAGAAAATGGGGCATATGATTGAATATGAATGGATCTCAAGCCCACTAAAGAAATTATTTTTTTTTAATCTTACCAAGGTGGTTGGATTTGGAAAATTAGCGAAAGACTAGTACAACTAAAGCTCAAATTGTATAAGGACTTTATTTATAAAATATGTTGATTATCTGCCTCATATATTTTCGTGTAGATCAAACAAAATGAATAATCAATTCAAAACCTTAATCGAAACAAAACAAATTGATCGGTCCCAATTTTGAGGATTGGCTTCGTAACCTTAAGATCACCCTCTAATCTGAAAAAAAAAAAAAAAGTACATACTCGAGGTCCCTGTGCAATATGAGCCTGAAGAGGACTTATCTAATGATGCGAAATTCGAGTATGAGCAGTGGAAGGAAGATGATAGGCAAGTTCAATGTCTTATTTTGGCTTCTATGAGCAACAAGTTGCAAAACCAACACGAGACAGTCGATAATGTTGCATCTATTCTCCTTCACTTTCAAATTTTTTACTGTACTTGAACCAGGAAGGAGAGTCTTGTCGTCTCCAAGGAGCTATTCAAAGCTCAAATGACTGACTACACTGATATAGGCGCCCACGTACTCAAGATGATTGGACTAATAGAAAAATTTGCTAATCTGGTGAGTTGTCTTTAGACCCAATCCTACAGTTACTTCCTAGCTCATATGACCAATTTGTGGTCAATTGAAATATAAATCAACTTGAAGCCAAGCTTCCCAAGCTATTGAATATGTTGAAGATTGTTGGAAGCACAATAAAGAAGGAAAAGTCGGTGCGACTTGCAAAACCATCTTCTAACCTGTTGGCCTGGATTGGCAACATAAAGGGAAAGGAGAAAGTTAAAAAGAAACTGAAAGGCAAGGGAGGAGGACTAAAGAAAGGAAAGAAGGGCAAATCCGATAAGTGCTTCAATTGTGGGAAGCCTATTCACTAGAAAAGGAACTGCAAGGAGCCACTGGCTCAAGGTATGTTCTTTGTTGAAATTAACATGTCTGTTAACAGTTCTTCTTGGATACCTAACACTGGGTGTGGTATTCATCTTTGCAATGATTTGCAGGCGGTGACAAGAATAAAGGAACTAAGTAGAGGAGAGATGACCCTAAGATTTAGAAATAGATCAATGGTTGCCGTCAAGGCCTCTGACACATTATCATTAATGAAAATGCACGAAAACACGTGACGTGTCAGAGAAGAGACACACTGCATTGATCAAGCGCACGTGTTGTATCATATTGAATGCACGGTTACGTTGCATTAAATACGTATGCATTTAATACACATACTACATCTTGTCAAACTTAGAGACAATACCAGTTGTGGAATGCATGATGTGTTTTTGTACTTCCAAAAAATGACCTCCTTGAGAATAGATTACTATACTTCGTCCGCTCTAAATTGAAATTTCCTCGAGTATCCTTTTATCTAGAACAAACGAAGTGGAGGGCTAGATGATATGCTCTATTTTGCGCATTTCATTTAAATTACTAAAATACCCTTTCGGGCCACTTGGACCTAAGATTCGTGCTTTTATCTAGGTCGGGTCATTGACCCGAAACCTGACCCAATGAACCATGATCCAGAGTCGTTGGATATATCCATACATTATCATCCAAATGGTCCACATTATCAGTAGTTAAGCTTGAAGACTCAAGCATTTGTAGTCTGAATGAAGAATGAAGACTCCAAGCGTCCAAGCATCAAGCTATATCAAACGATTGATTTAAGGGCATGATAGGAAATTTCATGTTAAGATTTTGATGATGACAATTAGGAATTTTGTTAGACCCCAAAGTTATGTACGCTTAAATTTCATAGATACTTGTATAAGCGTTTGAACATTAGAAATGTATAGGCTCTTTATCTTTTACTTTTGACATTCTTAGATCAAGAAGTCGGTTAGGTTAAGCGTTAGATACTTTCTGAGTGAGCTTATCAAGACAGGGAAATCTGAACACTTCAAGCGTCCAAAAAATCAATAGTGAATGAAGTTTACTCTAAGCGCCTGACATGTTCTGAGTGAGGTGTCAAGTAACGAAGACTTTTCCAAGCGTCTAAACATTAAATAGTCCTCCAGATTAAATGGAACTTTCAGCTCATGAATGAAGCGTCTATCAAATGACAAACATTCTCCTGAAGCGTCAGATCGGAAGGAGTTTAATGCAAATATTCTCAGAGCATTAAATGCCAACGGGCATTTATTTCAAATTGCATTAAATGCTGATAAGAGCATTAAATGTGATAAGCACTTTCAGACGTACGGAGAAGCCACTCTATTGGACTGTCAACTATTCAAAGACTGCAGCACCAACTTTTGTGCAGCAGATTTTCAGGAAAAAGGACAAAAGTTGTTCACTCGCGGAAGTGAGAGACACGCGCCCTTGCATGTGTCAAACGAACACTTTTTCCAAGAATACCTATAAATAGAACTTCAACAACAAGCCAAATATACAACGAGAACAATTATCAAGCCAAATTGTTGTTGCATTGAAGTCTCATTCCTTCAACTCTCAGAAAAGCCAGAATACTCAATAAAATATTCTCTTTGCTTTTCATCAAATCCTGAGACAGTCAACCCAATATCTCAAACATTCTTTTTGAAAAAACTACACTACTACTGAGATATTCCAATTGTTTGAACTTCATCAAAATCAAACAAACCATTTTAGAAAAACCCCTATCCAAGCCTCGCGATCTATGTGAAGTCGAAATTGGATACTTGCCATATTTCTGGATGAAAGAAGCAAGGGGATTGAAGTGATTTGGAGCAAAAATCTATGTGATCAAGGAGCTCAAGTCATCGACATCCATCTCTCCCTAATTTGTAGAAGATTTTGTGTGATTCTTTGAGAATCATTTTAGTGGATTGCCTCCAAGTGTTCGAGGAGAAGAAGGACGTAGTTGGGTTTACACCACCCAACGAACCTTACAAATATTGTGTCATTTACTTTTCAGTCAATTCTTTTATCTAACATAACATTGCATAAACTGATTAAGTAAAACACAATCAAACGCTAAGCAATTAAGAAATCTCTTGTGACGCTAAAGCTTTCAAAGAGAAGATTCCAAAAATCATTCCGCTGTGCTAACACTGATCAAAGAACTGAACGCTCAAACCTACTCGGTTAAAGTATTCAATTCTTGAAATCTAAGTTAACTTTATAAAAACAGTCTTCATTAGACGCTTCACCAAAGCGCCTATATTTTAAGTGAACGCTTAAGTCAAGCGTTAGACTCTTCAAGCGTCTACTTTTTCAAGCTTCCAAAAACAATTTCAGTACGAAATCTTTTGAAGTCGAAAAAGACTTCAGGGTTTATTCAACCCCCCCCCCCCCCCTTCTAGACCCTTTCGTATGCCACTTGGGATCAACAAGTGGTATCAGAGCGGCTAAAATTGAAATTTTAAAATTTCCAAGCATAACTGCTTGTTTAGATCCTTTTCTTTCAAAATCTAGTTGCTTTTAAAATTTTCGATATGGCATTTGCTAAAGTTCCCAAACTGACTGAATCAAATTTTGACACATGGAAAGTCAAAGCATTTACATATCTATGTTCTTGCGATGATGACATGTGTGATATTATTTCAGATGGGCCAATCAAAATATACAAAGTTATCACAAAAGCGCTTGGAGCCACGGAAGAAACTCCCGATGGTTACGTTGAGAAACCAAAACAAGAATGGTCTTCAGATGAGCGTCGAAGAGCTAATTTGGACAGTGTTGGTCGTAACGCTCTATATACGGCAATTGGTAATAATGACAACTTATTTAACAAGATCAAGTCTTGCAAAACCACTAAAGAAATATGGGATAAGTTGGCTACAATTTGTGGTGGTTCAGCTCAAATCCAAGAAAACAAACTTTCCATTGCCAAGGAAAAGTTTAACGGATTTAAGATGTTACCCAATGAAACTTTAGAGCAATTGGATATAAGATTTACAGCTCTAGTTACAGAACTTACATTGTTGGGAATGGAGTTACAGAATCGAAAAATGGTGGTTAAGATTTTTAGAAGCTTACCAAGTAAATTCTTGATGAAGACAACCGCTATGAGAGAATCAAATATGCTGGATCTCCTAACTCCAGAAGACGCCTTTTCAGAGCTAAAAGCATTTGAGTTCGAGTTGAATTCTGCTAGTGATATTGTGAGTAGTCCAGTGATTGAATCTGGAGCGCTTATTTCATCAATCAAAGGTAAATCGGGTAATAAAGGAAAGAATTCAGATATCAATGAGGAGGAGGAGTTGGCTTTGCTGAATAGATTTAGGAAGTTCTTGAGATATGAAAAGAAAGGAAAAGGTTTCAATAATCAAGGACAAAGTTCATATCAAGCGCCTTCTCCTGTGCAACAATAGTTTCAAGCGCCTCAGTATTCTGTTCCTTCACCCCAAGCGTCTGTTCAATACCAAGCGTCTACTCAAAATCCCTCAGCTCCAGTAGTCTCAAAACCGCACACTGCAAGGTTAACAAATGAAAAGAAGATGAAAACTAATCTTTGTTATAATTGTTTAGAATCATCAGAAGAAAGTAGCGATGATGATGAGCCATTAGATGACTCAGCGCTCATATGTCTCATGGCCAGAGATGATGAAGCGTCTCCTGAGGTAATCAATGAATTATCTATTCCTCTTTTTTAAGATGAATTACATGACAAAGTCAAAGAATACTACAATGAATGTCAAGAAGCTGCCAAAATATATCAAAATGATCTCGCTATGATCTCATCACTCACAAGAGATAAAGTGACGCTCAAAGCAGAGTTGCGAGTTCAGCAACAGTGCATTGAGAAGAACCAATCGCTTGAGAGTGAAATTATTCAATTAAAAAGCGATCTTGATATAATAGTCAAGAGAGAAGCTGATTTGATCGCTAGACTTGCCAAATCAGAGCAGCTCATCTCATCATTATCAAAAGCTTCTAAAAAGTTGGATAATGTGACTTAAATAACTAGATTATTTGGTGAGAAGACCGGTTTAGGATGCGATAAACTCGGTAAACAATCCAATCAATCTAATGTTACGGCAAACAACAAAGGAAAGGGTGTTATCTTTGTTGAAAAAGGTTCACATGGTCAAACACAAAATGAACCAAGTGACAATGGTAAGAGGCCAAATGAGAAATTCAAATCTAACTCAGGCAAAGGTAAGGCTAAGGCAAATGATTCACAAAGATGGGTTTATCCAAATGCTCAAAAGGCTAAAGATAAGACTGACCACTGTGAATCAAGCGCTAAGCGTCCAGCACCAAAAGTGCAACCCAAGCCAGTGCCAAGGAAATACCAGCGTCAATATTCATGACAGTCAAGATCATATTATTGATACTATGATGATTATGATTATGACTATTATTATAATCAAGGATATTATTATACACCCAAAAAGCAAACACAACACATTGTGAAACCCAAAAAGGCCAGTATTCCTACAATGAAGACTAGGAAAGTATGGGTTCCTAAAGTTCTAATTCAAACTAGCAATGTTACTAATGTTAAAGGACCCAAGCAACAATGGGTACCTGAACAGAAATAGAATTTCCCTTTTGATTGCAGGTACCTAGAGCTAGAGCCGATACATCTGTATGGTACTTTGATAGTGGATCGTCAAGGCACATGACTGGTTCCAAAGATCTTCTGATTAACTATCAAGCTGCCAATGGTCCTCAGGTTGTATTTGGTGACAACTCCAAAGGTAAAGCCAAAGGTATAGGTGTTGTGCATAGGGGGAACATCATGATAAGTGATGTTTATTATGTTGAGGGTCTGAAGCACAATTTATTAAGCATAAGTCAATTTTGTGATAAAGGCTTTGAAGTCATATTCTCAAGTGACTGTTGCTATATAAACGACGCTAAGACTAAGTCTACTAAATTGAAAGGAAAAAGAACTAACAACGTATATTTGGTAGATTGGGGTTCAACATTTGATAACAACCCAACATGTTTTGTTGCTAAAAATGAATCTAAAATGGGTTGGTTATGGCATAGAAAAATGAATCACCTCAACTTTAAGACAATCTCTCAGCTAATAAGTCAAAATCTTGTACAGGGATTACCAAATGGACCATTTCATAAGGATAGTCTTTGTGACGCTTGTCAAATGGGTAAACAAGTTAAATCATCGTTCAAGAGAAAACCTCATCTATCTACCTCTACAATACTTGAACTACTTCACATGGATTTGTTTGGACCTGTTCAAACAATCAGTGTAAGCGGTAGAAAGTATACTTTGGTGATAGTAGATGATTTCTCTCGATGTACTTGGGTGGAATTTCTTTCATCCAAAGATGAAACATGTGACAAGTTACCAACGCTTATTCGGCAACTTCAAATATTGAAAAATCTTAAGGTTGCAAGAATAAGAAGCGATCACGGTACTGAGTTTACTAACAAGATTGTTGAGAAGTTTTGTGCAGAAAATGGAATACATCATGAGTATTCAGCTCCCAGAACTCCTCAACAAAATGGTGTTGCCGAGCGCCGGAACTGAACGCTTACGGAAGCCGCTAGGACTATGTTAGCAGAATCCAAGCTAGCTCCTAGATTTTGGGCCGAAGCGATCAACACTGCATGAATTGTGGAAGGGACGTAAGCCAAATGTTTCATATTTTCACGTCTTTGGTTCTAAATGTTTTATCCATAATAATGGATCCCAAAGCCTAAAGACTTTTGATCCTAAAGCGGATGAGGAATCTTTCTAGGCTACGCCAAGAATGGAAAGAATTTTCGCATTCTCAATAAGATCAAATCAAAGGTTGAGGAATCTATTCATTTGGTTTTTGATGATGCTAACCAAGAACCGAGTAAGGTTAATGTAAATGATGTAGGAGTTGAAGATCTATGTCATCAAGCGTCTAAGATTACTATTGATGAAGATACTGACGACGATGATGAGATCTCAGTGCCACCTCCTAAGATTACTCGTGAGATTACTATAGATAATCATGTAAGAAATGCTGATGATCATGAAGAGAGTAATCATCAAGAGCACACAAGGAATTGTGAACTTGGAGCGCCTACGCAAGAAGGTAGTCAAGCGTATGTTCCTCAAGCGCCTGTTCAACCTCTTAACCCCTTCCAACCAGACAGACTATGGCTGCGTGATCATCCACCTGAGCAGATTATTGGAGATATTGAAGCGCCTGTTAGGACTAGAGCCGCTACGTTCAATGAGGCTATGTTCGCAAGCTTTCTATCTCAAATGGAACCTAAGAAAGTGGATGAAGTGCTAAGCGACCCAAATTGGATTGAAGCTATGCAAGAAGAGCTTAATCATTTTGAACGAAATAAGGTTTGGATGCTAGTACCAAGACCAACTCACCAAGGAGTTATTGGAACTAGATGGGTATATAGAAACAAGATGGATGAGAACGGCATTGTGACATGAAACAAGGCCAGACTCGTAGCTCAAGGATATTGCCAAGAGGAGGGTATTGACTTTGATGAGACATACGCTCCTGTCGCTCGTCTTGAAGCAATCCGCATGTTTCTAGCGTATGCAGCATTCAACAAGTTCATGGTGTATCAAATGGACGTGAAGAGTGCCTTCCTGAATGGTAAACTCCAAGAAGAAGTGTATGTGGAGCAACCACTAGGATTCATCAACAATCATGGTAAAGGTATGGTTTATAAGCTAGAAAAAGCACTTTATGGGCTTAAGCAAGCACCCCGAGCATGGTATGACACTCTCTCTATCTTTCTTATTGGTAAAGGCTTTTCAAAAGGCAGCGTTGATACAACGTTATTTAAAATTACCAATAACGAAGATATTCTCTTAGTCCAAATTTACGTTGATGATATTATATTTGGCTCTACTAACAAGAGTCTGTGTGAGAAATTTTCGAAAATGATGCAAGAACAATTTGAAATGAGCATGATGGGTGAATTAACCTTCTTCTTAGGATTACAAGTTAAACAACTCCCTAATGGCATATTTATTAACCAAGCTAAATATACACGAGATATGATTAAGAAATTTGGTATGGAAAATGCATCATATTCAAAAATTCCAATGAGCCAAACGCTTAAGTTAGACAAAGATGAAAGTGGAAAGAAAGTTGATATTACTAATTATAGAGGTATCATCGGTTCACTTCTTTATCTTACTGCCAGTAGACCTGATATTATGTTTTCGGTATGCATGTGTGCACGATTTCAAGCCGATCCTAAAGAGTCACACTTAATTGCTGCCAAGAAGATCCTTAAATACCTGAAAGGCACACAAAATGTGGGCTTATGGTATCCTAGGGATTCTCTTTTTGAACTAATTGGTTACTAAGATGCAGATTTTGCAGGTTGCAAAATAGATCGTAAAAGCACTGTTGGTACTTGTCAATTTCTAGGTGATAGGTTAGTTTCATGGCATAGCAAGAAACAACAATCCATAGCTACCTCCATAGCCGAAGTTGAGTATGTAGCTACAGGAAGCTGTTGTGCACAAGTATTATGGATGAGACAACAACTTAGAGATTATGGAATAATCCTAGGTCCAACCCCCATTCATTGTGATAACCAAAGCGCTCTAGCCATGACTCAAAACCCTGTTCTTCATTCCAGAACCAAACACATTGACATTAGATACCATTTTCTTCGTGACCACATTCAAAAAAAAGATATCTCCATGCACTTCATTAGAACCGACAAACAATTGGCAGATATCTTCACCAAAGCACTCAACGAACAACGCTTTCTCACTTTGAGAAGTGAATTAGGTATGATTGATTTAAACGCTTAATCATTTTGCATCATATTTTATTAGACATATAATTTAGGGGGAATCCACTTAATTTGTGTCTCAAAAATTTTCCTAACTGGTATAAGTTATCAAATTTAGGGGGAACCTTAAAGTTGTACTTAACCATATCTACAAGCGTCAATGATCAAAATTTTCAGATGCATGATCATCAACGCTCAGTATTACATATGCATAAAATATTGGACGCTCTAACATAAAAGTCTTTTCAATCCTAAGCGTCTAATTTTCATACATAAAAGTCATATCAACCAGTGGTATCAGTTAAGCGTTGAATCAATTCCCATCAACTCTTAATATAAAAATACTTTCTTTACAAGCCATGCATAAAGTTTACAAACTTCTTTCGAAGTAGTGGGTAGACTCAAAAGTCTATTTTGTACTCTACTCGCACGCTTCTATCACATCAAACTGGCGGGTAATCAAAAGTTTCTTTTTTCAAAATGACGGTTCAGAGATAGTACGTGTTTGTGTACGTGTCAGTGTACAAACAGACGTGTGTGTTACACTCTGAAAATGCCAAACGTTTTAAAAATTTTAACTCGGATGTCAAATCTTTATATATGAGAATTACCAAATGTAACTTCTCTCTATTACACAAAACTCGCGTCCGCAGTTAATGAATTTATGGCTGGGATTCAAAAGTCGTTACACGTGTCTAAATCCTACAGAGACTAGAGAACACAAGTTTCAAAAATTCTTTACTGTGTCATTTAAAATACAATTTCTGCAGAAAGACAATTCACTTTTACTCAAACCTATCTGCAAAATTTATTCTCCCTCTCTCAAAGCAAAAGAAAATCTCAGTTCATCTCTTTCACTAAAAATGGCACCAAAGAAATCTTCGTCTACCTCTGCTGAACTTGCCAACAAGGTAACTGAAGGCCTTGTTGTCGACTGGAAATTTCTTTATGAACAACCTCAGATCAATCTAACAGACATGATGGATATGGTCGTCAAAGCTGGGCTTAAACCTTTCTTGACCCAATACTCCTATATGTTTCCGACTGAAGTCGATACCTTCTAGAAGACTGCTAAACTTTCAGAGGACAAGAAGTTTATCTCTTGTCTAATTCCTCTATCCAAGAAGGAGCCTCCCAAGTAATTTATCTTGTCTGCTTCCACCATTGCCAAGAACTTCAATCTTCCAAATGAGGTTGAGGCGTTGGACTGTGTTACTTTAAAACAACTCAAGGAAGCATGGACAACCATGAGTGCATACGACGATGTGCCCTACACTCAATACTTCGAAAAGAAAGACCTAATATCCAAATACCGACTGTTGGCTGATTTCTGCAGCAAGATCATAGAATGCCGAGTAGGAACCTTTGATAAGGTGAACCCATTACAATTTCAGATGATGACTGCTATACTCCTCAACATCAAGATCAACTGGAGTGAGTACATCTTTGGAAGGTTTCGGGACTGTTTAAGCGCCTCGAATAAACCTTATGGACTCGTTCTAAGCGACCTGTTGTACAAATCAAAGTGTGTATACTCGTCTGGTCTTCCGTTGAATAAGTCCAAGTTGCTGGGAAAAAAGATTCTGAATAATCTCTTCAATCCTCCCAAAATTGGTGGTGCTGCTAAACCACTTTCGGAGCGTCTGGAAGTACGTCAAGCGTCCGGTGAAGAAGCGGAGCGTCCAGTTCCAGAAGAAGCCGTGAAGTGTCCGGCTACAACAAAGAAGAGGGCTCCCAGAAAGCCCAAGGTTCAATTTGTCCCCTCTCCTCAAAAGGTTGATGAGGAAACCGATGAGGATGCTGCGGACAAGTTACCTCTCAAGAGAAGGAAGCTGGCAGGGATCATCAAACAAATAGACTTTGAAGAACCAGCTGTTGATCCTCCCGCTCAACCGCTTAATCTCGTTGAAGGAGTCAACGTAAAGAAAATTTTCAAGCGTTCCAGGACTAGCAAGCGTAGAGTTGCTCCTGTTCCTGAAGAGCCTGAGACTGTTGAGCCAAGCGCTCAAGTTGCTGCTGAGCCAAGCGCTCAAGGTGTTGCTGCTGAGCCAAGTTCTCAGGGTAAGATTATTTCTTCCCACAACTCTTTCGTTCCAACATCTGTAGAAGATCCTGCTCTTATAGAGGATGTTTCTCTCTCAGCTCTTCTTCCAGCTGCGGCTGAAGCGTCAACTGATGTCCATCTGGATGTCAACTTGACTGAAGTGGTGGCCATTGCCCAAGATGTTGTCAGAAGCATGCTTATCTCAGAGGAAGCTTCCCCACCACCAACAACATTGATTACAGCAGAGGCAATCTCAGAAGATCAGAGCATTGCTAAAGACGCTACAAAATCAATAGAGAGTTCTCCTGTGCCAAGGCACTTTTTCAGTCTGGACCCCTCCAGAACAATTGATCACTCTGTCAATTTCATGCCTCCAGTCCCTGAAGAAGAATTCATTCCAGCTGACTATAATGAAGAATGTTACATCGTCGCTGAAAATGATCTAGCCAAGATAATTGATAGAGATTGGGCTCTTGTGGAAATGCTATTTAACAATTAAGTCTCAAGCGTTGAATTTGCATACAACTTGGCACTGGCCAATGGAGATCCTCTACCACCTACCCCAGCCTCTATACAGATTTTTGAAAAACGAGGTACTGATAAAATTCCACAAGGGGATGTGGACTTAGCTTACTTTCTGGATATGGGACGCAGTAAGCCTTCAGGTTTTGCTCCAAGAAACTACAAGATTAGGGCCTATAAGCGTACCTGTGGAGTTTTTAAATCCTGAAGAGGAAATTTCAAACAAAGAAGGCTATTCCCACTTTCCTACAGTTGTGCACAGTGCTGCTAATCAGAGTCTTCAAAACCCACTAAGCTTGTGGAAGAATAAAAGTCCTTATATCGGTGAGCGTCCTGTCTCTCTAAATGCTCTCATTCAAGAGGAGGCTGATTACTTCTTACAAAGCGTCCTGAATGCAAACTATCAGCCTGATAAGCATCGCTTTGAAGCCATCCGAGATATTCATCATGAAGGCTTTCGTGCCATTCTGAATGTAGGCACAACCTTCTGCATGAATGAGGTTACCTGGTGCGAAACCTACGTCGGCCAGCATTACAAGTTTGAAGAACTGGTCAAGGAACCTCACCTGTTCACAATCGGCATGGTAGATAAAAGAAGACAGTTTGCCCGATATTGCTTACAGCGCCGAGAAGCAAGAGTTGGTCCACTTGCTCTCCTATCATCTTTTCGTCAACCAATTGAACGCTTTCTGCGTGAAGCGTTGGCTAGGATTGCAGATTTGTCAATCAATTATTGTGGCCAAGCGTCAACAAGCGGAACAAAGCCTATTTCAGATTTGACGCTTACACCTGGCCAGCAGGAAGACAACATTAGACTTATGTTGAAGATGCTCCCTCCGTTACGGGATTTTGACAACGTCTTCACTACAAATCTGAGGAAGCCAAATGGATCCATTATCAGACCTCTTTTTGGGTATCCATTGCTCTCCTCTTTCCGATAGGAATTGCTAGAACACTATAACTATGTACTCTCTTTACTCGAAAGAAATCCGAACATCTCGCGTGCCGCCTTGCCTTATGTTGAGGAATACATGGCAATATACGTATCCGAGTCTGAGCGTCCATCGGAGATGCCAAAAGATAGAGTATTACGTTTCTCATTTACTCCACGTGACGATGCTCTATTCTTTATTAAAGCTCCACCGTGCAAGATCTTTGTTAATCACATGCTTCAGATCTTAGGACCAGGTTGGGTCATAGCACTGGACACTCCAATCCGAACTCTAAGGGATTTCTAGACCATTCCAGTTTCTCAAGTAAATGAGTTGATCAACAGTTCCTCAACGGAGTATGCTGATTCAGATTTTGGAAGGCTCAACTTCAGATTCTCTGACTTTAGTTATCTAACTACTGTCTCTTCTTTACCTTCCACATCCGATGCAGAAGTTGCCTTAGCGCCCATAGTGGAACCAGTTCAAGCGTCTCAACCAGAGGCTGTGCCTGACGCTTCAACTTCAACTGTTCCTGCGGCTGCTAGGATGGCAATTCACCAGTCTGTATTTGATCCAGAATTTCAACAACCGTCTCTAGAGTCACTAAAGCACACTTCAAAATTTAAACAACCAGCTACCTCTCAGAATGTGCTTCAAACATTTGTGTCTCTCCTCACTGACGCGTTGGAAGAGATGAACGCTCAAGCGTCAAATCATGCAGAATCTCTTCACTGGATTAAGGAAGACTTGGCTAAGATCGAGAAGGAGAATATGAGCGCTCAAGCTGCTCATATGCGCGGAGCTGCTGATGCTTCCGTAGATGCCGCTATTTCTCGTATGCAGACGATGATCGAAGGACTGGCAGCCAATCAGATTGCGTTGAAAGAATCTCTTGAAGCAAAGTTTGATGCGTTGGCTGCATCCATGGCCCACATGGCTGCTCAAATTGCCATTCTTACTGAAAATGCAGTAAAGGCTGATGATGGCAATAAGGGGGAAAAGAGGAAAGCTCCTGCAAGTTCAAGAGCTCAATCAATTTCTAAGCACCAAGAAGTGAAGCGTCTAGAGCTGAAAAATCCACAAGATTTTGTCTTCTTGCCACCTCCTCCTCCTTTGCCCGAATCCAATTACCCCTCATGGGTTGCCGCCACAGGAATTCCTAGTAGAAGAACTGGCTTTCCTCCCATCGCTTTCAGAGCAGATATACCTGTGACATCTCAAGCGTTACTTGAACAATACAATATACCGATGGAGCGAGCGCTACTTCCAGAGCCTACTACTCCTCAAGACTTGGCTATGGAAATGGAGTTCTCTGACCTCTCTTAAGCGTTCAGAGCAGTGCTTAGGCATATGGGTATTGATCCATCCGAATGGGATCGACGGCATAAAATGTATGAAACATGGAGAAAAAGGGAAAATCGCTTCGTAATTGACAGAGATCATCAGATAATGATCACCCTTCAAGATCTCATCGAAGAAGCCATCAGAACAGAAATGATGAGACGACGAAATCTTACCAGAAGAAAGTAGATCATGATAGTTCTTTGTAATTTAATCTTCTCTTTTGTTTCTATACAGTTTGTAAAATGTATGAATTCTATGAATATATATAAAGTACATTTTTCAGCTGAAACATCTCGTTGAAGCTTAACTAACTCTAACTTACTAACATAACGCTTATTAAATTTGGTTGTCATAACTCTTGAACTATAAAAGAGTGAGTATTGCCATCATCAAAAAGGGGGAAATTGATAGGAAATTTCATGTTAAGATTTTGATGATGACAATTAGGAATTTTGTTAGACCCCAAAGTTATGTACGCTTAAATTTCATAGATACTTGTATAAGCGTTTGAACATTAGAAATGTATAGGCTCTTTTATCTTTTACTTTTGACATTCTTAGATCAAGAAGTCGGTTAGGTTAAGCGTTTGATACTTTTTGAGTGAGCTTATCAAGACAGCGAAATCTGAAGACTTCAAGCGTCCAAGAAATCAATAGTGAATGAAGTTTGTAGAAGTTTACTCTAAGTGCCTGACATGTTCTGAGTGAGGTGTCAACTAACGAAGACTTTTCCAAGCGTCTAAACATTAAATAGTCCTCCAGATTAAATGGAACTTTCAGCTCATGAATGAAGCGTCTATCAAATGACAAACATTCTCCTGAAGCGTCAGATCGGAAGGAGTTTAATGCAAATATTCTCAGAGCATTAAATACCAACGGGCATTTATTTCAAATTGCATTAAATGCTGATAAGAGCATTAAATGTGATAAGCACTTTCAGATGTACGGAGAAGCCACCCTATTGGACTGTCAACTATTCAAAGACTGCAGCACCAACTTTTGTGCAGCAGATTTTCAGGAAAAAGGACAAAAGTTGTTCACTCGCGTAAGTGAGAGACACGCGCCCTTGCATGTGTCAAACGGACATTTTTTTCAAGAATGCCTATGAATAGAACTTCAACAACAAGCCAAATATACAACGAGAACAATTATCAAGCCAAATTGCTGTTGCATTGAAGTCTCATTCCTTAAACTCTCAGAAAAGCCAGAATACTCAATAAAATATTCTCTTTGCTTTTCATCAAATCCTGAGACAGTCAACCCAATATCTCAAACATTCTTTTTGAAGAAACTACACTACTACTGAGATATTCCAGTTGTTTGAACTTCATCACAATCAAACAAACCCTTTTAGAAAAACCCCTATCCAAGCCTCGCGATCTGTGTGAAGTCGAAGTTGGATACTTGCCATATTTCTGGGTGAAAGAAGCAAGGGGATTGAAGTGATTTGGAGCAGAAATCTATGTGATCAAGGAGCTCAAGTCATCGACATCCATCTCTCCCTAATTTGTAGAAGATTCTGTGTGATTCTTTGAGAATCATTTTAGTGGATTGTCTCCAAGTGTTCGAGGAGAAGAAGGACGTAGTTGGGTTTACACCACCCAACGAACCTTACAAATATTGTGTCATTTACTTTTCAGTCAATTCTTTTATCTAACATATCATTGCATAAACTGATTAAGTAAAACACAATCAAATGCTAAGCAACTAAGAAATCTCTTGTGACGCTAAAGCTTTCAAAGAGAAGACTCCAAAAATCATTCCGCTGTGCTAACACTGATCAAAGAACTAAACGCTCAAACCTACTCGGTTAAAGTATTCAATTCTTGAAATCTAAGTTAACTTTATAAAAACAGTCTTCATTAGACGCTTCACCAAAGCGCCTATATTTTAAGTGAACGCTTAAGTCAAGCGTTAGACTCTTCAAACGTCTACTTTTTCAAGCGTCCAAAAACAATTTCAGTACGAAATCTTTTGAAGTCGAAAAAGACTTCAGGGTCTATTCAACCCCCCCCCCCCTCTAGACCCTTTTGTATGCCACTTGGGACCAATAAGGCAGAAGTGATTCAGATTGAATGAGCGTCTATTAAAGACAAGATTTCACCTGAATTTATTTCTGAGTCCAGAAGGAGTTTAATGCAAATATTCTCAGTTCATTAATTGCCAACGGGCATTTAATTCAAATGCATTAAATGCTGATAAGAGTATTAAATGTGATATGCACTCCAGGACGTACAGAGAAGCCACCCTATTGGACTGTCAACTATTCAGAGACTGCAGCACCAACTTTTGTGCAGCAGATTTTCTGAAAAAAGGACAAAGGTTGTTCACTCGCAGAAACAACCATCGAATTCAGCAGATTATGGTCACTTTTTCCAAGAATGCCTATAAATAGGACTTCAACAACAAGCCAAAACAACCATTGAATTACAAGCCAAATTGTTGTTGCATTGAAGTCTCAAGTACTCAAACTCTCAGAAAAGCCAGAATATTCAAGCAAACATTCTCTTTGCTTTTCTTCAATTCCTAAAACAGTCAACCAATATCTCAAACATTCTTTTCGAAGACACCTACATTACTATTGAGATATTCCAAGTTGTTTGAACTTTATCAAAATCAAACAAACCGTTAGAAAAACCCCTAGCCAAGCCTCGCGATCTATGTGAAGTCGAAGTTGGATACTTGCAATATTTCAGGGTGAAAGAAGCAAGGGGATAGAAGTGTCTTGGAGCAGAAATTTGTGTGACCAAGGAGCTCAAGTCATCAATATCCATCTCTCCCTAATTTGTAGAAGATTCTGTGTGATTCTTTGAGAATCATTTTAGTGGATTGCCTCCAAGTGTTCGAGGAGAAGAAGGACGTAGTTAGGATTACACTACCCAACGAACCTTACAAATGTTGTGTTCTTTACTTTACAGTCAATTTCATTACTATCATATCATTGCATAAATCTGTTAAGTAAACACAATCAAACGCTAAGCAACTAAGATACATCGTGTGACGCTAAAACTTTCAAAGAGAAGACTTTAAAATCATTCTGATGTGCTAACACTGATTAAAGAACTGAACGTTTAAACCTAACTGGTTATAGTATTCAAATCTTGAAGTCTAAGTTAACTTTATAAAACAGTCTTTGAGTAAATGCTCAGCCAAGCGTCTATATATTCAAGCGTCCAAACACAATTTAATACAAAACTTTTTGAAGTCGAAAAAGAGTTCATGGTCTATTCAACCCCCCTTCTAGACTCTTTCGTATGTCACTTGGGACGAATAGGATACCATTCGAGTTAATCATATGCTAGCTCAGAAAATGGGGCATATGATTGAATATGAATGGATCTCAAGCCCACTAAAGAAATTATTTTTTTTTAATCTTACCAAGGTGGTTGGATTTGGAAAATTAGCGAAAGACTAGTACAACTAAAGCTCAAATTGTATAAGGACTTTATTTATAAAATATGTTGATTATCTGCCTCATATATTTTCGTGTAGATCAAACAAAATGAATAATCAATTCAAAACCTTAATCGAAACAAAACAAATTGATCGGTCCCAATTTTGAGGATTGGCTTCGTAACCTTAAGATCACCCTCTAATCTGAAAAAAAAAAAAAAGTACATACTCGAGGTCCCTGTGCAAGATGAGCCTGAAGAGGACTTATCTAATGATGCGAAATTCGAGTATGAGCAGTGGAAGGAAGATGATAGGCAAGTTCAATGTCTTATTTTGGCTTCTATGAGCAACAAGTTGCAAAACCAACACGAGACAGTCGATAATGTTGCATCTATTCTCCTTCACTTTCAAATTTTTTACTGTACTTGAACCAGGAAGGAGAGTCTTGTCGTCTCCAAGGAGCTATTCAAAGCTCAAATGACTGACTACTCTGATATAGGCGCCCACGTACTCAAGATGATTGGACTAATAGAAAAATTTGCTAATCTGGTGAGTTGTCTTTAGACCCAATCCTACAGTTACTTCCTAGCTCATATGACCAATTTGTGGTCAATTGAAATATAAATCAACTTGAAGCCAAGCTTCCCAAGCTATTGAATATGTTGAAGATTGTTGGAAGCACAATAAAGAAGGAAAAGTCGGTGCGACTTGCAAAACCATCTTCTAACCTGTTGGCCTGGATTGGCAACATAAAGGGAAAGGAGAAAGTTAAAAAGAAACTGAAAGGCAAGGGAGGAGGACTAAAGAAAGGAAAGAAGGGCAAATCCGATAAGTGCTTCAATTGTGGGAAGCCTATTCACTAGAAAAGGAACTGCAAGGAGCCACTGGCTCAAGGTATGTTCTTTGTTGAAATTAACATGTCTGTTAACAGTTCTTCTTGGATACCTAACACTGGGTGTGGTATTCATCTTTGCAATGATTTGCAGGCGGTGACAAGAATAAAGGAACTAAGTAGAGGAGAGATGACCCTAAGATTTAGAAATAGATCAATGGTTGCCGTCAAGGCCTCTGACACATTATCATTAATGAAAATGCACGAAAACACGTGACGTGTCAGAGAAGAGACACACTGCATTGATCAAGCGCACGTGTTGTATCATATTGAATGCACGGTTACGTTGCATTAAATACGTATGCATTTAATACACATACTACATCTTGTCAAACTTAGAGACAATACCAGTTGTGGAATGCATGATGTGTTTTTGTACTTCCAAAAAATGACCTCCTTGAGAATAGATTACTATACTTCGTCCGCTCTAAATTGAAATTTCCTCGAGTATCCTTTTATCTAGAACAAACGAAGTGGAGGGCTAGATGATATGCTCTATTTTGCGCATTTCATTTAAATTACTAAAATACCCTTTCGGGCCACTTGGACCTAAGATTCGTGCTTTTATCTAGGTCGGGTCATTGACCCGAAACCTGACCCAATGAACCATGATCCAGAGTCGTTGGATATATCCATACATTATCATCCAAATGGTCCACATGTCTGAGTTGGATTCTTGAAAGGTGCCCTCTATAAATACCCTCATTTATTATGATTAAAGAAGGTTTGCACGATCATTCTTCAAATTCTCTCTAGCATTTACTGAGAGCATTACGATCTATACCTACGACCTAGACCATGAGTAACAGAGTAAGTTCCCTAAAACCAATTAGAGGCTTATGTCAGATACAATCTATACAATTGAACTATGTTAAACTTAATCCTCATGGTAGGTAAGTAGGCAACTCTTGTCTTGAATGCAGTCTATAATCCGCATATCTCCTGGCGTGCTCGACCCGAGCCTCGACTGATTAATGTCGTTAGCTTGCCCAAAAAAATTACCTAGATTGCTATTAAGACTAAATTAAATTTAACTTTTACGTGCAATTATTATTTAAAAAATTGTTTTAATTATAATTTGCCCCCTTAATAAACTATTCCTTGATCCGTCCCCCGAGCCAGGGCTGGGGTGGGCCCTCCTCCCTCAACTTTGAGAAATCAAAGGTCTTTGTTTGTTATATTTCTTAGTTAGAATCCTAAAAATTTCTTGGAAAATGCGTACTGCGGAGATTCGTGTGAAAATAATGTGATGTGTGTTGTGTTTGTATATATTTCTAAACATGGTTAGAATTTGTAAAATGTGTCAAATTAAATATGATTGGTTGATGTATGATAAGTTAAATAGAAATTAGAAATTGTAAAGTGTGAAAGAAAAAGAGAAAAGTATTAATTAAAATAATTGATTATTGATTTATGATTGTGCGAAATAATGGATGTAGTGATTGATAAGTAGTTATATAGTAAAAAGAGAAATGAAGTTGAAAAAAGGTGAATTTGCAAAAAAAAGTTCGTAGAGTTGTTTTTTAAGATTTTGTGATTTAGAATAATAGAAATGGAATTTAAAAACATAAACAAACGAGGTCAAATTTTTTGCCCTATAATTTTGTGATATTCAAAAAAAACCTCCCCGCTCGAAGTACAAAAATATTATATTTTGTTCCTTTTTTTGGGGGGCCCCAACTAAAAATCCTGATGCCAATCCCGATTCACACGATTATAGCGAACTAGAAAGCGACTCTCATTTTCATGAAATCTGTTATGCTTTGTTTATATGTGTTTTCGTTTCATTTCCAACCGTCATTTTCTAAAATGTATGGGAAAATGGGTTTTTTTATTTTCATGTGAGAAAAATGAAAAAAGTATGTGTGTTTGGTATTGTTTTTAAAAATGATTGAAATTTGTGAGTGTGATGTGTGAAATGATTTAAAAGTAAAGGTGATGGGTGGAAGAGAGAGGAGAGGGAAAGTAGATGAGAGAGAAAATGTGAGATAAGTGATGTAAAATGTAAATGTAAATAAATAATTGAAATTTATTGGGAACGTAAAAACAAAAATGAAAATGAAAATATTTTCAATTAAAAACAATGTAAAGTGTATATTTCCATTTTCAAATAAAAATAAATCAGAAAACAAAAAAAGTATAATGAAAACACAAACAAACAAAGCCTTAGTACTTATTTCATCATGTTGCCAAAAATTGTGAAGCTATATGATCATTATGCTTCTACTATATATGCCCTATGAAAGTCCAAATTTTGCATGAATTTTGGCGTCTCTTCTTTTCCACAACCTGTCTAGGTTTCAGCAAACAGGAAAAATCTATAGTGGACAGGAAGCTATCCACAATAAATTTATAAGTGATGGCGTGATTTTTATCATCCACCACCCTGTAAAAATCACCCCACCACTTGTAAATATATAGTGAATAAAGGACCGGGAGCAATGCTCTTGGTCCACCATAAAATTATCCTAGCAAACAGTATTAAGTATTTATTGAGCAATGGATCAATGAAATCTTCTATCACATTTTGGAATATTACTTTAGTGTCACACTAATGATAGAAGATTCACTACTCTATTTGACTGCCTATACTATCCATTTTATAGTAAGTGTGGTGTTGTATACAGTGGACCTATAGTAAATGGAAAACACTTGTGTCGACGAATTATTTATACTAACGATTTTAAAAGTATTTTATAGATTACAATGCACCTTAACTCAAAAAAATCACCTAGTATATATCATGTCCGACGCACATCAGACAACATGGAATCGCATACAATTTCCTATATAGCATTTATAAAACTATTAACCAAAAATTGAAACCATCTAAAATTAATTTATTTTTTTGATAATTCATCTAAAACTAATTGAAAGTATTATATTATCTACATTTTCTTTTTTCTATCTTATCTTTTTTTTCAATGAAGTGACTTTTTTGGTTACTTTTTTTTTTTTTTTTTTTTTAAAGGAGCGGTTACAACAACATATTACAACAATTGCAAGATAATCTATTACAAGTGAGCATCATCAGCAAATTCTATCATAAACTATCAACTATTACAAACTAACTACCAAATAAGTAGAGAGAACACCCACATAACAATATAGTTCACAAAATGTTACTAATACATATGAGAGTGTCACAAAAAATGAGAAATTTGTGATCCAAAAACGTACATAATTAGAAATTCTATGGACTTAAGGCATGTGTAAAGGTTGAGGCCCCATAATCAAGAGGTTGTGAGTTCGACTCCCATTGATGTATGTGGGTGTTCTCTCTACTTAAATGGTAGTTAGTTTGTAATAGTTTATAGTCTATGATTGTATTTGCTAATGATGCTCACTTGTAATAAATTCTCTTGTAATTGATACAATATGATGTTGTAATCGTTTCTATCAAAAAAAAAAAGGCATGTGTAAAGGGAGTGTGGCTCTAGTAGTGATCTGCTAGTGTAACAACTTAGTTTTATTAGAAGGATTGTACAAAATGAGCTATTAGAAAGTAGATACAAGCCGATAAATAAAATGAAAAAGAATAATAACTCACAATCTTCAATTAAATAAAGAAGGATAAATGTCATTAATAGTCCATATAATTTTACCTCTTCATCACTTTAGTCCTCAAAGTATCAAAGATTTTGCTACCGTCTCTTAAGTTCAATTTGTGTTTCATTTTCGTCTTTCATGCGATTTTGCGGTAGATTTGGGTCGGATTGGGCAATATGTACGCTTCACATATCCAACAACAAAATCTACATATATGCCCCTAAAAATTGGCATGTGAGGTGCACATATTGCTCGATTCTGCCAAAATCCACCGAGCAATGTCCTAAAAGATGAAAGTGAACCACAAATTAAAATTTCAGAAATGTAGCGTAATATTTGATACTTTAAGGAGGAAAAAAATGAAACTACAAGGACTATTAGTGATATTTGCTCAAATTTAGATAGATATCATTGATAATCCCTGTAGATTCACTTTTAAGTTTAAACAACAGATAGTCCAAACTCCAAAGCATAACTAAACAAAACCTTAAATTGGATGAGGTGACAAATTATGTCATTAATTAATTTGAACTTTGAAATTAAAATTTCCACAACCAAGAAATGATTTAGCACATTTCTTATACCACATGCAAAATGAATTGACTACTTTAAGTCTTAACCACCTAAAATAAGGACTTCCCTCCATTTTCATCACCCAAGCCGCTAACCAACTCCCACCTTTTTACCCATAATAATAATCCAAGCAAAATACAACTTGGTAGGTGGTCATTATGCAGGAAGAAAATGCTATACATATTTAAAAAAGAGTTTTTTCTTGCAATTGATTGACACCCACCCACCCGTACCCCACTTCTTTATGACAAAGCCCCAAATTCTTATTTGGCCCAAGCACACTATTTTTACTTCCCAAGCCAAAAGATTTGTTTTCTTTTACAATGCAACAAAACGACTTCTTAGAAAGGGGACAAATTAATAAAAGTAAAAACAAAGATTCAGTTTATAGAAAACTTATACAGGAGAAAAGGAAATGGAATTTGTCAAAACTATAATGAGAGTTTTACAAAACAATCTCCTAAACATACAATGTTGTCTTGCCAAAGGGATAAGAATTGTAATTTATGGATATCTTTAAGATTTGGATAACAGGGTGTTTATTTAAATTTATTTGGAAAGACATATTATTTTAGAGTTTATAAGATATTTGATCTTATAAGGAAATAAGATCGAAGTGTTTGGATGAAATAAGATATTGGAACTTGTTAATGAAATACTTAATAAAAATAGTCAAAACTAAAGAGATAAGAAGTTAAAAGATATGTTGGGTTTTCTAAAGGTTATTTGGCTAAATTTATTTAAAACATCTTATAAGAAGTTGAATCTATTTTAAATAATTGTTTAAGTGTTGTGGATAAAATAATACCATAAAAATTGCACAGAATAATAGTTATGTAATTAAGATCAAACCAAGTATGTTTTTAAGGTTTTAAAGAATAAGTTAGGTTTCTTAGTCTACTTTTGAAGAACTTGGAAACTCCTGATAATGATATGAATATAATAATCCTATTACAGATCAAAAGGCAAAGATGTCAAACGCTAATGTTATCAGTCTAAACTAGGGTAGAACTCCGCGCCTTGGTTCTTCTTTGGTTTATCTAGATCTACAAGCTGTATATTCCTCCTTGATGATCGGCGCCATACATAGTGAAGGTGTAGGTATCAA
Source organism: Buddleja alternifolia (assembly GCA_019426215.1). Taxonomy (NCBI): domain Eukaryota; kingdom Viridiplantae; phylum Streptophyta; class Magnoliopsida; order Lamiales; family Scrophulariaceae; genus Buddleja; species Buddleja alternifolia. The sequence goes on from CM033403.1 coordinate 17,045,565, forward strand.
TAAATTGCATAAGCGCAAAAAGGGAAAGCGAAGTAGTATTTCCACTTGCCTGGTTGCTTAGATTGACCTTGTTAGATATGATCGGGTCGTTCTTGAGGAGTTTTGACGGCCAGGGTCGAACCCAATATTGACGCAAAACTTGGTATCTTCAGGGGAATTTTAATAATATCAAATATGAAGATGTTTTACGTTGTATCACATGTCATTGTAATTTGAGTATTTATAAGTTCATTTCCTAAAACATTATCCAAGCGTTCTAAACATTCTTATAAGATAACTTTGAGGAGTTTATAAATTAGAAGCTCACATAACCTTTCGAAATTTTTAAAAATATTCTAATAGTTCTAAAAGTGTTTGTTTAAATTATTTGTGACAACTTATAAACTCTCACTTATCAAATAAAATAGGAATAATTAAAGAAAACCCTTAAACAAATGTTTATGTCCAAAAAATTCATGACAATATTTTTCTATCCAAAAACATATCTAACAAAATTTTCATTCATACAAAATCGAAAAGTTAGGGTTAATAAATTCATGGACTCAATTGCCCTTGAATTAACCAATTGTATTTTTTGTACAAATTTTTTTTTAATTTTTTTAATTGATATCCACTATTTTTTTTATTGATTTTAATTTCAAAGTTCAAATTTTTTAATCTTCTAAAATATTCAAAGTAAAGTATTTTTAAGATAGCTAACAGGTAACCTAAAAATAAAATATTAAAATAATATTGAAAAAAATATTAGTATACACGGTTTATCAATTTAAAATTCCAAAACAAAAAGATTTTTAATATAAATTTGAATTGATTAATGTTTAGCTTAAAAACTAAAAGGTGAACTAGTTCAAATAAAATTGTTAATCTTGATTGTTGAAGTTTTTTGAATGAAAAATTAATAGAAGGAGTATTTTAAATTGAAAAATATTTTCATAAGTATTTTGACTACAAAAATACATTTTAAGAAAATTATAGTAAAATTCCCTATAAAATATTTATAGGAGGTCATAACCTCACCTCGACACCCTCTCACTGTTTTTTTCTAGTCCTCTCGTTTTTTCTATTTTTATTCACGGATGTCCGCAAATGATGCCCCATTTCTCATGGGACAAACACTTTACATTAGTATTCTTTAACACGCATTATTTTTTGAACTTCACAATAACGATTCACCTAAATGATATTTGGAATGGAATTATATTATCATATTATCTCTAGCAAAGTAAAGAGGTGCCTCCCACCCCTCCAAGGGCATGATTATCAACAAAATAAACTTCTCTTATTGAGTATCTAAGAAGGCATGCTCACTAAGTTCAACATTTTTTCTTTGGGTAAAGTCCACTTCACACACTCAAACTATGACGTATTAAGAGTTTATTTATATGCACTTTTAGCAGTTAGGGTTTATTTCTCTTGTATCAAATCCATCATTTTACCCACATTGAACATTCAAAAAGTCGTGCGTAACGAATTTTCATTAACTCCTAGCAAAATATATTAGAATATGACTCCTAAACCATTAGAAAATCTATATATATATATATACAAATAGAGAGCTTTAATAACCCTACACAACCAAGTTTCAGTTCTGAGCTGACCAAAATAAGAAGTTACAAAAAACTGCATGTAAAAACTATATCGATTCATATAACTAATTGCTACCACATTTTCTTTGTCTTTGTTGTGCTAGTATACAATATATTGGTTCAAAATATACGAACGAAAAAAGGTTTTTAAAATTTTTATCTGGGAGTTAACGAAAATCCACAAACAAGATCGTTTTAAAAAGTTAGGAGTTAAAGTGATAAATTTGAGAAAATAAAGACAAACTGCCGAAAATAGACTAGAAAAGTCATGAATGTAAAAGTATATACAAAAACACCCTCTTACTTGGGGAAATTCTACGGTGCACTAGAAGGACTGCTCCTCATGCATTCAACACTACACAGTAGAAGAATCCCTTCCTCCAAGTGATTCTATGGTGTTGAGTGCACGGTGAGCAATTATCCCTCTTACTTGTCCTAACTCCGGGTTGCTCTCGATGTACCATAGAATTATCCATCTTACTTGTCCCGACTCTCTACTCTTGAGTCAAGGGATCAAACAGAATTATCCTTTTTCCTTTTATATTTTTTGTTTTGAAATAAAATGAAAAAAGGAAAAAGATCTCACCAACTTCCAACCCCAACAACCCAAGGGTCATTATGGTCTTTTTCATTTAGTTTTGTTTGGTAAGTAAGGTCATTAAGGTCCATTCATCCCATCCCATATCATATCCTTCTTATATTAAACCCCAATCTCCCACCTCTCCACTCTGTGCTCATTTCCCCCATCTCTCTCCCTCTATCTCTCACACACTACACCCTTTCTCTCTCACCTACATCCGCCGGAGAAAAAATGGATCCCGTTTCCGAATGGGGAAACACCTCCCTCTCCGCCGTGGACCCCGAAATCCACGACCTGATCGAGAAGGAGAAACGCCGCCAATGCCGCGGAATCGAGCTCATCGCCTCCGAAAACTTCACATCCTTCGCCGTAATCGAAGCCCTAGGCAGCCCACTCACCAACAAATACTCGGAGGGCATGCCCGGGAACCGTTACTACGGCGGCAACGAGTTCATCGACGAGATCGAGAACCTCACCTGCTCACGCGCCCTCCAGGCCTACCGTTTAGATCCCACCAAATGGGGGGTCAATGTCCAGCCCTACAGCGGCTCTCCCGCTAATTTCGCCGCCTACACCGCGGTGCTCAACCCCCACGATCGGATCATGGGGCTTGATTTGCCGTCGGGCGGGCATCTGACACACGGTTATTATACTTCCGGTGGGAAGAAGATTAGCGCGACTTCGATTTATTTCGAGAGTCTGCCGTATAAGGTCGATTCGACGACCGGGTATATCGATTACGATAAGCTGGAGGAGAAGGCGATGGACTTTAGGCCGAAGCTGATTATTTGTGGAGGGAGTGCTTATCCTAGGGATTGGGATTACAAGAGGTTTAGGGCTGTTGCGGATAAATGTGGGGCGCTTTTGCTTTGTGATATGGCTCATATTAGTGGCCTTGTTGCTGCTCAGGTATACATACATATGTCATACATATAAACATTTTGTTATTTATTCTTCCTTGTTTGTTTGTTACTGTTTATGGTTCATTATTAATTAAGTAGAATGGGAAAATGTGTTTGATTTGTTTAGTTTAATTTTCATGTTATAGATCTAAATGTGATCTGGGCATTTTCAATGATTTAATTATTCCATTACGTTGCATGCGTGTTTCGTTTGGCACGATGCTATCTGTTTCGTTATACGAAATGAAGAGTTGGAGAATAATGAGGCATGAAATCTGAATTTAATATGTTTTCTATTGAGTAACTCAAATCCAAGGTTTATAAATGCTGTTTTGCTCTTCTCATAGTTGAGAATTGTTTCTCATATACCCTTGGCTTTCCAGATCTGAGTTTTTGGATGTTGCATTTACATTTAATTTGATCTCCCATTATACCATGCTGTTTTTCATTATTCATTATTTTTTTATTTTGTTTGCTGATGTGGTAGGATTAAAGAAATATCAATAAGTGAATATATTCAAATATTAATGAGGGCTCTTGTAAACAGGACAAAGAATGTGCAATGAGATCTAAGTGTACTTACCATAATAATCTTAGTTGGGTTATTTATCTTGTAGTACTATGCTTAGATACTTCAGTGGGAATCCATTATCTCTACGTAATTCCTATTAACTGTTTCATTTCAATCAAATTTTGTTCCGCTCTATGATATCTTCCACATCGCTACCTTGTTCAAGGGGTAAAAAAGGAAAACTCAGCATTGTGGTTCTCCAAGCATATGTTCTAAATAATTTATTATCTAAACACCGTTTTGGAAATTTTCTTTCACTCTGCAAAATTGTAATTATGGTTGATGATTTTAGGAAGCGGCAAATCCTTTTGAGTACTGCGACTTGGTCACAACTACAACCCACAAGAGTCTAAGGGGTCCTAGGGCTGGCATGATCTTCTACAGGAAAGGTCCAAAGCCAGCCAAGAAGGGCCAGCCACAGGATGCAGTATATGACTTTGAGGACAAGATCAACTTTGCCGTGTTCCCCTCTCTTCAGGGTGGCCCGCATAATCATCAAATTGGTGCTCTTGCTGTTGCCTTGAAACAGGCTATGTCCCCTGGCTTCAAGGCCTATGCTAAGCAAGTTAGGGCCAATGCAGTTGCCCTTGGCAATTATTTAATGAGCAAAGGATACAAGCTTGTAACTGGTGGAACAGAGAACCACTTGGTTTTATGGGATCTTCGTCCTCTTGGATTGACTGGTAATAGCTTTTAACTGATTGCTTTGTGCAACAAGAAAGTGTTTACTGAGTGTAAATTTCGATTGATACATACTTGTCTGTTTTATTTGCAGGAAACAAGGTTGAGAAACTCTGTGACCTCTGCAACATTACTGTTAACAAGAATGCTGTTTTTGGTGACAGCAGCGCATTGTCCCCTGGAGGTGTTCGCATTGGTAAGAGTCACTACTATGGCCCTAGTGTTCAAAAGTTAATTTCCATTGCTGAGATTTTTTCTGTTTCAAATGATATTTGAGTGATATAAAGTGGATTTTTAACTCTAATGAGACTAGAAAATCCTTCTACCGTGCAATCCAAATTGAATCATGGATTTGGATTCAGTTTGGAAGTTGACAACAAAACAAACATATAAAATGTAGCCCACAATTCAAATTCCTCGAAGTTGCTTTGACATTCATATGCTTCTTCTAATCAGCACTTAAAAATTCTTCTTAAACCCTCTTTAGTGAGAAGGTGATTTAGTGAAACGTGTTTGTGTTGTAGGTACTCCGGCCATGACATCAAGGGGTTTGGTTGAGAAAGACTTTGAGCAGATTGCTGAATTCCTCCACCGGGCTGTTTCCGTCACCTTAAAGATCCAGAAGGAACATGGTAAGCTATTGAAGGACTTCAACAAGGGTTTGGTGAACAACAAAGACATCGAAGAGCTTAAGGCTGATGTCGAAAAATTCTCATCCTCATTTGACATGCCTGGCTTCAAGATGTCTGAGATGAAGTACAAGGAATAAATTCAATGATATGTGTTGGTTATCATTAGGCTTTCTTTCCTATCCTTTGATTTTTATCATTAAATTTTGCCTTTGAATATTCATTCAATGTTGTTGTTTGTGCTTGGGGCGAAAGAATAATTCTTACGTTTACCCACTGCTTGTGTTTTTCTACTACTATACCTTGTGTATGTGAAAGTTGTAGCTGTTCCTCCAAAATCCTACTGAAATTAATATATATCGCCAGTGGTTTTGTTTTTCGTGTTCATTATTTATCGTTCTATATTGGTGGAAGAGAATTTGAGTTGGCAATCTGCTTGAATGATTCTGTGCTACAATAAATCAGATATACAATATAGTTAGATGTAGAGTTACAAATTAGAATTTACTTTCATATCTTTTAACGAAAGAAAAAAAAATATGATCATATAAAGAACTATCAATTAATTATTTAAAGCTTTCCTTTCCTATGTCATAAGGATATTTCAGTCTTAAACAAAATTTATAGAAATCTTGATTTAAAATTCAGAGAAATGAATGCAAATAAATAACCCTCTGAGTTGGTCGTTTAGCTTGATTATTATATAATTTTTTATTTAACAAAAAAATGAATGCAAGTGACAGTATGAAAATATAACCAGCTACAACATAAAAAAATCATACTACAATTGAACTGTAATGCATACATGCTCCAAATTTAACTTGTAAAGCCGCACGACTAGTTTTCAACTATTAATCATATAATTAGGGTAGTGGGTTAGCTCCTCTTCTTCTTCCTTTTCCTCAGCTCAAATACTATCTTCTCTTTTTGCATTTTCTCATTAAGTCTCATAATTCAAAATATTATTTTATGATATGATTCCATCTTTAGCACATGTAGCAATATGATGATTCCACTTGGTGTATTTAAACAAGAGAAGGGATCAATAATGGATACATCAAGCAGTTAAAGCACAAATATCAAAATAGTACATACATTCCATAACAGCAGGCTGTGCCTTAAACAATCAATACAAAAGCATTACACAGATAAGCCAAATAATTACATTAAATGGAAGATAGTAAGCACTCTGTTCAACTTTATCCCGGTGAACGAACTCCAACGCGAGCATAAACGTCATTTGATATCAATCAAATATCTCTTGGGCTTCGATTATGCTATGCTGACTGAAACACAATTAAAATAAAAACAGAAAGCTCGAAAAGTAAGTTAACAGTAAATGCAGGAAAAAGAATTATAGTCAAACAGCATTAGCCAGAAAGGGAAGATGAACAAGGCTTACTAGTCATCCTTAGCTATACGATAGTACTTTTCAGCAAGTTGGCGTTGCCCAATAAGTTGAGCAAACCGCTCATCATGAGTAATTACAATAAGCTGAAAATTCTCTTGACCTTTTCTGTCCTCCATTATTCTGTAAGAAATGATGAAATAAATGCAAGAAAATCCTGCTAATGATGAAAGATCTAGTTTTGCTGATTTTAAGTTGTATCCATACCTAAGGAGAGCTGCAGCGAGAGACTCAGAATTAGGGCCGTCTAAATTTGTAGTCGGTTCATCGAGTGCCAGTATTCCACAATTCAGGCAAAAGGTTTCAGCTAATGCCAATCTTATGATAAGTGACGCCAGGACCTGAAAATGAACAATATCGAACGAGTTTTTGTTATTAGCAAAAAGAAAAATGAAAGAGCAAGTAGTTTAAGTTGATTGTGGATAAATGTTTAATTCATGCTAAATTCTCGGATTTCATTTGCCTTTTGACCAGCACTGCATCTTCCTCTCATTTCTAGCTCAGCGTCACCAGTTTGCATTAGGACCTGCAATTTAAACAAAAGTGATTACTGGCTTAATAAATGAGCCAGTCTAATGTTAGAAAATCGTTATGTCAAGTGGAAAATGGGAAGATCGTGATTCGCTGAAAAAAAAAATTCTAAATTAGAACGTAGAAACATTACTTTGAAGACTTTTAGTTAATTTTGGGGAAAAAATAATTAATGAAACCACAAAGAGTAGGGGCACATTCTACTAGGCCATAGAGATCATTCTTTAATAATTGCATTACAGTTCGAGTGTAAGGGTTTGTTCTTCCTTCTTCTGCTAAGTTCTACACCAAAGAATTTATAGCCAAAGCTAGGGGTACTGTTCAGGGGTGGAGTGCATTACGTTCACATTAGAATATTTGGTCAGTTACTCTGTTATCTAAATAAAAGTATTAAGACGAATAATAGCAAGAACAGCCACTTAGAAATCATACAATTGTCGATGTTTTTCTTTAAATCTAAACTATACCTATCAAGGAGTCTCTTGTCTGTTTCTCCTAGACTTTGTTACAAATATGATGTAGTCTGTCCTCCTAGAGTTGGAAAAAGAAATTTTGCAAGTTTGGCAACTTAACACAAGATTTCATTACATTTCTTTCTTCTAAGAGGCGCCGTGAACTGAAAATGACATTTTCATTACATTACAAGTTGGTCATCATTAGGTAGGCCTCGAGCCTAAAAGAGAGGACTACAATGACATTGCGCTTAGGATCACCATATCCTATGGGTATTTCATTCTGAATGCAAATCATGAGAATGTGTTCGAAATACATGTGCTGAAAGCTTTTGAATACAAACTTTCATATATTGGTACAACTTGGGACACCAGTTTGATTAGAATATTAAGGAGAAAAGAGATCGTATTGAGCTAAAGTTGGCTCAGGTTTCTAATTTCTAAAGTCAAATCAGCAAAAATTATCTAACATGTTCTTCTAGTTTGAGGCACCAATCTGACTCCTATGTTTTGTCAAGATGTCAGGTGTACGAGATGGCTCATACGTGATTACTTTTTCAGATCATAACATGCATGCCAAGTGGATGCAAGGAATTTCAAAGAGATATCACTTTGCTTTTAAGTTTTCAGACTGTCAAAATAGAATGCAAGGGACTCTATCTCAATCACTTTTGAATTATCTTAGATAAACATACAAGATACAGGTACAAAATTTGGAGAATAGTGTCCCATCTGCTTTTTGGCTGTGATGATAGGTTGTGTTTAGTTCCTTGAGTTAAAAAGTTAAAATAAAATAGAGGAAAGCTTATATTACCCTATAGCTGTAAGACCGAGTACCAGCACCTTCAGCATCTGAATGAATGCTAATATAATCTATATCCTGTCCCCTGTAAGTCTGCTGCCACAGTTCCCGTATAATCTTATTTATCTCCTCCATTTTCATTGTGTGGAAGCGCATCAGTGCTCTAAAAATATTAAAAAGAATTTGATGAAAGATTATCAGAATACTGTACAGTTGCTAGAGTCAAACATACGTATAATGAGAAGAATGTCTTTAAAATTACTGCACAAAGATTTACAAGACTCCACAAATCATCACTTTTAGCAGTTACACAGAATGATGGTAAATCTTAGTCAATCATCACCAATGTTGCTGCAACTGCAAATACCTTCTTTTTGAGGCTTTACATTAGGAAAGCCCTTTTCTTCCACTCGTGAACCACCTATTCTCTATTGAAGTGCTTGATGCTAGAATCATTTAATTGACAAACAAGAGCCAAAATAAATGTGACTCATGTCATGCAGTACGAGTACAGGTTTTCTTTCTTCTTCCCCTCTCTGTCGGGCTCCCCCCATAAACAGAAAACTTAATTATACAAAAACATTGAAATTACAGCACAAAAGGAGTGGCCCTCAACTGAATATAATGTAATAGCCAACGTAATCAAGAGGAGCTATTCCGAAAGACTTGATCAATGAGAATTTCCAAACAGTTTTTTGAATTTATTTTATTGCTGAAGTCAGTTATATTAACCCAAGAAATGTACACCAAAATTTGGAGAAATCCACAAAGTCACAGACAGGAAGATTCTCAAAAGAATATACTAGAACTCAACAAAAAACCATCCAAAAGAGACCTACTTGGACCTAAAGATGGAAATTGTTTCCATACTCAACTCAACCGCAAATTAGACATGTCATGTGGAACTTTGTTCGTGGAAACAAGGCTACATCTAACAACATCAACAATCACTCTCTGGATAGATATAGCATCAACATATGACTTCGGAATTCCTATACATTCTATTATTCCTCTTTTGCCAAATATGGTAAACAGCAGCACTCAATACAATTTTTGAAAAACTTGAAACATTAAATGCAAAGGAGTGAGTCAAAGTAAAGTTCATTTAAATTAATTTTAATGTCGAGACAGCATGGCTCAAGTCATTTAACATACTTTTTCTCAGGATAGAGCAAATATATGTTAGTCAACCCAAAAGTAATAGACCAAATTTTGTATATAGTATCCTCTCAAAAACAAAATGTGTCATAATGATTTAATCCAGTATCAGTAATTATTTCCTGGCTCCAATTTTTTGCTTTGGCAAATTCTGAGCTCCAAATTGTTTTACTTGTAAAATTGAGAAGATGAAAATATACATAACATGTCTTTGTTGTTCCAATAATAAGGCACAACTGAAATTGATGCGAACGAATTAAATTGTATTTTAATAGTTTCAAATCCTTTAGTTAGACGGTTGTATAATTAGAATTATACTAGATTTTGAGGGTTAAAAACTACTAAATTAAGAAGGTTGGGTTCCTGAATAGGCTCGAATGTGTCAAAGTGAACAGTTCATGCTAAGTCGGTTTGAGCCCATAGCAGAAAGCAAGTGTATGAATTATGGTGGTAAATAAATTGTTTACTAACTGAAAAATGGGCCGTACATCTATCTCAAATCCAATTTAGATAATCTAATAAAGAAGTTACACAGGTTGACGTATCTTAATCACCCATTAAGACCAACACTTAGCTTTTGCCAACACTAAACATAGCCAAGAAATTATTTGATTTAGATGTCATTCAGGTCTCATGTAAATGCCTGTTCCTATATCCAACTGGTATGGAGGTCAAGTACATGAAGCAGCAGGCTAAAGTGGTAATTCAGTAATTAAACTGACGAAGATTTTTAAACGAGTTAGAAAGTTGGAAGTTATCTAAACAATGTAAACATTTCTATCTTTTAGAAAGAGGACAGCTTTTTCTTATGTTCAACAAAAACCAGGGATTGACATTCACAGTAAACACCCATTCCTGTAGGGAGGGATCAAGTTCCCAAGAAATATTCTTACTTGGATTAGTGTGGCAGCTTCTGTTCCAGAGAAGCTTAAGCTTCAAAAAACCGTAGTAAAAGAAATATAATCCAAGGAACACAAAGATAGACAAAGGTTGGAGTTTTGCTTTTCTCAAGAACACAAAAGTTCCAACTCAGGCACAGAAAGAGCGAGTCAATCACAAGAAATTGTCGATGGTGGAGGACAAGGACAGTTTAAAGGACTCAGATAAGGACAACATCGACGTGAGAAAGGTGAATGCATATGCATCTAGACATACATACCCATACCCACACATGCCCTTAACAATTCCCATTTCCCTTGCACTGATAGTCTTCCACAGAAAACTTTAAAAAATTACTTGATCAACAATTACAAACATATGAGCAATTCAAAATTGAAGAACTCACTTGTCAAGTGCTTTGTAATATCTGTCTAGATCCTTGTTTGCCATCTCAGTTGTCTGGAGAAAAAAAATGATGATAGAAAATATTTCTTACTTTTTTCATTCATTTTTTTTAGATATTTTGTTTGTAGGGGCCGGGGGGGTAAGGAAGATGAATAATAAAGTCAGAAATCACCTTTAGCTGAATTAATTGATCAAAATAACGTTTGTCAATATCTTTGTATTGTGTCTGCTTAAGATCAGCTCTATTCTTATCAATGTTGCTCTTGTATACTGTAAAGGTGCCACGGCGTCGATTTAACTGAAATAAGAATCCACCTCAGTTATTGACAATAGCAATTACAATTCAGACTACTGGGATGAGATAACAAAAGGTTTAATCTGTACCATAGAAAAAATAATGTGTCGCAGTTATCATTGACGCAATAATGATAAAACTACATAGCATGAGTTCCTCTAATAGAAAAGAGAAAAATATAATCTTGCAGTGTTTGTTAACCACCAAAAATGGCATTACTCCTATTTCAGGACATTAGGATATTACCATTATACACCCACTATCAAAAGCATCAATTCATAAGGATTTTGGTGGGGAATGCAAAACACTAAAAGAAACTAAAATCGAGAAATATAAATTTCAAGCTTGGTTGGAAGCCTAGGAAAACAATGGGAGGAGAGGTAATGGCTGTGTTGGAGCTTGGAATACGAACATAAATCCTTTCTCATAGCTTTCTCTAGTTTTCAATTACAAGAGATCCCTCAAGTTTTTTCTTCTTCTCCATAGTATTATATCCCTAGCAACCAAACAATCAAATATTTTCCATAACAATTTCTTTTCTTTTCCTCACCAGAATACTTGCACCAAACAGAGTCTAAATCTTGATTAAATTTTCATTTGAACATTTCCAACTCATGATCCGATACAATTATATGAAGAATTTTTTTCAGACCTCTGTAAGGAGACTCTCTCTTTCTTGTGAGAGTTTAAGAAGCAGCGCTTCAGTTTTGGAAACACCACCAATTTTCAGTACACTGTCTTCAATTGATTCAATCTCACGAGTGAGCTCGTCCACTTGAGCCTTCAATTTCCTGTATTCCAAGTTCTCCTCTATATTGCGCCTCAATTCTGCCTGATTCCTGCTCAGGTCTCTACTCTTATCCAGTTCTCTTAAAAGTTCATTCATTCTGGTCTCACAACTTTGTAGTTCAGATTCCGACAGAGTTTGCTTTTCTTGTAATGCTTTCAATTTCTCTCCCTTGTTCAAGTTATCATACCTGGAAAATAGATCCAATTATGGTGTACACTTATGAGAGAAAAATAGCAACATCAGGTCTTATTGCCAGAAAACATACTCTTTAATTGTGGAAAACATGGCAAGGAGTGTATCAATTTCCTGTTGGTTTCTTCTATAATGGTCAGCCTGCAACTCATATTCTTGATTGAGCTTGACTTCCAAATTGTTGTAGTCATCAAGCAGCTTCTTTTTCTCCTTTGATAAAGGACCGAGAGCCTCTGTCAAATGCTGAAAATGCAAGAAGGGTTAATGCATGAGATAATAAATGAAGGATAGAAGAGCCAGCAGGTACCAAAATCATCAGAATATAGTCGTATAGACATCGTCCTTCAAAAAAGACAATCTAACAGTTCACCATGGAATTCCATCACGTATAAAGAATAAAGAATACCAATGAGTCTAATCCATCCAACAATTGCAGAATCTATCATCTCCCAATAACATGATGACAATTTTTTCCACAATTTAAGAAATTACAATAGTAAAATCAATCCTCAGAACATATTTTGGCATGTTAGCATTGCGTCATTAAGTGTACATAAGGACATTCAACAGAACTATGAAATTTTACGATATTTTTTCATTGTTTTTTAACAGGAAATGTAAATGAAGTTTTCTAATTTCACCATGCTAAATATAGTCCCAATACTAAAAATAAATAAACCCGAAATCAACCTTAACAACATAGTGAACCTTCTTTTCTGAGTATGTCTTTTAGTTATTTGAATATGAACAGAAATTTAGGCTTTCTAAGAGAACTCGGAAACGTGCACCTATGGTTGTATGCAGAGAACATTCTGAGTTCTGAACTTGTTGTCAGTTCAATCTGTCAGTAATTATCACATCCCATGCCCAATGCTAACTTGTCAGGTGCTTCGAGAAAATATAAAATAACTTTCAAATTACTGAGAAATGAGTAGAGACTGAGCTTTTGCAATCGAAAATGTATAAATGAAACTTGTAATGAAGGCATTCATTGGGTTGCAAATTATTTAGATGAATAAGGAAATGAACATTAATGAATCCATCAACAATAAATTAGAGAACTCTTGACTATTCAAATATCCCTAGTGCATATAAACACAGAGCTTAAACATATTTACAGTATTAGCACCACAATGTTTCAGCTAAACCTGGCAACAGTATAGGATGCTTTAATGTACTAAAAAAAAAAAAATCAATATTCTTACCCGGAAAGAAAAAAAGTGAACAAAACATATAATCAGTTCAAACTGAAAACTAAATGTTTCGACAGTTTATCATAAAAAAATATATATATATATATATATATATATATGGATACACAAAGATAAGAAAATGACACCACAAAGAATGTGATGTCACGACAAAAAGATATTTACTTGTGAGCATGCTTTAGAAAATGAATTACCTTCAAATCAAGCTCAACTTGACTTTTCTCTTCACCCAGACGATCTAACTCCTCCTCTGCTCTTTTGATGTTAGATAATGTATTTGCAACCTTAATCTTCTCTTCCCTTACACTATTCCACCGTAATTGAAGAGTTGACAAATCCTTCTCCATGGCCAATTGATCGACTCTTAACTTGTCCACATCATCAGCCAAGTTACCCCTGATGATCAACAGACAACATAATAAAGACATACTCTTGAAGAGCCTCTACAACATTTAAGGAAATGCTTCAGTTAATTTCAATTTGATAGTTGTCTTTCTTTTTTCCTCTTTTTTAAGGGATGCTACACAACACAAGGACTTTCAATCACCTATCCTAGTACTACTCTCGCCCAAGCACGCTTGACATCGGAGTTCTAGGTTTCGTGCATTAGTGTTGATATGATCCCACCAAATTCAATTCAACAGTCATAAAAGCAGTAACAAAAACAAAGAAAAACCTGTTCCAGAAAACAACAAACAGGAAGGGAAAAGAAGCAATCACTCCAGTGAAAAGGAGATAAAGAGTGTTGTAGACCTAGTTCTTTCCAACGTTTTCAGTTCTGATAAAATTTCTTCCAAGGATTTGGCACCTTGCGCTTGAACATCAAGTTTGCATTCCAAGTCACCTACTTGTCTATGCAAAACTTGTATCTCTTGGAACAGCCTATCAGCAGTTTCTACAGGTTGCATCAAGGCATCAACAGAATCCTTTTCAGCCTTTATCTGAGCCAAAACACCCAGCACCTATAGGCAGAATAACTTGTTAAGCAGATAGATGAATGGAATGTTTGTACAGAAGTGTAAAACACAACTCAGAAAAAGACAGTGTTCCATTAGCGTTTTGATACTGCAAGATCGATAGGCAGAGAAAAGAAAATACCGAACGAGTTCAGGGAAAACATAGCATAATATAATACATATAGCGCGGGGCAAATTGATCGACAGTCACAAAAATTGCATCAAACAAATTCCATGCACATATGCGCTTATTGGTCGATATTATATTACCAATATTTATTTCAAAACCCAACCCCTCTCTTACCTAAAAAATAAACGATAATAATATGCCCAAAGCATGATGGACATATATATGCAGTTTGCACTCAAGGATTGACTACTATTTATAGATTTTAATCAATCGTCAAGATTGAATTTTTCTATATAATACAAGAGTAATATGACAACTATTATCTCACCAATGCTCAAGAAATCTCTTAATGCTTTTAAAGCATATTTGCATCAACCACTAAAATTAAAGATCATTTCTCAAAGATTAATAATTTGTAGATATTAGTTCCCCTAGCAGAAAAGTTCAAACATGGCGGCTACGGCAGGTGGTTATGAAATTCATTCAACTGAAAACATTGTTGCAGAAGGGGTCATGATCACAATTGAAGTGCTTACAATTGCATAAATCATGAGCAGAAAATATTCCACTTTCTCACCAATCGTTAGTCTTTCTCAGGGTATCAAATCAGCAAAAGGAAACGCCTGTAATTATATTCTATTGACAAATCGATTCAGACATTGAGGAGCGTAAAACAGAATTCTGAAATCTACCTTGAGGTCATTTGTAGAAATATTGGTATACATGAAAAGAGTTGATGGTATACTGAATGAACTTAAATAGCTTCATAACAGAGGACGGGTCCCAAAGGTTCCACAGATTCAAGCGAGAACGGAGAAACATATGCTACTTAACATAAAGTGAATCAGTCCGATTAATAATTTAATATAACCAAAGACCATAATGCTCGTATGGGGTTCAAAATTATCACAAGGTCCTGTAGATAGTAGACTTTTCTTAGTAAAGTACAATCATTTATCATGAGATGGTCAGATGTTAACATAGAAAGCTGTAAGCATACACCTTTAGAATGACAAACATAAGGTTCCATTTTATGCTAGTTACTGCACATATACAACAATTCTTCTGGAAGTAAGTAGACATTTTAACTAGAATATATGCTTGAATATGAATATTAAATAGATTTTTTTCGTAGTAAATACACATTAAAGAAATTCTGGGTTCTGCAACTGCCCATTGGTCCACTATCAAAAACACAAAAAGTAGTAAGACATAATGTAAAGGATACATCTCCTGACCATGTAGAGCAAGTATCATCCATAATTTACTTGCCACCCATGTAACCATTAGAAAGAAACAAAAAGTTGAGTAGGTAGTTCTTTCATAACAAATTTAATGGAAAGAACAAATTACGAGTATTAAAAAGAAGACAATTAAAAGCAAAATATACCACTTACATCATCAAGAGCCTGATTCTTTTGATCCAATTCTTCATTTAATTGATTCATGTTCTTCTCTGCAAGAGGAATCAATTCCTTGCCTGTTTTGATATATTCTTCATAGACCACCCGGAGCTTGTCTAATTGCTGAAAACGAAAATCAGCATTTGAAGAGTCCGCTGCCAATACTTTCATATGCTCAGCAGAACTCGTTGCTTTCACTCTTTGCTGTAATGGTGTACAAGGAGTCACAGGCATCTCAGCTTCAGGATTATAAGTGGACAGAGATGTCTTAGGCATTAAAATGTAAGAAAGTAACCTTTTTAACAAATTCATCTTCCTCATTTGCTGAAAAAGGTCTCTCACAGCAAGGGCAAATGTGATGAGCACGAGCAACTCTTTCAAACGGATCGAACATCTGCCTCATGCCATCAGCAATGTTATATTTACTGGATTCAATATGGTAAATCACAAGAGAATGTCAGTAATTTACCCCTACAACACATGCAGGAGACTGGCAGGTATAAATAAACGTAAAATAGAAACCTTTTCTGGACATCTCTTTTTTCTTTAGCAGTCTCCAAGGTTTTAACATAGGAGTCGATACCACCAGCCTGCTGATCCAACGACTGAAGTTTAGATTCAACAAATCTCTGTCTTGCTGCATCAGATTCAAAACAATCAATAAACCAATCATTGTAAAAGTGACATATAGAACTCTTCAGAAAAAGAGCGACTACATTTCCTTAATTTGAGAAACCCCAAAAGAGAAATTCAAATCTTAAAACCAACTGCCACTCCAGTAAAAAGGAAGAAACATACAAAGGACAAAAGCTCCTTTGATTCAGGATAAGAAGGTCATAGAGAAAGCAGCCATCCCCTCAATCAGAGTGCTAAATATATTCGACTACAACTGTTCTAAGGCGCAGGATCTGGTTGAAAATTTGATACCCATCTTGTCCATAAAATTCGACAAAATATATGCGTTGAAGTATCTTTGGTGAAGTATCTATGGCAAGTTCCTTATTATGAAATTAAAGGACAGAAGGAAAAAGAGACCCTTCATAAGCTTACATTCAAGATCTTTGCGGAATTTGGACAAATTACTGTTGACTTCTTGTATTTTCAACTTCAGCGTTGTCACCTCATTCCTGGCTTCATCGGCTTTTCGGTCCAAGTCATCATACTCTTTTTGGAGAGAACTATAGGAGACAATGTATATCAAGACAAACTGAACAATTATAATTCCTTTAAGGAAGTACAATGAAATTCTGATCAAGATAGATCAAGCATATTGAAGATAGATATATATATATGCAAGCAAATGGTCAAATTACGTGCACAATTGTTCTACTCTTCTGAAAGTCCATCTACTCATTTTATCTAATGGTCAAAAAGTGCAAAAGGAATTATCTGTAAGTTTCCTATTTACTTCTTCTAATCAGAAACTATGCAACAATTCTAACAAATTCCCATCATGCATATAAATATGAATTTGAGAAAGATAAATAACAATCTGCAAAAATTTGTGAAGCAAAAGATAGTGTTTTTCTTTCCACTTATGTATGTATATAAAGCACAACCAAGGCAATTCAAGACAGCCATCAAGCACCACTCCATGAGCAAAACAAGCTAATCTGTGAATACATTTCCTCTAGTAATTTGCTAGGCCAAAAGGATGGTTTAGTTTCATAACTTCATCCTGCAGAGGATGGAGATGATACGTTGTAAAAATTATAATCAAGTTATTCTCGACCAGTTAATAATAAATGGCAGACTTTTTGCGCTGCCTAAAACATGTAATAGGAAAAAACAGCCCTCCCTCCCTAAATCAGTCTATATGAAGATGCAGGCTATTGTTTCTACAATCTCGCCTTCCTCTTTCTTTCCCTAAATCAGTCAATGTGAAAAGGCAGACTACAATTCATACAATTTTGCCCTGTATTTATCCCAAAACTCGCAATATGTGAAGGTAGTCCTCCCTGCCGTCCTGCTTCAATAAATTCTGTATTGAATACATAATTTATCTCAACAAGCCACAATGATCTCAACTAAGTTTGCAAAAAGTGAACTTTTTTTATTTTCCCAAGAACCCCATCAACGTAGTTTTCACCATTAGGAGATGATTTCTCAGTCTAGGAATTTCTCAACATCTGAATATAATTTGTTGTGTGCATGTATAATTTAGCCCAATTTTATTTTTTTTGGGTGCAAGTAAGACCTTATACCAACAAACAAATATGTACACAAAAGAATCCCAAAGGCATTTTACAGAACTACTAATGCCTCAAGACAAAGCAAGACTACAAAATGACAAAATTTAACATTCTATATATCTAATCTTATACGCCTCTAATTGTGTGTAAATATGCCATATCTCTATTTGTCATCTTTTTCCTTGTACCCTCGGTGACTCTCATAGTCATATCCATCTTCACCAACCCATATACAGTATCACTATTCCTTTCCTTTTGAGTAAAAACCCTTCTGTTTCGTTCCTCCCAAACTCTATAAATCAACCCTGCAAAGCATGCCCGAATTATACTTTGTTTGTATCCCCAAGTGTGAAATGCATATAACAACCACCTCATCCACCTATTAAAATGCAAAGGAACTCTCTGGACATCCAGCCATGCCATAACTTTCTCCACCACCTGTTTAACCCAAGTACATTGAAAAAACAGATGCTCAACCGTTTCGGTCATCAAGCCGCACAGACACAATTCGGGGATTAAAATAAACTGACTAAGTCTGCCCCTTGTAAGCAACCTATTATGCCTTACAAGCCATACAATGAAGGAATGTCTTGGAATGTTATACCTGTTCCAAACAAAACAGCCTGATCTGAAATTAGGGGAGTTTCCTTTGAGCCAATCATATCCACTTTGCACTGTATTTTTTTTTTATTAATTGGGTTGCCATTGATTATCTATGAACCCTGGCCTCAATAATCTTTTCACCTTATTCAACCTTTTCTAAGCCCAACTACTATGGGGAATATTCCCAAAAATCAGTGTCCTTTAAATAAACTGCCCTTATCTATTTGACCCAAAGAGAATCCTTCTTTTGGGAAATTGCCCATATTTGTTTCCCCACAGATGCAATATTCCACAATCTACAACATTTGATATTTAATCCACCATTTTTCTTTTTGTCACAAACTCTCTCCCAACAAATTAGAGCCAATTTATGATTCCCTTCCTTTTTTCCCCATAAGAAGTCTCTACACTTACTTTCCACCAACTTCACAATAGATTGTGGGAGTATGAACACAGTAGTCCAATACGTATGTAAAGCAAATAAAACAAAGTTAATGAGTTGGGTTCGACCTGCATATGACAAATTTCGAGAAGCCCACCTTGCCAACCTGTTTGTGATTCTATCCACCAAAAAATAACAGTCCATCTTTGACCACTTTGTTGGAGATAGTGGCACTCCTAGATATCTTAGAGGAAATGACCCCTCGATGAAGCCGGCTACATTAACCATGTCCTGTTTCACCACCTCTGACATCCCCCTTATGTAAATATTGGGCTTTCCCTGATTGGCATACAATCCAGTTGTTTTGGAAAAATTCTGAAAGGCTTCCCATAAGATCAGGACTGACTTCTTCTTTGCTTTGCAGAATAGCATCAGTCATCTGCAAAGCAAATATTGGTTAACTTCAACTGCTTGCAACCTGGATGATATCGAAAATCAGGGGCCAGGGTTGCTACTTGTAACTCTCTAGTTAAGTACTCCATAACCATCACAAAAGGCAAGGGGGACATTGGATTCCCCTGCCTAAGCCCCCTCTTCCCATGGAAGTATCCAAAGCTTTCACCATTCAACACAACTGAAAAGGAGACAGTCTGTACACATTCAAGCACCCAATCAATGAACTTTCGTGGTATTCTCATTCCTTCCAACAATTCCTTTAGAAAACACCATTCAACTGAGTCATAAGCTTTCTTTATGTCAATCTTCATTAAGCACCTTGGAGAGGCATTTTTCCTATTATATAATCTATTAGTTCTTGGCTTATTAGAACATTATCCACTGTTGTTCTCCCTTTAACAAACGCCTCTTGATTCTCATTTATCAGTTGTGGTAACACTATAGCCAGTCTCTTTGTCCAGAGCTTGGAGATACACTTATATATTGTGTAACAAACAATAGGTCAATATTCTGAAGCCACTATAGGGTTATCCACTTTAGGTATGAGTGCAAGCAAAGTATTATTCACCTCCCTGAGTAATCTACCATGCTGAAGAAAGTCCAAAACAACATCTGTAACATCATCTCCAACCACTCCCCATGCTACCTTAAAGAACCCACTACTAAAGCCATCTGGACCAAGGCTCTTATTTGAGCCTATACTGAACATAGCTTCTTTCACCTCAACTCTGCTAAAAGTTTGATCATCCCCATTTGTGCTTCCCAATTCAGTCTAGGACCTGCTTTAAAGACATGAGGCTCTGTATGTCTGGTAGTACTTCTCTCACCCAACAATTTCTTATAACACTCCACAAAGTGATTAGTCACTTGATTGTAATCTGTAAGAACTTCATTTCCATCATATAGTTGTTATTCGATTCCTGTAATGCTTCCATTTTAATACCATATGAAAGTATTTGGTATTTTGATCTCCAAGTTGTATCCAGGCGGCTGTGGACTTCTGTAATAGGAACTTCTCCAAGGCAATATTTTTTTCTTTAAACTTCTCCTGAGCCTCTCTAACCTTTTTCTGTTGTTGTGTGTAAACGAAGATGGAGTTATTTCCCATACTTAGATATCAAGCATATACACATATTTATATACAAAAGCTACATCTAAAGTAGCTAAGACAATAAAACTAATCCCTAAATTCCTTCCATAGTTTCTGCCATGTATTCCCCCACTTCCTTAATATCTGCCATATATCCTACCACTTCTTATTATTATAACACTCCCCCTCAAGCTGGAGCATAGATGTTAATCATGCCCAGCTTGTTACAAAGATAATCAACCCGAATTCCATTTAAAACTTTTGTGAAAAGATCTCCTAATTGTTCTCCAGTCTTCACATATTCCGTAGAAATGAGATTTTGTTGCACCTTTTCACGAACGAAACGACAGTCGATCTCAATATGTTTAGTTCGTTCATGAAACACAGGATTGGAAGTAATGTGAAGAGCAGCTTGGTTATCACACCAAAGTTTTGCTGGCATTGAGACTTTAAGACCCACTTCAGTCTGATATATCCACATTATTTCACACGTAGACTGAGCCATAGCTCTATACTCTGATTCTGCACTAGAGCGGGATACAACACGTTGTTTCTTGCTTTTCCATGATACCAAATTTCCACCAAAGAAGACACAATAACCCGTGGTAGATCTTCGATCTATTTTAGATCCTGCCCAATCTGCATCTGAATAACACTCTATACGAGTGTGACTATGATTCTTATACAGTATACCTCGTCCAAGAGCTCCCTTTAAGTAGCACAAGATGTGTTCTAGAGCAGCCCAATGATGAACCGTTGGAGTAGACATAAATTGACTCACAGTGCTAACACAATATGCGATATCAGAACGAGTTACTGTAAGATAGTTCAATTTCCCTACCAACCTTCTATACCTCTCAGGATCCTCAAATAAGTCTCCTTCATTAGTGAGTTGTAGATTAGGTGGCATCGGAGTACTGCATGGTTTAGCTCCTATCTTTCCTGTCTCCGCTAACAAATCAAGCACATATTTCCTTTGTGATAAAAAGATGCCTTTCTTGCTTCTTGTTACCTCAACTCCCAAAAAATACTTCAACGACCCTAAATCCTTTGTTTGGAACTGGCTATGAAGAAAAGACTTCAAAGATGATATTCTCATAGCATCACTTCCGGTAATAATAATATCATCCACATATACAACAAGGAGAATAACGCCGGATGAAGAGTGTTTATAAAACACTGAATGATCAGACTTACTCATATTCATTCCGAATTTTTCAACTGCTTGACTGAATTTGCCAAACCACGCACGAGGGCTCTGTTTCAAACCATATAGAGATTTTCGAAGATGACAAACTTTCCCATACTCCCCCTGAGCAATAAACCCAGGTGGTTGCTCCATGTAAACCTCCTCGAGTAGATCTCCATGTAAGAAAGCATTTTTGATGTCTAACTGGTGCAAGGGCCAATCATGAGTGGCAGCCATAGATAGAAATAATCGAACGGAGGTCAATTTAGCGACAGGAGAGAACGTGTCAGAATAATCCACACCATAAGTTTGGGCATAGCCTTTTGCGACAAGGCGAGCTTTAAGTCTAGCCACAGAACCATTGGGATTCATTTTTATCGCAAAGACCCATTTACAACCGATAGCCGTCTTACTTGCAGGTAAATTCACTAAATGCCAAGTACCATTAACATCTAAAGCATTCATCTCTTCTGTCATAGCCGCACGCCAACCAGGATGAGACAATGCTTCACGAACAGTTTTAGGCAACGATACAGAATCAAGAGAAGCAATAAACGAGTATGTAGAAGATGATAAATGATCATATGAAACAAATGAGGAAACGGGATACGTGCATTGTCGTTTTCCTTTTCGAAGAGCAATAGGAAGGTCACTAACATTGTCTGATGGATCAGATGGCGAAGGAGAAACCGGTGCGGGACATATACGAGGAGGATCACGTAGTATGGAGTAGACATGTCGAATAGGTGGAGGAGCCACATGCGGAGCAGGAGGAACACTAAGTGTAGGGGTAACAGTGGGTGACTGGTAAGTGATATGGTAAACTAACAAATCATCCGCCTCCCCCTTACTATCAGGAGGATCAGAAGAAGAAGAAAAGAATGGACAATGTTCCAGGAAGGTGACATCGGCGGACACAAGATACTTGTTGAGAGTAGGACAGTAACACCTGTATCCTTTTTTGTAATCGAGAATAACCCAAGAAAACACATTTTACGGACTTGGGATCTAACTTCGTAACAGTAGGACGAACATCACGGACAAAACAAGTACTACCAAATAGACGAGGTTCAATAGGAAACAAAGGTTTTGTGGGAAATAGAATGCTATACGGAATCTCACCACGTAGGATAGAAGACGGCATACGATTAATGAGGAAACAGGCTGTGGAGACAGCATCCGCCCAAAAAATCTTAGGGACATAGGTTTGGAAGAGCAAAGCTCGGGCTGTCTCAAGAAGGTGTCGATTTTTTCTTTCAGCGACTCCATTTTGAGATGGTGTATCAACACATGAAGATTGATGAAGAATTCCATGTTTACTCATATAAGCGCGAAATGAATCTGAAAAATATTCTTTTGCATTATCACTTCGCAAGGTACGTACACGAATACTAAATTGTGTTTGTATTTCAGCACAAAAGGCAGTAAAATGACCAAATTATTCAGATCGATTCTTCATAAAATAAATCCAAGTCATTCGAATACCGAAAACCAATTTTGGATATAACAGGACAAGGACCCCAAACATCAGAATGAACTAAATCAAAAGGAGAACCGACTCTTTTATTGACTCGAGAAATAGAAGACAAACGGTGATGCTTTGCAAACTGACACGACGCACAATCTAAAGATGGGAGACTCTGGAACTGAGGACAAAGTTTCTTCAACACAGGTAGAGATGGGTGGCCTAACCGACAATGGGCGTCAAAAGGTGTGACGACAACCGAGCAAGCAATGGACTTGGGCACCGACGCCTGAGTATCCAGAACGTAGAGACCTCCCAATACACGTCCTCTACCAATAATCTGCTTCGTCAAAAGATCCTGAAACAAACAATGATCCGGAAAGAATGAGACACAACAATTGAGGGTAGTAGTAATTTTGCTCACAGAAAATAGATTAAATGAGAAATTGGGTAAATGTAAGACAGATGAGAGCAAAAGGGATGAAGTAGGATGAATGGTTCCAGACCCAAGAACGGTGGATGTAGAACCATCGGCTAAAGTGACATAGGAGGGAGAGGAGTATGGTTTAAATGTGGAAAAAATCCTAGGATTACCTGTCATATGATCGGAAGCCCCGGAGTCAATGACCCATTGTGAGGAAGAGGAAAGGAGGCACGTAGTTGGATTACCTGACTCAGCGGTGGCAGTGACGGGATGAGAAGAGGGTTGTAATGTGTCTTGGTAACGAAGAAATT
Source organism: Buddleja alternifolia (assembly GCA_019426215.1). Taxonomy (NCBI): domain Eukaryota; kingdom Viridiplantae; phylum Streptophyta; class Magnoliopsida; order Lamiales; family Scrophulariaceae; genus Buddleja; species Buddleja alternifolia. The sequence goes on from CM033403.1 coordinate 17,069,238, forward strand.
TAGCAAAGTCAGTTGCAGATACAGTAACAGTCTGATCAGGGGACGAGCCAGGGGGAGCAAGAGCAGTGGCAATATTAGCTGAGTGAGGGGACGAGCCAAGTCGAGCAGGAGCAGCGGCAATATGAGTTGAGTGAGACTTGCGATATTTATTTTGCAGCTTAGGACAAGTGCGTTTAGTATGACCCTCTTCATGACAATAACGACACTCAATTTTCTCTGTATCCTGACCACCTGTACTTCCTCCACGATTATAATTTTGACGAGAATACCGCGGTCCATTATTGCGACTCATAAGAGCACTAGGCACGGAAGCAGAGGGAGGCATGGAAGCAATCGTATCAGTGCGAAGAACTCTACTAAACACCTCATGTAACGAGGAAATGTCAGTACCAGAAAGGATATGAGATTTGGCAACCTCAAATTGAGAATTAAGTCCTGCTAAGAAACTCATAATGGCCATCTTCTCCCGTTGAGCTTGTTGTACTTTCATATCAGGATGAAATGGTAACAAAACATTTAATTCTTCATAAATCTTCTTAAAATGCATAAAATAAGATTGAAGAGATTGATCATTTTGCTCTGGGCGATAAAACTCCTTACAAACTTCATAAATACGAGATATATTTCCTTTTCCCGAATATAAAAATTCCAAATATTCCATCAGTTCCTTGACATACTCACAGTGATTAATCAGGCTAACCACGTCAGTATCAATAGAATTCCGAATTTGTAAAAATAATCTCGCATCTTTCAACCAGTCTTTGCGAGTATCATCTTTAGGGGGATCATCAGTAAGATGGTCATCCTTAGAGATACTTCGCAAATATATTCGAACAGTTTTACACCAATCAAGATAATTCGGACCAAGTAATTTATGTTCTGTAATTCGGGACATTACGGGAACTATATCAGGCATAACAACAGTTTTCTGTTCTTCACCCATGAGGTATTAGCAGTGAAAACAAAACACCCACACCACTTAAAGAAAAAAAAAGAACAGAACAGAGGCAGCAGTGAGAGAGAGCAGCGGACAGAAAAATGCCTCACCAGGGTACTGTGCAAACCCGGACCAAAATAACGCAAGAGGTATCAAAATAAACCTGTGGGTGTGAGAGAGCAGAGGATGGCGACGCCGGGAGTGGTGACCGGAAAGAGAGACGGTGACGCACGCGTCGCCACGCGCCGGCGCGTGAAACGGCACGAAATCCTTCGACGGCGCGTGAGACCCACACGTAGCTCGAAATCGGAAACAGATTTCGTGGGTTCGCCGGAAACGGAACGGCGAACCTTCCTGGAAGGGTGGTGAGATCAAACGAGGCCGCGACAGTGGTGTTCTAGAACCAAAACAGTGTCTCGCACTGACAAACCGTCGGTCGGCGCATGAGCCGTACGCGCTGGCCGGACGATGCTCGGATTTCGGGTTCTAGCCGGAAAAGGGGTGGCGCGCCTTCTGGGGGTGGAGGTGAGAACCAGAGGGGACTCGAAAGTGGCGACCCGAACGTTGCACACTTGGGCAACTGAAAAAAAATGAAACGTAATTTTATTTTTTTTTCTTAACTAATTACTGGCTCTTATACCATGTAAACGAAGATGGAGTTATTTCCCATACTTAGATATCAAGCATATACACATATTTATATACACAAGCTACATCTAAAGTAGCTAAGACAATAAAACTAATCCCTAAATTCCTTCCTTAGTTTCTGCCATGTATTCCCCCACTTCCTTAATATCTGCCATATATCCTACCACTTCTTATTATTATAACATTGTGCATTCATTAGATCCTGATGAGCATCTAGTTGTGCTGTTAATAAATCCTCTTTAGCCATCATAGTCTGTTTTTCAATCTCTATGTACTGATCTTGATCTTTATTTAACTGACTTAGCTTACTCTTAAGCCTTTTCAACTTCTGAACTACCTGATGCATTGGAGTTCCATCAACTTTCTCACACCAGTTGACTGTCACAAGTGGAATAAATTGTGGGGCAGAAGTCCACATGTTGAAGAATTTAAAGAGTATCTTCCTCTTAATATCTGGCTGACTCATATGCACAATTAGTGGACAATGAGCAAAGATGCCTTCTGGCAGAAAGGTAGTCTCTGTCATTGGATAAGCTTCACACCACTGTTGATTAATCAAGGACCTATCTATTCGTGAATAGATCTTATCCCCTTCCTCATGGTTATTTTGCCATGTAAAATTGCACCCTTTCCATTTCATTTCTTCAATTTCACAATACTCAATACAATCCTTGAAACCAGCCACCTCAGTGATACTCACCAGAGCACCCCCAATTCTATCTGACATAGTTAATACGCTATTAAAATCCCCTATCACTAACTAAGGTACTTGTATAGTTAGTGATAAGATTTTCAAGTCCTCCCACAATCCCATTCTATCTGCTACCAAGTTGAAAGCATACACATAAGTCACCATAAATTTCTCTTGAGTACTGCAATTCCTAACCTCACAATGCACATATTGTGCATTTGTTTTCATCACTTTAACATCCAGTAAATCTAGTCGCCACATAACCCAAATTCTGCCCCTCTGATTTTCATTTATATTTGTTGTAAAACCCCATCCTTAACACATATTGTTATACACCTTCTCTATATTCTGTCGTTTTATTTTATGTTCTATGAGCCCACATAGACCAACTCCGTATTTATGCAAAGAGACTTTACCTCTCCCGACCGTCCTAGACCATTCAGTCCTCTAATGTTCCAAGAAGCTAGATTCACCATGATCACAAACTGTTATAGTGACAGTTCCTAGTTCAACTTGATAACTTGTACCACCTGTCTCCTGAGTACTATTGTCCAACCTTTCACTAATATTCTGATGAGCTTTAAAATAACTTCCCTGTCTTATAGTCTGCCATGGGGCCTCTTTTTGCTTCCCTTCAGTTTGTTGTTGAGGTGGATTTAATTCTTTTCCTCTTTGACAATTTGCTACTGTATTTGACACCTTTGGGACCTCTTCCTGACTTGGCTTTGACATCCATATTTTCTTGCCCTTTTTCTTTCTGCACATGGTTTCCTCATGACCATAACTTTTGCAAAATTCACAAAAGGAAGGCTTCCATTCATACGTGACTTTTTGCTCCAACACCACCCCTTTTTCATTAACAAAATGAATTTGATCAAGCATAGTGTTATCTCCACTTCCACTAACATTCTAGCAAACTGAGCCCTCTCCTTCTTGATGGTCATTTGGTCCGCCATGATAGGAGTACATATCAAACTCACAATCTTACTCAGGGAGGAACTCCTCCAATATTTTAAAGCAAGATCAGTCAATTGTATCCATATGGGAACCCTAGCAATCTCCTTAGTATAATCATGATTCTCAGACCAGGGAGATACAATCAAAGGTTTCTTATCAAAATGAAACACCCCTATTTGCAAAACATTGTCTCTAGCTTCAATAGTATTGAATCGCACAAGAAAACATCCAGCAGGCATTAATAAAATCTTATCAATGCCATCCTTATCCCAGAGTACGTTGGAGATATCCATTCATCACCGGAAATGGCAGGTGAGCTCCTAAAACATAGCAGACAATTGAATTACCCCAATATTTGATTTCAATCTGCACATCTTCAATGTCAATTTTCCCCACACACTGCCCATTCTTCGTTTCAGGCTCCATAAATGTGAGTTTACCGCCTGCGTTTCGTAATTTCGTAATATCGAAAGAATCCCAAGCATTCCCCATTTTCACTGACCGAGCTATGTCATCTCCCAGGCTCCGGCACCGGCGACTTCACTTTTTGGTTTGGAGAACTTTGAAGCTTTTGCAAACATTCCTTCAAAGCCTTTGAAATCTCTGTCTCTTCCCCCCTTGTAGCTATGTGTGTTTGAGCCCTGATTAAGAGCTGGTAAATCACCCCCAATTCTAATGCCTCTGCAACAGTAGCCGTCGCTGCCAGATTAGAGTTGTGTGTGTCCCCCAACACCTCCGTTGTCTCCCCGTCACTGTCGGAGGAGGTTGAAGAGGTTGATCGCGTCTTTATCTGCCTTTGAAATCCCTTTTTTCCTTTTGGCCATGGCCACGGCCCACGATAGCCTTATCGTGCGCCGAGAGAGAAGGAAAGAAAAAACTTGACTGGACAAAATAATTTGGCCCAATTTAACAAAGAAAGAACATATGATTGTCTATTATTATCTAAATTATTAATATTTTTTTTCATTTCTACTCAATTTTAATTATAGTAGCCTAGCATACACAAGAAAAAACTCACAAAAGGGTATACGATGATAAACACATGGGCCAGGGTCATTATTATAAGTTTAGGGCAAAATAGCATGAGGTACTTGTGTATCTATTAATGCACACACTCCTCAATATATAAGCATTCAATGAATGGACATATATACACGGTCATACAAGCACCCAAAAAATTACCCATTGAATACGTCAGAAGTTAAAAGCATGGCAACGGTATGGACCTCCATAAGCCCATAAAATTGCACAAGCCAAGTTAATTGATTAAAAAATCAATAAGATCCTAAAATTTTCAATAAACTAAACCAGGTGCACAAGTATTATATTATAATATATCAAAATTCAAAATGAAAAGGAGAAGAAAAGATGTGTCAACTTGCAACCTGCATGTAATAAGAAATTTGAGCACGGTAAAATGGTTGTGTTACTTAGCGTGTTGAAGGAGAAGAACAGGAAGAAGATTTAGTTAGGCAGTATTTTATTTTAGTTAGTTTTCTTGTTCTAGTTTATTTGAGTTTCCTAGTTACCATAGGAGTCTAGTTTCCCTTGTACTAGTTTATTTCCTTGTTTCATTAGGAGTCAATAGTTAAGAATAAATAGGTTTCTTTGTTTAATTAGGAGCCATTAGATAGGTTTTACATATAGCTTAGGGGTTAAGCGTTTCATTCAATTAGTTTTAGGAATTAATAAAGAATCGAGCTTTTAGCTTGAAGCAATAAATTTTCTTGTTCAAATTTCAAGTTATCAAAATTATTTTCTATCAATTTGGTCCGACCTACCGAATTCCTTGACACGACCATGACCCGTTCAACCTCCGCAACTCCTGGATTCCATTGATGCCTCGGTGATCACCACCCTCAAACCCGCCGCCCCCAACGCTCAATCCGCACCAACCGCGACCTCATTAGCCACCACCCATGAAAATTCCCCACTGCCAGCCGCCAACCCTCATATCAACGCCACAGACACAAATAGCATCATCACCAATCCGCAAACCACCGTACACCAAACTATCAGCCAGGCCACCGCCACACTCCCTTCCTGTGAAAGTGCGGCATTATTTTCAAAAATTGATCTTAGTTTGGGTTACCATCAGATTAGGGTTGCACCATCCAACATTTCCAACACTGCATTTCGCACCCAAAGCAGACGCTATGGGTTCTTGGTCATGCCTTTCGGCTTGACGAACGCACCGGTGACGTTCCAGGCAACGATGTACGATTTATTTCTTCCACACTTGAGGAAATCCGTGATGGTATTTTTTCAAAGACGTGCGGGCCTATAGTGCCTCTTGGAAAGGCACATGCAGCAATTTCTCAGGTTCAGTCTTGGGGACAAGGTTGTTTTTAAAGGGGAAGAAATTGTTACATAGCGTGTAGAAGGAGAAGAATAGGAAGAAGATTTGGTTAGGCAGTATTTTATTTTAGTTAGTTTCCTTGTTCTAGTTTATTTGAGTTTCCTAGTACTATAGCAATTTAGTTTTCCTAGTACTAGTTTATTTTCTTGTTTCATTAGGAGTCAGTAGTCAAATATAAATAGGTTTCCTTGTTTAATTAGGAGCCATTAGTTAGGTTTTATATATAGCTTAGGGGTTTTAAACGTTTTCATTCATTCAGATTTTGGAATTAATAAGAATCGAGCTTTTAGCTTGGAACAAGAAATTTTCTTGTTGGATTTTCGAATTATCGAAATTATTTTCTATCAGTTGAATGCCATATTTTAATGATATAACTAGTAATCTCATCCGATAGCCATAATCAGGATAAGCTTTGGGAATGCTCCAAAAGTTAACTTGCCAAAGGAGATTCTATGAAAAGACAAATACCTTAGTGGTCCATGCCCACACAAGAAAAAGGTAAAAGAGGAAAAGAACAGTAATGACCTTTGAACCTGAATAATTTCATTTTTCAAATCCTTATCAGGTGGAATCCTTCCCTTCAGCACCCCTCTAATTCTCTCCTTACATTCATCCACTCTGATAATATAGGGAGAAGAATTATAAGTTAGAAACATCAAAAGTTGTTAGACAAAGTAATTCGTAAAGCATTCAGCACAAAGTTAAATTAGAAGAGACTTGCATTCTTCTATGTTTCTTTTTGTGGTTTTCCAACTCTGCTTTCTTCAGAGAGAGTACAACTCTGTCGTGGGAATCAGCATTCATGGCATCCCTTTCCATACTAAGAGCCTGGATTTCTTGATCTAAGGTAAATATTTCTCGTTGCTTCTGTCGGACATTCAAATCAAATTCTCTTGCAGCAAGTTGATTAGCTCTCCTTTCCACCTCAATTTGCTGCATGACAAGGAAGATAACTTCAGTTCTGTGCTAAACGATAAAATGCTATTTATGTAAATTAAAGTAGCACTGTGTAATTACCATGTTCCTTTCCCTCTCATCAATGAGGGTAACATCAATGGCAGAAACCTGAGCTTCGAATGAATCACGCTCAATCTCTTTCTCTTGAATACGTTTCATAATGCCAATCTGTGACATAAACCATATAAATTAAACACAGTAAAGTGAAGAGCATGGAGAAAAGGGCAGATTGATATTCAAAGACGAACCTTCATTTCTGCTTTAGCCTCCTTTTGGGCCTCAATTTCTTTCCAACGGTCATTTGCATGCATGTATTGATCAAATGTTGCCTTAAGTTCGACTTCATTTGATTTCTGATACACCATACCATCACAGGTAACGCCCAGCATCAGAAACAAAGACACATACAATGAAACCAAAAGCTAAAAAATCAAAAAGCAGCTGACGAGGCCAATTTGTCAACACAATAAAACCAAACGCAAATACATAGCCTAATAAAGTCTCAGACAGGAAATTGTGTAATGAAGAACCTCCAAGAATAAGGCTTCAAATACATCATCTTGCAGAAGTAAATTAGATACTAGGACTCACTTTCACTCGAGGAGCATCACTAATGAATATTTTATCTTAACCTCTATTTTTGTTTCTTTGCAACAGCATTTTTACACAACATTGGATATTAATTTATTTCTTATGCATAAAGCACAGCACTCTTATCATACACAAAATCTTTATATATTTATTTCGTTTAAAATGCGATATAAGATTCACATTACTTTTTGAAGTCTTAAATGGAGCCTAATGCATAAAACAATGCCTTTTTTCCTTGCCGTTACATGCAATTTCAGCATATTTTATGGGTCCAACTCATATTAAAAGATCAACAACGATGAAGTAACATTTTGACCAAGAGTATCCCCAGAAAATATATGTTGATCATGCTAGTAATCAATATTTTAAGAAAATTTTCTCTTAGTACTGAAGTTAGTAGGTAATAAGTATATGTACTTAAGCAGACACTCTATTGAATTTCACACTGTTATAATAATATAGCATATATTTAGGCATAAATGTAGGAAAGTGTTTGCTTAAAGTGAGGAAGATGTTTTCTTCCTTTAGATGTAGTTCATGTGTATATATAGGACTATTGTTTTCATATCAGAAGTATGTAATAAGTTCTTTCATTATTACATGGTATCACAGCAGGTTTCAATTAGAACATTCTGGTTAAATTTTTTTTTGGGTTGCCCAAGTGTGCAACATTTGCATCTTTTTCGGGTCACCTCGTTCGAGTGACCGTTTGTCTCACCACCCCCCCAGGAAGACGCACCTCCTCATTTCCGGCCAATCCCCAAAATCCGGCAGTCCACCGGCGGGCGAGTAAGGCTCACGCGCCTTCGCATTCCTTCCGCGTGCGTCCACTGTTTCGACTTTAGTCGCCACCGTCGCGGCCTCCGTTTATCTCACCACCCCTCCAGGAAGGATCGCCGTCCCATTTTCGGCCTTTCTACGAACGCCGTTCACTGTTCCGAGCTGCGTGTGGGTCCCACGCGCCGTCGTCCCTTTCGCTCTAAATCACGCGCCAGCGCGTACGGGCGCGTGCTACAGTTCCACGATTCCGGCTTCCTTCTCCGGCATCGCTCGTCACTCTCGCGTCCCTCCGGCAAGTTAATTTCAACATCCAATCGCTTTTCGGGCTATTGTTCATTTATTTTGCAATTTGGTTATTACTGTTCATTGCCTAAAAAAAAAAAAATTTGGTGGTGCTGCTGCTGTCTTCCGCTGCCCTCTTGGTTCTCTTGTTGCTACAATTTTCTGGTTCTGGTCCTATTCTCTGATTGTGTGGGCACGATTATTGGGTTCAGATATTAGTACCATATGGGTACCGAACAGGAGTCCGGGACAGTTACTATTTCTGCAGATATATTTGCTCAGTTTCGTGAGTATCAGGAAATATTGAGAACTTCATCTCCCTCTATTATTGCACTTGCTGAGTCAGGTACCCCAAATACTTGTCTCCTTTCCTCTTCATCACAATGGGTCATTGACTCGGGTGCTTCAAATCATATGACAGGTAATCCTAATATTTTCACCAATTTTACACCACACTCCTCTTCACCCAAAGTAACTTTAGCCGATGGTTCTACATCAAATGTTCTTGGTACCGGCACTGTTCATCCCACTTCATCCCTTTCTTTAGCACATGTCTTAAGTTTACCTGATTTCTCTTTTAATTTACTGTCTGTGAGCCAAATAACTCGTGCTCTCAATTGTTATGTCTCCTTCTTTCCGAATTATTGCTTGTTTCAGGATCTTGTGACGAAGAAGATTATTGGTAAAGGACATGTATCAGGAGGTCTTTACCTATTGGATATTCAGGCACAGATGCCCCGGTCTACTGCTTGCTCGGCAGTCGTAACTCCTTTTGAAGCCCATTGTCGGTTAGGACACCCTTCTCTTCCTTCGTTAAAGAAACTTTGTCCTCAGTTTCACAATGTCTCCTCTTTAGATTGTGAGTCGTGTCAATTTGCCAAGCATCATCGGTTGTCTTCCGTTCCTCGTGTCAATAAAAGAGTCAGTTCTCCTTTTGAATTAGTTCACTCAGACGTTTGGGGTCCTTGTTCTGTTATGTCAAAACCTGGCTTTCGATATTTTGTCACTTTTGTTGATGACTTTTCTCGCATGACATGGACTTATTTTATGAAAAATCGGTCTGAACTCTTTACCCATTTTATGGCTTTCTGTGCTGAAATTAATACGCAATTTAATATTTCCGTGCGTACATTGCGAAGTGACAATGCTAAAGAATATTTTTCTGATTCTTTTCAAACTTATATGGTTCAACATGGCATCCTTCATCAATCCTCTTGTGTTGACACGCCATCTCAGAATGGCGTAGCTGAAAGAAAAAAATCGACATCTGCTTGAGACAGCCAGAGCCCTCTTATTCCAAACACACGTCCCTAAATGCTTTTGGGCTGATGCTGTCTCAACAGCGTGTTTCCTCATTAATCGCATGCCATCTTCTGTTCTTCATGGTGGGATCCCTTATAGTATCCTTTTTCCGGCAAAATCTTTATTTCCTATTGAACCTCGCTTATTTGGTAGTACTTGTTTTGTTCGGGATGTTCGTCCTCATATTACAAAGTTAGATCCCAAATCAGTCAAATGTGTTTTTCTGGGTTACTCTCGGTTACAAAAAGGGTATCGATGTTATTGTCCTAGTCTTAGCAAATATCTTGTGTCTGCTGATGTTACTTTTATGGAACATAGCTCCTTCTTTCCGGTCTCTTCTCATCCTAATGCCAGTCAGGGGGAGGATGACGATTTGTTGGTTTACCACATTACCTCTCCGACGCCGATTGTTGCTCCTGCAGCACCCCCTCAATCTCGTCCACCCATTCATCATGTCTATTCCAGACGACCGGATCCTCTTATTACATGTCCAGCACCGGTTTCTACTTCGTCAGCGGATCCCTCAAACATTGATCCAGATCTTCCTATTGCCCTTCGTAAAGGTAAACGCCAATGCACATATCCCATTTCCTCTTTTGTTTCCTATGATCATTTATCATCTTCTACATATTCGTTTGTTGCTTCTCTTGATTCTGTATCTTTCCCTAAAACTGTTCGTGAAGCCTTGTCTCATCCTGGTTGGCGTACGGCTATGATAGAAGAGATGAATGCTTTAGATGTTAATGGTACTTGGAATTTAGTGAATTTACCTACTGGTAAGACGGCTATAGGCTGTAAATGGGTCTTTGCAATCAAAATGAATCCCGATGGCTCTGTGGCTAGACTTAAAGCTCGCCTTGTTGCTAAAGGTTATGCCCAGACTTATGGTGTGGATTATTCTGAAACTTTCTCTCCTGTGGCTAAATTGACCTCAGTTCGGTTATTCTTGTCTATGGCTGCCACTCATGATTGGCCCTTGCACCAGTTAGATATCAAAAATGCTTTCTTACATGGAGATTTACTAGAGGAGGTTTACATGGAGCAACCACCTGAGTTTGTTGCTCAGGAGGAGTATGGGAAAGTTTGTCATCTTCGAAAGTCTCTGTATGGTTTGAAACAGAGCCCTCGTGCGTGGTTTGGCAAATTCAGTCAAGCAGTTGAAAAGTTTGGAATGAATATGAGTAAGTCTGATCATTCAGTATTTTATAAACATTCTTCATGCGGCGTTATTCTTCTTGTTGTATATGTAGATGATATTATTATTACAGGAAGTGATGCTATGGGAATATCATCTTTGAAGTCTTTTCTTCACAGTCAATTCCACACGAAGGATTTAGGGTCGTTGAAGTATTTTTTGGGAGTTGAGGTAACAAGAAGCAAGAAAGGCATCTTCTTATCACAAAGGAAATATGTACTTGATCTGTTAACGGAGACAGGAAAAATAGGAGCTAAACCATGCAGTACTCCGATGCCACCTAATCTACAGCTCACTAATGAAGGAGACTTATTTGAGGATCCTGAGAGGTATAGAAGGTTGGTGGGGAAACTGAACTATCTTACAGTAACTCGTCCTGATATCGCATATTGTGTTAGCATTGTGAGTCAATTTATGTCTGCTCCAACGGTTCATCATTGGGCTGCTCTAGAACAAATCTTGTGCTACTTAAAGGGAGCTCCTGGACGAGGTATACTGTATAAGAATCATAGTCACACTCGTATAGAGTGCTATTCAGATGCCGATTGGGCAGGATCTAAAATTGATCGAAGATCTACCACAGGTTATTGTGTCTTCTTTGGCGGGAATTTGGTGTCATGGAAAAGTAAGAAACAACGTGTTGTATCCCGCTCTAGTGCCGAATCAGAGTATAGAGCTATGGCTCAGTCTACGTGTGAAATAATGTGGATATATCAGTTATTAACTGAGGTGGGTCTTAAAATCTCAATACCAGCAAAACTTTGGTGTGATAACCAAGCTGCTCTTCATATTTCCTCCAATCCTGTGTTTCATGAACGAACTAAACATATTGAGATTGACTGCCATTTCGTTCGTGAAAAGGTGCAACAAAATTTCATTACTACGGAGTATGTGAAGACTGGAGAACAATTAGGAGATCTTTTCACAAAGGCTTTAAATGGAGTTCGGATTGATTATCTTTGTAACAAGCTAGGCATGATAAACATCTATGCTCCAACTTGAGGGGGAGTGTTATAATAATATAGCATATATTTAGGCATAAATGTAGGAAAGTGTTTGCTTAAAGTGAGGAAGATGTTTTCTTCCTTTAGATGTAGTTCATGTGTATATATAGGACTATTGTTTTCATATCAGAAGTATGTAATAAGTTCTTTCATTATTACACACACATATATCATAAATATTAATCACAAAAAAGTCCAAGCCTTCATTTGCAGTAAAATAATTCTAATTGACTTATGTGTCAATGAACTGGTAATGAAGGCTAGTTGGAGTATTGTGAAATTGAAAAGTCAAAACATTGTATTTCCGTCAGGATTCTTACTCACATCGAATTAACAGGCTAAATAAGTAGTTGCAAACTTTATTAGTAAATAATGTGAATCAAATCCTAGCAGTATGAGACTATTGCAGGTTATCAATGTATCATAGCCCCTGTAACAAATTTGCTGAAGAACAGACACAGTTTGAAGCTAAAAAGAGAAAGTAGCACCTTCTTCTCTTGCAAGTCCTTGTTGAGATCCTTCAACTTTGATTGAATTCGATCAGTAAGATCAGAAGCAACATCATCACTAAATGGGCCATTTGGAAGAGAACCTAAATTGTGCTTTCTGAACAGGCTTTGAATGGTCGAGTCTCTTTCATTCTTCACGGACATATGAGCCTGAAGACCAAATAAAGATAGACAATAATTACCAAGAAATGAAATTATGAAGCATAATGTAGAATATCATGTTGCAAAGCGAGCCGTGAAAATTACTTCAGTCGCAGCTTGAAGCTTGGCAATCTCCTTCATGTTTTTTGCAATCACATCAGAAAAAACTCGACTTTTATCTTCTATATCTGCCTTCTCTCTCAATGACTTGCTAATTTTGGTTTCTAAAATTGCAATCCTTTCGTCAAACTTGGATTTCCACTCATTCAGTTCTTCATCAGTGTCTAAGAAATACATGAAAATATGAAGAAATTCACCAACTCTGTTTCGAAGGATAAGAAACATCATATGTATATATGTATGGTTAAAGAAAGAAGAAGAAACAAAATCATGCTATTATTGGACAGACCTTCATTTTCCTCAGTAAGTGCAGCATAACGTTTCTGCACTTCCTCAAACTTGGATTTTCTTTCCCCCGACTTTGTAGCTATCTGACCTTGTAATTTTTGTAGGTCCTTCAACACTGATTCAGTTTGATTAATCTCCCTGTCCATATCCTGAATTTTTACGTCAAGCTCCTGCATTTGACAGTTTAATGTTTCTGTTTTTTCTTGATCTTGCACAATGCTTTCCCGAAGCTGGATCAAAACAACACCAATTAATTAGTTCATCTAAAAACCAATCTCATCAAATTCATAATGAGGAAAGAATCTGTTGGAAATTGTCCTTTAAGGTTCCAAAATATGATTATTATTACTATTTTGATTATGAAGAAAATTTGAAATAGAGTAAAAAGCATTTCCATCCCCAACCTATCTCAACCGAAGCATATTGGTGCGTAATCTATTAACTTTTACACCCGAGCACCCAACCTTTGTAGATTTGACAAGTAAGTCCATCGGAGAAATAATTTGGAATATTTCCTCCAAAAAGTCTGTCACGTGCCTTAGGCATGACTTATATTGTGCACCAAAGTGTCGGGTGCACAAAATGCCATATGATAGGATTGAAAGTGCACATGTCATGCAATGTATAGGTAGTCGGGTGCACAATCCAACTCAAATTATTCCTCCGATGGACTTACTTGTTACAAATTACAAAAGTTGGGTACTCAAATGTAAAAGTTAATAGATTGTATACCAAAGTGCTCCGGGAGACATAGGTTGGGGTCGAAAATGCTTTTTACCCTTCGTAATAACGTTACATGTCCCTGTTTTTCTTATTCATTGAATTTCGTGGCATGACAACTGTAGGTGGAACTCCAATAACTTTAGTTCTGCAGCTTAACTCCCCAAAAAGAGCACCAATGGGTGGCTAATGTCATGACATTTGGAGTACAATGAGTTATGTCATATTTACAATGAAACAGTATTGCTTAGTATTTATGTTAAGTATCTAAGCGTATGGTGCTGTCTATGACGGACATTTGTTTGTGCAGGAGGCCGTGCTCCGTCATCTTTAGCTCTGTGGGTACAATGTCATCATTAGCACCAAGACTTACATGGATAGACTACTCGCATTGCTGTACCCTCTCACTATTATTTAATGGAAGTGTGAATTGTTTATAGGGATAATTGCATATTGTACCCTTGTGAAACACGAAACCTGCATACATCCTCCCTGTGTTAAAAAAATAGCCTGAAATGCCCCTATGTTTTTCAAAACTCTGCACGAAACCCCCAACCTTGCTTCAAATACACTGCACGTAAATGTCACCTTCCGCGGATTTAACACGGATTGGGGGTTTCATGCAGGGTTTTGAAAATCATAGGGTTATTTCAGGTCATTTTTTTAACACAGGGGGGATGTGTGCAGGTTTCATATTTCACAGGGGTATAATATGCAATTATCCCTTGTTTATAATATTTATTCAGGCTCCCATGGTTCCTAATTTGCTTAATATTATATAGACAGACTCATTAATATTTCTAATAGCAAATGACAAAATCAAATGCGCCAGTCTTATAATATGTGCAACATGTTCCTCAAAACCACATACATACGTAAAGAAACAGCATTGGTGCATGGACTATACTATGTCTGCTTCTTTCTTAGGAATTTCATGTTAGATGTTTTGATGATGACAAGATAGGATTTCATGTTAGACCCCAAAAAAATGTAAGTTTACACTTTCATAGAATATATGTATAAGCGTTTGAAAATTTGTTAGTTTGTTTGGCTTGTAATTTTTATCTTTGTAGATTTTAGACTAAGTGATAGATACTATGTCGCTAATAGAATTCTAGGTGAGTCTATTAGAGATGAAGTTGAAGATCAGCATCTGAAGTCAGAAGAAGATGAAGATTTGTCTTAAGCGTTCGTCAAGCGCTTAAGAGTCTATTTCAGGAGTTATGAATCAAGCGTTCAAGAGAATGTTCTTAGCACACAGCTAACGCTAAAGGACTATCCAAGGAGTGTTGACTCAAGCGCTCAGCGACTCAAGCGTCCAGCTTTCAGATTCACCTGAAATATATCCTCAAGTTGTCAACGGTCATTTATTTCCAACGGAAATAAATTCAAAGTGCATTAAATGCAAACAAGACAATATGACTTGTGGACAAGCCACCTTTGTTGACTAGACTGTCAGCTTTTCAACCTGCTCCTGTCCAATAGGAATCAGCAGAAATTAAGGAATGTCAGAAAAGGGACTATTTGAAGCTCCGCGTGAGGTACACGCGCCTGACTTGTGTCCAACGGACAATTTCCAAGAAACCCTATAAATAGTTCCCCTCAAAATTCAGAGAGAAAAGGTGAAAAGAGCCAAAACTTTGCTGAAACAATTTGAGAGAAAAAACTTCCAAACTCCATAGCCAATTGGAATTTAAGAAAGTTAATTCTTTCAACAAACAGTATTTTTGTGTAAGAGAAGCTTGTTGAAGAAAATCTTTCTTGAAGCTCCAATATCCTTTAAAGCTTCTCAAATACATTCCAGACAGTCACCCGATATCTCAAACATCTTCCAAGAAGAACCCTAAACTATTATTGAGATATCCCAAGTTGTTTGAACTTCCCAACATCAAACAAACCTGTTACAATAAACCCTCAACACCTTTCATCTGAGTGAGAAAGATTGTTGACTTCCACAAGCAGTATTTTTGAGTAAGAGAAGCTTGTTGAAGAAGGTCTTTGTTGGAGCTGAAGTCTGTGTGATCAAGGAGCTCAAGGCCATCTTGGAGAAGATCTTTATTGGAGCTGAAATCTGTGTGATCAAGGAGCTCGAGATCGTCTTTCCAGAAGCAGAGGATTGAAGTGGCTTGTAGCAGAAATCTGTGTGACCAAGAAGCTCAAGTCATCCACATTCATCTCTTCCTGTTTCCCTATTTTGTAGAAGTCTCTGTGTGACTCTTCGAGAATCAATTTAGTAGATTGCCTCCGAGTGCAAAGAAGAAGAAGGACGTAGCTGGGATTACACCTGTACCTTACAAATATCTTGTGTCACTTTACTGTTTTAATACTTTGCTCTACATTTGCATATTATCTTGAAAAAGGTTTTAAAACAGTTAAGCGACTATCTTGGTGAAAAAGAGAACGCTAAGCTTCCAAAATAAGCTTCAGCGTTTGACAAAGCGCTGAGCACTTCTAAGCGTTCAAAACGATCTAAAAGGAAAGCAACTAAAGAAAAACTTTTGTAACGCTAAAACATTTTCAAGAGAAGACTTTAAAATACTTCCGCTGTGCTAACCCTGATTAAGCGACTGAGACATTACCCTACTTTGGTAATAGTTGAAATCACTAAGTCTAACTTAACTTTATCAAACCAGTCTTCAAGTAAGCGACTAGTCAAGCGCTTACACTTGTAAGCGACTAGTCAAGCGATTACTATCCTTAAGCGTTCAAAAGAGATTTTAATACGAAACTTTTTGAAGTCGAAAAAAAAACTTCAGGGTCTATTCAACCCCCCCCCCCCCCCTTTCTAGACCTTTTCGTATGCCATTGTGGGACCAACAACTATGTATAAAGGGAAATCTGAAAAAGAACTTTATGTTTAATATGTTGATAGGTATAGTAGCACATTATTTTATGAAAGATTCCCTAATTTATTGGATAAGGTGCTTGACATTGAAATTCAAATTCATATGAAAAAGACATCATTTTTATTCAATTATCTAGATACTTAATTATTAGTATGAATTGTCAATTTTAATAAATTACTAAACTTATTTGGTTAGGATTATTTATTATATTATAATCAATAGAAAAAATACTTAGCCATTTTAATAAGAGTGATAGTACTATATATATACAAAATTTCAGTTCAATTTGAAATCCATAGTTTTAATTTTGTATAAACTACAATAATAAATTTCCTCTCTTTTCTTGAAAAACCAACATCCCTACAACTAGTCCAAAACTAAATAACATACACAGTGTAAGTGAGAGCATATTCCATGTGTTCCATATCGGTATATCCATGTCAACCAACCGGTGAAGAACCCAAATTACAAGAAGTCAGATCAGCAAGAAGCTATATCGAAGCAGATTACAAATAAATTCTCCCCTCAACACTTGCATATAATGGCATCATCCTCTAAAATCGGCACATTGGATTGTGCAACTATTCCTGGGTGTCTGATTAAGGAAAAATATGATGTCAATGTGACGTGAGAGAGAGAACAAGCAGTAATGTCCTTCGATGAGCAAACTAGAAAAGAGCAAAGATTGAAGGCATGGACCATTTGGGGGAAGGTGAAGTTTTGATTTCATTAAGGAGTTCCTTTTTGGAGATAGGAAAAAGTGTGGGAATGTAGAAATAAGAAACAGAAACACCTTCTGCTTCTCTTTTCTTAAAAGAATTTGAAACAGTAGAACCACCAGTTACCAAGCAGTCGATCAACTGTTTTTGGCCAGTTATAGTGGTTCTGACTGGTCTGACTTTACCAGTTCTGTGATGAAACAGGGCCACACGAGCCGCATGTTCCCAGTCAAACCAGCCGGGTTTCGGAAACATCTGCACCCTCATCATCCCAGAACCAGCTAACAAAATTGCTGCTTAAGATTAATTCATGAAGTTTATTTCTTCAGAATTGTAACAAAGTAAAAGAATCATACCACAATTTTAGAAAGCAGCTTAAAAAACACAGTCGGTAACAAATTGTCTTGCTTCAACAAGGTCTTCTTAGAAATTCATCTAAGTTGTGTTATTAGAAAAAACAATTTTGGATCATAAGTTTTAGGCCAAATATCGTTGGTGGTCCCTCAAATCTTACTTTTTATCCCATTTTCGTCCCTTGAGTCTAAAATGCGCCATGTTGGTCCGTCAACCCTCAGAGCCATCTCATTTTAGTCCTTGAGATTCAATTATGTTAAGAATTGACAGGAAATAAATTATTTTTTCCACTTGTACTCTTGCATGTACGAATATACCATCCAAATGAGAAAATATTCCATCAACTCTTGGAAGAATGACCTCAGGGACAGCAGTGAGATGATTTTGAAAATTGAGGGACTAACAAGGCGCATTTTAGACTTGAGGGACTAAAGTGAAACAAAAGTAAGATTTGAGGGACCTTCAGTGGTATTTGTCCTAATTTTTAATATATTCATTCGCTAATGCACCAAGTAGTTAATAGAAACCTTAAAAGCAGCATCTTTCAGTGTCTGTAGATGCTCCAGTTTCAGCTTATATCCCTTTATCTCCTGGGCCTGATCCTTGTGAAGCTTTTTTATAACCTCTAATGCCTTCGTGTACCTTTGAAGATAACAAAAAATGGCACATATAACTTTAGAATACAAGCAAATATTCCAAAGAAGCTAAACAAGAATGAAAACAACCACCGACTCTAACTTGCAACCTGAAAAGGAAAAATGTTATAGAGAAAAGGTCTTTGAAAAAGATTTCAATCTAACAGAATGTTTAGTTGAGGATTTCCGAATATCAAACTGAAAGCATATTAAGCGAAAGCTATTTGTTCTCTTATTTTCTAGATCAGCAAGTGATCTCTAGTTTTAAAATTTAAATTTGATAACAAATGAAATCAACAACTATAGTGCAGAATCTTGCATAAAAACAACATTAAGAATCCATGATAAGTACCATTGAAAGTAGAGGGGGAAAATCTGAAATTGACAAACTGTGTATTTAAGTATTTCATGGAAAAGCGCATAAGAGAAAATATGTCTTCAGTGATCTTAAGAGTTCTCCTATCACTCATGATATCCTTAGTGGAGGTACTTCTATCAAAAATCCAAGAAAGGTACATATATAGACATACCAAAGAACAATTCATACTATTTTGATCAACAGGTAAGTTTTCTATCACAGTCGCTCCTTGTAATAGAAGTGGGGAACAACATGTTCATAAGTATTTTGTCCATCATGGTTGATCTTTACAAAATGGGTTGCAAACAACACAACGCGCAAGGTTAAATCCATAATTCAAGTATGGGAAATATCTTACAGTTGTCCATTTTAAAGAAAAAATATTGTAAGTTAGTGACAATTTCATGAGTGATACTTCCTTCATCCAGAATTGAATATCCATTCCACTTTCACAAATAAACATTTTCTTCCAGAACTAGCTTTAAGTTCATAACATCATACCCAACGAATATAGGATAATGCTTTTACAGATGATTTGAAAGCTAAACCATTCACATTTCATCTCACTTAGAACTCCATTACATATCGAACATTTAATAATTATTGTTGAGAGGCTCTGGATTAAGAATTTCCTTCAAATATATTCATTATTCATTCAGAAACATTAACCAAAATTATATAGGTTGTTTTGGCCATATGAAACCAAAATGTAATCAATACAAAAAGAAATACTCTGTCTTCAGTCTATAATACATACATAACGCTCAGCTAAGCTAAGCTAAAACGAATTCAACCCAGCAAAAGTCTGATGCCAAAATTATTGGGTTTAGTACAGAAATTTTCTTCTTCCCCATCAATGAATGAGGGAAAGCAAACTTGTTTTGAGAACATTCTCAATCTATTGTTGCTTAAGTTATACTCTTTTCCTACCTGCTTTTTTCATTTTTTCTTTTTCTTCCTGCATATGGTATCAAAGATGCATTAGAAAGATAATGTTGTTTTAATTTAATAAATAACACAACAATTAACCAAAATCATAATTAAGAATTAAGACCTCAAAGCACGAAGTGAAAGAAAAGTACAGTACAAAATTGATAGACATAAAGTAGTTCACGTCTTACGGAACACATACCTAGTTGCAGAGAAGATATCATCAAACTTCTTTTTCAGTGTTGATGGATCTTGCAATGGCCAGTTCGCCTCATCTTGGTGAACAAATATAACATTCTCCAGAATAGCCTTAGACACCCCCATAAGAGCAGGAATTTCTCGATCCATATCAGCACATCGATAGCTTAGGCAAACTTTCTGTTAATTGGAAAAATAATAAAGCTCATGAGACTAGATCGTGCATTATTCTTACCTAGTGACTGTTATAATAAAGACAACAACAATACTCATCAGTCTAATTCATGATATAGAAAATAAATATCCATAGAGGGCATGCTTTTAATAGCAGTCTAATTCATGAATCATGGTATTAGAAACAAATATCCATTCGTTTGATAAATACACAGATAATATGGTACGGAAAATTACTGGAAACAAAATATAAATTGAACAAGATACAATAAATATTAGGGTTAGTTACACTTGGTACATTCGACATTTGTCCATATTAATAGGACCCATGGCATTCAAAGAATTACACTCATCTCCCTGACACTAAAGTTTGGCAACAAAAACTGGTTTCACCTCATAATTATTTGGAAAAACACGCATCACCCAAGTTGTTCTAGAAGGCGATACTGACCCATTAGCCTCTGAAACCAGCTTGAATTTTTGCCCTAAGATGACGGCTTTTAAGGATAAGCCAATAATCAAGATAAAACTGAACCATGAAATGAAAATTGCAAGTTCTGAGGCATTTGGATATACACACACACACACATATAAATGTGTGTGTGTGTGTATAAGCTGAGGACTGCAAAGCCCACGAACGGTGTAATTAAAAGCCATCACCAGCAGTGTCAACAAAGTCAAGCTCCACCAAGGTAAACAGAACCGTCTTATCGTATACTAACAATCTACTGAAAACAACACCCAGTCTTGCTAATACTCGCAAGATCCCTTTAAAATTCAGATGAGTCTGGTCTTGAAAATTTGATATCCTAATAAATTCAGTAAGATTATATACATAATACTGAATAAAGGCACTGAAAAATTGAAATTCACAGAAAAGGCATTGCCTGATGGTGATTCCTCTTATCTATTATAGTGCTAGTTATTGTTACCTCTCCAGTCTGGGGATTTATGGTCTGGAGCACAGACTCAATTGCCTTATACTCCATCTTGGTAGCCTTTTGGGTAAGCTGAAATGACCTTATGCAGACAACATCCTTCCTTGCTGCTGTCTTAAACCTCAGCTTTATCTGACCTTTTGTCTCTGTCTCTCCTGCCACCTAAATTACGATTCAACAGAACTTGTATGATTGCAAATGCACACTATATTCCTACCTATGTGAATGGACATATATAGAGTTCAGAGTACACACCTTCGGATCATGAATAAAGCTGTGGCCAGACCGCGCATTTGGAGGTAGTTCACCCGTGCAGGCTACTTTTAAGCACTCAATTATAGTCTACAGAAAAAAGAAATGAACATATTGGTTCATTATTTCTGAATGCAAACTTTCCAAACATAACATCCTCATGGTGATAACCCTAACAAAAATCTACATAATCACGGTGAATGCAATTCTGTTTTCATATTTGGAGTTTATATATGAAAGAGATACAATAAACAAAGCACTCCTTAGCTCATTGCACAATGGACAACCACAGAACAACTTAAATATTCATTACAAAATAGCAAGGACTTGAGAAAGATAATCAATGTGCGGCTTCTCATGCACAATGTATGAGACTCTGACAATTCCATAGATTTTATAAGGAACACAAATATCCGCATATATATTAAGAAAACCAACCAAATGGCAAACTTTCGTCACAACATAATAAAAAAGCACAAAAATTTATGTATTATGTACAATAACACAATGCTAATATGTTAGTTACAAATGGTAGTTATCACCTTCAGCAGAGAATTAGGTTCAACTTGCATGCAAAATTTACAACACTGCATGCTGCAACCATTATTATTAAACAAAATTAAGCACATCCCAATAAAGTGTGAACAGCTTCCTGTGCAGGAATAAAACCAAAACCATTTCCACTAATGCGTAGAATCAGCAAAATGGGGCAGGGTCTCAGCTTCCAAAGCATAATATGAATCAGCAACATTATTCCACAACTGTATATATGTAGAAACGAAAAAATCGTAGTACATTTCCATATCCACAGATTTCACAGAAAAGAAAGACCAAAATAGTTCCTATTCAATGCAGAGAATCACCAAAAGAAAACGGATGTACCACTTTTTAAGCATTACATATACACCATGATACCACCACAAACTATATATACTCACAGCAAAAAGAATTTTGCGCAAAATTTATATGGCCCAGCGATACAACACAAAAATAAGACGCTAAGTTGGTCTCCATTATGTAAATGAAACGGGAATACCACTTCCTAAGCGTGATGTACATAAGCACCATGATGCCTCAGCTAAATACTTACAGAATAAGAACACAACTTCTACTACACAAAGCAAGAGGCGTATATATAATTATATATATATATATATAAAGCGAGAAAATTTACTGTTTTTCCGGCGCCGTTGGGGCCAACGATGAGAGTCAAGGGCTTGAAGAAGGTGATGACATTCTTGTTCTCCGGATCGAAGCTCCGGATGCCCTTTATCAACATTTTATCAACAGTACTCATCTTTTTTCTTTTTTCCTTGAAATTCTTCTGCTTCTATTGCTGATTTTCTACAAATAAATTGAAATACAAAGAAGTATGGTATGATTGATTATGCATAATTGACAGTTGCTATTACAAATGGATTTTTCAGAAATTTAAAACAGAGAAAAAGAGTAGGGTTTAAGAGGGAATGAGACAGAAATGAAAAAGAGCGGGGAGAAATGAGGTGGATGAATCTCTTCGGTTGATATTCATCGGAGGGGTGAAAGTGGTCGGGTCAGCTAGGCCGGTCATGTGTAGTTTTATTTTCTCGTGTTTTTTTTTTTTTCGATTATGTTTTTGCAAATCTGCAAAAATATATATTATTTTATTTTTTTGATAAGGCAAATTTTAATTACTTAACAAAGATAAAATAGGGTCTGGTACATAGTGGAGGAATTCATCACAAAAACAAACAATTGGCAGAGAATTGGGGCAGGAAAACCCACAGAATTGTTTACAAATGCCCATTTGGCGAGATTATGGGCTGCTTTGTTCCCCAAACGTGGCACTTTTCTGATTTTCCAAGATGAATGTCTTGAGACTATGGACTTTGCAGCATCAATATCAGATTGGGCAGATCAGAAGAGGCTGGAACCAGATGGGTGGATCAGCTGTAACGCTTCTAAGGAGTCAGATTCAAAAATAATCTTTTTCAAGTTTCTTTGATCAAGAAGACGAAGGGCAACACAAAAAGCATTAGTTTCAGCGGATGTGACATCGTTGAACCAGCCAGAGGAAGTGGAACCAAAGAGAATATGATTCTTGTCATCCCTGCAAATAAGAGCACAAGCAATTTTTCCCTCCACAAAGGCTGCATCAACATTGATTTTTAACCACCCTTTTGGGGGTGGGATCCAATTGTGAGAATCAGGCACAACACAATTCTTGATCATTTTTTTACTTTGGGCAGAGGTATGTTCTAGACAAAGTTGATGAGCAATGCGGGTGATTTTAGTAGGATTCGGTGGTTCGTGGTTGTGGATAAGATTATTGCGGGCTTTCCAAATGAGATGCATAACAATAGTGGAGAAGGTGAGAAAAGCTGTGTGATGAGATGGATGGGGGAAGGGGAAGTTTGTTCTATCAAAGAGGTGTAAAATCCAATCCGAAATGGAAAGGTGAAGAACATGGTCAAGGTTAAAACCCCAAACTAATGAGAACCAAATTTGCTTGGCAAGAGAGCAGTTCGTGAAAAGGTGTTGTGAGGTTTCTGTATGAAAATGGCAAAAAGGGCAAAGAGGATCATAGACAGGGATCAAGAGGTTAAGACGGGAACGAGTGGGAAGAGAATCATTGAGAATACGCCAAAGGAAAACTTTAAATCTATCATGAAGAGGAGTAGACCAAAGTTTTTCCCAAAGGGGGCGGGAACCGACAGCTGGGGGTGGTAGGAAACGGTTGCTTTGGTCAGTTAAGTAGCCCAAAACTTAACTGTATATTTGCCTGACTTGGCCGGTATCCAAAGCAAAGGGCTGGGATCTCCTTAAGAAGAGATTTTGATTTTCAAAATGGCTTGAGCAGTTGATAGGGAGAAAAGTTCAAAGAGGAGGTTTGAGTTCCAAGAGAAGGAAATGGGGTCAAAGAGGTCCTTTGCATAATGAGCAGGAGGGGGAGAAGGGTTGTGGGGGTTAATTTGAACTGGAGTGAAATTGGGGAGAGAGGGGATGTAAAGGTCGTGCCAAATAGGAATACTTGAGTTATGAGAAATTGAGAAGCAAAGGTCTTTTCTTAATAGTTTCTTACAACTACTAATGTGCTTCCAAATCCAAGAGGAGTTGGCGGGCCAAAAGGGTTGATCGAGAAAACTATCAATATGAAGATACTTGAGTTTGAGGATATTAGGCCAAGTTTTGTTTGAGTCAGTGCACAGGTTCCAAGCAAGCTTGCCAACAAGGGCCTTATTCAGATCATGAGAGCGACAAAAGCTAAGACCCCCATAGCTTTGGAGAGCAAAGGGAATCCCAACTTTTGAGGCAAAGAGGTTTTTTGTTGTTGCAAGGATTCCAGAAAAAATTTCTCATAATAGAGTCCAGTTTATGGCAAAGAGGTTTAGGAAGGAGGAAAGTGGACATTTGATAGACTGGAAGAGCTTGAGCCACGAATTTGATGAGTGTAATTCTGCCTGCAAGAGACAGATTTTTCATTTTCCATCCACTAAGTTTATGTTCCATTTTTTCAATGATGTAATTGAAACAAGAAGATTTTTTTGTAGGTTTGCAGAAAGGGAGGCCGAGGTGTTTCGCAAGATGAGAGCATTCGGGCATTTGAAGAATATCAAGAATGTCCATTTTGGTGCCCGAGCGAACATTTTTTGCTGAAATGGATGAAAGATTTAGAATGGTTTGTTGTTTGACCCAACCAAGCTGAGAAAGTGTGGAGACATTGTTTGATCGTCTCGACATTAAGGATATCTGCGCGACAGAAGATTGTAATGTCATCTGCGGACATAAGATGAGTGATTGGGATGCCATTTTGACTAATTTTGATACCTTGGATCAGATTCTCCTGCTCAGCTTGATGGAGGAGACGGGAAAGGTGTTCAGAGTAGAGGATGAAAAGGAAAGGAGAAAGTGGGTCCCCTTGGCGAATGCCTCAAGAGGGCTTTATGAACCCAAAGGGAGAGCGTTTGATGAGAAGGGAGAAAAAAGAGGTGGAGATGCATTAATGGATGAGATGAGTGAATTTGTCATCAAAACCGAGACAATGGAGAATGTGGATAAGAGTAGGCCATTCAACTTTATCAAAGGCTTTAGACAAATCGATCTTGATAGTCATATATCCAATCTTCCCTTTACGCTTATTATTAATGAAATTCATGATGAGTTGTCATTTATGTCCTGCCCTGGAACGAAGGCGGATTGGGATGGGGGGAAAAAAAATATATATATATATAGAAGTTGATATTAGCACTCCCAAAAGAGATAATCACACTCCCATTTTACTTTATTTTTAACTAAATAACCAAAGTGCCCATGCATTATTTGAATTTGTGGTGTGTATTAATGACCAAAGAAATCACATGAGGAAAAAGGAGTAAATTAAAATAGTAATTTGAATTTGTGGTATGTATTAATTAACTTTTTTTTCATTTGGTATTTAAATTGATGTCAAAAAAATCACATGAAATAGTGATTTAAATTTCATAGCGGTAGTTGTGTTGTAAATGTTGAACTTATAATGCATAAAATATTTCTTAATGAAAAATAGATTATATTTCACAAATTTGTAATGAGAATACAATTTAAAAAATTACCCGTTATTCAAAGAAAACGATCTATTATGTTTCAAAATTCTCAACTTCTCACCATTTTTAACTTTTAATAATTATATGCTTATTAAAATATACTAATCGAAAATGTAAAACAAGTTTATTGGAGAAAAAATGAACAAAAATTATGCTAAAGTTGCAAATATATAGTCTAGGGTGTTCAAACATTAAAATATGAAAATAAGCTTTAAAAATGATGAATAGTATAGTGAAAGTTATATTTGTCTTACATATTATGAGAAATTGTGTGTTCAAATAATATAAGGACACTTTGGTAATTTGGTTAAAAATAAAGTAGATTTGGAGTGTGATTATCACTTTTGAGGGTGCTAAACTATTATAAGGCTAATGGTAACACAAGAGCAAATCTCCTAATGCCAGAGCAAAAACGCTTCTAATGACATATTTACCCTTCTCAAATTAACTTCATAAGAAAAGATTTTGCCTTCACAAAAACCCTTCCAACGGGAGCATCTCGGTCTTGGAGGAGAGAAAGGGGTCTCAGGTGAGCAATTTTTATATTTTTTGTGTTGGTCCCAAGTGGCATACGAAAGGGTCTAGAAGGGGGGGGGGGTGTTGAATAGACCCTGAAGTCTTTTTCGACTTCTAAAAATCCTATCACTTTTAATGTATTTGAACGCTTGGAAAGCTTAAGTGCTAGGTCAGGCGCTTGAGAAAAGATAACTTAGACTTAGAGATTTTAACGTTTGCCAAAGTAGGGCAATGTTTGGTCACTTGATCAGGGTTAGCACAACGGAAATAATTTTTATAGCTTAGCGTTCGGTTTAAGTTAAAGTAGTCGCTTAACTGTTTTTAAACCTTTTTCAAGATGTATGCAGTATGAATAGTAAATCAATAAAACAGTAGATGAATGAAGTAGTAAATGACACAAGATATTTGTAAGGTTCACTGTGTGATGTAATCCCAGCTACGTCCTTCTTCTCCTTTTATCAGGGAGGATATTCACTACGTCGATTATCGAAGAGTCACACAGAGACTTCTACAAAGCAGCGAGAGATTGGATATAAATCTCAGAACTCCTTGGTCACACAGATTTCAGCTTCAATAAAGATCTTCTATCCTCTTACTTCTTTCACTCAGAAATAATGCTAGTTACAACCGATCTCGGAACTCCTTGGTCACACAGATTTCAGCTCCAATAAAGATCTTCTTCCACAAGCTTCTTTTACACAAAAATACTGCCTGTAGATCAACAAACTTTCTCACTCAGATGAAAGATGTTGAGAGTTTCTTGTAACGGGTTTGTTTGTTTTTGAGAAGTTCAAACAACTTGAGATATCTCAGTAATAGTGTATGGTTCTTCTAAGAAGAGGTTTGAGATATTGTGACTATCTTTTTGGAATGAATAAGAGAAGCTTGAAAGGATTTTTGGCTACGAATTTTGTAGGCTTTTCTTTCAGCAAAGTTTGTACCCTTTTCTTGTGTCTTTTTGTATAAGATTTTTATATACAGGACTTGTGACTTTTTCACGTATATATGACTTATAAGTTGATATGCTTCATCATCCTTAAGGTTTTGTTGAGGAGACTATTTATAGGTTTCTTGGGATTTTGTCCGTTGGACACACTTAGGAGCACGTCTCCCTAAACATTCCTTGATTCTGACATTCCTGATTTTTGAACATATTAAAATGGTCAGGCATGTTCTTGGTTTCATAGATCCGACAGTCTTGGTCAAAAGGTGGCTTGCCTATAAGTTATAGTACTTATATTTTAATAGCACTTATCCGACTTTTAATGCATCTTGAATTATTTCCGTTGGAAATAATTATTAATAGATTAATGCATTTTAAGTCTTTGATAACTTGGGTTATAATCCTTCAGGTATCTTTGAGAACTGAGCGCTTGAGTCTTTTGGACGCTTAAAAAAAAGCAGTCTCTAAGCGCTTTACAAGACGCTTGACTTTGTGACAGTCTCTAAACGTTTTAACAGACGCTTAAGACAAGTCCTTATCTTTACTCAGTCTTCAGACGCTTGACTTTCGACTTGATCTTTGATAGACTCACTCAGAATTCCATCATTGACTTAGTGTTAAGTACTTGGTCCAAGATTCATGAAATGTCTTGAGTGAACTCAAATCCTGAAAAGTTCCTTAGCGTTTGTCGGACGCTTGTAAAAAAATTTCATCTTCACTTTGACTTCAGACGCTTGATCTTCAATTTTATCACTTTAATAGACTCACGCAGAACTCTATTAGTGATTTAGTATCACATACTTAGTCTAAAAATCTATAAAGATAAAAATTACAAGCCTAGTAAAAATACAAGCTTTCGGACGCTTATACAAATATTTTATGAGAGCTTAAACTTACATATTTGGGGTCTAACATAAAAACTTAATTGTCATCATCAAAACATCTAACATGAAATTCCTAACATTTTGCGCTCTCACCCTACAAAAAATATTTTTTTTGTTAGAGTAGATGTCCAGCGTGCCAATTTTGGGAGCCACTTTCTGTGTAATAAACTCTATGAGACAATTTTTTCTTATAAATAAAGTCAATTTTATTATGGCATTCTTTGTTCTTGAATTATTATTATATGCTTAGAACGAAGTTCCTTGAATCACTCATGACTATGGGACATCATCGGACATCGGGAATAAGGATTCTTAAATGGTTCTAAATCGTTAATGGGTCTATCAAGATGAGGGATATTGACAAAGACCCGAAAGACTTGCTTGTGTACATTGTTCTTGGAGAACGTGCCTCGTTCCATAGGCATAGATGAACATGAGGGTTCTCATTTGGGATAATGAGTGAACTGAACAACCCCGCCAGGAAATTCCTAAAATGGTTATCCTGATCAAATATGGAATTTTCTATAATCACGTAGGCATAAGAGTAATTCTTATGGACCTGGGGTTTCATTGGTTACTTTGAGCATAGTCGATTATACTTTGACTTATCTCATGATTATTTCGCGAGTCGTCATATGGGATATCTTGGATATAGTATGATTATGTGTCGAAGTACATGAGAGACCAAGATGGGATCCATCACTGATTTAGCGAATCAGACATTTCCTATGTTTTAGTTATTGAATCGATTCAAGGAATCTTTGGCCAAAGTATGGCAATACAAAGAGGCGGAGTGTTTCCTCGTTTGGGTTGCATGAATCGATATCATGCAATGAAGGAGACATAGTAATTGGGTCGTAAGAGTTTCGACTAAGTCATTACTCGAGACACCAATCCGGAAAATTTGATAGAGGGATCTTACTTATGCTAGAATCATCCTTATGATAGGTTGAGTATCTTGGTATCATTCGTGTCTAGGTCTTCAAGACCCGTTGCTAGACAGTAACCTCGATTTGTAGGTACCATATTATTATTGGTGATAATTCATGGTCGGATTAGATCAAGAAAGATTTAATCTAGTACTTTCTAAATTTAGAAAAGGTACAATGACACTTTTGGAAAGTGTACTTACTACAAGAACATAAACGAGCCTAAGGGGTCATACACTTACTCCTAAGGTTCCTGCTTAAAAGATATGATTAATCACTTTGGAAGTTGAGGTGAAATTAGGGAAGTCTAGGACTTACCTAGAGAGGAATATTAATTAATTGGTGGAAAGTCAATTAATTAGACTATTTAATTAATCAAGTAAGATTAATTAATTAATGGACCACGTAGAGTCCAAGGGTTTTATTTAATTAGTAGAGAAAGTCGAAAATTAAATAAGACTAAAGAAATAATTGTGTAGAAAATAATTAAGGTTGGACTTTAATTATTATAAAATATTTAATTACATGGTTGGACTATTTAATTAAATAAGGAGTCAAAAATTAAATCAAATTGGATAAAAATTTTGGACTCCAAGTGTAAGAGGGGGCAAGGTGGCGGACGTGTATAAGGGAGGGGATTTAATTCATTTTCAAGTCTTGATCAAGTTGGAATCAAGGAAATACTTACGAGAGAGAAATAAGGAATGATTTAACTTGTTAGCTAAGTTCCTTGTTTTAGGAAACTCCTTAATAGAGTTTGCTTAGGATTAGATGAAAATCAAATTTTGGAGATTTGATTTCATCTTGACTTCCAAATAACCTAAACCTAGGAGTCTCTCCATAAATATGTGTGTTAAGAAAAACACACACACACACACACACACACACACATTATTCTACCTAGAATTTTCGTCCACCACATAAGAAAAAGAGAGAAAAACTTCATCTTCTATTTTTCTCAAGAAACTCGCCCCTCACCTATTTTTCTTGCCAAGGTTTTGTCATGTGTTGAGACCTTTCACATATATTTCTACCTTCATTTATAAGCTTAGATTAGATCTAAAATAAATATATAGTCTAGCACCAATATATATTTATTGGAAATTATACGGAGGTGTGGATACATCTTAGAGGCGAGACGATTGGATCCCTTGAAGATACAAGGAACAAAACAGAGCTCGGATTTTTCAAGGGAGGGCGACGGTTTCTTTGTGATTCGAGTCAAGGGAGTATTTTGTTCGGGTTGCTAAGATCAAAAACTTGTAGGAGGGAAATAGCACGAAAGGTATTTATTGTTATTAGTTTTTCTCGTTTTATTAGCTCGATTAAACCGGCCATATAATCATGTTTCGGGATAGTTTATTAAATTTTTAAATTTCGCTGTGCTAACCTACCCCAGAGATTACCCAACCCAACACTTTCTTGTGCTCTTAATGTAATTATGCGTAAGAATATCAAAGTGTAATGTAAATATATCATTGAGTAATGTAAATATACTCCCTACAAAAGAATAATTACATTAAGAGCTACATTGGATATTCTTGCTTGCGCTCTTAATGTAAATATGTTTTCTGAAACTTTTTGCCTCTCAAATTGATAGCTTGAAGGAGTTGAAGTAAGATCAAAGAAGAATGTGACTCTCTCTTCATCAATTTTTTCTTCAAAGACAGGAAGCGCATACCGGAGAGACGGAGTAAGGTTGTGGTGAACGGAGTAAGATCTATTGTAGATGTTTGGGAGTGATTCTTTGTCTCAGAAGGGTAAATATGTCACTAGAAGCATTTTTGCTCTGGCATTAGGAGATTTGCTCTGGCATTATCACCAGCCCTATTATAAAAAGAAAGGTTATTTCACCTCACAAATGGAAGTTATTTTGATCAAATTTACATAAATTGTCCTTAAAACGGATTCCCATCTAAACTCGGTTGTCTTGCACCAAGGGCAAATGTGACTTTTACACACTAACGAAACAGTTTGGATACCAATTTTCTGAGCGTTCCAATTTTATCCTCGAAGTAACAACTGAAACAAAAGACTCAAGAACGTCACAATGGTATTTTCCAATAGCCCACAACCCATATCTTGGAAATCGCTTTCACTACTCTTCTCTCCCTACCTGCATCGCGTCTCTCTCAGTCTCTCCCTTGCCCCACTTCGACTTCTG
The DNA here is from genome assembly GCA_019426215.1 of Buddleja alternifolia. Lineage (NCBI taxonomy): Eukaryota > Viridiplantae > Streptophyta > Magnoliopsida > Lamiales > Scrophulariaceae > Buddleja > Buddleja alternifolia. Next base: position 17,100,121 of record CM033403.1, read on the forward strand.
CACTCCATTCTGAATTAATAAATAAATTCTCACTAATTATTTTTTTGAATGAATGAATAAATAAATTTTGTCTGCTTATTTTGTTTGATGGAGATTAAAGATTTCGATAGGAATTACGAAATCTGTTACTGACAGATCCTCTTTCTCTCAGGGAAGTTAGAAGGAAGATGGAAAATGGCTGGGCGTAAAATTGTTGTTCTTATTCCTTTTCTCCTAAAATTTGAGATCTTTGTGCTCTTCCACAAACTGAAATTGACAGAGCACCAGTCTCCAGGCAAAGGTAATACTTTGTTTCAAGATTTTACTTTTGGTTCTTTTCTATTTCTCTTTTTTGCAATTTTACAAAATTCTAACACTTTTTTGTGGTGAAAATGGATAGGGGTATTGGATAAGGAAAAGAGAATCTTTTGCAGAAATTGATCGGAATGTCACTCTTCCTCTACTGCCCGCTATGTATTTGTTGAATTTTCGCAAAAAATCAAATAAACGCAGCGGAAGGATTTCAAAAAATTTAATTTAAACCCCAAAGTTTAAATTCTTTGATCGTATATTCAAATCTATAATTCACGTAACGAATAACTACTTACCCGTTGAAGCGAAGTGGTTGGAGAATCTGATCCCTTCTCAAAAACTCGAATTGATGAAGTCTCAATTTCTTCAATCCTTGTGTAATCTTCAATTCTTGAATTTGTTGACTTTCTTGAATTTGATCCGAACAACGAAATTACGCTGTCTCTGAATTATCACGCATGTATTGATTGACAAAAAATTTCCACTTTTTCCTCTAGGGGGAGACAACTAGTATAGAAAGAGGGATGAGGATTTTCTTCTTTTCTTTCTAGGAGAGTTATGAAAGTCTATATCTTGTTTTAGGTCAAAGACTCCTTTTATATCTCATGACTTATTGACCAAGACAAACAAAAAACTCCCTAGTTGTTGGGCATCCCTATGGACGCCCAACTTGACTTAATAGGCGTCCTCTTGGACGCCCATTATGGTCTCGGGGTGAATTTTTATTTTAATTAATTATCTATTTAATTAATAATTAATTATATCCAATAAATAAATTAATTAATCAAATAATCAAATTAATTAGATAAATTAATTCATTAATATATTTTCAAAGGAAATTAACTAATAATTAATTTTATCCTTATAATTAATTATTTTATCTAATGAACAATTAATTATTTAATTTATCCAATAAATTAAAATTCCTAGAAGAAAAATAGAAACTCCTTTATTCATTTTTCTTTATCAATCCTTTAACCCGACTCTTTAGATCATTTGGCAATGAGAGAAAACCAAAGAAAGTGCTTAACACCTGGCCAGTCACGTGGCCCACTTCGTAGCCCAAACGAAATCGAATGATTGGATCATTCCACAACTTTCCAATTGTAAATATCGTATAAGTATAAACCCTTTGTTCGCATACCCCAGTCAAGTGAGAGACATGATTATGTCAAACTCACTGGACTTGACCATATGTATTAATTATAATAATATGAGATCATTGAGATCGATTTAGTGCCTCGCACAATCGTCTCTTTTTTATTTAGCGAAAGACTTTGATCTCTATTTATCTATAATCACATAGGGTACTTTCTCACTCACTTATGAGAGAACAAATCTCATGTTAGATATCAGCTAAGACTACCACTTGCCCATCAAGCCGCATTTCGAGGTCGTCCCCACCAAAGGGTGAATTGAGTCTAACTACTCTAATGAAATACTTGACGTTACAAGTGCATCTTCAGCCTAATATTTAAGGTCAAAGGTTCACTTATACGTATTACCCATAATCAGTTCTGTCATCGACAGTCACAGAGTGAAAACTCATGTGACAGAACCAATGTGAGTTGAGTTCGAGCATATCAGTTCTACTGATGCGCCTACAATCGTAAGCTCCTGTCATCCCATGGTACTCGACTGACACTCCCATGTCAGAGCTAAGATTGTACAAGTGTTCTAAGTCTTTATTTGTCCATTAGACTTCATTTTACTTGCGAACTAGATTTAGTAATCAAGATTGATATTTCTAGTGCCAACCTTCCTATCCCATAGGAAGCAAAGGGATCGCACTGAAAATATGGACAAAACGTTTTACACAACTTATAGATGCATATAAGATTTAAGTGAAAACTAAATAATGTCTTTATTATTAATAACAAAATAAGTTTATTACAAGAAAGATTCCCTATCATTCTATCCTCTATGGCATTTGAGGGCATAATCCTTAAAATTAATTAAATGGAATTAATTATTTGAAGAAATAAGTTAATTCATTTATAGTTTAATTTATATATTATTTCTTGGAGAAATAAAATTAATTATATTATATATTATTTAATTAGATTAATTAATTGGATTGAATTAATTAATTAAATAGTAGATTAGACTAAGCTCAAATTGGTGCACCAAATGGCACAGCAAGGCCTAAGAGGGGCGGCCACTAGACGTCTTTAATGGGCTAATTTGAGCCCAAGGTATTAACTTAAGTGATATAAATACATCACATTAGTTACTACCTAGGTAATAAGAAGTAATTGACTTAAGCCACAAGAAAAGAACTCCTCTCCCTCTCTCTCTCTAGCCGTCAGTTTGCATACCAAGAAGGAGGAAGATTTTTCTCATCAAGTTTTTCTGACGAGACAATTTAGAAACAGAACAATTGGACTGCTCGGATCATCAAGTTTTCAGCCGGTGTAATTTCGCGAAGAAGTTGAAGGATTCAGCTCGTGAGTTTCTCCAACCACCCCGCTACAACGGGTAAAGTTTATTTTACCCTACCATATATACGTCTGATAAAATCCCAAGATTGATCCTGTTATGGGAAAATTCAAAAAAAAATTTATTCCGTTTTTCCGCTGCGTTTGGTTATTTCCCCCTAACAATTTTCATTGTATTATAATTTATATTTTTATTCAAAATATTACATAAGGTAAAAATATGATATTAGTTGTGTTAATATAAGTCAATTTACGATGACAAGGACAAATATCATGCTACATGCACAAGTATGGCAAAAAACAATATCTAGAGGTTCGCCAATCTTCCGTATAATTAAGGTAAGATATGCTCAAATAATGCATGGCACACAGATATAAATTATCTGCATGTGGTATATGCGCGTGGGAACCGTGTGTGAGGACTGTACATATATAAATAATATTTAGTTGTTTAAAGGGTTATTGACTTTTATGGTCCCTCATGTGAAGCTAATGTGTCACTTTAGTCCCCCATTTCAAAAAATTGGCACTTGCATCCCTCATGTCCCTAAGTTGTATCATGTTGGTCCTCTTTTACAATTTTCGGCCATTTTACTTTGGTGAATAATGCGAGTGAAACACACACATTAAATAGGGCCTTTTTGATCTTTTAACCCATATTATCTGTTGGTCCCAAGTAGCATACGAAAGGGTTTAGAAGGAGGGGGAATGAATAGACCCTGAAATTCTTTTCGAACTTCAAAATTTTCGTATTAAACTTTTACAGGCGCTTGTCTTTAAAGGACAATCACACACAGTCAGCGCTTGGTGGTTTAAGTTTTAAGACTTATTTTTAGAAAGATAACTTAGATAATGATTTTGAGTACTTGATCAAGGATAGGTTAGTGGTTCAGCACTTATATCAGGGTTAGCACAGTCGAAGATTTTGCAAGTCTCTTAGTGAAATAATTTAAGGGCTTAGAAAGATAGTTGCTTACCAACAAGGTCCAGCACAGTTGATAGATAGTTGAATTCCTTAAGCATGCTGTCTAGGGTTCGATCCCTGGCCGTGCATATGGAAAAATCTTTGTTGGGAGAGGCAAAACCCACTTTGGTGATCTCTACGCTCGAAGGGATTAGTCTCCGGCGTTCGGTTGGGAGAAACCCTTCGTATAAACCAGAAAGATAGTTGCTTTGATTTTGTTTTGCAAAAGTATGCTTTATGAGAATATAATAATATGATGAAAGATAAAGCAATAACATAGTAAAGAGAAAGACACGAGAATTGAAAGGTTCAATGGGTGTGTGTAATCCTAGCTACGTCCTTCTACACCTTTCCACAAAGGAGGAATTCACTAAAATGAATTGCAAAGCTTCATAGACATAGTTTTAACACAATAGAAAATGATGAAAACTTGATCTTAAGTTCCCTGATCACACAGATTTCAATTCAGCTAAGATCTTCATTTGACGAGCTCTTTAACTGAGAAATTAGGCTTTGTCTTCAATGACTTCATCACACAGAGGGAAGAAGTTAATGGGTTTTATCAAGGGTTTGTTTGATTTGGAAAGTTCAAACACTTTTGAGAATATCTCTTTGGAAGGATAAGCTTTTCTATGAAGATGTATGAAATATTGGTTGGCTGTAAAGATGTATAAGCTTAAGGATTTAGGCTATGGAGGATTTAAGTTTTTTATATCTGGATAGATTTCAACAACATAAGTGTATATCAAGTTTTTGATCTTTTTCTTGGTATTTAGGGTTGAGCTGTGAGGATCTATTTATAGACTTCCTTGGGATTTGCCCGTTGGACACTTGCAGGCGCGTGCTTTTCACTTAGCGTGTGAATTGGTCCTTTTTCTGACATCTCTGAAAATTCTGCTGCATAGAGTTTGTGTGGCAGGCTTGCTTTGAGTTGACAACTAATGAGAAAGGCTTATCCGCATGTCAATAGTCCTTATCACATGATGCTCTTATCAAGCATTTAATGCATTTAACTTTAATTCTCATTGGAATAACTGCTCGTTGAATGTTTGCATTTAAGTCCCTATTGACCTTGGATTTAATTCAGGTGAATTCTGTCGCTTGTGAGTTGTTCACCTTGAATGATCCTCAAGAGGTTGACATCCGCTTATAGAATATCTTATCTTCAAAGTCTTCAGACGCTGATCTTCAACTTTAACTTGATAAATTCATCTATAATTCTATTAACGCCCAATCGCTTAGATACTAGTCTAAAAACTATAACGACAAAAATCCTTAGATAAAATTACAACTCAATAACTTGTTAAATGCTTAAACATATTCTGCTAAGATAAACTTACATAACCTTTGGGGTCTAATATAATACCTATCTTGTCATCATCAAAACATCTAATAAGACATTTCCTAACATTTTCACACTTGAGGGACTTGAATCGATTAAACCCAACAGATTACCCAACGTCTTTGTACGTCTTCAATGAGTAATCCGCAGCTGAGTTTCTAGCCTATCCACATTCCTCTAAAGCTCCAAAATCACATTTGTTGAGCGATTACACATTGGTGGATCAAACCACTAGAAAAATCCACACCCTCTAGAAATGTGTAAAAAAAAAGAAGGCACAAATTTCAGGTTTTATATTGCAAATTTCAGTAAAAAAATTGGCGAAAATTTAAGTGAAAAAGTTTACTTGATTTAGTTTGCATCCGTAGAACATTCTTTCCAAATTTGAATCAGTCTAGGAGTACTTAAGCTTGGCAAGTCGCATGTAGTAGCATATATTATTCACATGGGCAGCCATAGGTTTGGAGGAGTGGAGATGAAAATTTAAGGGAAAAAATGGCAGAAGCTTTAAAAGGCCCAAAGTGATTCTCTACTGATTTTTGGAGGACCAAAGTGAGAAAAGTTTTGGCTAACGTGTGAAAATATGGGTTAAAAGACGAAAAAGACCTTGTTTGGGGTGTGTGTTTTTCACGCGCATTATTCACCGAAATAAAATGGCCAGAAATCACAAGAAAGGACCAATGTGATACAACTTAGGGACATAAGGGGCGAAAGTGCTAAACATGGGGGCCTAACATGACACAATGGCTTCACATGAGAGACCATAAAAGTGAATAACCCATTGTTTTATGTTAGGAAATTTTATGTTAGATGTTTTGATGATGACAAGATAGGATTTTATGTTAGACCCCAAAAGAATGTAAGTTTACTTTCATAGAACATTTGTATAAGCGTTGAACGTGTAGTATTTTACTAGGCTTAATTTTTAAATTTTTAGATTTTAGACTAAGTATTGGAAACTCAATCGCTGATAGAATTCTAGGTGAGTCTATCAAAGAGAAAGTTGAAGATTAGCATCTGAAGTCAAGAGAAGATGACCATTTTGGAGTTTTATCAACAATTTGCAATGAAGATTGTCTTAAGCGTCCATCAAATGCTGAAGACATTTCAGGATTTCTGAATCAGCGTTCAAGCGACAAGATTCACCTGAAATAAATATTTGAAATCAAGAGGGACTGAAAGACAATCAATAACGAGCATTTAACTCCAACACAAATTAAATTCAAATGCATTTAATGTCTGATAAGAGTATTAAATGTGATCAGGACTATTGACGTACGAACAAGCCACTTTTATTGGATTGTCAGAGTTTATGTCTGCCACATCCAATCCTTGCAACAAAATTTAAGGGATTTCAGAATGGAAGTAGTTCTACTCACTCGAGTGAAAGGCACGCGCCTGCACATATGTCCAATGGACATCTTACCCAAAATTGCCTATAAATAAGACTATTCAGCAAACCCTAAAAAGAAGAATACACACGCGAATATCCATTTAAGCTCATTTGCAAACCACTTTACTGAAAATATTCAAATCCAAATACTTCCAAGAAAAGCTCATCTTCATATCCATATCCTTAAAGATTTTCTTAGTCTCATAGATAGTCACCAATATCTCAAACATCTTTCTTAGAAGAACCCTACTCTATTATTGAGATATTCCAAGTTGTTTGAACTTCTAAAATCAAACAAACCCTAGTAACAAAGCCCTCCAACATCTTTATCTGTGTGAAGAAGAAGTTAAAGCTCAAACATTATTTCTGGGTGAACGAAGCTTGTTTGTGAAGAGATCTAAGAGAGTTGAAGTCTGTGTGATCAAGGGACTCAATATCATCTTATTATTATTCACCATTTGTAGAAGCTATATGTGTGAAAAGCTTTGAGTATCATTCAGTGAATTCCTCCGAGTGCAAAAGAGAAGAAGGACGTAGCTGGGATTACATCACCTAGTGAACCTTACAAATATTGTATCATTTACTATATTGTTTTATTGCTTTCATTATTATTGCATAACATTCATCAAAATCATATAAAAAAAGCTAAGCAACATAAGAGGTTTTACAAAACGCCAAGTATTCAAAATCATTCCTGCTATGCTAACCTGATTTAAGCGATCTAAGTGTTACCCTACTTTGGTAATTGCTAAATCACTAAAGTCTAAGTTATCTCATTTCAAGCACTTAATTAAGTGCATAGTATGTCAAAGCGTTCAAAATATTTAAGCAAGATTTTTTTTTTAAGTATCAAAAATAACTTCAGGGTCTATTCAAACCCCCCCCCCCTCTAGACCCTTTTCTTATAACACTTGGGACTAACATTTTAAATATAAAATAACAATACATATTATATGACACTTATTTTAAAATATAAATAAGAATATCTATAATACATGATATTTTTTATTTTATATATTCTGAAATAACATATATTAGTAAACAATACATCACCTATAGAGAACCATAAACAAAGGACAAAAAATATTAAATATTGCTTCCTATATATCTATACGGGTATATTTATTATTTTTAATTTAATGAATAATAATAAGAGATAGAGTTCATTGTTGTTTGCCTTATTCATGAAAACATAAGGGAGTAATGCAACTTATTTCATTACACGAGGGCACAAAATACCTTTTACACTTTACTGACAAAGTTGAAACCTAAGATATTAGTTATTAGAGGACTTGATTTCTATTTTCACCAATGTACGAGTCTTTTCCTATTTTTTCAGTAATAATTAGTTAATTTTACATGTTATTAATGGTTGAATATTATTTATAATTGATATTTATGATATATTGACACATTTAGATATATTCACTCAAATAAACTAAATTGTTTAATTTATGGCAAAAAGTACCGGTCATTCTTGGGATTCACTCATTTCCAAATTGTTTGAATTCTCACTCAATTCATCAGACAAGTTAAACAACAACTTAATTAATGCAATTTAATTTAAAAATTTAGTGAATATAAAGCTCACAATTAAATTGTTAAACCAGAATTAAATAAATAAAACATGAATTGAGTGAGAGCACATAGAAAGGTAAAGAGAGATAAATTATGAAATATTAGGAGAGAGAGTAATGTGAGAGGGAAAAGAGGAAAGAAAAATTAATAGGTCAAAATTATAGAGAAGAGGAGTTATTTGGGATACTTATATGATGTATAGGTATCGATTATCACACTAAATTTGACACTTCAAAATAGTTTTTCTAAATTCAACTTCAATTTAAGAATAGTATAGACTAGACACACTCAAATGAGTGTGCATATAATACTTAAAATTAAAAATTGATTATATTTATTATTTTTTCTATGTTTTATTTAGAATTTGCATTGATGAATTAATACATAACTTTATATATTTAGATATGAAAAAATCAATCAAAGTATTGTAGAAGAAATGAAAAAGGACGAAGAGTTGGTAGAAATATATGTGAAAGTCATAGAAATACGAGTGTGGAAGTGATAGAGATAGAAAACAAGACAAATAAGAGTTGTAGAGTTCTTTTTATTTTCTTTTTCGTAAACTTGTGAAATTGTCAAATCAAAAGTTGAGTTACACAAAAACCACCATATTCAAGTACAAAATTATGTTGGTCCCGAGTGTCATATGAAAATGGTCTAAAAGGAGGGTTGGATAGACCATGAAATTTTTCAAACTTCAAAAGTTTTCGTATCAAATTTTTGGACGTTTCGAAAAAAACTCAACACTAAGCAAGTGTTGACTGAAGTCTGTTTTGTAAAGAAACTGATAACACAAGTTTTGATCACTAATCAAAGCAGGATTGAGTGTATAGCGCTTATATCAAGAGTTGCACAATGGAAGATTTTAGTCATCCTAGTTTAAAGAGTTTTGGAAGTGTTCAGGTTTTATTTAGTTGTTTTGCTTTTAATGCATTTTTTGTAAGCGCTTGTAGATTTTTTTTTTCATGAATGTATAAGCGTTAAAGGAATAGAAAGCAGTAAAATGATAAAAGTAAAGAACACATAGTTTTAAAGGTTTGTTGGGTGATGTAATCCCAACTACATCATTCTTTTCCTTTTTTACACTATGAGAAATCCACTAATACTGGTCCTAGTGTCTCACACAGAAATTTCTACAATACAAATGGTAACAAGGTAAGTTAGACCTGAGCTCCTTGATCACAAAGAAATCTGCTTCAAGGTCCTTGATATCGTGCTTCTTTCACTAAGAAATAATGTTGATTTTCAACTTCATTTTTTTCACAGATTGAGAGGTTGGATGTTTAGTTTGACAAATGTTTTGTTTGTTAGAAAACAAATTGGAACATCTCAATAATAGAGTATGGTTCTTCTAAGGATGAAAAGTTTGAAGGTTTGTTTTGGCTATGGAGTTTTAAGCTTTTCTGAAAGTGTAAGTTCAAGAATTAAATGCAACAACAATTCGACTTAGATTTCCAAATACATATTTTTTATGGTTGCTGGGAAGTCCTATTCATATGTAAACTTGGACAAATGTTTGTTGGATATAGGTAGTCAGTCACGTGAACCAACTTTTGACCTTTTCCCTGAAATTTTGCTTCAAAAGGTACACGACAGTCTGTGAAATTTGACAGTCCAATGGGGAGGCTTCTTCCATATGTCCGAAGTACTTATCATATTAAATACTCTTATCAGCATTAAATGTGTTTGAAATAAATGCCCCTTGAGTTTAAATGTCCGTTATTAATTGCTAAACTCCTTCTGGATTTAGAAATAAATTCAGGTGAACTTTGTTTCTTGGACCCACATTCAACATTGTAAGATTTTCACAGCTTAGTCAGTGCTTAGACGTTTCCAAGGATCAGATTTTATCTTCTAAAGCCTTCAGATGCTTGATCTTTAATCTTAATTTGATATGCTCACCTAGAATTCTATCAACGGTACAAGCGTTCAGATAATTAGATTAACAATCATTAAAACTTCTCACAAATAAATTGATTCCTAACAAAAAATGTAGATTATTTTTTGTGTTATTTGAAATTTCCATTAATGAACTGGATATTTTTTATGTTTGAATATGAATAAAGCAATCAGAGTACTAAGAGATGAAAATGGATGAAGAGCAAATAAACGTTGAAGTTGGAGAGATAATATCTTGAAAGTAAACGAAGAAAAAAGAGACAGGTAGGGAAGTTAAAGGAAGTCATGGAATAGTTTTTTTTTCTTCATGTGAAATTGACATGCCAAAAGTTAGGCCACACCAGAAACCCTCTTCAATTACAAAGTAGTAAATTATTTTACATTTTTTTTTAAATTTTAAATAATGAAGTAATTTTTTTTTGTACGTTTAGATATGAATAAATCAATCAAAGTTTCCGAGAGGTGAAACTGGATGAAGAGTGGATAAAAATATAGTTAAAATTTGATAGATAATAAAATAATAGATTATTTTATGTTGTATCTGGAATTTTAATTAATTAAGTAAATATATTTTTATGTACAAATATGAATAAACCATCAAAGTTTCGGGGAGATGAAAATTGAAAATAGATGAAGACTGAACAAAATTATATGTCAATGTTGAAGAGATAATGACGTGAAACGGTGAAAGTGAGAATAGAAAATGACAGAAAAGTTAATTAGAGAATCTCGTGTTTTTTTTTTTGGTTAAAATTGTGAAATTGACATTAAATAATAAGCAAATTGCCAATTCAGTCCAATAACTTAGGTTGAGTCCCATTTTAGCCCTGTTCAAATTATTTGGAATTATCGGTCCCATTAACTTTTTTTTTCCCCAATTTAGTCCAAATTCTTAGAAATAGTCCCATAATTTTTTGGAGATTTGCGAATTAAGGACCAAGTTAGCTAGTTAAGTACCATAATTTTTTTCCCGGCATCGAACTTGCGCCAACAAATTTCATTTGACAAACGTATGATCACCAAGAATTAATTTAGAGGGAAAATTGCCAATAAAGAATCTGAAATTTTAGCTCATTTCTCAACAAACCCATTTCCCTTTGCTCTCTCTTGTGCCCTAATTCACGTCTTTTTCAATTTACCACAGATGATTTTTTTACCCAAATTTTTATAGTGTTGAGTGCTTCCTCAAGAGGCAGATCTAACCAAGCGAAATAATCACATGCTTAATGAGAAATGTGCAAAGAATTGAATACTCAATTTAAAAATTTGAGCTTTTGCTTGCAAATCAAGCTTTTATTGACAATTTTCCCTCCAAATCGTTTTTGGGGATCACGTATCTGTCATGTAATATTTGTTCAAAAGAGTTGGTTGCCGTAAAATTAAATTAGCCTTAATTGACCAACCTCTTGAAACTTATGAGACTATTTCTAAGAATTTAGACTAAATTGGAGGGATGTGAAAGTTATGAGATCATTAATTCCATTTTTTGAATGGGATCAAAATGGGATTTTCCCTAAGTAATGAGATGATTTTAGTAATTTTGCCTTAGTACGGTACTAAGAGAGTGTTTGCAAACTCTACTGCTTTTAGAGAAGTGCTTTTAAGTGAAAAATAAGTAGAATCACTTGAAAAGCAAAAGTGGGTAATATTTGCAAAAACAAGCAAAAAGTAGAAAAAAGCTACAGGAAGTGTTTGCAAATAGAAGTGAACCAATTGGCTTTTTTGCAGAAAGTACAATATTGCCCCAAAATAAAATAAAAAACATATTTTCTTCACATTACGTTCCTACTATTTTTTTTTAACAAAATACCCCTAAAGACATATGTTTATGAAATAATATTGATTTTTAAAGGATAGTCAACATATTCTACAAGTATCCGTCACATGCTCACATTCAATTTTTTTTATTTCTTTTATCTATCTTTTATCTTTCTTTTTAAGTTTTTTTAGATCTCATTAGCTTGCAATAAGCATTTTAACAAATATTATAAACATAAAAATAATTTAACAATAAAAATTAATTATTTTTTAATAACAGTACATGATATAAGCTAGGTTGGGAGTTTTGGATTTTTAAAACTCTTGGCCTTGAAATATCTCTTGATTTCATTAATATCAACTACTAAAATATAATTAATTTAATTTCCAACAAATCAAGTAGGAATCCTAGGAAAGGGATGAATGATTTTACATTCTGCTCTCCTAATGTTTTTGTGAATTTTAACGTTAATTTTTTTAAAAAAAGATTTAGGGACTAATCTGAGAATATGGAAATATTTACAAGGATGTCATAAAAAATGTATTTTAACTGCAGGAACTTAAAAAATACCTAGAAGCATTCCCTACCTAATTTGGAGCTTTTAGCTTCTGGCAACTCAATTTTAGAGAATCTAAATCAAAAGCAAAATTTACAAACATTACAAAATTGCTTGATTTAAGCTAAAAGCTCAAAAGTGCATTTGTAACACTCCCTTAACTAATCAAGTATAGCTGCACAAATTTATCTCAATCATGGAGGGAAAGTACGGAGCCTTGGTAAATTGAATTTGAGGAGGCGAAAAGAATTTGAAATAATCATGCCAGTTGAAACAACAACTGTAAGAAAAATAAATTTCTTAATATGTTTTCCTTCAAATCCAAATTGCAAATAATTGCAAATACAAAATTACCCATAAACAAAATCAGCCGCCAAAAAGTGCAAACAATTTTGAAAATGGGAAGCGAAACCCCAAATTCAGACGAGGATTGGGATTATCCCCTCACCGAAGAAGATCTCCGAGCTATAGACTCCGCATTTTCCGCTGCCACCGCATCAACCGCGAAGCGCCATGCCGGCGACAATGCCCCCGTCGACTCCCCTCCCAACAGCCGCCGCCGCCGATTGCCGGAGTCTCTATTCGTGTTCCAACAACAGAATAATCCGTCCTGCTCTTTTTCACCGTGCTCCAGAAGTCGCTCTTACTCTACCAGAACTAATGCTGACCTTTCTCCTTTTCGAGGTGATTATATATATATATATTTGAAATTGTAATTGATTTCTTATTACTGTTTGTAGATTGTGTTTTCAAGTTAGATACAACATGCCTAACTTCATTTATCAAAAAAGGTAAAATGCAGAACTTTGGCGTGTTGTATATTTTGATTGAAAGGTGGTGCAATCTTATGAATTTGATATACAAGAATGTTTCACATTTCTCTTGGGAAGTGGTGGTACGCCTTATAAATGATATGGAAGCTGTACTTTTTGCTTTGGACGTAGTTCCTTTATGACTTGTATATATATACAATTTCGAGTTCTTTCAGATTGATTCAGCTGTCGAATAAGGTCGAACTCACACTTTTGCTTAAGAATTGGTACGGGTTATGGATTCTATTATATTGTTCAGATTGATTAGCTGTCGTATAAGGTGGAGCTCACACCTTTTGCTTAAGAATTGGTACGTTTTATGGATTATATTATATTGGTTTTATGAAGGCACAATTATACCTCAATCTAGCTTGGTGCATAGTGCATTTGAAGCTGCCTCTGGTTTGTTGTTGTAGAATGCAACTTCTACTCGCTGAAGAGTGTTGGAACATTGTTCATGTCTTTTGGTTGATTGTGTATTATAAATCAAAGATATATCTTTGCTGGAAGGATTATAGCTGCTTTACTTCGGAAGAGTGTTATTCATCTTCCTTGTGAGAGGATAACATTATTTTTAGGTGTTTGAAATAGGTGAATCATGCACTTGTGCAAGACTGTAAATTTAAAGTTAACATTTAAATCTGAGAGAGATGATAGAAGTTTGAACAAAAATAAAGGTGTTGCAACTAACATGAAGTATGTGGGTATTAGTTATTTTACCATGATAGGATGAAAGAGATGATAGAAGTTTGAACAAAAATAAAGATGTTTCGACTAACATGAAGTATGTCGGTATTAGTTATTTTACCATGATAGGATGAAAGAGATGTTAGAAGTTTGAACAAAAACAAAGGTGTCACAACTAACATGAAGTATGTCGGTATTAGTTATTTTACCATGATAGGATGTGGCAAACTGATTTTATTTTCATATTCTTTTAAAAGAAAAATATACATTGGTGCTCACCTTCATTTTTCCCCGAGAAATTTGAACATTGGTTTTCTTTTGTGTTCAGATGTAAAATTTGGAGGCCGCATTATATACAGCAGAACTACAGAAGAAGTAGAAAGAGCTGCAAAGGAGCTTCTAGATTTTGTGGAAGCTAAGAAAAGAAAAGAGGGCCAATGCATACTTGGACTGGATATCGAGTGGAGACCCAGTTTTAGAAGAGGTAGTTTATATGTAAGCAATACATAGATGAGACCAAATGAAAGATAACAGCAAATATAAATACATAATTACACAATGTGCTGAGTTGAACCTAATTTAGACCAGAACGAAGAGTAACTAGAAATTATGAAATATCTATTGACATCAAGGTGTACCTCAACGCATTGGAGATTATAATCATGACATTCACATCTCTGTTATCAAAAAATCTTTAATGGGAAGTACCATGGTAGTCATGTATCTATCCTGCAGACTGAACTAGGGCGAATCAGTTGACTCAGCCATCCCTTCTATACATTTATATACTTTACAGTTGGGCATGCATCCACGGGCTTTAACTAATACGAAAAAGTAGCACTAGAAATTCCGTATATTGATACTATATAAAAGGTTTCAAGAGTGATATATAGACTTCTTCTTTGATTCTTTCTTCCTTTCTCTTATTTTTAGCCTGTTTCCTTAATGCCCCTGCCTTAATTTGAATTAAAGTTGTCAAACCAATCTGTTTTATCTTTCTTGAGAGCAAGTTAAGCAATTTGCACTACCCATAGTTTCTTTTTATGCCGCACCATTTTTATTCGTCGTATTATCAAGTTCAAGATCTCCACAATTGTCAAGACACTAGCAATTGTTTCTTATCAAAGAAAATGCATTTTAACATCATGATGTGAGCTGGTGAAGCATCATGCTTTTAGGCATTCTTGGCATGATCATTAAATATGTCTATGTAACATGTTCAGCAGCTTCTTCCTTGGTAGGGAATGCTGTAATACCCATGTATTATCTGGTTTCTGCACTCATAATTGTTGAACATTCAAGTATAAATTCATTTGCATCGATAAAATAATACCAAGCAAGATTCTCATGCATCTTTGAGGGATGAAATTCAAGGGATGAGCAACTTTTTTGTTTCTCCCAATCAATCACTTGCATCTGAAATTAATATGTTTATTTGGATGTTCTGTGATTATTTAACACCCGATGAATAGCATCGTTAAAGTTGATTTTGCTTGTTTTTGAAGAAATATCGTTATGCAGGTGTTGCACCTGGGCAGACTGCAGTTTTGCAAATATGTGGGGAAAATAATTGCTGCCATGTTTTGCACATTATTCATTCTGGTATACCTAAACGTTTGCAGTGTCTTCTTGAGGACCCAACTTCTGTAAAGGTGGTGCTTTACATGTACCAAAGAATTCTCTGAAACAGTTATAGACCTGTCATTTTTCATGATCTTAGATAGTCTTTATCATCACTCAACTCAATTGACTCCTTGCTACATGCGTAGGTGGGCGTGGCCGTTGCAGGTGATGCTGCCAAACTTTTGCGAGATCATAATGTATCAATTAACGCTTTGGAAGACCTCAGCACTCTAGCTGATCGAAAGCTCGGTGGAGATCAGAGGAAGTGGAAGTGGAGTTTGTCAAGTTTAACTGAAAC
Organism: Buddleja alternifolia; assembly: GCA_019426215.1. Taxonomy (NCBI): domain Eukaryota; kingdom Viridiplantae; phylum Streptophyta; class Magnoliopsida; order Lamiales; family Scrophulariaceae; genus Buddleja; species Buddleja alternifolia. The sequence goes on from CM033403.1 coordinate 17,115,761, forward strand.
GCTCATCTTCAGAAAGGTATCCGATGTTGATCGATCCTTCTTTACAACTTTTCATAGACATTTTGGAAATTTTTAATGTCGTAATTTCTGATAGTTTTTCAAAGTACTGGGATGTATGTGGAGGAAATGACCACTTCCACCATTTTCGCCAATTAAATACTGTCTTTTACTAATCTCATCTTTTATGTACTCTATTCCCCTTGATTGTAACAAAAAATGTGGCGCTAGGCATGTTTTTAATCACCAGATGTTCTTTTGATGATAATATTTCATGTATATATGATGTTGTCTTAGGCCCATTTGGTTCAAACATTTGGCAGCTCGGATTCTAGTTCATATGATTTGGAGGGATGGGGAGACGTTTACCTATATAAAGAATTGAGTGCTTTGTTGTTTGGTGTTTGAAATTTATATCAACAAGTCTGCTTGGTGGAGTTTGGGTCTATATGGGTTTCTAACCTTTATATAAATATCTTAAAAATGGTTTAGATCATTATGTTTGTTTTAGAATCCACTCAAAGTTGGATTCATTTGAAGTCCTCATCATTGCTAAATAATGGTATATTGGTTTTACACACGCCTTTCAAATCCTTAGCCTTTGTTTCCCTACATTAAAACTTAAAATCAAATAGATTTGAAACATATCTAACCAGAATCTTCTTCAAATCTATATCAATCATTAAGCAGTTTGTCACTCCTGCCTGCATTTTAAGATAATTGAGCTGAAAGATAATAGATAAGTAGACTTTGTTTTGAGCGCTCCCCAGTCCATCAACCCAAGGCTGGTGAGGGTATAGAATATGTTTGATTGGCAAACCAGGAATGAAAACCTTCTATCTTTTTGAGTGCCAGAATGTCTGGATTCATGTCGGGTTTTAACTTTCTGTCGATAGCAATGTGGTGCATGCTGATTGGTGCAGCATGTGGCTGCTTGATCCTGGAACTAGTGCAACTGGAATGAGGTACTTGCGCGAGCATGATGGTTAGTGTGCATTGCAGCTTTGTAGATAAGGGTGGGCCAAACCAACTTGTTAATCATCATAAACATAGCTTTGAGGTCCTGTTGCCATCTGGATTTATACACGGCTCTGCATTTGAGAAATAAGCAAATGTTATAAGGTTATTATTTGTTGGTCTAAATTAGTGGTACATGCTTTTACTTCAACTTGAAATATACAAACGGAGTCTTTGAATTTTGAAAATTCAGAACTAAATTGTGCGCTGTCTAATAAAACTTGCAATTACATGTAGCCTTAAAAAAGAATCAAGTGAGTGAAGCAAGAATCTTAGATTCATATAATGCTGTCCATATCAAGGAATTGCAAATGGTAAACCACAATTCTCTGGTTATATTGCTGCTTGTATCCTCCATCTGGCTGGGATAGTTTATCAAGAAGCCAAGCTCGCTCAATAATTTGGACAAGCTAATGAACTCGAGCTCTGACTCCAGCTCGATTTCATTTACCCCACTAGGTTGCAGTTGTTGAGTTTTGAGCAATTCTTGTGAAGTACTTGGGGGCCAATCTGATGGTTTTGGATTTTCTTTGATGGGAAAACAAGATATAGCATACAAATATCAACGTATTGTGCTGCATCTGTTACCTGGAAGCCCCAACTTGTTATATGCTCAACTGCTTCTTGTTTCAGTAGTCCGCCCTGTCTTTACTGAAGGATTAGCAATCACGAGCCAGTATTCCTTCAATGAAATTCTTACGGGGTAACTTGAATTTTGTAGCTTCCGAAACCAAATATGATCAGACTAGGAAATTGGGAAGTTGAAGCTCTATCAAAGGAACAATTAAACTATGCTGCCACTGATGCGTACATCTCTTGGTACCTCTATCAGGTATACTGCAGAACTAATTGTCATATTGGCCTTTTCTATTTACTCTTACTTTGATTTTACTGCCAATATGTTCTTTTTTAAACTTCTATGTTGAATTGTTTCTTTTTCCCCAATTACAGGTGCTGAAAAATCTTCCAGATCTTGTTGAAAACAACCAAGTGGAAACAGAGGCAGCACCTAATTGACTTTATATCATCGGCTATTATCTGCTAGTTGTGACAATCATGAGAAGGAAAATATAATCCTTGCTCTTGGCCTGTCAAAATCCCAGTTTATAGCTCCAGGCTAAGGTACCAATTTTCACATCCCATATTAATACATATCTGTTCCATTTTTTGAGTCTCATCGCGCAAAACATTTTTAACCTCTGCCTGTTTGATGATTATTGTAACAGTAGTGCGGGCATTCACTTATCTTGGCCTTCCTTAGTTCATTGCAAATTTTTTCATGGTAAATTAAACATGCACTGTTGCACTCTGGTAGGAAAATATTGTAATGTGTAGCCTTACAGGACATGACCATCATACTCTTCTTGATGGAAATTTATTTATGACAATTTTGTTTGAATTACATATTACTTAATATTCGACTTCCCCAGTCTTTTAATATTAGAATTGATTGCTGAACTTGAACACTGAAAAGTCCATACTCTATTAACTACACAGCTTAGTTATCAATAAAAGTTGCTTTTGAACAATCAAACAGAGATAGAGGTATACCCTTAAAACAAAAGGTCTTTTTCTTAATTAAATACTGATTTGCTTTGGATCAAAGTGAAGTCTTGTGTGGTCGCATGTGGTTTGTACTAGGTTGATTATTCATTTACAAGGTTGTCTTGTCTCCCATTACTAGAAAATTTCTCTAATTGTTTAATAAATTTAGATCCATTCTGTCGTAGTTCTATGCAAATGAGTATGTAGAATGATAATCAGCTTCTCAAGTGCACAACCCCTGGATCAATCAACCTTTTATTTTGTGTTCCTTGGGGTTTCATATGTAAATTGTGATCAAAGGAGTTATTTTATGATGGTGGCGTAATTTTAACTTCCACTCGTTATAAAAAGTAGATGGAAGTCAAATTGACAATTTTAAGGTTGAATTGAAAGGCTTGAAAGATATGGATTGCAAATTCATCAAACAAACTCTTTGACAATAATTTCATTTTCTAATGGATATCGCCGTTGAGGAGTAAGATTGAAGCCCAAAGATGTAATTCTTAGGCTCTACTAGTCTACTTCTACCTACGAGTGAATATGTCTACTTTACTAGTAGTCAATTGTATTTTGTTGATGGTTGTTAGTTGATTGTTTTTCGCTAATTAGTTCTTTATGATTGATATTCTTCATGTATATGTATAATTGATTATCTAAAAGAAAGTCATATATGGATATTGAATTTGTTGGCACTCATTTTGTGCAATTGTATCAATCATTACAGTGCATTAATTTCAATATTCTCTTAATTTGAAGTTATTTGGATTCTATGGTCCAAATTCCTCCTCTAAGTTTAAATCCTTCCATTTTTTTTTTCTTTTTAAGGAAAACGGTATTTTATTTCATTCAATAAAAAGTTTACAACGTCAAGAATAATAAAACTGAGACCGTGTCTAACGATGTAGTAAAGAACAATTGAAGCACCAAATATTGAGATTCTTTAAGATAATAGATTTTAAGAACTAACAAACGAACTCAAGAAAAGTCTTGTGCAACTCCTATTCAAGGAGAGATGAAACTCTCATTCGAGAGAGAAAGTAAACTCTTTTATGAGATAGAAAATAAAATATTGTACAAAATATCTAAAATGCTATATAAAAACTTATGTATCACTGGTCTTCATCTCGTAAGATCTGTTTTTGTCTTGTTAGATTCATATTCGTCTCGTCAGATTTGTCTTTGTCTCGTTAGATTCATATTTTTTTCGTTAGATTTGAAGATGTGATGTACAACTTGAAGAAGGGTGTTCCAACCAACCCGCCGACAATGGTGGTAATAATAGTGGTGAACTAGACGACTGCTTCACCAAGCCATCGTCGACGGAGAAAAATAGAAGAAAAAAAAAATTAAAGTTTAGAGAGAGATGGGGAGAGAGAGGCGGCAACTAACTAGGAGGATCCTTGGATTTAAATCCTTCTATTCAACTAACATCATAATAGTACGTCCGATCCAACAGTTGAGCATTTCCAATACAGTTGAATTGGTATAGTGATTTCTAAAGGTGTTTATCCTGAATTAGTGATTTGTGAAGGTGTAACAACCCAATCAGAGTCAATTGTTATATCGACTGCAAGTCCCGGCATGACAGGATAAGTTAATCCCTCTTGGGAAAAAAAAAGAGAGTCAATTGTTGACTACTGCCTAGTTACCAAAATGCGTAAAGTGTTTACAACCCTAGTAAGATCCACATCACATTTTGTACATACAACTGTGTTTATTTTTGATTAGTTGTTTGGGTAACCCCTCTTGAATAAAAAAATAAAAAAAGAGAGTCAATTATTGTCTACTGCCTAGCCACCAAAATGGTCAAGTGTTTACAACCCTAGTAAGATCCACACCACATTTTGTACGGACGACTGTGTTTATTTTTGATTTTTAAAATAATAATAACATAGATATTCATAAATAAATATATTAAAAATATTGATTATGATGATTGAATAGAAACTATAGGGCTACAAAAAATGTTATCTGTATGAGTCTTAAATTTTTTTTGTTTCATTGATGAAAATGTAAAAATAATATGAGCTAAATAGATAGTATACACTGTTACTTTTATTAAAAACTGAGTGTTAGAAGCAAATTTTTTTTACTAATATAATTTTTTGTAAGTAACAATTTAGATTTACCTATTTAATAATGAACGTGTACTAACAATTAACTAAATAACAACTTTGAAACTCAAAATTTTAAAAATATATAATATGATAATATAATACATGATGATACGATTTAAATGCAAAATGCATATACACCATATCAAAAAGTATATAATAATTTTTTTTAGAAAATAGTTAGTAGATGTCTAACTAACAAAATATGCAAGTGATTGTTTCACTAAAAAATACAAAAGATTAAAGCATCAATATAAAATGATTTATGAAAATTTGAAAAATTACTACAAAATTAGTTTAGACCACCTTTCAAAAACGTATTACTATATATGTGTTCTTGCAGTATATTACATATTATAAAATTAAGTAATTATACATTTTAAGTATATTAAAAATATGATAATATTATTCATAATCACTATTTCTTATTCAAGAAATATAATGTTTAATATTGTACATCTACTTATTTGATATTGTTCTTTTTTATCTCTCCCACTCCTCCTAACAAATAAATACGTAAGAAAACATAAACATTAAACACAATATATTTATATATACATATACACATATATATCATGGAAAATCATTTTTTTCATTAATTTTCTTTTTCATTAACTATAACGTAGGTGTCTTATTATAAACACTGATATCTTTGTTTTTAATCATAGCACTTAGTACTGTACTATATCGTATACAATATACATTTAATATGTCGTAACTGCTTTTGACTATGTTTTCAGTTTTTGATTTCAATGAAGACTCAAGTTAAACCCAGACCTACAATATGAGGAGATTGATGCATAAAAGTGTTGCTCATTTGTTTTCCATCTCCTTAGATTTCTAGAAATTATTCTATACTTATGCTAAACAATGTCAAGATATAAGATGTTGAAGGAAAGTTTTTTAAAATTAGTTGTATTTAATTGGTTAAAATAATAAGCGATGCATTTATTTACATGAACATACTTGTGATGTGATTAAAAAAAAAAAAAAACCAAAACAGAAGATCACATGTTAAACAGAATAAAGTATTGTAGAAGTTCACAATTATATTACATGAATTACCTCATTTATTTAGCGCCAAAGTATACAAATTTATTGTTTTCAAATCTATTTGTGCTATCAGTTTATAACTTTTTTTAAGGATAGGATAATTGATGAGAAAATGATTAAAATGTTGCAACTCTATCATTTGAAATCTTATTAGCTTACATTGTCTAGCAATGAATTTATAGTGTAAGTGCAAGTTTTACATGTGAAGAGCATGATACACAGATGTAGAAGCTTAATTATAAATAAGTCCAAGAATATTATTTTCTTAACCTGAATTCTTGTTATTATCGTAATTTCATTTTTATTTTCAAGGTTAAAATAAGTCCCTTATGCTATTGATGATTGATTTGTATTCGTGGGACTATCTTATTAATTTTACTATATCCAAATAAGAGCTAATTCGATTCCACTTGAATTATGAAATTTATTTTATAAACTACTTTGCATTTTTTTATATTATAAATATTGGATTTTGAACAATAATTTATTGAAAACTTTAGAAAATTAATTTATCTAGTAGAATAATTAGGTTCACAAGCAAATAAGTAGACCCGCATAAAGCATTCTTTCTCGTTGTTTTACATATTCATAAACCGTCTTGTCAGTTTTAATATATTTTTAGCAAATATTACCAATTTTTATAATTGAAGCTTTAAAATTGAACTTTATACTATTTATACAATATTAGCTATGACAATCAGATAAAGTGCTTATTTATACTTCTGAATGTTATAAAAATGATAACTAGAAGATTAAATAAAATAATGTAAATTAAAACTATAACGTATAACTGATTTATTTACTTTTTGGCATTAAAACACCTAGAATTAACCTTTCATTTTTTGGTTATAAATTTATCTATTTTATCCTATAATCATATTATGAATAGAAAAATTAAGAAGATAAGGAAAATTTTATGACTATATATATATATATATATATATATATATATATATTTTTTTTTTTAAAAGAACCACCCTAGCGGGGGAGGATGTTTTCGGGCCCTTCATCCCTTCTTTATTAAAATTCAAGGAAAGTTGTAAATTAGGAGAGCTACCTCCCTGACAAGATCATCTAAGAAAACATGTAAATAAGGAGTACTTACTCCCTTACAATCATAATTAAAACCGTAAATAAGGAGTACTACTCCCTTACAAATAAAAATACTCACACCCATCTAAATCTAAAACTAGGTAGAATAAGATCCATTTTAGTCATAGCTAAGAGAGTAGCCGGAGCCATTCTCTCGTCCATCCTTGTTGACATTTTCTCATCACAAGCCTTGTGAGCAAGGAAGTCCGCTGCCGAGTTTCCTTCACGAAAGATATGTGTAAAATTAATGTCCATCTTCTTGCTAATCACACGAATCCGTTGAAGCAGATTTTGAAGCTCCCAGCTTCCCGGAGAACCATTATGTAACATCGCGATCACAACTTGCGAATCTAACTCCACCCAAACTTTTGTGAATCCCATCTCATGACACATCTCCAATCCCACGCAAACACCGAACAGCTACGCATACGTATTAGTGGCAACCGAAATGTAACTAGCAAAAGCATTTAGTAACTTACCCCTATGGTCACGAATAAGTCCACCTGCTCCGGACTCGCCCGGGTTACCTCTCGACGCACCATCAGTATTCAACTTAACCCATCCTTCATTTGGCGGGCACCATTGCACCCGGCAAGAAGTAAGGCTTTTATGAATATATAGTTGTACATAACTGTAAGTTTCATACCATGACGTCCTCTATATATTCACAACTGAGGTTCAAAGTCTGTCAAAGTGTTATTTTATATGGAACTATTTTTAATTTTTTTTTTAAAGCATTCCATAAATATAACATGAGAAAAATAAACTGTCAACTTATAAAAGAGTCTAATATCGAAAGGGAAGTTTGGTGTTACTTTCACACTAACACACCTAAATATACTAAAAATCAATCATAGCATTCCGTCTTAACTTCTTACCAATTCATTATGGTAAAAATAGGTAGTCTAGAAATTCCAAGAAGTTTTTCGAACAACTCGTACTCTTATAATATAGAATGAAATAATGATTGATAAATTCAAAACATCATTTTTCTAAAACAAAAGGTGACGTTTTTTCAATAGTGACCAGGTTTTTGACCAACAATTTCGTAAAATATCTTAGTCAAAACTAGTCAATTTCAATAAAATTAATTCATATCTGAGGAACTTCCCACAAATTGGCCAAGCTCACCCATCATCATATGATAATAGAGCTTTATTTATCTCGTGTGAGTATATATTAACGTGGAAAGACGATATAATATGTGAAAATACACAAATACATACACGATGCAACATATTAGTTTTAATTGGAATATTAAATCCACGTTTTGTATAAACGTAATATAATTATATTCTTTAAGATTTCGGTTAATATTTTAGGATTACTCGTTTAAAGTAAGCTTAATTAATCCAACTACTTGTCATATTGAAAATGAAGTATGCACTATGATGAAGACTTAATAAGTCAATATTTATATCTTAATTTCCAATTGTCAATCTTTTACTAAGATGTTAGCTTGATTCTGGAATTCGGCCAGTAAAGGAATCATAATCGCCATTAAAATCAAATATTTTGATTAGTATAAGCGCCGACGTAAGTTGAACATGACGTATAATAATTTTTCCTTTTAGTAACAATCTAATTTTCTTTTCTAAAGGCAATAATGCACGTACACCATTCCATGTCCATAGTATTAGACGTGGTAACAAACGATTACATTCAAGTCCCTTTGTAAGAGGTTCAATAAATTCAAGGAAAATTACAAACTGAACCCTCACTTTTTGTGTAATACCAAAATTCTCGCTCATTTATTGAAAATTACTCACACCCCCTCATGTTAAAGATTTTTTCCAATTAAACCATGTTTAAAATTTCTTACAATTTCATCCCTGTAAACCTTACAAATAGACCACTTGAGGGGGTCGGTCTGTTGGTAATTTCCAAAAAATGAGGGAAGACTTTGGTAATTACACAATAACTGAGGGGATCTGTGTATAATTTTTCCTAAATTCAATGCAAATCGAAAAATAGGAAAAGTTTTTAACGAACATAGAAGGATTTCTAAATAATCTCCTCTCTTACGTATATGATAAATCGACATCTCTCTCTTTTTAATGAGTCGGTTACATAATACTTATCATGAATATCAAATATTGACAATTTTCAATCAACTGATAACTATTACAAACAACTAATACTACTATTAAAGTAGAGAGAAAGACCCATACTTCAAGTCTTCAGCATCTGCGGGAGTAGATCCCAAGATCTCTCTAATATTTTAGGGCCTCAGCTTTGTTAATAGAGTTACGTTTCATCGTCGATATAATAATCTCTCACTGACACATATATTTCACATATATTTTTTAGTAGAAAAGTTTGCGCCTTAGTAGAATCAATTATGGTTTTTTTTTTTTTTTTTTTTAAAATTTGGAGCGAACTTAACTTCATTCAACATTAACCAACAACATTGAATGATTGATTAAGGCTTCTCAACTTCACGAATATGAAATATTAGGAGAGTCATTGATTGTAGGGCATGTGCCCCCATGACCAAAATCACTATTTAATTTGTAGGGGCTATTTTAGAATGTGAGAGGAAATTTGGATAAGTAATAATGAAAAATGCCATGTGAGTGGGGTCTTTGGCATAAAATGAAGTCTTATTCAATCCATTATCTTGATTAGTATGTGCATGTGAGGGTGGGTGTGGTATGGGATACCATTTTGCAAATGGACACAAAAAATGTGACATTTCCAATCAAATTGCATCATTTGTTTGTTACAATAAACATTCCCTTTCTCCATTAGGATTACTACTTTTTCTTGTCTTCTATGTGGTTGGAGCATGTTTGGCTACCCAATTCGAGCATTACAATGGAATGGGATTTGTGTACACAATCTTTTCCCTTTCTTTTAATGTTTATTTTTGGAAATTGAATTCTAAAGAGCAAAAGCAGAGGTCACACATGCCAACTTTCAGGATATTGCTTGGCTCGAGCTAGTCCCTAGCCGAGCTAGGGACGGAAGGAGGGGGGCTGGTAGCGGCAACGCGGGCAACACCCCTTCCTCACCTCTTCAATTCTTTTACAAGTATAAAAAATTGACAATATTATTATAAATTCGCACCCCAGATGGCAAAATTAGTTTTTGAAGGATTAAATTAACTCCTCTCCTTCCATATGATAAATAGTAATCTGCTTAACTAAAAAACATATAAATTTTGCTGATTTTTATTTCTACATGCCATATTTCTCATCATAAATATCTAAATTCATCATGTTGCACTCTGCTTTCTTCCTCTCCAAGAAAAAAAGAGACTAAAAATATTTTCATTTAGTCTTCATTTTTATAAGCATTTTAGCTAGCAAGAATTATCAGTTTTGTTATCATTATCAAGTAGAGAATGAGAACGCTCAATAACTACTAAAACTTTATATTTATTTCTTTTTTCAATTGCATCGTTTATTGTAGCTCTTGTTTTTAATTTTATTGTTTGATTTTACTATATTTAATTGAGATTAATTACAAAATAAATGACAACTTTATAAAGAAAAAATATTTAATGATGCACGCGTTTCTCTTCTTTTATCCCCTGCTCTTTTTTTTATTGCTACACCTCTAACCAATTCAACTAAGGAAACTGAAGACATTGATTATATTTTGTGAGAATCAATTTTTCAACTCTTTGAACAAGTTCAATTTTTTTATTTAGAGTCCAACTGCTCTTAGTAATACGCACAACAATTTCATCCATTGCATACTTTTCAGTGAAGACGGAGAGTTTGATAAATTGTTATACCACATAATTTCATTATTGGGAGTGATTTTTTTTTTGTAAAAATATTGAAAGATAAATTGCATTTTTGCTGCCTAAAACTAGGGATGTAGTAAAAGAATTAAGTTGGGCTCGAGCTTGACGAGCTTATTTCTACATATGCGTTCGAGTTTGAGCTCGACATATGTATTTCTTTATTTAGTTATTTATATATAATATTATGAATGTAAATACCCTATATGAAATATAACATAGTGATAAACATTAATGAGCTCACAAGCTTGTGCAAAGGAAAAAACAATGGACCTTGTCGTGCTCACTTGACTTGAAACCTTTTTCTTTTTCTTTTAATATATCAGTGAATATTAAATATGTATTCATATATAAGTCTATATAATATTTAAAATGTAAGTATATTTACAAAGTATTTTATTATTATTTATTTAATTAGTGGTTCGCGAGTCTGCGGACATGTATACTTGAGCTCGAATTTTGCTCGTGAAAAAGTACGAAAGCTAGCTTGGCTCGGGATCCACCCCTAAACGAAACCATATGTTGTATGAGGTAGTTTGGGAAAGGAACAAAATTAAATAAATTCCAGGAATTTATTTAGTAGGATAAACTTGATACAACTTGGCGGAAAATTTTTGGTGGATAACAAGTTGGTCTACCCGATCCAGTTAATATAAGTTGCAAGTATAAATCCACTTGATACTTAATAAGTGGATGATTTAGATTCAGCCAACTAAATCTATGACATAAATTCCGAGTTGAATGTTGAGGCATTCATATTGAAGCACAAATTCTCTTTAAGGTAATTTCTGAAAGATAAACATGGTACGCGGAAATTTTAGAGTAATATAGGACTATATTAGTTTAGAATTAAATTTATCTCTAATTCATTAAATTTAAGGTAGTATAAATTGATCTCTAATTCTAGAGATATATAGGACTTCACATAGCATAGTTTAAGGTAGTTTTTGTAAGTTAAACATGGTACATGGAAAGTCTAGAGATATATGACTCCTTAAATTTATTAATATTGATACGTAAAGACCAGCTCTGATAATATAGTATAATTTTTGCAATCGAAAAAAAGTGTCAAAAGTTTATTCAATCGTACTCTTCTTCCTATGGGATGCCACTTGGGCCGACACGATGGAAAAGCATTCTTACACATCTTCATTGAAAGTTTATTGTCATAAGAAATGATAATTGTTCAAGTTAAACATGTAAGATAGAATATGAACTAAAGTCCATATAGCTATGCTCTCAGCCCCTCTCACCTATATTGGCCTACATGTATGACCACAAAAACATATAAAAATAAATTCAATAAATGCATATAATAGTTTTTTTAAATATAACGATGTTGATTGGATGGGGACTCTAAAATTATTATTTGCCATGGGTGATTTTATCATATCTTATATATGAATGATTCGTTATACAACTGACACGACAAGTATGTATTGATATCAAATAGTACTTAGAAATTAATCACGCTTTAAAGCATCATATTAAAAATAGATCATTTTCATTTCCCCAAAAGTCTCCAAAAGAAATTTGGTCATGTATAATGGTGGCAATAAATATGGCAAAAACTGGGTGAATGCAATTTAAAAATAAAATAATTATCAACCAAAAATGATATAAGAACAAAACAAATCTCAATTAATTTCACTATATATTTTTCTCCAAACTCAGAAACTAAGAATCAAAGAGTAATACTAAGGAGGGTCAAATTCAGGGACGAATCCAGGATTAAGTTGTTGGGAGGAGGGGGGGGGGGGGGGGCGAAATAAAATTTTAAAAATAAAATAATTATCGACCAAAAATGATATAAGAACAAAACAAATCTCAATGAATTGCACTATTTTTCTCCAAAACTCAGAAACTAAGAATCAAAGAGTAATACTACGGAGGGTCAAATTCAAGGACAGATCCAGAATTGAGTTTTGGTTGGGGGAGGGGGAAGAGGTTACAATTACAAATCTTTTTGATACATTTATATGTAAGTATTCAAAATTATTTTTGTTTGAGTAAATAACAAAAATAAAACTTATCACGTGAATTTTTTAATATAATTTATAGTAATTTCCAAATATATAAGTACTTCTTAAAAATAGTTATCGACGTTGTATACAACGTTCTTTCACATCATAAAATTCATGTATAATGGACTATGTACCAATTTTTACCATTTGTTTATAATCAAACAATGTGCAAGTTATTCATCTCCAATCTTGTTACTCAGTCTATTTTTCGCCAAGTTAATGGATTAATAGAACCTCCCAGTCATAGCATTGGTAAAAGAAAAGGTCAATATCAAACGAATTAAACGATAATTAGAGATTACATCACATCCTTTATTGCCATCTTTAATTGTTGATATAATTAAGATATTGTAGATAATTATTTAAACTCCAAATTCTGGGGGTACATCGAGCTCATAATATAATACTTGTATCTTCAAATTTAATATCTATTGCTTCGTAAAATCCGTTAAATAAAAATTAGTTGATAATTCACAAATATGTTGAATATTAAGCAATTGAAAGTCATCCATTGGATCAATATTAAGATGAGAGTATAATGTTCCATACATTCTCATTGAATATAAGGTGAAAAACATTAGCGCTAATATAATCACTTTATGCAATACTCTTGAGTAAATTTTAAATAATTGAATGCTTATTAATTCGTCTTGTTTTTAAATTTATTAATATCTTGTATGTTTTTTCTTCTCAACAATGCTCTTTATTTGTTAATTCTATTCTAACCCTGATGAACGTATGAGAAAAATTCAAAAAGAAAATTAGAATTGTTGAAAATTTAAATTTCTTTTTATAATCTAAAATAAGAACTTTGAATAAAAAGAAGATTGAAAGTGATTAAAAATTAAAAGACAAGTATTAGAGGGGACAAGGGGAAATTGAAAATTAAAAAGACAAGAACAATAGAGAGAGGGGGCAGGGGGAATCGAACCTCCGCCCCACCACAATTTACACAAACCAATAGTTTTGGTTTGAGTGTCTACCAACTGTGCTGAGCTTTACATAATTAATGAAAGGGGAACTAAAATTTATATATCTTGGGAGAGCCAAATCAGAAAACGATATGTACCCTCGAGTTAAAATTTGAAGTCTTGGAGGGGGGGACCCCCTGAATCCGTCCTTGTTCAAATTCCAGTGGTTAATTACACGTTGCACCCTGAAGTCGCATTTGTCTGAAAATGCATGATGGGGCATTGATCAAATTTTTTAGGGTAAAGTGCATAAAATCCCCTGTATTATATCAAAAATGTAAAAGAATCATTATGTTGACGAAGTAGACTAAATCTCTCTTGTGTTACTAAAAAGTATGAGTGAAATCCCCATTCAATTAGAAACAGAGAAGAAAGTATGTGTGGTTTTCAGTGAAATACATTATATACATTTTATATTATATGAAGTGGGTATCAATGACATATAGACATGTCAATAAAGGCGAAAAATATGAAAAACACGTTCATCTTCTACCCAAATGTGGATTTCGTGTAAACTTTAAAAATAACACAAGCGGAGTTTATTTATTTCATCAACACAAAGGTTGTTTTGCATTTTTAACATAATGCAAAGGGATTTTAGGCATTTTACCCAAAATTTTAAGACAAAAATGCCCTTCCCTTGCCCTCCAAATTAGGCTCTGTCAACGAATCTAGGAAAAAATAGACAAACCCACCTAATTACCGCCCCACCAGCACCCCGAGCAACCACACCAACCCCAACCCCATCCCCATCCAATTGTTAGAATAGTGCCCTACGAGCCAATCCTAGATAGGATTTCTTTATCTATTCTTGTAATAAATAATTTCATTTTACATTATATTAATAAAAGACATTTTTTCATCTCATGTTTATATTGTTATAATTGTATGATGAAGTCCCTAGAATTCACACATAGCTATGAGACTTGATATCTCATTGGATGGATATCATAAAATAAGTCTCTAAAGCTGTGATTTCTAAATACCATCCAAGTCATAGAATTATCAAGATGAGACATTTATAATTCGGATATACTTGTGCCAATGATACACACTCTTAATTAGAGAATGTCTCATTTTATAGACATTAGTGTAGTTGACACAAATGCACATACACGGGTGCTTGTTGAGAACAAGTTTACTGATTACCCTGACTGAAACTTCCTAAATTGGAATTATTTCTATATATGTCGAATTAAGAGTTTCTTAATCACGATAGTGCAAGATTAATTCTTTGACTTGAGTCTTTACAGTAATCTTGTATATTGACTTACTACACTTTGACTCATGTGCCAGTTCTTTTACAAGGACACATATGGACTAGTGATTGCGTATAGTAACTCGTATATGGAGATTGGTGTTGACAACAAAGGATCCATTATTGGTCTAGATGAACAAGTGAATTTTCTATAATATCTTAAGAGGTTTGACTGAGTTAGTTCTTGGCCAAGGAAGCAAGTAATTAATTAAGAAATGAGTTTCTTGAATTAATTAATCACTAGCCAAACACACTTGAATTATTAAGATTGAATTTACACGGATCTCGACCAATAAGATTCCTCGATTCTTAATTCAATTGGGAAATTAGTTGATGGAAAAATCTCACTTGCATGGAATGCGCGATTGGAAAAGTTCATTTTGAATCGCCTACATCTAGGTCTTCAAGATAAGTAACTAGAGACTTTTCTTAGATTTATGGGTATCTTATATTTAATGTAGATTAAATAATTAGATGATTAATTAAAAATATTTAAGTAATTGAGACAATTTAATTGTCCAAATTAAATCATAAAGGTTCTGAACCCATTACTAGTATGTTGGTGAACCTAAAGGGTCACACACACAATGCTCGGACAAATTCATTTCTTAACTAAGGAAATTTAATTCAAAGTAGTTGAATTAATATATTAATTAATTAGATTAATTAATTAAGAATTTTATTTATTCAAGTGTTGGATAAATGAATTAATTAAGTTGATAAGATCAATTTAATTAAGCTTAAGTCTATAAAGCATTTAATTAATTGAAAGTGACTTTTAATTAATCTAGTATGGTGGATTAATTATTAAAAGGCTATTTTATTAAGCCTTGGTCGAAAATTAGGAGAGAAAAATAATTAAAGGAGTTTAATTAAATTTCTTCTAGAAGGAAATTAAATTTCTTGGAGAGAAAGAATTCTTGCAAATGAAGGAATGCGATTCCTACAAAGATAAAGATTGGGGAGTGCACGTATGCAATGGCGGACAGATGAATTGGATTTGGACTTAAGAGTCCAAGTCCAATCCACTTACACATTTTTATGTGTAATATATGTGAGATATTAGCTAATTATATAAGCGTGGATGACTGTTGTGAACAGTGTTTTTTGTCATCGTGACGTGTCGAGGGGGGATTGGTTATTTTCGTATTTCCCTTTCTTTTTTTTTTTCCGATTGATTTCGAGTGAAACGTCTTCATTTGGTGCGTCTAAGCTCAATTCAGTTATGCCCCAGGATAGGCGTGCGTCTGACGCGCTATTATGCAATCAGGTTTTCGCCAGTGGCCCACAGATAGCTTCTGTCACTTACCCGCGTGGCACTTGATCTCTTGAAACGCGCCATACTGCTTCCGAGCGTGGTTGCCTTTCACCCGCTCATCGGTAAGGGCCTATTTCAAGTGTCTTTTAATGTACTCTCTGATGTTTGTGTGTCTGAGGGACGATCCATTCTTCGCCGGTGGCCCCCTACGTTGGCCTGTGGGTTAGGGCCATGTGTCGCGTGCGGGGGGATTAAAAACTCCGCCTTGTGTGTGTGGAGTTCGTGTTACAATTTAGGCGCTGACTGGTTATGTCCGGTTTCGGTCGATGGCACTTTTAGACCGTTGGGTATGTGGTTTACTTGTCTGCATCGGTCTCGATAGTGACGGAGTGTCTCGGTCTAAGTCGGGCCGGCCAATGCGATTGGTTGTGGAGCTACGCGCGTTATGCGTCTTTACGCGGTTGCACTGTGGCCATAAAATCCTTTGTGATTGGCTATGTCTTCAAAGTTAGGCTTTGTGTGGTAAGCCGTGTGTGCACAAGCAGTGCTCTGGTGTGGTTATTTGTCGTCTTGCTCAACTGTAGCCTGTATTTTTATCTGTTGCTTATTGCGTGTTCACATTCTCCTTTTGCCATGCCTCTTTAATTTGCCTATATAAGGTGCCAGAGCTGTTGCTTGGCTGTGCATCCGGTTGCTGATGAAGCATTGACGCTGTCATATTGGTGTAGTATAGAGGTCGCCTCTTGTTGTTTTTACGTAGTGTTTTACTCTAATTTTTCCCGCTCATCACCATGCGATCGGGTTTCTTTAAAAAGGGGTTATCTTCACTTAAGTATGTTATGTTCTGTGATATTGCTTTCGGGATTAGTTTTGGTGTTTACGTTATTGGGTTTGCCGTTTGACTGTCTTAATTTGTGGAGTCTTTGTTGTCATTCTTGCCTTTTCGGCTGGTGCATTTGTTTTGCGATTTAGTTCTTTTGTGTTACCCTTGTGTGTTCGTGTGAGTTTATTGCAACTTTTGTCGTGTGTCCTGAGGTGGGTCTTGTGCTGTCATGTGTGTGGGATGGGGGGGAGGGTGTTGGTTCCAGGAATAGATGCGATGCATGGGATCCGTGCTGGTGCGTGTCTCTTTCCAGCTTCCTGTTGGCGTGCGGCGCGGTTTAGTATAATCTATATTTGGGTGGGGGTTTGCTATGATTCGTGTGTGTCCAAGGTTTGTTTCTTGTTGTGTGCTGTGTTTGTGTCTAATAGGGGAGGGAATAGAAACAGGCGCAGTTCCGGGAGCGGCACCATAAAAATAAAAAATTCAAGGATAATTAGCCACTTTTACTTCCAGGGTTAGATATTGCGTCGATACACTCTCCTTTGGCCTAGGGTCTTTCTTCTGGCACTTAGTGATGTTGGCTCGCCCTAACGCACATGGATAATGCTCTTTTCTCTTTAACACTATACTGTATGCCGCGCCGGTGTGCATTTGTAGATTGATTTGGTGCCTTTGCATTCTTTTCGACGATGGATAGCCCTTGCATCCGTGTGCTCTTAATATCGATTTTCATCTGATCTTAAACATAGTCGTGCAAGCTTATGGAACTGTTTACTTTGCCCCTTGACATTGGTGTCCACTTATTTAAAAACAATAATGAGCTGATCTTTTCTTACGCACCTGCTTTGGGTTTGATTTGGGATCTTGTTAGGCTCTGAGTGCGTGTGTATTTAGGATAGATTGACGATGTTAGCTACGTGGTCATTTGATGTGCTTGTGTTGTGATGCATTCTCTCGCTGTTGCTGTCCATTGTCATCCAGTCCTGCTTTGTTGTTGTTGTTGCGTGCTTTTGGAATTTCATTTATGATGTGTGTGTTTCCTTTTGAAATGTGCTTTCTATTTAGTCGAGCTTCTGTTGTGATAGTGTTGGTATTTTCGTCGTTTGAACCACTCATTATGCGGTGTTAATTTCAATGTATGAATGTGTGTTACAAATATAGGATAACTTGAGTTATATTGAGGATGTCACTTCGCTCACGCCTACATAGAGCGTGAAGGTTCGCGTTGAGGAAAAAATGCAGCCTCGTTAGAGGGTGAATAGCCCTACCAGCTATCAGAACGTCATTTTAGTTGATGAGAAGGTTAGTCTGTATCGTGTTGGGTGCTTTGGATGTATCGTGGTTTTTGGTATTTTAAATTTTTTGAGCCGTCGTCATGCAACTGTGATCGGGTGCTTGTGTTTGTAGGGAACGAAGATTGTTGGTGTACTGTATCAAAAGGACAAAGGTACCATAAGTAATATGCTACTACACAATAACACCTATATAATATCGAATGCAAGGGTTGCCCGGTGAAGGCAGAGTACAAAATAATGGATCATCCTTATCAATGGATAATCAATTCTCGTTTTATGTGTGAACGGGATGTTATCACAGGTGCATTCGGTTTTGCGCTATTTACTGAGCTTGCTGCACTGCTAGGCTTGGTTGGGACTAAATCATTGATAGGTAGTGCTGGATTTAACTCCCGAGATTTTTTTTTTGGGAAACAACTGTTTTATGTGTATATATATGTTTTACTTATGTGTCATGGGTAATCTTAATGCGCATATCTGTTGGTTGTTGTTATTGATAAGGCCCGGCCCCTCCCTGTCTATCTTATCCAAGGGGCGCACAATTCCAGTGCAAGATCTAAGTGTTGTTGATTATGGGTACGTATTTTGGTGTGTATTCTTTGTGCGGTTGCACTCTGCTGGGGTGTTGTGTTTATAGTTATTTTGGTGTTATCATGCAGGATGAAACCACGTGTTCTAACTTTGTGGAGCAACCTAGCTACCAATTACGGGTAGAAACTCATAGTCGACCCTCGAAACATGCCGGTTGTTAAGTTTACTAGGTTTATAGTAAGCACATATTACAGTATGGTCCTGCATAAACATTTTGGTATTTCGATTTGTTGCCTATGTATTATGTCGGTTCTTGTATAATGCTAATTGTATTATAGGTATTTCGGTGGGGTCTACCTCAACATCGGGTGCTTTTATGAATCCTTATATACCAGAGGCTATAAAGTTGGGAGCACGGTAAGATTGATTATCCAATGCGCACCGCATCCATCGATTTTCACGAGTGTTGTGAACGGTGGTAGTGTCTGTTCTTGCAGGAAGCGTAAGAATGTGGAGGCAATAAAGAAGCTTGCTAAGATAAGGAATTATATGAAAAAGCCTGATGTAGTTAGTTCCGATAAACCTCTACAACCAACTCCTCTTGGTGAAATAATCATCTCTAAAGTCGTATTGTTGTGCACTATTCAACATCATTTTAGGCATGGTCGTGTGTATAGTGCACCCCTATTTATTAACCTATGATTGCTTAATCTTATTTTTTAGATTGTTTTCTTGTTTTGTGGTAGCTTGTTAAGTATACGGTAAAGGTGAGTGCAAAGATAGCTGATATGGAACAACGGTGCTTTTACATGTCATGTGACCAGTGCCCCGTGTCTACCAGCGCTGAGATTGGGTGGGATTTTGAGTGTTCCCATTCCCACTGTCGCGAGCTGCATGTCACTGTACCCAGGTTATAAGTGTTACCTTTTTTAGCCTGCGTCGGAGTTATGCGTTTGTAAGGATGTTGAGTTGCGTCGTTTTACAGAGCAAAGTTACTGCTTACGTTGGCTAAGTCATCCGGCGAGATTGATGCCTTTACCTTTGGAGTGGTTGCAGAGGTCTTTTTGGGAAAAATGGATGCCTGTTGTATGGAAGATTACTCTCAGGTTATGTATGGCTATATCTATCATTTGCTCTCAATCGTTGCGTTTGGCTGAATGTCTTTTTGGGCGTGGAATGTAATGTGTAATGTATCAATTCGTATTTAAGCGATGCAAATTGTGTTTTGGGTAAAAAGGAGCATGTGCTCTTGATTAATAAGAAAGTCATCACGCGGAAAGGTATCGACCAGGATCAATATGTGATAATTGATATGGTCACTCGAGGCAGTGATGTATCATCGGCTAGTGTCACCTAGGTATTGGAAAAGACCCTGGACGTTGGCAGTGGGACTACGAGAGATGGAGGGATCAGTGAGCGTTCCTGCGGCCAATGTTGCATGTCATTCGTTAGGTAGAGGTTTTTTTTTTTTGTTTACCGTGTGTACGTGGGTGTTGTCCCATTGTGTTGATGCTTATTTACTGAGTTTGAATTTTTCAGGTGAGGAACACTGTGTATCTGATGGTTTGGGGGGTACGAATTTAGGGCAAAAGTCTGTTATTGACAATGATGACGAGCTTTCGTATCGTTCTTCTATTGATACAACGGATGGCTGCTTAATTGAGGGTTGTTATCTCTGATTTATATGTTTTTTTTTGTTTGCGTTGCTATTATACAATCAGTGGTTTTGCTTGCTGTATTTTTGTAGATAAAATCTGATGGATGGCGGTTTGCTGGATAAGCCGATATCCAAGGAAAGGCTGTTGTTGATTTGATTGAAGATACTTCCTGTGTTACTGGGATTACTGGGGGTGGTCCTCGAAGGCAGCTACGGCTACATGGTAGGTGATGTGTGTTTTTGCTAACTTATGTTATTGTATAGATGCATCGAATTTGCGTTAATTGTTAATGTTGAATTTGCACAGATGAGTCAGACGACGAGTCTGATGGTAAGCCGGTCGCAAGTGTCACTAAGTGGAGACGAGGTTATGGCGGGCAGGCTCGCTGACCCATATACGATCGCGTGTTATTATATTAGGAAAATAATAACCAAGACTTTGTGATATTGGTTTAAGCATTCTATTGTATTACTTTTGCTGTGTTGCGCTAGGATGATCTAAGGTGTATGTCATGAATATTATGCTGATATATTTTGCTCCGCGCATAGGGATCGGTAGCTGTTGGAATTACGCGTATAAAACATGACTATATTGTCATTTAGCTAAGCTGCACAGATTGTATAGTGTGCACCACACACATGGCTTTTGGATTATTTTGTAATTCATTTTTGCCTTTCTCATTTATCTATAAATTAATCGGCCTGGTTGATCCTGCATCCTATCTTCACCATGATACCTTACCGGCAGTGGGCTCCTTTCGAACAACTTAGTGCTCTTCTCATGGTCTCGACATATAAGCTCCTGCAGGTATCCACTTTTGATCAAATACTCTATCTCATTCAGCAGGTGTCAGCATATGTAGTGTCATGCCCATAGTCCTTGTGGAACTAGTAGTATTTGTCAGATTTGGGATTGACAGGTCCATTATAAGCACTCTGTGGCCACCTTATGAGGTTATTATTTTCTACCATCCTAAGTGCTTGGGCGGGCGTAACCATCGAAGGCGTACATTGACTACTACGATAATCACCTCTGGGTCTATCCGGGAAAAGGAGCCTGCATGATTCAACCTCGGCGTCCTCCTCATCTTGGTTCATTGTAGTGGTTTTAGCCTTTTTCATCTGAGTGGCATCCACCATATTCATGTACTTTTCCGCCCTAGTTAACAATTTATCAAAACAAGTAGGGGGTTTCTTAGCAAGGGACCTGTTAGGAATTTCATATTAGATGTTTTGATGATGACAAATAGGACTTCCTGTTAGACCCCGAAAAGTGTAAAAGCTTTCATAGAATGTTATGTATAAGTACCTGAAAGCTTATTTATCTTAGGCTTATAGTATTTATCTTTGTAGAATTCACTAAGTATGTGACACTAAATCACTTAGGAAAATTCTGGGTGAGTCTACCAAGTGATGAAGGTGAAGATCAAGCGTCTGAAGCTACAATAGATAAAGATATCTTGAAGCGTCCGTCAAACGCTTTAAGGATTATCCCAGTGCTCAAACTAAGAATGGATAACTCAGGCCGAATACTCAACATCAAGTGAAATGACGGAATTCTCAGTAAGACCATCAAGACAAGATTGAAGAGTAAGCGTCTGAAATAAAGAGAAGAAACTCAGGATCAGTCCAAGCGTCTGTCCAATACACGAGAATAACTATTCTCTTCAGCAAGCGTCCAAAAGGTTAAACCAACACAACCTACAAAGAACGTAACCTGAAAACTCAAACCCAAAACCATCCAAAGACTTAAAAATGCATGAATCAAACGGACGAATTATTTCCAACGGAAATAAGACAAGATGCATTAAAAGTCGGATAAGTGCTATTAAAATATAAGCACTATAACGTATGGGTAAGCCATTCTTTTGACCGAAACTGTCAGAAGTTATGAAACCAAGAACATGCCTAACTAATTAAGTATACCCAAAGTTACAAATGTCTGAACTCAAGGAATGTTTGGGGAAACGAGACTCCAACCGTGTCAAACGGACAAAAAACCACCAATACCTTATAAATAGCTCTTTTAACAAACAAGTAAAAAAAAGACACACACAAAAAAAAAAGCAAAAAATACCTACTTTGTTGAAAGAAAAGCTTACTGAAAATCATAGCCAAATATCCATATAAGCTTTTCACAAATATTCCAGAAACAGTCACCCATATCTCAAATCTCTTTTTAAGAAGAACCTATACTACCATTGAGATATCCCCAAGTTGTTTGAACTTTCCAAAAACAAACAAACCCGTGACCAAAACCATCAACACCTTTCATCTGAGTGAGAAAGCTGGTTGACTTGCAAGCAATATTTTTGTGTAAAAGAAGCTTGTTGAAGTTGATCTCTATTGGAGCTGAAATCTGTGTGACCAAGGAGTTCCGAGATCAAGAGTAACTTGCACCATTTCTGAGTGAAAGAAGTAAGGGGATAGAAGGTCTTTAGTGGAGCTGAAATCTGTGTGACCAAGGAGTTCCGAGATCATATCCAATCTCCCTCTATCTTGTAGAAGTCTCTGTGTGACTCTTCGATAATCATCATAGTGGAAAAACCTCCCTGATAAAAGGAGAAGAAGGACGTAGCTGGGATTACATCACCCAGTGAACCTTACAAATATCTTGTGTCATTTACTTCTTTAAGCATTCATTGTTTTACTGATTTACTATTCATATTGCATACATTCTGATAAAGTCTTAAAACAACTAAGCGACTACTTTCGATTAATTAACCGAACGCTAAGCTATAAAATACTTCCGCTGTGCTAACTCTGATTTAGTGACTAAACTCTGCCCTACTTTGGTAAGCGTTGAAATCACCGAGTCTAAGTTAACGTTTCTCAAGCGCCACATCCAGCGCTTAAACTTGTCAAGCGTTCAAATACTTCAAAGTGATACGAACTTTTAAGAAGTCGAAAAAGACTTCACGGTCTATTCAACCCCCCCCCCCTTCTAGACCCTTTCGTATACCACTTGGGATCAACAAGTGGTATCAGAGCGGTTGAAGTTGAAACCTAAGCGTTTCCAAGCGTAACTGCTTGTTCAGATCCATTTTTTTTTTTAATTTTTTTTTTGTCGCTTTAAAATTACTTTAAATTCTTCATGGCATTCTCTAAAGTTCCCAAGTTGACCGAGTCAAATTATGACTCTTGGAAGGTCAAAACGTTTACTTATTTGTGTTCATGTGATGATGAAATGTGTGATATCATTTCAGATGGGCCAATCAAAATATACAAAGTTACCACCAGAGCGCCCGAAGCCACAGAAGAAACACCTGACGGTTATGTGGAGAAGCCCAAACAAGAATGGTCCACCGATGAGCGTCGACGAGCCAATCTAGACAATGTCGGTCGGAATGCATTATACACAGCCATTGGTGACAATGACAACTTATTCAACAAAGTCAAATCATGCAATACAACTAAAGAAATTTGGGATAAGTTGGCTACTATTTGTGGTGGCTCAGCACAAATAAAGGAAAACAAATTATCAATTGCCAAAGAAAAATTCAACGGCTTCAAGATGCTACCTAATGAGACGCTAGAGCAATTAGACATGAGGTTTACAGCCCTTGTCACTGAACTAACATCTCTGGGTATGGAGCTACAAAATCGAGAAACAGTGGTCAAAATCTTTAGAAGTCTACCAAGCAGATTCCTGATGAAAACAACTGCAATGAGAGAATCAAACAATCTGGACAGCCTAACTCCAGAAGATGCTTTTTCAGAACTCAAAGCATTTGAGTTTGAGCTGAATTCGGCCAGTGATGCAGTAAGTAATCCAGTGATCGAATCTGGAGCGCTAATGGCATCAATCAAAGGAAAACCTATCAAAGAAAAAGGTTCGGATATAAGTGAGGAAGAAGAACTGGCGCTTCTAAATAGATTCAGGAAATTCCTGAAATATGAAAAGAAGGGAAACAGTCTTAAGCACCCAGGACAAAGTTCATATCAAGCGCTTCCTCAAATACAACCACAACATCAAGCGCCTCACTATCCTGCGTCCTCCTCCCTAGCGCCAATTCAATATCAAACTCCTTCTCAGCAAGATCTCTCAGCGCCTGCAGCGTTAAACCAACGATCCACAAGATTAACAAACGAACAAAAGATGAAGACCAATCTTTGTTACAACTGCAGGAGACCAGGGCATTTCCAAGTTAATTGCCCATATCCAAATGTGTCTAAACCTACAAAGCAAGATCACACGGATAGAAACCAATTCAAGAGCAACCTGAGACAACAAGGCTTGCTAGCAGAATCAGAACCTCTCTATACGCCTGAAGAGGACTTGGAATCATCAGATGAAAGCAGCGATGATGAACCATCAAAGGACTCAGCATTCATTTGTCTCATGGCAAGAGAAAATGAAGCATCTAACGACTTACCATCTGAGGTAACCACTGATTTGTATCATCCTCTCTCTTATGATGAATTACTTGACAAAGTAAAGGAATATTATACAGATTGTCAAGATGCCACCAAATTATTCCAAAATCACCATTGTATTATTTCAGCACTCAGAAGTGATAACTTAACGCTCAAAGCAGAGTTGCAAATTCAGCAACAGTGCATTGAGAAAAACCAATCACTCGAGAGTGAAATTACTCAGCTAAAAGGTGATCTTGATATAATAGTCAAAAGAGAAGCTGAAATGGTCGCTAAACTTGCCAAATCAGAGCAGCTTATCTCTTCATTATCAAAAGCGTCTAGAACGCTAGATAATGTGACTAAAGTAACCAGGGCATTTGGTGAAAAGACCGGTCTAGGTTTTGATAAATTTAGTTATAAAGCCAAAGCGTCCAATGTTACAACAATCAACAAAGGAAAAGGTGTAATCTTTGTTGAAGAAAGTTCAATCAGACAAACGCTGAATGAATCAACAAATACTGGTACAAAAGCTAATGACAAAGTCAACACTGACTCAGGCAAAGGAAAGACCAAAGCGAATGTCTCACAAAAGAAAATATATCCAAACGCTCAAAAAGCTAAAGAGATATTTTCTGCCAGTGAATCAAACGTTAAGCGTCGCGCACCAAAAGTGCATCCTAAGCCAGTACCAAACAGAATCAAACGTCTATTTCCAAAACAATCCAGCTCATATTATCAACACTATGATAATTATGATTACGATTATGATTATTACTATAATCAAGGATATTTCTATACATCTAGAAAAAGTATGCAACTCAAAACGAAACCCAAGAAGGCCAATCTTTCTCCCATAGTGAAGACAAGGCAAATATGGGTTCCGAAAAATCTAATTCACGTCACTAACAAAGAAGAACCCAAAACAAAATGGGTACCTAAAGGAAATTAGATCTGCCCTTTTGAATGCAGGTACCTAGAGCCAACACCGACGCTTCAGTATGGTACATAGATAGTGGATCATCGAGACACATGACTGGATCAAAGGATCTCTTGACAACTATCGTGCAACCAATGGTCCTCAAGTTATATTCGGCGATAATTCTAAAGGTAAAACTAAAGGTATAGGTATCATGCATAGGGGGAACATCATGATCAATGATGTATACTATGTTGAGGGTCTTAAACATAATCTCCTAAGCATAAGTCAATTCTGTGATAAAGGCTTTGAAATTAAATTTTCTAGTGACTTGTGCGAGATAATCGATGTTAAGATAGGATCTACTAAATTAAAAGGAAGAAGAACAAACAATGTATACTTAGTAGATTGGGATTCAACATTAGATAACAACCCTACATGTTTCGTAGCTAAGAATCAAAACGAATTAGGTTGGTTATGGCACAGAAAAATGAATCACCTCAATTTCAAAACAATCTCTCAATTAATATCTCTAAATCTCGTAGAGGGATTACCTAAAGGTTCCTTTAATAAAGATCGCTTATGTGATGCTTGTCAAATGGGTAAACAAGTTAAATCATCTTTTAAGAAGAAGCTTCATCTATCGACCTCTCGAATACTTGAATTACTACATTTAGATTTGTTTGGTCCTATTCAAATCATGAGCGTTAGTGGTAAAAAGTATTCACTAGTAATAGTTGATGATTTTTCACGCTATACATGGGTAGAATTTCTAGCATTTAAAGATGAAACTAGTGCCAAGCTCACCTCTCTAATTCGTCAACTACAAAACTCAAAAGATCTAAAAGTGACAAGAATTAGAAGTGATAGAGGAACTGAATTTACTAACCATATTGTTGAGAAATTTTGTAAAGACTTTGGAATATTTCATGAGTATTCAGCACCTAGAACACCCCAACAAAATGGAGTTGCTGAACGACGGAACAGAACGCTTAAAGAAGCCGCTAGGACTATGTTAGCCGAGTCTAAGATGCCTCAAAGGTTGTGGGCCGAAGCTATCAACACTGCTTGCTACACTCAGAACCGGTGTATGATCAATAAGCAACATGAAAAGACTCCATATGAGTTATGGAAGGGACGTAAGCCGAATGTTTCATACTTTCATGTATTTGGTTCAAAATGTTTCATTCATAACAATGGTTCCCAAACCTAAAGACATTTGATCCTAAAGCAGATGAAGGAATCTTTCTAGGTTACGCCAAAAATGGAAAGAGCTTTCGCATCTTAAATAAAGTCAAATCGAAGGTTGAAGAATCCATTCATGTTGTGTTTGATGATGCTAACCAAGAACCGAGTAAGGTTAATATTAATGATGCAGGAATTGAAGATTTATCTCAACAAGCGTCACAAATCAATCTGTGTGATGATAGTGATATTGATGAAGATAATGAAATCATTGTACCTAATCCTAAGACTACTCGTAAAGACATCAACGATGACATTGCAAGAAACGCTGATGATCATGAAGGGAATGTTCATCAAGAGAAAACTCAAACTATAAACACTGAAGCGCCTACGCAAGGAATTGGTCAAGCGCCTGCACATTTTAATCAAACGTTAGATCAATCTCTTAACCCGTTCCAACCAGACAAAAAATGGCTCAGAGACCATCCACCAGAACTAATTATTGGAGATATTGGAGCACCCGTTAGAACAAGAGCCGCTACAATAAATGAGGCCATGTTTGCAAGCTTCCTATCTCAAATGGAACCAAAGAAAGTGGATGAAGCGCTTAACGATCCAAGTTGGATAGAAGCCATGCAAGAAGAGCTAAACCAATTTGAAAGAAATGAGGTATGGACGCTAGTACCAAGACCAACCCACCAAGGGGTCATTGGAACTAGATGGGTCTATAGAAACAAAATGGATGAGAATGGGATTGTGATTAGAAACAAAGCCAGACTCGTAGCTCAGGGATACTGTCAAGAAGAGGGCATCGACTTTGATGAAACATACGCTCCAGTTGCCCGTCTTGAAGCAATCCGCATGTTTCTAGCGTTTGCAGCATTTAACAAATTTACAGTGTATCAAATGGACGTAAAGAGTGCTTTTCTAAATGGTAAACTCCAAGAAGAAGTATATGTGGAGCAACCACCAGGATTCATCAACAACCATGGGAAAAGCATGGTTTACAAATTGGACAAGGCACTCTATGGTCTTAAACAAGCACCACGAGCATGGTATGACACTCTTTCTATCTTCCTTATAGGTAAAGGCTTTTCAAAAGGCAGCGTTGACACAACGTTATTCAAAATTACCCATAATGGAGATATTCTTCTAGTTCAAATTTATGTTGATGATATTATATTTGGATCTACCAATAAGCGTCTATGTGAGAAATTTTCGAAGATGATGCAAGATCAATTTGAGATGAGCATGATGGGTGAATTAACTTTCTTCCTAGGATTACAAGTTAAACAACTCCCTAATGGCATATTCATAAATCAAACTAAATATACTAGAGATATGATCAAGAAATTTGGTATGGAAAATGCATCACCTTCAAAAATTCCAATGAGCCAAATGCTTAAGCTAGATAGAGATGATAATGGAAAGAAAATTGATATCACTAACTATAGAGGTATTATTGGATCACTTCTTTATCTTACAGCTAGTAGACCTGATATTATGTTCTCAGTATGCATGTGTGCACGATTTCAAGCTGATCCTAGAGAATCACACTTAATTGTTGCTAAAAGGATCCTTAAGTACCTAAAAGGCACACAAAATGTGGGCTTATGGTATCCTAGGGATTCTCCTTTTGAACTAATTGGTTATTCAGATGCAGATTTTGCAGGATGCAAAATAGATAGAAAAAGTACTAGTGGAACATGTCAATTTCTAGGTGATAGACTAATTTCATGGCATAGTAAGAAGCAACAGTCCATCGCTACTTCCACCGCTGAAGCTGAGTATGTAGCCGCTGGAAGCTGTTGTGCACAGATCCTTTGGATGAGGCAACAACTTAGAGATTATGGAATAATCCTAGATCCAACTCCTATCCATTGTGACAATCAAAGTGCCTTAGCAATGACTCAAAATCCAGTTCTTCACTCTAGAACCAAACACATTGACATTCGCTATCACTTTCTACGTGACCACGTTCAAAAGAAAAATATCTCCATGCACTTCATTGGTACAGAAAAGCAACTGGCAGATATCTTCACCAAAGCGCTTAACGAACAACGTTTTCTCACTTTAAGAAGTGAACTAGGTATGATTGATCTAAATGCTTAATCATTCGAAACATCATACTTTTGTTAGGCATGAAATTTAGGGGGAATTCACTGTATGTTATGTAATTTATGGGGAACCTACATAGGGGGAACCTTAAAAGAGCTAACTATACTTAAGTGAATATGACCAAAAATGTTTTCCCTTGCATCGGTCATACGCACTTAGCACCATACACTTAAATCCTTTTGACGCTTATTACACAAATCTGTCTTAGCGTCTGCACTTCTTTCAAAATAAACTAAACGCTTAGCTTTATTCCCGGCTAAAGAACTTAGTAAAAAGACCCTTTAAAAGCAAGCGTACATTACCCTACGCTAAAACGAGAAAGTGGATTAGTCAATCAATGCAATTAATGCTGACTTGACATTCCTCACCCTTCGCTCAAGAAAACCCATGGGTACTCATCACGTTTTTCAAAGATGGTTCAGCACATGTACACGCGTCAGTACAATTACCATGTATCTTAGACGAATACAACCAGCGCTGAATATTTTAAACCAAAAGTAAAACACTACTACCAAGACATAATGATAAGTACTGGGAAACTGTGTCCTCATACACAGGAATAATTCTATATGTTACAATGACCGCTAAAGCACAAAATGTTACTTGAAAGAGAACCTCAAGATTCTCAAGCGTCCACATAACACTGAATTGTTTCAAGCGTCATTCTGAATAGGTCCGGACGCTTTAACAAATTTTTGGCGGGTATTTGAATAGTTGTTCAAAATTATGGTTCCCGAACAGTTTTCATAAAGAACGTATCCGCTTTTCATGGGCACACGTATCACTCTCAGTATATCAAAAGTCTCTATTTCAAACTTTTAATCGGACTTCAAAATAGTATATGTGGAAGTTACTAAAAGAAACCGTGCCTATTTAATCTAAATTCACGTCCACAGTTATATTTTAATGGCTGAGATTTATATTCCTCCACGTGTCAACATCTCAAACTTCAAACACAAAGAACATTCAAATTGAAGTATCTCAAAAACACACTTTCTGCAGAACACAAACACTCTTATACTCTATTACATTCGTGCAAGAAAAATTCTCTCTCTTTCTCGAAAACAAAAATTTTCATTCGTAATCTCTGTCTACTTCTCACTAATGGCACCCAAGAAAGCTACTGCTGGAACCACTGAAGTTGTTGTTAAGGTCACTGAAGGCCTTATAGTTGATTGGAAGTTTCTCTATGAAAACCCCCAAATTGATTTAACGGAAATGATGGATTCTGTAGCAGAGGCTGGGCTTCAGAAATTTCTCACAAAATACTCGTATATGTTTCCTGAAGAACTAGAATTTTTCTGGAGAAATGCTCGACTGTCTGACGATGAGACTTCCATCACTTGTTTGTTTCCTGTCTCCAAGAAGGAATCAAAGACGTTCACTCTCTCTGCGGCCTCTATTGCCCAGAATTTCTCTCTACCTAATGCTGGAGCCACTTTAGACACTATCACTGAAGAACAAATTCAAGAAGTCTGGACTCAGATTAGCGCTTACGATGATGTTCCATACAAACCGTACTTTGAGAAGAAAGATATAGTGAACAGGTATCGAGTCTTGGCTGATTTCTGCAGTAAAAACATTGAATGCAGAGTGGGAACCTTCGACAAAATCAACCCAACCCAGTTCCAGATGATGACTGCCATCCTGCTCAAGATAAAAATCAATTGGAGCGCCTATATATTCAGCAGGTTCAGAGACAGTCTACGCACTTCAAACTGACCTTATGGTCTAGTTTTAAGTGATCTAATTTTTCGAGCAGAGTGCACCTCTT
The DNA here is from genome assembly GCA_019426215.1 of Buddleja alternifolia. Lineage (NCBI taxonomy): Eukaryota > Viridiplantae > Streptophyta > Magnoliopsida > Lamiales > Scrophulariaceae > Buddleja > Buddleja alternifolia. Next base: position 17,146,499 of record CM033403.1, read on the forward strand.
CAGCAGGAGTTACCGTGGCCAAGCATAAGTTCTATGGGCCAAGAATCATCAATAATCTCTTCAATCCACCCAAAGTTGGAGGTGCTGCTAAGCCTCTCTCTGAGCGCCAAGTTATCCGAGCAGCGTCAGATAAGGAGGTTGAGCGTCCAGATCAGGAGAAAGCCAAACGTAATGTGAAGCGTCCCACTGTCACAAAGAAACGGGCTCCTCGAAAGCCCAAGGCTCACCCTATCAAAAGCGATGAAGATGACGAGGATTCTATACCCCTCATTAGTCGGAAAGATCTGGAAAAGGTTCTCAAAAATATTGACTTTGAAGAACCTGCAGTTCCACAGACTCAAGCGTTCCCCGCCGAAGGTATAAATGTGAAGCGTATCTTCAAGAGACGTAAGCGTCCAACTACTGCCATTTCTTCTGAGGCTACACAAAGTGATCAAGCCATAACTGCTGTCCCGATATCATCCTTTGAAACACCAGTTGATGTCCATCTGGATGTTGATATGGCCCACATTGTGGCCATCGCACATGAAGCTGCCATCGAATCTACAAATCTCGAGCCTGATGAACTTGAAATCCCAAGGGTTCAACCATTGCTTGCATTACCTAGTACAACAGAGGCACGCTCAGAAGGTCAGAGCGATGCTAACGACGTTGTGATTCATCGACATTTCTTCAAGCTGGATCCCTTAAAGACTATCGATCACTCAGTCGATTATTTGCCTCCAGCGCCCGCAGAGACCTTCATACCTGCAGGATACAATGAAGAAAGTCTTATCAATGCCGAAAATGATATCGCCAAGCTCATAAAGTTTGATCTGGCTGTACGCAACACTCTCTTTAACACAGCCTCAACCCCAGCTGATGAAGCTTACTACACAGCCCTTGAACTCGGGAAGACTCCCAAACACATCCCGGCTTCCGTAACTCTCCAAGCACAGCGGCAAGGAGGCAAGACTCCTAGAGCTGATGTTGATTTAGCTTATTATCTGGACTGTGGGACAAGCAAACCCACTGGCTTCTCTCTCAGAGACTACAACATCAGAGTCTATGAGCGTCAGGATAAGCTTGTGAACCCAACGGAAGGGCTACTAAACAGAGAAGGCTATTCTCACTCTCCAACACTGGTCAAAAGCAGGGAAAACAAGCGCTCAGCTAATCCTCTCCTCCTGTGGAAGAATAAAGGAGTACATGCCGGTGAGCGTCCAGCTTCCCTGACCGAGATGATTCAACTTGAAACCGATGCATATTTTGACTGCGTCTGGAACGCTAACTACCAACCAGACAGGTATCGTTTTGAATCCATCTGTGATATTCATCACCAAGGGTTTCGTGCTATACTTAATGCAGGAACTGCGTATTGTATGACTGAGATAAGATGGGCTGAAGCTTACATGGGTGACACGTATAAATTTGAAGACTTGGTTAGTGCTCCCCATCTGTTCAGAATAGGGATTCATGATAAAAAGACCAAATTTGCACGCTACATGCTAACACAGCGCCAACATAGACTTGGACTCGTTCTGAAGCTGCCTCTAATCCGCCATCAACCTGAACACCGCTTAAGACAAGCATTGCACAAACTGGCCAACTCTTCTCTACGCTTTGCTGATCAAGCGTCCACCAGCGGTTCTTCTCCCCTGTCCTGTCTGAACTTCACCCCTAGCCACTGTGAAGACAACTTTTCTTTCATGATGGCAATTATGCCTCCAGTCTCCCTATTCGACAAAATCTTCACAGAAAATCTACGACAATGGAATGGCTCTCGGATCAATCCTTTCAGAGGATATCCACTTCTTCCGTCTATTCGACAAGAAGTCTTCAGTCACTATGATTTTGTTTTATCGCTGCTAGAAAGATCTCAAGCGCTTGCTTCAGCCATCTACCCATACTTGGAAGAGTATTACCGGCTCCACGTTCCCGACTCTTGGAAACCGAAGACTCTCCCAACAGATCGGCTAATTGGCTTCTCACAACACTATTGCCCAGATGCCTTATTCTCCATCTGCCAAACGCCCTCCAAAATCTTTCCCACTCATGTGCTGGATATCCTCGGGCCAATGTATATCAGGGCCCTGGATAGTCCTATCAGAACGTTCATTCAAGGTACTTATCTCCCCACTCTACATTTGAATGAACTTCTACAGATTGCTACGTATAGAATCAGAATTTACTGCAGCACCAGCTGACACGTTACCTGCTCCTGAGCGCTTATTAGAATTACCTCAAGCGCCTCATTTCCCCAGTCCAACTGAATCCGACTCTACTGCATCCACCGAGTCCAACACTGCCCCAGAGCTTCGAGGAACAGTATTTGATCCTACTTATCAAGTACCTATTGAATCTCTCAAACACACATCTCGTTTTAAGCCTCGAGTCAGCACTGCAATTCCCGACGCTCAACCGTCCATGACTGAATGCCTCACTCAAATACAACAACTATCTACAGCTACTCAGGCAAGTCATGTGGCTTTAACCAATGATCTACAAGACCGGTTCACGGCTCTAGAGACCTCTCTCACAGACGCTAATCACGCTCAACTCTTGGTCATGAAAGAACATTTCGACCAGCGTCTAACCACTCTTGAGGCCTCTGTCGCTCAGATTGCTACTCAAGTCAGTCTTCTTACTCAGCATTTCATACAGACTGATGATGGCAATAAGGGGGAAAAGAAGGGAGAAAAGAGGAAATCGTCAACATCTAAAGATCAAGTTCCTCCTCCACCATCCAAGCGTCAACATATTGATACTTCTCTCACACTGAGTACAGAACCAAGGTATCCCTATCCCTCTTGGGTAACTACATCGGTTGAAGCGTCCAATAAGAAAGAAACTCCCAGAGTGCTCTATCCAACTCTTCCATTGCCTTCAAGAGCACTGCTTGAACAGTTTGACATTCCTCTTCTCAGAGCATCAATTCCAGAACCATCTGATCCAGCAGTATTAGTCTTAGAAAGAAAAATGTTTGACTTCGACCAAACCTTCAGAATTTGCCTACGATACATAGGCATCAGTCCAGAGGAATGGGATAAACACTTCATTGCCTTTAAGGCACGACAAGTTCAAGAAAACAAGCACATAATCAGTAAAGATCATGCTGCGATGATGACGTTAGAAGATCATATAACTGAAGCAATCCGTGCTGAAATGACTAAGAGATACAAGATCAAGTCACGATCTTGATTTTTACTTGTGCTTCTCTCTTTTTAGTTGTAAAATGTCTGTACTATGAAATATATATATAAAATGCATTTTACAGCTGAAACATCTCGTTAAAGCTCAAACTAACTTACTAACTTACGCTAACCTTCACTTTAAGTATCTAACGCTTGAACTAAATAAGTATTGCCATCATCAAAAAGGGGGAAATTGTTAGGAATTTCATATTAGATGTTTTGATGATGACAAATAGGACTTCCTGTTAGACCCCGAAAAGTGGAAAAGCTTTCATAGAATGTTATGTATAAGTACCTGAAAGCTTATTTATCTTAGGCTTATAGTATTTATCTTTGTAGAATTCACTAAGTATGTGACACTAAATCACTTAGGAAAATTTTGGGTGAGTCTACCAAGTGATGAAGGTGAAGATCAAGCGTCTGAAGCTACAATAGATAAAGATATCTTGAAGCGTCCGTCAAACGCTTTAGGGATTATCCCAGTGCTCAAACTAAGAATGGATAACTCAAGCCGAATACTCAACATCAAGTGAAATGACGGAATTCTCAGTAAGACCATCAAGACAAGATTGAAGAGTAAGCGTCTGAAATAAAGATTTTGTAGAGAAAAAAGTACATAATATTTCTTGAATTTTACATAAGTGAGAAAAATGACAAAATATTATACAACTCCCTCTTTTATAAGCCCTATGGGCGTCCATCTCCTCCCCTTTCCAAACCAAGATGGTCTCTTTTGGTAGTTGAACAGAAGAGGAAATAATCCGTTAATTTTGGGGATACACTCTTGACCAAATATTTGATATGATTTCATTCCTTATTTTGTCAGATTCTTCATCAGGTTTCCACCATGCTATCTTCAACCTTTATTTTCAGCTCATCTTTAAAGTAGTCCATAAGCCTTCCTAGAGGTAGCCAATGAGCTTTTCTTGAGGCCCAATTCTCCCGGGCCCAATTTGTGAAAAGTGATATTTTACGTCCACATCATATATATATAATAAAATACAACCTTTGAGGCCATCCAAATAAATGCACAAGTGATGGCCTAATTGAACTCGATTTTGCCACGTGAGCAAAATTGAATAAATATGCATATCTATGACACTTAAAATAAAATAATTATTAATCTTTATCCAAATATATTAACAACCTCATATCTTTTTTGAATAAAGCTATACTAACTAATGGATTTTCTTTTTTCAAATATGTGTTCTTATTCAAAATTTAAATTTTGAATTCAATTAGTATTTCACTTGAAATGATTGACTACAATTTCGCCAAATACTATTGGGTGGTCATTTTTGAAATGATTAATTCTAAAGAAAAAATCTCATTGGTTGTCATTTCTTGGGATTTTTTATTTTTTAACCGTATCATATCTGTTGATTCAGTCTTTTGAATTGAAAATCTCATACTGATTGACCCAATCAAATTAATTAGATTAGGCCTAAATTTTAGCTACATAAAGCAAATTGTTGATGTTGTTAATATTCATGCGAGAAGGAAAAAGAAGAAGCATATATTGACTCAACTTATGGGATTACCATTCATATCTCCTTATGCTCATCTCCATAAGAAAATGACACATATCTTCAATTTTTTAATTGAGTGAAAACAGTGATGTTTGTGTTAATACTTTCTTCTTCATATTTTCCAGTAAGTAAATACAACGTTTATTTTTCTTTGGCTCTACGTTTTGCCATTGTGACCTTTACTAGATTCTCAAAGTTTTGCATTTCCTGCTTTCTTTTTCCCTTTCAATTCATGTTTTGTTAATTTTTCAACTTCGAATTTTATTTTAGGTTTTCATTCATGATGATTCCTCTATTTTTCGATTATTTTCTTTCTGTTCAATATTCTGCATGTTTTCATTTGTTTTGTTGATATGCTTCATTAATTTTGGAATTCCTCTTTGTTGGATTAATACTTTTTGTTCAAGATTTTCAAAGTATCGCTACTTTATACTTTCTTATTTTTTCTTTTCTTTTAGCTTTTGATGCTTTATAAAGTTTCAAAAGCTATTTTGTTCCGTTTGCAATTTTTATTTCCTTTTCACTTTAGTTTAGTTTAGTTTAGTTTTTCAATTTTTCATATTTGATTTCTTTAATTTAAATAAATCGAATTTTTGGTTATTTTTATTTGAAATCGAAGTTTTGAAGAATTCCAACACATATGCAATTGGGCTTACAATTGAATTGGAAACTTTTTATAGTTTCTCTATGTTTATTAAGCGCCTCTACATTCTTTCTTTCATACGTGTTCAAGAATTTGTGTGGCAGTGTTGATGAGCCCATGATCTTACTATTTATTTCTCTTTCATTAATTTACCAAAAAGAATATTGATATTGGAATATGATACATTCTCGAACAATTTGCGAAAATTGTGTAAAAAAAAAAAAATTGTCCCATTTTTTTTTATTTTGCTTCAACATTTAGAGATTATATCAGGATTCTGTATCAATTGTTTTTCTTTTGAACCTTTTTTATTTTACATATTTTCATTAATATAGCACTGTTTTTAACTTTTTTTTCCCTCTTTATCTATATCTTAGATTTCATTGGAGGAATTACTTTTTTCTCTTGAACTCGAAATTTGCTTTTAGTGTTTCAATTTTTTTCCTTAATAGTTCCTTTTATATTTATTTTTATTTTTGATGATATATATTAATTTCTTTGGTTCAATTGGTAAATACTTGGATTATTTCAAAAAAAAATTCAATTCATATAGATTCATTTGATTTTGGTTTCAATTAATGCTTTTTCTATTTTACTTCAACGTTTAGAGATAGTACTAACTTTTGTTTAGATTTATTAACTATATATTTGACATTTTTAATAGGACTAAACTTGCACTTTTTAAACTCTTTCATTTGATTATGCATTTATACTCTATTTTCGTCTATTAGACACCAAGAATACCATTGTTAATATGTTGTACTTTTCTTTAGTTTTGAAATGATATAACTTATAAGTTTATTTTGACATGTGGGCAAATTTGTACCCATAATTTTTCTTCGCAAATTTTTTTGTAACAGGAATATGTATACAATGATTTTTCATTAGTTTTTATGGCATCAAACTTAGATAAAAGTGGATGAGAACTGTAACATATAAATATCAATTTTATAAACTTTTATAATATCAAGTACTTTGTACAAAAAAAATTATATATTTTAATTGGTAATCTCTTTCATTTATTTTTCCTTTTTACAAGTTTTTCTATTTCAATTTTACATGATAAATGCATATGCATGTTTTTTATTTCTCATTTTTCACCCATGCATGACTATCAATATATGACAATATATTTGAATTTCTTCAACATAGCAATTGAGGATTTTTAATAATATTTAATATGATAATTATTAATACATGCATTTATATATAAATATCTTTTTTCTTATTTTTTTGTTTTCTTTTAGCTTTTCCCACTTTACAAACTCCCAAAAGCTATTCTGTTCCGTTTGTAATTTTTATTTCCTTTCACTTTAGTTTAGTTCAGTTTTGTTTTATATATTTTTCATATTTGATTTCTTTAATTTAAATAAATCTACTTTTTGGTTATTTTAATTGAAATCGAAGTTTTGAAGAAATCTAACACGTATGCAATTGGGCTTACGATTGAATTGGGAACATTTTATAGTTTCTCTATCTTTATTAAACGCCTTCGCACTCTTTCTTTCATGAGTGTTCAAGAGTTTGTGTGGCATTGCTGAAGAGCCCATGATCTTACTGTTTATTTCTCTTTCTTTAATTTACAAAAAGAATATTGATATTGGAATATGATACACTCTCGAACAATTTGCTAAAATTGTGAACAAATAAAAATTGGTCCCATTTTTTATTTTGCTTCAACATTTAGAGATTATTTCAAGATTTTGTATCAATTGTTTTTCTTTTGAACCTTTTTTTTCTTCATATTTTGATTGATATTATTTTATTTTCCTCTTTATCTATATCGTAGATTTCATTGGAGGAATCACTTTTTTCTCCTGAACTCGAAAATTGTTTTTAGTGTTTCAAATTTGTTTTCTTTAATGATTCCTTTTAAATTTAATTTTATTTTTGATGACATATATTATTTTCTTGGGTTCAATTGGTAAATACTTAGATTATTTCAACTTTTTTTTTTCAATTCATATAGCTTCATTTGATTTTGGTTCCAATTAATGCATTTTCTATTTTACTTTAATGTTTAGAGATAGTACTAATTTTTGTTTAAATTTATTAACTATATATTTGACATTTTTAATAGGACTAAACTTGTACTTTTTATACTCTATTTTCGTCTATTAGAAACGAAGTATACCATAGTTAATATGTTGTACTTTTCTTTAGTTTTTGAAATGATATAACTTATAAGTTTACTTTTACATGTGGGCAAATTTGTACGCATAATTTTTCTATGCAACTTTTTTTTTTTTGCAATAGGAATATGTAGACAATGATTTCTCATTAGTTTTATGGCATCAAACTTAGATAAAATTGGACGAGCTCAGTAACATATAAATATCAAGATTATAAACTTTTGAAATATCAAGCATTTTGTAAAAAAAAAAAGAATAAATTATATAACTTTAAATTGATAATCTCTTTCATTTATTTTTCCTTTTTACATGTTTTTCTATTTCAATTTTACATGATAAATGCATATGCATGTTTTCTGTTTCTCATTTTTCACCAATGCTTGACTATCAATATATGACAATATATTTGAATTTCTTCAACATAGCAGTTCAGGATTTTTATTAATATTTAATATCATAATTATTAATACATGCATTTATATATAAATATCTTTTTTCTTTTTTTTCTTTTCTTTTAGCTTTTGCCACTATACAAAGTTTCAAAAGCTATTTTGTTCCGTTTGTAATTTTTCACTTTGGTTTAGTTTTTTAATTTTTCATATTTGATTAATTTAATTTAAATAAATCAAATTTTTGTTTATTGTAATTGAAACAGAAGTTTTGAAGAATTCTAACACATATGCAATTGGGCTTACGATTGAATTGGGAACTTTTTATAGTTTCTCTACCTTTATTAAATGCCTCTACAATCTTTCTTTCTTGAGTGTTCAAGAGTTTGCGTGACAGTGCTGATGAGCCCATGGTTTTACTGTTCATTTCTCTTTCTTTAATTTACAAAAAGAATATTGATATTGGAATATGATACACTCTCGAACAATTTGTGAAAATTGTGTAAAAAAATTTTTGTCCCATTTTTTTATTTGCTTCAACATTTAGAGATTATTTCAGGATTTTGTATCAATTATTTTTCTTTTGAACCTTTTTTTTTTTACATATTTTGATTGATATATCACTGTTTTTAACTTTTCTTTATTATTTTCCTCTTTATCTATACCTTAGATTTCATTGGAAAAATCACTTTTTTCTCTTGAACTCGAAAATTGCTTTTAGTATTTCAAATTTGTTTTTTTAATGGTTCCTTTTAAATTTATTTTTATTTTTGATGATATATATTATTTTCATTGATTAAATTGGTAAATACTTGGATTATTCCAACTTTTTTTTTTCCAATTCATATAGCTTCATTTGATTTTGGTTTCAATTAATGCATTTTTTATTTTACTTCAACGTTTAAAGATATTACTAATTTTTGTTTAATTTATTAACTATATATTTGACATTTTTAATAGGACTAAACTTGAATTTTTTAACTCTTTCATTTGATTATGCATTTATACTCTATTTTCGTCTACTAGACAACGAAGAATACAATAGTTAATATGTTGTACTTTTCTTTAGTTTTTGAAATGATATAACTTATAAGTTCATTTTAACATGTGGGTAAATTTGTACCCATAATTTTTCTATGCAAATTTTTTTTGCAACAGGGATATGTAGACAACGATTTTTCATTAGTTTTTTGGCATCAAACTTAGACAAAAGTGGCCTAACTCTGTAACATATAAGTATCAATTTTTTAAACTTTTGAAATATCAAGTACTTTATACAAAAAAATAAAAATAAATTATATAGCTTTTAATTGTAATCTCTTTCTTTTATTTTGTCTTTTTACAAGTTTTTCTATTTCAATTGTACATGATAAATCATATGCATATTTTTTATCTCATTTTTTGCCCATGCATGACTATCAATATATGATAATATATTTAAATTTCTTCAAAATAGTAATTGCTGATTTTTATTAATATTTAATATAATAATTATATATTCAGTATCTCATACCTTGGCACGGGGTGTTAGAGTGTATGCCTTCAAATGCCATAAAGAGGATAGATTTATAGGGCATTGACTTGTAACCAAACAATATCTTTTTATTATATATAAGGCATTATTTTGTTGTTTTCTTATAGGCATTTGTAAAGTGTTAATAAACAACGTAAAGTCCTTGAGAATAAGGTAAACCTTCTACTTCCTATGGGATAGGAAGAATGGCACTAGAAGGGTTTGATCCTTATTCTCTAAATAGGATTCGCAAGTCTAAGAAAGTATTTGACTGGACATCAACACAGAACAAGGATTTGCATGATATAAGTTTCGATAGAGAAAGTGTCAGTCGAACACTATGGGAATGATAGTGGGAACTTATGTCATGGACATATCAGTTGGATTAATATGTTCGAACACGGCTCGCATCGGTTTCATCACGTGGGTATTCACTCACTGACAGTCAATGATGAAACTGATAAGTTGTGATAGGTACGCATGAACCTTAGACCTGAGGAATTGAGTTGAAAATGTACTTGTGACATCAAGTCTGTCATTAGAGTAGTTAGATCCAAATAACCCTTTGGTGAGATCGACCTCGAAGTGCGACTTGATGGGCAAGTAGCATTGTTAACTGATTAGCAAAATGAGATTTTTTCTCTCATAAGTGAATGAGCTAAATATCCTATGCAGTCATGAATGAGTGAGGTTAAAAGTCTTTGGCCAAAGCATAAAATGACCTCTACTCATTATGAGCTAAGCATATGGTCAAGTCATGTGAGTTTGACTAAAATCATGACTCTCACTTGACTGGGATATAAGAATAAAAGGTTTATATTTGTACGGTATTCACAGCGTATATGGTTTGGAATGATCCTATTCATTCGTTCTCAATTGGGATACGATGTGAGTCACGTGACTGGCTAGATATTACTCACATCCTTTTGGTTTTCTCCCAATTGCCTTTTGAGATGAACCTAAAGAGTCGCGCTTAAAGGAAGTACAAAAGGAAAATCATGGAAAAAGACTTGAAAGAATTTTCGGTATTGGATATCATGATTAATTAATTAATCATTAGATAATTTTATTAATTAATTAAGTTAATGAATTAATTAATTTCTTAGAGGAATTTAATTATAAAATTAACATGGATTTAACTGATTATTTAATTAATTTATTTATTGGATAAATAATAATTATTATTTAATTAATTAAATAGCATAATAGGCCTAAAGCCCGAAGGCTTTAAAAGCCTCAAAGTGGGCGTAGTGTTTGGCCTAGGTTATTGTTTCATTGTAGTATAAATATACTACTTAGAGAAAATTAACCAAGTGATTAAACATATAAGTTTCTCTCCAAGTCAAAACACTCCATTTTTTCTCTTTCTCTCTAGCCGTCTCCCTCAAGAGAAAAGAAAAAGATTTTTGCTTTTGACTCTGGCGTGGCAATTTAGAGACAACAACGGATTTGCTGTTCAAGAAGGGATTGCAAAGCTAGTTCAGAATTCAACATACGCGAAGAACGGTATTTGAATTCGAAACCCAATTTAAATACGAGAAATAGAGATGAGCCACTGGGATTTAAATATATATATTCTTCCGCTGCGTTATTTGATTTTATGCAATTTTTTCCGAACACGGGGTTGCATCTAGTATTGGGAGAAATCGAAAGAATCTACTCAAAAGACAAATTGCATGCAAATTTTCGAAAATATTGGAGTAATGGATGATAGGTTGTCGAACCTACAAAAATATTTCCTACTCCTAAATTTGCAGATAGCGATAAGTAGGGTCGAATCCACAGGGATTGGTTCGGATTATTTCTCAATTTGCTAATATTAAAATAAAATAGGGGTGATTTTTAATAATCGATTAAACTAAACTTAAAATAAATAACAAAAAGTATTAAAATCAAGAAATGCAAAATAAAACAAGTAGAATAAATCAATATGTAGTGAGATTCTAGCCTAAGGAATTTGATCCGTTTTAATTCTATAATTTGATCATCGATGCAAAGATAATTCAATATTCTTGAATAAATTGGCTATAGCCGTTAACAAGCTCTAACAACCTCGTTTCCCCTTATTTTATCGATAATCAAAACTAGCTCTTTGATTATTTCCCTTATTAATTGAATAACCCTAAACAAGCTCTTAAGATTTAATTCAATAATAGCTTTAAGAATTAGAGAAACACCAACTCTAATTAACGAACTCACAAGCTCGGTTCATTTAAATTAGATTACATATTCCATAATAACAATTGAAAACTTGTCCATAATCAATGTTATTAATTGCTACCAATATTAGAATTAACCAAACAATTACGGATTTGGGATTCTAACTAGCTATATATTATTCCAACAATTAAATAACCGGCCGAATTACTCAATTAATTGAAACAATAATATCAACAAATATAAAGAATATGTAAATACACAAGAATAAATAAAGAATAAGAATAAATTCGATCTCACAAATTTTTGTAGAATTAAAACTTCAAATATCCTCGGCTAGAACTTGAGTTTTTAGCAATACATCTCCATGGAAGCAAAAACGCAGATTTTCATTCTCCTCTCTTGTACAAAAACGTGAATAGTGATTCTGTCGGAGAGAGAGTGAAATTCCAGCAATAACTAATTATCTAAGCCTAGCCAAAAAGACTTCTAACTAAAATAAAACTCTAATTCTAAAGGAATAAGGAAAATACTAATAAAACTCCTACAAAATAGGGAAACTCCTAAAACTTAGGAAGACTCCTACAAAATAGGATTTTCTCCTCTTCTTCTTATGTATAAAAAACGTGTCTTCCATTTTATTTTTCTTTTTCTCCACCTTTTTCTTCCTTTTTCTTCTTCTTTGAAATTTTACCTATCAAAATAAAAAATCATAATAAATATCTATCATTTAAACTTAAATACCAATAAAAGAATGAAGGAAATATATGAAAAATATGCATAAAATGCACACTAACAATGGAGCCTGTAATTTTTGAAAAATTGAGGATATGAGGACGAGTGGGAAGCTTTGAAGATTTTTTACCAATCTTTTAAAGGTAAAATATCTGGAAAGTCTCTTGAATTGAAAAGGAATTTGAAACGAAGAAGGAAAAAGAGATTTACTTGTAAAAGAAGATTAAGAAGAATCCTAGATTAAGAGTCCTTATCCTACAAGGAGAGAGATGACCCCTAGGCGGGTTAGACGAGTTGGCGGGTCGACTAGCCGGCCAATTGGCCGGGCCCATGAGCTACAAGGAGAGAGAGATGACACTACAAAAAAAAAGGGAAAATTACTAAAAAACCTTTAAAATAAACTTTTATATCCAAAAAACCCATGATAATATTTGTCAATCCAAAAAACCCATTCCATCAACTTTTCATTCCAAAAAACCCAATATTTAGGGTTAACAAATTTATGGACTTAATTGCCCTTAGCTTTCTAAATTAAAAATTAATCTATTATTGTTATGCAATAAAATTTATTTATTTAAAAATTTTGTACTGATAATTGATACTAATTATGATTTTGATTTTAAATTTTCAGATTTTTTAATCTTTTTTAATAATTTAAAACATATATTTATAGATAATTACCATATTAAAATCAAAAATAAATTATATACAAATATTTAAAAAAATTAATATTACAAAAGAAAATTCGTATTTTATGATTCATCAAAACAAAACGATACATTAAGAAAAAATAATTGATCAATTATTAACTTAATAAATGAAGGGGTAGCTTAATCCAAAGTTGTTAATCCTGACTTTTGGAGTTTCGGAATGAAAAATTTGTAGAATAGATTTTTAAGATTGAAAAATATTTTCATGGATTTTTTGGATATGAAAAATTATTTTAGGGGGTTTTGAGTAATTTTCCCAAAAAAAAAAATTAGGGGCCAATCCTCCGCCCCTAGGCGTGTTAGACAAGCTGGCAGGCTAGCTGGCCGGGCCCATGAGCTAGCCCATAAGCCGCGGGAGGGGGGGGGGGGATGTTTCTTTTTTTCGCATGGAGGAGCCTTTTTAAGAATTATGTATATCACATGGGTAAAATGGATTTAACTCCAATACTTAACAAGTTTTCTAGTTCGCTTGAACTGAATAACACAAATTTAGCTAAAAGAAAAAAAAAAAGGCCTTATTGGCATCGTACGACATCAATTAAAAAAATGAAAAATAAATAATGATATTCATTTTCTATTTATTTATGCATGTTAATCTGATCGAGTGATTTTAAGATTGAATTTACTTAATAAGATTTTTTCATAAGGTCAAAATTGCCAATAGCTCCCTTCCAACTGTTACAGATTAAAATAAGTTTGGGTTCAAAAGTGGAGGATGAAAGAAATTTCTAGTCAATAAAATAAATGTAAAGGGTATTTTAGTCGCTTGATAAAGAAAATGGCACATGTGGTCGGAATTTTGGACAAAAAGTGACTTCAAGGATGACATTGAAGAAAAAATAAAATAAAAGGACTAGTTGGAGATTACGTACGAATACAGGGATGAATATGAAAATTTTCGTTTGTTAGACATGAAATGAAAAGTGAAAACTACAGTAGGAAGACAAAGGCACAGAAGTTCAGATGGAGACCGCAGCCTGCCGACACATGCTCGCGCGTGACCGTACGTGTCAAGATAGAGACTTTTTTGCCCTATGAAAGCTCCACGAGGAAAAAATAAAATCTCAAAAAGGGAAATAAAATTGTTATGAAATAACCCCAAATATTATGAAATATATACAAATATTCTAAAGTAGAGAGACTAGAGAATTAAGAAGAGAATTCTTTCTTTTATTTTGGTGTATTTCTCAATACAATGGCAAAGCCTATTTATAGGCACAAAACAAGATCAAATATTGATTACAAAATGAGGTAATGGAATTGTAGGTGAATCCACTAAATGAGATATTGGAGTTGTAGATGAATCCACTAAATTATGTATTGGAGTTGTATGGACATCCACTTAATGAATTATTCATAACACTCCCCCTTGGATGTCCATCACTTAAGAATATGTCTCGTTAAAACCTTACTAGGAAAAACCCTGTGGGATAAAAACCTAGTGAAGGAAAAAGAGTACATAATTCTTTTTAATACGCAATCAGATGCTGCCTCATTAAAAACCTTACCAGGAAAACCCAGTGGGAAAAACCTTGGTTAAGGGAAAAAGAGTGCGGCGCGTATTATCTCCCCCTCATGACAATATCAGTCAAGATCTTTAAGTCTACGTACTCCAATATTGTAGACTAGTTTTTCAAACGTTGCTGTGGGAAGTGCCTTGGTGAACAAATCAGCAAGATTATCACTGGAACGAATTTGTTGAACATTAATATCACCATTCTTCTGAAGATCATGAGTGAAAAAGAACTTTGGTGAAATATGTTTTGTTCTATCTCCTTTAATGTACCCTTCTTTCAATTGTGTGATACATGCGGAATTATCTTCATATAAGATCGTCGGGATCATTTTTCCAGAAGATAAACCACAAGTCCCTCGAATGTGTTGAATCATGGATCTTAACCAAACACATTCTCGACTTGCCTCATGAATAGCCAAGATTTCTGCATGATTAGATGATGTGGCCGATATAGTTTGTTTCATAGATCGCCATGAAATGGTTGTGCCACCACATGTAAATAAATAGCCCATTTGTGAACGACCATTATGAGGATCAGACATATATCCAGCATCTGCATATCCAACCAATTCGGACTTGGGTACATTGAAATAAAACAAACCCATATCGAGTGTTCCTCTAAGGTAGCGGAGTACCTGTTTAACCCCATTCCAATGCCTTCGTGTAGGAGAAGAACTATATCTTGCTAATAGATTAACAGCGAATGCTATATCAGGTCGAGTATGACAAGCAAGATACATTAGTGCACCGATTGCACTTAGATATGGTACTTCAGGACCAAGTAGTTCTTCATCACTTTCTTGAGGTCGAAAAGGATCTTTGTTCACATCTAGTGACCTTACGACCATCGGGGTGCTCAATGGATGTGATTTATCCATATAGAATCGTTTTAGCACCTTTGATATATAAGCGTCTTGATATACAAAAATTCCGTTCTTTAAATATTCAATTTGCAACCCAAGGCAAAATTTTGTTCTTCCAAGATCTTTCATCTCAAATTCTTTCTTTAAGCAATTAACAGTTTTTGAAATCTCTTCAGGAGTTCCAACGATATTTAAATCGTCAACATAAACTGTAATTATAACAAACTCATTTCCAGATCTTTTCATGAAAATACAAGGACAAATTTGATCATTCTTATATCCTTCCTTCAACAAATATTCAGTGAGACGATTATACCACATTCGTCCAGATTGTTTCAGTCCATACAATGACTTACTTAATTTAATTGAATAATGTTCTCGAGAACTTGATTTATATGCTTCAGGTATATTAAATCCTTCAAGGATTTTCATATATATATCATTATTAAGCGAGCCATACAAATAGGCTGTAATAACATCCATTAGACGCAAATCAAGTTTTTCATGCACTGCCAGACTTATTATATAACGAAAAGTAGTTGCATCCAGCACAGGAGAATAAGTCTCCTCATAATCTATGCCAGGTCATTGCGAAAATCCTTGGGCAACAAGACGTGCCTTATATCTTACAATTTCATTTTTCTCATTTCGTTTTCGCACAAATACCCATTTGTATCCTACTGGCTTTACATCTTCAGGTGTACGGACTACAGGTCCAAAAACTTTTCATTTTTCAAGCGAGTTTAACTCTGCCCCCATTGCGTCTTTCCATTTTGGCCAATCATTTCTTTGTCGACATTCATTAACAGACTTTGGTTCTTGATCCTCATTATCATTTATCATATTTAGCGCTACATTATATGCAAATTTATCATCAACGTTGACTTCATTTCGATTCCATCGTTTCCCGTTCATAACATAATCGATTGAGATCTCATTATTTTCACAATTTTCAGGTACCTGAGGTTCTTCTGGAACCGAAATATTAGTTATGACTAGGGACTCTTCTGGAGTTATTTTATCCTCGATTAGACCATCTTGATTCCTAGCTCCTTTTCTTTTTCGAGGATGACTATCTTTGGAACCGATAGGTCTACCACGCTTCAGGCGTGCAGTAGACTCATTACTTTGACCTTCAGGGACAACAATTCTTACTGGAGCATTAACAGCTGGTACATGTGACTTAGTCACTTTTTTTAGGTCAGTAAATGCGTCTGGCAGTTGGTTAGCTAAACCTTGCAAGTGAATTATCTTTTGAACTTCCAGTTCACTTTTGTTATGTTCGAGGATCAAGATGAGATAAAGATAATTCATTCCAACTAATTTTCTTTTCCAGCTGCTTATTTTCTCCCCCTAATGTTGGGAAATCTGATTCATCAAAATGACAATCAGCAAATCGAGCCGTAAATAAATCTCCAGTCAATGGCTCTAGATACTTTATTATCGATGGAGACTCGAATCCAACATATATTCCCAATTTCCTTTGAGGACCCATCTTAGTGCGTTGTGGTGGAGCAATTGGAACATATACCGCACATCCAAAAATTCTTAGATGGGAAATATTTGGTTCCTGACCAAAAACCAAGTGTAATGGGGAGAACTTATGATAACTTGTTGGCCTTATGCGAATAAGTGCTGCTGCATGCAAAATAGCATGTCCCCAACAAGAAATAGGAAGTTTTGATCTCATAAGTAAAGGTCTTGCAATTAACTGCAGACGCTTAATAAACGATTCTGCTAGATCGTTTTGTGTATGAACATGTGCTACAGGATGTTCAACATCAATTCCAATAGACATACAATAGTCATTGAACGTTTTGGAAGTAAATTCACCCGCATTATCAAGGCGTATCTTCTTAATTGGATAATCAGAAAAATATGCTCGTAGTCTAATCAATTGAGCAAGCAATCTCGCAAACGCCAGGTTGCGAGTTGATAGCAAAGATACATGTGACCACCTTGTTGATGCATCAATTAAAACCATAAAATATCTAAATGGTCCACACGACGGGTGTATTGGTCCACAAATATCACCTTGAATACGTTCCAAAAACGTAAGAGATTCACTTCCTACTTTTGTTGTTGATGGTCGAATAATCAACTTTCCTTGTGAACAAGCAGCACATGAGAACTCATTTGATTGAAGAATCTGCTGGCTCTTCAATGGATGACCACATGAATTCTCAATTATATTTCGCATCAAATTGATCCGGGATGGCCCAACCGGTCATGCCAAATAACAAACTTATTTTGATTTGTAAACTTCTGGTTTACGATAACATGTGTTTCAATAGTAGATATATGCGTGTAGTACAAACCGGAAGACAATGCTGGCAACTTTTCCAATATACATTTGATTCCAGATATTGTATTAGTGATGTAAAGATACTCAATATTGCCATCACTTGTTGTCTCAATATGATATCCATTTCGGCGGATATCTTTGAAGCTTAGTAAATTTCTTTGAGACTTAGTAGAATATAAGGCTTCATCAATATAAAATTGTGTTCCTCCGGGTAACAATATATTAGCTCTGCCGGAGCCTTCAATTAATTTTGCACTACCCGATATAGTACTAACATTGGCTTCTTGCATTACTAAATAAGAGAAGTATTTTTTATTCTTGAGAATGGTGTGAGTTGTGGCACTATCAGCGAGACACATATCTTCATTATTGATGTTGTTGCTGATCGAGTAAATACTTATTCTTTATTGAAACATAAAAAGAAATAAATCAATACCAAACAATATTATTTAATATAAGAAACGACAATCATATGAATAAATAGGAAAACAACATGCTTAAATATTTATTTATAAAGTACTAGAATTAAAACTTAACAAATTTATTTTTGAACACTTCCATCTCCACTCAAGTGATTAATTTTTCCATCAGGATCAGCAAAGAAATCAGCAACATCTAAATGAGTGTCATCAAAATGGCCACGATCAGAATCGCTTTCTTCAAAAACAAAATTTATTTCTATCTTCTTTCCTTTACCTTTTAACGATTCTTGGTAAAGGTCAATAAGATGTTTTGGTGTACGACAGGTACGAGACCAATGACCTTTACCACCACAACGATAGCATAAATTTTCCAAAGATTTGCTATTTTGGCCACCTTCATTTTTCTCTTCATTATTTTTCCACTTCTGGTGGAAAGATGTGTTCTTTGAATAACCACCACGATTTCCAAAACCATATCCACGACCACGTCCACGTCCATGTCCAATACCACGGCCATGGCCACGACCACGATTTGGTTCATTATTAAAATGGTTATGGGTTGTTACATTCACTTCAGGGAATGGAACAGAACCAGTTGGACGAGACTCGTGATTTTTCATCAAAAGCTCATTGTTTTGTTCAGCCACAAGTAGGCAAGAAATCAGTCCAGAATATTTTTGAAAACCTTTTTCACGATATTGCTGCTGCAGGAGCACATTGGATGCATGAAAAGTGGAGAATATTTTTTCTAACATATCCTCATCGTTGATTTTTTCTCCACACAATTTCAATTGAGAACTGATTCTAAACATTGCAGAGTTATACTCACTTACGGTTTTGAAATCTTGCAATCGTAAATGCATCCAATCATAACGAGCTTTTGGAAGAATAACAGTTTTCTGGTGGTCATATCTTTCTTTCAAATTATTCCAAAGAACAAGTGGATCTTTTATAGTAAGATACTCATTTTTTAAGCTCTCATGAAGGTGGTGACGAAGGAAAATCATAGCTTTGGCCTTTTCTTGATTAGATGCTTTATTTCCTTCTTTAATTGTTTCTCCAAGACCATTTGCATCTAAATGAATTTCAGCATCTAACACCCAAGATAAATAATTCTTCCCCGTAATGTCAAGAGCCACAAAATCAAGTTTTGCAAGATTCGTCATTATAACACTATCATCAAAGTATAAGAAAAGTTAGATAATGAATCAATTAACTATAATAATAAGACATATAATGCGTGGGGATGTCAGTATAATCTGCTTGATTTGTTAGAACATGTGATACTATAAAGTTTGGAATATTTCATCATGTATCTATTCTATATGCACACACCTTGATGACTATTCACGGAAGTAAAAAAAACCTAGAAGTAAAGACTAAATTTCCTTATGTGCCATTAAACATGAAAACTTAATATAAAAATTATTTTATGATGATCATTCATAATGGTTCTGTAAAGTAAATATATATATGATGTTAATGGATGCAAACAAATAGATGAGATAATTTTCCCACCTAGTTCTCTTCCTCTGCAGGTGCTTTTGCTTCTACCTCAATGCCAATCCGAAAAGATAATGACTAACAACTTGAGACGGATCGTACTGATAACGTGTTATGAAATAACCCCAAATATTATGAAATATATACAAATATTCTATGATGATCATTCATAATGGTTCTGTAAAGTAAATATATATATGATGTTAATGGATGCAAACAAATAGATGAGATAATTTTCCCACCTAGTTCTCTTCCTCTGCAGGTGCTTTTGCTTCTACCTCAATGCCAATCCGAAAAGATAATGACTAACAACTTGAGACGGATCGTGCTGATAACGTGTTATGAAATAACCCCAAATATTATGAAATATATACAAATATTCTAAAGTAGAGAGACTAGAGAATTAAGAAGAGAATTCTTTCTTTTATTTTGGTGTATTTCTCAATACAATGGCAAAGCCTATTTATAGGCACAAAACAAGATCAAATATTGATTACAAAATGAGGTAATGGAATTGTAGGTGAATCCACTAAATGAGATATTGGAGTTGTAGGTGAATCCACTAAATTATGTATTGGAGTTGTATGGACATCCACTTAATGAATTATTCATAACAAAAATTACTTTTTTGTCATTTAATTATATAATGTTGACCCTTTTCATTCTGAAAATTTTATAAGTACACTTTTAGTCCTAATATTGACACTCTTATTTTTAATTTTATTTTATTTTTTAGTCTTGAGTCACACATTTAATTCTATTTATATAATTTTTTCGGCAAATTTAGTTTTGCTATTGTCAAATTAAAAATTTGAAAAAGTTCTGGCTAAATTAATGAACGAAACTTCTCACATGCGGCGCACATGTGATTTAACTATTTTTGGTTGAGCTAAGTTTCACCTTCTTCGCTGAAATTGAACTGGTAGAGGAAAAATTCTACTTTGTAGGTTGAATTTGCACTTGACATTGAAGAGAATAAAAGAGTAATTGGTTTAATTTTTTATGAATGAATTTGAAGAAGAATTTAGGGTTTTATAAACCCATATATCTATTTTAGCATGTGCGAAGTTTCAATTATTAATTTGATCGGATCTTTTTTCATTTTTCAATTTGACGGTAGCAAGCTAAACGTGCGATTTTTTTAGCTAAATAGGACTAAATATGTAACTCAGAACCAAAAAGGCAAAAAAAAAAGAAAAAAGAAAAAAAAGAAGACTAAAATTGAAATGAGAGGTGTGACTTTTAGGACTAAAATATAAATATACAGGCAACGTGTTAACACCCTATAGTTACAGGACCAGAAAACTAATTTTTTTCTTCAAAAAGCTCACGATAGGATGTTTACTTATGACATTGGGATACAGATATGATACGACAGGATACGATATGTATGTGTATATGCATGTATAATATTAAAAAAAAACTTAATTCAATAGATTTATTGAGATAAATAAAATTTTGTCTAGGTCTTTAAATTTTTTTGCTATTTGTTTAACTTTTAACTTGTACCAAAAGACCGAAAGCATTATCTATTTTCCTATTTTGACCAAAAAAAGTATTGTATGATATTAAAAAAGAAAAATGCCTGGTATCCAAGACGTGTTGGATAATTCAAATTTTGTATATGGTATTTAAAATTCTCTCTTTTCTTTTTACTTTTTGACACTTTAAAAATGTTTCGAACACGTTATTTGAGAGTATCCACATAATACGGGTACTATACGGATAGGATAATATACAAAGTCAATTTTAGGAATACCCGTGCATCATAAATGTTTATTAATGCAATTTTTTTTTTTGCTTTGAACAATTAATTACATATTACATTAGAATTTGACACTTCTTCAGTAAAATAAGAGCTTCTTTAGTTCTAATTTTAAGTGTTATAGAGAGTAATTGAGTCAATATTTTCTCAAACTATTGGAATAAGATTAAAAGAATATAAATATGTAAGACTGTGAATTAAGTTGGATGAGCCGAGTTTGTTTAGGCTCAAATTTGTCTATACTAAATAAGTTTTGTTATTCAAGGGCTGTGCTTGACTTTACGAGTTTTAAAATTACCCCAAGCCAACTTGAATTTGGAATATTTTTTTTGATTTTTTTAGCACAATTAAAAAGATAAATCTATCTAATCAAAAAATAACCTAACAATTTCAAAACGCTCTAAAATCTTCACAATTTAATTATATCATCATAAAATTCCTTCAACTTGATTTGAGAAAGTTAAAACAACATCTAATTCTCTATATTATTTTTCTTTTGAAGAACTCTTAGAATCATAATATGGTTGATATTTATTACTTTTCTATTTTGAACTATCTATATGGCATCATAAGATTTTTGTTTATGAAATATGAGTGAGGTTTATGTAATTTTATATGTTAGTATATTATTATTTATTATCTGTATATACAATGTAATATATGTTACTTAGATATCCAAGTCCAAGCTCCACTTAATATAAATCTACCTCTGTTTAGATTTGGTTTGAATCTGAATTCATGCACTTACTTTAAGTTCAAGCTTCAAAAATTTTATGCCGCACTTGCGACCTTCCAACTTGGACTCGTTGATATGTATTTATATATAAGTTTCAATAATAGTAAAATTATCAAAATGAAAATAGTAATTTATTGAAATTAGATAGTTTAGCATTCTACCAAAAGAAAAAGGAGCATAGTCATGGAAAGAACATGACATGTGACAAGAAGAGGCAGTGGCCTAAGTCTTGGTTCTCAAACGATGCTAATTGGATAATTAGTGTGAATAATAATAAGTTTACTACTTTGTGCGGAGCAGGTTTATAAGCTTCCAAGAAATAAATATGCATATTACTCATTTCACCATGGGGATCGAATTTGTTGCATTAATAGCTACAGATGAAGAGACAATCTTTGAAAATATAAAATATATGTGAAAATAACAGAAATTTCAAAATTCATTAATATATATTTGTTCAAAAATAAATTAAATTTGGTAGACACTTATTCAAAATGAACTCTTTTTGGAAATATGACTTATTTCCAAAGTCCATTCATATTCATCTATCAAACGAGTACAACTTTTACAAATACACTTTTAAGACAATTTGAAATGAGCTTCCAGAGCATTAATTTTTATCGGTTGAGTAAAGCCTAATTGACTATTTATTGCTGTAATGAGAATCCGAACATTATTACCAAAAAAAAATAAAATCCAAACGTGAGATCTCCTTCTCATTGAAAAAAAAAAACGAAAAGAAAATAGACCTCAAATAAAATTGACAAAATATATTTATTGAAGTATTTTTACTTCTTTTTATAATACAAGGTATAGTGGATCCGGTGATTGTTATACATAATAAAAGAGTCTTATAAACACAGTTTTCTTTTTTAATTGAGTGGGTCTGAACAGTATTTGGAAATAAGTAATTTTATTAAATCTAATTTGCATGTGTGAAACTCATGTTTTATCCATATGGAGGAACTTGAGCATTGAAGGGAAATTTTATGCTCTTGTCTCAGTCCAGTTTCCACCATTGGATCCCCAATTGGGATCCAATGGTAAAAAATTGAACCCAACATAGAATTTCGCAGCATTGAAATGTCCATGAAACCATTTTTGCATTTCCGTTTAAAACAAAATAAAAGATTCCTTTATTTATTTAATTTTCAAATGAAAGTGAGTTAGGGACAAAAAAGAGATAAATAATGTACAGCAGCCAATTACTTTTCATCATTTCACGCATAGTGAAATCCATGACACATACAAATAGGGCTCGATTGGATGGACATTTATTTTTAATTTCTCATTTTTCATAGATAAAGTAAGTGAAATTATTTTTAGGAAAATAGAGAAATGAAAGAGGAAGTGTGTTTGGATGAGTTTTTTTGATAGAAAAAAGTGTAATGATTGATGTGATATATTTTTTTTGTATGAAAAAATCTTTTTTTGTGAGAAATTGGTATGAATGAGTTTTGTTTTTGTAGGAATATTTAACATATTTAAGTTAAACTCATCGATTTAAGACATCCAAAAATATGCAAAATGAATCTTATTTCGTAGCTTACAACATTTCAAATAAAAATGTGTGGTTATTTTGATAATTATATCAAGATATTGACGGATAAAATACTTTTAATTATTGGGTGAACTGTCCAATTATGAATAGTAAAATTTTGACTTCTAAGAGAAATTTGAAAGAAATGTCAAATAAATCCATTTTTCAAAAAAATTCGAGATTTTTTTTTTGAGAAATTGTGTGTAGTATTTCTTTGGGATATTTTATGGAGATGTCAAACATATATGCATTTTTGATGAAAATATCTCTAAAAAATCGAGTAATGAAAAATAACATCCCATCCAATTGTCGTCATATATTTCTCACAGTTTTCGACATTAAAATTCAAAAGAGAAAGTAAATAGTTTACTTATTTATTTTCAAGTAGGAATAGCTAACAATCCTTGGTTATTTATTATTTTTAGTTATTCAATTTTTTGTTTAGCATATCTTTTACGCTATGGAAGTTTTTATTCTATTATATTAGAGCTTAATATGGGGTTCAAATTGTTTTTGATATGTAATTTCATAATCTTTGTACTATTTTTTGAAGAAAAATCGATCTTATTAATCATTCAATCGAAAGTTTACAACGCATGGAACAATACAATTCATATCGACTCAAACGATGTAGTAAGAATATCTGAAACACCAATTATCAAGTTCTTGAAGATAACAAATCTTAAGAACCCACAAACGAACACAAGAAATTCTTGTGCAATTCCTATTCAAGGAGAGATGAAACTCTTTTTCGAGAGAGAAAACAAACTCTCATACGAGAGAGAAAATAAATAATAAACAAAACGTCTAAAACGCTATATAAAAATTTATGTATTACCCGTCTTCATCTCATCAGATTTGTCTCTGTCTCTTTAGATCCATATCTGTCTCGTCAGATGAGAAGATGTGATGTACAACTTGAAAAAGAGTGCTCCAACCTAATCCGCCGACGATGGTGGTTGTAACAGTGGTGAAATAGATGACTGTTTCACCAAGCCATCGCCGGCTAAGAAAAATAGAAAAAAAAAAAATTAGGGTTTAGAGAAAGATGAGGGATAAAAAGTTTCTCGGAAAGTTGCCACTCTATTAATCTTTGTACTATTTAGTCAGATGGGGAAAATTAAGGGAATAGCCCCATTTTGCATAGCAAATTAAGTGTCTAGCCCCAAAACACAAAAATTTTAAGTGTCTAGCACCATGAAAATTGCAATTTAGTCCCTCAAATTTACAAAGCCAAACCACTATTTTTGACCAAGTCAAAATGCCTAAAACCAAGCAAAGATTGACACATGGCAGGTAATATTTATTTTCTTAATATATATGCTTTGTTCTTATTTTTCAGTTTGGTCCCTTTATTTTCTTGTTGAATTATTTAAACTCATGAGAGAACTATTATACATTTTTAAAGAAAAGAAAATCTCAACCCGCTTTTATAAATCTGTATAAAACTTTTATTGCATTCATAAGTTATTTACATGCCTGTACCCGATAATATTGTAAACTCTTTTATTGACTGTCTTAATACTTTAGAAAACTTAGATTATAATAATCAAGAATTAATATTAGAATTACGAAATCAATTAATAATTAGGAGAGATAATTGGGTTAATACTTATTTTAACACACCACCTATAGCACGAGACCACCAAAGCTATATTAAAAATTTTTTAGTTTTAAATATATTAATAGCAGCCTTTTATTAAAAATAGATCCTTATAATTATAAAAGATTAGAATTTTCAGATCTAGAATATAGTTTAGCCGATAGAACCCTAATATCTTTAGATAAACATAAATTTATGTGTAGATTTGATTCGAGCTTTAAACATAATTTACATTCAGAAAATAAACACTTAAATAGTGTAACGGATTTACTTATATCTCTAGCTTCGAACTTAGAATTAGAAAAAACAAAGTTTTATAAAACCTTAGAATCATTAAAAGAGGCTATTTTAATAAATAGAGAAATAATTAAAAGAGGTGAAAGTAATAATTTAGATTATATTAAGCAACAGTCTGATGAAACTTTAAGAATAGTTAAAAAATATAATAAGATTTTCCCTACTAAAGACGAAATAATAGAGTTAAAATATAGCTTGGAAAGTAGTAAAATAAAGTGATTAGAATTTGAAACTAAGAAAACTTTAAGTCAAGTAATAGATAAAATAAATAAATTCAAAGCTCAAAATTTAGAAATAAGTAAAACTTTAAAAAATATAAAACAAATAGTTAGCGGATGAATAGTATAGAAAATAGATTAGAATATAAAAGAGTCATTGAACTAACAAATAAATACATATATACTGAAGAAGGATTTACTACCTATCAAGGAACTAGTAATTTAGATAAATTATATCCTAAACTTTGGAATATCCAATTTTCTTTAATATTACAAATATTTGAAAGGCTAGACAAATTAGAAAATAAACTAGAAAAATTAAGCACTAAAACAGACACAGTATCTCAAGTAATTAAAGGAGATTTACAAGATAGTATAGAAGAAATATTAGCAAACCTAGCACTAGACGAGTCTGAAAAACCTAAGAAGGAACCTAAAAAATATATATATTGGTAAAAAATGTTGAGATCATTTAGTGGTACTAGTAGAACTATAAGTGAATCAAGTAGTAAAGAAAAAGAAAAAGAAAAAGGAAAAATAAGTTACACTTTTACTAAAAGAATGTTTAGAGGATCAGGAAGTCAAAGCTCAGCTAGAGAAGTAGAATTGGAAGAAATAATAGACGTAGAAGAAAATCTTAATCTATATAATAACAAAGGAATAGATAAATTAAAATCTAAAACATTGTATCAAGTAGGAAAAATGGATTTTAACACACATTTAATTAAAAAA
Organism: Buddleja alternifolia; assembly: GCA_019426215.1. NCBI lineage: Eukaryota > Viridiplantae > Streptophyta > Magnoliopsida > Lamiales > Scrophulariaceae > Buddleja > Buddleja alternifolia. The sequence continues at coordinate 17,172,980 of CM033403.1, forward strand.
TTTAGAGATAAAGAAGTAAAAGTTACGACAAATGCTGAAAATATAAGCTTAGTTAGCCCGGAATGTATAAAGCAATTAAAACAGTTAAAGCAAAAGTATATACATTTAGGATTAATTATTGTAGGAATAAAAGAATTAACTAGAAACGGAACCAGTGGAAAAGTTTTAGTTTTATTATTAGATAAAAGTTGGTCGGATGCTAGGAGAGCAGCATTTGCTAGTATAGAAATAGATATGATTAATAATGTAGGAATATTTTATGTAGCTCCAAATATGATGAAAAGTATTAAAGATATTAATAAAATTACTATAGGATTACAAACTAGAGGATATGAAACTTATGATGGAAATAACTTAGTTGTTTCTATACCATTTTTAAGAAGAGTAACCAATAATAGTTTCCCTCAATATAAAATTAATATAGACGGAATAATAGATGGTTTAGCCTCAGTAGGAGTAAAAATGGTTAAACCTTTAAATATAGATAATAATGATTTAAATGGAGAAGAATGAGAATTAACCAAACATTTAGAAGAAAATGAGACGATTAAGATTCCAGGAGAAAGTGTAATGTATACGCATAGTAGAGGTCAAACTTCTATTAGATTTCTTAATTACCAAAAGCAAGATCCCAAAGAAAATTTAGAAGATCTAGAAGAAGAAACTGATAATGAAAGAGAAACAAGTTATATGAATATTATAGAAGAAGAAGAAGAAGTTAGAATAACTAGTAGATTTGCAAATTGGGAAATAATATCTGACATAGAAAGAGAAGAAGAAGAAGAGGAGGAAGAAAATATAGAAGAAGAGATTAGACAATTAGAGAGTTAGCTCAAAAATGATTATAGACCAAAAAATATGGAAGAAATATTAAAAAAGAATTTTGAGGTAAATAATTTAAGAGAATTAGTAGATGAAATATTTTGAAGCAATGAATTTAGATATAAATTTAGCATCAACTGAAGAAGAATTTAAATAATATTATAATATTGATTTAGTAGATGATATATGTTCAGGAAAAATAGAATTTGAAAAATTCTTTAAAAATAAGGAAAAAAGTAATAACGAAGTAACTTTTATGGCAGATAGTCAAGCGAGTACTAGTAGGAATATAGGAAAAAGAACTAGAGTAGAACCAAATTATAGTGAAATTCCAGCCAGAAATGTAGAAATGAGTGGTAGACCAGAATGGAAAAGCCCAACATATAAATATGGATCAGCCCAGCCAAATAAATATATAGGATCAAGACAACCCATAGGAAAAACCATGAGTGGAACTATGTTAGTAATTGAATTAAGAATTCCACAAATGTGGCCAGAATAAGTAAACATATGGGAACAATGTGTAGTAAAACATTACGAAATAAATAAAAAGACAGATATGAATATGTTTAACTTTTTAGAAACATGTTTAGGACCTACAACATTATCTATCTGGCAAAGTATGAAGAAAAAGGATCCTAATAGAATTAATGAAATAAAGGCTTTAGGAAATAATCCTTATAATTTTACTAGTTTTATTAGAACTTTAATAATAGGAATAGATCCAGGAAGAGAAAATACATTCATACAAGATACGACACTTCGAAACCTAGAACAACTAACTATAACCGATATGAAATATATTATTCCTTTTAGTTAGGATTTTACAAGATTAATAGGAGAAGCTAATAAAGCATTTGATGAAGAATTATGTAATAAATGTTTTACGAAATTACCACAAGATTTAGGAAAAAGAATACATGAACAATGAATAAAAAATAATGGTAATCTTACAGGATTAGGTATAGGACTTATAGTACAATATACTTTCTTTAAGCTTTAAGAATGGTGTAAAGTAGAATTCATTAGAGAGCAAATTAGAAAACAATCATATGAGTTTTGTAGAAAAGTTATATACACTCCACAACAATACGGACAAAGAAATTACTTTAAACCAAAACGAAAAATATTATGGAAATCAAATAAATCAAAATCTAGTTTTAAACAATATAAAAAGGAAGAAAACCATCTAATTATGTTAGAAAGCCATCAACTAGGAAATGCACTTGCTTTATTTGTGGGGATCCTAAACATTTAGCTAATAGATGTCCGAAAAGGCAATTTAATATGGAAAGAGCAGCCATAACAGAACAATTAGATGAAGATATAGTAAGTATAGATGGTAATGAAAGTGATAATGAAAGCATATTTAGTATAATAAGTGAAAAAGGACCAAAAATTCCAAATATAATAGAATATACCTATATGAATAATTCATGTGAACATAAATATATAAATGGAAAAGGAACTATGAGTATAGCGTGTAGTATTTGTAGATTATATTCTGATATTCATTTAAGATATCAGTGCAATATATGTTTTGACGAAATTTGTTTTATTTGTGCTAAAGACGTATATAGTATAGAAACAAATGTATCCCCTAAACCTAATAAAAAACTAGAAACCATAGAAATTCTAAGTCATAAAATAGAAAATTTAGACTTAAGAATACAATTAATAGAATTAAAATTAAATAGTAATGAAAATATAAACAATAATCAGACTAAAGGAAAGGGTGTAGTTATAGAAGAAGTTGATGAACTTAACCAACAGTTACAAGAAATACATTTACAAAATACAGCGTATGAACTTCAAATACAAGTACCTTATATTAGTAGTTTAATACTTTTAGATTGTAGAATATGGTGTAATCAAGAAAAATATATTGAAACTAAAGACATTTTAGATATAGGAAGTACAAAAAACATGCTTAGTTCTAGTCTTGTACCAAAAAAGTTTAAAACACAATTAAGTTATAGAACTGCAGAAAATAGATTAATGAAAATAACAAAATAATTAATTAACGTAGGAATACAATTTAAAGATTTTTCAGAAAATTATAGCAACAAATATACCTTAGGACAAGTACTTATAGCACCAGATAATATAAAAAACCAAGAATTCCTTTTAGGGTTAAACTTTATTTGTGCATTTAATGGAAGTATATTAGTAGGAAAAAATTATATTACTATTAGCAAACATAATTATACTTTCTCAACTAATAGATATATTGAACAATCAGAGTTGACTGCGAAGCGTGGTGGACATGCACTACAACAAAAAGTAATGTTAGTGACAAAATTGGAAGTGACAATGTTAAAATTGTCACTAGATATATATAATGAGTGACAATAATTTTTGTTTTGTTACAAAAAGAATTTTTAGTGACAAGAGTTTCTTTAAAATTGTCACTATTGACAATTAGTGACACATATATAGTGACAACAGAAATAGAGTGACAATTATAATTGTTGTCACTAAGTTATCACTAAAAATGTGTCACTAATTGTCAATAGTGACAACAAATTCCTTGCCACTATGTATCAAGAGTGACAAATTCTATACAAATCTTGTCACTATTATACATATAAAACTTATTCTTGTGACAAAACAAAAAATCTTGTCACTAAAAAATTGTAATTAGTGACAACTTTTATATTGTCACTTGATATTTTGTCATTAATGTATTTTTTTTTCTAGTAATGGTAATATTGATTTAGATTTTTTCAAATAATTAGAACAAAATAATATAGAATCTGAAACCATAGATATCATATTAGATGAAGAAATTAGAGATATAGGAAAGGGATTAGAAGTGTTAAACCTAGAAAATGAAAGAATTTTGCATAAATTAGAAATGTTAGGATTTATAGGAGATGATTTAGCCAAAAACAAAGTAAACTATACTTTTAAACTAAACATCTTAAACCCCGATATAGTAATAAGAACAACAGCTATAGAATACACTCTTGAAGATATAAAAGAATTCAAAACACAAATAAAAAAAAAGTTAGAAATTGGTATTATAAGAAGAAGTGATAGTGCTCATAGATCGGCAACATTTATAATAAGAAATAATGCAGAAATAAAAAGAGAAAAACCTAGAATAGTATATAATTATAAGAGACTTAATGATAAAGCAGAAGATAATTTCTATAGGAAAATGTTAAAGGTAGCTCAATTAATTGTGACTTCTAAAATAGATGGAATATTACCTTCTACTACCCTTTTACAATGGAAAGGAGAGCCAATCAGACAGCAAGGAACCCTAAAATTTTATACTGCAAAGTATATTTCATGGCCAAATATTCAGATAGACACGTCAATTTTTCAAAAAGGATGGATCGAAGACATTTTTATCACTATCCAGCAGCTTCTAGACTTTGGTTTTGTATCAAGACTATATGCTATTGATTCAGATCAAGTTAAAAAATTAGGAAGACATTTAACAGACGCAATAAGCCTCCAGCTAAGTAGAGGAATATATATTCTACGAATTGAAGTCACCACCATACCACCAATTTGGGGAAAGTCAAACATTCAAATAGGACATACATTCTATTGGATACATGAATGTTTTGAAAAATGGGCGGCTCCACCTTCAGTAGCATTCTGGTTATTACATGAAGCAATAAATCCCATTTCAGACACAACAGAGATGAAACTAGCTGTTGAAACTCGTCGAAAGGATCAACGAAGATATATGTTAAATACAGATTCAGCTACAAGGTTTCAACTTTTGTTTCAAGAACATCATCATAGTATTTTCATCCCGGCTAATGATCGAGTTTATCATCGAATATGGTTTCAAGGAACTAAAGCATTGACAAGTGTAGAATGTCCTCCAACATATGGACCAGACTTTGGAGCATCAAGCTCAGGAAAAGGAAGTCCATAATCCAGCCAAAGAAGTGAAGACTTTAGCAACAATAATTCACCAAGGAGCAATAATCCAGCAAAAAGACAAAGCTATGACTATACCAGGAAGGACAATAATTTGTAGCAATATTAAAAGCAGCAAAATTTCAAATCGAAGCGACAGTGAAAAACAATAATAATTCAGCAACTAGACAAAAGTTACAACAACATTCAGTCTACCAGCCACAATAATGCATGTTTACTGTACACTTTTACTATTTGAGTTTGCCACCTATGTACTTTTTTACTGTTTAAGCACTATTTGTACTGTGTGTAATAATGGCAGTTGTGGATGCCAAGTTTTTCTTAAATTTGTTGTAATATTTTTTCAATTTCGAGGCCTATAAAAGGACCTCTCATCCCAGTTGTAAAAATTGCACTAAATATTCTCCAACCCACACTTCTTGGTTGCTAGAGAATCTCTCTTCCTTTCTTATAATAAAATATCTACTTTGTGTGCAAAAATCTCTTGTAAGTTTTTATGCTTTGTTAATATGCATAGTGAGTAGTTTACCCCTAGGGACGAGATTCCCCTACTATTTAAAAATGTTATAGCTCTCTCATGGTCAAAAAATATAAAAATATTAAAAAATAGAAAATCCAAAAATATTAAAAATGCTCGAAAACCAAATAAAAAATAAAAAATAAAAAATGATGATGAACAGTAGTAACATTCTACCCTTTTATTATCTCAAAAATATGTTTTAACTGTACAAATGATTGTTTTCAATAATCTCTGATACTGTTTTGTGAAGATTTGTTTACCGTCTCGGTGTTCCTGGTCGGGAGACAAAATGCGCGGGATAATTTCCCCCAGTGTGCAAGCAATCTGGTATCAGAGTTTGAGTATTTTGAATATGCTCCGTGGTCGCAGTTTAATCTGATCTTTCACATCAGAAAGGTTTTCTCAAACTATTTATCATAACAGTGTTCCTGAGTTTAAATTATTAAATAAGTTAAGAATATATTTTGAAATTCAAAAGGGCAAGATATGTACTTTACTTCAGATCCAACATAAGCCTTCGTTGACGAAGTAACCGGATTTACGAAGCAACTCTCTTACATGAGAATTTTGGAATAGAATGCTTAACTCGTTAAATGATAAAAATTTGGTTGTTTTTTTTTTTTTTGGTGATAGATAAAAATTTGGTAATACTGTTCATTTTTATTTAATTTCGTATGCTTTTGTAAAGTTTTATTTCATAAGGACCAAAGTTAAATGTTTTCAGAAATAACTGGATCCATGTGCAATTATAAGAAATTGGTACAGTACGAGGCTACAGTAGAGGTGCTATTACCTTAAGAGATTTTCAAAAGAGGGCTATTTGGCTAAATGTCCCAGATGATGTATGTTTTATCCTGCTGCATTGTATTTGTTCTTGTGACTCTTAGTCATTTAAATGGAATGAAACTACAAAAGAAGAAGAAAATTGCTTTTGGATCCCTGAATTTCAAATTTAAATTTTAGTAAAGAAGAAACAAAGAAATTATTTCGATCTTGGAAATGATTAAAAAGTAGATTCACCACTGCAGAAAAAAGGAAAATCCACCAAAAATAGAATTTGGCCCAGAAGCAGGATAGGATACTATATCATATATATATAAAACACCCCCACCCCCAGTAAACGAGGACAAAGTCAAAAGGAGGGGCTCCACACGGACATATACCCTAAAGCTGTGGGCAAAGTCTACGTGTTAAGGCGGAAAAATTTATAGTGGATCAAGAGCATTGCTCCCGATCCATTATTCACAATAAATTTATAAGTGATGAGGTGGTTTTTACAATATAATGGATCGAGAGCATTGGTCCCGATCCACTATCCATCACAAATTTACAAGTGGTGGGATGGTTTTCATCACCCACCACCCTGTGAAAACCACCCAACCACTTGTAAATATGTGGTGAATAATGGATTGGGAGCAATGCTCTCGATCCACCATAGAATTATTCGTGCTAGGGCCAATCCCAAGCCTTATCCTTGTGCCTTTTTTTTTTTTTTTATGACCAAGGAAACCTGTAGCCGCTACACTTGAGGTGCGTACTGGATAAAACCCTACTCTTGTGTAATAGCCTGCAAATTATACAAGAGAAATAAGACAGGCAAATTGCCCATAGCTGACAAGTTCACAGCAGGAGAGACCAATAGGCATCCCTCAAGGAGGATCGAACCCGTGACCTAACACACAAGGCTCAGCTGCCCGACCGGGGTTGCTTCCATCATAGTACTAGCTTTACAAATAGATAAATATTATTTTGTTGTTAAATAAAATAAATATTATTTTATATTTTTAGGATATCTTAAACAAGACTTTCCTTTTTTAAAAAGAATCTCCACCTTTAAATAATAATTAACCACTACTAACTATTAACTACAAATTTTGACGGAATATTATTGTAGGTGAGAGATGCACTGCATTTTTCATTTTCAATTCTCATTTAAAAATTCGTATAAAGTCAATTGAGATTTTTTTAAGAAATACTAGAGAATTACGTCATTACATAGATTTTACCCGCTCAATCATCCTCAGCACCCGCTCGAGATCTTTTGGCTACTCATTAGAAACTAAAACTATGAAGACATCTCTAATTCTATGAAAATTCACAAGTTGCTAAAAAAATTGTAAGTTCAATCAAACTCTATGAATAAATTGAGTACAAATATCAAGTACAATGTCGTTTGACTTACGTTAGTCATTGTTTGATGAGGGATTTTGTCTGATCTGTTACATTGGGAAACAAAGAAATGCTCATTCATGTCACATTCCATAGCCGACATGTCACCTCACCCGTTTGTAGTACTAAGTAATTTCCTAATGGAGGCAGGTAAACCATGTCGATTGAGCTAAGTCGAGCACATATATTACACTACCCCTCAAACCCAACAATCATATCACAGTTAAGGTTTTTTTTTACCCTAATATTGAAAATTATAAATACTACTCTTTTTAAAGTTGAAAGGGGATTCAACAAATATATTCTCTAACGTTATATATAATTTTTTTTCCGAATACGTTCTGACAAGAGTGTCAGAGGGCCGATGCCTAGAAACCTCTCGGCACGCCTTCTAACTCTTTTTCTTTTGCAAGCAAGAGTTCGAGATCTTAAAAATGCATGATACAAAATCCCCACACATCACTAACTAATCGAAATGTACGAAAAAATCTATACTAGATCGAGTGTAATGGTTATAGTGTCTATATATTTCACATAGTAAAGTATATTGTCTGTGTTCCTACATATATTTGTGGGAAAACGATAGACACAAAATTTACACCCAACCCATTGAATTCAATCCGACATAGAGTAATCCGCTTGCCAATTCTTGGTGTAATACTCACTCGTAAATGATTGGTGTCAGCTGGTCCAATGTAGACTGAAAAAGGTGGGATTGGGTTTAATAACTATTGAGGGCTGGAAAAGGACCGGCATGTTAAAGCTTTTTTGGAGAGTTTTTCATGATAATGGTTTGGTCTCAATGGGTCCATTTTAGGTATCTCAGGATACTTTAGGGTGGCTAATATCCGACTTCTCTTAGTCTTGGAGGATTCCACAGCCATTTTACCTCACTTCTTTGTGTTTGATTTTAATATGATTTTTTAAAGTGGAATTCAAGTAGTAGATCTTTTAGCCCCTTATCGACGTGGGCCATTGAATTTAATCCGACATAAAATTACTCGAAATGTACTAAACTTGAAGTCACGTCAAATCATACAAATGGAATTTCTTGAATGAAAACTCATCTATTCTGAAAGGAGATAGTGAAGATCTCTACACTAAGCAAATTAGGGGCAAAAAAAAAAAGAAGGAAATTCATCAATGGTTGTGGGTTCCATTTTATCGTAATAGCGACGGGACACTTTTATATGTTGGATAAAAATCTCATTGATGCGGGAACTTTTTAAATAAATAATATAATTTTAAATAAAAATTATATATATAATACATAAAAAATTATATATTAAAAAATAGCATGATACGTCATTGATAATGGCATACCCACAGAGATACGCCATTATCAATGGCGTACCCACATTCTACTTTTTTTTTTAATTTATGTGACAGAGTACGCCATTACCATTGGCGTACCCTGTCAGAAATTTTTGTAAATAATTTGCTGATTTATTTATTAAAATTATGTGACAGGGTACTCCATTGTAAATGGCGTACCCTATCCCATAACTCTAAAAAAAAAAATTTTTTTTGCGTCATTTTCGGAATGATTTTTCGACCTCTTCTATACATTTTCAGGCTTTGACTTCAACATAAAAAATATAGATTGACTCACAAAGTTTGTAATGGTGTGAGAATTGACTCATTTCGATTTTTGGGTGAAAAAATACAACATGTTAAAAATGTCACACATATACGGATTTTTCGAAAAAAAATATTTTTCTGTCATCTTCGGGATGATTTTTTGACCTCTTCTATACATTTTTGGGCTTCGACTTCAACATAAAAAATGTAGATTGACTCACAAAGTTTGTAACGGATAAGAATTGATTCATTTCGATATTTGGGTGAAACAATACAACATGTTAAAAAAGTCACACATATACAGATTTTTCGAAAAAAATATTTTTTCATCACCTTCGGGATTATTTTTCGACCTCTTGTGTAAATTTTCGGTCTTCGACTTCAACATAAAAAACGTAGATTGACTCACAAAGTTTGTAACGGTGTGAGAATTGATTCATTTCGATATTTGGGTGAAATAATACAACATGTTATAAAAGTCACACATATACGGACTTTTTTAACAAAAAAATATTTTTCCGTCATCTTTGGGATGATTTTTCGACCTCTTGTGTACATTTTCGGGTTTCGAATTCAACATAAAAAATGTAGATTGACTCACAAAGTTTGTAACGGTTTAGGAATTGATTCATTTCGATATTTGGGTGAAATAACACAATATGTTAAAAAAATCACACATATACGGACTTTTTTAACAAAAAAATGATTTTACGTCATCTTCGGGATGATTTTTCGACCTCTTGTGTACATTTTCGGTCTTCGACTTCAACATAAAAAACGTGGATTGACTCACAAAGTTTGTAACAGTGTGAGAATTGATTCATTTCGATATTTGGGTGAAATAATACAACATGTTAAAAAAGTCACACATATACAGACTTTTTTAACAAAAAAATGTTTTTCCGTCATCTTCGGGATGATTTTTCGACCTCTTGTGTACATTTTGGGGCTTCGACTTCAACATAAAAAATGTAGATTGACTCACAAAGTTTGTAACGGTCTAAGAATTGATTCATTAGATATTTCAGTAAAATAATACAACATGTTAAAAAAGTCACACATATACGGACTTTTTTAACAAAAAAATATTTTTCCGACATCTTCGGGATGATTTTTCGACCTCTTGTTAACATTTTCGGGTTTCGAATTCAACATAAAAAATGTATATTGACTCACAAAGTTTGTAACGGTCTAAGAATTGATTCATTTCGATATTTGGGTGAAATAATACATGTTAAAAAAGTCACACATATACGGACTTTTTTAACAAAAAAATGTTTTTCCGTCATCTTCGGGATGATTTTTCGACCTCTTGTGTACATTTTCGGTCTTCAACTTCAACATAAAAAACATAGATTGACTCACAAAGTTTGTAACGGTGTGAGAATTGATTCATTTTGATATTTGGGTGAAATAATACAACATGTTAAAAAAGTAACACATATACTGACTTTTTTAACAAAAAAATGTTTTTCCGTCATCTTCGGTATGATTTTTTGACCTCTTGTGTACATTTTCGGGTTTTGAATTCAACATAAAAAATGTAGATTGACTCACAAAGTTTGTAACGGTCTAAGAATTGATTCATTTCGATATTTGGGTGAAATAATACAACATGTTAAAAAAGTCACACATATACAGAAATTTTTTAACAAAAAAATGTTTTTCCGTCATCTTCGGGATGATTTTTCGACCTCTTGTGTACATTTTCGGGCTTCGACTTCAACATAAAAAACGTAGATTGAATCACAAAGTTTGTAACGGTCTAAGAATTGATTCATTTATATATTTGAGTGAAATAATACAACATGTTAAAAAAGTCACACATATACGGACTTTTTTTAACAAAAAAGTATTTTTCCGTCATTTTCGTGATGATTTTTCGACCTCTTGTGTACATTTTTGGGTTTTGAATTCAACATAAAAAATGTAGATTGACTCACAAAGTTTGTAACGGTCTAAGAATTGATTCACTTCGATATTTGGGTGAAATAATACAATATGTAAAAAAAGTCACACATATACGGACTTTTTTAACAAAAAAGTATTTTTCCGTCATTTTTGGGTTGTTTTTTCGACCTCTTGTGTACATTTTCGATCTTCGACTTCAACATAAAAAACGTAAATTGACTCACAAAGTTTGTAACGGTGTAAGAATTGATTCATTTTGATATTTGGGTGAAATAATACATGTTAAAAAAGTCACCCATATACAGACTTTTTTAACATGTTGTTTTATTTCACCCAAATATCGGAATTAATCAATTCTTAGACCGTTACAAACTTTGTGAGTCAATCTACATTTTTTATGTTGAATTCGAAACCCGAAAATGTACACAAGAGGTCAAAAAATCATCCCGAAGATGACGGAAAAACATTTTTTTGTTAAAAAAGTCCGTATATGTGTGACTTTTTTAACATGTTGTATTATTTCACCCAAATATCGAAATGAATCAATTCTTAGACCGTTACAAACTTTGTGAGTCAATCTACATTTTTTATGTTGAATTCGAAACCCGAAAATGTACACAAGAGGTCGAAAAATCATCTCGAAGATGACGGAAAAACAGTTTTTTGTTAAAAAAGTCCGTATATGTGTGACTTTTTTAACATGTTGTATTATTTCACCCAAATATCGAAATGAATTAATTCTTACACCGTTACAAACTTTGTGAGTCAATCTACATTTTTTATGTTGAAGTCGAAGACCGAAAATGTACACAAGAGGTCGAAAAATCATCCCGAAGATGACGAAAAAACATTTTTTTGTTAAAAAAGTCCGTATATGTGTGACTTTTTTAACATGTTGTATTATTTCACCCAAATATTGAAATGAATCAATTCTTAAACCGTTACAAACTTTGTGAGTCAATCTACATTTTTTATGTTGAATTAGAAATCCGAAAATGTACACAAGAGGTCGAAAAACCATCCCGAAGATGACAGAAAAACATAATTTTGTTAAAAAAGCCCGTATATGTGTGACTTTTTTAATATGTATTATTTCACCCAAATATCTAAATGAATCAATTCTTACACCGTTACAAACGTTTTGAGTCAATCTACGTTTTTTATGTTGAAGTCGAAGACCGAAAATGTACACAAGAGGTTGAAAAATCATCCCGAAGGTGACGAAAAAATATTTTTTTTCGAAAAATCCGGATATGTGTGACTTTTTTAACATGTATTTTTTCACCCAAATATCGAAATTAATCAATTCTCACACCGTTACAAACTTTGTGAGTCAATCTACATTTTTTATGTTGATGTCGAAGCCCGAAAATGTATAAAAGAGGTCAAAAAATCATCCCGAAGATGACAGAAAAATATTTTTTTTCGAAAAATCTGTATGTGTGACTTTTTTAACATGTTGTATTTTTTCACCCAAATATCGAAATGAGTCAATTTTCACACCATTATAAACTTTGTGAGTCAATCTATATTTTTTATGTTGAAATCAAAGCCTGAAAATGTACAGAAAAGGTCGAAAAATCATTACGAAAATGACGCAAATATATATATATTTTTTTTAGAGTTATGTGACAGGGTACGCCATTCACAATGGAGTACCCTGTCACATAATTTTAAAAAATAAATCAGCAAATTATTTACAAAAATTTCTGACAGGGTACGCCAATGGTAATGGCGTACCCTATCACATAAATTAAAAAAAAAAGTAGAATGTGGGTACGCCATTGATAATGGCGTATCCCTGTAGGTACGCCATTACCAATGGCGTATCGTGCTATTTTTGGATATATAATTTTTTGTGTATTATATCTATAATTTTTATTTAAAACTATATTATTTATTTAAAAAATCCTTGATGCGGCTAAGTACATAGTATGCCACTGACTGTAAGCACATGCAGAACATTGAAGAACAACTCTTGTGTGTTTTGTATTATCACAATAACGTCGAGTTTGGTGGTAATAATAGCTACATAAATAATGCCTTGATAAGGACTTTGCTTATCGACCTCATGACCTCTGAGGAATGTTGATATCAAGGAATAGACCGAGGTCATTTCATTTCATTCATACCAAAATTTTACAAAGAATAGGACAACACAGCACAATAGTCTCGCTTACAATATAATAATTAACTACTATTAAAGCAATCTAATTTTAGAGACCGGAACTCTCCTTTGAGTGTTTGATAGAAATAAATATATCCAAGTAAATAAAACTTAAAAAAACAATTAGTTGTGTCGCCGACACCATCACCAAGTCGAAATTTGAGAGGTAAATTTTGCCAAATTGGATCAAAACATAGACCATTACCACTTCCATCGATCAATCTCAAAAACTCTAAGAAGAAGGAATGTGAGAGGGAGTGGAAGGTGTGGCGGCGTTGCACGAGAAAGGAAAGAAAAGTGGTAGCGGAAAGAGGAGAAGAAGAGCGATGATGGGATTGTATGGCCAAAAAGAGAATTGAAGCAGATTTGGTAGAAGCCCAAACTCAACAATGTCAAGAGTAGAACAATGCACCGCGTTGCGATTAGATTGCACAACGGTGGCCACAGATTGGCAATGCCGTGGCATTAGTTTATCCAAGCGCGACATTGTCTTGAGTTGAAAGTGGTCAATGTTTTTTTCTTCCGCATTTGGCTAGAATATATAGACTCCGTATGATTGTGTTTTCGAAAATGAATTTCGAGTTTTTTTTAGGGAATGTGTATTACAGAAATTCGTGTGAAAATATTGACTTTATTTGTTTGTTTGGATGTATTTTTAGAATTTAATTGAAAGTAGTGTAGATGTGATATAAAATTGATTTTTATTAGGATTTAATATATGAAATGATTGAGTTGGTTATGAATGTGATGATGATGTGGGAAAAGATATTAATGTAATATTTTTTTTAATAATATTATGAATTGGTAATAAAGTAATATGTATATATGTGTATACATATATATACACATTATATAATATATATATTATACAAATAGAATGAAAAGATAAAAAGAAAAAAAAAAGGCAGTCAGACAGCGGGGGGCGGGTATGGGTTTGGGGGGTGGGGTGGGGTGGGGGGCCTATCATTTTTAGTTTTTTTTTGTCACCTTTTAATTTTTTTTAACTTTAGATTTTTATCCTTTTTTCATTTCGTGTTTTCTTTTCAACTTTATATTTTTAAAGTTCAAGGACATTGAATCTTGCTCGTCTATATTTATAATAGTTAGTGTAATTATACGGTTCGCATTGGACAAATATAAAAATAGGATGTGGTCTATATATACAATATTTTATGAAATATGTAAATATGATTGGAGTATAAGTAGTTCTATATTTTTTTTTTCATTTACATATAATATTTTATTTCCAATTTGATTGAGGCAAATTTATTTCCATCTTCTTATAATGAGATATTATGATGTTACATAAAATCTTTGCTTGAGCTCGAGCTAAAAAATTTGGCGAGACTCGGTTCGAGCTCGGCTCGTGGGCAACCCTATTAAATACCACGTTAGTACCAAAATGACATAATTGAGATTCAGTCGGTATTTATTTGAATATTGAGAAGCTAAAAAAGTATAATTTAAAATCCAATAAACAACAAATGAAATTATTAAAATGAAATTATAAATCACACAATATTGTACATACTTTTGGTAAAAGCATGGTCAATTAAGTCTCAATTCAAGTACACGCACTAGGAACTTACAAATAAAAATACAACATATTGCAGGCCATATGCTGTAAGGGGTGTGGGGTGGGGGCTGGGGGTGGGGAGGGCACGTGGGGGTGGGGCCGGGGGCAAGGGAGTGGAGGAATAGTGGATAGTGCAAGGGAGGAAAATGTGAATAGTGGATTATATATTATACAAATTATATATTGTTAAATATTATTTAATAATAATAATAATTGGAATATTGGAAAATTGAATAGGTATTTTTATTATATAAAATATGGAAAGTAAGAGAATGAGTTGGATAGTGGGATAATGTAATTAATGATGTGAATAGATTGAAATGATGAAATGATTGGTTGTTGTATAGGGGAATGTGCCGTGTATTTAAAATTTGATCATTTTCTGTTGAATTTGGCTTGGACTGTGTATTTTCATCTTTTGGTGATCCAAAAAATGAAAATGTTTTTAAAATTCCTAACCATACATAGCCATAGCTTTTAGATACGTTTAGGATTACTTATGTATCAAGCCTTCATATCTATATATAGGCAGATATATGTTATAATATGTATCACTCTTCAAAGATCAGAAATCATAATGCGAGAACTAGTATGACCCGTGGAAGTAGGCATGTTTCACGTCAAATCCTTGTATCATCTTCTGTGCTTGTTTGTTTCCGCAATACCTATCTTGATGCCAAGAGTCGTATACGTAATAATGTTGGGAATCCTGTTGGCATGCGTAGCGGAAACGTAAAGCAAATCCGAGTTCCCAAACCAAGATCAATTTGTGGCTTTCGTCGATTTAATCATGAAAGAGATGAATACGAAAAACTTACCTTTTTGTGTATTCATTCAATCCTTGTGAATCTTCAATCTCCAACGGTTCAATTGTCCCATCTCTAGATCATCATGTAGGAACAGACTCCGAGAAATCTCCACCTCCAATCTCCATGGTAGCTAGCGAGAGAGAGGATGAAGTATTTCTCTGTCTTGTATTTTAGTGGAGGTTTTTCACATGTTGTGAATTATGTGTTGAATCAATTAACTTTAGAGCATGTGTTGGAGGATTAAATAAATCCTCCAACTTAAGCCCATGTCACACGCCTTCTAGGGCCCGGTTGGACGACCAGTTGGGCTAAGTTGACCTAGTCAACTTAGTCCAATTGACTTAACTATTAATATTTAATCTAATTAAATATATATTGATTAAATTAATATTCTAATTAATTAATTAATCAAATAATTAATTAATATTTTTAGCTGACTAAGTCAACATAATTAATTTAATTATTCATTGATTTAGAGAGATGGACTCTTTGTCTAATGGGCAAAAGGCCTCTTTTAGAATCTTTCATTCCAAATTTTTTCAGAACCTTTTCCAAAAAGAGGGCTTGGGAGAGACCCATTTTCCTATTCGCTCTATCCCTGAAGATGCGAATTCCAAAGATGTAGGTCGCTTCTCCTAAGTCTTCATGGAGAACGTGCTTGAGAGCCACATTTTGACCGAAGTCAACAGGCCTATATCATTACGTATTAGTAGAATATCGTCTACATATAAGACTAGAAATGATATTTTACTCCCATTGGATTTCTTGTAAACACATCGTTCATCTTCGTTCTTGATAAAGCCATAGTTCTGAACTTCTTCATCAAAATAAAGATTCTAGCAACGTGATGCTTATTTAAGTCCATAAATTGATCTATTCAATTTACACACCTTAATAAAATCTTCATTGGACACGAAATTTTTGGGCTGTTCCATATAGATGTCTTTCTCTAGGTATCCATTCAATAACGCGGTCATCACATCCATCTACCAGATTTCATAGTCTAGGTGTGTGGCTATTGCAAACAGAATTCTGATGGATTTGATCATGGCAACGGGAGAGAAAGTTTCCTCATAGTCAATACCCTATTTTTGACTATACTCTTTCGCCACAAGCCTAGCTTTAAAGGTATCGACCTTGTCATCTAGACCAATCTTTCTCTTGTAGATCCACTTGCAACCTATTGGTGCAATACCCCTAGGGCGATCCACTAGAGTCCAGACTTGGTTTGAATTCATCGAATTCATCTCTATCTTCATAGCCTCAACCATTTCGCAGAATCTATATCCTTCATTGCATGCTCAATCTCCATAGTTTCCTTCCGCTATGGCATTCAAATTATGCTCTCTCTGTAGCAGATAACAATATCTCTCAGGTGGCTGAGATACTCTACTCGATCTACGCGATGGTGGTTGTGTTTGGTTAGGTTCATTTTGAGTCTCTTGAACAGTGGTCTCTAAAGGAATTTCGTTTTATTCTTCCAGAACAATCTTTCTTCCTGCACCACCATCTCGAACGAACTCGTCTTCGAGAAAGTACGCATGTAGAGCCACAATGACTTTATGATCATCGTGCAGATAAAAGAGGTATCCCATAAAATCTTCTGGGAAACTAACAAATCGACCTTTTATAGATCTATCTTCCAATTTCTCCATTATTTTTTTCGCATAGGCTGGACAACCCCATATCCTAACGTGTCTAACGTGTTTAAGACTAGGCGTCTTTCCACTCCATATCTAATAAGGATTTTTAGGAACAGACCTAGATGGACACCTGTTCAAGATGTAGGCTATTGTAAGCAATGCATGGCCCCACAACGATATCAGAAGATCCATGTAACTGAGCATCGATCGAACCATATCCAATAGTGCTCTATTTCGTCACTCGTCTTCCCTGTTGAGTTGTGGAGTTGCTAGAGGAGTTAATTGTTTTACAATCCCATGTTCAATTAAGAACTCACCAAATTCGGCACTCACGTATTCTCCACCTCGATCAGATCATAGTGTTTTGATACGTTTTCCAGTTTGGTTTTTAACCAAGGCCTTCAATTCTTTGAACCATTCAATAGATTAGACTTATGCGTCATTAGGTATACGAGACCATACCTAGAGTGGTCATCAGTAAATGTAATGAAGTATTGAAAACCTCCACCAGCTGTTTCCCGGAAAGGCCCGCAAATGTCAGTATGTATTGACTACATTGTCTCTTTCAAAATGCCCCGTGAAGGGTGACCTAGTCATTTTTCCTTTGAGACAAGACTCGCAAGTTGGGAGTGGGTCTGACCCAAATGTGCTTATCAGCCCATTTTTCTCAAGTTCGTGAATCTTGTATTCTCCAGCATGACCTAGTATCAGGTGCCAGATGAATCTTTGGTTTGTCCCAAACATACCTCGTTTCTTGGTGATTGTATTCATAATACATCTATTTTGGACATTTAAGTAGTATAATCCATTTAGTAAAGATGCAGAGCCAACAAACTTATTTCTAAAATAAATATAGCAAACATTGTTCAAAAATCGGATATTGTATCCAAGTCTAACTAATATGAGAATAGAACAAATATTTTTAAGCCCATTGGCCAAAACAAGGCAATCATCTAAAACAAGTAAATCTCCAGTAGATAAAAGTGAAGAAGTAGATCCTATGTGAGTAGCTGCCACACTATGTCCGCTGCTTACATGGATAATCACTTCTTGCTTCTCGAGCCTCCTACTTCTTTCCAAATCCTGTTTCAAAACACAGACATGAGCACTAGATCTTGAGTCTAGAATCCATGAAGTGGAGAATACAGTCATAGAACAATTAGTTTCTAAAATATAAAGTTCCATACCTTTAGCAGCTCTTGCCTTTCTCAGGGGACAGTCACGTCTCCAGTGACCCTTGTCCTTGCAGGAAAGGCAAGTGTTTGATCTTGTGAGATTCTCATTATGCAACCTAGTGTCTTTAGGTGCTTTCCTCTTAAAACAATCACTTATCATTAAAACTTTTGTGGGCTCCTCTTCCTTTTCCTTGGGTCCTGCTTGTCCAGCAACAGAAGCGATGTATGCACATCTAAATTTTCTCTGTTTCATTTGACTTTGTACAGTAACGAGTTTTTTCATTAAACTAGATAGTGAACACTCAACATCATTCATGTCAAAATTCACAATGAAGTGACTGAAGGAATCTGGAAGTGACTGGAGGATGAGGTCTGTTTGAAGATGAAAATCCATGTGAAAATCAAGAGACTGGAACTCCTCTATCATGGAGATCATCTTCAATACATGGTCAGCCACGTTTTCATCTTATTCCATCGTTGACCTAAATAGCTCTCTTGACAAGTAATATTGAACTGTCCTACTGGGCTCCATAAAATTCTCTTTCAGATGATGTAGTATGCTCCTCGCATTATCCAATCTCTCATGGGAGTGCTGAAGATCATAACTCATCGAGCTGAGCATTAGTCTTCTAGCTTGTGCATAATCAGTGACCCAGTCTCTGTAAAAGGAATGCACACTCTCGTCCGCATCCGCTAAGGGAACAGTGGGACATTTTATGTCCAAGACATAGTCGATTGACTCGTAACCAAGGACTGTCCTTAAGTTCCTAAGCCATTCGACGAAGTTGGGTCCAGTGAGGACGTTTTTCTCAAGCAATGCAATGATTGAGTTGTTAATCATTTTGAGAGAGAAAATAAAATAACTGCAAAGAATAAAGAAAGATTCAATTAGGTTATTATCTTGTACACCAAGTAAAATTAGAATGGACTTTGAATTTTCACTTGGGTGCCACTACATTTTTCGAATCATTACACTCCCACTGCAATACTAAAAAATCTCGTTGGAAAGACTTCGTAGTAAGTGATTGAGTTTTTTCATAAATTCAGCGAGTTGCAACCCTTTAACGATATATGGGTCACTAATTTTATTAAAGTGGCAATCTTTGCCAGCATCGCCTAACATGCGATTCAATCTTTGATTCAGCACATAGATCACGTGACCGTAACCCTTTAACGATATATAGGTTGTGATCTATCTAAAATTGGGCCCATCAACTTCCAATCAATCTAACTATTGAATTCCACCTTGCGACTCTCTGTCGATATATGGTGTGACGCCCCACACTTTCAAGAGGGAATTTTAGTTATGTTTACTATTGGATTAGTGGATGATTTAGGTGATTCGATTACCAGACAGGTGAAGTAAGGCGTGACATATGGAGTGAAATTTGTTTCTATTGATGACATCTAATGCACTTAGAGATTTTAAATAAATGTCGCAATGCATAACCCCCACTTACTAGGAAGAAATTATGCATATTGACATTAATTTAATTTTTCCTAAGTTTGGTGGAGAGCCGGGACATCCAATTCCCTTTTATTCTAAATTCAGTATTTAATCCAAAGGGAGAATCTTGAGTTTAATTGGTCTCACTTTTCACATTATCCATTTATAGCGTGCATAGATGGATTCTAAAATAGAAAACGCCTAGCAATTCTATCACACATGCTTTGCATGGACTTATCTACATTGAGTCAAGCCAATGACTCAATCGAGGGTTAGGGGACCTATAAGATCTAACCTATGTCTAACTTTCAGGTCTTCCAGCTCCAAGCAGATCTTCTTCCAAAAAGGTCCTATTCTAATTACATAGATAAAAAGCATCCTATACATAAATCTACAAAAAATTAAAATACAAATGGGGGGGGGGGGGTACTAAAGATCCGATACAATCCAGAAAACAAAACCCATAATCAAATCTAGTCCATGGAAGGCATCCCACAATATCATGCATCAAAAGATTATAAAAGATAGCTAACATGTTGGAGTTCTTTCAAAAATAAATAAATTAAAATACAATTTTAATTAAGTGTGGTTTGAAAATAATCGAATTAATTTAAATTAAATTAATTCAACTTTAATCCTATTTGATAATAAATCCAATTTAGTGTAAAAAAAAAAAAATCAATTTTCAATTGATTCGACAAATAATTAATTCAAAATAAATTTCTTTGTTCTAAGATTCTTTTTTATTTTTAAATCCAATTTAATTAGGCATAAAACTAATTTCAAAAATTATTTCACCCTTTAACTAATTTTAAAACTATCTTAAAATAAATATTTTATTTAATTTTAAAAAATGGGTAAATGACCATGGGTCTATCCATTGGTTGACCCATGGGTCAAACCCATGGGACAAAACTGTGGTTTGACCCTCCAGGTTAAACCAGGTTTAGAAGTTAAAAAAATAATAATAAAACATACGGGTCACTCTGCGACTCGATTCTCGCGCACAGCGCTTGCTGTGTGGCGCGTCGAATTCCAAGAACATTCAAACCACATATTCATGTTCATACATAAATTCATATCTAATATAAAAAAACTTGATTTATATTCAAAACATAAATCGTGCAATCAAATTACAGTTCAGATTTAACTTTCAAAAAATAAATCTATGCATGAAAAATCATAATCTAATCATAAACATAAAATCCAACATATTCATATTAAAAATCATTTAAAGCCATTAAGTTGGCTCTGATACCACTGTTGTGAATCCTGGTTCATGCGCAGCGGAAACGTAAATATATATCCGGATTCGCAATCGGATCACTTTTGGGTTTTAATGATTTTCACTAAATTCGAAATTTATGAACAAGATGAAATCTAATTTCATCTTTTCACTTGTTGGGGAAAAATAACTAAACGCAACAGAAATGAAATTTTAGAATTTTATTTGGATTTCCCCATAACAGGATCAATCCCGGGGTTTTATCAGCCCTATGTATGATACAGTAAACAAAACTTTACCCATTGTAGCGAAGTGGTTGGAGAATCTCACAAAATCGAGTCCTTCAACTTCTTTGCGAATAACTCCGGCTGAAATCTTAATAATTCGAGCAGTCCAAAAGTTCTGCCTCTAAATTGTCTCGCCGAAAAAACTTGATGAGAAAAATTTCTCCTTCTTCTTGGTGTAGACCGACGGCTAGGAGAGAGAGAGGGAGAGAGGAAATTTTTTCTTGTGGTTCAAGAGTTAATTGTAACTTATTACCTAGGTATTGACTAATGTGATATATTTATATCACTTAAGTGGCCGGCCCATATGGTCTTGGTGTACCACTTGGTGCACCAACTTGAGCTTAGTCCAATCCATTATTTAATTAATTAATTTAATCCATATAATTAATCTAATTAAATAATAGATATGATATTTAATTAATTTTATTTCTCCAAGAAATAACATATTAACTAAATTATAAATGAACTAACTTATTTTTTCAAATAATTAATTCCATTTAATTAATTTTAAGTATTCAATACTTAAAATATTACCACAAGAAATATTCTATATTTACTATCGATTTTTCCTTTTTAAGCGTGACTCTTTAGGTTCATCTATATTTGGCAATGGGAGGATTCCATTGAATATGGGTCCCACCTAACCAGTCAAGTGGTCTATATTGTAACCCAAATAAGATGAAATGATTGGATCATTTTTACCTTTCCTATTGTAAATACCGTGTGAATAGAAACTCTTCGTTTTCTTATCCCGGTCAAGTGAGAGTCATGATTTTAGGTCAAACTCACTAACTTGACACTCTACTATATTTATAATAAGTCGAGATCATTGAATGCTTTGGCCAAATACATTAAGATCTAACTTACTTATAAATGCATGGGATAATTCCTCGTTCACCTTTGAGGGAACGAATCTTATCTTGGATATCAGTTAAGACTATTAGTTGCCCACTAAGTTGCAGTTCGAGGTTGACCCCACCAAAGGGTGAATTGGGCTTAACACTCTAATGACAAACCTAATGTCACAAGTATATCTTCAACTCGATTCCTCAAGTCTAAAGTTCAGACACACTCATTACAATTTGATTAGTTCTGTCATTGATTGTCAAAGAGTGAAAACCCATATGACAGAATCGATGCGAGTCATGTCTGAGTGACACTATCTCCATCAGTGCACCTATAATGCAAGTTCTTCACTACTTCCTAGTGCCTTAGACAAGTTTTCATGTTTTTCATTGCCCAATTGAAAATCATTGACTTGCAGACTATTTTAATACACAAGTTTCAAACTCCTCTAGTGCCTTAGATAGCTAACTCTTGTGTTCATGGACTTATAGAATATTATATAAATGCCAATATAATAGTAAACAACTAATTGCTTTTTATTGATAGACTGCGAAACAATTACAAATTGATAATGTCCTAATATTCTCTAATCCAATAGTGGCATTTGAGGATATTAACCTAACAATCTCTCACTTGTACTCAATGCCAATCATTATGGTATCTAATACCCATCTTTTCAAGTTGTCGAGCACTTCCTGTGTCAAAGGCTTGGTCAATGGGTCAGCGACGTTGTCTGCTGAATTTACTCTCTGAACAACTACCTCGCCTCTTCCAACAATTTCTCTTATTATGTGATATGTCCTCTCTATGTGCTTGAATTTTTTGTGAGACCATGGTTCCTTTGCTTGTGCAATAGCCCTATTATTGTCACAATAAAGTGGCAATGACAGCTCTACACTAGGGACCACTTGAGGTTCTCCAAGAAACTTCCAAATTCAAACACCTTCTTTAGCATCCTCTGAAGCTGCTATGTATTCTTTCTCAGTGGTGGAATCATCGGTTGTTTTGCTTGGAACTATACCAAGTCACCGCTCCACCATTGAGCGTGAATATAAACCCTGAAGTGAATTTTCGATCATCTACATCAGATTGGAAATCTGAGTCAGTATATCCATCCACCTTCAAATCTCCATGTCCATATGTTAGGACCATATCCTTAGTTCTCTTCAGATACTTGAGGATATTTTTGACAGCGGTCCAGTGTTCTCTTCCCGGGTTAGCCTGAAAATGACTCACCACGCTTGCCGCGTAGGCTATATTTGGTCGTGTGCATAACATGGTGTACATTAGACTACCCATTGCCGACGCGTAGGGCACCGTACTCATTTATTTTTTATCTTCCTCACTTTGAGGGGACATAAACTTTGAAAGGTGCACCCCATGTCTCATTGGCAAGAAACCTTTCTTAGAGTCTTCCTTCCTAAATCTTTTTAGGACTTTCTCTAACTAAAGAGCTTGGGAAAGTACTATCATTCTATTTGTTCTATCTTTGTAGATACAAATTCCTAGAATATAGGTCGCTTCTCCTAAGTCTTTCATGGAGAATGTATTTGAAAGCCATCTTTTGACTGATGTGAGCATTCCTACATCATTTTCTATGAGTAGAATGTCATCCACATATAAGACAAGGAAAGTGATTATACTCCCACTAACCTTGTTGCAAACACATGGTTCATTTTCGTTTTTGACAAAGTCAAATCCTTTGACAACTTCGTCGAAACGTAGATTCTAACTCTCAGAGGCTTGCTTAAGTCCATAAATGGATCTCTTAAGTTTACATACCTTATGAATATCAAACCCGGACAAAAAGCCTTTAGGCTGATCCATATAGATATCCTCTTCAAGGAATCCATTTAGAAAAGCCTTCTTTACATCCATCTGCCATATCTCATAATCCAAATGTGCAGCTATTGCAAGCAAAATTCAAATAAACTTGATCATTGCCACAGGTGAAAAGGTCTCTTGATAGTCAATTCCTTATTTTTTACTATAACCTTTTGCTACAAGCCTTGCCTTGTATGTGTCAACTTTTCCATCTGGGCCTATCTTCCTCTTGTAGATCCACTTGCACCTTATAGGTGTAATGCCCTTAGGACGATCTACCAGAGTCCAAACCTCGTTGAAATGCATTGAGTCTATCTCCGCCTGCATAGCTTCTCGCCACTTTGCAGAGTCGATGTCCATAATTGCTTGATCATAAGTAGAAGGGTCGTCCCCATGAACTCCCACTGCTATAGTGTGGACACTCAATTCCTCTTGTAGCAGGTACCCATAGTACCTATCAGGTTGATGTGGTACTCTACCAGATCTTCGCAATGTTGGTTGTGTATCATCAGGTTCAGTGTGTGTTTCTTGAATAGTTGTCTCCTTGGGTGTTTCATCTTGTTCATTGAGAACAATCTTTCTACCTACACCACCTTTTTGAATAAATTCATCTTCAAGAATGTACGCTTGCAGCGCAACAATGATTCTTTGATCATCTTGCATGTAGAATAGGTATCCCATAGAATCCTATGGAAAACCGATGAAACGTCCTTAACGGGACCTAGCTTCCAATTGCTCTGCCTTTGTCTTCTTGATGTAGGCAGAGCATCCCCAAACCCTAATGTATTTAAGGTTTGGTTTCCTATTTCTCCATATCTCATATGGGGTCTTAGGAACGGATTTGGAAGGACATCTATTCAAGATATGAACAGCCGTGGGAGTGCATGCCCCCACAAGAAGATGGGTAAATCAGTGTAGTTGAGCATTGGTTGAATCATATCCAAAATCGTTCGATTTCTACGCTCTGCTACCCCATTTAGTTGTGGAGTTGCTGGCGGTGTGAGTTGCAATATTTGTTGTGGAGTTGCTACCCCCATTTAGTTGTGGAGTCACTCATATATTCACCTCCACAATCCATTCCCAGTGTTTTTATATGATGACCAGTTTGTTTTTCCACCAAAGCCTTAAATTATTTGAACTTATCAAATGATTCAGATTTGTATTTTATTCGATACACAAGACCATATCTTGAATGGTCATCGGTGAAAGTAATGAAATGGTGAAAACCTCCACGAGCCATTTCTCTAAATGGTCTGTAAACGTCAGTGTGCACAAGTTCTAATACTTTAATGGCCCTTTCAAAAGTCCCGGTGAAGGGGGATCTAGCCATTTTGCTTTTGAGGCAAGATTCACAAGTTGGATAGGGATCCGACCCCAATGGGTCAATTAACCCATCTTTCTCCATCTTGTGTATCTTTTGATAACCAACATGACCTAGTCTAAGATACCACTTTAAGCTTAGGTTAGTACTTTGCCTACCACGCTTCTTTGAGATAACATTTACAACACATTAATTTTGCATGTTTAAATAATAGAGGCCATTGACTAAAGTAGCAGTGCCAACAATATTATCGTTAAATAAAATGTTGTAAGTACTGTCAATGAAATTAAAAACATAATTATTCCTAACCAACATAAGAACTGAAATAATGTTCTTAAGCCCATTGGGCAAAACAAAAACATCCTATAAATTTAAAACATGTCCAAATGATAAACATAAAGAAGTTGATCCAATGTGAGAAGCCGCGACACTCTGCCCGCTGCCAACATTGATCAGCACCTCTCCATGCTCCAGCTTCCTACTTCGCTGCAGATCTTGATTCATTACACAAACGTGAGCACTAGCTCCAGAATCAAGTATCCACGAAGTTGAAAATACAGTTATAGAACAATTGGTTTTTAAAATGAAAAGTTCCATACCTGTAACACCTTTGCCAAAGTTTGGACATTCCATCCTCCAGTGGCCTAGCTCACCACAGTGAAGGCACCTATCCGTCTCTTTAGGCCCTTTGCTATTCATCACTTTTAGAGCTTTTCCTTTTCCTTTGTCTATTTTAGGCTTAGAAGTGATGACCAATGCCGCCTCTTTTCCCTTTGGCTTCATTTGAGATTGTGCAGTATTTAGCTTGTTCATCAACCCAGCTAAATTGCATTCTATCTCATTGCAGTTGAAGTTCACCATAAATTGGGAAAAGGAGTCTGGAAGTGACTGCAAGATGAGGTCAGTTTGTAGTTACGGGTCATGTTGAAGTCGAGGGTCTCCAACCTCTCAATTTTCGAAATCAATTTGAGGACATGGTCCCCAACCTTTTCATCTTCTTTCATCTTGACTCCAACGAGCTCTTTCGATATCTCATATCGAGTAGTGCGACTGTGCTCACCATAGAGCTCCACCAGGCGTGCCAAAATAGCCCTCGTCGAGACCATTTTGTCGTGAGACCTCTGCAGCTCATTTGTCATTGAGCCCAGCATGTACCTACAAACCTGGATGTCATCTTAGACCCATTTCTCATGAGCCGTGACTTCCACCTCACTAGCACGCATCCTTGCAGACGCGACTGGGATATCAGCATCCAATACATAGCCCAATGACTCCATATTGAGGACTATCCTCAAGTTTCAGAGCCAGTCCACATAGTTTGGACCAGCCAAAATGTTCTTTTCAAGCAGTATAGATAATGGGTTGATAGTCATAGTGAGAGAAATAATAAGCAAATAACTGCAGAAAAGTAAAAAGACTTTATTAGATTCTAATGTAATTGTTGTTCCAAGTTTAAATTAAGGATTTTCAAAATAAACTTGGCTCCCACTACATTTTTCGAAAATCCACAGTCCCACTATGGAATTCGGAAGTCATCGTTCGAAGGCTTCGTAGTGGTGATTGATTTTTTTTACTAGATCAATAGGTGGCAAGCTTTTGCTGGTATGTGGCCTAATTGATTTATTAAAGTGATATCTAACATCAACCCATCAAATGGATGATTCAATCCCTTTGTCCATTATTCATCAAATCTCAACCTTTTAACGATCTTATTGATTTATGAATAATTTAAGTTCAACCCACTGACTATCTATTAGTCTAACAATTGAATTTCACCTTATAACCTTTTACTGGTATGTGGGGTGGAATTTGTTTCAACTAATGGCATTCATGCACTTAGAAAAAAATCAAAATATATTTCAATATATAACCCCCATTACTTAGGGAGGATATTATATATTAAATATCATTTTAATTTCTCTTAAGTTCAGTGGAGGACAGGATACCAAGTACCCTTTACTAATTTTTCAAAGTGGGAGAATTTAAATTATTTATTAGGTCTCACTTTGCACATTAATCCATTTTATACTAAACATACAAACATGGATTAAATAAAAAGATAGCTATCCTAGAAAGCTAACAACACATGATTCATGGACTTTTATTCCTAAATTGAGACAAGCCAATGTCTCAATCAAAAATAAAAAGAAACCGGCTTGGATTTCTCCTTTGGGCCTATTCTATTTCTAATTATTATATTTCAATATAAGCCACATATACAAAGATATTCTAGAAAGAAAATAGAAACAGGCCCTTACAACCCATCAAAAAGAAATACAAATATAAACGAGCCTAAGTCCATGAATCATGTCTCCCGTCACATAACATGTCAAACATGTGATATACCACATAACACACGAAAAATATATATGTTAATTTCTAATTAAATTCCAAATTCAATTATTGTTTTTCATATTGTTAAGGAAATTAAATTTATTTAATTCTATTTGAAAATTCAATTTTAATGAACTTCAATTAATTTCATATTAAAATCCAATTTTAATAAGAATTATTTTCTAAGTATATTAAAATTAATTTCACAATAGAAGGAATCCAATTTAATTCATAGTCTAACTTTAATTAACATTAGATTACTTGGAATATTAAAATAAATAATTATTATTTAATTTTGCATTAAATCCAATTTTAATCAAAAACTAAAAAAATATTTATTTATTTAATAATATTACCTGGTTACCCACGGGTCAACCCTGTGTTTAAAAAACACACGGGTTGGGCTCATTGTGGAGCCCAACAGCATTGGCCGTCACTGTACGAGCCCATTCAAACGCGACAACCCAACTGTCCGTGCGAATGTGCGAGCCCTTTTTGCTGGGCTTGCACACGGACAAACCCAGTCTGTCCGTGTGCAGCCTAGTCAGCAGGCGGCTTACGCCTCCGGTCATTCCCGCCGCCATTGCGGCGGCGGGTTTTGTGGTTAACGATGGGGATTTTCGATCCTCATCTTTTCATGATTATTTTATCACATCAAAATTACATAAAACATGATTTATTAATTTCTAACGAATAAAATAAACAAAAAAAATCCTCAAGAATACAAAAACGCGAAATCCACATATCTAAACATGCATCGATAAAACTGTAAATCATGCATCTTTATCACATATTTACACATAAATTACATACGCCGAACCCCGTGATTTGGCTATGATACCATTGCTAGGGAAAAATAACCAAAGGCAGCGGAAACGGAATTTTAAAATTTTATTTGGATTTCCCTATAAAAGGAACAATCCCGGGGTTTTATCAGACGTATGTATGATAGAGTAAATAAAATTTTACCCGTTGTAGCGAAGTGCTTAGAGAATCTCACAAACATGAATCCTTCAACTTCTTCGCGAATAACTCCAGCTGAAATCTTGATAATCCGAGCAGTCCAAAAGTTCTGCCTCTAAATTGTCTCGCCGAAAAAACTTGGTGAGAAAAATTTCTCCTTCTTCTTGGTGTAGACCGACGGCTAGGAGAGAGAGGGAGAGAGGAAATTCTTTCTTGTGGCTCAAGAGTTAATTGTAACTTGTTACCTAGGCGTTAACTAATGTGATATATTTATATCACTTAAGTTAATACATTGGGCTTAATTAGCCCATCAAGGACGCCTAGTGGCTGCCCCATATGATCTTGGTGTGCCATTTGGTGCACCAATTTGAGCTTAGTTCAATCCATTATTTAATTAATTAATTCAGTCTAATTAATTTAATTTAATTAATTAATAGATAGGATATTTAATTAATTTTATTTCTCCAAGAAATAACATATTAATTAAATTATAAATGAACTAACTTATTTCTTCAAATAATCAATTCCATTTGATTAAGTTTAAGTGTTCAATACTTAAAATATTACCACAAGAAATATTCCATATTTTCTATCGATGTTTTCTTTTTAAGCGTGACTCTTTAGGTTCATCTATATTTGGCAATGGGAGGATTCCATTGAATATGGGTCCTACCTAGCCAGTCAAGTGGTCCATATTGTAACCCATATAAGATGAAATGATTTGATCATTTTTACCTTTCCTATTGTAAATACCGTGTGAATATAAACTCTTTGTTTTCTTATCCCAGTCAAGTGAGAGTCATGGTTTTAGGTCAAACTCACTAACTTGACACTATGCTATATTTATAATAAGTTCAAATCATCGAATGCTTTGGCCAAAGACTTTAAGATCTAACTTACTTATAAAAGCATAAAATAATCCCTCGTTCACCTTCGAGGGAACGAATCCTATCTTGGATATCAGTTAAGAATGTTACTTGCCCACTAAGTTGCAGTTCGAGGTTGACCCCATCAAAGGGTGAATTGGGCCTAACTACTCTAATGACAAACCTAATGTCACAAGTATATCTTTAACTCGATTCCTCAAGTCCAAAGTTCAGACACACCTATTACAATTTAATCAATTTTGTCATTGACTATCAAAGAGTGAAAACCTATGATGTACAGACACTCCGAAAAATCACCCCGTGCAGTATCGGACACGGACACAGCTATGGGACTTGTTGGACATGGCAAAAGTGTGTCCAAAATTTAAAATAAATAAATAAAATTCGGACACGTTCAGGACACTTCGGGGTTGATTTTTTGCATTTTTAATGTATTTTTAATATAAATGTGTATATATATATATGTAATTATATATAGATGAAGCTTTATAGTTTACAGAAACATTGTTATTAATAAGTGGTTATTTTGTGTAAAAATAGGTTGCTCATATACAAATAGTGAATATATATATAGGTTGTTATTAATAAGTTGTTGAATTGTTGATTATTGTCTAATAGGTGCTCAATTACTCATAAGTTTATAACATATTATATATATATATATATATATATATATATATATATATATAAAACATGGGCAGATGTCTCCGAGCCGTGTCCGTGTCCTAATTTTTCAAGAATTGACGTGTCCTGTGTCCATGTCGTGCAATGTCCGTGTCTGTGCATCATAGGTGAAAACCCATGTGACAGAATCAATGGGAGTCATGTCTGAGTGCCACTATCTCCATCAGTGCACCTATGATGTGAGTTCTTCACTACTTCCTAATGATTGATGGGCACTTTTCTCGTCAAAACTCATATTATACAAGTTTTCATGTTTTCCAATGCCCAATTAAAAATCATTGACTTGCAGACTATTTTAGTACACAAGTATCAAACTTTTCTAGTGCCTTAGAGAGTTAACTCTTGTGTTCATGGACTTATAGATGATTACAATATATAAATGCCAATGTAATAGTAAACAACTAATTGCCTTTTATTATAGAATGCGAAACAATTAAAAATTGATAATGTCCTAATATTTTCTAATCCTCTAGTGGCATTTGAGGACATTAATCTAACATCACTAACCTTTTGGTTTGATTAAAAAACTTGATCTTCTGGATAGCAGCAATTGGTAAACTCCTGCCTCTAGATATGACGCCGGAATAAGCTTGAAGAAAAATCCACCACCTTTTGCACCTCTAAGGCCGACGACTACTGTAAGGGGAGGAGAGAGATTTTTCTCTTCTTCTTTCTTTGCTTTCAAGTCAATTGTGAGAGTTAGGTTTTTCTGAAATAGTGAGTTAGGTATATAAGGAGTGATGGCTTGGAATTAACTAATTCCTTGGGCCCATCCAACGCCTCAAACACTCCTACCACACGCCAACCTCATCCTTATTGGGTAAAACTGATTTTCAACTTAGTCCAATTATTAATTAGGTCCAACATATTTTAATCTAATTAAAAATAATACTATAAATAAGTTAGTTCTCCTGCTTTGGGCAAAGACTTATAATTTCATTTACCTATGATCGCACAGGACGTTAACTCGTTGCTACCCGAGACAGTGAATCCCCTATTGGCAATCACTGAACAATCGCCACTTGTCCTTCTGAACCGCACTTCGAGGTTGATCCCGTCAAAGGGTGAATTAGATCTAACTACTCTAAGAACTCATTCAGCATTACAAGTCCAATCTTCGTGAATCCTCAGGTCTAAGGCTCACGCACACTACCGTGACCAGTAATTCAATCATTGACAGTCAAAGAGTAATTACCCAAGTGATTGAATTACGGCGAGCCGTGTTCGAATATATCAACTCCATTGATACATCTTTGACCAAGCTCCCACCATCCAAAGTGACCGACTGACACTCCTTGTAAAAGCTTGTGTCATACAAGTCTAGTCTTGATGCCCAATTAAGACTCTTTGACTTGCGAACTCTAATTTAAGTAAACAAAGAACTGATACTTCTAGTGTCTTTCTCCTCTAACCATTGAAGAGTAGAAGCTCCCTCTTGATTACTCGGGACTTATTTGTTCAATACTTATATTAATGCCATTAAGATTGATATGAACAAAACGATGCCTTTATTAATGAATAAGAGTTTGTACAACATAAATGTAAATGCCCTAATTAATCTAATTTATCTGTGGCATGGAGGACATAATCCTAGCATTTATTTCATGGTAATGAATAAGAGTTTGTACAACATAAATGTAAATGCCCTAATTAATCTAATTTCTCTATGGCATGGAGGACATAATCCTAGCATTTATTTCATGGTAAAGCTAGCCGTTATCTCTTCTGAAGAGACCTTCTCAACTTTTACTCTGCCATTTAGCATAAAACAATTCATTTTTCATCTCTTAAGTTCATTGACTTAAGACTAGCGATTTCAATTATCTTCTAGTTCTAAATTTCCTATGTTGTTCACCAAGAAACAACAACACTAAGTTGATCCATCTTGGATGAATTTGGGATTGACTCATTACATCAGATGTATTGGTCAAAACCAATTTTTTTCAAAAATTTTCATGCACCCATTGGTAATGCTTTGCAGGAAGAATGTCTTTTGATTCTTCCATGTTGAACCTCGTCGACATCTCATCTATGTACCTAGACTAAGAGAGTTTCAGCAACCTAATGCCCTTTCTCAATATACTATTATATCGTGCAGTTAGGATGTCCTTCCCAAGTCCATCGGAAAATTGAGCTGATGCGAATATCTATGTTGATGGACAATATGTCTACCTTATTCATATAATGTTGTCAACATAGAATACTAATAAGCAAGTTGTCATCCCATTAACCTTCAGATCGCAAGTTTCCAAAAAAGTTTCTTCTCAATCCACAGATTGATCTTTGAAGCTTGTACACCTTGTGTTAGCTCCCACTATTTGCCAAGACCACAGGGTTTGGAACTTATGTTTATAAGTTTACTATTTCTTTTCTTTAACCGTTAGTGTTGTTTGTGTTTATTGAGTTTCCAGGTTCCATTATTATCCTAATTCTCTCATGAAAGAACTTTTTCACTTTGAAGGTAGGATCTTGTGAAATGATCTAACTCGTTTCAAGGCGTAATGGACATAGTATTTCTAAGACTTCTTAGGATACTTAGTAAACTCCGACAAGAGGATCATTGATCCATATTGCCTCCCACTGTTTGCTCAGCACAAACAATACTTCTCACATCTTTAATGTGCGTGGTTTGTCTCATGTCACATCTAATGTGATCTTTTTAGGTTACACTTATGACTACTCTTTTTCAAATAGATGAATACGCTTGCCTTTAGGTCATTACCCTAGCAGCTAGATCAATGTATACATTTGTTGTACCATATGAGTTGAACTAGTGAAGATTGTTTCCAAAGTATGTCACGGGAATTAATTTAGAACAAAAATCATATAAACGTACTTTAATAAAAGCATAAAATCTCCACCCATAAACCAAGGCAAAATGACATGGTTCTTAAATCAATTCAAAAACATAATTAAAACATACTTCAAGAAAAACCTTGTCTCATATAAAATACGAAAGGTAGATGATTCTTGTCCTATAGCTTCAACAAAGTCAGACGCCCTATCAGCATTTCTAGGACAACTTGCTCATCACTTTGCTCCTTCTTTTAACCATCTACAAGCCATTTCCATGGGGAGTACGTTTATGGTTACATAACACCTAAGAAGCACAGTTAACCAACAAATTAAATTAACAATAAATGTACCTTCCTTGCGCTCCTTAGGAGGTTTCGGGCATTGATCTTTCCTTCTTCTGACAGTTAAAGCACTTCCCCTTAAGCCCTTGGGCTTTCTTCACACCGCCCTTTGCTTGCATTTTTTCTCCTTTTTGCTTTGTCCTTTTCAAAGGTAGAGAAGAAAGCAGTATTTTTAAGCAGTATAGGCTTTGCCTTCTTGACCAATGCCTCAGCTGTGTGCAACATGTCCACTAGCTCAGAAAGAGTGGTAACCAGCTGGTTCATGTTGAAATTCACTATGAACTAATCATAGGCAGGAGAGAGCGACTGAAGAAACAAATCAACAGCCAAGTCGGGATTCAATGACACCTCCATTTTATTGAGTTTGTTCACGTAGGCATTCATTCTCAATACATGATCGGTGATCTATGTCCCTTCAGTCATGCGAGCTCCAAATAGCTCGCTAGATAGCAGACCTCTCACGACGCATCTTAACACCATATAGCTTCTTTAGTGACAACAATCTCTGCTACGTGTTCAATAGTCTTAGACTACCTCTATAACGTATTAGTCATGAAGGAAAAATCAGACAATGCACATAGATGTTGTCTTTGCGTCATTTCTCATGCGCATCTCGAACAACCCTTGGAGCATTTTTCTCAGGAGCAGGTTCGAAAGGTTGGGTCAAGACATAGTCAAGGCACTCAGATTGCAACACAATCATAAGGTTGCGGTACTAGTTAGGAATTTTGGGCCAGTTAACTTATTAGACTCAAGGATTACTGAAAGTGGAGTTTTAGCCATTTGGTCTGTTATTTTTGCGAAAAATGAAAAACATTAGTATTCATTCTCAATCATATCCACATGTAATTATGGACTTTTTAATTACATGTGTGCTCCCACTGCTTATCGAATTCCATCACCCCACTGATGGAAGATGGGAAATTTATGAACTTCCAGCGGGCTCGAGCTGCTAAATGCTTCTCTACTTTATCCCATGACTCATGGACGATGGGCGGTAACATTTGATCAGACATGATAGCCCAATTCACTCTCCAAGTGGTTCTTGAGATGGTTGCCTCATGTTTCATGTATGTCCTAAGAACATGAATTCCATACACCAGTTTGAACCATTAAATTTTCATAGCAAATCAATAGCCAGATGGTCCAACGACTCATGACCAACTCCTTAGAAAAACTGAAACACATGTGCACTTCTATTGAACCTCCTCGTCCAATAGAAGGCCTAGTTGTGAGATTAGTACCTTTAACTTGACAGAGCATCCCACAACTTGCGACCAATGATATCAAGCCTCTGTCTATTCCCTCATACATCTAATGATGGAAGGCTCTGGATCTAATCAAGATCAGCTAAGCTCCCAATTTGTCCATTTAGATACTTAATATTTTATATAAGATTTTCACAAGCAAGGTCTCACTGTTTTCAGTTATTTATCTTTCTTAAGTGATCATGAAACAAAGCACATCATATATAAGATACAAAAAGATAGATAACTATATGCCTGCTATAAAAGGGTAAATGTGATCGTCGTCGAGCCACCTAAAACACTTTTCGAGGCAAAAAGGAGTAGACCAATCTATTCTTAGGACCCGGGCCCTATACTAAGGTCTTTACAGCTCCTCAAGCTTGAATGTCTCCATCTTTGTCTTCAAATTACAACAATACATATGTAAAAGGAAACCTCACCCTCTCATGCACATTAAAAGCAAATGTGGCACACAGGCCTTAAAACAAAAATGACTAGTCTAAGGCTCAAATCAAATCACCACATAAGTCACATAATTCATGCTCGCATCATGCACTTGCAAATATAAATTTACCTTCTTTAATTAAGGATAATCTAATTAAATTAATGGACCAATTAATTACTTTCTAGAAGCCCAATTTAGAAAAGCCCATGAAAAATCATAATTTTTCATTAATCCAAAAATTAATTTAATTTTCAAAATTATTTAATTCAAAGAATTAATTAATATAATAATATTAATTTTCAAGAATTAAAAAATACTCACACTTTGGAAAACCCATAAAAATCATAATTTTTCATTAATATAAAAAAATTAATTTTAATTTCCAAATTTTTTAAAATTATTTAATTCAAAGAATTAATTAGTATCATAATATTAATTTCCAACAATTAAATAAGAAACTCTTAATTTTATTTAATTTTGAAAATCTATAAAATATCAATTTTATTTTATTCTTAGAATTCAAATAAAAACATATAATCTTTGAAAACCCGTGAATAAGCACACTTCTTCATTTAATCATAAAATACCTTGTTTCAAAAACTTCAATTTTATTTAAATTTTAAAATCCAATAAAATACCAATTTTATTCATACTTCAAAATTCAAATAAAAGCCCAAATTTTGAAAAGATTTAATTTAGGCCCAAGCCAAAAATATTTATATCAATTGCACTTTAATCCCCAAAGAATGAAATTGTAAACTAGCCCAAAAGGTCAAATTATAATTTACCATAAATTGAGAAATCCTAGGGCTCGAGACCCTAGGTGGGCCGTTGTCCATATGGCAGCCCGAAGGTTGCCCCTCGTTAGTAGCAGCGCTGCCACGTCCGGCGACGTCGCAATCAGGCGACGCCAAGCATGGTGACTAATGTGCGAACAATGTCGTTATTCGTACGCGCAAACAACATTGCTCGCCGTTACGCGCAAATTCTGCACATACAACGAATGCACTATGCACGGAATGTTTGTGCAATGTCGCAACACTGCTAATTGTCACGCGCTGCCATGCGAATGGCAGCTTTTCAGCGGCGCCTTTGCCCTTTTCAAACACTAGCAATTTTTTATCCAAATTTAACAAATGCAATTTTTCAAAAAATTAATTTTCAAATCTAAATGATTTTCAGAGTTAAAAAATTTTAATCAGCCCAAAAATTAAATCAAAAAATCCAATCCATTCATATGTAATAATACAAATTTAAAGCATATAAACATAAACACATATAAGAATTCGAGCCATGTCAAACCTTAGCTCTGATACCACTGTTCGGAATCGATGCGACGATGATGCACACAGTGCAAACGATGTATTTAAATTTTGTAAAATGCATCCCCTAAACAAGGCATAGGCGACATGGTGCTATCAAATGGAAGAAAACATACAAAGGCTGTTTTCTCGTATTTTCCTTTTGTAGAACTTACAGCAACAAGTCTTTATAAGCTTACTCCGCAGCTTCTAATCCCTCAGACCGATCTTGCTCTAGCGCTCCAAGTGTTGTGTGTATACTTGGTGAACAAGACACAAACCTTTTTCACCACACACATATATATACATGTGTAACGTGTATCTTTCTCTCTCTCTCTCTCTCTATATATATATATATATAAATATATGTATATATATATATATATATTATTTTAGTTCTTTCTCTTGCATATTAAGTAATTAGACCACTAGTTAAATAATTAGTCCATTCCAGGTTAATATTTCAATATTAAATTAAGACTAATGTTAACTAAGACCACTTAATTAATTTATTCCTTTTCCCGATTAATTAATTCCTATTAATTAATCTCTTCACTAATTCACTAAGAATTAATTTAGCCAATAGGTACTACACTAAGTTAAGTGTGTGATCCCTTAGGCTCATCAACAAGCTAGTCATGTGTCTCATCCCAAAGGCTTAATTAATTATCTAAATAATTAATTAGACATTAAATTAATTTCACCAAATTAATCCAAGGCACCTATTGGTCTTGGATCGATATCTAGCAATGTCGCCATGACTTCCTAGATGTTAACGATGAAAGCAAACCTATCCAGGATACGATCTTCATGTGACTAGAATCCTTCCATTTTTTTCCCATCTAAAGTATAGGGTTTGGCACCTGTCGAAACCCTAATAACTCTAGAAGATATTACTGTGTTAGAACACTAATGATCCAGTTTTCTACGTAGGGATCACCATTCCCTCTTTTAAGACTATGCTCCAGCCAGAGGCTTTTATCGATCATTTAGTCTTACGCAACAACATAAGAAATACCAGGCTATAAGGCTTAGATGGATCTCATATCTAACGTCATCTGATCCGTCATACTGCCAGACTATACAGAATATACGCGGTCATATGATTCTCCTGGATTACACATGTATATCAAAGAATAGTGGGCAGTACACATCCCAACCATGATATCTCAGGTCAGATGACTAATCTCAAACTACAAAATCGAAGGACTTCAAGTTCGACATAGAACCAATGAGATGTCCTTGGGGGTTCTTTCAATCTCATGCACACCTAAGCATGGTTCTTCGCGCATGCACTGACCTAGCGGGTCAATGCCTATGGAACAAGGCACTCTTCTGTGAGAATGACACGCACAAACAAGTCTTAGAAAAACTGTGATATCCCACATCTCACAGTCTCTATGACTTGGAATGGTGTTTAGGATTACAGCCATCGAGAGCATTTGTTAGGAATTTCATGTTAGATGTTTTGATGATGACAATTAGGACTTTTTGTTAGACCCAAAATATGTAAGTTTGTTTTCAGCTTTGAAGCGTTAGATTTGTAATAGGCTTTGTTTTATTTTTATTCTAGATTGTTAGGTTAAGTTGTCTTAGACTGAGCGTCTGATGTGTTCTGAGTGAGTTTATCAGAAGTAAAGTTTGAAGACTCAAGCGCCTGAAGTCTGAATAAAGATGAAGATTCCAAGCGTCTAGAATGACCAGCTACACCAAGCGTCACCTTATAGGATAGAAGTGAGTCAAGGTTGAATAAGCGTCTATCAATGACTAACTTCACCCGAATTTATTTCTAAGTCCAGAAGGAGTTTTAATGCAAATATTCTCAATGCATTAAGTGCCAACGGGCATTTAATTCAAATGCATTAAATGCTGATAAGAGCATTAAATGTGATAAGCACTTTCAGACGTACGGAGAAGCCACCCTATTGGACTGTCAACTATTCAAAGACTGCAGCACCAACTTTTGTGCAGCAGATTTTCAGGAAAAAGGACAAAAGTTGTTCACTCGCGGAAGTGAGAGACACGCGCTCATGCATGTGTCAAACAGACACTTTTTCCAAGAATGCCTATAAATAGGACTTCAACAACAAGCCAAATACAGAGAACAATTATCAAGTTGTATTGTTGTTTCATTGAAGTCTCGTTCCCTACAATCTCAGAAAAGCCAGAATTTTCAAGAAAATATTCTCTTTGCTTTTCTTCAAATCCTGAGACAGTCAACCAATATCTCAAACATTCTTTTCGGAGAAACCCACATTACTATTGAGATATTCCTAGTTGTTTGAACTTTATCAAAATCAAACAAACTTTTTAGAAAAACCTCTATCCCAGCCTCGCGATCTGTGTGAAGTCGAAGTTGGATACTTGCCATATTTCTGGGTGAAAGAAGCAAGGGGATTGAAGTGATTTGGAGCAGAAATCTGTGTGATCAAGGAGCTCAAGTCATCGACATTCATCTCTCCCTAATTTGTAGAAGATTCTGTGTGATTCTTTGAGAATCATTTTAATGGATTGCCTCCAAGTGTTCAAGGAGAAGAAGGACGTAGTTGGGATTACACCACCCAACGAACCTTACAAATATTGTTCTTTACTTTACTTTCAGCATTCATATTGTCATATCATAAACTGATAAAGTAAAACTTAATCAAACGCTAAGCAACTAAATACACTTTCTGTGACGCTAAAGCTTTCAAAGAGAAAACTCCAAAAATCATTCCGCTGTGCTAACACTGATCAAAGAAGTGGACGCTCAAAACTATTTGGTTGTAGTATTCAAGTCTTGAAATCTAAGTTAACTTTCTAAAAACAGTTTTCGTTAGACGCTTCACCAAAGCGCCTAGATTTTAAGTGAACGCTTAAGTCAAGCGTTAGACACTTCAAGCGTCCAAAATCATAATTTTAATACGAATCTTTTTGAAGGCGAAAAAGACTTCAGGGTCTATTCACCCCCCCTTCTAGACCCTTTCATATGCCACTTGGGACCAACAGCATTCCACAGTAATCACGACTGTTGCCTTAGCTTTTGTGCAATCCATGGGATCTCTATCTTAGATAAAGAAGTTCCCAATGAGTTTGATATGATATGAAAGACAAGACTGTCATAGTGTTTATTGTTCGACAGATAAGTTAATAGATGGATCGTCGAGCACATAACACTATCTAGATCGCCACTGAAGTGTCCCAAAATTGGCAACTCCACTGCGATAGCGTGTGTTGAAGGAAGACATTTCTTCCTTAACTCTTATTTGGTTATATTAGGAAGTTTGTGAATAATTTTAATATTACTTGTGTACCAAGTTTCCATATCTACATATAGAAGCTTATACATTTTTTTTATATACAACGATGTGATCATAGGAGTGAGACTTGAACATTAGATCTCTCATTATTTGTGATAATTTGATTCCATTCAATCAAACAGTTCTTTGTTGGAGCTTATATATTGTAATATGTATCATTCTAAAAGAAATCAACAATAATAATTTGATATCTAGCGTGGCCCATAAAACCGGACAGTTTGGCTAAACCACCTTAAGGTGTACCATCTTCTATGCTTAATTATTTTCGCAGTGTTTTTCTTCTTGACGTAAGGATTCATATCTCTAACAAGGGAGAAAAAGAGAACTCATTTTTCGCCAAAGACCTATAAGATTAATTCCTCTTCCTTTTTTGTGACTGTGAGATCAATATAAATACTTCTAAATTTGTATGAAGTTAAATCCAAGGTAAAGTTCCCAAACTGACTGAGACAAATTTTGACACATGGAAAGTCAAAGCATTTACATATCTTTGTTATTGTGATGATGACATGTGTGATATTATTTCAGATGGGCCAATCAAAATATATAAAGTTGTCACTAGAGCACTTGAAGCGACGGAAGACACTCCAGATGGTTACGTTGAAAAGCCAAAACAAGAATGGTCTCCAGATGAGCGTCGAAGAGCTAATTTGTACAATGTTGGTCGTAACGCTCTATATACGGCTGTTGGTGATAATGATAACCTTTTCAATAAGATCAAGTCGTGCAAAACCACTAAAGAAATATGGGATAAGTTGGCCACAATTTGTGGTGGTTCAGCTCAGATTAAAGAGAATAAACTTTCCATTGCCAAGGAAAAGTTTAACGGATTTAAGATGTCACCCAATGAAACTTTAGAGCAACTAGACATAAGATTTACAACTCTAGTTACAGAACTTACATCGTTAGGAATGGATTTACAGAATCGAGAAATGGTGGTTAAGATCTTTAGAAGTTTACCAAGTAAATTCCTGATGAAGACAACTGCTATGAGAGAATCAAATATGTTGGATCTTCTAACTCCAGAGACGCCTTTTCAGAGCTCAAAGCATTTGAGTTCGAGTTGAATTCTGCTAGTGATGTTGTGAGTAGTCCAGTGATTAAATCTGGAGCACTTATAGCATCAATCAAAAGCAAATCGGGCAATAAAGGAAAGAATTTAGATATCAATGAAAAAGAGGAGCTGGCTTTGCTGAATAGATTCAGGAAGTTCTTGAGATATGAAAAGAAAGGAAAAGGTTTCAATAATCAAGGAAAAGGTTCATATCAAGCGCCTTCTCTGATGCAACAGCAGTTTCAAGCGCCTCAGTATTCTGTTCCTTCACCCCAAGCGCCTGTTCAGTACCAAGCATCTACTCAAAATCTCTCAGCTCCAGGGGTCTCAAAACCACACATTGCAAGGTTAACAAATGAACAAAAGATGAAAACTAATCTTTGTTATAATTGCAGGAAACCAGGGCACTATCAGGTAAATTGCCCTTATCCAAAAGTATCCAAGCCCTCAAGGCAGGATTACTTGGATAGAAACCAATGCAGGAGCAACCTTTGTCAACAAGGTTTGCTAGCGGAATCAGAACCAGCATCCGCACCTGAAGATTTAGAATCATCAGAGGAGAGTAGTGATGATGATGAGCCATTAGATGACTCAGCGCTCATATGTCTCGTGGCCAGAGATGATGGAGCGTATCCTGAGGTAATCAATGAATGTCAAGAAGCTGCCAAAATATATCAAAACGATCTCGCTATTATCTCATCTTATGATGAATTACTTGACAAAGTCAAAGAATACTACAATGATGAATCTCTATTCCTCTCTCTTATGATGAATTACTTGACAAAGTCAAAGAATACTACAACGAATGTCAAGAAGCTGCCAAAATATATCAAAACGATCTCGCTATTATCTCATCACTCACAAGAGATAAAGTAACGCTCAAAGCAGAGTTGCAAGTTCAGCAACAGTGCATTGAGAAGAACCAATCGCTTGAGAGTGAAATTATTCAACTAAAAAGTGATCTTGATATAATAGTCAAGAGAGAAGCTGATTTGATCGCTAGACTTGCTAAATCAGAGCAGCTCATCTCATCATTATCAAAAGCTTCTAGAAAGTTGGATAATGTGACTGAAGTAACTAGATTATTTGGTGAAAAGACCGGTTTAGGGTGCGATAAACTCGGTAAACAACCTAATAAATCTAACGTTACGGCGAACAACAAGGGAAAGAGTGTTATCTTTGTTGAGAAAGGTTTACAAGGTCAAACACAAAATGAACCCAGCGACAATGGTAAGAGGCCAAATGAGAAAGTCAAAGCTAACTCAGGCAAGAATAAGGCTAAGGCAAATGATTCACAAAGACGGGTCTATCCAAACGCTCAAAAGGCTAAAGATAAGTCTGACCACTGTGAATCAAGCGCTAAGCGTCCAGCACCAAAAGTGCAACCCAAGCCAGCGCCAAGGAAATACCAGCGTCGATATCCAAGACAGTCAAGATCATATTATCGATACTATGATGATTATGATAATGACTACCATTATAATCGAGGATATTATTATACACCCAAAAAGCACACACAACACGTTGTGAAACCCAAAAAGGCTAGTATCCCTACAATGAAGACTAGGCAAATATGGGTTCCTAAAGTTCTAATTCAAACTAACAAAGCTACTAACGTTAAAGGACCCAAGCAACAATGGGTACCTGAACAGAAATAGAACTTCCCTTTTGATTGCAGGTACCTAGAGCTAAAACCGATACATCTGTGTGGTACTTCGATAGTGGATCGTCAAGGCACATGACTGGTTCCAAAGATCTTCTGATCAACTATCGAGCTGCCAATGGTCCTCAGGCTGTATTTGGTGACAACTTCAAAGGTAAAACCAAAGGTATAGGTACTATGCATAGGGGGAACATCATGATAAGTGATGTTTATTTTGTTGAGGGTCTGAACCACAATTTATTAAGCATAAGTCAATTTTGTGATAAAGGCTTTGAAGTCATATTCTCAAGCGACTGTTGTTATATAAATGACGCTAAGACTAAGTCTACTAAATTGAAGGGTAAAAGAACTAACAACGTATATTTGGTAGATTGGGGTTCAACACTTGATAACAACCCAACATGTTTTGTTGCTAAAAATGAATCTAAAACGGGTTGGTTATGACATAGAAAAATGAATCACCTCAACTTCAAGACAATCTCTCAGCTTATAAGTCAAAATCTTATAAAGGGATTACCAAATGGACCATTTCACAAGGATCGCCTCTGTGACGCTTGTCAAATGGGTAAACAAGTTAAGTCATCGTTCAAGAGAAAACCTCATCTATCTACCTCTAGAATACTTGAACTACTTCACATGGATTTGTTTGACCTGTTCAAACGATCAGTGTAAGCGGTAAAAAGTATACTTTGGTGATAGTAGATGATTTCTCTCGATTTACTTGGCTGGAATTTCTTTCATCCAAAGATGAGACATGTGACAAGTTAACAACTCTTATTCTACAACTTCAAATATTGAAAAATCTTAAGGTTGCAAGAATAAGAAGCGATCGCGGTACTGAGTTTATTAACAAGATTGTTGAGAAGTTTTGTGCAGAGAATGGAATACATCATGAGTATTCAGCTCCCAGAACTCCCCAACAAAATGGTGTTGCTGAGCGCCGGAACCGAACGCTTGAGGAAGCCGTTAGGATGATGTTAGTAGAATCCAAGCTAGCTCCTAGGTTTTGGGCCGAAGAGATCAACACTGCTTGTTACACTCAAAATCGCTGCATGATCAACAAACAGCATGGTAAAACTCCATATGAACTGTGGAAGGGACGTAAGCCAAATGTTTCATATTTTCACGTCTTTGGTTCTAAATGCTTTATCCATAATAATGGATCCCAAAGTCTAAAGACATTTGATCCTAGAGCGGAGGAGGGAATCTTTCTAGGCTACGCCAAGAATGGAAAAAAAATTCCTATCCTAACTAAGATCAAATCGAAGGTTGAGGAATCTATTCATGTTGTTTTTGATGATGCTAACCAAGAACCGAGTAAGGTTAATGTGAATGATGTAGGAGTTTAAGATCTATGTCATCAAGCATCTAAGATTACTATTGATGAAGATACTGACGACGATGATGAGATCTCAGTGCCACCTCCTAAGATTACTCGTGAGGTTACTATGGATAATTATGAAAGAAATGTTGATGATCATGAAGAAAGTGATCATCAAGAGCAAACAAGGATCTGTGAACTTGAAGCGCCTACGCAAGAGGATAGTCAAGCGTCTGATAGTCAAGCGCCTGTTCAACCTCTTAACCCTTTCCAACCAGACAGATTATGGCTTCGGAACCATCCACCTGAGCAGATTATTGGAGATATTGAACCACCTGTTAGGACTAGAGTTGCTACATTTAACGAGGCTATGTTTGTAAGCTTTTTTTATCTCAAATGGAACCTAAAAAAGTGGATGAAACGCTAAGCGACCCAAGTTGGATTGAAGCCATGCAAGAAGAGCTTAATCAGTTTGAACGAAATAAGGTTTGAACGCTAGTACCAAGGCCAACTCACCAAGGAGTTATTAGAACTAGATGAGTTTATAGAAACAAGATGGATGAGAATGGTATTGTGATAAGGAACAAGGCCAGGCTCGTAGCTCAAGGATATTGCCAAGAAGAGGGTATTGATTTTGATGAGACATACGCTCCTGTCGCGCGTCTTGAAGCAATCCG
The DNA here is from genome assembly GCA_019426215.1 of Buddleja alternifolia. Lineage (NCBI taxonomy): Eukaryota > Viridiplantae > Streptophyta > Magnoliopsida > Lamiales > Scrophulariaceae > Buddleja > Buddleja alternifolia. The sequence goes on from CM033403.1 coordinate 17,217,218, forward strand.
CATGTTTCTAGCGTATGCAGTTTCAAAAAGTTCATAGTATATCAAATGGACGTGAAGAGTGCCTTCCTGAATGGTAAAATCCAAGAAAAGGTATATGTGGAGCAACCACCAGGATTCATCAACAATCATAGTAAGGGTATGGTCTACAAGCTAGACAAAGCACTTTATGGGCTTAAGCAAGCACCCCGAGCATGGTATGACACTCTCTCTATCTTCCTCATTGGTAAAGGCTTTTCAAAAGGCAGCGTTGATACAACATTATTTAAAATCACTAGTGACGAAGATACTCTCTTAGTCCAAATTTATGTTGATGATATTATATTTGGTTCTACTAACAAGCGTCTGTGTGAAAAATTTTCGGAAATGATGCAAGAACAATTTGAAATGAGCATGATGGGTGAATTAACTTTCTTCTTAGGATTACAAGTTAAACAACTCCCTAAAGGCATATTTATAAACCAAGCTAAATACACAAGAGATATGATTAAGAAATTTGGTATGGAAAATGCGTCATATTCAAAAATTCCAATGAGCCAAACGCTTAAGTTAGATAAAGATGAAAGTGGAAAGAAAGTTGATATCACTAACTATAGAGGTATCATTGGATCACTTCTTTATCTTACTTCCAGTAGACCTGATATTATGTTCTCGGTATGCATGTGTGCACGATTTCAAGCTGATCCTAAAGAGTCACACTTAAGTGCTGCCAAGAAGATCCTTAAATACCTAAAAGGCACACAAAATGTGGGCTTATGGTATCCAAGGGACTCTCCTTTTGAACTAACTGGTTACTCAGATGTAGATTTTGCAGGTTGCAAAATAGATTGTAAGAGTACTAGTGGTACATGTCAATTTCTAGGTGATAGGCTAGTTTCATGGCATAGTAAGAAACAACAATCCATAGCTACCTCCACAGCCGAAGCTGAGTATGTAGCTGTAAGAAGTTGTTGTTCACAAGTGTTATGGATGAAGCAACAACTTAGAGATTATGGAATAATCCTAGGCCCAACCCCCATTCATTGTGATAACCAAAGTGCTCTAGCCATGACTCAAAACCCTATTCTTCATTCCAGAACCAAACACATTGACATTAGATACCATTTTCTTCGTGACCACGTTCAAAAGAAAGATATCTCCATGCACTTCATTGGCACTGACAAACAATTGGCAGATATCTTCACCAAAGCACTCAACGAACAACGTTTTCTCACTTTGAGAAGTAATTAGGTATGATTGATTTAGGTATGATTGATTTAAATGCTTAAGCATTTTGCATCATACTTTATTAAACATATAATTTAGGGAAAATCCACTTGATTTATGTCTAAAAGAAGTTTTTGTTTATTGGTACAAGCTATCAAATTTAGGGGGAACCTTAAAGTTGAACTTGACCATAACTGCAAGCGTCAATGATCAAAATTTTCAGATGCATGATCATCAACGCACAACATTACTTATGCATAAAATATTGGACGCTCAAACATAAAAAAAAAAACTCGGATGTCAAATCATTATATATGAGAATTACCAAATGTAACTTCTCTCTTTTACACAAAACTCGCGTCCGCAGTTAATGAATTTATGGCTGAGATTAAAAAGTCCTTACACGTGTCTAAATCCTCTAGAGACTAGAGAACACAAGTTTCAAAATTCTTTACTGTGTCATTTAAAACACAATTTCTGCAGAAAAATTATTCACTTTCACTCAAAGATTTTTGCAAAATTTCTCTCTCTCTCTCTCTCTCAAAGCAAAAGAAAATCTCAGTTCACTCTACTCTAAAAAATGGCACCAAAGAAAGCTTCATCTACTTCTGCCGAGTCTATCATCAAGGTTACTGAAGGCCTTGTTGTCGATTGGAAATTCGTGTATGATCAACCCCAAATCAACCTGCATGATATGATGGATACTGTTACAAAGGCTGGACTCAAGAATTTCTTAACACAGTACTCATACTTATTTCAGACGGAATTTGATACTTTCTGGAGGACTGCAAAACTCTCGAAGGACAAGAAGTCTATCTCTTGCCTCCTCCCTATGTCCAAGAAAGAGCCAGCAAAAGAATTTGTGTTGACTGTTGACTCCATTGCAAAGAACTTCAATCTTCCAAATGAAGGTGATGCACTGGATAGTGTCACTCTGGCACAAATCAAGGAAGCATGGACAGTTATGAGGGCGTACGATGGTGTACCCTACACCCAGCACTTTGAAAAGAAAGATTTGGTATCTCAGTATAGGCTGTTGGCTGATTTCTGCAGTAAGATTATTGAATGCAAAGTGGGTACGTTTGATAAGGTCAACCCCACACAATTTCAGATGATGACTGCAATACTCCTCTTCATCAAAATCAACTAGAGTGAGTACATTTTTGGAAGGTTTAAGGATTGTCTGACCACCCCTAACAAACCATATGGACTTGTTTTGAGTGACCTTCTGTACACATCAGACTGTGTTTACTCATCTGCTCTCGCTTTGAATAAGACCAAGTTTTTGGACAGAAGGATTCTGACCAATCTATTCAATCCTCCCAAAGTTCGTGGTGCTGCTAAACCACTTTCTGAGCGTCAGATTGTACGAGAAGCGTCTGATGAAGAGGCTGAGCGTCTTGCTCAAGAGGAAGTCGTGAAGCGTCCGACTGCTACCAAGAAGAGGGCTCCTAGAAAGCCCAAGGCACAAGCTGTTCCTGCTACTCAGAAGAATGATGAGGAAACTGATGAGGATGCACAGGACAAGTTACCTCTCAAGCGGAGGAAGCTGGAAGGAATTATTAAACAAATTGGATTCGATGAACCAGCTACTGCTCCTCCTGCTCAAGCGCTCAAACTTGTTGAAGGAGTCAACGTGAAGAAAATTTTCAAGCATTCCAGGACAAGCAAGCGTCGAGCTGCTCCTGTTTCTGAAGAGCCTGAGACTTTTGAGCTAAGCGCTCAAGTTGCTGTTGAGCCAAGCGCTCCAAGTGTTGCTGTTGAGACAAGCTCTCATGGTAAGTATATTTCTTCCCACAACATTCCTATTCCTACTTCTGTAGAAGATCCTGCTCTTATAGAGGATAGTTCATATGTTACAGCTTTAGTTCCAAATGCTGCTGAAGCATCAATAGATGTCAATCTAGATGTTGAGATGACAGAAGTTGTGGCGATTGCCAAAGACGTTGCTGCAGAAGCTGCTGCAATTGAAACTGAGGAACCTGCTCTCAAAGAGGTTTAGTCATCAATCCCTGTTCCGGCTATAACAGAGGCACGCTCAGAAGGTCAGAGCGTTGCTGAAGACGTTACAAAGATAAGGCACTTCTTTCAACTGGACACGCTGAAGACGATTGATCATTCGATCAACTACATGCCCCCAGCGCTTGAAGAAGATTTCATTCCTGCCGGCTATAATGAACAAAGATATATTGCTGCCGAGAATGAGATTACCCTGCTGATTGACATCGACAATAAAATCAGGGATATTGTGTTTAACAGTGAGATGACAAAAATTGAGAGAAAATACTATATGGCCATTTAACTACAAAGAACTCCTGGTCAAATACCATCCTCTCTCATTCTTCAACAGGACAGACAAGGAGGAACAACTCCAAGATGTGATGTGGATCTGGCGTATTACGTTGACTATGGCCACAACAAGCCTACAGGTTTTGCTCTCAGAGACTACAATATTCGTGTGTATGAGCCACTTCGCCCTAGCTTTCTCAATCCATCAGAGGCAGTCTTGAACCGAGAAGGCTACACGCACTTTCCTCATATTACGAATAGTCCTGAAATCTAAATTCGGTGAATCCATTTCGTCTATGGAAAAATAAAGCAGTTCATGCCGGTGAGCATCTCGAATCTCTCACAGATTTGATCCAGACTGAAGCTGATGCATTTTTTGATAGCGTCTGGAATGCTAACTACCAGCCTGATAGATATCGCTTTGAATCTATCAGAGACATTTACCATGAAGGCATTAGAGCTATTGTCAACGCTGGCACAGACTACTGCATGAACGAAGTCAATTGGGTTGAAGCGTACGTGGGAAACAAGTACACTTTCTCAGAATTAATTCAAGCTCCCCATTTGTTCGGCATTGGCATGCATGACAAAAAGCGTCATTTTGCCAAGTATTGCCTGAAGGAGCGTTAACAGAGAGTTGGACCCGTTCTCAAGCTCCCACTAATTAGACATCAAATTGAACAATGTCTGCATCAAGAGCTTCACAGATTGTCCATTACTCCTCTACATTTCAACGCTCAAGTGTCTACCAGTGGCAGTACTCAAATTACTAGCCTGAATTTCGCTCCCAGCCACTGCGAAGATAACTTTAACTTGATGGTGAAGATTATGACTCCCTTATCGCATTTCGACAAAATCTTCACTGCCAATCTCAGACAATGGAACGGCTCCATCATCAATTCATTTCGAGGATATCCACTGCTCCCTTCTATCCGCAAAGAGGTACTCAATCATTACGAATTTGTCCTCCCACTGCTAGAAAGAAATCAAGGACTAGCTCAAGTGATCTATCCATATTTAGAAGAGTACTATGCTACTTACATGCCTGAAGATCAGCGTCTCAAGTCTCTTCCCTCTGACTGGTTGATTGGATTTTTTAGAAATTACTCCCCAGATTCTCCATCTGTCAAGCGCCAAACAAAGTATTTCCGCATCATGTGTTTGATATCATTGGTCCCATGCACATCAGGGTCATTGATAGTCCTCTTTGCACATTTATTTCTGGCTTTTGCTGTTCTAGATCCAGACTCACTGAACTTTTGGAAGCTTCGTCCACTTCTCTTTCCGATTTAGCAAATTGGAACTTCCAATTCGATGACTTTCGCCAAACAGAGTCAGCGCTAGGGAAAGCTCCTGCTAAGACAATTGAAGCGTCCACTTCGGAAGTTGTTAGTATTCCAGCGTCTGCTGAAGAACCTGTTCAAGCGTCTCAACTAGAGGATATTCCTAACGCTCCTGAACCTGTTGCTGCTGATATTGCTGAGGATCTCTCTCTTGACATACGAGCTACTGTCTTTGATCCAGCATATCGAACTCCCCTTAACTCTCTGAAACACTCATCCAGATTCAAGCGACCGACTCCTCAAGCGGTTCAATCAGATGAGAGTCAATCTTTTGGTCCTTCACTCAAATCCGTTCTGGAGGATATCAGTGCTCATGCTACTCAGAATGAAGAATCCCTTCACTGGATTAAAGAAGATTTGGCAAAAATTGAGTCTCACGTTATGAGCGCTCATATTGCTCATATGCGTAGCTCAGCTCAAGCGGCTGTTGGTGAGTGTAGACAAGTTTTTCAAAACATGCATGATGCCACTCACGCCAATCAACTAGCCATGAAAGAAGAGTTAGAAAAGTGCCTCGAAAACCTAGAGACATCTCTGAATGATGCTACCAGCGCCAAGCTTCTCGTACTGCAGGAACGCTTCGACAAGCGATTGGACGACATCTCAGACTCTATGTCTCAGATTGCTCATCAGGTAAGTTTACTTACAGAACACTTTCTGAAGTCTGATGATGGCAATAAGGGGGAAGAGAATAAGAAAGGAGAAAAGAGGAAAGCGTCTAGTTCAAGAGCTCAAGAGCCTCCGTCTCTTAAGCGTCAAGTCTTAACTTCTCCTTCTGCGCTAAGTCTCCCATCTTGGATAACTGCTTTTAAAGTAAGTGACTCTGCTGGAGCGCCTAGTAGAACACTAAGGGAACCTCCAAGGGCACTATATCCAAATCTACCAATACCTACAAGAGCAATGTTAGAACAGTTTTACATCCCTCTTCAAAGAGCATCCATTCCAGAACCTTTAGATCCAAGAATTTTAGCTAAGGAGAGGCAGATGTCTGACTTTATCCAAACTTTCAGAATTTGCCTAAGGTGTATTGGTATTGATCCAACTGATTGGGATAAACACTTTACTGCTTTCAAGAAGAGACAACAAGAAGAAAATAAGCTCATAATCAACAAAGATCATGAAGCGATGATGACCTTGGAAGATAATCTGACTGAAGCTATCCGAGCTGAAATGCCCAACCGATACAAAGTTAGATCAAGTCATTAAAGCCTTTTGATTTGCATTATCTATATTCTTATCTCTTATATTTTTTTAGTTGTAAAAATGCTTGTAATCTTTGATATATATAAAATGCATTTTTCTGCTGAAACATCTCGTTGAAGCGTAACTAACTTTAACATCTCTGCTGATCAAAGAAGTGAACGCTCAAAACTATTTGGTTGTAGTATTCAAGTCTTGAAATCTAAGTTAACTTTCTAAAAACAGTCTTTGTTAGACGCTTCACCAAAGCGCCTAGATTTTAAGTGAACGCTTAAGTCAAGCATTAGACACTTCAAGCGTCCAAAACCATAATTTTAATACGAATCTTTTTGAAGTCGAAAAAGACTTCAGGGTCTATTCATCCCCCCTTCTAGACCCTTTCATATGCCACTTGGGACCAACAGCATTCCACAGTAATCATGACTGTTGCCTTAGCCTTTGTGCAATCCATGGGATCTCTATCTTAGATAAAGAAGTTCCCAATGAGTTTGATATGATATGAAAGACAAGACTGTCATAGTGTTTATTGTTCGACAGATAAGTTAATAGATGGATCGTCGAGCACATAACACTATCTAGATCGCCACTGAAGTGTCCCAAAATTGGCAACTCCACTGCGATAGCGTGTGTTGAAAGAAGACATTTCTTCCTTAACTCTTATTTGGTTATATTAGGAAGTTTGTGAATAATTTTAATCTTACTTGTGTACCAAGTTTCCATATCTACATATAGAAGCTTATACTTTTTTTTTTATATACAACGATGTGATCATAGGAGTGAGACTTGAACATTAGATCTCTCATTATTAGTGATAATTTGATTCCATTCAATCAAACAGTTCTTTGTTGGAGCTTATATATTGTAATATGTATGATTCTAAAAGAAATCAACAATAATAATTCGATATCTAGCGTGGCCCGTGAAAGCGGACAGTTTGGCTAAACCACCATATGGTGTACCATCTTCTATGCTTAATTATTTTCGCAGTGTTTTTCTTCTTGACGTAAGGATTCATATCTCTAACAAGGGAGAAAGGGAGAACTCATTTTTCGCCAAAGGCCTATAAGATTAATTCCTCTTCCTTTTTTGTGACTGTGAGATCAATATAAATACTTCTAAATTTGTATGAAGTTAAATCCAAGGTAATGAGTTTTTGTAGGTAATATTATAATTTTGTACGAAAATCTCTTATCAATTTATTGAATTAGTGCCTAGGCTTCCTTTCTTGGGCACAGGATATGTATGCTGGAATGAGGTGAGAATGGAATGGCATTTGATGGGTGTCGACTCCAATTAAAAAATAATTTCTACTCCTAAATTTGCGGATAGCAGTTAGCAGAGTCGAATCCATAGGGATCGGTTCAAATTTAATTCTCAAGAAACAAATAAAATAAAGGGGGGATTTTTCAATTATAACTAAACTAAAAAGTACAAACCACTAATAATAACACAATTACACAACTAGAGGAAAATCAACAGGTGATGAGATTCTAGCCAAATGGTTTATCTCCATTTTGATTCCAAAAATCGATCATTGATGCAAAGATACTTCAATGTTCATAAATAAATTGGCTATAGTTGTATTCAAAGAGCTTGTTTCGATTCTCCATAAAATAAGGAGAGACAAGATTGTTAGAGCTTGTTAACTTCTCTTATTAATGAAACAACCCTAAATGAGCTTAGGATTTAATTTAACAATATCTTTAAAAACTAGAGATACCAACTCTAACCAACAGACTCGCAAGGTGACACGAAAAATCCTTACGTGTATTAAACAGCAAGTGGACTGGTCGTGTGTAGTAATAAAGTGGACAATAAAGTCCGGGTTGTCGAACCTCAAGGACTTGTATTTTAGTTTTTGATTTTAAAGCAATTGAAGAACTTAAACTAAAACAAGAATTAACTAAAATATTATGTAAGTAAGATATAAGAAACAAGATGTCGAAATCAAGATAGCTATGGAAAAGAGCAACTAAGACACATGTGTTGGCATAAATTAATCAATTTTCATTATAAACATGTTCTCATATTATTAGACTAATGTTGCTTTGGTGGAAAAAACCTTAAATAATTACTACCCGATTTCTCGGCTGTAATAATCCTATGATTAATTGATGGTTCTCTAGATATGTCTATCCGAGAATCTAACCAACAATCATGCATTCAAGTTCTAGAATTTCCCCGGATTAATCCGGCTAACTGCACCCGGGAATCTCTACCTATCTCTAGGGGCAATTCCCTATTTTTTACGGATTATGTGATGATCCTCTTTGCACCTTAAATTAACTTCTCTCGAACGAATAATTTAAGCAATAAATCATGCATATGGTAGCTAAGCATATGATGCATTCAAACAAGATCAAGACACAAAGCAACAATAGAATTAATATGAAAAACACAATTTATAACTCAATTATCATAATTTAGCCTCAACATGGCCTTAGTTCGAAGAATCTATTTCATCATAATAGATAAAAGATAGGAACTTAAATTAAGATTCATATTCATAGACAAAAATAAATCTAAATCTAAGAAACTCCCTCGTATTTTTTATGGTTGAACTTCGATTTTCATCTCTTCCATACTTCTTGATTTCTTCACCTTCAGAGGTTGTTGATAATCTTCATAACTAATCTAAGGATGATGATAGGATGTGTTTAGGCTCCCCCAATGGGGAATGTGTTTTCAAGTGTCTTTTTAGGATGGCATCCAATCCTCCTTTTATAGCCAAAAAAATTCACCAACCAAGAACATGTGCTTCCATTCTCTTTTCTTTCCACCTACCATTCTCTTGCTTTCCATCTACCAAGAATGTGAACTACCATTCTCTTGTTTTCCACCTACCATTCTCTTACTTTCCTCCTACCAAGAATGTGAACTACCATTCTCTTGTTTTCCACCTACCATTCACTTACTTTTCTCCTACCAAGAATGTGAACTACCATTCTCTTGTTTTCCACCTACTAAGAATGGGAGCTGCCACTTTCGTATTTTCCAGCGCAGGGATAGTGTTTTATTCATAAACGTCTCCACAGACCTCCGAATTGGATGATTCAAGTCCCCATGTAAAGATAAGACATAGATCTAAACCTTTGTAGAAGGACACGTCATCAAATTCGGTCTCTAAATTTATCCAAATGGCGTTCCAACGTGGAGATTGTTTCTGATTTGGCGCCCAGGTGTGCGGAAATGGTACTAAAATATGATTTTGGCTAACTCCAGCTTGTTTCTTGCTTGTTTGGTCGTAGAGGTGTGAAACATCTTGGCCTAAACTTGTTTTATACGTCCTTTTTCAGCCCGTTTTTCGATTGTATCCATTTAAGGCCTGAAATCACTTAATGCACGAATTAAACACACAAGTGACAAAATCAAGCGATAAATGAACCTAAAACATAAACGCAAAGGGGCTTAATAACACGTAAAAATGACTCCTATCAACTCCCCCAAACTTATCAATTGTTCGACCTCGAGCAATAAAAGGTCTAGGGCACAAAAAACATCATCAACCAAAAGGAGAAAACAAAAACAACAAACGAACTCACTTTCGTGGAGTAAACGATTGCACTTAGCATGTGCAACAAGCCTTAAAACCTTTGAGTTACCTCAAAGGACGAGCTATAGTCTCGTGAGGGTTTGCAGACGATATACCCACAAAATCTAACAAACTTCTAATCCCAACCAAATGAATACATCTCAACATAATTAACAAGAATAAATGGCACAAAATCATCCTTTTACAGCTCACAAATATATATACATATCAACTACTTTTGCTCATGTGACACCAATACTAGAAAAGACTCCATAAGGTGTAGTGAAAAAAATCTAAGGTATTATAGTCGAGAGGCATCCTTACCAAATTTTGGACATTAATCCCATATCTATCAACTTTATGATCAAACACAAAGCATAAGAATCATAGAAAATCTCATAGCCATTTAAATTTCATTATCTCAAACATTCAAACTTTCAATTCATATGAAACTTTCCAATTAATTAACTTCATTAAGACTAGATCATGTGCAATGTTTTATTCCATTAGGCTTTCTATGGCACCCATGTAACAAGCTTTAGATCAATGACTCCCAAACTAGATAGTTTTGGGGCATTAACTGTAAAGACACTCCTAAGGATTTAATCACTCGAGTGTCAAAGGCCACGAAATAAAACTAGATCTTTTAAACAATTCGCTTCTTTTTGGCTTGAGCTTAGCTCAAATTAGCATAATAGTACAGTATATAGGCATGGAACTTTTCACCTCCAGTACATATTAGCCTGACCACTTGTGGTCATACCAAACTTCAACCTTTTTAATTCATTGTTTAGCATAAAAAAATTACTACTCAACTTATAACCTTATGAAAAATCTAAGTTAATTTTTCCGGGAAAAACTCCTTAAGTGTCTCAAGATGGTTATCCTCTCAACTCCTCTACCCTTGATTTATTGTGCAATGTGAATCATCTAAGAAACCAATCCTAGTCTAGGGTCTCCATGAGCAATTTCAAAGATATATATGTTCATTTAAATTCAAATTATTTCAAAAAATCATGCCATTTTTTAAAGTTAATCAATTTAAATGCATCAATTGGAAGGACTAAAAAAAAAAACCATGCTTGATTTTCTCAACATAAACACATATAAACATGATAGCATACAAATTTGATTTTCTCAACATAAACACATATAAACATGATAGCATACAAATTTCCCCAAACTTGAGCTAAACGAGGTACACATGACATGACAATCATATGAATGTATTAAAACCACAAAGTACTACCCACATATACCCCCAAACTTAAGCTCAACATTGTCCCCAATGTTGTCTCACATAAACGCATGCAAAAGGTATAAGAGTACTTACAATCAAGGATTGTTGAAAAACAATCCTTCATCACAAATATGTTTCAAATCAAACTCATCTCATCAAAATAGGCCTCTCAAAACAACGGGAAATTGCTACTAACATGTTCAACATACTTATCAAACAAACCATCAAGCATATTAAAACACATGCCAAAAATGCATGCTTAGACAAAACAAATAAAACGAAAAGCAAAAACAAAAAAAGAAAGCAAAAAAAAACAAAATAAAAGAAAACTCACAAAGCTTGGGTTGCCTCCCAAGAAGCGCTCTTTTAAAGTCACTAGCTTGACTTTATGTAAGAGATTGGCTCAAGCCGGTTTATGTATGAATGCCTTATTCGTTCTCCAATCCACTATTGGGTATCGCTTCAACCTTTTGCCCTTTGTAGTGAAGATTGACCAATTATTTGTGCTACATATCCTAGGGTTAGACCAAGCAATCATTCACTCACGAGTTTTTTTATGGTCCCTCAATACCTCTATTACCTTTTCTTCCTCATGCTCCGGATGGTGGTGCAGATTTTTCTCCAAGCTAGAGATAATGTCTCGTTTTTCTTCACCAATTACCTTGACATATTTCAGCTCCATCATGTATGGATGTTGAAGATTATTGGCTCGTTTTTCATGAAAGTTCTCAACACTGTGGCTAGGGAAGAAAGTAAAGAAATGTCAACACCCTCAGAAAGGATAGGAGTCGAATGCTCATCGTTGGAGGAATCTGCTTTCGAATTTTCCAACTTCATTTCATTCAACGTCACGGTGTTGAATTCCTTCTTTTGATCTATCTCAGTGGTACCAAGCAATGCCCATGGTAATTTCTCAGATATGTCGCTCGTTAGTTGCTTGAGTTGATGATTCATCTCCTTCATTTCCCGCCGTGCGTCCTTCATCATAAAGTGGAGCTCTCCAATGGTGTTATCAAGTTGTTCCTCCGGAGTAGGAATTCTTTCTTGGTAATGTTGTGGAAAGAACCCTTGTGCATAACACTCTTCAATGACGCTTTGCAGCCATAATTGATTCTCCGGTAGTGTCATATCAGGAAAATTGCTATCCTTTGCGAATTGAATGACGGTTTGCAGCCATAATTGATTCTCCGGAAGGGTCATATCTGGAAAATTTCTAGTCATTGCGAGCTAAGAGTGTAAGAAAAAATAATAAAAATAATAAAAATAAAATTTAATAAAAATAAAATAAATACTTAAAATTTGCAATAAAATCAAAAACTAAAATTAAACAAGTCCCCGGCAACGGCGCCAAAAACTTGACACGAAAAATCCTTACGTGTATTAAACAGCAAGTGGACTGGTCGTGTGTAGTAATAAAGTGGACAATAAAGTCCGGGTTGTCGAACCTCAAGGACTTGTATTTTAGTTTTTGATTTTAAAGCAATTGAAGAACTTAAACTAAAACAAGAATTAACTAAAATATTATGTAAGTAAGATATAAGAAACAAGATGTCGAAATCAAGATAGCTATGGAAAAGAGCAACTAAGACACATGTGTTGGCATAAATTAATCAATTTTCATTATAAACATGTTCTCATATTATTAGACTAATGTTGCTTTGGTGGAAAAAACCTTAAATAATTACTACCCGATTTCTCGGCTGTAATAATCCTATGATTAATTGATGGTTCTCTAGATATGTCTATCCGAGAATCTAACCAACAATCATGCATTCAAGTTCTAGAATTTCCCCGGATTAATCCGGCTAACTGCACCCGGGAATCTCTACCTATCTCTAGGGGCAATTCCCTATTTTTTACGGATTATGTGATGATCCTCTTTGCACCTTAAATTAACTTCTCTCGAACGAATAATTTAAGCAATAAATCATGCATATGGTAGCTAAGCATATGATGCATTCAAACAAGATCAAGACACAAAGCAACAATAGAATTAATATGAAAAACACAATTTATAACTCAATTATCATAATTTAGCCTCAACATGGCCTTAGTTCGAAGAATCTATTTCATCATAATAGATAAAAGATAGGAACTTAAATTAAGATTCATATTCATAGACAAAAATAAATCTAAATCTAAGAAACTCCCTCGTATTTTTTATGGTTGAACTTCGATTTTCATCTCTTCCATACTTCTTGATTTCTTCACCTTCAGAGGTTGTTGATAATCTTCATAACTAATCTAAGGATGATGATAGGATGTGTTTAGGCTCCCCCAATGGGGAATGTGTTTTCAAGTGTCTTTTTAGGATGGCATCCAATCCTCCTTTTATAGCCAAAAAAATTCACCAACCAAGAACATGTGCTTCCATTCTCTTTTCTTTCCACCTACCATTCTCTTGCTTTCCATCTACCAAGAATGTGAACTACCATTCTCTTGTTTTCCACCTACCATTCTCTTACTTTCCTCCTACCAAGAATGTGAACTACCATTCTCTTGTTTTCCACCTACCATTCACTTACTTTTCTCCTACCAAGAATGTGAACTACCATTCTCTTGTTTTCCACCTACTAAGAATGGGAGCTGCCACTTTCGTATTTTCCAGCGCAGGGATAGTGTTTTATTCATAAACGTCTCCACAGACCTCCGAATTGGATGATTCAAGTCCCCATGTAAAGATAAGACATAGATCTAAACCTTTGTAGAAGGACACGTCATCAAATTCGGTCTCTAAATTTATCCAAATGGCGTTCCAACGTGGAGATTGTTTCTGATTTGGCGCCCAGGTGTGCGGAAATGGTACTAAAATATGATTTTGGCTAACTCCAGCTTGTTTCTTGCTTGTTTGGTCGTAGAGGTGTGAAACATCTTGGCCTAAACTTGTTTTATACGTCCTTTTTCAGCCCGTTTTTCGATTGTATCCATTTAAGGCCTGAAATCACTTAATGCACGAATTAAACACACAAGTGACAAAATCAAGCGATAAATGAACCTAAAACATAAACGCAAAGGGGCTTAATAACACGTAAAAATGACTCCTATCACAAGGTCGGTTCATATAGAACAAATCATACATTCCCATAACAACAATTGAAAACTTGTTCATAATCACTTATATTTTAAGATACCTCTTCAGTTGCAGCATATAATTCATGAAGATTTCTTGTTCTTTGAGGCCCAGGACTTAACTTGTCAGGAATCGTCCCCGGGGATGTGAGCAACGGAAACAAAAATCAATTTTAAATCACATTCCCTAATTAGGAATAGGCTAATATGGTACCTTCAGATTTGATAAAAACTAATTTAACGATTACCTCGTGAAGAATATCCGTAGGATGGATTAGCTTTCAATGTTTGAATTAGCACCTCCAAATGTATCCACACCTTAGCTTGCACCCTCGTCTTCTTCTACCAGTGCTAGCAAAGAAGATGATGAATCTTGGATTCTTGAGTGAAAAAGAAAAGGACTTTTTTTTTTTTTGCAGTGAAAAGATGAGAGAGAGAAAATCAACTCCTACTCTTAGGGGAAGTAGGCATGTTGTGTGACTTGTTGGGGAAGAGATGGATTATCTTCCCCTACTAGTGGAGGACGCCCACTAGGTCTCCAAGTGACTTAGTGGGCCTTATCTTCTTTTCTCTCTTCTATGTAATTGGGCTTAAGTCAATGTAATATAGTACAAGTTCATTGACTTTATTAATAGACTATGACCCAATTAATTATTGAAGCCAACTTAATTAATCTTTTCTTATTTAATTAATTAGCCCACTAATTAATTTGTCTCGTAATTAATTTAATATCCCATTAAATTAGAGACTATAATTAATTAACACAAATTATTAATTTTTTGATTAATTCTCATAGAATTAATAAGCCAATAGGTACTACACTAAATTAAGTGTGTGAACCCTTAGGCTCATTAACAAGCTAGCAATAAGTTCTTTTCCATATGCTAAATTAATTATCCAAATAATTAATTTGGACCTTGAACTAAATTCACCACATTAATTTAAGGCACCTATTGGTCTTGGATCGATGTCTAGCAACGTCGCCATGACTTTCTAAATGTTAATGATAGAAAACAAAGCCTATCCGGTTACGATCTTCATATGAGTCGAATCCCTTCATCTTTTTCTCGTCTATGGTCTGTAGTATGGCGACAGTCGAAACCCTAATAACCTTAGAAGCTGTGACTGTGTTGTGACATCTATTGATCCAGTCTTCTAACCACGGACCATCAATCCCTCTTCTAAGACATATGCTTTGATCAAAGGCTTTTATCGATCATTTAGATTCTCACAACAGCGTAAGAAATACCAGATTTGATTCCCTGGATGAATTCCTACCAATGACATTTGTTGCGCTATACTACCAAAATATACAGAACATACAACGCCATGTGACTATCGTGTAGTTCACGCTGTATATCAAATATAGTGGGTAGTATCATTTCCAGACATGACACCTTAGGTCAAAGGATTAACCTCACACTATGAAACCGAAGGACTCCAAGCTCAACACAGAACAAACAAGGTGTCCTTGCAGGGTCGTTCAATTCCATACTTCTCCAAAGTATGAATCTCCATATATGCACTGACCCGGTGGGTCATTGTCTATGGAATAAGACACTCTCCCATTTGAGAATGACATATACAGATAAGTCTTAGAGAGACTATGATATCCCTTATCTCATTGTCTCTATGACTTGGAATGTGGTTTAAGGATTACAGCTCTCGAGAGTGTTCTATAGTTACGTACCACTCCCCTAGATTTTTGTAATCCAAAGGGATCTTTATCTAGACTATATAAGCAATTATGATAAAGACAATACCAAATGATTACATCTATTCATTAAACAAGACTATCATAGTGTTTACATTGTTTTGAACAAGCCAAATATTGGCTCGTGGGGAACTTAACACTATCAATCTCCCATTTGCCTTAGAGCCAATTGTCGATGTACTTTAGTCCCATCTTTTCAAGATGTCCTTGAAATACTTATTGGCCTAGAGATTTGGTGAATGGGTCTGCTATGTTTTCTTCTGAGTCGACTCGTTCTACTTGATCGTTGCCTCTATCCACTATTTCTCTAATCGGATGAAATCATCAAGGATGTGCTTGGACCGATGGTGAGACCTTGGCTCCTTCGCAAGAGCTATAACTCCACTGTTGTCACAGTACATTTGTACTGGATTCACAATGGATGGAACTACTTCCAGCTCCTGGATGAAGTTTCGCATCCAAATAGCCTCCTTCGCTGCTTCTGCAGCTGTTATATACTCAACTCCCGTGGTAGAGTCAGCTGTAATCTCTTGCTTGGAGCTTTTCCAGCTTACTGCTCATCCGTTAAGTATAAATACAAACCCTGAAATGCATTTCAGGTCATCAACATCCGACTGAAAACTAGAGTCCGTGTAGCACTCTAATTTCAATTTTCCTCCATCGTACACTAAAAAGAGATCTTTAGTACGCCTCAGGTACTTAAGTATCGTCTTAACAGCAGTCCAGTGTTCTTATCCAGGGTTGGACTTAAAACGGCTTGTCACACTCAGTGCATAAGCCACATCTGGCCTTGTACATAGCATAGAATACATTATTCTCCTTATTGCGGATGCATATGGAATATTTAACATGGTTCCCTTTCCTCTGATATCCTAAGGGACGTGGACTTGGAATCCCATGTCTAACCGGAAGCAATCCTCTTTTGGAATCTCCCATCTTGAATCTTGTCAAGACTCTATGTATGTACGCAGGTTGGGAGAGTCCCAGCAACCTATTATCTCAGTCTCAAAATATATTCTCATTCAGAGAACATAGGATGCTTCTCCCATATATTTCATGGAAAATTGGGTTGATAACTACCCCTTAGTTGACAACAACATTCCTACGTCATTTCCAATGACTAGAATGTCGTCAACATAAAGAATCAAGAAACTTGTTGCACTCCCACTAACCTTTTGATACACACATGGTTCATAATCATTCTTGATGTATCCGTATCCTTTTACGGCCTCATCAAATCTTAAGTTCTAGCTATGGGAAGCCTGCTTAAGACAATAAATTGATCTTTGCAGTTTACACACTTTGTGTTCACTCCCACTGGATATAAAGCCCTCTAGCTGTTCCATATAGATTTTTTCTTCTGTATTTCCATTCAGGAAAGCCGTCTTTACATCCATCTGCCATGTATCATAGTCAAGATACGCAGATATGGCTAGAAGTATCCTAATGGACTTAGTCATTACCACAAGCGAAAAAGTTTCCTCATAATCGGCACCTTGTCTTTGAGTGTAATCTTTTGCCACTAAGCGAGCTTTGAAGGTCGCTACCTTCCCATCTACTCCAATTTTACGTTTATATATCCAGTTGCAGCCTATAGTCTTAATGCCTGGTGGTGGATCTACCAATGTCCAAACCTTGTTGGAGTACATGGGTTCCATTTCGGATTCCATGGCGTCAAGCCATTTGCCCCGAGTCTTTCTCAGATGCTGCCTCCCTATATGGTTTTTGATCTTCATTCAAAGGGGGCCCCTTCTCATTTTCCTTTAACAAGAGACCATAATATCTCTCAGGATGCCTTAGGATCCTCGTAGATCTTCTCAGAGGTAGAACTTGTGTATTTTTAGGTTGTGGTTCAATTTGTCTTTTTTTCTACTGCGTGTGGGACTTGTGCCTCTTGAGTTTCCTCAAGGTCTATTACATTATTGCTTTCTTTCATGAAGAATTACTTCTCTAGAAAGACAGCATTCCTCAAAACAATCACCTTTTGCTCCGTGAGATAATGGAAGTAGTATCCATGGAATTCCTTAGGATATCCTATTTATCTACACAAGATAGACCTTAAGTCTAACTTATCTCCTACTAGCTGCTTGACATGAGCATAGCATGCCCATGTCCTTAGATATTTATGCATAGGCGACTTTCCACACCATATCTTATATGGTATATCAGGCACACTTTTAGACAGTAGCCTATTCAGTAAAAAGATAGCCATTTTTAGAGCATATCCTCAAAAGTAAGTTGGTAAATCTGTGGACGTTATCATTGAACAAACCATGTTCATCAATGTTCGATTTATCCGGTTAGAACACCGTTTAATTGCGGCATTCTAGGCGGCATCCATTGAGAGAAAATCTCGTTCTCTTTTAAATAATCCAAAAACTCAGCAAACAAGTATTCCCCTCCTCAGTCAGATCGAAAAGCCTTAAGACTTCTTCCAGTTTGTTTCTCTACTTCTAAATTCCTTAAACTTGTCAAAAGCTTCGGATTTATGTTTTAGAAGATAAACGTGCCCATACCTAGAATAATCATCGATAAAGGTTATGAAGTATGAGTAGCTTCCTAATGCAATCACATTGAGTGATCCACACACATCAGTATGGATCTGATCCAAAAGACCTTCGGCTCACTCCGTTTAGCCCCCAAATGGTAACTTTATCATTTTCCCTTTCAGACAAGCTTCACAAGTTGATAGTTCCTCTACTTCATCAAGCTCGAGGTAAGTTAACAACTTATGAATTCTATCTTTTGATGCAAGGTCAAGTTTTGCGTGCCAAACTTGAGTGCTGGGAGAATTATTAGATTTACGTTTTACTTTGTTTATTTGTTGAACATTGAGTGCAGTAGTATACTGATAAATATAAAAATTATTTTCCATACATGCCTTAACAATCAATTTAGGCCCCAAAAACATGGAACATATTCCATTACTAATATAAAATGAATATCCTTCTTTGTCTAAAATAGACACAGAAATAAGGTTCTTAATTAATCCAGAAACATAATAAACAATCTTTAAAATAAATCTATTACTATCCTCTAGAACTAGTAGCAACAGATGCTCCATTGGTCATTCTAAGGACCATGTCCCCATCTTCCAGCTCTCTGTTTCTATTCATCACCTGCAAATCATTGCATAGATGAGTACCACAACCAGTATCAAACACCCAAGAAGCATGGTTAATTTGTCCTCAACAATAAACATACCTTCCCCGTGGTCGGTGGGAGGTTCGATAATCCTTGCTCCAGTGTCCAACAGCTGGGCAGTGAAGGCATTCCCTAATCAGCGGCTCATCTGGGAAAGCATGAGCATACATATCCTCTAACTCGAGCACGAGATCTCGGGAATTATCAATCACACCAAAGATATAGCAGTAGTCATCACACATGACACTCAAAATAAACTCCCGTGCCTCTCTCTCGTCTCTAAGACGAATCAAGTACTCTAAAGTACTAGAACAAGTAGTAGGTCTAGGGTAATCCGGAACATCATCTCTCAAGACGTAGTTCAAACCCTTAATCTCAAGACAGAAATCAAGAGACTTTCGTCAATTAGGAAAATCCATTCCATTGAGTTTGTTCACTTTCATATGATCAATTAGGGGTTCCATCAAATCCATAATGAACTGTGCACTAAACGAAAAGCGGAAAACATAATTAGCATTCAGATATGACATATATATATATATACACATACTATTCTGGACTTTCTAACAACATGCGTTTTCCCACTATTTTCAAATTTTCATTAGCCCACAGATGAAAAATGGGAAACTAAATATTTTCGGCAGGCTCGAGCTGCCAAATGCCTCTTTAACTCATTCCACGACTTGTGAGACAATGGTCGGTAATATTTGAACATGCACGACAACCCCATCCACTATCCAAGTGGTTCTCGAGATACTTTTCCTCACATTTCATGTACGTCCCAATATTACGTGCAACTGTACACGAATCCGTGGTTAAGTCTGACCCATCAAATTCTCACAGCATAATAGTAGCCAAGTTGTCCCACGACTCATGGACTACTCCTTAGCGAACTGAAGCCCATGTGCTTTCCTAATATGACCTCCTTATCATATAGAATACTTAGTTGTGAGATTGGTAACTTTGAACTTAACAGATCATTCCACGACTCGTGAGACAATGTTATCAAGCCATCGACTATTTCCTCTCACAGCTAATGATGGAAGGCTCTGGATCTAGTTGGGTAACCTAAGCCCCCAACTCATCTATTTCGTGACTTAATATTTGTTATGGGGTTGTTTGTATTTTATAATTAAGGTCTCACCAAAACCATTTATTTATCTTTCTTTTAGGTGATCATTCAACGAGCATATCACATAAAAAGACATAACAGATAAATAAACATGAGCATGATAAACAAAAGCGGTAAATGTGATCCTAGTCAAGCCAATCTTAAAACACCCCAAGCCACGAAGGTGTTGGCCAATCTATTCTAAAGACACTGACCCTATATTAAGGTCTTCAAAGCTCCTTGACAGCAAACGCTTCCTCTTCGTCTTCTTGATACAAAAATACAACAAAAAAGAAACCTCACTCTCTCATATTCAATAAAAGGATAACATGGCACACAGGCCTTAAAACAAAAAGACTAGACTATGGCTCGTCCAGGATCACCACACAATCAAATAATATATGCTTGCATCATGCAATAATAAACTTTAAATTACCGACTTTAATTGAGAATAATTGATTCAATTAATGGATCATAATTAACTAAATTTCCAAAGTACTAACTTTAGAAAATTTCATGAAAAGGTCTCAACCCTTTTAATTAATTCAAAAATATTAACTTCAAAATTAATTTTCGATAATTGATTAAATACCCATTTATTTTTTAATTCTCAAAAACAAGTGAAAACATCAATCTTTGAAAATATTTAGATTTCATAGTCATTATATCAATTATAAAAATAACTTTTATGATACTTTTAATAAAATAATTTTTTTCCAAAATTACAAAAGAGGCCCACATTTTTAAAATAATTGCAAAAATGACCCAAGGCCTAAAACGCAATTAAACAAACTTGGGGAAAAAAACTCCTAGCCATTGCTTGGTGGGCTGCCGACCGAGGTGGCTCGATAGGGATGCGAGGCAACAGCTACGCTGTCTCACAACTGCACAACCGCTGATGCCGGTGGAAGCAGCACGTGAACAACGATTGTTCATTGTTCATGCGCTAGTGGCCACTGTTGCTGTGTTCCCTAATTTTTTTTCGATGGCGGCATACACAAGGCTTTCGATCCGTGTGTTCCCTATTTTTTTTATTAAAACACAGCACATATTTTCAGATTTTTATAGTCAATCATGATCTAAAAAAATCAAGCAAAAAATCTATCATATTCATATATGTAAAAACATAAATTCAAAGCATAAATCACCGAAAAGAATTCGAGTCATTATCAAATCTTTGCTCTAATACCACTGTTAGGAATCGTCCCCATGGATGCGAGTAGCGAAAAGGAAAAATAATTCAAAATCGCATCCCCTAATTAGGGATAGGTTGATATGGTACCTTGGGATTCGATAACAACAATAAAAACTAATTTAACAATTACCTCGTGAAGAATATCCATAGGATGGATTAGCTTTCAGTGCTTGGATTGGCACCTCCAAGTGTATCCACACTTTAGCTTGCACCCATACTTTCGTCTACCAGTGCTAGCAAAGAAGATGACGAATCTTGGCTTCTTGAGTGAAAAAGAAAAGGACTATTTATTTTCTTTTACTGTTAAAATATGAGAGAGAGAGAAAACCAACTCCTACTCTTAGGGGAAGTAGGCGTGTTGTGTGACTTGTTGGGGGAAGAGATCGATTCTCTTCTCCTACTAGTGGAGGACGCCCACATGGTCTCCAAGTGACTTAGTGGGCCTTGTTTTCTTTTCTCTCTTCTATGTAATTGGGCTTAAGTCAATTGAATATATTACAAGTCCATTGACTTTATTAAATAGACTATGACCTAAATAATTAATTAAGCCCAAATTAATTAATTATTTCTCATTTAATTAATTAGCCCACTAATCAATTTGTCTCCCACTTAATTTAATATTCCATTAAATCAAAGACTATAATTAATTAAAACCACTTAATTAATTTCAATTCTTTTTTCTAAATTAATTAATTTCTCCATTAATTCTCATAGAAATAATAAGTCAATAGGTACTACATTAAGTTAAGTGTGTGACCCCTTAGGCTCATTAACAAGATAGCAATAAGTCCTTTCCCATAAGCTAAATTAATTATTCAAATAATTAATTTAGACCTTGAACTAAATTCACCATATTAATTCAAGGCACCTATTGGTCGTGGATTAATGTCTAGAAACACCGCCATGACTTCCTAAATGTTAATGATAGAAAGCAAAACCTATCCGATTATGATCTTCATATGAGTCGAATCCCTTCATCTTTTTCCTGTCTATGGTCTAGGGTATGGCGACGGTCGAAACCCTAATAACCTTAGAAGATATGACTGTGTTGTGACATCTAATGATCCAGTTTTCTAAGTAGGGACCACCGATCCCTCTTCTATGACATATGCTTTGATCAAAGGCTTTTATCGATCATTTAGATTCTCGCAACGACATAGGAATACCGGGTTTGATTCCCTGGATGAATTCCTACCAATGCATTTGTTCCTCTATACTACCAGACTATACAGAACATACACCTCTGTGTGACTATCCTTGTTGTGAATCCTGGTTCATGCACAGCAGAAGCGTGAATACATATCCGAATTCACAATTGAATCACTTTTGGGTTTTAATGATTTTACAAATTTCAAAAACTACATGATGATGAAATCTAATTTCATCTTTTTCACTAACCTTTTGATTTGATTAAAGACTTGATCTTCTGGGTAGCAGCAATTCAAAACTCCTGCCTCTAGATATCACGCTGGAACAAACTTTGAAGAAAAATCCACCACCCTAAGACCTACTATGGCCGACGGCTACTAGGGGAGGAGAGAGAGATTTTTCTCTTCTTTTTTCTTTGCTGTCAAGTCTAATGTGAGAGTTAGGTTTTGACTGAACTAGTGTTAGGTATATATAAGGAGTGATGGACTTGGAGTTAACTAATTTATTGAGCTTATCCAACTCCTCACACACACACATCACATGCCCCTTCTCATCCTCATTAGGCTAAGTTGACTTTCAACTTAATCCAATTATTAATTAGGTCCAATATATTTTAATCCAATTAAAATATAATACCAATTAATACTCATCTAAATTAAATAATCGATGAGTATAATAAATAAGTCTATTTATTTATTATAATTAATTTATTTCCATTAATTTAATTAATCAAATAAATTAATTAGTTCATAATAAATACATCTAATTATCTATTATTAATTTATTTTCATTAGTCCAATTAATCAAATAAATTAATTTGCTCATCAAATAGAAAATTACCTAATTTATATATTTGACAACGAAAAAATTTTCTTCGCTCAATTCCTTTGAAGCGCGACTCACAAGGTTCGGTTCAATTGGCATTGGGAGGAAACCAAGGATGTGAGTGTTACTAAGCCAGTCATGTGGACTCACATCGAAACCCAATTGAAATGAATAGATCAATACGAAACTTTAAGTCACAGATACCATGTGAGTATAATCCCTTCACTGTAACATCTCGATCGAGTGAGAGTCATGGATTATGTCAAACTCACAGGACTCGATGTTGTGTTTCAGGGAATCATAGTAATATGAAATTACTGAACTACCCTTATGTACTATACATAAGTTAGTTCTCCTGCTTTGGCCAAAGACTTATAATTTCATTTACCTACAATCATACAGGACGTTGACTCGTTACTACCCGAGACAGTGAATCCTTTATTGGCAATCACCGAACAATTGTCACTTGTCCTTCTGAACCGCACTTCGAGGTTGATCCCACCAAAGGGTGAAACGGATTTACTCTAATAACTCATTCAGTGTCACAGGTTCAATCTTAGTGAATCTTCAGGACTAAGGCTCACGCACACTATCGTGACTAGTAATTCAATTATTGACATTTCAAGAGTAATTGCCCATGTGATAGAATTACGGCGAGCCGTGTTCGAATATATCAATTCCATTGATATATCAATGACCAAGCTCCCACCATCCAAACTAACCGACTGACACTCCTTGTCAAAGCTTGCGTCATACAAGTTTGGTCTTAATGCCCAATTAAGACTTTTTACGTTGGACTTATTTGTTCAATACTTATATTAATGTCATCAAGATTGATATGAACAAAACAATGCCTTTATTAAAGAATAATAGTTTGTACAACTAAAGGTAAATTCCCTATTAATCTAATTCCTTTATGGCATGGAGGTCATAATCCTAACAATCCTGTAGTGCACGCTGTATATCAAAGTATAGTGGGTAGTATCCTTTCCATACATGACACCTCAGGTCAAAGGATTAACCTCACACTATGAAACCGAAGGACTCTAAACTGGATACAGAACTAACGAGGTGTTCTTGCGGGGTTGTTCAATTCCATACTTCTCCAAAGTATGAATCTCCATATATGCACTGACCCAGTGGGTCATTGTCTATGGAACAAGTCACTCTCCCATTTGAGAATGACATATACAGACAAGTCTTGGCGAGACTATAATCTACCTTATCTCATTGTCTATGACTTGGAACGGGGTTTAAAGATTACAACCCTCGAGAGAGTTCCATAGGTACGTACCACTCTCCTAACTTTGTGTAATCTAAAAAGATCTTTATCTAGACTATATAAGCAATTACGATAAAGACAATACCAAATGATTATATATATTCATAAAATAAGACTATCATAGTGTTTACATTATTTTGAACAAGTCAAATATTGGCTCGTGGGGCACTTAACACTATCATAACTCTCCAAGCGATGAATTTTGTGGCGCTACTGTTGTAGGTGCAGTAGTAGGTGCACCATCTCTTCATCTTCATCGAACAATGAATGGAAATGGTGCTTCTCTTTTGAAACATTCCAATCCCATGAGCTTTGTTCATCAAACTCGACATCTGTACTAATAACAATGTTTCAATTTCTTGGATTATACAATTTATAGCCTTTTAGACTCTGATCAAAAGCAATAAAGACGTACATTTCACTTTTATCTTCAAGTTTGGTCCTTTTCTCCACCGCCACATGCGCATAGGCAATGCTTCCAAAAACCCGCAAGTGTGAAACACTTATTTTTCAACATACTTCTCACCATGTTGAGAATGGTCCAATTCTTTCTCTCGACAATGCAATTTTGTTGTGGTGATCTCATAATGATTATGGGACGACAAATGCCATTATTCTCATAAAATTCCTTGAATTCATTTGATGTGAATTCTCCACCTATGCCGAACCTAAAAGCTTTGATTTTGTTGTCACTTTACTTTGCCACCATAATCTTGAACTTTTTAAAAGAGTCAAACACCTCTGATTTTTCTTTCAAAAAGAATACCCAAATTTTCCAAGAATATTCATCAATGAAAAGTAAGAAATTATTATTATTACCAAGCGATGAGGGCTTGATAGGTCCGCATACATCAGAATATATCAATTCCACTGGTGTTCGACTCTTGATAATGATTTCTCTGGAAAATTCTTCTTCCTTGCTTTCCTAAAAAACATCATTCGGATAATTGATTTGGATGGTTAATACTCGACAGTCCTCTCACCATGTCTTTTTTCTTCATCATTTTGAGACCATCAAAATTCATGTGGCTAAATCCAAGATGAATCCATGACACAAGCTTGGAAGCATCTCGAAACACCACTTTGAATGTTAAGAATAAACATTCTAATTCCTCGTCATTGGGACCTTCTCCAACAAGCATCCATTTTCATCTCTCATGATCAAACTTTTGTTTTTCAAATAAATATCATAATTTTTCTCCAAAAATTGTCCCAAGCTTAAAATGTTGTTTTTCATACCCAGCACATAGAAGACATTAAAAATGAATTGATGACTTTCATCCTTGAATCGAATTAAAAATGCACATTTCCCTTTGACTCGGACTTGAGACGAATTTTCAAATGTGATATTTTCACCAATCGATTCATCAAGCTCCATGAAAAGAGTCTTCTTTCGACAAATATGGCTACTTGCACCGGAACAAAGTGTTATTGGTTCTTATCTTCATGTTTGAAAATTTTGCATGCGACAAGCATAGTGGGATCTTCTTCTTCGATGTTGCTCTCCTTGAAATTATTTTTCCCTCCATATCGCTTTTGAATCCCCAGAAATAATGGCCAAGGTTATGACAATTGTAATATTCGACGCGTGATATTTCGTACTTTCTGGAATTTTGCTTCCATTTTCTTCCTCTACCTCGTCCACGGCTTCTTCTTCATTAACGTTTGGTTTTTCTCCTCTTTGTTTGATGGTGTATTGCCGTCTCTTCCTCTTCTACAGCCTCGTCCGCGTCCTTGACCTCTTTGGGACTTACCATGTCTTTCTTCATTCTCATTCAAAGAAAGTTTTGATTGTAAAGTTTGCTCCACCAATTTTTGTTTCGACTTTTTAAGCCGCTCTTCATGGGCTTGCAAGGATCCGTTAAGTTTATCAACAGTCATGGTGTCCAAATCCTTGGACTTTTCAATGGCGGCAATGACATAATGAAATATTGAATCTTATGATCGTAGTATTTTTCAACGAATCGATCATCCTTCATGTCATCTCCGTATCTTCTCATTTGATTGACAATAGCCAAAACCATTGAAATATAATCCGAGAGTTTTTTGGATACTGTGATTTGTAGCGCCTCGGATTCTCGTCTTAATGTTTGGAGATAAAATTTCTTCACTTTATCAACTCCTTTAAAAAAGCTTGGAGAATTTTCCACGCTTGCTTGGTTGCATTAGTAACTTTCTCAAACATCATGTCATCCACACTTTGATGGATGAGTGTGAGGGCCTTTTGATAATTCTTCAAAGAAGTGACATCTCCCACTTAAACGCTAGGCTCCACGAGTTTCCAAACGTCATAGGCTCCAAGCAACGCTTCCGAATGCACCAATTCTCATAATTTTCTTTTGTAAGTGGTGAAACTTGAAACGGAGTTCCATTCGACGTCTTCTCTTTAAGCTCAATTGAATCCAAACACAAATGACTCTAGATACCAGTTAGCTAAAAATTGGAGAGCACTCAACTCTCAAACTCACTTAGAAGAGGAGTGGAGGAAACAAGTATTTTTATTTCACTTTTTTCTTTACTTGTTGAACTTGTTACAAAATTACTACAACTTAGCCTATTTATAGGCAAAAGCCAAACACGTATCACTATTTAATTCTAGTCATCCCACTTTTCCCATACATAAATATAATAAAGAAACAAATCCATGTATCACTCTAAAATAATGTATCTACTAAACTAATTCATTTACTTAATTAAAGACTAGACCTCTAAAAATGAATCTAGTTTATTATTTTCAACATTGAGGAAAAAAAAACAAAAGAAACATGAACAATACAATAAAACGAGGAAGGAAATCCATTCGATGGCGACAAAGAAAAGGCTACATAAACTAAACTAAGATGGTGATGAAATATTGTGAAAGCAATACACTAGCACTCTGTTCGGTTCAAGGAAAGTGCTAGGAAAATGAAAAGAAAACACAAGGAAACCATTTTTCTTTTCCCACCTTTTATCTCACCAAATGATGAGGAAAATATATTGTCCCAAATTAGCATTCAATTTTTTGTCCTATTTTTTTTTCATTTTTATTTTCTATAGTAACCAGACAATGAAAAATTATTTTCCTTGTGTTTTCTCTTTCTTTTCACAGCAATTTCCTAGAATCAAACAAAGCGTGAAAGAAAAGAGATGGAATCTCTAGTTTCACTACTAATCTCACAATGTCTATGTTGATCTATCCATGAACCACACAGTGAAAAAAGCAAAGAGAAAAACACTCGACAAGCCTTATTCTAAATATTGAGAACCCTCCAGCGTGATAGAGGAAGAGTCCCATACTAGAGAGAGAAAAATAAATTAAAAATCTAATGTAAACTTGAACAATGTATTCTTTTGTAGATTGAATTTGTTCACATCATTAAATTATTAACGTGTACAACAAGTTGATACATGTTAAGAACTAGTTGGTGAAAGATTAGTATACATCACACATTGAATAATGTGTCCCACTATATAAATGTTTGTCACAATTCCTCATTTATCAGGGAAAATTGGGTTCATTTCTTATCATAGGCCATAAAATAATAAATGAACTAAAATGAAAAATTAATAGAACTAACTATTATCAAGGACTTCGTAACCACTAAACACTATTACCAAGGACTTTGTAACCACTAAACACTATTACCAAGGACTTCGTAACCACTAAACATACTGACTATGATTGTGATTTTAAGATATATCAAGTTCATTACTCTCGAATCAATTTTCAACTTTAAATTATATTGGCGTGAAACTCTCGTAATATCTACTCTATCAACTATTATGATTGGATTAAAATTGTTGAACTCGGTGTAATGTAGTATTCCTCAATTATGATCAAACCAAAATGAATCACACAATGCAAAAATTTCCAGAGTACCAATTTGTCCTAAGATAACTAACAGTGAACATCTAGAATTCTCCATATTATATATATATATATATATATATATATATATATATATATATATATATATCCAGTGAGTATTTCCTTGAAACTTCGCCATTTATGAGGTGTGATCTAGGCCACGATGAATGCTGATTTAATATTGGTCTTTTGGGGGTTAAATCGGCTGATTCTGCTGACACCAACTTCCAAGGAAAAAATGCAAGTCGCATAACTAACTTTTCAATTTGTCTCAACTTTAGGATCTACAATAAATTCTGCGACGCGTTCTATTGGTTACATAACATATAAAAAGGTAGTTTTGGGCATCAATCCGTTGTCGGTGATACAACCGTTGCTAATCTAAATATAGAAATAAATTAAATAAATAAAGATTTAAGGAGATGAAAAATACTTTATCGAGATGCAGTGCTATATACCATTATTTATATACTGTTATTTTTTTACCTACCTTAGTTTTGACAAGAAATTATTATAAATAATTGATTTTGATCTTTTTATTAACATCAATACTTTCCAAATTAAATATGTAAGATATGAGAAAATAGGAGTATGAAAATGGTGGTATAATCAAAATCAATTAATTACAACAATTTATTAGCAAAACTAGGAAATGTGAAAAGATAGTGGTATATAACTAGGACTGTAAATGATTACTGTCGAACAAGTTAATGTTCAAATTGTTTGATTATTATCAACCTTCTGAATTTTTGTTTGAGTTTATTTGATTGTTAGTCGAGTCGACCTTTAATTGAGTCAAACACTAGTCGAGTTTGAGTAATTTGTTTTTTCGTACATATTTTATCATTTTTTAGTTTTTACTAATTGAACTCAAGCTTGAGCCGAACTTCAAACTTATCGAACACACAAAGGGTTGTTCAAACTTGATTTAATTTATTGACGAATTGAACTCAAATAAGCTTTTACTAAATGATCTCGAGTAGCATCGAGTAATTAGGTTCGTCTTTCAACCTAATATATAACATTGTTCCTTAAAAAAACTAAAAAAGTATTCTCTATCTCCTTAAACCTTTATTTAATTATATACTCTAAATTTCCGTTTGAAAGCCCTGTTGACCATATTGAAAATGAAATTAGTATAAAGATTTTGATAATGAGGTCATGTGAATTTTCCTGTATTTCCCCAGTTAATACCTTGATCAATTTGCCGGGCTCATAATACTTAAAATCAAATACCTCTATCGAAGAATTAGGTGATCCATTTCATGTTAGCGAGGATTAATGTATGAATCTAACATCTAAATCTAGGCATGGCAATTAATTCCATGTGATTGCTGCAATTCGTGCAACTTATTATCAATTCTATTTTTTCGAGCCTTTTTGATTTCCTATTGGATCTGAGCCATTATATATATATATATATATATATATATATATATATATATTATTGTATAAAACTAATTTAATAGCATTGAATTAACTTCCTGGATTTCGGTGATCTTGAGATTGAAGTCACATCCCATCTTCATGAAAACTATAAGCTATGATAAGCTTTCCAGAACTAGGGAATTCATTCATAAAAAGAAAAAAGGGTTGCAGTTAATTTTCAAAACTTTTGACAATAGAACGACCCTATATGGTATGACCAAAAATGTAAAAGATATCAATATTTCTTTCTCTTTTAAGTTTTGGGATAATTGCATATTATACCCATGTGAAACATGAAACCTGCACACATCTCCCCTGTGTTAAAAAAAATAGTCTGAAATAACCCTATGATTTTCAAAATCCTGCACGAAACCCCCTATCCGTGTTAAATCTGCAGAAGGTAGCATGCACGCGCAGTGTAATTGAAGCAGGTTTGGGGGTTTCGTGCAGGGTTTTGAAAAACATAGAGGCATTTCAGACTATTTTTTTAACACATGAGGGACATATGCAGGTTTCGTATTTCACAAGGGTATAATATGCAATTATCCCTTAAGTTTTTTGAGAAAATTGATATATTGCATTTTGGTGCACCTTTTACTGTGCAGATCATTATATAAAAATAGATTATGTCTAACAAAATAAGTAATGATTATTGGAATATATTAGACAACATATCGTATGAATCCCAAAAAAACAAAGGATACAACTAAAACAAATAGCAACTAAAAAACAAAGCCGAGGTCTTTTTTTTATTGTTGTCAACAAAAAACGGAGGTAGACACATATATCATGTTGTTCCTACAATGGTGAGAATGAACTGTTAGGAATGGTAGGCATCAGAGCACAAAAAATAAATAAAAAACAATAAATCTAAGCCTAGACATGAAGATGAAAAACACGAGAATTTTAACGTGGTTCGGCATAACTTGCCTACATCCACGAGCCAAACTAGACTACATCTTTATTTCTCAATGAGTACATCAATGTTTACAAGAGTGAGTTCTAATATTTATGGAGCTACAAGAGTCAAACTCTAATTTGAGTAGGGAAACTAATCTTGACATACTAGGGAATACATCCCAAACAATTAGGAAACAATTTCATACAAGATAGGACTCAAAAAATATCAAAATCCGCAAAAATAGGAAAAATCGTCAAAAAAACACACTGCCCGCGCCCAAGCGCCACCCTTCTGTCTGAGGTGCCTAGGCGCCATCAAGGTGGCGCCCATGGTGGCACCTGGGAGCCACGATCAGTGGCGCCGCTTCGCAGCTTCAATTTTTCGACTCCTTTTTATCCTTTTGCGATCCCAGTCAACCCCAACCCTTCTTGGCTCTATTTTGGCTCCTCTTCTTAACCTTATTTTTTATCCGACTCCACCAAACCCATCAATCACCCACTTGGAGACTGATCAAAATAACCCGAACTCAAACTTGAACTACCTCTTCACTTTTCCTGAGTGAATCTTAGTCTAGTCGGCCTATCCCCAAACCCAATGGAGATCACACCCCGAGACCTCTCAATGTCTCGTCAATGCATTCGTCATCTAGTGTCACCCACTTGACGAACTCTCTCTGTGAACATCGTTCCTCCTTATTGAACCCTTGCCACTACCCTACTCTTTTGGTGATCAGCCAACTCCTGAATACCGTGGCATATCCATCTCTGTCCAACTGACCCTCGGTTATAGGTTACTCTAAAACCCGAACATGTCACAATCCAAACTGTCTCGGTCAACCCGTCCACTGACAGCTTTCCACCAAGAACTTTTTCAACGGCAATCTCGGATCCCTCACATATCTGCTCTCTGCCCCGGCATGAGCTATGTCTGATCTATCTGCCAACTCGGTTTTTCAATGGCTAACTTAGGCCACTGGCATATCTACTCGAGCTCCCACTCCACGAGTTATGTCACATCCCTCTGCCAATAATCCGCTGCTCTATAAATCTACTACCCAGTTTCGCATCCTGCCACCATGACTTCCAACTCCACTGTCAACCCCTCCCAGCTCCGCTTCCTGTCTTGATGGTTTCTCTCAACGTGGTCATGCCTCCACAACCCTTCCCTTTGGTCTCTAGACTACACGACTCTACCCTCTTGGTTACCTATTCTATCATTCTGACCTCTGACTCGGTGGATTTGCTTTCTTGGCCCATAGCTCTGCGCCCTCGATCTCTAGCAACTTGTTCATCCCTCTCGGAAACACTAATTTGCTCTCTGACCTCTGGCTCTACGGATCTGCCTCTGACTCCACAACTGTTCCCACTGGCTTCGTGTCTACCCACTTAGAAACACAAACTTGTCTCTGCTGCTATGAATCTGCCTATCTACTGGCACCACGATTTACCTGATCTCATCCTCCTTTGTCATCTTCTTCGACTTCACCACGACCTCAATTCGTGCTTCTCTGTAATGAAATTGTCGAGCTTGATTATTCTTCCATCTCCTACCATCATTCCCACGACGAAATTCATGTTTAGCCAAAAACACTTCCCCATAGATCTAGATTTGAGACGCGCTTTTCCTAAATCTACAACCTATGACTCTGAGACCAGTTGATAGGAATGGTAGGCATCAGAGCATGAAAAATAAATAAGAAACAATGAATCCAAGCGTAAACATGAAGATGAAAAATACGAGGATTTTAATGTGGTTCGGCATAACTTGCCTACATCCACGAGCCAACCTAGACTACATATTTATCTCTCAATGAGTACATCAATGTTTACAAGAGTGAGTTCTAATAGTTATAGAGTTACAAGAGTCAAACCCTAATCTAAGTAGGGAAACTAATCCTAACATACTAGGGAATACATCCCAAACAACTAGGAAACAATTCCACACAAGAGAGGAATCAAAATTATGTCAAAATCCGCCAAAATAGGAAAAATCATCGAAAAAATGTGTTGCCCGTGCCCAGGAGCCATACAGCGGCGCCTGGGCGCCACTCTTCTGTCTGGGGCACCGCTCCCCGACTTCAATTTTTCACCCCCTTTTTATCGTTTTGCGATCCCAGTCAACCCCGGCCCTTCTTGGCTCTATTTTGGCTCCTCTTCTTGACCTTATTTTGATCCAACTCCACCAAACCCATCATGAACTCAAGAGAGAAATGTTGATGAGGAGACGACAACAACAGTAGAGAGGGTCAGGGACGGAGCCAGGAATTATACTAGAAGGCGGGGGGACGAGATTGTTGTGATATACATGCGCTTTGTTTGCCTGGTAGACAAAGGATTGCATGGGAGCCCCCTGCGGTATGGTACGCTATATATATGTGAAAAAATTGGGGATTAGGTTTAGTAAAAACTTTTGACTTGCTTTGTACTCTCTTTTGTTAATAGTTAAATTCTTTTATCCTCTCCTGTGAACGTAGACAATTGCCGAACCACATAAAAATAATATTTGATACATTTTTCATAACTAATCAAATAAAATATAATTTTAAAACTAAAATAAAAAATGGTCCTAATATTAAATTAAACAAAACATAAAAAATCTAAGAAGTATGATTTGACTAATATCAATTTTAACATTTCAAATTAAAAATACAATCATCATGTCATTTCATCAATAATATCCAATCTCGTGAAATCGACTAAAAAGATAAAGCAAAAAATTAAAAAGATACTTATCGTATAGAAGAGACGAGAAACAGTTAATGAGATTTAAACAAATCATGGATGATGAGAAAACGTAAAATTATAACAAGAATTGTAATTTAAAATTTTGATTATATAGCCAGCCTATTGGAATGTTCAACTGATTCAATTATTCTACTATATGAGTTAAGAATGTGAATTAATTTTGTTTTTTGTTAATTTTGAGGGGGGCGAAAATACAAAGTTTGAAAAATTTATACCTCAAACATTAAAAAATTGAGGGGGGAAGAAGGAGAAAGGGACGTGATATTGGGAGGGTGTATGATAAGAGCCCATCCTCAAGAGAGATAACTACTTCAACTTCAGAAAGATAGACAAAATAATAGGATTTATAATTTTATAAGTTTTTCGCCTACTAAATGTTATGAATCACTAGATCTTATTGAAGTTGATAATTAATTTAGTTTTGAACTATACTAATCCATAATTAGCTAGGGATCTTGAAATTTTTGCCTACTCCCTAACTTTAATAATGAAGCTACAAGTATGTAGGTCTTGGCTTGCACACAAGTTACTCACCCCCAAAATTAGTACTTTTTTTTTTAGGAGAAATGAAAATTCGTAGATACAAAATTCATTGGAAAATTATGCAATCACTCACCAGTGGTGCTATATATTCACATTATAAATGAAGTGATAAATTATGTCAATTCAGGGATTTTTTTTTTTTTTGTTTCCCCACGGGGTGTCCGGACCAGTTTTAGCGCATCTTGACTAATCCCCTCTCGCGGTGCGTGGCTGCCGCTGGCCAAGCATTATTTTAATAACGCTGTGAATCGATTCTGAAAGCATACCAAATCGACCCCAAATTGTTTCAATAATAACTTTATACCATTTTGCCAAAAAGGTTTGATTCAAATCAGGGATATGAACTACGATATTTCTCAAGATTTAATAATTGTTATTTCCCCAATTTGACCCCCAAAATCTTGCAACAAAATTTACCAAACAGCTAAGTCCAAGTATGAAACAAAAGCGAGTGTTCTCACTTTGCTGCCGCACATGTCATCCAGATTTTGTACATATAAAAATCACACGGCAATGCAGCTGGCATTTCATTCAGCGTTCTGTAAAGTTAGAACAATAAATGCTAGGGACAATTGCGTAATTATGATAAGGGTCCCATTTCTAATTTACCCAATCCTCCCCTATAGCGGCGTTGGCCCCTTGTCTCTTTCCATCTGTAAGCGAGTAAAGGCTTCACTTATATTCAATACCATACCAAAAATAAAACAAAAAAAAGTATAAAACTTCACTTTTAGGTCGGTATACGAATCAAAATAAACAAATTGATGTTCAAATATATTTGGATTATTCTTCAAAATTTATTTTTGAATTGATTTGATTGTTGATCCGCCGGATAGCTTTAAACGAATCGAACACAAATCGAACTCAAATAATTTGACCTTTCTGAACATATTTTATTATTTTTTACTAATCAGACCGAACTCAAAACCCTATTCGAACTTGGTTTCATATATTAACAAATCAAGTTAAAATGAACTTTTAGCAACCAAACTTAAGTCCAATATCGAGTTGTTTGATTACTTTTTCAACTCTATTCAATACCATACCCGAAAAAAAATAAAGGAATGCGAAATTGCAAAAAAACACCTATGTTAACGAAATAGGCTAAACACCCTGTATTATTCAAAAGTCTGCAAAAAGTCACTTTTTGAAAAAAAACGAGCTTGTTTTTCATGTTTTTCATCTTTAATGACATGCTCTTTGACATTTATACACTATATATCCAAACAAAATAAAAGGTAAAATAGTGTCATTTCACCCATAAAACATATATTTTTTTGACAAAAAATGACTATTTGCA
Source organism: Buddleja alternifolia (assembly GCA_019426215.1). Taxonomy (NCBI): domain Eukaryota; kingdom Viridiplantae; phylum Streptophyta; class Magnoliopsida; order Lamiales; family Scrophulariaceae; genus Buddleja; species Buddleja alternifolia. The sequence goes on from CM033403.1 coordinate 17,252,280, forward strand.
GATTTTTAAATAACACTTTAATCTATTTCGTTAATATAGGTGTGTTTTTGCAATTTCGTATTAACATACGAGGATTTTTTGCAATTATCCCAAAAATAAAATTGGATTACAACCCCTCCCACCCCACCCCACCCCGCCCCGGTCCTCTTGCTATACGTTTCTTTATAATCCACTGATGTACACTCTTCCCACCCCAGGGTCACAAAGAGAAAAAATAAACTCTCAAGTCTCAACCCTCAAATAAAACACAAAATCTTTGCATAAACTTATTTCCAATCATCTATAACTTCTTCTTCTTTTTATTCAGTAGTAAATAAGAATGCAGTACCATATTGGTGGCGCATCGCCGCCGGACACAAGCAAAACGACGAAGCTAGAGCGGTACAACAGCTACATCCGCCGCGTTAACAGCACTAAGCTCCTCCAAGCCTCCTCCAAACTCCTCTTCCGCGTCACTCTCCTCGTCGCCTTAGTCTTAATCTTCTTCTTCACTCTCAACTATCCCCCACTCTCCTCCTCCTCCGCCGACAACCACCACAACATTCACTCCACCAACAACTTCCTCTCCTCCGCTTTCTACGGCAGCGGCGCCTCCTGGGAGAAGCAGGTCCGCCACTCCTCCACCCCCCGCCGCCCTAACGGATTCTCCGTCCTCGTCACCGGTGCCGCCGGATTCGTCGGCTCGCATTGCTCCTTGGCGCTAAAGAAACGCGGCGACGGCGTTTTAGGCCTCGACAATTTCAACTCCTACTACGATCCTTCCCTCAAACGCGCTCGCCAGAAGCTTCTCAGCAAGCACGAGATCTTCGTCGTCGAAGGCGACATCAACGATTCAGAATTACTGAACAAATTATTCGACATAGTTCCGTTTTCGCATATTCTGCATTTAGCAGCGCAAGCCGGAGTCCGTTACGCAATGCAGAATCCGCTCTCGTATGTGAACTCAAATGTAGCCGGCTTTGTGAGTCTATTGGAAGTGGCTAAAGCAGCCGATCCACAGCCGGCTATCGTTTGGGCGTCATCCAGCTCCGTTTACGGCTTGAACTCGAAAGTTCCGTTTTCGGAGAACGATCGTACGGATCAGCCGGCAAGTTTATACGCTGCGACGAAGAAAGCAGGCGAAGCAATTGCACATACGTATAACCACATCTACGGCCTCTCATTGACGGGACTTAGATTCTTCACGGTGTACGGACCTTGGGGGAGGCCGGACATGGCGTATTTCTTCTTCACTAAAGATATTCTTCAAAACAAGGGGATTAACGTATACGTGACGCAGGATGAAAAGGAGGTGGCGCGTGACTTCACGTATATTGATGATATAGTGAAAGGATGTGTCGGTGCGCTGGACACGGCGGAGAAGAGCACCGGAAGCGGCGGGAAGAAGCGGCGGCCGGCGCAGCTGAGGGTGTACAATTTGGGGAACACCGCCCCGGTGACGGTGGCGAAGCTGGTGGGGATCTTGGAGAGTTTGCTGAGTGTGAAGGCGAAGAAGCACGTGATCAAGATGCCCAGAAACGGCGACGTACCGTACACCCATGCTAACGTGAGCCAGGCGTACAGGGACTTCGGGTACAAGCCGACAACGGATTTAGCCTCAGGGTTGAGGAAGTTTGTGAAGTGGTATGTTGGGTATTATGGGATTCAGTCGAGGGCAAAAAAGGAATTAGACTCAAGCAACACCCATTGAAGATGATTATTTAAGCATTGGGTCTCCACCAGGCATCATCACATGGGGTGGGGAGGCAAAGGTGGGGTAATGTTTAATTATTTTCTTTTCTATTTATTTTAATTTCCCACTTTATAATTTTCTTTTTTTTAAAAAAAAATCTGTGCATTTGGACCAATTAATGTTATTGTTGTTGTAATATAGGGGATAGATATTTACACAAAAGAAATAATTTCTAAAAAAAAAAAATATATATATATATATATATATGTGAGAAGGGCAAGTGTAGATCTGTGAATTTGGATTTGTAATAATTTGTCCTTTGGATTTAGGGTTTAAAAAAAGAATGAAAAAGGTTGAATTCTGTACGAAAAAGTTCAGATCAATCCTGTATGAACAACTGTATAATTTGTTGTAACAACAATGGAGACATCGAGATTCTTCTTCCATTTGCCTTTATATATACTTTTAATTATTTACTTGCATATATAATTGCACACTAATTTTTCTATTGCAAAACAATGTTATATCTTGTACTTTATATCATATTTGCACGATAAATGTATATAATTCATAATAAATTTATATTTAAAAAAATATTATATACATATGAGTCAAGTGAAGTGCAACATGAGATTGAAATGTCGTTTTGATATTGTCATTTTTATTAATTTAAATGCAAAAAGGATGGGAGTGAGATCTCATTTTACTTTATTGAAGATGCCTCCTTCCATGATTGAATATGGGTGAGATTGTCTGCAAATAGTTATTTACAAATGATGGTTTGTGCATAAAGTGGATTTGGTGTATTTAATTATAAGATTTTAACTATTTCAAATAAATTATTATAAGTGATAATCTTTTGTAATACATGGTTTGATGATCTCTTCACTTCTAATAATTGTGTTTTAGTTGAGTAGTTTACGCAGAGAGTTACCCGTTACTAATGAAGGAATGTAATTAATACTACGAGATAAATAATACGTATCCAATCTTAACATGTACGCTCTATTTTCTTATCTACCCCTTGATATGTAAAATATAAACTTATTAAATTCATTTAAGTGAACTACTTACAATTTGAATTACAATGATATTTCTTTTAGGCACGGTGCATTTGATCGAGCTAATATTAATATTAGATTATATAGTTTAGCGTTATCGCTAAATAATCAAAGAAAATTATTAAAGAAGGTTTTACATATACATATATATATACATAGTGAATAGTACCCCAGTGCACTATCCCACATCGAAATTAATATTTACAACACCAAATACAAGAAAGAATACCAAAACTATTAATAATCATTTCTTGTTAATGCTATATATGTCTATCGTTCAGTACGAACTTAATATCTCACATGAATAATTTCAAACATTATCACAAGACAAGAGCACTTACATATTATGTAGTGCAAATTCACTTTGATACCAACTAAATTCTGAAGGAAATTAAGTAGTAATTATATCTCAAATTTAATTGATTAAGCTATATATGGTCATTAAGCACTTTTGTGTTAAAATGCAGACTGAAGGTTGTTGCTAGTAATTAATGAGAGAAGGGGAAGACACAGGCCATGCATGCAAGATTGATAGTAAATTGATTTTGTAGGAATGAATATGAATATCAACGGGGTTGGTTCGAGTGGTAATCAGTTCGGTTCCGTTTAAGTAAATTATCGGGTTCGATTTTTTGTGTACGCAGTTACTCCCGTTGGGAGACTCACCCACTAGGCCAGATGTGTGACCCGGGTCGACCAACAGATTAGTCCGACAATACCCGAAATACTGTGGTAGGAAAAAAAAAAAAAAAAGGAATGAATATGAATAGTAGGGGATCCAAAAGTGAAAAGAAGTATATAAATGGTGCCCATTCCCATTATATATATATGTATATATATATATATAGTATATAAAACCAGAAGCTGACAAAGATCATGGCATGCCTGTGCTTGTGGTCACTGATCAGTTGAAAAGCTGCCGCTATTTTTACTACTACAGGCGGAAACAAATCTCATAGTTTTGCGTACTTTCCTTTCTCAACTTTTACCCTCCCCATTGGATGATATGTTCATCTCAAATTATTATTTTTAAGGAAAAAAAAAAGAAGAAAAGTATTTTTTAAAGATAAGAAAAATGGCGTTAAAGTGCATTTTGATGAGTCATTTATTGGATAATTTTATGCTAGATCGAGTTTAATGGTGCGAGCATGTCATTTGACCTTACACAACACTCTTTACAATATGAAAGATATAGACACTTGAATCTTGATCATTAAACTTGATCTACCATATAATTTCCTTATTTTTTAGAGAAAAACATGTCATGATGATGTGATTTGTCTTTTTAATGAGAATTTTGTTTGAATTGGTGTTTACATATAATTTTTCATATACAAATTTTAGTAAAATTCATCGATATAGACATACAAAACTAGGCGAAATGAATCTTATTTTACACCTTGTATTTTTTTTTTTGCATTAGTATATGTGATTAATTTGCTTCTCGGTGTTGGGAATAGTCGGAAAACATCCTTTTAAACGATGTGCGAACTGTCAAATTATAAATAATAAAAAAAATACTTTTTTTTTCTTTTCTTGCAAAAATTTTTCAAAAAATTAGCTAGTTTTTCCAAATTTTACATGATAAAAATAGAAATTATGAGATTTTTTTTTCTATCAAAAAGTCTTGATAGAATACCATACAAATGCATTTTTCAAGAATTTTCTTTGAAAATTATTTTTCAGGAATTGATATGTCAATTAATTTACAGTTTCATCATATCTATCTATCTATCTCTTTTACATAGGTTTTTTATTTTTTATTTTTGAGGAATAAACAGATGAATTATATTAATAATGCGTGTTTCTGACTCCACCAGATGTTAATGCTCATACATGTGTCCCTTTTTTTTTTTAAGAGAAAACGAAATAATTTTTTTTAGGCTAAATCAACTAACAGCAAATGCGAAACATCCTCATGGATATTGGAAGCATCCCCAGCAGACGACAAATGAGTACCACGTGCTAAACAGTTTCTAGTCCTACAAATGAAAAAAAAACGAACAGAAATAAAAGAAGCAACAACCAAACGAATATCTGGAACTAGCGGACCTACAGAGGACAAGTCCTCCGATGGTGAATTAATTTTCTGAATGAGGGATAAACAGTCACCCTTAAGAATCAAATTATTCCATCCATGTAACGACGCCATCCAAAGGTCTTCTAGACATGCCGAAGCTTCCCCTACTTCACCCGAGGATTGACGAGCCTTGCCGAATCACGAGCTACAACGCCAATACCAGTACCCGTCAGTTCTTTCAGTTGAGCACCATCAAAATTAATTTTCACACACTCCATCTACAGGGGAGACCAACTCGAACATGTAGTATCTAGCACTTGCATGCTCGTGTTTCTTCCAAGTCAAGAAAAATAAAGCGGAAAGAGCTAATCATATTTACCAAAGAATGTGCAAGTATATTGTTGTTATCCATTACCTTTTGATTTCTATGATACCAAAAGAACCATAGTATCGTTAGAAATAAACCATATTGAACCGAGTCAAGTTTATCGTGACAGTGACGAATCCAAATCTCGATCGAATCCAAGCCACACGAGATGGTATGGTTCGGTATTCGCATAAGGGCCCAAATCTGACGGGCAAAGGGGCAGAGAAGCAAGGTATGTGGTAAATCCTCATATTCCGAATCACACCGGTGGAAACCTCTAAAGACCTCCAGCCGACGCTTTAGTAAATTGGAGGATGTTGGCAGCTCTTCTTTACATGTTTTCCATGCAAATACTTTAGTCTTCGGCGGAACACGGTGACACCATCTGAATTGCCAAGACAACGCATGTTGTTTGGGAAGCTAGATGAAGCAACTCCTCTCCTATCCATATCCTCCGCCAAATGATAGGCACTCCGTACGGAAAAGATACTCGATTTCAAAAAATTCCAAATAAGATGATCTTTGTTACAGTGTGACCCGAGATGAATAGATTTGATTAGAGCATCGTCTTCCGGCAAAACACTAAGTCAATAAGATTGTAATTCCACCATCCTGTATTCTGATCAATGAGTGAGCTAACTTTCACATTCATAAGTAAAAAACGATTCGGGGTGATGGTTCGAAAGCCGTAGTGTGGGGCAGCCATGGGTCAGACAAAATAGAGATATCCTCACCATTTCCTACTCTCCATCTACTCCTTTGTTCAAAAAATATGTCAGGCATCAAGAATGCTTATCCATGTGTATGATGGTGTCGAACCCAATTGTTTACAGAAAAAATCCATCCTAGGAAAGTATCAAGCTTTTAGTAATCTACTAAGAAGATTATGAGGGTTTTTGTACTAATCTCCAACCTTGTTTGGCTAACATAGCTGAATCGAAGGTTCTCGGTTCTCGAAATCCAACACCCACCATCCTTTCTTTGGCACAACTTATTCCACGATGCCCAATGGATTTTTTACTTTCCCTATTATTTGGCTAGAAATTCGCCATAGTGGATTCAATCTCTTGTAACAGATACTCAGGTAGGCGGAAGCATCCCATTGTGTAAGTTGGGATAGATTGAACTACTGCTTTCAGAAAAACTTCTTTCCCCGCCTGAGAAAGAAATTTAACTCTATCCCTCAATTTTCACATGAACTCTATTCCTTAAGGATGCAAAGATCTCCTTTTTTTGATCGGTCCACTACAGCGGGCAAGTCCAAATATTTTTCATGTTTGTTTGACAAATTAACCCCCTGAATAGTAGCAATACCACGGGCTACCAACCCTGAGACGTTTTTACTCACCACAATATACCACTTCTGTAGATTGATTTCCTATCCCAAGGCTAATGCATACTTTCGAAGAGCTTCCTTAATTGCCCACATCGGTTGTGTATCCACCCCCGTGAATATAAGAGTATCATCTGTGAAAAGAAGATGGGATATAATTGGCGTATCCCGACAAATACTAACTCCTCTAATCTCGCCTCTTAGCTCCCCAGCTTGAATAAGACAGCTAAAAACCTCTGCACATAATAGGAAAAGATAAGGCGATAGTGGGTCTCCCTATCAGATACCTTGCTGTGGAGCTAAGTATCCAAACTGGGTGCTCATTAGCATAAAGGAATACGTAATTGATCGTACACACATCATAATAAAATCGATAAAACTCTTATCAAATCAAACCTTACCAACGCCCTTTCCCGAAAGATCCATTCCACTCTGTCGTAAGCTTTGCTCATGTCGAGTTTAAGAGCTGCAAAACCATCCTTACTAGAATTCTTGATTTTCAAATAGTCATTAGTCTCATAAGCAATCAGGATGATATCATTTATAAGCCTACCAGGAACAAAAACAGATTGAGACTCAGAGATAATGTCGTTTAAGAAAGGTTTAAGATGATTGACTATGCATTTGGAAATAATCTTGTAAATGAAATTACACAGACTAATAGGGTGGAATTGAGAAACAAATTTAGGTTTATCGATTTTGCGGATAAGTACAATGTGAGTGTAATTAAACTTAGGAAGAAGTCATTACCATCCACATGCCAGAAGTGCTCGAAAATTTTGGGAGATACACCATCAGGACATGGATATTTGAGTGGATGCATTTGATTCAAGGCCATTTTACCCCCCATAGAAGTATACAAGCTGCAATGAGACCGATCCATAGTATCTAAAACCTGAGGTTGGACTGAATTCATCGCTTCATAAAGAGCTGGGGGTGGCGGATCTATAGAGGAAAAAATGTTAGAAGTAGTCTAATATCCCTGAATGGATTTCATCCTCTTTAGTACGCCAACTACCCTTCGGATCTTTAATTTTATCAATAGAATTGCTTTTCATTCTACTAGTTGCCTAAGCATGGAAATACCCAATGTTACGATCTTCTTCTTTCATACAAAATAACAGCGCTTTGTTGCTTCCACGCGGTTTCCTCACACGATCTAAGCTCTTCGAGCTCTTTTGTGCTTGGAGTTCCCCGTTTTTATGAGCAGTTGTGACCAGCCCCTTTCTTGAGAATTTAATCGAGTTTTCAAAATCCTTAATCCGGTTCTTATTGTTAGAATAGTATCCTGCGAGCCAATCCTAGATAGGCCTTCTTCATCTATTCTTGTAATAAATAATTTTATTTTACATTATATTAATAAACGACATTTTTTTCATCTTATGTTTATATTGTTGTAACTGTATGATGAAGTCCCTAGAATTCAGACATAGCTATGAGACTTGATATCTCATTGGATGGATATCATAAAACAAGTCTCTAAGGCTGTGATTTCTAAATACCGTCCAAGTTATAGAATTATCAAGATGGGACATTGATATTTCAGATAGACTTGCGCCTATGATGCACACTCTTAATTAGTGAATGTCTCATTTTATAGACATTAGTGTAGTTGACACAAATGCACATACGCGGGTGCTTGTTGAAAACAAGTTCACTAATCACCCTGACTGAAACTTCCTAATTTGGAATTATTTATATATGTCGAATTAGGAGTTTTTTAATCACGAAAGTGCAAGATTAATTCTTTGACTTGAGTCATCACAATAATTTTGTATATTGACTCACTGCACTTTGACTCCTGTGCCAGTTCTTTTACAAGGACGTATATGGACTGGTGATTGGGTGTAGTGACTCGTATATGGAGGTTGGTGTTGACAACAAAGGATCCATCACTTGTCTAGATGAACAAGTGAATTTTCTATAATATTCTAAGTGGTTTGACTGAGTTAGTCCTTGGCCAAGGCAAGTAAGTAATTAATTAAGAAAGGAGTTTCTTGAATTAATTAATCACAAGTAGAACACACTTGAATTATTTGAAAGTATTATATGCCCATTTAGCCATCTGTTGGCTTGAACATTAACACTATGTCATTCATGTCATTTAGATTATATCAAACCTATTACGGAATGCTTCTTTATTGTCAATTACTTATGTAGTATAGATAAAGATCCCATGGATTACATATGGTTGGGGGAGCGGTTGGGATACCTATGGAATGCTCTTAAAGACCGTAATCCTAAAAAATACGTTCTAAGTTATAGAGGCTGTGAGATGTGGGATATTACTGGCCTCGCCAAGACTTGTTCGTGTATGTAACTTTTACAAGAGGTTGACGTGTTCCATTGTCAATGGCCGCCGAGCTAATATATACACGAAGATCCATACATTTGAGAGGTATGGGATTGAACAGCTCCGCAAGGATTCCTTGTTGGTATTGTCGAACTTGGAGTCCTTTGGTTTCGTAGTGTGAGATAATCTTTGGACTTGAGATATTATTGGAAAGGGTACTACCCACTATACTTTGATATGCACGTGCACTCCAGGAGAGTCATATGGCGTGTATGTTGGGAATAGTCTGGTAGTACAGCGGAACAAGTGGTAGTCGTCGAGGGATCCATCCAAGGCTATCAACCTGGCATTTCCTATGCTGTTGAGTGAAGCTGAATGATTGAAAAATCTCTGGCCAGAGCATAGTCTTATAAGAGGGATTGGTGATCCCTGCTTAGAAGATTGGATCATTAGTCGAACCAACATAGTCATAGTTTCTGAGGCTATTAGGATTTCGACCATCGCTAAACCCTAGGTCTTAGACGGGAAAAAGATGGAGGGATTCGATTCGCACAAAGATCGAAATCTGGATAGCTTGCTTTTCATCGTTAACATCTAGGAAGTCGTGGTGACGTTGCTACACATCGAACCACGACCGATAGGTGCCTTGGGTTAATTGGTGAAATTAATCAAAGGCCTAGTTAATTATTATGAATAATTAATCTAGCAAAGGACTTATTGCTAGCTTGTTGATGAGTTTAAGGGGTCACACACAATACTCATTGTAGTACCTATTGACTAGTTAATTCTTTGTGAATTAATGGAGAGATTAATTAATTGGAATTAATTAATTGGGAAAAAGGAATAAATTAATTAAGTGTCTTAATTAATAATAGTCTTATAATTTAATATTGGAATATTAAATTGGAAAAGATTAGTTAATTAATTAGTGGTCTAATTAATTAATATGTGAAAGAGGAAAACAAATATATATATATATATATATCTTTAATATATATCTTATAATATATTTGGTAGGATCTATTCTAATTAATTAGTTGACCAATTATATGGAAAGATCTTATAAATATATTAGGATAGATATGGTGGATATGGTAAGATCTAATTAATTAGTTAGTTGACTAATTATATGGAAAAAATCTTTATTAGATAGATATGGAAATATCTTATTAGTTGGAAAGATATCCAATTAATTAAGAAAGTGAGTTTAAGAAAGAATGGAAACTAAATAAAATAAAATAACTCATACATAGATATATATCACACGGCTTCTTTAGGCAATGTGAACACACACACACACACACACACACATATATGTGTGTGTGTGTATTGTTATTTTTTAATTAATTAAGTTTTCTCTCAAGAGTTTTTCAAAAGCCAAAAACAAAAGTTTTGAAGTTTCAATTCTTTCTCTCCATCTCTTCCACCTCTTTCACATCTAATTCTTCCAAGTCATGTGTTGAGTACGAAGAACACAAAATATATTCCTACCCTATTTCTCACAAGTCAAAATTCGATATTCTCTTAGCTAGCACTGGTGGAGATAATCGAGGGTACGAGCTAAGGTGTGGATAAACTTAGAGGGGCAACACTTGGGGCCTTAGGGCAAATCCATCTGGAGAGGTGTAGCAAGGAGTTGCTTAAAAAAACGTTGCTGCTTTAAGGTCTTCAAGAGGTATAAACAAGAAAACTTCCTCTTAGGATAGTTTTGAATCCGAAGGTAACTTGTCTACCTAGCCCTAATTTCGGGAATGCCGCTTTAATTTTTAAATGTGTACCTTCCGCTGCGCCAGTGTCCCCAGGGGCTCCACACGATCCCAACATTATTAAGATTGAATTTACAAGGATCTCGATCAATAAGATTCCTCGATCCTTAATTCAATTGGGAAATTAGTTGATGGAAGAATCTCACTTGCATGAAATGCCCGATTGGAAAGGTTCACTTTGAATCACCTACATCTAGGTCTTCAAGATGATTAATTAAAAATATTTAATTAATGGAGACAATTTAATTGTCCAAATTAAATCATAAAGGTTATGACCCGCTACTAGTATGTTGGTGAACCTAAAGGGTCACACACAATACTCGAACAAATTCATTTCTTAGCTAAGGGAATTTATTTTAAAGTAGTTGAGTTAATATATTACTTAATTAGATTAATTAATTAAGACTTTTTATTTATTCAATAGTTTGATGAATATTTAATTAAGTCCAAAAGATATTTGGTAAAAGTCTAGAACGTATTTAATTAATTGGGTACGTCCAAGTTAATTGGAAAAGATTTTTAATTAATCTAGTATGGTGGATTAATTATTAAAAGACTTATTTTATAGCCTTGGTCAAAAATTTGACGGAAGAAAAATAACTAAAGAGTTTAATTAATTTTCTTTTAGAAGAAAATTAGATTTTTTGGAGAGAAAGAATTTCATATAAAGATAGGAATAAAATTCCTATTAGATAAGGATACTATTCCTAATAAATAGGAATCTACCTTGTATGAGAAAACTAATTAAAATTGAAGAGTTTTATTTAGGTAATGATTAGTCTTCTACTCCTACAAGGAAAAGAATTAATGTAGAAGAGTTCTACATAGAAAATAATTGCAAGAACCTAGTTCTATAAATAGGACTAGTAGGGATTGATTTCCGTTCCTCTTGTATAGAAAAATCATTCCTCTCCCTCTCTCTCTCATATAGTATTCTTGAGTTCTTGATTATTCATCAAGATCATGAATTCAGGAATTCATCCAAAATACTTAGAGAAGTATTATTTGCTTTCACCTTAATCCCATGCACTATTCTTAAAATTTGAACAAACGTTTATAGATCAATCTAGCTAAAAATGATAAACAAGTGGGTATCCGGGGTGTGGATCAACTTCAGAGGAGAAACACTTGGGTCTCTGAAGTGAATCAATAATCCGATCAAAGGTGTTTTTATGGAGGAATTAGAAATCTTCCTCAAGAAAAAAAACGAGTTGGTTGATTCAAGGAACGAGGAGCAAGTTAGGGAGCTTACGTTAAGAAAGAAGAAACTCTTTAATTTTTACAAAAAATCGAATAAGGTAAGATCTTCTTTATTCAAGTTTTAATAACTAGTGTAGAGATGTGCAAGCCTATGGTACGTGATATGCCCGTAGGATTAATAAACTTATATGTTTAAATCCTAGAAACTAAAATTTTAATTCTTCGCTCTACGTAGTTGGGCTATATATACGTTTCCCAACAGTGATATCAAAGCCTAAGGCTCGTGCATCGTGATGCATGGTCCGTTTAATTTTAATCGTTACATGTGATGCACGTTTAAAATTATTAAATTCATGAATTTGATTGATTTGGGGATTTTCATAAAAAAAATTTATTTTCTTTTTTTTAAAGGATGTTTAAATCTGAAAATTAATTGTGTAAAGAGTTTACATGGAAAATCGGAACGAGTATGATGTTAGGAACATTGAACACCCGATCCGTCGCCCGAATTAAAGAATCAAGTGAAAAGGTGCAAAGGACTGTTCTAAATAGCCTATAACTAAAACAGGCTGTTTGGAACAGCCCCTGGATTCTGAAAAAGCGGGCTGTACAAAACAGCCCAGCCCAGCCCGAGCATGACCCGTCCCGGCCCGAAACAATCCAACCCAGCCCAATTGTTGGGCAGCAGGTCGTGAACTATTTTCGGAATTATTTTTTTAAAATTTAATTTTATTTAAAAGGTGTTTTAAATTGTTTAATTTTGAAAAAATAAATTTTATTGAGAAACCCCGAATTGATTTAATTTATGAGGAATATTTGGTAAATTAAGAATTTACATATGCTTTCATGAGTTGATATGCATGATGGAATTTTGAGGCCATTAGGATTGTTCAAAGTATGTTTACTTTCCATTATTTATTTATTTGCCTTGCCAACGTTCGATCCTTGATGGCTCTAGATAAGATCGATTTAGAAATAGCCTAAAATATCCATGTTATATTTTATGTATGAGATGTATGATTTTATATATGAGATTCACGATTCTATGTATAAGATGCACGGTTGTATAAGATACATGTTTTTTAAGATTATGCTTATCTTTTATATTCCTTTCATGTATTTTTGGGAATGTTTAGGATAGAGACTTAGAAAAGATAATTGAGTCGATGAGACCTTTCATAATATATTAAAATCCCCTTATTTATTGGATAAGTTTATAAACTAATAATAATTCTAACTTTAAATTAATATGGGATAAAAAATTAAATGGAGTTTAATATTCCATGCCTACCATCAAAAGTAATAGCATGTCGGTGCTACTTATGTAGATTAATCGACCATTGCAAGTGGGACTTTCTATAATGAGAAAGCCGTGACTATTACTAAGCATAGAGATACATATGAGTAATTTATTCTCTAAGTTGACCATTACATGTAGGTTTGATGGGTCTAACTTAACATAGGAGTGACTTGGAGGCGCATGAAATTGAGGTCCATGTGAAACATAAGGTACAATACTTGAGGGTTACAAGGAGATATAATTTACAAGTGTTGTCTACCTCTTTAATTATTATGTATGTGTCCATAAAATTGGGGAATGTAACAATTAAATTGGACTTCAAACTCACTAAGAAAAATTGTTTTTCTCGAATTCTTTAATGAGGGTTATTAAATTTGAATTAATTAGTGGGAGGTAATTTATGATTAAAAGACCTTAAAATCATATCTACACATAATGTATTAAACATCCTCTTAATCTATGTTTTTGCTTTAATTCGTAATTAACTAGATATCTAAGATGGCTAAGAACCCGCTTTCCACAATTCTCGACACAAACAAACTCACTGGACCCAACTATTCTGATTGGCTTAGAAACCTTAAGATAGTGCTCAACTCTGAGAATAGAGCCTGTGTCTTGACTGATGCACCCCTCTCAACTCTGCCCAAGGGTGTTGAGGAGGAGGAAATCAAAACTCATAAGAAATGGTTAAAATGTGACCTCCAAACAAGGTGCACGATGCTTGCATCGATGTTGAATGAGTTGCAAAAGCAACACAAAATATGGCAAGGGCTGCTAATATTTTCGAACAGTTACAAGAGTTGTATAGTGAAAAGTCTAAGAGGAAAAGATACTTAGTGACTAAAGAGCTTTGTAGAGCTCGTATGACTGAGGGGTTAAATGTCCAAGAACATGTGCTAAAGATGATTGGGCTCATTGAGAAGCTCGCAAGTCTTGACATTGTTCTAGATAATGAACTCTCAATCGACTTAGTACTTCAATCCTTGCCTAGCTCATTAGACCAATTGGTGGTCAATTTTAACATGAACTATCTGCAGGCAACCTTGACTGACTTGTTAAGCATGTTAAGGACTACAGAAGCCACCATCAAGAAGGACAAGCCAGTCCTACTTGTGAGTTCTGCCCATTCCAAGGCTAAGAAGCCAAAGAAAGGGAAAGGGAAAATTTCCCAAAAGAATAAAAGTTAAAAGCTAAAGGTGGAGTCAAGAAGGTTAAGTCCAAAAGGAATAAGGGTTTATGTTTCCACTACAGTAAACCAGGGCATCGGAAGAGGAAATAAACTGAAGGTGTTTAATTTGCTTTTCTTAATTAAGAAAACAAGATAACTTAAATTGTACATTAATGTGGCATGCTAGACTAGGACATATTTTCAAAGAAAGATTGCACAAATTGGCAAAGGAAGGTGAACTCGACTGATGGTCCCAAGTGGCATACGAAAGGGTCTAGAAGGGGGGGGGGGGTTGAATAGACCCTGAAGTCTTTTTAAACTTCAAAAAATTCGTGTTACTTTTCAAATATCTGAACGCTTGGAAGGCTGAGCGCTTGGGCCAGGCGCTTCAGTAAAGATAACTTAGACTTAGTGAGTTTAGCAGTTTACCAAAGTAGGGTAACGCTTAGATCACTTAATCAGGGTTAGCACAGCGGAAATGATTTTTAGCGTTCTTTTAGATAATTTAATCGCTTTGCAATTTTACTTGTCTTTTATAATAATGTAAAATGACAGATATAAGACAGTAAAATATAAATGACACAATAATTTGTAAGGTTCACTGGGTGATGTAATCCCAACTACGTCCTTCTTCTCCTTTTTCGCTTGGAGAAAATTACTAAGATGATTATCAAAGAATCACACAGAATGTTCTACAAGATAGTAAAGAATGAAGATGATCTCGGGCTCCTTGATCACACAGATTTCAGCACCAATGAAGATCGTCTTCTACAAACTTCTCTCACTCAGAAATACTGCCTGTAATGAGTTTCAACAACTTTTCTCACTCAGATGAAAGGTTGAGGTTTTTTGTCACAAGGGTTTGTTTGTATTTGGGAAGATCAAACAACTTGGAATATCTCAATGGGAATTTAGGTTTCTTCTTTGGAAGATGTTTGAGATATTTGTGACTGTCTGGAATGTAGATAAAAAGCTTGAAGGAATTTTGGCTATGGAGATTTTAAGCTTTTTCTTGTGTACGTAATTTTCTCTTGTAAATGTTTTGTACCGTACCTTTTAGGGTCTGCTGAAGGTAAGGTATTTATAGGCAATTCTTGGGATCTGTCCGTTGGACACATGTAGGAGCGTGCCTTTCACCCAGCGCGTGATTCTACCTAAAGCCTAACATTCCTGAAACACTGCTGGCACCGATTGGATGGTAGCAGCTATGAACTCTGAAGTTCTGACAGTCTGGTCAAAAAGGAGGCTTGTCCACAGGTCACAGTAACTTATCACATTTAAAGCTCTTATCAAGCATTTAATGCATTTGAATTTATTTTTCGTTGGAAATAAATGTCCGTTGAATGATTACATTTAAGTCCTTCGTGACTTGAGAATTTATTTCAGGTGAATTTGTCATTGATCGCTTAAGTGCTTTGAGCGCTTGATCCATAAGTCCTGAAAAAAGGTCCTTTAGCGTTTGACGGACGCTAAGAGACAAATCTTCATCTCTGGTTGACTTCAGACGCTGATCTTCAACTTCTTCTCTAATAGATTCACCTAGAATCCTATTAGTGATTCAATATCTAATGCTTAGTCTAAAACCTACAAAGATAAAAACTACAAGCCTAAACAAAATTACAAACTTTTAAACGCTTAAACAATGATCTATGGAAAACATAAACTTACATTTTATTTGGTGTCTAACATTGAATCCTATCTTATTATCATCAAAACATCTAACATGAAATTTCCTAACAATTTCCCCCTTTTTGATGATGTCAAAACTTTAACTCTTATAACTCTTTTATAATTTAAGAGTTGCTTTAAAGAAAAGCCCAAATGAATATAAGTTAGCGTTCAAAAAGTTAGTAAAGTTAGCTAAAGTTAGATTAGCTTCAACAAGATGTTTCAGCAATAAATCATTCATATATTGAAAGAATAAGCATACATGATTTATACTGAAAACAAAAAAGGAAGCGACAACAGAAATAAAATACAATAAAAGGAATTCATTCGCTTTTTCTGTCGCTTTGCTCTTTCTTCGCCTTGGAGAACTTCTAGCGCTAAGTCCATCAGGAGACAATCAATGTCAATCATTGTCGTATGTTGAACTTCATCGTAATCATGCCTACGAAGTCTGGCGCTTTCATTAAGTTCTAACAACCTTTCCGTCCACTCTCTTGGAGAAATTCCAAGTTCACGAATTAAATCGTGATAGATATCTTTTCTTGGATCTTTTGACGGTCTCCAATTGATAGGTCATCTCAGCAGTCCGGCAAAAGGTTGAAATCCCATACCTTCTAAGAATTCAACGTCCAATTCCGGAAGGGGATATCTTCCTAGATAATACCTTGGCTTTCTCTTTTTAGTTAGCATCTTCTTGATGCTCACTAGTTCTTCCATCATTGATCGCCAATTTTTATTATCAGTCTTTGACATTACTTTGGACGCTTGATGCTTTTCTGTATTTTTCCCCTTCTTGGCATCATCAAGAGAGGTTTTCAACTCAGCGACTTCTCTTCGCAAGAGTCGAACTTCGTTAACTAAGAGAGCAACTTGGTGAGCGATGCTCTGAGCAGCGGCATCGGTCGAAATATGTCTGTCAGCAACAGCCGAAGCGCTCTGGGCTAAGTGACGGTTGAATTCGGAGGAGAGTTCAGCGATAAGAGGTGATATGCTCTTCATGATTGTAACAGTGCTTGTGTTTGAAGCGTTTGCAATATCACGAATTCGCGTATCAGACATTATTCGCATATGTCTATCAGCAGTCTCAAAAATCTTGGAACAGGAACCTTCAATGTTGTGGAGCGAGTTCCGTACTGCCTGCCTGTCTAAAGTCTCTAGCGTCTGAATCACTTTCAGAATCCCAATCGGAAGAAGGACGCTCTGGGGACGGGAGAAGTCCGTAAGACCTAGATACCGCAACCTTGCCTTTGGATTTATCTCTGATAAAGGGCTCGATAGGCTTTTGTGCAATTTCAGCGTGCACTTCTTCAATCGCTTGATCCATGATTGAATTTGCAAAAACTGGGGGCTCGACTACCGAGGCACTAGAAGAATCTAGCAAAGAAGCCTCAGGAAGATGAGCGACTTCTGCAGTAGGAGCAAAGACTTCTTCTATAATTTGGATTGGAGAAGAAGGTTCTCTAACACCAATGACCCAGAGGGGGCCAAGGGCTTCCATCACATGCCTTGGACTGATCAGGCTGGATTGTGGGATAAAGAATATAGCGTCTTTGCGCTCTTCGGGACTGAGTGCCAGTTGCACATCTTCCGGTAAAGCAATCCCTGAAGTATAACGGTTGAAAAAGTCCAAAATCAAAGGCATGAGCACTTGAGTTGCTTCATGGTCCACTGGCTTGATTAGTGATAACATCTTCGCCACTTGAACATTGGATTCACTAAAGAGCACGGGGTGAAGAGTATATCCTCTGAAATTGTAACACTCGGAAAAGTGGTTGAAACTGATGTCCAGCGCTTGGGCATTTTCAAACACAGCTCTCATAGTTCTGTGGAACTCAGCAAACTCAGCGTGTTCATTCGAAACATCAACACGAATCTGACTTTGGCCTGGAAGAATTGGTTGTTTACTTGATGAAGTGTCTTCATTCAGGTCAAGAAAGACTAGTTGAACAAACCCTTCACGAGGATGCAACACGTAGCGTCCGCCTTGGATATATAAGGCAAGTTGCTGGCGAATGTTGCTTTCGATGGGTTGGCGATATTGTGGCAAAGCGCTAACATTCCCTGTAATAAACTGACGCTGTTGGAGTAGGAAGGTTGCATATCCTCTGCGTCTGTACTCTATTCCAAACTGAAATAGGAATGGATATTTCACGAGCTCATCGAGGGTGTAGAAATGCAAAACAAACTCTTCAGCCCAGGTGGCTGTATTCATCATCCATCTCTTGCCCAGCTTGATAGTTTTAGCTTGATCTTTTCTAGCGGCGAGAAATTTCTCAAAGCGTTCCGTTTCTTCTTCATAGTCCTCAGCCCATAATCTGGCAAGATATTCACGAGCCTCATCTTCTATCCAAGAGTTGATTGGATTTGGGCGCTCCGCAACAAGCGGTCCTTTTCCTTTCCATAACTTAAGTGGATTTGGAGAGAGAGCGTTATGAGGAGACTTGACGATGGAGGGGAGAGCCGAATAGCCTAGCTTGTTGAGATCTTCCTCGTCTGGATTTTTGTTCCAATCACCCATGTGGGGGGTTTTTGAAAATAATCTTGTTTGATCGAAGAAGATAAAAGGACTCGTCTGAGCGACCGGTGAAATTGAATAGCTTCTCGTCAAATTCGGATCTGTTGAACGCTGGACGATGAATATATTCAAGGCGTGATTGAAGACGCTCCAGGGTATATAGACCTAGATCAGCAAAACGCTCAAAAATTTCAAACTTGTAAGAGTCTGAAAGATCAGGGCGATGAAGAGTTGTTTGAAATTGGATTTCCGACTCAGCAAGCGTTTGAGTGTCACGTTCTCGGGCGGCATAATAAAATTCAACATCTAGATGATATCCGCGCGGGAAGAAGTCAATGACACGAGGAGGAGGTCCTGTTGGCGTAGGAGCAAGGGCAATAGCTTCTGTTGGGATGGGGGCCACTTCTATTGACCGCTCAGCGTTTAAAGTTGCTTCACTGTGATAAGTGCAATATTTATATATTTTATTACCTCTATCTTTAGCATTTTTATTGTGATTATATGGCCATTGGAACTGATTTTATCTCATTTTGTGATTTGGGCAAGAGTTGAAGTGCAAAATATCAATTTCAATCAAAATGACAAATTTGGCGATGTTTCGGAAATATTAATATATCTAGAGATGCAGACATTAGTTTCTATTGACTTTTATCTAGTTGGAAAGCTAAGACAAAGGCCTATATTTCTTATGAAGAAGTCTAGACCCAGTTCGGAAGTTAAAGGGCTCGAAAGTGTTGAAGAATTTAATGAAGATTTCTGTTCTGGACTGGACTGGAATGCGCAGCTTTGGTGAAAAATTCATAACTAGAGTTATGTGACTTGGATTCAGTCAAGGCCAGTTAGAAATGAAAGCTAACACATAAAGCTACAAATGTCTAGAAGGAGTCAAAGTCAGATTCGATGAATTAGAGGTGACAAATCAGAATGTAAAGGGAAGAATATATTTTCCATGCTTTGATGTTAAAGAGAAGAATATATTCTCCATGCTTTGATGTTAAAGGGAAGAATATATTCTTCATGTCTTGATAAAGGAAGAGAGAATATATTCTCTCTATGATTATGTCATCTTTTCATTGCCTATATATATGTCTTGCAAGAGTTGAAGAAGGACAACAAAAAGAAGAAGAAAACAAAGAGAAGAGAGTTAGAAAAAAAATAGTATTTTCAAGTTTTATGCTTACAATTATGAGTAGCTAAGTTTTTATTTTGATTCAAGGGAGTTCATTTTGATTCACATGTTGTGAGACACGGAGCTTCATCTATCTATCTACGGTTTGATTATCTTTTGTTTCTTATTCTTAATGTTCATGCTTGTTTAGATAATAATCTAAGGTGCACATTAGTTGATTATCTATTACAATCTATTGCTAACAAATCTTCATAATCCGTAATTGTTATGTTTGATTTGTGCATGTAGCAATTAGGTTTTCATGATTAGGATCCCAATTTTCGTTGATAACCTAAGGGAAACATTAGAGTAAATTAAATAGTTGGCGCTTGCTTAAACTATTGTTTATCCTTAGTCGCTTCTAATTCGTTATGCTATTATTAACATGATTAGGATTGCTTAATACCGAGTCAGTTGATAATAAGAATTTAACCGGGTGCTGGGCTTTGGTTAATGATATACGGAAGTTAATAGGGATATAAATAGCTGGTTATTTATGTTCTTGGCTAAGTAATCAAAGAATAGATAGTATTTTAGGTGTCTATGATCAACTTGAATTGAAGAACGAACTATCCTTGAATCGATGCTTTACATTTATTGAACTTCCTATTTAATTCCTGTCATTATTAATTCATCAAACAAACCTCCCCATTGAATATTATTTTGATCAACCAATCTCTAGGGTTCGACCTGGACTTACGAGTACTACAAATTCTTGTGAGAACAGTAATTATATTTTGGTGCATTCGACACGTACCAAATTTTGGCGCCGTTGCTGGGGATTGGTTTTCGGTCAAAATTTTATTTTATTCTAATTATTATTGTAATATATATAGGCTGTTAGATTTATATATTTCTTAGTTTTAAGTTTTATTGACTAGTTTGTGCATTGAAAAAAAAAAAAAACACTGTTTTTCGAATTCGGCCACGAACTCTATATCAATTTTGAAGGAAACGTTGTTTTAAAAACAACTTAGCATACTTTTGTATGCTGAGAACCAGCCTCTCGGGCCCAAATTCCATCGTTTACTAGTTGTTTTTTTTGCGTTTTTGTGTTTTCAGTCGGTTTTTAAGTTTTATTTTTATTTGTTTTCGATATTTCTATACTTTACCTTGTTAGTTTTTGTGTTTTATGACCTCTAAGAGCCAGGAAATTGATCCAAAGATTGAAAGAACGTTCCACAGATTAAGAAGAGAGGCTAAACGGGCAATTGAAGAGCAAAACTCAATACCAAAAGAGTCAATCCCTTCTCCAAAGGGAAGCACCGAATCTCTGCACCTGTTTTCAAGTGATTCAGACGAAGAGGAAGTCATGGCAGCCAACAATAGGACTCTAAAGGAGTTGGCTGCTCCAAATTTTAATCAACCACCTTTATGCATTGAATACGCTACTTTAGATGTTGCTTTTGAATTGAAATCTGGATTGATTCACTTATTACCTAAATTTCGTGGTCTTGCAGGAGAGGATCCAAATAAACATCTGAAGGAGTTCCATGTTGTTTGTTCAATCATGAGACCAACTGGAGTGTCCGAGGAGCAGATTAAATTGAGAGCTTTTCCATTCTCCTTAGCTGATGATGCAAAGGATTGGCTCTATTATTTACCATCGGGGACGATAACAACATGGAATGAAGTGAAGAGGCTGTTTTTGGAAAAGTACTTCCCAGCTTCAAGGGCTGCCAACATAAGAAAAGAAATTTGTGGCATAAGGCAGTACAATGAAGAGTCATTATACGAATACTGGGAGCGTTTTAAGAAGTTGTGTGCAAGCTGCCCCCACCACCAAATAAGTGAGCAATTGTTAATTCAATATTTTTATGAAGGCTTACTGTATATGGACAGGAACATGATTGATGCAGCGAGTGGAGGAGCGTTAGTAGATAAAACCCCCACAGCTGCCAGAAATTTGATTTCCAATATGGCGGCAAATTCACAGCAATTTGGCATGAGGTTGGACCACACACCTAAAGCAGTTAATGAGGTAAGTACATCTAACCTTGAGCATCAAATTTCTGAGTTAACGTCATTAGTTCGTCAGATGGCGGTAGGAAATATGCAAGTAGCGAAGGTATGTGGTATTTGTTCAGTTACAGGACACCCCACTGATGCGTGTCCAACATTGCAAGAAGAAACGAACCAGCAAGCCAATGCCATTGGAGGATTCCCAGGTCAGCAACAAAGAAAGTACGATCCTTATTCCAATTCATACAATCCAGGCTGGCGAGATCACCCCAATCTCAGTTATGGAAATCAAGTTGGACAAAATCGTTATCAAAATTCTTTCCAGCCTCGACAGCAACATCAAACGAATCAATCTTCAAATTCAGGTATGGCTTTAGATGAAATTGTTAAAGCTCTAGCTAACAATACCCAACAATTTCAACAGGAAACAAGAAACAGCATCCAAAATTTAGAGAAACAGATAAGTCAGTTAGCAACTTCGATGAGCAAGATGGAAGCTCAAGGTTCAGGCAAATTACCCTCTCAAACAATCATAAATCCTAGAGAGAATGCCAGTGTAGTAACTTTGCGCAGTGGAAAAGAAATTCAGAGCCCAACTCAAAGTGTGCCGGAAGAAGAAAAACCCATAGAAGCTAAAATTAGTCTCGAAGCTCCTAAGGTAAGTTTTCCTTCAAACATGCATAATTCCACTAACACTGTTCCTATTTCCATCCCCTTTCCGAGCAGGTTAAGTAAATCCAAGAAACAAAATGAAGAGAAGGAGATATTGGAGACATTCAGAAAGGTAGCAGTAAACATTCCACTGCTTGATGCTATTAGTCAGATTCCGAGATATGCAAAATTCCTTAAGGAACTATGCACCACGAAGAGGAAGCTACGAGGTGACGAAAAGATTAAAGTGGATGAAAATGTGTCTGCAATAATCCAGCGAAAATTGCCACCTAAGTGTAAGGATCCAGGTACGTTTACTATCCCTTGTGTGATTGGTAATAATAGATTTGCACGTGCCATGTTAGATTTAGGTGCATCAATTAACGTCATGCCTTATTCAATTTATTCATCTCTTAATTTGGGTCCCTTGAAACAAACTGGTGTTATTATACAATTGGCGGATCGATCTAATGCATACCCCGAGGGGGTGCTTGAGGATGTGTTAGTGCAGGTGAATGAATTAATCTTTCCAGCTGATTTTTACGTTCTGAATATGGAAGATAATGGATCCCCAAATCCAGCCCCGATCCTCCTAGGACGCCCCTTCCTCAAAACAGCAAGAACAAAGATTGATGCTCATGATGGCACTTTATCAATGGAGTTCGATGGGCAGATTGTCAAATTTAGCATATTCGAATCCATGAGGTATCCCCCTGATGTGAATTCAATTTATTCTATTGATATTATTGATGTGTTAGCCCAGGAGGTTTTTGAGAAAAATCAAGTGGATGCATTGGAAGTAGTACTCAGTCATGGTTTATGGCAATTCGGGGAACATCTGAATTTTAGTGATGAAGTTGAAGAGATGATTATGGCTTTGCAGTCCTTACCACCAGCCCCTAGCAGGTATAATGTGTCAAAAATTGAGTTATCATTTAATTACACAAAATTGTTGCCATCTGTGTTGCAGGAACCGAGTTTAGAACTTAAGCCCATACCCGAGCATTTGAAGTATGTGTACTTAGGGGAGACTGAGACCTTGCCAGTAATAATTGCAAAGAATCTGACTATGGTGCAAGAGGAAAGACTTGTTAGAATACTTCGAGATCATAAGACAGCAATTGGATGGACTATAGCAGACATCAAGGGAATTAGTCCTTCCATGTGCATGCACCGGATTTTGTTAGAGGATGACTCAAAACCAAGCAGAGAGGCTCAAAGGAGGTTGAATCCATTGATGATGGATGTAGTAAAGAAAGAAATCCTGAAGTTGTTGGATGCAGGAGTTATTTACCCAATTTCAGAAAGCAAGTGGATCAGTCCTGTTCAGGTTGTACCAAAAAAATCTGGAGTGACGGTAGTGCAGAACCAGAATAATGAGATAGTTCCTACGAGGATTCAAAATGGGTGGCGTGTTTGCATTGATTACCGCAAGCTGAATGCAACAACGAGAAAGGACCATTTTCCTTTACCTTTTATTGATCAAATGCTTGAACGATTAGCCGGTAAATCTCATTATTGTTTTCTTGATGGTTACTCATGTTATAACCAGATTGTGATTGCTCCTGAAGACCAAGAGAAAACCACATTCACGTGTCCGTTTGGAACATTTGCTTATCGGAGGATGCCGTTTGGACTTTGCAATGCACCAGCCACTTTTCAGCGCTGCATGATAAGTATTTTCTCCGATTTAATCGAAAAGTACATTGAAGTTTTTATGGACGATTTTACTGTGCATGGGGATTCATTTGATTCTTGTCTTGAAAATTTATCTCTTGTGCTTGATCGTTGCATTGACACAAACCTTGTTTTGAATTTTGAAAAATGTCATTTTATGGTAGAACAAGGGATTGTATTAGGACATGTTATTTCATGTAGGGGTATTGAGGTAGATAAAGCTAAGGTAGATTTAATTGTGAACTTACCCTACCCCACATGTGTGAGGGATGTGCGATCTTTCCTTGGCCATGCAGGTTTTTATCGTAGATTCATCAAGGATTTTTCAAAGATTGCATTGCCTCTATCCAAGTTGCTACAACAAGATGTGATTTTCGAATTCACCCAAGACTGCAAGGATGCTTTTGATAAACTGAAATCAGCGTTAACCACTGCACCTTTGATGCAGCCACCAGATTGGTCTCTTCCATTCGAAATAATGTGTGATGCGAGTAATTATGCAATGGGAGCAGTTTTAGGACAACGAGTTGGCAAACAACCTCATGTGATCCATTATGCTTCCCGGACCCTTAACGCGGCTCAGTGCAATTATTCAACTACTGAAAAAGAACTTTTGTCTATTGTTTTTGCTTTAGATAAATTTCGTTCTTATCTACTTGGATCTAAAGTGATTGTATTTTCTGATCATGCAGCTTTAAGACATCTTTTGGCGAAGAAAGAATCAAAACCGAGGTTAATGAGATGGATTCTTCTTCTTCAAGAATTTGATTTGGAGATTAAAGATAAAAAGGGGGCTGAAAATTTGGTGGCAGATCATTTGAGTCGATTAGTGCGAAAAGAAAATCTGGTGCCACTACAAGAATTCTTTCCGGATGAGCAATTGTTTGCTCTGCAAGGTATGGTTCCTTGGTATGCTGATTTAGTGAATTATTTAGTTTCTAGAACTTTACCTGGTGATTTGAGTAGAGCTAAGAAAGATAAAATTAAGAGTGAGGCAAAATATTATGTGTGGGATGATCCATACTTGTGGAAGTTTTGTTCCGATCAAATTATTAGGAGATGTGTTCCTGATTCTGAATTAGAGTCTGTCTTGAAATTTTGTCATGCTTATGCGTGTGGTGGTCATTTTGGACCTAAGAGAACTGCAAGAAAAGTGTTAGATAGTGGTTTCTATTGGCCTACTTTATTCCGTGATGCTTATGTCATGTGTAAAAATTGTGAACAATGTCAAAGAACGGGGAATTTAAGTCATAGGAATGAAATGCTTCAAACACCCATACTTGTTTGTGAGATTTTTGATATATGGGGTATTGATTTTATGGGACCTTTTCCTTCCTCCTTTGGTTTTGTTTATATCTTACTTGCAGTTGATTATGTTTCGAAGTGGGTGGAAGCTAAAGCCACCCAAACTGATGATTCTAAAGCTGTTGTAGGTTTTCTCAAGTCTAACATTTTTAGTAGGTTTGGCATACCAAAAGCGTTGATAAGTGATCAGGGGTCCCATTTTTGTAACCGAGCTGTGGACACTTTGCTAAAAAAATATGGGGTGTTTCATAAGACATCCACACCTTATCACCCTCAGACAAATGGGCAAACCGAGGTGTCCAATCGAGAAGTCAAGTCCATCTTGGAAAAAACTGTAAATCCTAATCGAAAAGATTGGAGTCTTCGACTTGAAGATGCATTATGGGCATACCGGACAGCCTATAAAACACCTATTGGGATGTCTCCATATAGGTTAGTCTTTGGTAAATCGTGTCATCTTCCGGTGGAATTGGAACACAAAGCGTTTTGGGCTGTAAAGAGTTGCAATTTAGATAGAGATCAAGCTGGTATACATAGGAAGTTGCAACTACAAGAGTTAGAGGAGATTCGCCTTGATGCTTATGAGAATTCCCGAATTTACAAGGAGAAGACCAAGTGGTTTCATGACAAGATGATCTCTAGGAAAGAATTTGTGATTGGACAAAAAGTGTTGTTTTACAACTCAAGACTCAAATTAATGCCTGGTAAGTTACGTTCTCGTTGGGTTGGACCTTTTGTTGTGATTAATGTATTCTCTTATGGTGCAGTAGAGATTCAAAGCTTAGAAACTAACAAGTTGTTCAAGGTAAATGGACATAGACTTAAACCTTTCTATGAAGGTTTCCAAGAGCATACAATTGAAGAAGTTTCATTGATCAATCCAACTTACTTGGATTAAAAGGCTGCAAAGTCGAGCCAACGACTTTAAAAAAAGGCGCTGCTTGGGAGGCAACCCAAGAGTGGCTGAACGACCACCATCAGATTTGCTTTCTTTTTCCCTATCTCTTTTAATTTCGTTTGTTCATTTTTCTTATTTATTTTCATTCTGTGTTGCATTGAGGACAATGCAGATTTTAAGTGTGGGGGAGATGGTTAGTTATTTGTTTTATGAGTTAAAAAAAAAAAAACAAAATTTCTTTATTGTGCAGCCAAGTAAGGTAGTGAAAAATTATTTTCCTTCATCAGTGGTTGATTGAAAAATAAACTAGATTCAATAGAGAAGTTAAGTAGTGTTTAAATTGTTATGATTGTTGAAGTACAGGCTTTTAGAGAAATTCGTGTGAATTCGTAATTTAGCATAACTTTGTATGTGACTTTTGACTTGCTGAAATCCCTTCAAATTCCTCAAGGTTAATCTGGTTGATAGTGACTTAAAATAATAATGGATGAAATTCCTCGGTGTAAAGCTTGAGGCGTAAATTGCGTAATGTTGAAAATATAGTATAGCGCCTGGGATTATCTACACTGAAGGGATTAAGCCTGAGGAGTTTTCAAACTTGGTAACCTAAGACTATCTAGTCTGGGATCTAGCGGCCCAAACCTGCTACTGTGTTGGAAATCTAATAGGGCTATTCAAAGTATGTCCAGAATGAAATGATCCGCTTGTTGAGTAACCGGGTGCATTCATGAGTAATGTTTGTATTCGCGTCAAAAGACAAGTGTGTGCTTAATAATAAAATGTTGCTCGTTTTAATTTATTATTTATGATAGAGGAAATATAAAGGGATGATGTTAAGTTAGATGTTGCATTAATAGTATAGCGGTTACGAAATTAAGTGAATTCTTGAGAAGTTTGTGTGAATGCAAGAGTAATGGTGGAGACATGATAGACCTTTCTATCGAATTTTGTTACGAATTGATGTTTGGAAAGAAAATTTCATGAACTTGCTTGTTTGTACATTGAGAGATTGATTTTGTGGGTATATCTTCTGCAAACCCTCACGAGACTAAACTCGTCCACTAGGGGTAACCTAGGGGTTTAAAGGCTTGTTGCATATGCTAAATGCAACCGTGTTACCTACGAAAGTGGTTGGCTTTAGTTTTAGTTTTTTTTTTCTTTCTAGTTTCTCTTTATCTTTGTCCGAGGACGTGCAAGAGCTAAGTGTGGGGGAATTTGATAAGTGCAATATTTATATATTTTATTACCTCTATCTTTAGCATTTTATTGTGATTATATGGCCATTGGAACTGATTTTATCTCATTTTGTGATTTGGGTAAGAGTTGAAGTGCAAAATATCAATTTCAATCAAAATGACAGATTTGGCGATGATTCGGAAATATTAATATATCTAGAGATGCAGACATTAGTTTCTATTGAATTTTATCTAGTTGGAAAGCTAAGACAAAGGCCTATATTTCTTATGAAGAAGTCTAGACCCAGTTCGGAAGTTAAAGGGCTCGAAAGTGTTGAAGAATTTAATGAAGATTTCTGTTCTGGACTGGACTGGAATGCGCAGCTTTGGTGAAAAATTCATAACTAGAGTTATGTGTCTTGGATTCAGTCAAGGCCAGTTGGAAATGAAAGCTAACACATAAAGCTACAAATGTCTAGAAGGAGTCAAAGTCAAATTCGATGAATTAGAGGTGACAAATCAGAATGTAAAGGGAAGAATATATTCTCCATGCTTTGATGTTAAAGAGAAGAATATATTCTCCATGCTTTGATGTTAAAGGGAAGAATATATTCTCCATGTCTTGATAAAGGAAGAGAGAATATATTCTCTCTATGATTATGTCATCTTTTCATTGCCTATATATATGTCTTGCAAGAGTTGAAGAAGGACAACAAAAAGAAGAAGAAAACAAAGAGAAGAGAGTTAGAAAAAAAATAGTATTTTCAAGTTTTATGCTTACAATTATGAGTAGCTAAGTTTTTATTTTGATTCAAGGGAGTTCATTTTGATTCACATGTTGTGAGACACGGAGCTTCATCTATCTATCTACGGTTTGATTATCTTTTGTTTCTTATTCTTAATGTTCATGCTTGTTTAGATAATAATCTAAGGTGCACATTAGTTGATTATCTATTACAATCTATTGCTAACAAATCTTCATAATCCGTAATTGTTATGTTTGATTTGTGCATGTAGCAATTAGGTTTTCATGATTAGGATCCCAATTTTCGTTGATAACCTAAGGGAAACATTAGAGTAAATTAAATAGTTGGCGCTTGCTTAAACTATTGTTTATCCTTAGTCGCTTCTAATTCGTTATGCTATTATTAACATGATTAGGATTGCTTAATACTGAGTCAGTTGATAATAAGAATTTAACCGGGTGCTGGGCTTTGGTTAATGATATACAGAAGTTAATAGGGATATAAATAGCTGGTTATTTATGTTCTTGGCTAAGTAATCAAAGAATAGATAGTATTTTAGGTGTCTATGATCAACTTGAATTGAAGAACGAACTATCCTTGAATCGATGCTTTACATTTATTGAACTTCCTATTTAATTCCTGTCATTATTAATTCATTAAACAAACCTCCCCATTGAATATTATTTTGATCAACCAATCTCTAGGGTTCGACCTGGACTTACGAGTACTACAAATTCTTGTGAGAACAGTAATTATATTTTGGTGCATTCGACACGTACCACACTGGCTGATGATGTTTCAGCGTCAGGAAGGTCTTGAGATGCTTTCTTAGCGATATCCACAACAGTTGCCATGTCCACGTCTATTTCAACGGGAATCTCCGAGAGTGGAGGGGCATCAGCGGTAGATGTCTCTTGAGGTCCATCTTGAGCTTATACATGTAATCGATTGAGAAAAGTAAACAAAAATTCCTACTAAGTAGAAATTAGAAACTAAAAGGACTACATCGCTTACCCTGAGGAATATTATCAACTATCTCAGTCGCTTGATCTGATTCTTGGACAAGTTTCTCAGGCTCCTGAACTTCTTCTTCGAGTTCTAAATCGATAAAAGAAGTTATTGGATCAGCATGAATTGGGATATTTAGTTCTTCAAGAGTGTTGAGAACATAATGAATATCTGCTTCACTTGGTGCTGAAAGAGTTTTTATCCTAGCGTTAGAGACTAACGAGGAAAGGATAGAATAATTTGCTTAGTAAATACTTACCCTGAACATTGGAAAGCCTTTCAGATGGAGAAACAGCTTGAGGATCTGAGTTGACTTCGGGAACAGCGTCAGAAGGAGGAACACTCGCTGACTCTCTAAGCGGTGGTTTTGCTGTAGCGCTAGAGGATGCTGGAGTAAAGGTAGGAGTACGCCTTCGTGCAAGCGGTACTTCTTCGGCCACTGCTTCCTCTTCTTCCTCAGGAACGGAGAAGGTAAACGCTGGAGGAGGGGATGGAGATTTAGGAGGGGGAGAAGGAATCTTTTGCTTCTTTTTGGGCTCCGGCTTCTTCTTCTTTGGTTCTGGCTTCTGTTTCTTTGCTGACTTGGATGGCTTAGTGACTTTGAGAACTATCTTTCTCTTAGATCGCTTGACCACCACTTCTTCAGAGGATGAAGATGATGATGAAGAGGAAGACGCTTGATCTTCATCATCACTTCGAATAACTCCTTCGGCTTGGAGTCGCTGACGCTCTTCTTTGGGAACTGCTGCTCCACCATGTTTTCGAGGTTTGAGCATTCCACTAATCATTTTTCTGCCGTAGAATTTGGAAGCTGGAATATTTGTGCCAAAAGATTTTGTATAACCGTAAGCGCTAAGAATACGACTTAGCACAATCCCATAGGGCTTGGGATTTACTGACTTGGCCATCGCTGCCTTGAAGCGATTAAAAACGTAGAGAGACCAGTTAACTTTTAACTTAGTCAGAATGGCCACCATCATCTTGTACTGAATGTTTGTGACTTTATCGAATGTCCCTTTTCTGCATTCGATCATTTTTGAACATAGATCAGCGAGAATAACGTATTCGCCCTTCATATCGTTTTTCTTGAAGTTCGGCTCATACGCAGTATCAACATCTTCTTTCTTTATCAACTCCCAGACTTTTGTAGCATCTCCCAGAGTGACATTTTCGACCTCAGTGCCATCATTGGGCAGAATAAGCAATGAAAAAATCAAGGAGGGAGTGAGAACAAAGGTCTCTTTAGCAAAAGGGAAGACGCAGGATATGGAAGTTCCGTCTTCAGAAATCTGGGCATTGTTGAAAAAATAGAGAGATTCTTCTTCAAAGTAGTTGAAAAAAGTAGTGATCATATCTCTCAAACCAGATTCTTGAACGAGTGGAAAAACCGTTCGAAGAGGAAAGTTCTGGTTCTCATAAAGGTAATCCCAGTTAATCAGAAATCCGGCGTTAACCGTAACTGGTTTTTCAGTACGAGATGTTTTTCTGGTGCCACACTTGGATGATTTTGAAAATTTTGAAGCTTTGGGTGCCATTGCTGAAAGATGGAAGCTTTTGAAGGAATGAGAGAAGTTCTTGCCTTTTGAGAGAAATAACTTTTACAGTAGAAGAATTTGGAAGTGATATAGGTTTACCGTAAAGTTTTTGAAAGGTTTAAATAGGAGGCAAAAATAAATTCTCAGATGGTAGATGAATGACACGTGTACAGAAGTTAATGACAGAAGGAATCTGAACCGTGTACACATAACTTCGGATGTCAAAAAGTGCGGTAAAATAGGGTACTATAACATTTTTCGTGTCCGCAGTTACTTTTTGAAAACGTTTGAGAAAATTTGAAATTTTCAGCGTGAAATACACACGCCTGATAGTACACTGACACATACTCAGACTCATGCAATTACTGATCCGCCTAGGTTTAGATAGGGATCATAACCGTCAGTTCGATTTGATAGGCACGTGTGGGTAGTTATCAAATCTGATCTTTTGGGCTTATCCACACGTTTCCTTTAGCGATGAAAACTATGCATGAATTTTTGGAAGAAAGTTACTTAGCGTTGAAGTGGGAATTCTTTCAACGCTGAAGTCCTTTTAAAAAAAAATCAATCGCTTGGATTTATAAAAGATAAGCGCTAGTGATCAATGCTTAGTATTTTAAAAGTCATTTTTGATCGCAGTTGCTTGATATATTGAGATAAGTACAATTTTAAAGTTCCCCCTAAAATTGATGACTCATTTCGAGATTTTTGATAAAACTCTTTAGACATAAACAAAGGTGGATTCCCCCTTGATTTTATGCCTATAAATATGATGTTTTATGATTTAAGCATTTAAGTCAATCATACCTAATCCACTTCTCAGAGTGAGAAAGCGTTGTTCGTTGAGCGCTTTGGTGAAGATATCTGCCCATTGTTTGTCAGTTCCAATGAAATGCATGGAGATATCTTTCTTTTGAACATGGTCACGCAAGAAATGGTATCTAATGTCAATGTGTTTGGTTCTAGAATGAAGGACAGGATTTTGGGTCATAGCTAAAGCGCTTTGGTTATCATAATGGATTGGGGTAGGACCTAGGATTGTTCCATAATCTCTAAGTTGTTGCCTCATCCAAAGGATTTGTGCACAACAGCTTCCAACGGCTACATACTCTGCCTTAGCAGTAGAAGTCGCTATGGATTGTTGTTTCTTACTATGCCACGAAACTAGTCTATCACCTAGAAATTGACATGTACCACTAGTACTTTTTCTATCTATTTTGCATCCTGCAAAATCTGCGTCTGAATAACCAATTAGTTCAAAAGGAGAGTCCTGTGGATACCATAAGCCCACATTTTGTGTGCCTTTTAGGTATTTAAGGATTCTCTTGGTAGCATTTAAGTGTGATTCTCTAGGATCAGATTGAAATCGTGCACACATGCATACCGAAAACATAATATCAGGTCTACTAGCGGTAAGATAAAGAAGTGATCCAATGATACCTCTATAGTTAGTGATATCGATTTTCTTCCCACTTTCATCTTTATCTAACTTAAGCGTTTGGCTCATTGGAATTTTTGAAGATGATGCATTTTCCATACCAAATTTCTTAATCATATCTCTAGTATATTTAGCTTGGTTTATAAATGTTCCAGTAGTGAGTTGTTTAACTTGTAATCCTAAGAAGAAAGTTAATTCACCCATCATGCTCATTTCAAATTGATCTTGCATCATTTTCGAAAATTTCTCACACAATCGCTTATTTGTAGAACCAAATATAATATCATCAACATAAATTTGGACTAAGAGAATATCTTCATTATGGGTAATTTTAAATAACGTTGTATCAACGTTGCCTTTTGAAAAGCCTTTACCAATAAAGAAGATAGAGAGAGTGTCATACCATGCTCTTGGTGCTTGTTTAAGGCCATAGAGTGCCTTATCCAATTTGTAGACCATACTCTTGCCATGATTGTTGATGAATCCTGGAGGTTGCTCCACATATACTTCTTCTTGGAGTTTACCATTCAGGAAAGCACTCTTCACGTCCATTTGGTATACTGTGAACTTGTTGAATGCGGCAAACGCTAGGAACATCCTAATCGCTTCAAGACGGGCTACTGGGGCATATGTTTCATCAAAATCAATTCCCTCTTCTTGACAATAACCCTGAGCGACTAGTCTGGCTTTGTTTCTTATAACAATGCCATCTTCATCCATCTTGTTCCTAAAAACCCATCTAGTCCCAATAACTCCTTGGTGAGTTGGTCTTGGTACTAGTGTCCAAACCTTGCTTCTCTCAAATTGGTTAAGCTCTTCTTGCATTGCTTCTACCCAACTTGAATCACTAAACGCTTTATCCACTTTCTTTGGTTCCATTTGAGATAGGAAGCTTGCAAACATGGCCTCATTAATTGTAGCGGACCTAGTTCTAACAGGTGCTTCAATATCTCCAATCACTAGCTCTGGTGGATGGTCTCTAAGCCATTTGCGGTCTGGTTGGAATGGGTTGAGAGACTCTTGATTATCAATCGCTTGATTCTCATTTGTCTCTTGCGTAGACGCTGCATCATTCATAGTTCCAATCTGCTCTTGATGATCATCAGCAATTCTGACATTATCATTATTGTTAAACTCACGAGTATCCTTAGGAAAAGGTACACGAATCTCATCATCTTCGTCATCACTATCATCATCATGATTGATTTGTGACGCTTGTTGGGTGAGATCTTCAATTCCTACATCATCAGGATTAACCTTACTCGGTTCTTGGTTAGCATCATCAAACACAACATGAATGGATTCTTCAACCTTTGATTTGATCTTATTTAGGATGCGAAAGCTCTTTCCATTTTTGGCATATCCTAGAAAGATTCCCTCATCCTCTTTAGGATCAAATGTCTTTAGGCTTTGGGATCCATTGTTATGAATGAAACATTTTGAACCAAAAACATGAAAATATGAAACGTTAGGCTTACGTCCCTTCCACAACTCATATGGAGTCTTCTCATGTTGCTTGTTGATCATACACCGGTTCTGAGTGTATCAAGCGGTGTTGATGGCTTCGGCCCAAAACCTTTGAGGCAGCTTGGACTCTGCTAACATCGTCCTTGCGACTTCTTTAAGCGTTTTATTCCGTCGCTCGGCAACTCCATTCTGTTGAGGTGTTCTAGGAGCAGAATACTCATGAAGTATTCCTAAATCTGTACAAAACTTCTCAACAAATTGGTTAGTGAATTCAGTTTCTCTATCGCTTCTCATTCTCATCACCCTTAGATCTTTCGAATTTTGCATTTGACGAATTAGCGCTGTGAGCTTGACACTAGTTTCATCTTTGGTCGCTAGAAATTCTACCCATGTATAGCAAGAGAAATCATCAACTATTACTAGCGAGTACTTTTTACCACTAACACTCATGATTTGAATAGGACCAAACAAATCTAGATGCAATAGTTCAAGAACTCTAGAAGTAGATATACATGGTTTCCTTTTAAAAGATGATTTAACTTGTTTACCCATTTGGCATGCATCACATAAGCGATTTTTCTGAAAGGAACCCTTAGGTAATACTTCTACAAGATTTAGCGATATTAACTGAGAGATTGCCTTGAAGTTGAGGTGATTCATTTTTCTATGCCATAACCAACCCAATTCATTTTGACTTTTAGCAACAAAGCATCTGGGGTTGTTATCAGATGTAGAATCCCAATCTACTAAATACACATTGTTTGTTCTTTTTCCTCTTAATTTAGTAGACTTAGTCTTAGCGTCGTTAACGTAGCAGAAGTCGCTTGAGAATTTTACTTCAAAGCCTTTATCACAAAATTGACTAATGCTTAACAGGTTATGCTTAAGACCCTCAACGCAATATACATCACTGATCATGATGTTCCCCCTATGCATGATACCTATACCTTTGGTTTTACCTTTGGAGTTATCACCGAATATAACTTGAGGACCGTTGGTAGCTTGATAGTTGACTAGAAGATTTTTGGAACCAGTCATGTGTCTTGACGATCCACTATCAATGTACCAAACTGAAGTATCAGTGCTGGCTCTAGGTACCTGCATTTAAAGGACAATTCTAATTCTTCTTAGGTACCCATGTTGTTTTGGGTCCTTCAGCATTAGTAACTTTGGTTTGAATTAGAACTTTAGGAACCCATATCTGCCTAGTCTTCATTTTAGGAATACTGGCCTTCTTGGGTTTCACATCGTGTTGTGTGTGCTTTTTGGGTGTGTAATAATATCCTCGATTATAATAGTAGTCATAATCATAGTCATAGTCATAATTATCATAGTATCGATAATATGATCTTGACTGTCTTGGATATGGACGCTAGTATTTCCTTGGCGCTGTCTTGGGTTGCACTTTTGGTGCTCGACGCTTGATTCACAGTGGTTAGGTTTATCCTTAGCCTTTTGAGCGTTTGGATGAACCTTTCTTTGTAAATCATTTGCCTTTGTCTTTCCCTTGCCTGAGTCAGCTTTGGCTTTCTCATTTGGCCTCGTACCGTTGTTGCTCGGTTCATTCAGCGTTTGACTTTGTGAACTTTTCTCAACAAAGAGAACACCCTTTCCTTTGTTGTTTGCCGTAACATTAGATTTATTTGGTTGTTTACCGAATTTATTGCATCCTAAACCGGTCTTTTCACCAAATAATCTAGTTACCTTAGTCACATTATCCAAGTTTCTAGAAGCTTTTGATAATGATGAGATGAGCTGCTCTGATTTGGCAAGTCTAGCGATCAGACCAGCTTCTCTCTTGACTATTATATCAAGATCATTTTTTAATTGAATAATTTCACTCTCAAGCGATTGGTTCTTCTCAATGCACTGTTGCTAAACTCGCAACTCTGCTCTGAGCGTCACTTTATCTCTTGTGAGTGATGAAATAATAGCGAGATCATTTTGATATATTTTGGCAGCTTCTTGACATTCATTGTAGTATTCTTTGACTTTGTCAAGTAATTCATCATAAGAAAGAGGAATTGATAATTCATTGATTACCTCTGGTAGCGAGTCGTCAGACACTTCATCATCTCTTGCCATAAGACAAATCAACGCTGAGTCGCTTGTAGGATCATCATCACTGCTTTCATCTGATGATTCCAAATCCTCTTCAGGTGCGGAGAATGGTTCAGATTCCGCTAGCAAACCTTGTTGGCGAAGGTTGCTCCTGAATTGGTTTCTATCTGCATAGTCTTGCCTTGAGGGCTTTGACACATTTGGATAAGAACAATTTACCTGATAGTGCCCTGGTTTCCTGCAATTATAACACAAATTAGTTTTCATTTTCTGTTCAGTGGATAATCGCTTTGAGACTACTGGCGCTGAGAGATTTTGAGTAGGGGACGGAGGCGCTTGGTATGGAACTGCCGCTACTGGTTGAGGTGCAGAGTACACTGGCGCTTGATACTGAGGCGCTGGAGCAGGGAGAGGAGTCTGAAATGATGTTTGTCCGATAGGATTTCTCTTTTCATATCTTAGAATTTTTTTGAATTTCTTGACCAATAAAGCCATTTCCTTTTCTTCATTTGATTCCATAGTTTTAGCCTCACTAACCGCTTTACCGTTGCTTTTGGTTGTAGCGATTAAAGCTCCTGATTCAGTCGCTGAAGTCGATGTGTCGCTGACTTCACCCAATTCGAACTCAAATGCCTTTAACTCTGAAAAGACATGCTCTGGAGTAAGAGTCTCCAATGTCTGTGATTCTCTCATAGCAACAGTCTTAATTAGATACTTGCTTGGAAGACTTCTGAAAATCTTGTTGACCATTTCTTTGTTGGTCAATTCCTTGTCTAATGATGCTAACTCTGTAACGAGCAAAGTAAACCTTGCGTCTAATTGTTCTAGCGTCTCATTGGGCTGCATCTTGAAATGCTCAAATCTTTGCATGGCTATGGAAAGCTTATTCTCCTTCATTTGTGCTGATCCTTCACACACTATAGCCAGCTTATCCCATATTTCTTTGGAAGTTTTACATTGCTTGATCTTGTTGAATAATGCATCGTTGTCTCCTAACGCTGAGTAAAGAGCACTTCGTCCAACATTATCTAGATTTGCTCTTTTTTGATCCTCAGGCGTCCATTCTAACTTAGGTTTCTCGACATAACCATCTGGAGTGGCCTCGGTTGCTCCAGGGGCTTGAGTTACAACTTTCATAATCTGAATGGGACCACCTGTAATTACATCACACATTTCACTATCGCATGAGCATAAGTAAGCGAATGCTCTAAGTTTCGAAGAATCATAATTTGACTCTACCAACTTAGGCATTTTGTTGAAAGCCATAATGAGATGTTTTTAAAGAGAAAATTCAAGGCGACTAAGTTCAAAAACAAATGGATCTGAACAAGCAGTTATGCTCGGAAACTCTTAGGTTTCTAATTCAACCGCTCTGATACCACTTGATGGTCCCAAGTGGCATACGAAAGGGTCTAGAAGGGGGGCGGGGGTTGAATAGATCCTGAAGTCTTTTTAAACTTCAAAAATTTCGTGTTACTTTTCAAAGATCTGAACGCTTGGAAGGCTGAGCGCTTGGGTCAGGCGGTTCAGTAAAGATAACTTAGACTTGGTGAGTTTAGCAGTTTACCAAAGTAGGGTAACGCTTAGATCACTTAATCAGGGTTAGCACAGCGGGAATGATTTTTAGCGTTCTTTTAGATAATTTAATCGCTTTGCAATTTTACTTGTCTTTTATAATAATGTAAAATGACAGATATAAGACAGTAAAATATAAATGACACAATAATTTGTAAGGTTCACTGGGTGATGTAATCTCAGCTACGTCCTTCTTCTCTTTTTTCACTTGGAGGAAATTACTAAGATGATTATCAAAAAATCACACAGAATGTTCTACAAGATAGTAAAGAATGAAGATGATCTCGGGCTCCTTGATCACACAGATTTCAGCACCAATGAAGATCGTCTTCTACAAGCTTCTCTCACTCAGAAATACTGCCTGTAATGAGTTTCAACAACTTTTCTCACTCAGATGAAAGGTTGAGGTTTTTTGTCACAAGGGTTTGTTTGTATTTGGGAAGATCAAACAAATTGGAATATCTCAATGGGAATTTAGGTTTCTTCTTTGGAAGATGTTTGAGATATTTGTGACTGTCTGGAATGTAGATAAAAAGCTTGAAGGAATTTTGGCTATGGAGATTCTAAGCTTTTTCTTGTGTACGTAATTTTCTCTTGTAAATGTTTTGTACCGTAGTTTTTAGGGTCTGCTGAAGGTAAGGTATTTATAGGCAATTCTTGGGATCTGTCCGTTGGACACATGTAGGAGCGTGCCTTTCACGCAGCGCGTGATTCTACCTAAAGCCTGACATTCCTAAAACACTGCTGGCACCGATTGGATGGTAGCAGCTATGAACTCTGAAGTTCTGACAGTCTGGTCAAAAAGGCGGCTTGTCCACAGGTCACAGTAGATTTAATGCTCTTATCAAGCATTTAATGCATTTGAATTTATTTCCCGTTGGAAATAAATGCCCGTTGAATGATTGCATTTAAGTCCTTCGTGACTTGAGGATTTATTTCAGGTGAATTTGTCATTGATCGCTTAAGTGCTTTGAGCGCTTGATCCATAAATCCTGAAAAAGGTCCTTTAGCGTTTGACGGACGCTAAGAGACAAATCTTCATCTCTGGTTGACTTCAGACGCTGATCTTCAACTTCTTCTCTAATAGACTCACCTAGAATCCTATTAGTGATTCAGTATCTAATGCTTAGTCTAAAACCTACAAAGATAAAAACTACAAGCCTAAACAAAATTACAAACTTTTAAACGCTTAAACAATGATCTATGGAAAACATAAACTTACATTTTATTTGGGGTCTAACATTGAATCCTATCTTGTCATCATCAAAACATCTAACATGAAATTTCCTAACATCGACCTTAAGGAAGAGGAAACTATGCCTATTTGTGAATTTTGTCTTAAAGGAAAAATGACCAAGTCACCATTTGTAGGACAAGTGGAACGTGCCACTCATCCTTTGGATTTGATCCACTCGGATGTTTGTGGTCCTTTTGGTATAAATACTAAAGGAAGGTGTACTTACTTCATCACTTTTACCAATGATAACTTCATCACCTCATCACTTACTTCATCACTTTATGAAACACAAATCTGAAGCTTTTGAAAAATTTAAAGAGTTTACGAATGAAGTAGAAAAACAACTAAGTCATAATATTAAGACTCTTCGATCTGATCGGGAGGAGAATACTTAAGTGACGAATTCCTTAGTTATCTCAAAGAGAATAAGATTCTCTCTCAGTGGACTCCGCCCGGAACACCACAATTGAATGGGTTGTCTGAGCGAAGGAATAGGACTTTATTGGATATGGTCCATTCCATGATGAGTTTCAATGAAGTTCTTCCATCTTTTTGGGGTTATGCCTTAGAAACTGCTATTTATCTATTAAATATATTGCCTTACGAATCTGTGCCCAAGATGCCTTATGAGTTATGGCGTGCTAAACGGCCTTATACAAACATCTTCGAGTATAGGGTTGTTCAGCCTATGTCAAAAGGCTAGTGGGAGATAAGTTAGAGTCTAAGTCTAGCTTATGTAAATGTTAAGATTATGCCCTCTATGCCACAGAGGAATTAGATTAATTAGAGCAGTTACCTTTATGTTGTACAAACTCTTATTCATTAATAAAAGGCATTGTTTTGTTCATATCAATCTTGATGACATTAATATAAGTATTGAACAAATAAGTCCCAAGTAATCAAGAAGGAGCTTCTACTCCTCAATGGTTAGAGGAGAATGACACTAGAAGTATCGGTTCCTTGTTTACTTAAACTAGAGTTCGCAAGTCAAAGAGTCTTAATTGGGCGTTAAGACCAGACTTGTATGATGCAAACTTTGAAAAGGAGTGTCAGTCGGTCACTTTGGATGTTGGGAGTTTGGACATAGATATATCAGTGGGATTTATATATTTGAACATAACTCACTGTAATTCAATCACAGGGTAATTACTCTTTGACTGTTAATGATTGAATTACTGGTCACGGTAGTGTGCGTGAGCCTTAGACCTGAGAATTCACGAAGATTGGACTTGTGACACTGAACGAGTTATTAGAGTAGTTAGATCCAATTCACCCTTTGGTGGAATCAAACTCGAAGTGCGGTTCAGAAGGACAAGTGGCCATTGTTCGGTGATTTCTAATATGAGATTCACTGTCTTGGGTAGTAACATGGTAACGTCCTATGTGATCGCAGGTAAATGAAATTATAAGTCTTTGGCCAAAGTAGGAGAACTAACTTATGTATAGTACATAAGGGTAGTACAGTAATTTCATCTTACTATGATTCATAAAGCACATCATCGACTCTTGTGAGTTTGACATAATCCATGACTCTCACTCGATCGAGATGTTACAGTGAAGGGCTTATACTCACAGGGTGTCTGTGACCTAAAGGTTCATATTGATCTTTTCAGTTCAATTGGTCCACGAGACTGGCTAAGTGACACTCATATCCTTGGTTTCCTCCAATGTCAATTGAAAAGAACCTAGAGAGTCGCGCTTCAAAGGAATTGAGCAGAAAAAATTCTTTCGTTGTCAAATATATAAAATAGGTAATTTGCTATTTGATGAGCAAATTAATTTATTTGATTAATTGGATTAATGAAAATAAATTAATAATAAATAATTAGATGTATTTATTCTGAACATATTAATTTATTTGATTAATTAGATTAATGGAAATAAATTAATTATAATAAATAATTAGATTTATTTATTATACTCGTCCTATTATTAAATAATTGAATTGTTTAATTTAGATGATTATTAATTAGTATCATATTTTAATTAGATTAAAATATATGGACCTAATTAATAATTGGACTAAGTTGAAAGTCAACTTAGCCCAATAAAAATGAAAGAGGGCATGTGAGGCGTGTGTTTTAGGAGTTGGATGGGCTCAAAGAATTAGTTAATTCCAAGTCCATCACTCCTTATATATACCTAACAACCTGGTTCAGAAGACCCTAACTCTCATAATTGACTTGACAACAAAGAAAGAAGAAGAGAATAATCTTTCTCTCTCTCCTTGTGTAGCCATCGCCCTTAGATAGCCCAAAGGTGATGGATTTTTCTTCAATCTTATTCTGGCGTGATATCTAGAGGTAAAAGTTTATCAATTGCTACTATCCGAAAGATCAGGTTTTTGAATCAAATCAAAAGATTAGTGAAAAGATGAAATTTGATTTCATCTTCTTGTTAAATTTTAAATTTACGAAAAGCATTAAAACCCAAAAGTGATCCGATTGTGAATTCGGATATGTATTTACATTTCCGCTACGCATGAACCAGGATTCACAACAGTAAATTTGTGGGGTACCTAAAGAAACTGTGGGGTATGACTTCTATGATCCATCGAAACAAAAGGAGTTTGTTTCAAGGAATTCCGTCTTCTTAGAGAAAGAGTTTCTACTAGATAGAAATGGTGAGATCATAGAACTTGAAGAAGTTCAAGAATCACAAATTATCTCACAAACTTTGAAAACACAAGAAAATACGGAAATATCTAACACACAACCTTCGAGAAGATTCAAAAGGATCCGAGGGCCACCTGAGAGGTATGGTCTATTACTAGAAAGTAATAAAGAAGAGCTTCAAGTGGCTGAAGATCTAAGAATCCACAATGAAGCAATATGTGATATTGATTCGGGGAAGTGGCAAAGAGCTATGAAGTCTGAAATGGACTCCATGTACTCCAACAAGGTATGGACCTTGGTAGATCCACCAGAGGGTATAGTACCCATCGATTGTAAGTGGATCCATAAGTGAAAGTTTGGAGCAAATGGAGAGATAGTAATCTATAAAGCTAGGCTAGTGGCAAAAAAGGTTACACTCAAAGAGAAGGTATCGACTATGATGACCTGTGTTAATAAAAGCTGGAGTCGCATAGGGAGCTATCAGGTGTCCCCATTGATCTACCATCGAGGGTGCATTCCCTATAGGTAGTGTGTTGGGTAAATTGAAATGAGGTGCTCCTCTTTCATGTGGCAGTCCTCCATTTTGGCTGTGTAGGAGGCCTGGAGGGGGCGGAATTGGCTCACTAACCACGTGAGTGGTAAGTTGATCAAAGTTAGAGATGGTAAAGCTTGCCATAGGCCCTGAGGAAGGATAATCCAAAAGAAAATTCCATTAATTTTTCCATCTTTGATTAACATAGTATGCCTAAAACAAGGAGTAAAACGAGAAAGTGATGAAGGGTTTGAAAAACCGGGAATGGATATTGCTTTTACGGAAGAGAGAAAAGACAAGGCCCCAAT
This sequence comes from Buddleja alternifolia, assembly GCA_019426215.1. Classification (NCBI taxonomy): domain Eukaryota; kingdom Viridiplantae; phylum Streptophyta; class Magnoliopsida; order Lamiales; family Scrophulariaceae; genus Buddleja; species Buddleja alternifolia. The sequence continues at coordinate 17,294,001 of CM033403.1, forward strand.
GCCTAAATTTACCCGAGAGAGGGGAGAGAGTTCAAAGAGGGCCTCCACACCTATTTCCCTTGCAATTTCACATGATCTTACTTTGATGAGGAAAGTATAAAAAGGGTATAGGATGACATAATCTGTGATGATGGCGAATATGAGGATGTTGGCACACTATCAAAGGGATTTAACCCTTGCCTTGGATCGTTCAGAGGGGAAGCCTTATTTTCCTTATCCACCTGTACCCGCATTCCACCGTTTGCCCGATGATGAGGATCCCGCATCCGACCCGACGGGGGTGCGGTCTTAATGACTTAGTATTCTACCTTTTTCTTTTGTTTTCTTTTTCGTTTTTCGTTTTTCTTTTTTTTTTAGTTTTTATAGTTAGGTTGTTTTTGTATTTATGTTGTTCTCTTGAGATATATGCATTTTTGGCATGTATGTTTCCTTATGCTTGATAGTTTAATTGAGATGAAGTGTTAGATATGATGTGAAATTTAACCCTATGTTTGGAGGTGCCTATTTTACTCAAGAGGAGTTGGAGCTATTGAGGATGCATTGGAAGTTGAAGGATGTTTTTAAACATCCTTGGTTGTAAGTGTTTCTTTTACCTTTGTCGATGATTGTTTCATAACAACATTGGGGACAATGTTTTTTATGTGCTAGGGGAAAGGGGAGACGTATTTCAACCGGATTAGACGAAAGAGGAGTCAAAGTTCCAGAAGGGGACCTGTCTGTCTCTGACGTTTGAATGTTGACCGGTCAACGCCCGAATGTCAGGATGGTCACGTTTGAACGTTGGATGCAGTGTGTCCGATTTTTCAAAATTTTCCAATGTTCGAACGTTGTCCTCTTCACATTTGGACGTTGGGTGCTGGGAGGGTGCATTCTTCACTTCTTTTCCACTGTAGTGGCGTGGATATATTCAAGTTGGTAAGGGAAAAGTGACCAAAAATGAATTTCCAATTACCCTTGGAGCTAACATTTCCCCTCAAGAACCTAACGGGGCTCAAAGGGAGAGAATATACGTAAGGCGTGGAGGAGTACATCCTAACCGTGAAAAGAACTTGAAAGGCATCTAAGCTCATTTCAAGTTTTAACTCGGTGAATCGGCAGGTTGTGGTAGGGAATGGCAAACCCCAAACAAAAATATTATAAGTAAGGGATCATGTACCCCTTAGGAGGGCCCAGAATTATCTTACCCTCAATAGGCGCTTGCAATTTAAGGTCCACCTTTGTCTCCTCAAAAATAGCAGTAAGCTCGGATTTAGTTATGGTAGAATCACAAGTTGCGATCGACGACACGATCACGCGACTATTTCTCAGGTTGGAATCTATCACCGCACTCCTCAACTTCCTCGTGATCACTTCCCATAAACGCACAATCCTCGTGAATAGGATGATCCCCACTATCGATGGAGAAGATCCCCCTATTCCTATGAGAAGTTAGGGGTCCAATTAAAAGCGAATTTTGCATAAATAATAACATAAGCAAAAAATTTTTATAAATCATGAGAGGCGCAAATGCGATGTCGCCCAAATCTATTAGTGTGGGAAAACATGCAAGAAAATCGAGTAAAAGCCCAACGAAGGCTGGCCAAAGACGACCCCAAAACAAGACCTCGAGGCGCTGCCCGGAGGCAGCTAACCTCAGGGTGAATAACCCTGAGGCATTGTCTCGAGGCTGCCAGCCTCGAGGAGGCCAGCGCCTCGAGGTCGGCTAGCCTCGAGGTGGCCCACTTCAAGACGGAAAGCCATGGGGTGCCACCTCGAGGTGACACCCTCATTGCCCCAAGGTGACACCCCCAATCTGTACGCCATGCGTGTTAAGTATTTCGACTTATGGGCTATCTAAATGAAGGTGTGCATTTATCTAGGACACTCACTTTACCCCGAAAAAATGTTCTACACGAGCGAGAAATCCAAAAAATAGATCAACATTATTATGAGGGGAAAACATGTAATTTTTCACACCATGAACATCACACCATAAAGCGAAGAACACGACTGGATTTGAAGTTTACCATGTTCATCTTGGCTTATTTCCATGGTTGGTTGGGAGAATAAGTGCCTAGAGAGAGAATTTTTACAAGTGGAGTGTAGGTAAATGAGGGCACAAAGTACTCACCACCTCTTTTTTATTAAAGGATAAAGTAGGTCGGAAGCTTTAATACTCCTTTAATACTCCAGCACCCATTTAGAAATTCCCTCAGCCAGATGTTGCAGCTCAGCTGATCTGTCATACTCCCGGATACTCTAGGTAGCATATCCGGGAGTGGGGAGCATTATGATGTGCACCAAAATTTCTAAGGGCACAATTGTAATTGTCTTATCTTTGATTTGGGCCGAATTATCTGCCGCGGGCGAAATCCAATATAGCTGGTTTAAATAATATGGTCAAGCCCACATGGCTAAAAGCCTATTACGAAATGAGCCCATTCTGTCAAAAGGACTACAATATTAATTGGGCTAATAAATATGAAATACATATTTATTAGTGTATTTTATGATCCAATGGGCTAGTAACAAAGCATTGGCCCATGGCTCACATCTAGCTCTATAAATATCCCTTGGGGGTAACAAGAAATCATTATCTTCTCTCCTCACAAAAAATTGCTAGAGAGAAAATAGCTAATACCTTTAGAGAGTAATCTCACCGTTGAACTACGAAAAGACTTGATCTCATTAAACTGGGTACGTAAGCAACTTCCCTATAGCGAGTGCAGTCTAAACATAAACCAACCTAGCGCCTAATTTGTCGTGTGTTGGGTCCGATTCCCTCCCTAGGTGGCAATCACGTGACATAATTACATACTAACATTTCGATCCCGCATCACATACAGTTCTGATTTTTCATTATTCAATGCTATATACTTTAGCCTATGATCTATATTCCCTCAGTTCTTCTGCTTGCTGTCTTTTATCAATGTATATGGGCCTTGATAATTTTTTTGATTAAATTGTATCTGGATTGTGTTGAACGACATCAGTGGAGTTTACCGAGTGATCTTTAATCTTTGAAGTCAAATTCTGAAAATATACGCACTTCGGAGTGTTCGTTAGGAGTCCATTAATATATATCACATTTGAGCCTTTTAATAGTAAAATGTGATTCACTATTTTTACCCTTTTATGTCGAAAATGACATTTTGAATAATACAATTCAAAATTATAAAATCACAAAAAAATATCATTTTAACTGATAAAATGTCATTTTACCATTAAAAGGCTCACATGTGACGCAACCCAACAGAATATTTCGCCAGAAAATGCTAAAATATAAAATTCTGTAAAAACCAGTGTTGTTTATAAGAAGTTGTGAAACAAAAATTTATATTAAAAAGTGTAAAAACGCAAAACGTTTGAATGTGTTACTGTTTTTACCCCGAAACATCTTGTTGGGGAGAAGGAGTATACATTAAGTTTATAGAATACAAAACTTTCTGCATGCATCATGCAAGAGATTATGGAATGTAAGATGTATATGCATTGATAGTTGTTATTATCAAATCCAATTTTCACAAGTCAAATTTTGTTCTATGTTTTCAAAAATTGATATTAGAGTTGGAGCAAAAAAATTTGAATGATGGTGCGTTTGACTCCTAAACGTGTGGGGTACATATGTAGGCTGTAGCGCAGTGTAACAATCTTATTGGTATATATATGGTATGAATTAATCAACCCTACTAGTGACTAGAACAAGGGATGTAAAAGATAAATTATTTGACACATTTTAAAATGAAATGGAACTCGTAGTTTTCACTTGTTCATTCATTGACAGTGTTTTAACACTTTGAGTAATGTCGAATTCTTGTATTGATACTTTCATTATATGGAAGTGATAATGGTTCTCAAAAAATTGTTATTGGCACTCCACTAACATGGAATAAAATGAAAGTCACTAGTTCATTTTAATGTGGTAATATCAATTTATTTTGTTATTATATACATGAAACTAGAGTAGAATTTGATATATTTACTCAAGCTTGGTTTGTGAGTTATTGAACTCGTACAAATATTGGATTTTGTTTTAATTTAACCTGATTAATTAAATTTGAGTAAATTTTGAAAAGTGAAACCTTTTTTGAGCTACACGATATTTGATATCTTTTAATTAAACAAGCAAATGTGTTTTATGTGTAAAAGGAATCAGTTGAACTGACGAATATATTATTTAATATTTAATTCCAATTTGAATATCTTAATCGAATATTAAATTGTATGGCAATTTCATTTGATTAATGCTTAGAAGAGTATAGCTCAAACAAATTTTAATTGAGTTGTAAGAGGTCATTCTAAATTGCTCAATAGTAATAATAATAATAATAATAATAATAATAATAATAAAAATTGCTAATTTATTAAGTCAACTCACTACAAAAATTAAAATATTAGTGTATCTATCCGACAATATCAAAATTGCTAATTATATATATTCAATGACATAAAATGTTGTTTTTAGTCTCAAAAAATATTTTCAAAAGTTTAATTGTGAAAATATTTGTGTATAAGTGTCTCTCATGATAAATAGTGACAACGAAGTTGTTCGGACTATTGAAAATTAGTAACAACAATATAATTATCACTATATTTGTGTTGTCATGATCATTAAATTGTTGCTAAACATATATTATTAATTTGTCAATGTTAACAATTTAAAAATAATTCTTGCCACTAAAAATTATTAATGTTAAAAAGCAAAAACTATTGTTATTCACCGACAATTGTGACATTCATTTCAAATTTTATCACTAATATATATATATATATATATATATATATTTGCAGTTACTCGAGCCAAATTAACTTTTAAAATTGCTGATCACAATTGTTCAAATAATTCTATTCCTTTCCAAACCCTAAATATATTTATGCTAAGCTATCTAGTATCTGGTGGAATTTGAAATAAAATTTAACCAACAAAGAAGAAGAACAACAAACGTGAAGCAAAAGAGTCAAAGAGGAGAACTTCGCGTTGATACGGGAAGCTATGCAATTAAAAGACCTAAGTTGTACTTTCTTTATTTAAAAAACAGTACACTTGACAAATATTCCAAATTATACTTCACATGCATTCCAGGTTATGATTATCTGTGAACTATTCATTTCATTGACCTTAAGCGCGCAAATTCTGCCATAATCTATCTACAATTAAACGCCAATTTGCTGATCACAAACACACACTAATTATCACTAGGGAAAATTACACACAGACCCCCCTCACTTATAGTGTAATTATCAAAACTCGCCCCCTTCTATTGGAAATTATCAAAACATTCCCTCAAAGAGTCTATTTGTAAGGTTTATAGGGGTAAAATAGTAAATACACATTGGGTGTAATTGTAAAAAATACTTAATATGAGGGGTGTATTGATAATTTCAAATAAGTGAGGGAGAGTTTTGGTAATTAAAGATGAAAGTTTGTGACTCTGTGTGTAATTTCCTATTATTAATAATATTTTCTCTCTCAAAAAGTTCTAAAAACAAATTAATATATATTCAATTGGATCGATTTTAACTACTCACAAATCACATGAGAAGGTATTCTTTCTTTCTTTTCCTCCCTCGTAATTGGGCAGTCTCCTAACCACGAGAAATGTATATTTGTCGATATATTGATCTGAGTCGAGCCAAATAAATATAGTATTAGAATTTCATGTGGTGTTGTCAATGATATATTGATCAACAGTTCAATACAAATCAATTAAGGCAAAATGTCAAATCGGTCTAGTAACTTTAGCCGATTTGATCCCATAACTCTTTAATTGTTGCCAATTTAGTTTTATTACTCATTTCAAGCCCTAACCTTCTTTCATTTTTTTTTTTCCTCCTTCGGATGGCTTGATGAAACAGTTGTCTACTTCACTACTGTTACAACCACCATCGTCAGTGGCTGGGTTGGAGAACCTTTCTTCGAGTTGTACATCACATCTTTAAATCTAACGAACGGATATGGATCTAACAAGACAGAGACAGATCTGATGAGATGAAAACGGGTGATACACGAGTTTTTATATAACATTTTATATATTTTGTTTAGTATTTTATTTTCTCTCTCATTTGAGAATTTGCTTTCTCTCTCGAATGAGATTTTCGACTCTCCTTGATTGGAGTTGCACAAGAATTTTATTAGACTCGTTTGTTAGTTCTTAAGATTTATTATCTTGAAAAATCTCGATATTTGATGATTCAATTGTTCTTTACTATATCGTTAGACACAGTCGCAATTGTATTATTTTTGACGTTGTAAATTTTTTATTGGATAAAATAAAACACCGCTTTCCCTTCCAAAATTAAAAAAAGCCAAAACTTACCGTTGATTCTCCTCCAAATTGAAATTATAACTCAATTAAAAGGTAATTCAAGGAAAATTTCCTTTAAACCTATAATTGATCTTTTAAAAAAGAAAAGCGGTCATTTTATTTCATTCAATAAAAAGTTTACAACGCCAATAATAATACAACTTAGACTGTCACTAACGATGTAGCTAAGAACAATTGAAGCACAAAATATCAAGATTCTTCAAGCTAACAAATTTTAAAAAATAACAAATAAGCACAAGAAAACTCTTGTGCAAAAGAGCAAACTCTTATTCAAGAGAGACAAAACTTTCATTCGAGAGAGTAAACAACCACTCATTCAAGAGAGAAAATAAATATTAAACTAAAAACTAATGTATCATCTGTCTTCATCTCGTTAGATCCATCGCTGTCTTGTTAGATCCATCCCAGCACGTCTCGTTAGATATTTTTTGTTGGGAAAATCAATTGCATAAAAATAAAAGTGGGTAGTTCAAAAAAGTGCACAAAGGATTTCCTTGCCACAACCAAGCACCTACACTAGAACAAAAATAAGAATGACTAGTGCCTAGCCAATCTAGTCTATAGACCAACATCTACCAGAAACAAGTAGACCCATGTTCGAACGTTTATAATATACGTTCAAACGATTACAAAGAATAACCTACCACGCTATCATCCAAATTCTCCTAATGCCAATAATAGCAGTATTACTCCTAAAAGCAAAATTCATCAATTAAAACTCCTCGCAAGGGCATCCTTGCTTATAGGTCCGCTCAATGAATTAGTTTTCGTTCCCTTCAGTTCAAATTGAACCCAAAAGTTTTGTGATTGCCCGAATCATAATCCAATATATCTTCAACTAAACTTGCAAATTTATTCATGACTAGTAATGTATCCTTACCTGAATCATCTCCAACACCCACATTCCTCGTCGAGACCGTTGGATCACTCTTTGTTTCTTCTTTTCTTGTCGCCGGCTTTTTACTTACACTGATCCACTCATCCATCTTAGGGTTCGATTTTGGAATTTTATTGATGACTTCTTGCTTAGGAACATGTGTATTCACCGGTGGTTTATCTTCCTTCCTAACTTTAGGCCATTGTTGTAAACTATGTCCAAACGACTTACATACCTTGCAATTTGTGGGTTTCCATTCATATTCAACTGCTATCCTACACAAACCATTGTATTCTCCTGATTTCGAAGGTAGCAACGTATAAACTTCCTCTTGAAATTCAGTCCCTATTGTCATAAGAATACACACCTTGGCATAGTCAATATGCTCCATAGATAAAGTAAACGCATCAGGATATAATGGGCGTCCAATGCACTTGCAACAACAATCAACCCATCTATTGTCCAAAATTCCGCTGGTAAATTAGGAAATTTGACTCAAACCAGAACTTTCTTATGCTCCTTCTTCTCAAGTGTCATTCTTATCCACCATTCTCAATGAACAACGCTTGGCCTTGATATAACCTGTTAGGAATTTCATGTTAGATGTTTTGATGATGACAATTAGGACTTTTTGTTAGACCCCAAAATATGTAAGTTTGTTTGTCAGCTTTGAAGCATTAGATTTGTAATAGGCTTTGTTTTATTTTTATTCTAGATTGTTAGGTTAAGCTGTCTTAGACTAAGCGTTTGATATGTTTTGAGTGAGTTTATCAGAAGTAAAGTTTGAAAACTCAAGCACCTGAAGTCTAAATAAAGATGAAGATTCCAAGCGTCTAGAATGACCAGCTACACCAAGCGTCACCTTATAGGATAGAAGTAATTCAAGGTTGAATAAGCGTCTATCAATGACTGATTTCACCTGAATTTATTTCTAAGTCTAGAAGGGGTTTAATGCAAATATTCTCAATGCATTAAATGCCAACGGGCATTTAATTCAAATGCATTAAATGCTGATAAGAGCATTAAATGTGATAAGCACTTTCAGACGTACGGAGAAGCCACCCTATTGGACTGTCAACTATTCAAACACTGCAGCACCAACTTTTGTGCAACAGATTTTCAGGAAAAAGGACAAAAGTTGTTCACTCACGGAAGTGAGAGACACGCGCTCTTGCATGTGTCAAACGGACACATTTTCCAAGAATGCCTATAATTAGGACTTCAACAACAAGCCAAATACAGAGAACAATTATCAAGTCGAATTGCCGTTGGATTGAAGTCTCATCCCTTACAATCTCAGAAAAGCCAAAACTTTCAAGAAAATATTCTCTTTGCTTTTCTTCAAATCCTGAGACAGTCAACCAATATCTCAAACATTCTTTTTGGAGAAACCCAAATTACTACTGAGATATTCCTAGTTGTTTGAACTTTATCAAAATCAAACAAACCGTTTAGAAAAACCCTTATCCAAGCCTCGCGATCTGTGTGAAGTCAAAGTTGGATACTTGCCATATTTCTGGGTGAAAGAAGCAAGGGGATTGAAGTGATTTGGAGCAGAAATCTGTGTGATCAAGGAGCTCAAGCCATCGACATCCATCTCTCCCTAATTTGTAGAAGATTCTGTGTGATTCTTTGAGAATCATTTTAGTGGATTGCCTCCAAGTGTTCGAGGAGAAGAAGGACGTAGTTGGGATTACACCACCCAACGAACCTTACAAATATTGTTCTTTACTTTACTTTCAGCATTCATATTGTCATATCATAAACTGATAAAGTAAAACTTAATCAAATGCTAAGCAACTAAATATACTTTCTGTGATGCTAAAGCTTTCAAAGAGAAGACTCCAAAAATCATTCCGCTGTGCTAACACTGATCAAAGAAGTGAACGCTCAAACCTATTTGGTTGTAGTATTCAAGTCTTGAAATCTAAGTTAACTTTCTAAAAACAGTCTTCGTTAGACGCTTCACCAAAGCGCCTATATTTTAAGTGAACGCTTAAGTCAAGTGTTAGACACTTCAAGCGTCTACTTTTCAAGCGTTCAAAATCCTTTTAATACGAATCTTTTGAAGTCGAAGAAGACTTCAGGGTCTATTCAACCCCCCCTCCCCTTCTAGACCCTTACGTATGCCACTTGGGACCAACATAACCAAGGTCATCCCTCAAGAATTTCAGCCATGGCAACCTCTGATTCGAATTTGAAGAAGAAAAATCCGCTGCTAGTTGCTTTTACCTCCTTTAGCCCTTTCCAAACTGAGTGAACATATTTCTTGACTCCAAGGAAGTATGGATTTTTACCAATAAAGTAGCCCACCAGAGTATTCTCCCACCGATTCAATCTAGCTTTCATATGATCCCAAGTTGGACGAACAAAATATTTACCATTAATTGTTTCCGTGGGAATATATCGAAGTGATGTTCGTTTAGATTCAATGAATTGTGAAGAATCGTTGACCACTCTCAGACCCACACATACACTCCCAATCAAAAACTCCATCTGGTCAGCTTGCTCATTTGGTACAGGTTCCAACTTTCGAATGTTGGAACCCAGACGTTCGAACATTGAGTCAACTTCTGGAAATTTTTATTCTGGATGCAACGTTCGAACATTGGTTTCCTAACATTCGAACGTTGCGTGAAAATTAGGGTTCTCCTACGCGCCGCTAATTGACGTTGAACGTCACTATCCAGACATTTAAACGTCACTATCCAGACGTTTGAACGTGGTTTGCGCAACTTGTGCGTCTCCACCAGCCGAAACAGCCCTTTTTTCGGCCAAACTTGGTATTCCCGACATGATACCTTCCTTCAACAACGAGTATCTTTGAGCCTTTACCATCGGCTCTAATTCTATCGGGTCAATATCACATTTGGAACGATTTTTATATAAAATTGGAGATGAAACTACGTTTGTAAACCTTGTATTAATGGGTGGCGAATTGAAATCTGATTCCTTGTCCTCCATATTTGTCAATAGCTGCGTTTTTTTGAATCTTTAGATCCTTCCACCCAATTAACCAAGTCTAAGAAATCAGGAACATTAAACACTCGAGCAAAAGATGGAATACTTTTTGAAATAGCTTCAAAATCTGATGCATCTGAAAATCGGTATATTGTCGGGGATTTATCATGGATTGATGATGAAGAAGACCCACACGAGGAAGACGAATCAGCCATGGCGAACTTTAGTATGAGAATTTTAGAGAGAGGGTAGAGCATTTTTTCGCCCTAACCTAATATTGGCCGCGCCAAGAAACAAATACTAATAAAAAGAGAATTTCGTCTCGTCAGATTTGAAACTGTGACACACCACTTAAAGGAAGGTGCTCCAAGCCAGCTCATCGACGATAATAGTGACAATAGTGGTGATGAAGACGACTGCATCACCAAGCCATCATCTGCGGTTAAACCTAGAAATTAAACAAACCATTTTCATCATTTGTTTTTGTGAATCTCAAGATAACTAGGTAACTTGATGGTAAACCACAATCAATTATAATATTGAAGTATGCACTATTCTAATAGATATTCTTAATTTAGTTTGGTCAGTTAATATTTTTATTTTTTATTTTAGTTTATTCAATTATGTAGATACCTAGCTTTTATTTTATATTTGTATTATTAGAAAAAGATAGGACATTTAACTTGAAAGTTATTTTGTAAAACTATACAAAACATAACATACATCAAAGAATAATTATATGATCCATGTCTAATTTGACTAAAAAATTGTTTCATTCAATCAAATTATTTATACCTAATATTCTTTTACTTGAAAGATTTTGTAACTCAATTATCTACCATATATGATAAAAAAATCCAAAAAAAATTAAATATTAGTTTACCAACTACTTTCTTAAAAATCCTTGCAATAGCTAATTACATTTCTATTATTGTCACATTTTAACTATTTGCTTTCCTAACTACGGTGGTGTTAAGTTTGCAATTACATAGTAAATTATTGCACATACTTATAACTTTTCATTTTTTCTACTTTAGTAATTTTTTTATTATCTTATTAATTCAATTTTAAGTTAAAGTTTTGTTTTATCAATTGGATTATCATACAATCGTAGTTTTCATTAATTTAGATTTTTTTTTCTATTGCATGTATATCCACATGAGTCAATAGGTGCTTCTGTATTGTGAATAATCTTCTCTATAGTATGATTTTAAAGTGAGTGTAAGAAATAAATAAGTATACTATATGACAAATCTATACAACATAAACAAATTTAAATAATTATACCTTCCATATCCTTTACTTTTGGAACCAAGGTACTGCCAATGAAATGCAAATCTCTCTCCATAAAGTTAAGAAAGAAATACTATTTTCAATACATTAACGTATTCCTACCTTCGAAAGGTCACCATATTTTGGGGCTATGCTATTGAAAAGTGGCAAAAATCATCATCATTATTAGGAACAAGTATTTCTTGATATACTCCATTATTCTTTACATTACATGAGTTTACTTTTCTAGTGGCATGAAGAACATAACGGTTTATCTATCATTCTTGAATACTACTTCAAACAAATATTTAGTTTTCATTATTTGCATATATATGCGATTTTGGAATAAATTCTTTGAATTGAACTATTCATATTTATATGAATCATTTTTATTAGTATTAAACTCCACCTATCATATACATAGAATAAAATTATGAAGTATTAATGTCAAGTTAATGCGCATCTATTTGGTAATAATGATAGATATTTTTTTTAATTAGAGGATAAAATTAATTTATTACTTTAGGGTTATTTTGGTCTTAACAAAAAAGTTAAAAATGTAAATTATGTAAATCATCCCAAATGTAAATCACCCCAAATTATTCATACTTTTAGAATAGATAAAATAAAATAAAGATATAGATTAAACTAAAATCTCATGTCGCGGAAACTGAAAAAAATTCATATTTTGGGCAGAAGGGCACTCCAAATCTAATTGTGTTAGATTTTCTATTTGCGGGAGAATCAATGGCAATCTCTCATTGAAAATAAGTAACGGGACAAAATTGGCAACAACTAAAAAGTTACGGGATCAAATTGGCTAATTTGAAGTGATGGACTAAGTGTAGGTTATGAAACTAATTTGACGTTTTTGCCATTACATAATATAGATGTAACTCGATAATCCAAAGCCAAATATCGGATGGCGCAGAGCAAATTAGTAGTAATTAAAAAATGTGGACTTTAAGGGGGTACTTTCGCCATCCAAATACAGTTCCCAAGCACCTCGAGGAGGAGTACTTGGATTCACTAATTCAAACATTTTCCTCAATTCACTCATGAGCTTGTACGCAATTCTTAACGTGAATTGTCCTGACTTCGTGTATCCCCAAATCATTCTATCCTGAAATGCTCAAACGCCAAAGGAATATAGCGGATTCATTGAGCATCACCTAGTTCGAGAATATCATCAATAAATTAAAATTCCACCACTGAGTAAAAGGGTCTACCAGATCATTGACCGTGACATTAAGGGGAATGGTATCCAGATCAGTTCATGCTCTAAAATCTGGCTCTCATGACACCCATTTATCCCCCCAAAAAGGAACTTTCTTACCATATCCAACCCACCAGCGGGACCGGACAAAATCTAGCTAGTATTCCAAAATAGGGATGGCAACGGGGGGCGGGTATGAACCGGGTAATAGGATTCAGGACCCGCCCCGTTAAAAAATTCTCATACTCGAACCAGGTCATTACCCGTCCTGCCCCGGACCTGGCGGGTACTCGGCGAGTCCGGGTCCTACCCATTAGACCCGGCCGATTTCTATTTTTTGACTTTTGTTTTTTTTACTTTTTTTTGTCTATCTTGTTCTCACAAACGCATTTAAAACAAATAAATAAGTAAATAACATCAAATTAATGATTCAACGTGAACGCATCCACTGCAAGTCATCCGGTACTTGAGAATGAGAAGTGGGTTTTGAGTTTGGACTTTGATTTTAATTAATTGACTCTTTTTTTTTTATCTAGTTAAGATTGTAAGGTAAGTTGCTATTACAAATAGTACTTTTTTTGATATAATTTATAAATACTAATAGGTTTTAATAATAATTAGATATATAAAATTAAAAAATAATATAATTTTATTAACCGAGGCGGGTATCGACTGGACTCGTTACCCGTCCCGGACCCGGCCGGATCTTGAATTCAGAAACCCGGACCTGGACCCATTTTTTTGGACTTATACCTGCCTCAAATGGGACGAGTTCGGGCCGAGTACTTATATTATAACCAAAATTATAATAGAGATAAAAGGAAACACAATTCAAGAGTTTTGGGAAAAATCCTAATAGCTCAATCTTAATCAAACATAACATATTTTGGTTGTAAATTCTTTTCAAATCTAATTAACATAATCAGAAAGAAACTCCATGTAATTTACGTAAAATCATCATAATCCAAACCCACTGGAATTTTAAATGTTAAAGAGATTACTCTCAACCCTTGTGCCGCCATTAATAAGTATTGAAGTTAAAACTGAATTACAACTAAAATTCTGACTTTAATCGTTGCTTAATCTACAATTCTAAAAGGCTCTAAATTTGAAGGAATGGACAAGTCTCCCTCATTTTATCAACAACTCCATGGTAAAAGTTATGTCAACTATTTACAGTAGGTGATAAATTCAATATTTGGCATTTGATTTGTGGGGTTTGTAAAAAAGTTACCTCAAATTCTCTTTCACAGATTGAGTTTGATTTTGCAATGAAGAATTGGTTTTTTGGATGTACAATAAGATATCAATTTTTTTTAATTATGCGATAAATAAAAATTCAAATCAAGTGTCGATGTTTTTGGATTTAGAAGTGCATGCTTGAAGGTAAATAAGATTGAATAAAGATTGAATTCGGTAACTGTAATTTGTAAGAACTAATCAAGAAGGTATAAACTACGAACTTACAATCAGATTTGTGATTTTTTTTTTCTTTTTCTTAATAGATTTGTAATGTATAATTATCTTATTTTGTATTTTCTTATTTACCTCTTCTTTAATTTTGATAAAAGAAATATAAATACATGACAAACAAGGATTAGTGCATATTTAATGTATATTGCACATATCAAACATTGATACTATAAAATAGAAGATGAATAGGATTTTGGAATAGAAAATCTTGTCCGCCATTGGACGCCTTCCGAGAGAAGGTCACGTGCTGCTAAGATACTACGGCTCTGTTTGGACATGTTCTCGTTTCATTTTCAACCTTCATTTTCTAAAATGTATGGAAGATTGAGTTTTTTGATTTTCATGTGAAAATATATGCATGTTTGGTTGTGTTTCTGAAATTTGTTGGAATTGATGATGTATGAAATGATTGAGCTAGTTAAAAGTAATGATTATGTGAATAATATATATAAAATAATAGGTAATAATATATTGATTAAATATATTTATAAGTAAAATGATAAAAATTATCCCAAAAATAAATAAAAATATTCAAAATGGGTCTTAAAATGTGCACTTCCCTATGAGGTTAAAATCACATATTTTATTCCACTATAGCACCACAACTGCTGAAAATGTGGACTTTTAGAAGGAGATGTGAGAGAAAGAAAAATGTGAGCGTGATTTGATAAAGTGAAATGTAATTATTGGAGAATGTAAAAGTGAAAATGAAAATACATGTATTTTCAGATGCAAATGGTGTAAAGTGTGTATTTTCATTTTAAATCAGATTGAAAATGAAAATATGAGTTTGAAAACACAAACAAACATAGCCTACGCTTCTGAATACTCATGAATTTACAGAGAAGTAAAATTAAGTTATTTATTTTTAGTTCTTAATTTAGAGTTACAAATTTGTACGCTTTTGTCGCGCATAACTCTTGCTTTCAAAATGGTATCCGACATCTGTGATTTATTGAATCATTGAAATGTTCGTGATTTTCATTTTTCAGGTTAATTGGTCTACGTACCTTGAACCCTCAAGTCTCATCTATAAGTAACTCCTATAATCACTGAAGTATTATTCTAAGGCCACCGTAGCATGTAATCCTAATCCAAGCATAACTATCCACATCCTTATTCAATAAAACTACATTCTTATTGCTAATACTATAGTTATCATTTTTGTTATATATATATTGCAACCCATAATAATCCAACAACAGATTCTAATTTTTGTCCGCGTTAAACTTCCATTAAGCTGCAGGTATAGATCTTCCCTAAAGTTAAATGAGTATACGTAACATAAAACAGTCTTTGATTAGTTTTAGAGTATACATCACCCTATGAAGGAGAATCACCACTTTAAAAATAAAATAGAAAAAGAAAAGACATATAATATACAACATATAAATGATGCAAGAATATGTACTTCACTAATATAATTCTATTTATAAGCAAGCATATCTTATAAATACGCTAGCTATTCTACATATGAGTATCAAGTTAAAAAACTTGCTAAAGAGAGTTTTAATTTGAATCGAGTTTTTGCAAACTTCAATTTAGTTTTTGCAAACTTCAAATTAGTTGGATATATGAATATGTTTAATTATAATTTTTTTTATTTCTTTTGATTTATAACTTCATTTACGCATAACAAAGTTTTTACTTCAAAAAATTAGTTGGGTGTACACAAAATCGTCCTAAGTATCCAGGAACGGAAGTGTTACACGTAGGAACGGAGCCAACATTAGAGTTTGGATGGACGAATATAAAAGAAGGGGTAAAACTTTATATTTTTAAATTTTTGGGGCGCCAAATTTCGACAATCAAAATTTATAAGACTATTATAAGCCACCAATTCCTGGCTCCATCCCTAGTTACACGGAATTGTTATAGAGGATTTGAATTAGAAGTTGATAATTAAGGCAAAGGCAAAGACAAAGACTTGCCAACCACTCCTATAAGGAGGGACACTATGCAGTTCTTTATGTTCTCTTTATAAATAATTATTATTATGTGTAACAAAGGGTCCAACTGTCCGTACACGCGTTTGAAGGCATAATTGAAATCTTTAAAATCACCTAAATCATGTTTATTGAAACATCCCTATCAATTAGTACAAAAGGCCCAAAATATTAAAACAACAAAGAAACAATAAGCCAAGAAGAATATCCAATCAAGTCGACGAATACGCGATAGTTCACCGACACTTCTATTGCTCCGAAAGTCCTATCATCAATTAGTGGTGTCTCCTAAAGTCCAAGTTGACATTTTCTCTCTATAGGCTCCACAATATGCTATTCGAATCGAAAAATGTGTGTGTCGGTGTACCCATGTGACATGTTGATTTGTATCAAGATATTACATAATTGATTTTATTTTTTTGGACATATCGTTTTGAAAATAGACGTGTTTCTAGATTTTAGGTTTGATAGCGAAAATTGCAAAAAAATTAAAAATTGTGTTAAAGTTGAATCGCTAGATACCCCCTTTGTGTTGGAAAAAAAGAAGAAGGGATAATTCTATATTGTACCCTAGTGAAATATGAAACTTGTACACATTTTTTTTGTGTTAAAAAAATAGTCTGAAATGCCCCTATATTTTTCAAAATCCTGCACGAAACCTCCAACTCTGCTTCAAATACACTGCGCGTGAATGCTACCTTCCGCGAATTTAACACGGATTAGGAGTTTCGTGCAAGGTTTTGAGAATCATAGGGTTATTTCTGGCTATTATTTTAACACAGAGGGAATGTATGCATGTTTCATGTTTCACAGGGGTGTGATATGCAATTACCTCAAAAAAAAAGTATCACAATAGAAAAAAATTCTCCCCATCTCTCTTTAAATCCTAGCCTTCTTTTTTCTTTTATTTTCCTCCGCCAGCGATGACTTGGTGAAGCAGCCGTCTACTTCACCACTGTTAGCACCACCATCATCGGCGGGTTGGGTTGGAGCACCCTTCTTTAAGTTGTACATTACATTTTCAAATCTGACAAGACAGATATGGATCTAAAGAGATAGAGACAGATCTCACGAGATAAAGATGAGTGATACATTAGTTTTTATATAGCGTTTTAGATATTTTGTTTAGTGTTTTATTTTCTCTCTCGTATGAGAGTTTCCTTTCTCTCTCGAATGAGAGTTTCATCTTTCTTTGAATAGGAGTTGCACAAGAATTTTCTTGTATTCGTTTGTGAGTTCTTAAGATTTGTTATCTTCAAGAACTTGATAGTTGGTGTTTCAGATGTTCTTACTACATCGTTTGAGTCGATATGAATTGTAATTCAGGCATTGTAAACTTTCGATTGAATAATATATAAGACCGATTTTTCTTTAAGAAAAAATTGCATAATATACCCCTGTGAAATACAAAAATTGCACGAAATCCACCTTTGTTAAAAATATAGCCTTATATACCACTGTGTTACAATTTAGTTTGCACACTCTCCCTTCCAGTTACTGCAGACTAATGGCGTTACTTTTCCGTATTGTTGGACCGTTATACCCCTAGTATTAATAAACCTTACCTTTATTCTAACTTAATCTCAGCCTTTGGATCAAACAAATGAGAATAAAATAATTCAAATTATGAAAAAATCATAGAGACATCATAATTAATTATAAAATTTCTAGAAATAAAAAAAATCATAAAAAATTAGAAATAAAAAAATAAATTTGAAATTCAATAAAAATTCAGATAATATTTACGAAAATTAATGAAAATCACAAAAAAAAAAAATGGTTTCCAGTGGTTGGGAAGTGTTTACCAGCTTGGCCTAACTCGCAATCTCCGAATGTGAATCAGGTGGAAGCATAGAGTTCTAGGATTTCAACTCCAACAATCGTACATGGGCAAACTGGAATTGAGATTAGTGGTGACAAGGGCAACACAAAATTAACGGAAGAAGCAATGATTAAGGCCTTAATATGCAATGCCCACACCTTGATCGAGCCACAACAATGTACTAGTGAAGTGTCCATGGTGTTGCATGTGTGTCTGCCTAAACTTACGAGTACGCTAGTACAAGTAGCACAAACCAAGAATGGGGTCTCCTCAGCAATCAATCAATAAGGAGAGTGCAAATGTAAATAAAACTCTTATTATTAACTGATTCAGTATTAAGCAATCCCAATCAAATTAATAACAACATTAAAAATCAAGAAGAGACTAAGGATAAATAATAATTTAAACAAGCTTAAATTATTTAATTATTCTAATGTTTCCCTTAGGTAATCAACAAAAACTGGGTTATAATCGTGAAAGCTTAATTGCTACAAGCACAAATCAAACATAACAATTACGGATTATGAAGATTTGTTAGCAATCAAATGAAATAGATGAATAACTAATATGCATCTTAAATAATCATCTACACAATTATAAGCATTAAAATCAAGAAAGAAAAGATAATCAAATCATGAATAGATTAATATAAGCTCCGTGTCTCACAATGAATTAATTAATTAGAATTCCCTTGAATTGAAAGAGAAAATTAGCTACTCATAATTGAAAGCATAAAAACTCATGATAAAATTTTTCTAACTCTCTAAGTATGTACCTCCGGCCTAAAAAACATCCTATATATAATAGGAACAAAGAGAATAACCCTAGATTCACTCCATAACTAGTTTACTAAGATATTGGAGTTTCCTTCTTTAACTAGGATGCAAAAGGCAGATTTTCTTCCATCTCTTTGCACGCTGATATGGAATGGATCCCGTCCGAACTTAACTTCAACTCCTTCTAGAAATTTGTATATTTTCTTGGTATCTTTTTTGTCCAACTGGTCTTGACTGAATCAAAGACCCACAACTCGATTTATAAATTTTTCATCAAAACTTCGTAGACCAGTCTGCAACAGAAATATGTTGTATCGTCAATCATATTTTCGAGCCCTTAAACTTCTGAACTTCTGCATAAGAAATGTGGGCCCTAGTCTGAGATTTTCAACTAGATAAGATTCACTAAAAATGAACGTCTGTAGCTCCACATATGTCAATATTTTCGAAATAGCACCAAAACTCCCAATTTGATCCAAAATAATATTTTACACTCCAAAACTTGCCTAAATCATTAAATAAGATAAAATCAGGTCCAAAACTAAACATAGAGGAAATTGAATGTATAAATATTGCACTTATCAAATTCCCCCACACTTAACTCTTGCACGTCCTCGGGCAAAGACAAAGAGAAACTAGAAAAACAAAAATAACTACAACTAAAGCGTACCACTTCATAGGTGATACGAGTGCATTTAGCATATGTAACAAACCTTTAAACACCTAGGTAACCCCTAGTGGATGAGTTATGTTTCTAGAGGGTTTGCAAAAGATATACCCACAAAATCAATCTCCTAGTGTACAAACAAGCAAGTTCATGTAACTTTCTTTCCAGACATCAGTTCTTAACCAAAAATTAACAAAATTCGCTAAAAAGCTCAATCATGTCTCAACCATTACTCTTGCATTCACACAAACTTCTCAAAAAATCACATAATTCCATAAACGCAATACTATTAATGCAACATTTAACTTAATATCATCCCTATATATTTCCTCAAGCATGAATAATAAATTAAAACGAGCAATATATTATCATTAAGCACACACTTATTTTTTGACGCGAATACAAACTTTGGTCATTAATACACCCGGTTACTCAAGGGGTGGATCATTTAATTCTCGATAACCTCTTAATAGCCCTATTAGATTTTCAACACAATAGCAGGTTGGGCCGATAGATCCCAGACTAGATAGTCTTAGATTACCAAGCTTGAAACCTCTCCGGGCTTAATCCCTTTAGTGTAGTTAACCCCAGGCGCTGCATTAAGGTTATATCTTCAACTTTAAACAAATTACGCATCAAGCTATATACCAAGGAATTTCAACCATTACTAACCTAAATTACTAGCAACCAAATTAAACTTGAGGAACTTCAAGGGATTTCAGTATGTCAAAAGTCACTACATAATTATGCTATATCACGAATTCACATGAATTTCTCTAAAAGTATGTGCTTCAAGAATCATAACAATTTAAATATTATTTAACTTCTCTATTGAATCTAGTAAATTTCTAAGTCAAAAATACTTTTCACTACCTTAACTTGCTACACACTAAAAGATAATGTTTTTTTTCATTCTATTCTTTCCAAGAAAGAAAGAAGGAAAGAAAAAGAGTAACCCTCTCCCTCATACTTAAAATTTGCAATGTCCTCAATGCAAGCACATAACAAAAATAATAGATGAACACATGGAATTTAAAGAGATAAGGAACAAGAACAAATTTGATGGTGGCTATTCAACCACTCTTGGGTTGCCTCTAAAGCAGTGCCTTTGTTTTATGTCTTTGGCTAGACATAGCTATGCCTTCATTTGTATAAGTAGGGCGTTCAAATCCATCATTGTGCAATGCTACCTTCAGTGGATGATTTTTCTCAATATGCAATAAATCATGACTAAGGACCACCTCCAAAGCATCCAAGTGACTTTTCTCAAATGCCTCATGTGCCAACACATTAACAATATAAATAGAATTAATCGAATGCAGATCAGAAGGATACCTCATGGACTCGAATATGTTAAATTTTTCAATCTGCCCATCAAATTCCACCGACAAAGTACCATCATGAACATTAATCTTGGTTCTTTCTATTTTGAGGAAGGGACGTCCTAAGAGGATTGTGACTGGATTTGGGGATCCATTGTCCTCCATGTTCAGAATGTAAAAATTAGTTGGGAAGATCAAATCATTCAACTGGACTAACAAATCCTCTAGTACACTCTCAGGATATACATTAGATCGATCAACCAATTGTGTAGTCGTCGCCATCTCTTGGCAGCTTCAGTATTGCCTTCTTTTTGGAGAGCAATCCATATTCCTTCCATGCTTCAATGGGAATGCACTGCAGAATGTGTAAAGAATATGAGCAAACAATTTCATCAAACAAAAGGCATATAGCAAATTACAATGGTTCACTAACGTACGAGATGACAAAGACGGGAAGGATGGTAGTTGTACGCTGACGATTTAGGAATGGTTACATTGAACATATTTAGCAATTCAACTTCGTTGTCTAAATTATCAGCATGGTTGTTCGCAGCTGAGTCCGCATCATCTTCATCCCCATCGTCATCAGTCATATCATCATCAGTACAGTGATGCAACTGGTATTCTGTCTCTCTGTTGTCATGTGCATTCTCATCAAACACGGTCACAAAGAAACGCAGGTTGCCTTGATGCATGAAAATCATAACATCCTTGGACTGCACTCCATGCTCCTCGATAAATTTGTGCCATACATTGCGGCATGGGACAGGCTTCCCATCCAACATCTCAACAGTGAACTCCCACTTCCTTCCAGCGCTACGCACGATGAACTTATCCCCCTCTTTGAATTGAGTCCGCCGAATAAATTTTTTGGGAAAATTCTAACACAATAACGAAATGCAATTAAATATATTATCTTATAACGACAGCCAAAAAATATAAATTCGCTACCATGTGGTCTTCATAATCTTCTTCACACATCCAAACGTAGAAATTCAGTGGATTGTATCTCGCTTTATACATGTCTCCCTACAATATAAATATAAAATCGAAATAATGAGTAGCACAGAATAGTTGATGGATACAACATATAACGCCGTAATAAAATCGGTCAAATGCAATATAAAATTTAGCAGAAAAGAATGTTTAATGGTTACACCTAACAAACCACGGGGTCAACATTAACAAAAATCAGTGGTGCTTAATTAATCCTAAACCTATTAAAAAAACAAAACACATCGCAAAACTGTGCATGAAAAGAGACTTCCAAAAGAAACCACTCATTAACATTTCGCAAAACAAAACACTTTGCAAAACTGGGTTTATGAAGGAGATATAACTGTTAAGAATTTCATGTTAGATGTTTTGATGATGACAATTAGGACTTTTTGTTAGACCCCAAAATATGTAAGTTTGTTTTTCAGCTTTGAAGCGTTATATTTTTAATAGGCTTTGTTGTATTTTTATTCTAGATTGTTAGGTTAAGCTGTCTTAGACTAAGCGTCTGGTATGTTCTGAGTGAGTTTATCAGAAGTAAAATTTGAAGACTCAAGCGCCTGAAGTCTGAATAAAGATGAAGATTCCAAGCGTTTAGAATGACCAGCTACACCAAGCGTCGCCTTATAGGATAGAAGTGATTCAAGGTTGAATAAGCGTCTATCAATGACTAATTTCACCTAAATTTATTTCTAAGTCCAGAAGGAGTTTTAATGCAAATATTCTCAAAGCATTAAATGCCAAAGGACATTTAATTCAAATGCATTAAATGCTGATAAAAGCATTAAATGTGATAAGCACTTTCAGACGTACGGAGAAGCCACCCTATTGGACTGTCAACTATTCAAAGACTGCAGCACCAACTTTTGTGCAGCAGATTTTCAGGAAAAAGGACAAAAGTTGTTCACTCGGGGAAGTGAGAGACACGCGCTCGTGCATGTGTCAAACAGACACTTTTTCCAAGAATGCCTATAAATAGGACTTCAACAACAAGCCAAAAACATAGAGAACAATTATCAAGTCGAATTGCTGTTGCATTGAAGTCTCATTCCTTACAATCTCAGAAAAGCCAAAACTTTCAAGAAAATATTCTCTTTGCTTTTCTTCAAATCCTGAGACAGTCAACCAATATCTCAAACATTCTTTTTGGAGAAACCCACATTACTACTGAGATATTCTTAGTTGTTTCAACTTTATCAAAATCAAACAAACCATTTAGAAAAACCCCTATCCAAGCCTCGCGATCTGTGTAAAGTCGAAGATGGATACTTGCCATATTTCTGAGTGAAAGAAGCAAGGGGTTTGAAGTGATTTGGAGCAGAAATCTGTGTGATCAAGGAGCTCAAGTCATCGACATCCATCTCTCCCTAATTTGTAGAAGATTCTGTGTGATTCTTTGAGAATCATTTTAGTGGATTGCCTCCAAGTGTTCGAGGAGAAGAAGGACGTAGTTAGGATTACACCACCCAACGAACCTTTCAAATATTGTTCTTTACTTTACTTTTAGCATTCATATTGTCATATCATAAACTGATAAAGTAAAACTTAATCGGGAAATTCACTCCAATGGTCCCCCATGTGGACACATTGTGTCACTTTAGTCCCTCATGTCAAAAAATTAGCACTTTCGTCCCTCATGTCACTAAAGTGTATCATGTTGGTCCCTCTTTTCAATTTTCTCCACAAATGCAGGGGCATTTTTGTCCTTTAACCTTTATTTTTGGGATATTCACTCAAATTGTGTCACTTTATAACTTAGTTGTGCACGTTTTCACGAGAAAATTCATAACTCATTGTAGAAAGCTCGGATTCATGAACCGTTTTATTCCCATGAAACTAGACACATAGGTCTATCCACACGTATATCCCACATAATCAGGAGAAGTTTAGAACAAAGCAGGTTTGTATTCAAAATTAGCTAAAAATCTGTTGGCTTTGCGGATAGCTGTGCGCGTCTTCACGAGAAAATTCATAACTCATTTTAGAAAGCTCGGATTCATGAACCGTTTTATTCTCATGAAACTAGACATATAGGAATATCCACATGTATATTCCACATAAACAGGAGAAGTTTAGAACAAAACAGGTTTGTATTCAAAATTAGCTAAAAATCTGTCGGCTGTACAGACAGCTGTGCGCGTCTTCACGAGAAAATTCATAACTCATTCTAGAAAGCTCGGATTCAAGAACCGTTTTCTTCCCATGAAACTAGACACATAGGTCTATCCACACGTATATCCCACATAATCAGGAGAAGTTTCGAACAAAGCAGGTTTGCATTCAAACTTAGCTAAAAATCTGTCGGTTGTACAGACAGCTGTGCGCGTCTTCACGAGAAAATTCATAACTCATTGTAGAAAGCTCGGATTCATGAACCGTTTTATTCCCATGAAACTAGACACATAGGAATATCCACATGTATATCCCACATAAACAGGAGAAGTTTAGAACAAAGCAGGTTTGTATTCAAAATTAGCTAAAAATCTGTCGGCTGTACAGACAGCTGTGCGCGTCTTCACGAGAAAATTCATAACTCATTCTAGAAAGCTCGGATTCATGAACCGTTTTATTCCCATGAAACTAGACACATATTTCTATCCACATGTATATCCCACATAATCAGGAGAAGTTTAGAACAAAGCAGGTTTGCATTCAAACTTAGCTAAAAATCTGTCGGTTGTACAGACAGCTGTGCGCGTCTTCACGAGAAAATTCATAACTCATTGTAGAAAGCTCGGATTCATGAACCGTTTTATTACCATGAAACTAGACACATAGTTCTATCCACACGTATATCCTACATAATCAGGAGAAGTCTAGAACAAAACAGTTTTGTATTCAAAGTTAGCTAAAAATCTGTCAGTTGTGCAGACAGTTGTGCGCGTCTTCACGAGAAAATTCATAACTCATTGTAGAAAGTTCGGATTCATGAATCGTTTTCTTCCCATGAAACTAGACACATAGGTCTATGCATACATATATCGTACATAATTAGGAGACGTCTAGAACAAATCAATTTTATATTCAAAGTTAGCTAAATGAAATTGAAAAGAGGGAGCAACATGAGGCACTAAAGTGGCGAAAATGCCCCTGCATTTGTGGAGAAAATTGAAAAGAGGGACCAACATGATACACTTTAGTGACATGAGGGACGAAAGTGCTAATTTTTTGACATGAGGGACTAAAGTGACACAATGTGTCCACATGGGGGACCATTGGAGTGAATTTCCCAACTTAATCAAATGCTAAGCAACTAAATACACTTTCTGTGACGCTAAAGCTTTCAAAGAGAAGACTCCAAAAATCATTCCGCTGTGCTAACACTGATCAAAGAAGTGAACGCTCAAACCTATTTGGTTGTAGTATTCAAGTCTTGAAATCTAAGTTAACTTTCTAAAAACAGTCTTCGTTAGACGCTTCACCAAAACGCCTATATTTTAAGTGAACGCTTAAGTCAAGTGTTAGACACTTCAAGCGTCTACTTTTCAAGCGTCCAAAATCCTTTTTAATACAAATCTTTTGAAGTTGAAAAAGACTTCAGGGTCTATTCAACCCCCCCTCCCCTTCTAGACCCTTTCGTATGCCACTTGGGACCAACAATAACAAAAAACTAATGTTTATATAGTTTGTGCGAAATGGATAATTAACATATGCTTCCATGAAACATTAGATATAATATATTAAAATAAGCTTTAATCAGCAATGAAAACAACATAAATTATAAGCAAGTTTACCTGCAATACCAGGTGATCGGTGATTTCGTCGGGAAAGGGGAATGGGGGGTTGAAAGGGAACAGTGTTGGTAAGTAGTTGTTATTTATTTAAATGGGTAACCGAGATTGTCTTTATTCATTCACACTTTATTGAGATAGTTGGTGAGAAATTTAAAAACATTTCAAACCTTAAAGGCCTGTTTGCTAAAACTTAAAAAAAGTACTTTTGAGCTTTTTGCTGGATTTAAGCTGATTTTTACTGTTTGGTTTTACTGCTTTTGATTCTGCTTCACTGAAAAAATGCTGAAAATAAGCCGAAACTAGAAGCAGGTCCTTAGGTACTTTTACCAGCTTCTTCTATTTTTTCTGTTTTTTAACAAGTTTTGCAAACACACTTAACTTTAACTTTTCAGCTACTTTTACAACTTTTTCTAAAATTCAGCACTTCTTTAAAAGCATAAGCTCTTGCAAATGGGTTGTTAATGCCATGGTGTTACTTGGGGATTATTTGGGAATTTCAGTTGTTTGGAATATGAGGCCGTTGCCAAAATTTCAACTGTTCCAAGATAGAGGTGTAAACGAGTCGAGTTAAACCAAACGAGATGTTATTAAAGATTGTTTGAAATACAATCGAGATTCAAAAATGGTTCTTGACCTTGTTTGATTATTAATGGAGGCGAGCTCAGACAAGCTTTAGTTGACCCGAACACGTGTCGAGCTCGAGTAATTTGATTTTTTTGTACATGTTTTTATTATTTTTACTATAATCGAGCCGAGACTGGCGTTAAAATTTCAATTTTAATTAAACTTAGGGTTAAAATTGTGTTTTCCACGCAACCTAAGCAATGTAAACCAACAGCTTGCAAAAAACACCATCTGAGCCCATATCATAGATTAGTTGGCAGAAAATAGCATTAAAACCCCTTTTCGGAGATTGGCGGTGTTGTACGGAGTGGATCTTCTATCCCACAATGGTGTGCCACAATGGTGTCACATCATTGTGGGATTGACAAGTCTCCATGTATTTGAATTATTATTAATAGTTTTTTTAAAATAGACATTTGTCAATCCCACAATGATGTGATGCCATTGTGAGACACTATTGTGAGATAGAAGATCCGTTTCGGGTGTCGTATTATTCTCGTTTCTATATAATAATATATATTATATTTCTATATATAACTATAGTAGTCACTATATCTATCATTTCACACATTCATCAATTAAAATAATGTACCCTAATCATTATCTATTTCTTTTTCATTCTTTACAAATGTTTTTGTAATTTTATTATTTGTGGAATCAAATAATCATTATCTAAGTAACTAACTCAATCATTCAACTCATCATACATCACCCAATCAGAGATGATTTAACACACTTCAAAAATTTGAAGCAACATTCAATTCTTACTAAAACATAAACCCAAACACCACACAATACTTCATTTTCTCACAAATCTCCATTGTAGGAATATGTCAAAAATATTTTCAAGTTTATAACTAAGAAACATAAACAAACATAACCTAATTTATAAATTAATGATGCAGAAGTTATACAAACATGTTTAGATGAAAACCACAAAACATTACCACTATATACAACCAAAATGAGTAATATTTTGTCCAAACTACACCATCAACAGAAGCAAGCAAAAGCCAAAAGATACAGTACAAAATTTCGCATTTTCAACCCTAAACCACACTGTCAATCATGCAATTTCAACACATCCATTTTAACCTTCCCACCACAATCACAAACAACAAACGATCTCCCCCTTTGATCTTCTCCGCTTTCACGAACTCTGGCCAACCATCCTTCAGCAAGTAGGTGCCTTCACCGTTGATATCGCGACCGTGGCTTCTCCACTGAAAATGAACTTCCATGTTGGTAGCACCACGACGAACAGCCTTGAGCACAGCAATCTCCTTTGTCAACAAGCTATAGACCCTCTATACATGTGCAGGTATGCACTGTACGAAAAAGAGAGATTAGGACTTAACATTTTCGTAGCCGGAAACCGAACAAGTAAAGTGTACATTCAAACAAAAATAGGTACATTACTAACCAATGATGCAAGACGTGGTGTATGATAATCATAACCAGCACTAGGGCGGACGGTCACCTCAAACTCTTTCGGCTCCTAATTCGCATCAGAATTATCTTCATATTCCATGGCATCATCAGACTCATCCTCGTCCTCTTCATCGTCGTCCTCATCGTCATCAGCCTCATCACTTGAGTCTGAAGAAACGAAATTTGAAATGAAGAAAATGATGTATTTCAAAACCAAAAACAAAATAAATTAGTACCTTCACTGCTTAATGCATCCATATCATAATTCTTCGATGACAGGCTTGGGTTAAGCACTGTGGCATCGAACACCATCCAACCACAATGACGAAAGTAGACAAGCTCACCAAATTCAATTCTGTTAACTGCAACAAAGCGCATCCACTCATCGTGCTGTAACATCATGTAACGCCCGCCATTAACGGGGTCAACCCCAAACTCAAAAGTGCCATGTATAGTATGAATGGTTAAATGGGACCCGGTGTTCAAGTCAGCACGTTGAGCAAATTCACGGGGGAGTATCTACACTCCCAATAATATATAATCTTCAATCATGACCAATACTATATAATCTTCAATTTAGCATTGAGAAAAGAAAAAAAGCACTCAAAATATCGTTTATTGAATTTGACAATAAAGTTGATTAGCATATGTTAATTACCAATTTTTCCAAGCAACGGTTTTCCAGTAGAATCTTAAGGAAACTTAGCTTGTCCTTTCTAGCACTTGGCATTTTGACTCCTACAGAAAAAACTTCTTTGTTAATTACATATTAACATGGATGGTAAGAAGGCATCGGGATATTATGCAACAAAAATGAAAATTATACTTGGACTTTAAACTCATGATTCTGCAAATTAGTTGAACAATCATGTCAAAACCAAATATTCAAACATAGTACAAACTTTAATAGAAATTGGAGAAGTTACCAATTATATTAACATAATTCTTCAACATATTAATATTTAAGAATCTGCAGAAAATCATTAAAACAGACGTCTGTTATGGTATTACCAAGATAAACCTAAGAAAGGCAAAATTCGTCCAATTTAATTTAAATCAACAGATTGACACCAAATTTAAGTATGCATGCACTATTATCAAAGACCCAAGCAAAGAATTAGACCTAAATGCGCTCATACAAATACAACAATGTGATATAACCAGAATAATAAACAAATCGCCACAATCTGAATACAGGAATATATTGAAATCTTCTTTCTGAGTTATTTTGCGAAGGAGTAAAGTTTGTTTACGTCTAAACTAAAAAATAATGCAAAACCACAAAGAAAAAGTCACTCGTTTTTTAGAATACTCCACCGCAATCTGACAAAAAAAACCCAAAACAAGTTAGTTTAATGCCGGCTTTGTCGAATGACTACAAAAAACACGAATCTTCCAAATCTTGTCACCTTGTTTTACCCGATTTATGCAAAGTAAAAATGGTGTTTGAGTATTCAACAGAAGTACAGAACATTACCTTATGCAAAAGGACGTGTCTGATTTGGGGGAGGGGGGTATGTACTTATGTAGAGACGGGTAGGTGGACCCATTTATAATTCAAGGGTAGAATGAGAAATAACTTAAGCTTAGTCATAAAAAACCTAATTTACGGATTTGTATTTGGTGGCTACAGGTGGCTTAGTCATAGAATTTCACCTACAGGTGGCTAAAGTTCAACAAAGAAATGAAGGGTACTTAATTGCACGTGTACATCCTTTTTCAACACATCAACTTGCCATTTTTTTATCTATTGTAAATAAAAAATTACTTGTGAATTAAAAAAAACTATTAAATATGAAAAAATGTAAAAAAAATAGAATTAAGTCATGGAGGACAAAATACACTTTACCTCCCTAACAAGAGTCCACATCGTAGCAAAGGTTCCTCACTACAAAAAAATAATACATTAATGACAAAATATCAAGTGACAATGTTAAAGTTGTCACTAATTGTATATTTTTAGTGACAAAAATTTTTGTTTTGTCACTTGGATGACAAATGGAAAATTAGGAACATAAACATTCGTGTTTTAGCCGTGTTTGTGATAAAAATTTCTCAAAAATTCACATATCCATACCCGTGTTGTGTCCCTATCTGTGTCCGTGCATCATAGATAAATAGTAATAAAAGAGGTGGGGGGGGGAGGAAAAAAGACAGATTATTATACAACAAAAAAGAAAAAAAGGGGCACCCCACGTCTGTCGTCAAAATCACCCCCCCCCCCCACAACACCCCCCACACCCCATCTATTGCAAATTGCAATCCTCCCGCCGTGGACGTCAATTTTTGAAAAAAAGGTATCAAAATTTCTCCGCTATTATGCCGCTGAATATATATTTTATGCTCGCATGTAGTCGAATTTCTTTTGGGGGAAATTTGTTTTTGATCGATTATCAGGTTTTCCGTCAAAATTAGGGTTTTTTTACAAACAGTTTGATTTCACGTTTGCAATGTGTAACCATGTGAAACCTGGCAGAAATAGATACTAATCGAAGATATAGCTAAGGCAAATAGGTGCCCATAATACTGTTTATATGGAGTTTAGTTCCACCGATTGTGAAGCATTGTCAACATATTTTGTTTTATGCTTTAGGATTAATTTACTTGCGCCTAATTCATGCGCGAGGTGACTTTGTTTTTCAATATGCGCTGATTCAGAGTATTATTGTGTCAATAAATCTTAAAAAATATCATTAGTACTTGTCAAATGTTGCGACGATCGGATTGATCGACTAAAAAGATTAGAAGATTCAAACAAAACTTATTCATAGTAGTTTCAACTCCTGCATGTCAAAATTTTTACAATTTTCCTTCTATTTTACGCCTCTTACACCAACGTGTGGACATTTTTGTGAAACTCATCACAATTGCAAATGGAGATTCACAAACGCCACTTTTGGGAAGTGCAATTGGTAATGTCTTTAATTTATCTTAATTTTTGTCTTATAAAATTAGAATAACAATGGTTTTAAGTGTACCGTCATTGATTGTGTTCATATAAGGACACTGACTTACGGATTTATCGGTTCACAAGCACTACCTGAGACGTTTGTAAAAATTGGTGGATTACGGCATGGACAACGGATTACAATTCAGACTATTTTAGACAAATATGTTTTTAGTCTGCAAAGACAAAAGACAAGGCTGGTTCGTGGAACCGAGTGGGTACGCTTCATTCGTACTCACCACCTCAAGGAAGCGTATTTTCTCATGTTCAAACACGAAACTAAAAAATGTTTTACAGTTAAGGTATTCGACCACTCGTCAACCGCAAGTTCATGCGGCATGGTACCTGTTAAGATAGAATGTATTTCATAATTACTTCGACTCTACCAATTTAAATAGAACATTTGTTGTTGTTATATAGTATAATTAATTAATTAATGAATATTGTATAGCTCGTGAGGAACTCAAGGAATATAGCAACCAAAACCACACTGAAAAGGGAGGACTACAGTTTCAAATTCCACCTCCAAAGTATGACGATCGAGAATTTATTCACATAATGCTTGCCGATTGGATAGTGCTGCCAGTAAATATCAAGCATCTTTTTTTTTTTTTTTTGTTTCTCATCGTAGTACATTTACACATCATCGATTAATTTGACACAATTATTGACAAACCTCATGCAGAGAATCCCACCAATACTGGTTCATAGGAGAAGAATACAAGTGGGAGACCGAAGGACATTACAAACCTCATTGGGCAAGTTTGATATGGTGTGGAAAGAGGGAAGTCTGGGTTATATTTCAACGAGCCCGCGTGGGAATTGTTCAAAAACAATCATCAACTGGTCAATGGTTGTTTACTGCTTTTCGCACGTCAAGAACACATGAATTTCATTGTTGATGTGTTTGATTCTTCGTGTACCCCTCACAACTTTAGACATGACAATCACATTTTATCGACAGGTACATACGCTGATTCGTACAATTTATATTTACATAATTACATCCAAAACATTCGTTTCAATTCATGTTGGTGTTGCAAATCAAGATGTTTATTGTGTACTTCATGTTGGTTAATATTCAGAAGTGGGTAGTTCATCCAATAGGCCTAAGCGTAAGCGCAATTCACGGCCAAATGTGGACGACGTACTTGGGGAGCCTTATCTGATTGACGCATCACGTTGGAAAGATTTCAAGGTTCAAATACCAGCTACAAGTGTGTATGACTACCATATCAAACATCTATGTAGAGTGGTAAGCTGACAGTCGTGTGTTTGAAGGCATACTAACAGGTGAAATATATTAATACAATTTTCTTCATCAATCTTCTTGTAGACCATACCGCGTGAAGCAAACAACATTGTTGCGCTACGGGTTAAATCAACAGCATAGCTAACATTACCAGGTGATCCAAATACAAAGTGGGATGTTCAATTGAATTGGATTAGCAGGGGTACCAAATATAATCCATTAGTTGTGCTCTGGGTAGCGGCTGGTTGGAGTTTGGCAAAAGCAAACAAAATCAAGAAGGGGGATACATGCCAGTTTCACATTGTAGGGGAGAAGGATGTCATTGTAAAAATGGTTGTTACTATTGTGAATTGAGTAGGCGTCACATTTATCTTCCTATGTGTTTGATTAAGTAGCATTTTGAACTTAAATATTAACACATATGTTTGAACTTGGTTGTTTTCTTGAATTTAAATTCAGCAGATGTGATTCGTGTAAGCTAAACCAATGTTAGGACTAAATCTATGTAATTTTTTTGTTCCTTAGTATTACAACCAAGTTGACAATAATGGATGTTTTGCAAATTTCTTAGTACTATTATTCTAAATTCATTGTTTGTAGTATTAATATATTTCTATTTGAGTGTTAACCAAATAGATTTTTAAAACAAATAGAATGTATTATTCATTAAGTAAAATAGCAGTTCCATAACGTACGTGTATTACGAGGTTCAAGAAAACGGGTTCAAAAACAAGTATTCGTGACATGTTCGGAAGGTATAAGTGAAACTTAACTATATTTTAATTTAATGTGCACCATGTTTGGTATTTGTTATATACGAGTAGTATGTAACACGAAGAAGAGGTATTGCATATATAACATATATGACAATTCAAATTTGATTGTACAGTGGCAAAGAAAAAAAACATAACTAAACATACTATCAATTGTAGGGGATGCACAAGAACCAAAGAGATATTATTGACATGTCCCTATTAGTAGTGTTTGCAGAGAATATTTTGAAGATTCTCCATAGCAATGATAAGTGTGATTTGAACTGCAAACACAATTTGGAGGTGCATCACTAACATGAAAAAGATATTTAATTAATATTTGGTTGTATTGGACAACACTTGACGGCAATTTGAATATTATGAAAAATTATAATTATGCAAAGTCACCAAAAATTTTACACAATGTTGAAACGAAATGTTTACTTTAGGGACATTAAAACATACATGTTCAACTGCAATTTTTATTTTGTTAAATGTAAGTCTCATTTCTTAATTTCAAGTACACGTTATAGAAGGTTAAAAACAAGAACCATTAATTATTTTGCTACATTGTAAAAATGCAGTAATTCAATTCATAATTTTTTACCAAACCGGGCCCTCAATTTCAAGTTTGATCCAACATATAAAGGATTTTTTAGGTTCTTAATTATTACTGCAATAACATAAAATTAAAACTCGGATTTATATAATAGACATGGCTTTTCATTGATATGCATAATGGGAAACAACATGTCAATTGATTACAAATGGTCATTACTTTAGAAGCCAAATCAAAATAGAAGGAAATTGTCACAAGGTCAACATAGATAAACACAACAAAAGTCCTAACATTGAGGTTGCAACTGCACAATCAACCAACCCGAACAGGGAAACACAACTAAATCACACATAAACACGATGCGGTACAAAGCCCTTAGGGAGATTTGCAACTAATAACACTTAAACAAGTCAAACTTAAGCATAATACTAAAACATAATGGGTTACGGAAACACCGGGAGATCAACCAACCGTCTTCGGTGAGTTGGACGATTGTGAACTACGATAACCATGGTTGGCCGCATTAGGTTGATTAGAAAGGGCTGGTACATCACCGCCAGTTGCTGAGTCACGGTTACCCGTGAGCTGCCCCCAGAACGCACTGTCTAGGCTACAACTATCAGATGTAAGGTCAATTACAGGGGGACCATAATTGCCCAATAGGTTCGTATAATCATCTGAATGATCTGACGAAATAGGAATAACTTTGGTTTTTTCAATTGGAAAGAATTCAACAAGGGTATCGTCTCCACAAAAAATGGAGCACAAATCAACCCAGTTAGGATCTCCCATTGTCATATAAGCATATGCGAAAGGTTCAGCCTGTAATTAAAACAACAAGCTTTCATTAGTTAGTTATATAGGACCTAACCGAAATTATCATAAATTTTACAAATCAAAAAGCTTGAAGATAGATACAGTACCTTGCATATGTGGTTCCAGACATATGGGGAACTACTCACCTTGTTCGTATTGATATCATAGTGAACACCATCTAAATGCACCAACCAATCAAACACTCTAAATCTTTTTTGTAGCATTTGCACTCTTCCCTTAATTTGCTCCATGGTGAAGTCCGTCTGAAACTGATTGTTGATGATCCACTGATCTACTTCTAAAGGCATAGAGTTCTCATCTCCCACATGATAACTTCCACAAATTGATTCATCAACCAATAGCTGGACAAACTTTTTGTCTATAGACTCAGTCCACAAATCATCATAAAGATACTCAGATTGTGCAGGGATATATATAGCAGCCATTGCAACATTCAGTAAGATGAACTTTCAGTATGTAAGAGCTTGTTTGAAGGAAGGATTCTGCTTTTCAATTAATGGGGAGAGTATTTATAGAAGATATAGGTGTGTTGAATGGTTAAAAAACCTAATATAATAAAAAAAAATTAAAATAGGCTACAATTGGATTTGGTGGTTGGATATTAACCATTGCAAGTCTTGATCAAAAGTATTATGTCAATACTATTTTAGAATTTTCATAACTGAAGCAAAAGTTGGCTGATTTGTTTGCTAAATTGACATGTTATGGCTGAAAAAGGGGGTTAGAGAAATGATTCCATATACAATGATGTGATACAAGTTGAATAAATCTAATTTGACATGATTGCAAATGCATGAACACACATACAAAATATATCCATACCTGCACAAACAAAGATTATGGTCACATCATTTGGATATGGAGATTAACCACAGTTAGTAAAAACTAATACGATTTAAAACATGTGTGGGTGGAAGGAAAACAATTAAATCAAATATACAGAGTACATCATATATACAAATTAAATCTAAATGCTCATAGAAGAAAAGGCAACACCCATTGCTGCAATAACACATTTGACATACACATCGTACAGCATATTCACTTAAGCCTGTGTAAGGACAAATAATATTACACATTCCAAACTAAAAAATTCACATAGCTTATGCAATTATAATATGATAGAGTGTGAATGACCTAACATAATGTATATAAGCAAGAACCGCCTTCATATGTGGTGGCCCAGAACGCGAAAATGTGCAAAAATAATGAAATCGATTATTATGTGATATTGGGCTACATGGAAAATTAACATGATAATATTGCCCACCACAAACATAAACCAATGATGCATACAATATACATTCATATATTCAAATACAAAAAGTAAATATATAAAGATCACAGGTTGCAGAGTTGATGTGGGTATATGCATATAAAAGGCTCATAATCAAATGACTGTTGGTTAAGTTGTAAAGTATACATGTGGTATTATGACATGATTTCATTAAGATTCACTTGGTATTTACAACATTGTTAATATGTGTTAACAACACATATTAACAACAACATTTGGGGCCAAGTATAAACTTGTTATTCAACCAACCGAATATTACATAAACTGGAATGTAAATAGGCTAAATACCATGGTAGATAATATAGTTTCACGTTGCTTATCACAAAAAAAAAAAAGAGTATCCCAAAATACATTCTTTCTGTTTCGAAAAACTAGATTTAATTTGGATGTATCATGTCAAGTGAAAATGTTCACAATATCAATGTGCAAGATAGTATATATCACAATGTACAAACATGCATATATTGCAAACAAATAACATGAGTTAGCATAAAATCATGCATTAGAAATGGATAGATGACAGAGTCTTTAGAGAACTCAATGGACTTAAACACAAGATAGGATCAGAGAGCGTGTAATTACAAAATTTGCCAACTGATAGTCAATCAGGATTTAAAATCCATGATTTAATAACGTCAAAACATAAAACATTTTCACACGTTTGGTAGTAACATCCCAAAATCAAGTGCACAATACTAACTTAAGATTTGGAAAAAAATGTTCACACCAGCCAAGGGGTTTATTCGGAGGTCCAATCGAGATAACTACCAACACGGGTTAACAACGACCAAATTACAAGCATAGAAATGCAAATTAAAGTTAACATAACGATAAACAATTTAAGTCACACGAACTAACACCACAATGTCATGTTCATGCTTTGTTCAAGCCACAAATACACAACATAAACACACTCTGAATGACAATAAGGAAACCAACAGAATCCCACCATTAACAAATTTATAAAAATTAAAAAGAATGGTCTACAAAACATTTGCGCTTAAGGACATTGAAGATCTCACTGGGCAGATATTTGGCAATTTCAATACGAACACTACCGGGAGATCAATTTCTTATATCCGCCAAGCATCACATTACCTGGATGAACAAAAAAAATTTAGCTGCATTCAAAAATAACCTTTAAAATGTTACGGATCGAACGAACGGACAAAATATCATAAACTACAAACCCTATTGTTGGGTTCTTACATTTTAGCGCAAAAACAGTATACGCTATACCATTGTACATATGGATGAAGTGTCAAATTCATCGTCGATCGAAAACATGTGAACAGGATAAATTGGCTTGGGGTTTTTTAGCAGTCACTGAACACGGGCGAATGGCCGAAGTTTTGGAAAATATTGACCTCTTAAACCATGGGCAAAAAAGTAATATCACACAATCCGGGGTAGTATCATCGGTTTTGTGCTGTGGATTGGGGGTTGATCCATAAAATTTCAGGATAGTTTTTTTGCACAAAACGGGTGATTTAACTGTCCATCACTATCATGAACAGTGTAATCCCCTCTAGTCAATCCTATCACCTCATATCTCATCCACTCTACAAAAGGACTCCTTAATGTTTCCAACTATTCGACTCATCATTAACACTATGTTTCTCCCATTCTTATTTATGGCTCTCGATTAGATATTGATTTTGTATATTTATATCGAATTAAGTTGGTAAGTCTTTTTAAAAAAAATATTTTAATTTTAATCATATTTTTTGACATAGTTAATCAAGCCATAATCGCATTGGTTTTCCCAAAACAAAATTGCATCTCCTAGAAACACTGATTGAAAACTGTGAAATGTTGAGATCAATAGTATCGGATTTAACTTATATGAATTTAAGAAATGGAATTTAAAAATATCTTTTAAATTGGTGAAATGAAAATATCAATCATCATTGTGACAATATTCAATTTAGATAAAGTTTCATAACATATATTTCAGATAATAATAATAATAATAATAAAAAAAGAAAAATATTGAAAAAATTCAAGTAAGTGTCATAATTGCGTACATTTGATAGTCATATTGAATCATCTTACCACGTAAGTGTTTTTTTATTTTTTGATAAGAATGTTTACCACGTAAGTAATTATATACATTTATTTAATAAATTTGGATAGAAAAGATTCAATTTTTATTCAGTATAAATAAATTTAAATTTATTTACTAAATTGAGATAAACAAAAGATTCAATTTTATTCAGTGTAAATAAATTTTAAATTCAAGATAAGGTAATCAAGAGTTTTATTCAAACTTAAATAATAAACTAATTGTTTCATGCCTATATGTTTTATTTATATAGTTATTCATCACTTTAAATAATTATTAAATTTACTTGTCATGTGTTAGTATACACATGTTCAATTTAATGAAATTTAACATATATATATATAAATTTCTAGACGATGTTCATAAAAATTTTAATCCACTCTTCTAATTTTCACAGATTGCAGAATGCGATTGAGTAAATTATATAATAATAAGTACATAATTTTGATTTCAAGTTATTAGACCGAAATAAAGAATCAAATTTATGAATGCTTAAGTTAGATTGTCCAAGAAAATGTCAATAAATATGAAATATTTGAATTAGGCTATTAGCTTATTAATGTACTTTGTTTAAATTCATGATATCCAATTATATTCCTTTTCTTATGTTCAAAAGAAAATTTTGATCGTGAAGAGCTTTAATGCTTTTCATCATTCATTTTGCTTCCCCATCAAGAAGGTACTGTTTGAGCAGAACGGATCTTCTATCCCACAATGGTGTCACATCATTGTGGGATTGACAAGTGTCCATTTAATTTAAATTATTATTAACAGTTTTTTTTGAAATGGACACTTGTCAATTCCACAATAATTTGTGGCACACCATTGTGGGATAGAAGATCCGCTCTACTGTTTGAGTACCCTTATAAATTTTCAATGAGGTATTGTTTGAATAACCGTAATAAAATGTAATTCATGATAAAAATTTATAGATTCCCATAATAAGATATTAGGATCCTAAATTTATGAAAGCATGAGTTAGATTCAAAGAAAATGTGAATAAATATGAAATATTTGTATTAGCTTACAAATGTCCTTAAATTGAATTCATGATATCCAATCATATTCTCACTTTTTCTTATGTTCAAAAGAAAATTTTGATCATGAAGAGCTTCTAATGTTTTTCATTATTCATTTTGCTTCTCCATCAAGAGGTGTTGTTTGAGTAATGTTATAACTTCTTTAAAAATTTGTTTTAAGATGTTAATGAGTGTTTGATAAATAATTTATAATAAAATTCTAAAAATTTCTTAATTAGTTTGAATATCTTGATTTTATATTGTCATCACTGATATCTTAGAAGTTACATAAATTTATTTTAGGGTTAATTTCATCCACACCCTCTAATTGTTGTCATAATAACAAAGTAACCTCCTTTTTCAAAAATTACTTGTACATCCCGATGATTACAAATATTTACATCGGTTTTAGTGTTTTTTAGGGTTTCCATAAGTATCTGTAAAAAAATCTTGGATATGACTAGAATGCCCTTTTAATTAATATTTTAAGTTTACAATTAAAAATATATAAATACATAAATAAATGTTAAAATTATTAAAAACTATTTCCAAAAACTTTGAAAAATAATAAATAAACATAAAATTGCTATAATTACATTGAAATATATCTAAAAACATAAAACAATATTGAAATGTCTAAAAAATAAAAACTATTACCAACTATATATTTTATAGTATTTTTTAAAAACAACCATATATAAAAAATATTAACAACTATAAATTTTTAAATAGTTTTAGAAAAAACATTAAGAATTATCAAAAATTATAGAAGATATAAAATAAATGTGATAAAATTGTGATCTAAAAATAATAAATCATTAAATAAATGATAAAAGTGTTGTAAGGATATTATAGGAAACATCCAAAAATATAAAAAATATATTATATAAATGTTAAGAATATTAAAAAAGCTAAAAAAATAGAAAAATGTCAAGTAAATGTTAATATTGTTACTCACATCCCGGGCCTGTTCTTTAGTCACTATCAGTAGTGACGAATACTCCTGACGTGTCTTCTTTATCTTCTTGTCTTCCTTTCATTGGGGAACAAATCGGACACGTTCCTTTAATATGCAGTCGGAACTGACATATCGCCTATAAATAAGAATTGAAGGTAAGGAAGGGGACCTTGGAGGAACTTCAGATTTCAGACTTCGGAGGACTCTCCTCACAAGCCTTCAAACAATCCTTGTAAAAACACTCCTTTGTAACATTATGAATTGTAACATTATGAATAAATAAAACCTCTTTCTTCTCCAAATATCATTATAGAATTTTATTATTCCATCTACATTAAAAACACAAGAGCCCAATATTATTTCCTTCCTTAAAATTGTACTCCTTTGGGTAGGAAACGATCTTAGGCTGAGCTGAGTACTGCTGAAGGAGCCATAGGGAAGTTACCTGATTTCCATCAGAAGCAGGTTGGGGCTGAAATGCCTAGTAAAAGTCTCATGGTGTGACCCGATGGTATTTTGGTCAAAGAAATTTTAAGGTAAGGAAGCGTGTTGGACCTCTACTTTTTTAAATGCTCAAAGAATAATGAATTCTATGTGATGTTTGGTAGAAGAAATATCTTCATGCTATAATGATCTTTTATATCATTTTGTCTGATAATCGATATTTTTATTTCTTTTTAGATAATCTAGATAATATTATGCTTCCCTGTTTAATCATCCATATCTATGATAATTCTTATTTTACTAATTTGATTAATTTTCATGATATTATCAATATAATACGATATTTTGATAACTTTGATTTTGACTTCAGATTTCAGACTTCGGAGGACTCTCCTCACAAGCCTTCAAACAATCCTTGTAAAAACACTCCTTTGTAACATTATGAATTGTAACATTATGAATAAATAAAACCTCTTTCTTCTCCAAATATCATTATAGAATTTTATTATTCCATCTACATTAAAAACACAAGAGCCCAATATTATTTCCTTCCTTAAAATCGTACGCCTTTGGGTAGGAAACGATCTTAGGCTGATATCTAATTCTCATCATTCAGATTGCTTTGCCATAAATGATACTATAGAATTTCCTGATTTATTTAATAGTATTAGTTCTATACAATTACCTACTTTACCACAGATACAGGAAATAGAAGATACCTTCATGCTATAATGATCTTTTATATCATTTTGTCTGATAATCGATATTTTTATTTCTTTTTAGATAATCTAGATAATATTATGCTTCCCTGTTTAATCATCCATATCTATGATAATTCTTATTTTACTAATTTGATTAATTTTCATGATATTATCAATATAATACGATATTTTGATAACTTTGATTTTGAAAGTTTCTACAACTCTGATTTTGCTGCACTTGCTTCCAGTGCCATCCCAGATGGTATCAGAGCCATACTCGATAACTTACCCGAAAATATTCCCTTAAATTTAGAAAGTAATGAGATATTTTTACCTTCTGATGATATTATTGACTTAGAATGTGATGAAAGTTTTGACTATCTTGATTATATAGTTGATGATGATGATTGGATTTATAATTCTGATTAAGAAAATGTCCGAAAATAAATTTAATATGATTAGTTTAGGAGAACATCCTATTAAAGCAGATCGTGACATGAAAGAATTACAAAAAACCATAATTTATTATGGAGATCAGATTATATTAGAATTAGATAAAGTATCTACTTTAATCAGACTTTTAATTCAAGATAAAGATAAAGATAAAGAAAAAGTAATAGAAAAAGAAAAAGAAATTGTAGATCTTGAAAAAGTTAGTCTAGAAAAGATAAAATCACCTTCTACGACTCATATGAATTATTTAAAACATCATTTAGAAAACTTAAAAATACCTAATGGATATAAAGGAAATAATGAGTAGTGAAGAAGAAGAATTTTCTGATATGGATAATTTAATTACACAAATAGGAAATTTAGATATTAATGAATTCGATAAAAATAAAAACTCTATAAATCTTAAAGCAGATAAACCGGCAGAAATGACAACTGATTTTAACCCTAATATAACAGATATTCCTAGTACTAGTACAAATCCTCCTAAGTTAGATAGTTTTAATAAACCCATAAGAGGATATGCAGGTTTAAGTACTACTTCACAGGTAATAGACAGATATACTCCTTCTGATAAAATGAAAGGTGAACCGATTAATCCATTTGGTATTTATTTAGATTTAGATTGTATAAACAACACTGAAGAAGCTATAGATAAATGGGAAACTGCTTTGAGAATATCAGTCACCATTAACAAAATGGATATACCTACTACAAGACATTTTATTGAAAGAAGTCTTCTTAATAGCGCTCTAAGATATTGGCAAAATCTGCCTAATGAAATAGTTACAACTATTTTTGAAGACGATAACCTTTCTAATATAATAACGAAAGCTGTTGAAACACTTAAATTGGAATTTTGTGGAGAAGGTAATTTCTTTAAAGATGCACAAACTGTTGAAAAATATATGATAGCTCTTATGAGATTACAATTATGCGATATTTGTGAAATTGATAAATATATTTGTGTATTTCAAGATTATTATTATCATATATATAACCAAGTTACTAAGATGAATCACTTTTTAACTTTATTCTTTACCAAGATACCTGACCCTTGGGGACAGAAATTATTAGATACATATAATCCTGGAGTAACAGATACATTAGGAAAACGAATAAATCATGTACGTGATAAGATGAGTGAATGGTGTGGTGATGCTATACTAGCAAAATTAACACGAGGATTAAGAAAACGAGTTACTTTATGTTGTGATAAACCAAAAATGCCTTTATTAATTGGATGTGATAGTCATTATTATGGAAAAATTAAAAGAAAATATAAAAAGAAAAAACAATTCAAAAGACGACATTTTAAAAGAAGAAGATCTCATTTTTATAAAAGACAAAAATATAAGAAACCTAAACAACCATTTTTCAAGCGAAGAAAGAAAAGTGTTAAAGAATGCAGATGTTATTATTGCAAAGAGTTAAGTCATTATGCTGACAAATTCCCTAGAAGACAAGATAAAAATGAGAAAAAATTTGAAGTAGATGAAGATTTAATAAATAATGAAGAATTTATACAAATTAATGATTTTGAAGAATTAAGTACAGATGAAAGTATATTTATTTTAACCGAAACCGAATATACTAGTTCATCCGATAATGAATGAAATAGAAGTTAGTTCTTCATCACAAGATGAAAATATTACTATAGATAACACTATAGAACAAACTGGAGAATATAAACAAGAAATATTAATTGATAAAAGAAAATTACAAAAAATACAAAATGAAAACTTTTTCTTATCAAATTATTCAGGATTCAGAGTTAATACCCTAGAAAGATTAGGAATTAAGCCTCGGAAACATTATCTATTTTATGGATTAAGCATAAATGAAAAAGCTTTAGAAGTCTCTTTAACTTCAAATAAAGTTATGATCCCTTTACTTGACAAAAAGGATTTACAAGACAAAATGATAAAAATAAAACCCGAAATAAGAGAAAAATTAGGATGGATTCATATAGGAGCAATTCAGATTATAATAAAATCTACATTTAGAGAAGGATTGGATACACCAATTGATCTAGCAATTATGGATAATAGAATAAAAAATAGAGAAGAAGCCTGTTTAGGAATATTACGAGGAAATTTACAGTATAAAAAATTAAAATTTAATATTTATCCTAAGATATCCTATCATCTTAAAGATAAAGATTTTAATAAAACATTAAGTTTAATACAAAACTTTAAAAGGAAAAATTTCTTTCATCAACATAATGACCTTATTCTATCACATATATGATATCTTATGCCATATCTAATTCTCATCATTCAGATTGCTTTGCCATAAAAGATACTATAGAATTTCCTGATTTATTTAATAGTATTAGTTCTATACAATTACCTACTTTACCACAGATACAGAAAATAGAAGATACCCCTTTAGAATTAGATTTACAAGATAATAAACCATTAATAACTTCTAATACTTTACCACCAAAATTAACTTTTACTTCTAAAGAAGTAATAAGCAAACCTAGAAGATCTATGTCAGCAAGACATTCTGATCTATCTTTAATTGCAAAAAATGATAATCTCCGAAATTATAAAATAAAAGGAGAATATTATAATGGGATAACCTTTGAACCTGTAAATATTCTTATAGATACATGAGCAAATGGAAACTATATAAGCCATAACCTATGTAAAAGTTTACAAAGATATACTTTAGAAAATCCTCATCAATATATAAATTTTAATGGAGAAAAACATGAAATAAATGAAATAGTAGATACTATATTAAAATTTGGAAATGAAACTATTAATCTTCGATTATTAAGAGAAAATGAAGGAATGAATGATACTTTAGAAATCATGTTAGTATTAACATTCCTAGATAATGTCAAACCATATCAAATAACTGAATATGGGATAAAATTAACATATAATAATAAATTAATATATATACCTAAATGACTAGTCCCTACAGTATATATATACCTATAGCAATCACATATAAAGATTATAAAGCAGAATACTTTGCAGCTTATATAGATAATGGTTCAGGATCATGCCTATGTAAACCAGATTGCTTTCCAAAAGAATATCATCAAAATCTTAAAACAATAAAAGGAAAAGATATATCTAATAATATTATAGAAATCAATAAAGGAATAGAAAAACCAATTAGCATACTAGGAACATATTTAATAAAATGTCCACCACTTTATTTTCATAATTCCGGTACAGATATTTTATTAGGAAATAACTTTCTGCAACTCTTTCCCAAAGTGACCTTTGATACTATAGCCTATCAAGTTTTATTTAAAACTCCTTGCCATCATTTAATAGTTGTAAAAAGATTAAAAAATGCTTATGCAAAAACATTTCCTATTTCTTTTCAACCTCGCATAGCCCAGCGTGGTGATGAAGGATACAAAGTTAAACCAATTTTTCCAAAAGGAACGCCTTTACTA
Organism: Buddleja alternifolia; assembly: GCA_019426215.1. NCBI lineage: Eukaryota > Viridiplantae > Streptophyta > Magnoliopsida > Lamiales > Scrophulariaceae > Buddleja > Buddleja alternifolia. The sequence goes on from CM033403.1 coordinate 17,338,128, forward strand.
GAATATCAAATTCACTTAAAAACATTAAATCTTAAAATTGAAGAAATATAAACTAAGATAGAAAAATGCTATTCAGAAAATCCATTACAATTTTGGAATAAAAATCAGATATTAGTTAAATTAGAAATGAAAGATAAAGATAAAATTATTAGAATAAAACCCATGAGATATAATGAATCAGATCAAAATGAATTTAAAATACAATTAAAAGAGTTGATAAATTTAAAATTAATAAGAGAAAGTAATTCACCTCATAGCTCACCAGCATTTATGGTTAGAAACCATGCAGAGATACTAAGAGGAAATGCGAGAATGGTTATTAATTATAAAAAATTAAATGATAATACTATTTTTGACGGATATTTTCTACCTCACAAAGAGAGTTTAATTAATCAAACTAGAGAAAAGAAAATATTTTCCAAATTTGATTGTAAAAGTGGATTTTGGCAAATAAAAATGCATCCTGATAGCATTCAATATACTGCGTTCTCAACACCACAAGGACATTATGAATGGTTAGTAATGCCTTTTGGATTAAAAAATGCACCTCAAATATTTCAAAGAAAAATGGATAATATTTTTAAAGATTATGATTTCTTATTTGTCTATATTGATGATATACTTATTGCTTCAAACAATCTAGAAGAACATTTAGTGCATTTAGATATTTTTTGCAATCTATGCCTAAAGAATGGATTAGCTTTATCACAAAAGAAATCTAAGTTAATACAAGAAAAAATAGAATTTTTAGGAATGAATATAGATAATTCTGGAATAGAATTACAAAGTCATATTTTAGAAAAATTAAAAAAAATTCCTGATAAATTAGAAGACAAAAAACAAGTTCAAAAATTCTTGGGATTACTTAATTATGCCTCCGATTTTATAAAAAACCTTGCTGAATTACGATCTCCTTTACAGGAAGTATTAAAGAAAGAAAAAATGTTCTCTTTTGATAAAACACTAGAAAACCAGGTAAGAAAAATAAAACAACTGTGTGCTCAACTACCTAGATTATAATTACCTGCAGATAAGGATGATTTAATTTTAGAAACAGATGCTTCAGAAAAATACTGGGGAGGAATATTAAAGAAAAAAGATGGGGAAAATGAAATGCTTTGTAGATATTGTTCTGGCACCTTTACAGATACTCAAAGCCGATATCATATAAATGAAAAAGAATTCTTAGCAGTAGTAAAAAGTTGTCAAAAGTTTTATTATTTCCTATCAAAAATCCAAAAATATAAAAAATATATTATATAAATGTTAAGAATATTAAAAAAGCTAAAAAAAATAGAAAAAATTCAAGTAAATGTTAATATTGTTATAATAGCATCGAAAGATATATACAAAACATAAAGTAATCAAATAAATATTGATAATATCATAAAAATATTAAATGTATACAAGAAATATTTAAAACATTAAGTTTATTTTAAATTATTATAAAAATATTATCTAAAAGAAGTTTAAAATTAGAAAATATTAAAAATACATATTTCTAAATTATTTTTAAATTGAATAAAATAATTTTTATAAAAATATTATCTAATAGAAGTCTAAAATTATAAAATACTAAAAATACATATTCTAAATTAATTTTTATTAATAAAAATATAATAATTTAATTATAGATTTCTGAACTTCAAATTTAAAATGATAATTCTGAAAAAAAAAGTAGCATCAGAGGTCTCATGCTATCGCCATCTCCCGGCCACCTCATCGCCCCCGAACCTTGAGGTCTATTAGTAAACCATTCAATTATTAGCAATAGATCAATTCGAACAGAGGAGTATCGGTGGATGAACGGTGGTTGTACGAGGTTGAGATGTTTGGTGGTGGTCTCTTTGGTGGGGGCTTGGCGATTGGCGGTGATTGTGTGGTAAAGAAGCTTTACGAGGTTGTGCGAGGATATATATATATATATATTTTTCTTATTTTCAACTTTTTTTATTTCGGATTTTTTTTTTTTTGAATTTCTTTCTTTATTTGGGTTTTAGTCAAGGTAGTTTGGACTTTTTGACAGTTCCATTAGGAATTTTTCGGTCGTTTAAGATTTTGTTATCGTCAGGGTACAGTAATTTACCCTTTAATTTATTTTCAAACTTCAAAAGACGTACTTTTTAAACAAAATCATAACATGTGTTAAAAAGGATGAATACACTATAAAATGTAAATCACTAAATCCCAGCGGAGTCTAAACACAAAGAGCACATCCTTAGCGGAGTAATAAAAGCGCTCAGTAAAGACTACTATTTTGCTTAGTTATAAAACTGAACACCAGAGGTCCCATGGTCTACTGTTTAGGACATTGGACTCTGAATCCAGTAACCCGAGTTCAAGTCTTGGTGGGACCTACATTTCATTTTTTGCACATTCAACTGAATAATCATCCTATTTTTCTTTTTCCTGAGAAATGAAAAAAATCCTATTGGCCAGCACACGCTTTGTGAACTTATTAAATTTCTGTGCAACATTTAACCAGGGTAAAATACCATTTCAGTCAAGTAATTCATATAAATATGTACCAAGCAATGTTTAGGAATCCCTCGTTCAAAATCAAAAGCACATTCGTGTTAGATTGTGAGTTCTTCTCGAAGCAATAAAACAACTATGTAGTTATGAAATTTGCTCATTCTTAAGCGATCAAAACTCTTCATTTAACTTTTCATACAATACACAATTAATTTAAATAAATTGATCCAAGTTGATGTTGTCTAAGTTCGACATAATGTTAGATAGTATTTTTGTCATTCGGATGCTGGTGACAGTTCCTTTTGAAATGATCTTAGTGTAATGTTGAATTGTTGGGTTTGATCTGAACATGTCATAGGTGATGAGGAAACAAACTTGATACATGAAGTTGTTAATAAGGGATTAGATCTTACGTAGTTAATTTTTAACATGCACCTCTAGTTATATATTGTTTTGAAAGATAAAAATTATTGACTATAAATTAACATAGAGTGCAAAGAAAATGTTTAGAAACTATGTAGACTATAGAGTGTGAATAAATGTATCATTCACATTTGTGTATGAGTGTGTTTTATGCATTTATTTATTTATAGAAGATTTGATGGGCTTATGAGCCACCTCTAAAGTTAGGTCTGTCGGCCATATGTGTACTTATCTCTTTTCACAAGAGTGTTAAGTGCAATATTGCCATGTCATGTAGACAATGATAATAAATAAATGGTATATTAATAATAAAGTCAAAAAAGACAAGAATTGTCCTTAATATATATATATATTTATTTTTGACCCATCGCAACTCACAATTAATGAGACACATACCTAAAATTAGGGTTAATTGCAAATAACCCCCTGTGTTATTCCCCCAATCTGCAAGAAACCCCCCTGTGATAAGGAAATAGCCTAAAAACCCCTGTGAAATGTAAATCTCTGCACACACTCCTAAACCGTTAAATAAACTTAACTCCGTTAAATTCTGTTTGAAATGTCCTTTATACCCCTAAATTACTGGGTTATTTGCATCCACCTCCCCTGAGGTTTTGACCTTTGGCAAGGACACCCCCTCATCAATTAGAATTTGACATCCACACCCTCTATGTGTAAAAAAAATTATGAACTACCCTTTTTGCCCTTAGTTTATATTTTTATTTCCTATTTTGTATTTTTCATTTCATTCCTTTCTTTTTCTTATTAAATAGAAAAAAGAAAAAATAGAAATTACCCTCATGATAGTTTTTCATTAATTCTAATGAATAGTTACTTTTATCTAAAAATATGTATAGCAAATAATATATCAAACTTATTTTAAATAAAACTGGAATGTATTTTTCCAATTCCCTTTGTGTTTCTTGAATTATATTTTAAATGTTTCAAAAACTTTTAATAAACCAGTAAAACTTTATTTATTTTATAAAAAATAAAAAGTTTATATATAGATTTTTCTTCTTCTTTTTCAATATGTATTTTTCTTCTTTTTTGTACTAAGTAGGAATAAGACTAATAAGAAGTAGAATAAATATAAAAAAAAGGAAAAATTGCAAATTTGGTACCGTAAGATAAGGCAAGTTCGCAAATAGTTTCACGCTTTTCAGTTTTCTCACTTTTGGTACCAAAAATGTTTTTTTTCTCACTTTTGGTACCGCCGTTAGTTTTTTGACGGATTTTGACATGTGCACGGCACATGTCCGTTAAATTTTGATTTTTGGGGGAAAATATACCGTTTGGGGCTGATTTGGAGGAAAATACACGGTCAAATGGGTCAAATTTGACCAATTTAACTTTTTAAGGTCATTTTTTGTGATTTTAGCTAACTTTGGACAGATTTTTAGCTAAATTTGAATACAAAACTGTTTTGTTCTAGACGTCTCCTGATTATGTACGATATATGTGTGGATATCCCTATGTGTCTAGTTTCATGGGAAGAAAACGGTTCATGAATCCGAGCTTTCAACAATGAGTTATGAATTTTCTCGTGACGACGCGCACAGCTGTCTGCACAGCCGACAGATTTTTAGCTAACTTTGAATACAAAACTGCTTTGTTCTAGACATATCCTGATTATGTGTGCTATATGGGTGGATATCCCTATGTGTCTAGTTTCATGGGAAGAAAACGGTTCATGAATCCGAGCTTTCTAAAATGAGTTATGAATTTTCTTGTGACGACGCGCATAGCGGTCTGCATAGCCGACAGATTTTTAGCTAACTTTGAATACAAAACTGCTTTGTTCTAGACATCTCCTAATTATGTGCGATATATGCTTGGATAGCCCTATGTATCTAGTTTCATGAGAAGAAAACGGTTCATGAATCCGAGCTTTTTACATTGAGTTATGAATTTTCTCGTGAAGACGCGCACAATGAGTTAAAATATTTGTTATAACTCATTTTAATTGAAAATTAATTTTCATTAAAATTATTTGTAATTCAGAATTTTCATAAGCTTAATTTTGAATATTCCCCTTAATTTTGAATATTCATAAAAGTAATTGGATAAAAAAATACATATTTAAGAATATTGTTTTTTTCTCCTTTTCTAGTTTATGAAAATAATTTATGCTAATTATTTTGTACTTGGATATTATTATTACTATTTAGTATTTGAATATTTATTATTATTGAATATTATTTCTAATTAGTAGGCAATATTTCAATATATATATATATTATTTATATATATATTATTTTAGCATAATATTAATTTTTTAATATTTTAGAGAATTATAAAAGAGCATAAAAAAGTTCAAATAAAATAATAAAAGCCCCTCCAAGTGAACAATTAAAATAGGGGCATATAAGTCAATTTCCCTTGCACTTTAGTGTGAAAATTGGAAAAAAAAATTGCCAACTCTCACCTCACGCGCGTGTGTCTCAAACGCGGTTAAGTTTGACGAAATGAGGGTTTTTTGCAGAGTTTTTACATTTCACAGGGAGTTTTTAGGCTATTTCCTTATCACAGGGGTTTTTTTTGCAGATTGGGAATAACACAGGGTTTTTTTTTGCAATTAACCCCTAAAATTAAAGTAAGTTGGCACGGCCCAACTCTCATGAACAAGTTGTTTTAGGACCTAAAAGTTGTATATGTAGAAGGTCTTAGATTGAATAGATTGTGCTTTAGCACGATTTTGACTAGAAATTTAAGTGAATTTTGTGTATTGAAAGCGGAATGTTTTTGGCTTAAATAAAATATGTTTCAAGCGAATATAATTAGAGTATTTAATTACTCAAATTTAATTTCGAGTAAATGAGAAATTAATCAACAAAGTGTGTCAACGTGGTTTTAATTGAAATCAATTGTTTGATATGAAAATATGCGATTAAATAATCACAATTATACGTCGACGGTCGCGATTGCATGAGAAATGGTTGATTTAGTTTGGGTAGGAAAGTGTTGAAATAAAAAAATTGACGGACCTAATTGATTAAGATTCAAAATTTTGGGGTTGATTTGAAATTTTCAAAAATTTAGGGCTGAGTTGCACAGCAGGGGGCTTGATTGGCTGGGTATGTTACACCCACCCGTACCCGATCAGCTGCATTCACTTCGCGTTGTATTGGTTGGTGAGCAGGTGCGTGATGCACCCTATGACACCTGATCAACGCTTGTGCTAGGGGGTGTTTTGCAATAGCTGCAACTTATGGGGCTGGTTTGAACGTTTCGAAAAGCTTCTTTCAGAAGGCTTTTTGCCCAAAAGTCACAACTTTTGGTCCCTTCTGCAGATGTCTGAAAAGTTGCATCTTTTGACCCAAAACTCTTCATTTTTTATAAATAGACCCTCTCATTTTCGAAATTAGCACACCAAAATCATATTCTCCTCTCTTAAATACTGATTTGAGTATTTTAAAAAAAAAATTATTTCTTAATTTTTTTTTTAATATTTTAAGAATAGTATTGAATATTAAATACTAAATTGAGCATTTAAATTATTCTTGGACTTCTTAAATATTATTTTAAGAACTCTTTTGGTACTAAGTACTTTGAATATTCTTAAATATTATTTTAATTTATAAGAATATGTTTGCATATTAAATGCTTAGATATGCATTTAATTCATACGTGCCCATCGATAGAGTTTGGAATAAGTATTTTATTTGCTAGGCTCAGAAATTTGTAGTGGTATTATTTCCGAAACGTTGTCGTAGTATTCTGGGAGACAATTGTTCATATTCCGTAACCATCAAGTGCGAGGCAATAATATCTTAAGAAAAACGAGTCTAAACGCGTGTGTCTACATTTTATTTTGCATCATCATGCACGCCATCCATTTCGCAATAATGTTTCCCAACAAATCCTTTCTTTTATATATTTCAGACAAGACTTGATATTCGCTATTTAAAAATATATATGACATGTTCCAATTTTCATAATTAGTTGGCCGCTGAAAGACGAACCAAGTTAGTCAATACTCGACTCGAGATTGTCAGTAAAAGCTCGTTTGAGCTCTGTTCGTTAATATATAAACCAAACTTGAATAACATTGTGTGTGTTAGATAAGCTCAAAACTAAGCTCGAACTTGACTCGATTAATAAAAAATCGATAAAATATGTGCAAAAAATCAAGGCTACTCGAGTTCGACTCGATTAAAACTCTTTTGAGTTCAGCTCGATTAACAATCAACCAAATTCAAACACAAAGTCCGAAGTTCGATAATTATTCAAACAAGTTTGAACATCAATTTATTCAACTGGACTCGACTGGACTCGACTCGATTCCCCCACTAACCTCAAAATGTAGTCAAAGGAGAATTAGTATTGAATAGTACTAGTAGGGGCTAAAAATGGAACAGGTAACATGTCAATAGTCTAGCTCGCCGTTGATTCATTCTTGGCGGCCTTTTTTCTTTCACTTTAGTCTCATTCATTCTCGCTCGCTCAGCTTATCTTCAAAGCTAACCCACCGTGAAGCCACCGCCGGAAGAGAAAATACAATACAGTCCGGATCGGCAGCGGCAGCTATTACATTACATGGCTCCGAAGAACCAGAGTTTTGAGGTTTTTCCTTGCACTCTCCATATTCACAGTTTATGCTATATATGGTAGGTATATTGTTTGGAAATTAATTGTTGATGTTTTTGGTTTGTTTTCTGCATTGTGAAAGATAATATTAGGCTCATCTTCAATGGCGCGTCGCGAAATTCTGGCTGAGATGGGCTATGAATTTACTATTATGGTAGTACGAATTTCTTTCACGATTGGTTAACGTAAAAACCGCTAATCAGTGGTGTTAAGTTTCGTAACTGAGAAATTAGGTGATTGAATTGGAATTAGTAGATTTAAGCTGATTCATTCTGTCTCTTATAGTATCCAAGCAGGTACCATACTAGTTCTCATGAACAGCTAGCTACTTGTGTAACCATCATAAGCACTTGCATTAGGATGCTAAGAGCATCAATTTTCAAGCGTTGAGCATCGAGATAAAGAATTCATACTCAAGGTGGAAATTGTTAGAACTAGCATTGTTACAGAAATATCCTTCCCTTCCTCTAAGTTAAAGTCATTGTTTGAAATCTCTACGTCATTCAACATATTTTCCATACTCTGATAGTAACAATTTGCATAAATCATAACTCTGGACAAATATAATCTGACTTTGGAATTTTCACTACTGTCTACATAAATGGTAGGACAAGATGATCAAATATGGATTTATAACTCAATTATCTTTATTACTATCGCATTGCCATATTCTCTGTAGTCATAATATAACTAATTTTTGAATTGTTTGGGCATTTAGACTGCAGATGTAGACGAGAAGGAAAAACCAGAAGACCTTGTGATGGCCCTAGCTGAGGCAAAGGTATTATCCGCTTATTCATATCAATCTTGTATGATGCATAAACTTCTGTCGTGGATTTTGAGTCTTTTAAAAATCAAATTTTGTTTTATCATAATTCGCTGTTTAGAACTTCTGTTCTTGTAGTAGAATCTGAGATATGAACACTTTTAGCGCTTGCTTTGCTTTGCATTTCATGTAATTTGCACATAGGCAGCAAAACTATATTGGGAGTGGAAGCTACAAATATCAAGCAACTTACAATCATGGAAGGGATCTCTGTCCAGTGTTTGTATTTTGCTTGATCTTGATTATGTAGAGAATTAAATTAGCTTGTTCTGACCCTGCAAAAGTTTCATTTAGTGTATAATGGCCCTACTATTGAATAATGGTTTTAATATTTTTACTTCTTAGGCTGATGCTATTATGATGAGGCTCAAGGGTAGTGCCGAATTGGAGGAAAAATTGCTCCCCACGCTGCTAATTACGGCAGATACAGTATGCTTACATATGACTTTCCATTCTCTGTTCCTTTTACTTTTGAAGAAATGAATTTGTTTCGATAAGGGATGTATGAAAGGTCAACCTTCTAATAAAACCACACTTTATGATATGAATATATAAAAACACAAAAGCAAATTCATTTCTTCAAAAGTAAGACATAATTCAGCCTTAGGTGCAGGATATGTTCCCAGTAAATTTGTGTTTCCCCCAACATTTGTGTTCTGTATCCTTTGTCCTCTTGTTCGACATTGTGGAAATACTGAATAAGATATAGCCAGTAACATGACAGTGATTTCTATTCTGTTGGTTGGGAATAGATTATTTGAAGTTAAGTCTTATCTGCATCTAATTCGTATCGAGGTGGTGGTGTATGAAGGGATTATTAGAGAAAAGCCATCAAGCAAGGAAGAAGCCCGCCAGTTTATCAGAGGTTTGCGGTGTTAAATCTCTTACCAGCATTTCCAGCTATACAAATTAGCTAATCCTGCCAGTCACATTATTCTACAGACTATTCTGGTGGTTCTGCTGGAGTTGTGGGATCAGTACTTGTAACCAACCTTGTGACTGGTATTAGGAAAGGAGGATGGGAGAGCGCAGAGGTATGCAACTATTACTATTCCATGAAAAATTTCTCCAAGATATAAACGGGGTGTTTCAATAGTGTTCTTGGCCTTCATGACGACTGTGCATCATCTTATATTCCATGTAGAATTTTTTTTTTTTTTTTTTTTTACTAATGAATAAAATTTTCAAATGAGATAATTACATGTAGTATATTGTCGTAAATTTAGTATTTAATAACTTTCTTTCCTATTTGTATTTTTCATGTTCTACTATTTTCAATTTCATTTTTATTTAGTTAATTCTCTTTATTTCTCCATTTTACGTAATGTAAATTATAACTACTGGAAATGGATGCAGTATCCACTTTCTGAGATTTCATGTTTCACGTTTCCACTCCAAACCATCAAAAAAGTATTAGGACAAGTTCATAACTACTTGTATACAGTTAAACCTGGAAAGCTAATGTTGGATTTTACTTGTACTGCAGGTTTATTTTCTAGACGTACCGGATGAAGTCGTCGACAGCCTGGTAACTTACTTCCGAAACGAAATGCTGATTACTCTGTTTCAATCTATAGCCTTAATCAATTACATGAAATTTGGTTAGATTGAGGATGGAATAATTCTGAATGTTGCTGGTGGTTTGATGCTTGAACATCTACTGACTTTGCCGTTGATAGACACCGTGGTTAGTTCTCTCTCTCTCTCACACAAAATCATAATAGCAATTGCCTGCCTGATTGAGCATCTCTTACTTTGAAAAATGAAACATATCATATCATCAACATTGTGAAGCGCATGATTATGGATTTCTTTCTTTCTTTTGTTTTGGATAGGAACTGGTGATTGTGTAATGGGACTTTGAAAAACTTTGACGGAGAAGCTCATTCAGGAATCTCGGTAGAAGCTGCTATCGTTTCATTACTCAAAAAAAAAAAAAAAAGAAAAGAAAAAGGACAATCACCTTAACTTCCCTGAGTAAAAAATTCTACTTCTGATGGGGTTTGGCTATACATAACTAATCATATGACAAGTGAAAACAACATGTGCTTATGACTCTGCCTCCAAGACCGGAGCACCAAACGCTTCCTCCAATCGAGCCATGATTGTGGGAGCCAAAGATGCGCTACAGCTTCTGATGAACCGGAGCTTAGGGTAAGTCTGCTCGGGGCTGCTGACGTGGCGCTCCAGGATGATTTGATGTATTGTTGGCACTGCAGTGTACCAGGTGGCGTTGTACTTGTTCATATCCGACCAAAAAGTCGAAGCTGAGAATCTCCCGGAAGCTGGAAGAGCCACGGAGGCTCCGGCTCCAAGTGAGCTTAATAAGCCATAGATTGTATCAATGATGAATTTAGCTTTCTTATATGTTTATTATTAAATTTAAGGGTGTAAGGTGAGTCAAGCCGGCTCGACTGGAGATCCGCTTGAGCTCGAGCTATTTCGAGCTTGAGCTCAATTATAGTTGTTCATAAGCTCGTGAGCTAGTTCGCGAGCTTTTATATTATTTATTAATTATTTTTATATATGAGTAAAACTACTCAAATTTCATAAAAATAATATTAAAATTTTTATATACAAGATATTTTAATGATACTTAAGTAATTTTTTTTCCTATATTGTTTTGCAAACCAACAACAACAACAACAATTATAAAATATTTATTTTAGTTGATATTTTATGATATATTTTTCTATAAATTAATTTAATGAAATCATTTTTTCACCCTCCTCTTTTTTCTAAATACTTATTGAATATAAGTTATCTTATTTATCTTAATAATGTATGCTATACATTACTAACATATTGTGATAAATAAAAAATAGAATTTATTTTATTTTCTAAAAAATTAAAAAAAAACTAAATTAATTTTTACTTCAAGCTCGAGCTTGACTTATCTATTTTGGGTTTGAGCTCAAGCCCTAGAAAATTAGGCTCATCGAGGTCGAGCTCGAGCCTGAAAATTTCTTTAAGCTCGGCTCGAGCTTGACTCGTTTACACCCCTAATTAATTTATTTTGTTTGAAACATATAATTTTGATTCTTTTATGAGCTTAAAATTAATATGTTGATTAACTTGAATATAATTTTTATTTTTATTTTTGGGGAGATTAAAATCTAGTAAAATTATGTTCGTATTATAATAATTTAAAACTAAATAAATAAATTTAGGGTTAACTATTTTTTTATTCTAGTTATTTAAATCAAAACTGAACACGATATTATTGTTTAATGTTATGTTAAAGGGATTATATTATAGAAAAAGTAATCTCTAAAAATATATTATAAACCTTCTTGCATGCAGTTGTTTTCAAAGTGATAATTATATAAATTATTCTGAAAATATAATATAAAAAAATTTAGGGTCGCCAATGAGGCTTGACCTAGTTGGTCAAGGTTGAAGCTCCATAACCAAGAGGTTGTGGATTCGACTCCCACTAATATATGTGAGTTGCTTTTTTCTACTTATATGGTAGCTTGTAATAGTTTATTATAGAATTTGTTGATGATGCTTACTTATAATAAATGTTCTCTTGCAATTGTTGTAATACGATGATGTTATTGCTCCTTTAAAAAAAATACAATTTAGGGTCTAAAAGTAAACCTAAGAGACTATAGAGTTATCGTTTTACCCAAAAAAGATGTCATGTGTAGCGCCCATGCTAGCTTTTCCGACAAAAAATCATGAGAAAGTGGACCCATTCCAAAGATTATACTGTAACAAAAATAAAACTTGAGGGATGATAGTGTAATATTTTAAATTCAAACTTTAAGAACAAATGACATACAAGGTTCAAATTAGACTGACTAATACTAATATTAGCCCTATATTTTTTCTAAAAGACATAATCTCTCCTTTTATATTAACAAGAAAACTTCATGTTGTTCTTTATTGTGGAGAAATCATTTGATTGATTATTCAGTTGGTTTTTTGGGTGCTCACTCGATCCTACCAAATTCAAATGGAATTCTGTCTACCAAATTCAAATGCAATATGTCACAATTTAGAAATTCTTCAAAATTTGATTTATCGGTGACCCCAACCTCTATTCTAATACTTTGTTTGATTCAAGAAAATTGGTAGGGAAAGAAAAAGAAAATACAAGGAAAACCATTTTCCATTGTTTAGTTACTAGAGAAAATGAAAAAGAAAAGAATATAGGAAGAAAAATCTAATACTAATTTGAGCCAATAATACCCTTTTCCTCACCATTTGGTGAGGAAAAGGGTGGGAAAAGAATAATGGTTTCCTTGTATTTTCTTTTGAGTTCCCTACCAATTTCCTTGAACCAAACAGAGTGTAAAGGTTTGGATTGGGTATTGGGTATCCGATAGGAATATCCGACACGATAAAAACATGCCATAATTAAAATAAAAATAAAAGAAAGGAAAAATTACAACAACATCCCTATAATAACTAATTACGCAAACTCTCTCTTATAATTGAAATTACAAATACATAACCCATTATAATTGAAAATTACCCTTCGAGATCAGTTTTTTTATGATGTCATCATGTGAACTTTCAAAAACGCATATGTCCAAATGTCATTTAGAAAAAATTACACCAACCACCCCTCTTATTTTTGATATTACACAAACCTCCCCTGTTATAATACAATTCTTACAATCGGCCCCCTATATATTAAATTTTTTTACAATTTAACGCCTAAAAGCTTTACAATTAGCCCCCTAGAGGGGGATGCTGGTAATTTCAAAAAACAAGAAGGAGTTTGTGGTAATTACACATTATAAGAGGAGGTACGATCATAACAAAAATATTATTCTAGCTTTTTTTTTATTTTTTTTAATAATTTAAGTGAAGGGCAAAAATTTTATTTAGTATTGTTTTTCCATTGACCGAGGGTTTCCGGAGGTAAATGTAATATTCAATTATAGTGAGTTAGGTATTTGTAATTTCAATTATAAGAGGGCAAATTTGTGTAATTAGCTATTATAGCAGTGGGAGTTGGTGTAATTTTTCCTAAAAAAATTCAACACGGTATGGGGGTAGGCCTGGCATTGGTTGGGTCTGGCCCAGACCTAGACCTAAAACAATTGCTGGGCCTAGACCCAAACCCAGACCCAATAATTTTTTTTTAATTGGGTCTGGGTCTAGACCCACAGGCCCATAGACCCAAATACCCTTATAAGCTATTTATTTTCTCTCTCTTCATATATCTCTCGCTCTCGTCTCTCTGTCTCGCTCTCAATCTCCCTCCCTCTCTCGTCCAGGATTTTTAATAAAATAACCTAAAAATTTGAACCATTTATCAAACTAACTTGTTTGAAAAAAGATTCTTCAAAGTAACCTAAAGGGACAAATTCGTTTTAAGTCCCTGAACTTTACATATAATCTCAAATCAGTCCCTTAGCTTTTAAAATAATTTACTTTAGTCCTTTAAAATTTAATAAAAATATCTTTTGCATAAAATTATTCTTACGCCTGGAATTTTCAAAGCCATTTAAGCAATATCAAGAAATATCAAGATCTTCTTCAAAAATGGTATCAGAGCCTAGGTTTTATTGATGAAATATTTAAATTAGTTACATAAGAAGCTATTCTCCACCTACGGAGGAGAGTTAAACAAGAATGGAACCGAACGATAGTTCGATCTATGAAGAAAACAAGGAGTATTTCCATATTCTGGAAAATCAACGAGAAATAAGGATTGGCAAATTAATCCAAAAGAATAAGAAGCTCTCTTATGAAATTAGACTAGTAATTACAAGAGTTCAAAGGAAAACTCCTGTAAAAGAGCTATCGGCATCAATCCGGTACTATGAAAGGACTTTTGCCATGGATAAAAAATTTCAAGGCAATGTTGTGAGAGATTTACAGCAAGCAGAAATCCAAGGCCAATGGCCAGGGAAAGCAAATAAAGGTAACACTTCATTTTAATTCATTTATAATTATGAATTGGAAAGAAATTGAGCCGGATACATCTAAGATTTCTAAAGATCTTAGAGAAATCCAAAAAACAGTTCAAAATTACGGACATAGGCTAGAACACCTGCCTATGAAAATCGAAAACTTGAACCACAAACTTGAGGAAACCCTCAAGATCCGTCCAGATCTACAAAGATCCATCGCGGATCTAAAGACGGAAGTCACAGATCTGAAAAACAGACAAGGTATAACCTGTACGTCCAAACCAAAAAAGGATAGGATCGGTGATGCACTTGGACGAGTACCTCTTCTACATCAGAAGGGAAAGGCTAAAGAAATTCCAAAGCCTAAAACACATGATGAACTACTTATTGATATCCTTAAAATTATTAACTGATATGGATATATCAAGAATAGATCCATCTGATCTTCAAGAATTAACTGAGTCATTTTCACAATTAAATGTTGTGGACCTAGCTAATATAAAAACCAATGAATTAGCACTAGGATTACCAGTGCCGGGAGAAAGTTCAGCATCTAATAATCCTCCACCGGATGAACAGATGTGAGAAAGTGGAGATTTGCCTACAAACGCAGAACCCGCACTTAGAGGGGTAAAGTTTAGAGCAAATCCTGCAAGAAATCCAAATAAGGTACCAGAAAATACTCCATGGGCAAGGACTATGTCAAAATTCTTGAATCCCTACGGTACTATCCTAAATTTGGATATAATAGATTTCAGAAACATCGAAAAAATAATCGATGAATAGGTAGCCTCTATGAAAATAGCCGCTACTATACTAGAACTAGATAAAGAAAACTTCATTAGGTTAGTGGAGTTAAGCTTAGAAGGCTCTGTAAAGGTGGGATGGGAACGCGCCCCAGCAGAATCTAAGCAAGAGGTTTTAGCCGGAGAATCTAAAAGCACCATTGCAGATAGATTCGGAAGGATAACCAAATTAAATTTTATCGGAGATGGACACTTCGGTGAAAATAATGTAGAAAGAACCAGAGAGTATACACAAGCACTCTATGGTCTTGAATTAAGAAATATTTGTGCCATTGATGAATATATCTATTGGTTTCGAAAATATTTTTTTCATGCGAATGTTAGTGCAGAGATTGCTGCACCCATGTTCTTTACTAAAATCTGTAGCCCTTGGAGAGAAATGTTAATACATTCTTACAAGGTTCTGGAAGGGCAAGTTGATACGGTCGCCAGACGAATGTCTTTCTTAAAAGACAAAGTAAAAGACTAGTGTCAACAAGCAGCTGTTCAAAAGAACATGAAAAAACTAAGAGGAAAAATGAAGAAAGCCCCTCTTTGTTGTGATAATAATGATTTCCCAACAATAATTGGAGAATCAATTGAGCAGAAAAAGAAGAGAAAGCACTTTGTTCGCTCTGATAACATCAGTAACAAAAGGCGATCTTCTTTTAGACGCAAATCTTGGTGGTCTAAATCAAAAGCCCGATCTTATAAGTCTGGCCAAAGATCCGGACCGACCAGGGTGTCTTCCCAAGGATCTCGGAATTCCTACGGAAAGAAACCTATAAGACGAACTTTCAGAAGGGCTCATACCCGAACAAATGAAAGTTTTCAAAGATTGTAACTGCTGGACATGTAGAGCTAGTGGCCACATTTCACCAGATTGTCCACAAAAAAGTGGTGAATTAAAGCAATTTGAAGCCACTGCAGACATACCGGATGCAAATTTTTATGGAGATTTGGTACCCGTTTACCAATTCGAAAGTATTCCTTTAGACGAAAGTGTCTATGAGGAAGAAATAGAAAGTGATTCCGATGAAACATCAAACGAATCGGAATAATAATTTCAGGAAAAATAAATATGCCTGGAATTCCTATATACACAGTTCCACAACTTAGAACTGTTGTCCCTGACTTCAGAGAAAAAATAGAAAGAAGTAGAACCATAATCCAGCATTATGAATCTACTATTCAATTATTAGGCGAAACACCACTCCGCCTAAGAAAAATAATCGAGCATGAAACCAAGATTCAAATCTGGTCAGATAATATTCATACTCTAGAAGGATTTATCGAGTATGACTAAAAATAATCGTTCTATATTCCAAAAAAGAAACAATCCTTTCTAAATGGAATACTCCAACGAAAGAGATAGGCTTCAAACAACGGAGAGCCTAGTTGGTTTCTTTTCCAAGGCATCTATATCAGATAAAACCATGGAAAAGATCATGAGGCAAGACTCTAGCATTGGTAAATACGATGGTTTTAGAGTCAACGGAATGAGCAGAATCCTAAATCAAATAGGATTAAATCAAAGGCGGCATAGCATCAGATACAAAGTAAGTTCTGGGGAATTTGCAATCCCTATGGAATTAACTGGTAATGTGATGGATATGCAATTTATTCTGAAAGAAGAAATTCTGGAAGAATTAAGTAAGCTGAAAGAAGAAGAAACTCTTACGATGAAATGGATCCATATAGGAACCATTGAAGTAGTAATTAAAGCTACTTTCAAAGAAGGTATTAATTTGCCATTACATTTGTCCATAAGGGATAAAAGAATTAACAACCTAAGAGATGGTTGTCTTGGTACAATGGTAGGAATATATGCAGGCAAACTTATGTTTGATATTCATCCAAGAATTGCATATAACCTAGCAAACCAAGATTTCAGTCAAGTCCTAACCCTTCATCAAGATTTCAAAAGAAATGACCTTATGAAAGAAGGGGATAGACCATATTCTATTACATATAGAACTACTTATGCACTTTTCAATACACATCATTATGATTTGTTTATACGGAAAGAGTATATTGAAATTCTGCGAATCTTCAAGGAATTTGCTAAAGTTATGACACCCGATCCTATTCAAATACCAAAGATTGGTGGTTTTGATATCTGAATTCGTGACCATCCAGTTCTAGATCGATCAATGAGTTCTAGAACAGATTTTATTAACAGAATGTCCTTTTCAGAAGAGAGAATTAGGAGTTTAAAAGGAAAAGAGTTAATTGAAGATTTAACTCCTCAAGCAATTGGGGTAGATAATGTGAAAATTAGATGCCCTGAAGGATGGAAAGAAGCGCAAGTTTTATTTGATATTACAAAGAAAGATAATTACTTTCTTTGTGATGAATTATATCACTTGCAACAATCTACTACTGGCAAATACAAATGTATGCTATTATTAGTAGGATATGAAGTATTTGTTATAGGAGTAGCAGGACGAGACCAAGGGATTGTCACCTTGGGATTAAGTTTACTTGAGGAACATAAACCTTGGGGACGAAAAGGAAAAGGTAGGGAATTTAGCTTGGATGGACATATAATTCAAGTTGTATAAATGACTAGTCCTTTTTCTATATACATATCTGTTGATATGTTATATGAACAATATAAGTCAGAATATTTTGCAACTTATATTGATTCTGGATTAGGGATTTGTACATCAAAACCTGGTGTTTTCCTTAGCAATGGTATAGAATCCTTACCCATTATTGCAGGAAGAAATTTTTCTCAGAAAATCCTCATTCTCAATAAGGAAATAAGAGAGGCATATATCATGATGGGAGGAGCATTTGGTTCGCCTTGGTTCAAGGTAAAATGCCACCAATATACTTTCATGATACTGGAGCAGATATTTTGATGGGTAACAATTTTATCCAGACTTTCGCAAAATATGTGCAAGATAACAACAAAAATTTCTTGATCTTTACTACTACTTGTGGTGGTGATGTACAAGTTTTACGAAGAGCAAAAGATTTTAATCGGCTTATGCCTATTAATTTTCGCAGCAAGCGTGGTGATTTTAACCCCGACTCCAAATTAACCCATCCTAAAGTGCTGGATAAACGGAAATTTGGAAAAGCTCTTTTGTCTTTTAAACTACATGGTCTAATTGAAAGTGCGGACGAACACTGTTATGAGAATTCAAAAGAAGAAATACAACTTCTTAAGAATGAATTACAGAACAGGTCCATGGATAGCATTGACGAAGAAAGTTTACTTTCTCTTGAAAATGTTAAACGACTAATTCAAAGGAACTTTAACGAGAATCCTTTGGCTTGGTGTGATAAGAACAAGATCAAAGCTACTCTGAAAGTAAAAGAACAATGCAAGTACGAGTATGTTCGATACAAACCAATCCAGATGAATATGGAGGATAAGAAGGATATGCAATCGATCATAATAGAACATATCGATCTTAAACTCATAGAACCTGTCTCTACTTATAGTAGCCCTAGTTTTCTGGTAAGAAACCATGGTGAAGTAAAAAGAGGGAAGACAAGATTAGTAATCAATTATCAATGTATCAATAAGATACTGGAGTTTGGTGGTTACTATATCCCAAGCAGAGAACACCTAATTGAGTGCATTAAAGATGCCCAAGTGTTTTCAAAATTCGATTGTAAATTTGGTTTCTATCAGATTAAGATGAAAAAGGAGTCTAGAAAATACACGACATTTTCTACTCCACAAGGTCAATATATCTGGAATGTTCTTCCAATGGGATTAGCTAATGCACCTCAGATATATCAAATAAAAATGGATAATTTTTTTAAAAGATTATTTCGAGTTATGTTTGTCTATATTGACGACGTCTTAATTGCATCTAGAAATATGAAAGAACATATTGGACATCTTGAAATATTTTCTAATGCATGATTTAACGAAGGATTAGTGCTTTCAGAAAAGAAAGCAATAATTGGAGTTAATAAGATTGAATTTCTTGGCATTCTTATTGACGAAATAGGTATTGAACTCTAGGAACATACTGTGGAAAAAATATGTAATTTTCCTGATGTTTTAAAGGATAAAAAACAGCTTCAAAGCTTTTTGGGAGTTGTTGTATCTTTATCAAAGACTTGGCAAGATATAGGAAAGATTTTCAACATTTTTTAAAGGAAACGGAAAGCTCGAAATGGAAGTGGGAAGAAATTCACACTCAAAGAATTCATGAGTTGAAACAAGTTTGCAGTAATTTGCCTAAACTCACAATACCACAAGACAAAGATGATTTGGTAGTCTATACAGACGCCAATGATTATAGATAGGCAGCAGTGCCCATGAAAAGAACAACTACAAGGGAAAAACCTTGTAGATACGCAGGAGGATTGTTCACTGAACAACAAGCCAGTCTTTGGCACATAAAAGAGAAATAATTCTTTGCGGTTTGGAAGGCCTTTAAAAAATGGCCATTATTTTTACTAGCCAAAGAATTTACATTAAAAGTTGATAATACGAATGTCAAAGCCTTTTTGAAAAATAAACTAGAATAAAAAATAGAAAAGGCACGTATTCTCAGATGGCAAGCTGAATGTCAATATTATTGTTTTGACATTATTATTGTGAAATCTCATAAGAATGTTCTTGCAGATTTCCTGACAAGAGATGGAAGTATCTGAAGCTAATTCCATCATCACAAGATACAGGCATCTCAGGGAAAACCTTGAGGAGCTTGATAAAAAGTTTGGACAGCTATCAGTTAACGCTGAGGCAACTGGCCGTGTACAACGAGCTGATCTGGACGTTGTCTAGGACATGATACAAGGAACCACGTATGTCGTGACTCAGTTATGGACTACACTACAAGGACCAATGCAAAAGGCATCATCTTCAGTGATGACTCGAGAATTGAGAGAGCAGGACTCGAGATCTGCGTTTGGAGAATGGGGCTCTATACTCGGAGCGGTGGATTCAAATACCACTTGCACAAGGCCTTGGTCAGACTCTGAGAAGATGGAAACAATTGAGCATTCGGAAGGGCAACCTTCGAATACTTCAAGTCAACCCACCACCTCTGGGGTTAAAGAAGGATTGATTAATCTTAAGCCACAGACAAACACTTCTAAGGTTAATACTAACCCGATTAATTTACCATGGCAGGGTTATTAGCGCTTTAGGGAGAAATTAATCTCAAGAAAAGAAATAAATCCTTGGTAGAAATATCAAGGAAATATCCTAGGATTTGGATAAAGGAAGGATCAAATCCTGAAGAAGTTCGAGAATGGTATGATTTTGGGGAAATTGCTTGAATACATACTATGTCACCAAGTTTTCCGGAAATATCCAAACTTCTGGATTGGATTACAGGTGTCGTGTATGACTCATGGCAAAACAACTCTCGCCTAAAAAGGGGTGATATCTTGGAGTTGAAATTTATCTCAGTAGCTCCATAAATTGCAGGAAAAGGGTCTCATCCAGCATTTCATTTTATGAAGTTACAGAGACCGGACATGACGGCCTACAATCGAGTTCAGGTCGCAACAAGAGAAGCTCCTTTGGTCAGTGGTATCAATGAAGACGATATGTGTACCAGAAGAGCATGGGAAATGTGGGTCTGTCTTACAGAGATGGACAAAATTAAATATCCATTCAAGATTTTCACAAATTCCGTGAATGGGTCATTCCTGTTAAATTTCATGACAGGGAAGAGTACAGAATTCGCACAGAAAGTCTTTGAGCAAAAAAGGACAATGATCTGGGAAAACAAGTTACCAGCAACTGAATCTACAAGGAAGAAGGCCCGCAACATGATGCATGTTGATCTTTGGCACAACTGGGAATGTTCAAGTTGTGAGTTCCAAGAAAAACCCTTATTTGATACAAAAATACGGGTTACCAAGATGAAACCCGAATCCGATAAAGATAAGGGGAAAAGAAAAACATTTTACCCAAAGGGTTTCACAAATCCAGGTAAAAACATGTAAACGACAAAGGCGGCCTTAATAATTAGGCGCACCAACCAAAAAGTCAGTCATGTGATTGATTAAAGGAAACAACTGGAAATAAAAACAGCTGTCAAAGTCAAGGCGTGACAGACAAAGTGGCAACACAAGGACCCACGCGCATTACTAGAAATTGACGCAAGCAATGATGTCAAAAGATAAAAGAAGTTTTGGAATCCGCATTTGGAGTCCGAAACTAAAAGCTATAAGAAAGGGATCAGAAGCAGATGGGGATCATCGAAAATTTTCTCCAACTCTTTCATAAAACAAATATTCATAAGAAATTTGTAATCTTCCTTTATAGTTTTATGTACGAGTGTATGGGGATTTCCCCAAATAGAAGCCCTCTCATGAGAGGCAAAAGGTTTTCTCCTCCAATAGCGGAGTAGAATAGTATTATGTAATAATTTGTATTTCATCAATAAAAATAAAAGCTTTTGTTCAATATCTGTTCTCCAGAAGGTTATTAAAACTTTATTCTGGAATATCTTTTACACCCTAAGGTAGGAAACAGAATAGGGCTGTGCAACTTATTGCTGAAGGAGCTGAGTACCGTCGAACCATCAGTTGCGGTTGTGTGGTTGGTAAAATTGTAAAACCGAGGGCTCGGAATGCCCAGTGATAAGAAAGTCAATCAAAGGTATTCAATTATGAAATTTTAATAATTTTCGGAAGCATGTTGGGCCTGTTTACTTGTACAAGGTATATTGCTAAATGTTACAAAAGAATAATTTGAACACAAGGAATAATTTAGAATAATTTAAAAACTATAGGGACCAATCTGTGATTAATATAAAAGGTCAAGGACAAAAAGAAATTGGGATATTTTGAAGGTGCCATTTTTAGGTTATTTTGATAAACCTTTTT
Organism: Buddleja alternifolia; assembly: GCA_019426215.1. NCBI lineage: Eukaryota > Viridiplantae > Streptophyta > Magnoliopsida > Lamiales > Scrophulariaceae > Buddleja > Buddleja alternifolia. The sequence goes on from CM033403.1 coordinate 17,359,916, forward strand.
CCATATAAGTTATTTTGATAAATAATTCATAATTTTGGGCTATTTTGCTAATAAACCCCTCTCGTCCGCCGCCCCTCTCTCTCCGCGTCGCCGCCGCGACCTCCGCCGCCTCCGCGACCTCGACGTCAAAGCCACACCCACAACCACAGAGGTAATTTGCTTGAAAGTTGAATTCAAACCCTTTTGTTTTCTTTTGATTCTTCCACAAAAAAAATAATAATAAAAAAAAGATGTGAATTATGTGCTGATTCAAATCTTACAATTGCTTTTTTATTTGCTTTGAATGTGATTTTTAGACTGTATTTTGGTATTTAGCTATATTTGGTTAGTTAATTCTGCCAATTTTACATAGGCAGTGAGTAATCCGGAGTTTTCGATCTTAAAATGTAAATTGCGATCTGGGTTTGTTTGGAGTATTTTGAATTGTTGCGTGACTGATTCAATCTGGGTTCTGTGAGTCCAATTTATGAAAGTAGAATGGATTTGTTATATAGCTAACATATACTGTCCACTCTTTAGAACTCTTCTCATGTTTGTATCGAAACGAAATGGAAATACGCATACAATGCTGTTGATTTTCTAATTGCTTTCTTACTTTTTCTTTATCTGGGTTCACTAACAATTTCAAATTCATATGGTAATTTTTTCTCTTTTTTTGGGATCTGCATCTGGGATTCAAATGACTATGTAATTTTTTCTCTTTTTTTGGTGTATGCAATGCATTTGGATTTAAGATATGTTTATGTATATAGGGCAGCTGTGTCGGAACCATATCATGCGATCCTAAATCTTGTAAGAATTGCGTTCTTGTGTCCGTGCATCATAGCTTAGGGCTTGGCCGCTTGAGCTAAAACCATGGTTTTCCCCTTTCTTCAAAATTAAAGATTGAAACTTGAAATTACTTGGAAGCCCCACTTCTCTCCACCTGCCACAGGCGACCAACGTTCACTTCTCTACGATGACGGTTAAGAATTTCTATTCTCATTGATGACTTTGAGATTTTGAATGAAAACTCAGTTTAAGTTGAAATTGAATTAGGAAAGGAGAAGCCAAGGCACTTTCAATGTGAATATCTTGGATCATTTGTTTTGCTAATTTGTTTTGTGTTAAGTTTTGTCCTCTCTTTTTTAATACAGCCAAAACCACTGGATTTTTGGCATCATTTACACTTACTTTCTAGTTTAGTTTACTTTCTAGGCTGTTTTGGCATCATTGAAGTAAATCGAGTCTTCTTCGAGGCACTGTTATGTTGTTTACAGTGCACGCGGTCCAAATAAAATGTACTAGTTAAAGCTAAATACGACTTCACAGGGTGAGAATCCAAGTTAAAGATCGGACCCAAACAGTTTCTGAGTTGGGCCTTTCTATTTGAGGAACCTATCTCAATCTCGGAGAGAGTTCTCAGCTAACCTCCTCACCTTCATAGAACTTTCATTTCGTCAGGCTCAAAGATCAGCTCATTAACAGCATAGCTTGGGTAAAATAACAATCTTTGCTATTTTATGTTTGATGCTCGGAGACAGATAAGGACAAAGATGTTTTACATCTGTGGAGGCATTCTGTGATGATGAAAATTTGAATTCTCATGCTAGGCCCATTTTCTGATATCTTTTGTTAATAACCTCTGATATTCTATCGAGAATTGTGGCTAATTCGATTTTAGTTTGCTTCCAGTTGTTCTTATCTTGGGATTCATAGAAAATGACCTGTATATATCCGTTCAATGAATTATCTGTCTGAGACATCATGGGGATTCATTTGAAGGAATTATTTATTATTGAAAATTTATGTTTTTCTTTTCTTTGTTGTTACCTTCTTTTCCAATCGAGGCTAAGCACTTTTAGATATTGATATCCTCCTCCCTGCAGATATGGATCTGGGGACAGGCAAGATTCTCAAAGGATCATTTGAGGGTGTTGGGGGAGTGAGAGAGGCTAAAATTTCAAAGCATTGGTCGTTTGGTATATATGTTTCACTGTTTATAGTGTTTATATGTAACAAATCATAGACTTACTAAGTTTTCATTTCAGAGAATCTAAAAATCTCACTTCTTTCCTAGTCTCAGTTATGGTTAAATCCAAATATGTTGACTCACCTCTTCCCATCAGCCCCATTTCTTTTTCTGCTGATACGATGCTGCAGCTAGGCCAAAGTGTAGCTGAGTATGTATTAATGGGCATGAATTTGGTTCTTTTGCTATTGGGTTGTTATGAAGTGTTATATTGGTATGTAAAAGAGATGGTGTCTAGTATGCAGTAATGGTGAAGGGATAAAAGTATTGTTTTGTTTGTGCTTTATTACTGTTTACCCAGTGAGATCTTAGGTTGTTATTAAAGGCATTACCTAGTGTGAGTTAGGCACCTGGCACCGGTGCAATGTAGATGCCAGCTTTTAGTTCAAGTTGCAGTGTTTCACTGAGTTCTGACCCTCAGGTTTGCCTTGAGACTGTTGACAGCAAACTGTAGAGGGGGAGGTTAATTAGCTGAGTACTATTGTCTTCCCTTTTCTGGAATTTTAACGTAAGATTATTAAGAGAAAAATAAAACTACCCTTTTTTTTAGGGAAGTTATTGAAAAAACATTAATTGGCATGTAGTAGGCCATTTTAAATTTCGATCTGTATGATTTTTTTTTAAATGTGAGAACATGTCTTTGCCATTCTCAATTTAGTTTTGGAAAAACTTCAGAAAACTGCACAGCTGTTGCCATCTTCTCATATTCTATTCAATTGAAGTTGCTGCACGGGATACTGTTCCGTGCATTAACTAGTGCTGCTGCTGACACAGCGGCGGATTTGACTGCTTTCAATCCCTTTTCTTTCTGCTTGTGGCACTTTGTCAATTAGCAGTCACTATCCACTGACAGCTGACAAAGCTTCAGCGAAAAAAATCATGGCATATCACTACTTGCCTTTAATCTGGAATTTACAATGTTTCCTGTAGTTAGGTGCTGTAATTCATAATTATATGAAAAAGGTGCTGTAGTTCATGGATCTTCTGTAATCAATTTTTGTGTTTATGGAGTTTGCTGAGAGCCTGAGATTAATAAGAATATGCTAAAAGTTGCTGGAGTTTTTGTAATATTGCTTTGCTGAACTTGATAAAATGTTTCGAATGATAATAATCCTGAAAATCATTCTATATTATTGTGATTAATCGGAATTTGCTGAAATTAGCTTAGAATTCTCTGTAAAAAGTTCTGCAATGTCGGACCTTGAACCAAGTAGTTCGAATTGGTTACAAGATGCTCATTATATGTTGAACTTGTTGTGAAACCAAAGTTAAATTTCATTTTTATCTTGAACTTTTATTTGTTTGTGTTCTATACTTGTTGAAAATTGGCAATATTATTGATACCAATGAGGGGTGTGCCCCTTGCGCCCAAGCCCTAAGGTCAGAACCCTTGCAACTTAATGCACTTTGGGGGTTTGACCACTATGGAATCTTCAAGTTGTTTATACTGGTTTACTGGATACTAGTTGTTGTTACCATTTCATGAAATCTGTGCTTTCTTCCCTCTTTGTTACTCTTCCAGGTTCAACATGAGGGGAAGGTTTGTGGGCCGTTGAAGGGTGAAATAAAAATAGTTAAGTCTCCTTTGAGATTGAAATGTCGAAATTTTCAATCTGTAGGAAACCTGAGATCTTTTGTGTATATTTACTGCATTTCCCCGACTTTATTTGTTTGGGACATGTGATAGAGATCAGATGAAGGTCAGGAACTGAATTTTAGATGTAAGTTTTGCACTTACCTTAAAATCAATAAATGGTGATTTATGAGACATCTCCACTTGTTTCGTAATGTCATAATTATTCTACTAGTTTTCCAATTTTTACCGACTATGAAGTATAAATATTGGTGGTTTTTTACTTTTTTTTATGCTCCGGCTTATAATCAAAAGGCCCTGCATTAAAACACAGTTCCAGAATGCTCGTCACCTCTTGTTCATGCAGAAACTCAAATTTTGTCGACATAAACCCTTTTCTATATGTTCTGTTATGCAAACTCTTGACTTAGTTCTCTGCCCCCCTGTTTCAGGTGATCAATAGTGTTCTTACCATGGAAGCCAAATTCTTTCGCTTTCTTAAGATTGTTGGAGTTGGTTTCAAAGCTAGAGCAGAAGCAGAAGGGCGTCTCTTGTACCTCAAACTTGGTTACAGCCACGAGGTTGAACTGACCGTACCACCCGCAGTTCGTGTGTTTTGCTTCAAAAACAATGTGGTTTGTTGCACCGGAATTGACAAGGAGAGGGTGCATCAATTTGCTGCTGCTGTTCGTAGTTGTAAGCCTCCAGAAGTTTACAAAGGCAAAGGCATTATGTACACTGATGAAGTTATAAAGAAAAAGGAGGGAAAGAGATCAAAATAACACACCAAATGCTTCAATTTCTGCAATTAACAAAGACTTCTAAGTACTGCAGACTGTTGATTTTGATGTTCTCTTCCATTCTGAGGAATTGTGTCATGTGATTTGTTTATTTATTTATTGTGGAACGATGATTTCTTAAGCTTACGCCTAACGTTGAGCGTAAAGGCATATCTGGGATGAATTGTTCCTTGTGCTTATGTTCTTTTACCAGTGAATAGCAGCATTCACTCTTCACTCCTCTCTTTTAGAAAAAAATGTTCTGTGTATCCATCTTGATTTCCTCCTAGGAATACAACAGAAGCTGATCGGACCTATAACTCTAGTTTAAGTTTAACTCTAGTCCTAGCAGGTCTAACACTAGGTTAGACTAACTTATTGAACAAAATTTGTTTATATATTTTTTTATATTATTCTTTTACATTAAAAAAGGTTTTTGTTTTTGAACAAATTAAAATTTTAGGTTATCAGAATATACCTTTGCATTTAATATAAGTTGATATATTTTTAATAAATAGATATAGCTATGGAGTTTATTATCCCATCTTTCCAAAATAATTGGTCTAGTTTTTACAAGACATAAATGTTGTGTTTGATTTTATTTTGGGGGGTGTTTTTGTTGAAAATTTTGGTGAAACATTTTATTGGGAGTTGTGTATTTTGATGAAAATGTGTTTGGTTTTGTTTTGAAAAATTAGTATTTTAATCATTTTTTATGAGAATGTGTTTGGATTAGCTATTTTGAAGTAACATTTGAGTGATTTTTTTGGTGAAAATCTGTTTGATTTTGTTTTCAAAGGTAACAAAAATTACTATAGCAGTCAGATCATGTCAGATCTTGTCTGAAAAAGTTGTTTTAATGATTAATTGATGATTGAAAAATATATTATAATATAATTTTGAAATTATTATAATATATATGAATGATTATATAATAGATTATATAATTTCTAAAATAACTATTTATTAATATATTATTTTATAAATAAAAAAAGAAAAGAAAAAAGAAAAAAAAAGGGGGGTGGGGAACAGTGTCGTCTTCCCCAACCCCCCACACACAAAAAAACACACACACACACACACACACAACAATACACACACGCACAACAATACTCACACACACGCACTGACACACACACAATTACACACGCACGCACACAGACACACACACACACGAAAACACACACACACACACGACAATACACACACACACACACACACACTCTGACACACACATTTACACACACGCACGCACACAGACACACACACACAAACACACACACACGCACTGACACACACAATTACACACATGCACGCACACAGACACACACACACGAAAATTAAAAGGACAGAGAGAGGGAGGAGAGAGAGAGAGAGAGGAGAAAGAGGGAGGGGAGAGAGAGAGAGAGGAAAAAGAGGGAGGAGAGAGAGAGACCGGAGAGAGAGAGAGACAAAGAAATTTTGGGATTTTTTGGAGCTAATGTTTGGTCAAAAAATTCACAACCAAACAAGTTTTGGGCTGGGTTTTGGTGAAAAACCCAGCCCAAAACCAAACCAAACACATCCATCGATGTGTTTCTAGATTTTTGGTTAGATAGCGAAAATTGCAAAAAAATTAAAAATTGTGTTAAAGTTGAATCGCTAGATACCCCCTTTGTGTTAGGAAAAAAAAAGGGTATCACAATAGAAAAAAACCCTAACTTTCTTTTTTGTTTTATTTTTCTTCGACGGCAATGGCTTGGTGAAGCAGTCGTCTACTTCACTACTGTTACTACCACCATCATCGGCAGGTTAGGTTGGAACACCTTTCTTTAAGCTGCACATTACTTCTTCAAATCTGACAAGACGGATATGGATTTAAAGAGATAGAGACAGATCTGACAAGATGAAGACGGGTGATATATTAATTTTCATATAGTGTTTTAGATATTTTGTTTAGTATTTTATTTTCTCTCTCATATGAGAGTTTGTTTTCTTTTCGAATGAGAGTTTCATCTCTCTTTGAATAAAAGCTGCACAAGAATTTTTTTGTGTTCGTTTGTGAGTTCCTAAAATTTGTTATCATAAAAAACTTGATAGTTGGTGTTTCAAATGTTCTTACTACATCGTTTGAGTCGATATGAATTGTATTGTTCCAGGCATTGTAAACTTTTGATTGAATAATATATAAGACCGATTTTTCTTCAAAAAGAAAAAAAAGGGAAAATTGCATAACATACCTCTATGAAATACAAAAGTTGCACAAAATCAACCTGTGTTAAAAATATAGCCTTATATACCACTGTGTTACAACTTAGTTTGCACACTCTCCATTTCTGTTAGCGTTACTTTTCTGTATTGTTTGACCGTTATACCCCTCATATTAATAAACCTTACCTTTATTCTAATTTAATCTCAGCCTTTAGATTAAACAAATGAGAATGAAATAATTAAAATTATGAAAAAATCATAGAGACATCATAATTAATTATAAAATTTCTGGAAATAAAAAAATCATAAAAAATTAGAAATAAAAAAATAAATTTGAAATTCAACCAAAATTCAGATAATATTTACTAAAACTAATGAAAATAAAAAAAATTATTTATAAAATTTCAGAAAATAAAAAAAAATTACACAAAAATGCAAAAAAAAAAAAATAATCTAAGAATTCAACAAAAATCTAGAAAAAAATTACACAAATTTCTGAAAATAGAAAAATCCGTGAACATTTAAAAATTAAAAAAAATCTAAAAAATTAGTAAAAAAATTTACAAAAGTTCCTGAAAATCATAAAAAAATTATAAAATATTTGAAAATAAAAAATGTTCCATAAATATAAAGAAATACAAAAACAAATTTGAAAATTCATAAAAAAATTGCAAAATTTTTGAAAATAAAAAAGTTCCATAAGATTGCAAAAATAAAAAGCAAATCTGAAAATTAAGCAAAAATTCAAAAAATAGTTACAAAAATTACTGAAAATTGCAAAGCAATATTTATATAAAATTTGTGATAATAAAACAATTAATGAAAATTCAGAAATTGAAAAAAAATATGAAAATTCATCAAAAGTTCAAAAAATAACTACAATAAATTCTGAAATTACAAAAATATCCCAACAAATTTTTTAAAAATATATATATATATGGAGTACAAAACTGCAAAGGGCATCTGCGATTGCTTGAACTAATTTGGTGTCCTGTTCTAGGGCTTCCTTTACTACCTTGTTAATATGCACACAACAAGATAGATTATATATAGGAAACTTTTTCCACATAATTACCCAACATGGGAACAATTTGTTATATGTTAATGAGCAATTTTTTCATGCTTGTATGTGAATTGGTGGGTATAGCTCAATTTAGAATAAAATTAACCAACAAACAGAGAGAGAGAGAGAGAGCAAGAAGGAATTTGGTGATGAAGAAGATGAAGAGGCCTGATGCTGCTGTGGTTGCTGTGTCGAGAAGATGAAGAAAGAAAAGTAGGGAAAAGAAAAAAGGAAAAGGAAAAGAAAAAAGAAAAAAGAAAAAATAAGGGAAAAGGAAAAAAATAACGAAAAAAGGGTATTTTAGTCAATTTTTCATCCATTTTGACCTGTAAAACCCCTAAAATACATCCCACTTCGCACAAACCGCACGTGAATGCTACTTTTCGTTAGTTTCTAATGGACGGACGTTTTCGTGCAGGGTTTTAAAAGATACAAGGGTATATAAGACTATAGTTTTAACATAATCGGATTTCGTGAAATTTTACAGGGGTATATTATGCAATATTTCCAATAACATACTGGGGTATGTTATTTTTTACTTTGCTCACGTACCCTTTTTGTCTGTTAGGTCTAATGTTGTTAAGTTTAACCGTAAAATACCTATTTACTCTTCTATTTATTAGATAATAATTATTAAAGACTTAAAATATTGACCGTTAGATTTTAGAACACAATGTCAACCGTTAGATCTCTTTAAAACTCAAAGGATTCATTTCTAAGAGGAAGAAATGGTTTCCAGTGGTTGGGAAGGGTTTACCAGCTTCGCCTAACTCGCAATCTCCGGATGTGAATCAGGAGAGTTGTAGGATTTCAACTCCAACAATCGTACATGGGCAAACTGGAATTGAGATTAGTGGTGACAAGGGCAACACAAAATTAACGGAAGAAGCAATGATTAAGGCCTTAATATGCAAAGCCCACACCTTGCTCGAGCCACAACAATGTACTAGTGAAGTGTCCATGGTGTTGCATGTGTGTCTGCCTAAACTTACGAGTACGCTAGTACAAGTAGCACAAACCAAGAATGGGGTCTCCTCGGCAATCAATCAATAAGGAGAGTGCAAATGTAAAGAAAACTCTTATTATTATCTGATTCAGTATTAAGCAATCCCAATCAAATTAAAAATCAAGAAGAGACAACGGATAAATAATAATTTAAACAAGCTTAAATTATTTAATTATTCTAATGTTTTCCTTAGGTAATCAACGAAAAACTGGATTATAATCATAAAAACTTAATTGCTACAAGCACAAATCAAACATAACAATTACGGATTATGAAGATTTGTTGGCAATCAAATGAAATAGATAAATAACTAATATGCATCTTAAATAATCATCTACACAATTATAAGCATTAAAATCAAGAAAGAAAAGATAATCAAATCATGAATAGATTAATATAAGCTCCGTGTCTCACAATGTATTAATTAATTGGAATTCCTTTGAATCGAAAGAGAAAATTAGCTACTCATAATTGAAAGCATAAAAACTCGTGATAAAATTTTTCTAACTCTCTAAGTATGTACCTCAACCCTAAAAAACATCCTATATATAATAGGAACAAAGAGAATAACTCTATACTCACTCCATAACTAGTTTACTAAGATATTGGAGTTTCCTTCTTTAACTAGGATGCAAAAGGCAGATTTTCTTCCATCTCTTTGCACGCTGATTTGGAATGGATCCTGTCCGAACTTAACTTCAACTCCTTCTAGAAATTTGTATATTTTCTTGTTATCTTTTATGTCCAACTGGTCTTGACTGAATCCAAGACCCACAACTCGATTTATAAATTTTTCATCAAAACTTCGTAGACCAGTCTGCAACAGAAATATGTTTGTACATCAATCATATTTTCGAGCCCTTAAACTTCCGAACTGGGTCTGAACTTCTGCGTAAGAAATGTGGGCCCTAGTCTGAGATTTTCAACTAGATAAGATTCACTAAAAAATGAACGTCTGTAGCTCCACACATGTCAATATTTTCGAAATAGCACCAAAACTCCCAATTTGATCCAAAATAATATTTTACACTCCAAAACTTGCCTAAATCATTAAATAAGATAAAATCCAGTCCAAAACTAAACATAGAGAAAATTGAATACTCCCTCCGTCCCAAAAAGGATGTCCACTGTTCCACTTTTATTTGTCCCAAAATGTTTGTCCCTTACTATTTATGTATGTATTTATTGTTTAATCTGACTATATTACCCTTCGTTTAAATTGAAAAATGTACAATAATTCATATTTACTATAAAACTACAATTATATTTAAGGAAGATAATTTTATATATTTATAGAAAACAATAACAATAAATCAAATTAAAAGCATGGCATGTTTTAGAAAGTAACGTTATTAGTTGTCTTTCGTTTTATGGAAAGGGTACTATTGGGAAACAATGAAAATTTGATAATTCCTAAGAAAAGTCAAACATGACATTCTTTTTGGGACGGAGGGAGTATATAAATATTGCACTTATCAAATTCCCCCACACTTAGCATTTGCACGTCCTCGGGCAAAGACAAAGAGAAACTAGAAAAATAAAAATAACTAAAACTAAAGCGTACCACTTCATAGGTCATACGAGTGCATTTAGCATATGTGACAAACCTTTAAACACCTAGGTAACCCCTAGTGGACGAGTTAAGTTTCGAAAGGGTTTGCAAAAGATATACCCACAAATTAATCTCCTAGTGTACAAACAAGCAAGTTCATGTAACTTTCTTTCCAGACACCAGTTCTTAACCAAAAATTAACAAAATTCACTAAAAAGGTTAATCATGTCTCAACCGTTACTCTTGCATTCACACAAACTTCTCAAAAATTCACATAATTCCATAAACGCAATACTATTAATGCAACATTTAACTCAATATCATCCCTATATATTTCCTCAAGCATGAATAATAAATTAAAACGAGCAATATATTATCATTAAGCACACACTTATTTTTTGACGCAAATACAAACATTAGTCATTAATACACCCAGGTTACTCAAGGGGTGGATCATTTAATTCTCGATAACCTCTTAATAGCCCTATTAGATTTTCAACACAGTAGCAGGTTGGACCGATAGATCCCAGACTAGATAGTCTTAGATTACCAAGCTTGAAACCTCTCCGGGCTTAATCCCTTTAGTGTAGTTAACCCCCGATGCTACATTAAGGTTATATCTTCAACTTTAAACAAATTACACATCAAGCTTTATACCAAGGAATTTCAACCATTACTAACCTAAATTACTAGCAACCAAATTAAACTGGAGGAACTTCAAGGGATTTCAGTCTGTCAAAAGTCACTACAGAATTATGCTAAATCACAAATTCACATGAATTCTCTAAAAGTATGTGCTTCAGGAATCATAACAATTTAAATATTATTTAGCTTCTCTATTGAATCTAGTAAATTTCTAAGTCAAAAATACTTTTCACTACTTTAACTTGCTACACACTAAAAGATAAGGGTTTTTTTCATTCTATCTTTCCAAGAAAGAAAGAAGGAAAGAAAAAGACTAACCCTCTCCCTCATACTTAAAATTTGCAATGCCCTCAATGCAAGCACATAACAAAAATAAAAGATGAACATATGGAATTAAAAGAGATAGGGAACAAGAGCAAATTTGATGGTGGCTATTCAGCCACTCTTGGGTTGCCTCTAAAGCAGCGCCTTTGTTTTATGTCTTTGGCTAGACATAGCTATGCCTTCATTTGTATACGTAGGGCGTTCAAATCCATCATTGTGCAATGCTACCTTCAGTGGATGATTTTTCTCAATCTGCAATAAATCATGACTAAGGACCACCTCCAAAGCATCCAAGTGACTTTTCTCAAATGCCTCATGTGCCAACACATTAACAATATCAATAGAATTAATCGAATGCGGATCATAAGGATACCTCATGGACTCGAATATGTTAAATTTTTCAATCTGCCCATCGAACTCCACCGACAAAGTACCATCATGAACATTAATCTTGGTTCTTTCTATTTTGAGGAAGGGATGTCCTAAGAGGATTGTGACTGGATTTGGGGATCCATTGTCCTCCATGTTCAGAATGTAAAAATTAGCTGGGAAGATCAAATCATCCGACTGGACTAACAAATCCTCTAGTACACTCTCAGGATATACATTAGATCGATCAACCAATTGTGTAGTGACACCAGTTTGTTTTATGAACCCAAGTTAAGGGATGCAAAAATTGAATGAGGCATGACAATAATTGATGCACCTAAATCTAGCATGGCACGTTCAAATCTATTATTACCAATCACACTAGGAATAGTAAACCTACCTAGGTCCTTACACTTAGGTGGCATTTTTTGCTAGATTACTACAAACACATTCTCATCCACCTTAATCTTCTCGACTCCCCTTGGCTTTCTCCTTGTGGTGCACATTTTTTAAGGAATTTTGTGTATCTCCATTTCTGACTAATAGCATCAAGTAAGGGAATGTTGACTGCTACTTCTTGAAAGGTCTCCAATATCTCCTTTTCTTTATCTTCCTTCTTGGATTTACTCAATCTGCTCGGAAAAGAAACAGAAATGAAAAAGTATAAGTGAAATTATGTACTTTTGATTAAAAACTTACCTTTGGAGGAATTTTCAAATCAATTTCAGACTCCTTCTCCTCTAATCTTTCCTTTTCAGGTAAACTCCAAATTGGGATTGAATTTATTTTCCACTCCTCAAAGTTACAACACTTGCATTCTCTTTTCGATTTATGATTGATTGGGAGGGTAATTTACCCGAACCTTAGAGCTTCCAACTTGCTCATTGAAGTTGCTTACCGACTTATCTATTTCTCCAAATTTTGGATGCTATTCCTCATTTCCTATTGAAATTATTGTTAAAGTATTGTTAGCAAGAGCTTTAACAATTTCATCTAATGGCATACCTGAATTCGAAGACTGATTTGTTTGTTACTGTTGTCTAGGGTGGAAGGGATGTTGGTAATGATTTTATCTAGCTTGGTTCCCATAACTCAGATTGGGATGATCTCTCCATCCTGGATTGTATGTATAGGAGAATGAATCTTATTTTCGTTGTGGCTGGCATGGGAATCCTCCAATGGCATTGACTTGTTGGTTCGTTTCTTTCTTGCAATGTTGGACACACATAAATGGGGTGCCCTAATACTGAACAGATTCCACAAACCTTCACCACTTGCAAATTTCCCACAACCATCTGACAAACTAATTGAGTTAAATCAGAAATTTGACTCTCAAGATTAGATGTACTTACCTCATAAACTGGTTTTGGTGTATGATCCAGCCTCATGCCAAATTGCTACGAATTTGTTGTCATAATGGAAATCAAACCTTTGCAGCTATTGGGGTCTTATCCACTCACGCTCCTCCACTTGCTGCATCAGTCATGTTCATGTACATACGAAGTAAGCCTTCATACGAATATGAATGAACAATTGCTCACTTATTTGGTGGTGGGGACCACTTGCACAAAACTTCTTAAAACACTCCCAGTATTCATATAACGAGTCTCCATTGTACTGCCTTACGCCACAAATTTCCTTCCTTATGTTGGAAGCCCTCGAAGATGGAAAGTACTTTTCCAAAAACATTCTATCTACCTCATTCCATGTTGTTATCGTCACTGATGGTAAATAATAGAGCCAATCATTTGCATTATTGGCTAAGGAGAATGGAAAGGCTCTTAATTTAATCTGCTCGTCGAATACTGTTAGGTTTCACGAAAAATTCGCAACGAATAAAATTTACCCACAATTATCATCTCGATTTGCATAGATAAATCTAAAACTCGCTAAAACTTACCCGTTGTGGAATTGGGTCCATTCAGGGTATTCTTTTTTAGTAGAATTGAAAGTAGGTTTGTCTTTTTTGAGAGAGATAAACAAGAAAATAACTGCAGAAATAGACCAGTTTTAATTAGATTACTTGTAATTGATTTAACCAAGAAAAATTAAGGATTTTAAAATTTATCTTAGCTGCCACTGTATTTTTTGAATCCTACACTCCCATGTAGAAATTGGGAGTCATTATTGGCATCGAATCTACAGTGGGTATTGAGTTCTTGAAATAATTAAATGGGTTGCAACCTAACCGATTTCCGGCCCATTAAACGTTTCAATACCTTTCCCCATAGTTCACCAAGCCACAACCTAACCAATTTCTAAGCTCGTGAATTACCCGAGTTTATTCCCACTAACTCCTCTAAGCTAACAATTGAAATTCACCTTGCAACCTAACCAATTTCTAGGGTAAAATATGCTTCGAATAAGGCATCACATGCACATAATAAGATTTTAAATTATTTCTAAGTGCATAACCCCCATAATTGGGAAGCATTATACATTTGTTGTAATTTTAATTTTATTGAGCTTAGCAGAGGGCGAGGATGTCGTCCCACATCCTTTACTAACTCGGTATTATTTATTTGGAAGAATTGAGATTATCAAATATTTGGTCTCACTTTGCACATTAGTCAATTTATATAGCGCAATTATCATATTGAACATGCATTATTATACTACTAATAAACATGCCTATCCATATATAAATGGAATTAAATGAATAAAACCGCCACACTCAATCATGGACTTTTACTAATGGGCCCAAGCCAACATGCAATCACAAAAAGGTAAAAACAAAAACCTGTCTAATTTTAATGGGTTCCAAGTCTCCACTAGTCTTGAAAATTATTCTATTGCAATGCTTTAAAATAACCTATACATTATTTCTAAGACAACAATAAATAGTTTCAATTATGGCTTTATAACCTATACAAAGAAAGATGCATCGAATTAAACCTAAGTTCATGATCGGTGTCAGCATCACATAAAACATGCTCGCAACATTTAATGCATGCTCACATTATTAAAACACTTATGTTCATTATTTTATAAAGTTTTAGTCCAACTAAAAAGTCTTTTATAAAATTCCCAATTTTATATAATTTCATATTTCAATTAAAATCAATCTAGTCCTACTAGATGACGTAGATATACAAAATTATAAATTAAGTATATCTACCTTTAATTAAAATAATATTAGTCCAACTAAAAAGAATACATAAAATACCGAATCTTATTTATTATGATTTAAAGCCACTTATATTTGAAAAAACTTTTATTTGACAAAAGAATTAATTATTTATCATCCACGACAATAATTTATATTTCTTATTCCGATATCTAAGTATTTTTCAAGTTGAGAAAAAATTAATGTTTAACCCAAAATTAATTATTATTCTCCAAGAAAATAATTACTTATACTAAGTAAATATATTTATTCCAATTAATCTTATTGGGCTCGATTCGTCAAGCCCGTGTCACCATCCTTTTGATTCACTCAGATTTAATTTAATTGGGCCTAAAATTAATTAATTATAATATAATTTATGCGCTATTAATTTTTATTGGGCTATTTTTAATTTAAATCCAAATCACCAACCCATTGGTCCATTTGGAAAAAATTAAATTAAGTCCAAACCGATTAAAAAGTCAAAATTTAATTAATTTTAGAATTGGACTTAATTTAAATCATTCCGGGTCATCATTCATTTGACCCATCCGGATAATTAAATTTATCCAAAAGTCGAATACTAAAATTGACCCAATACACAGCCTGAATTTCAGACCCTGGTCCATGACTAATTTTAGAGTGCCGTGTGTCAAACACACGACCCGACCAGGCCGTGTGGCTGTGGCGCTGTGCAGGTGCATGGCGCCAGGCGCCGTGCTGCACACATCACCGTCTGTGTGCGCACAGCGCTGTGCACTCAAGGCTTTTGGGCCCCCTTTTTCCTCCTTTGTTTATTTTTTCTTATATCACGAAAAATCTCAGATTTACAATAAACTTAAAAAAAAAAAGAATATCTAGGATAAAAACCATAAAAACACAGATTTAAGAACGAATAAAAATGCATGCTTCAAAAATACATAATATGCATATCAAAAATCATATAACGATGATTAAATATGCAGATCAGAGATTGGCTCTGATACCACTGTTGGGTTTCACGAAAAATACGCAGCAGAATAAAATATACTCACAGTTATCATCTCGATTTGCATGGATGAATCTAAAACTCGCTAAAACTTACCCGTTGTAGCAAAGTGGTTGGAGAATTCTGTTCTTCTTCAAAATCCAAATTTGATACAGAGTTGATATCTCCAATCCTCGTATAATCCAGTCTTCTTGAAATCTCTGAAATTTTCTTGAAGTCTGATCCAAACAACAAACTTACATTGTCTTTAAATTATCACGCGGATTGATGAAGAAAAGTTTCCCCTTCTTTTTCCTTCTTGACCGACGGCCAGTGTATGGAGAAAGAGGGAGGAGTTTTTCTTTTTCTTTCTAGGAGAGTTGTGAATTTGTAATTATCTTCTAGGTCAAAAGTCTTAAGTGATGTATTTAATACCACTTGAATTGTTGACCAAGACAAGACTCTAGACCCCATGTTGGGCATCCAAGTGGACACCTAACTCGTTTACTTGGCTCGGCTCATCTAATATTTTAATTAATTCTCTATTATTTAATCAATTATTTATTAGATCCATTAAATAAATTAATTAATTAAATAACCAAATTAATTAGATAAATTAATTCATTAATTTATTTCCTCAAGAAATTAATTAATAATTAATCTGATCCATTTAATTAATTATCTCATCTAATGAGCAATTAACTAATCATATTTAATTTATTCCATAAATCAAATCTCCTAGTTACAAATAAAAAAAATCCTTTTATTTTTCTTTATCAATCCTTTAGGCGACTCTTTAGATTCGTTTTGTTTGGCAGTGAGAGTAATCGAAAGGAAAGGGGTAACACCTAGCCTGTGTTCGAGCGTATCAGTTCCACTGATGTGCCTACAATCTTAAGCTCCCGCCATCACATGGTGTTCGACTGGCACTCCCATGTCAAAGCTCAGATTGTACAAGTATTCCTAGTCTTTATTTGTCCATTAAAGACTTCATATTACTTGCGAACTAATTAAGTAATCAAGATCAATCTCTCTAGTGCCGATCTTCCTATCTCATAGGAAGTAGAGAGATTGCACTAAAAATATGGACAAAGATTTTACATTACTTATAGATGCAGATAAGATTTATGTGAAAACAAAACAATGCCTTTTATTACAAAATAAGAACAAGTCATTTACAAGTGAGATGCCTTATACATTCTATCCTCTATGGTATCTGAGGGCATAATTCTAACAAATACTTTTGTCGGTCTCATGCTCGAACAACAACATGGAATTCCTTCAGATGTTTATTTAGATCCTCACCTGCAAGACCACGGAATTTTGGCAGTAAGTGAATCAATCCAGATTTTAATTCTCAATCAACATCTAAATCAGTGTATTCAATGCATAAAGGTAGTTGATTAAAATTTGGAGTAGCCAACTCCTTTACAGTCCTATTGTTTGCTACCATGACTTCCTCTTCGGTTGAGTCACTTGAAAACAGGTGAAGAGATATGGTGATTCCTTATGGAGAAAAGACAGATTCTTCCGATATTGAGTTTTGCTCTTCAATTGCCTGCTTAGCCTCTCTTCTGAATCTGTGTAAGGTTCTTTCAATCTCTGGATCAATTTCCTAATTCTTAGATTGAGAAGAACGGATCATAAAAAACAAAAACTAAAAAAAGAAAGCAAAAAAATATCAGGAAAAAATGATTAAATTTTTTTGATAGGAATAAAAAAAATGCTAAAAAACCCTAGTAAACAATGAAATTTGGGCCCGAGAGGGAAGTGCTCAGTAATTATGCTGAGTTGTTCTTTGCTTCCTTCAAGATTGATATAGTGGTCATAGCCTAATTCCACCAAATTTTCATCTTTCAGCAATTTTTTGAATTTTTACCAATTTTTTTCCAGATCAAATAAAAAAAAAGATAATTAAATCTTACAACCTAAAAATTAATAATAAATAAAATTTTTACCGAAAACCATTCTCGAAAATAGCGCCAAAATTTTACAAGTGTCAAATGCACCAAAATATAAATAACCGTTCTCATGAGGATTTTTTGTACTCGCAAGTCCAGGTCGAACCCTAGAGACTGGTTGATCAAATAAGGGGGGAGGGGGTCGAGATTAAATTAGATAAAAAACCATAAAGTAAATATTCAAAAATTTAATTAATGAGAAGTACGACTCAAGGGAAAATCAACCCTCAATTCACACATTGATCATAGACACCTAAATTAGTATTCATTCTTCGATTACTTAGCCAATAATCCAAATAACCAGCTATCTAAATTCTTGTAATCTTTCTTATATCATTAATCAAAGTCCAACACCTGATTAAATTCTTATTATTAACTGATTCGGTATTAAGCAATCCTAATCAAATTAATAGCTGCTTTAAAATTCAAGAAGAGACTAAGGATACATAATAATTTCAACAAGCTTAAATTATTTAATTTATTCTAATGTTTCTCTTAGGTAATCAATGAAAGCTGGATTATATTCATGAAAACCTAATTGCTACAAGCACAAATCAAACATAAGAAACCCGGATTATGAAGATTTGTTAGCAATCAAATGAAATAGATAATCAACTAAATATGCATCTTAGATAATCATCTACACAATTATAATCATTAAAATCAAGAAACAAAAGATAATCAAACCATGAATAGATTAATATAAGCTCTGTGTCTCACAATGTATGAATTAATTGGAATTCCCCTGAACGAAAGAGAAAATTAGCCACTCATAATTGAAAGCGTAAAAACTCATAATAATATTTTTCTAACTCTCTAAGTATGTACCTCAGCCCTAAAAAACATCCTATATATGATAGGAACAAAGGGAATAACCCTAGATTCTCTCCATAACTTGTTTTGATATTGGAGTTTCATTCTTTAACTAGGATTCAAAAGGCAAGTTTTTTTCCATCTATTTGTACACTAATTTGGGAAGGATCCTATCCGGATTTTACTTTTGACTCCTTCTAATAGGTTGTTTAATTTCTCGTTATCTTTTACGTCCAACTGGCCTTGACTGAATCAAAGAACCGTAACTCGCTTTATGAATATTTCACCGAAACTGCGTAGACCAGTCTACAACAAAAATTTGTTGTAACTTCACGAATATTTTCGAGCCCTTAAACTTCGAAACTCGGTCTGGACTATTAGGTTAATGTCCTCAAATGCCACTAGATTAGAAAATGTTAGGACATTATCATTTGTAATTGTTTCACATTCTATGAATAAAAGGCAATTAGTTGCTTACTATTATATTGACATTTATATATTGTAATCATCTATAAATCCATGAACACAAGAGTTAACTCTCTAAGACACTAGAGGAGTTTGACACTTGTGTACTAAAATAGTCCGCAAGTCAATGATTTTTAACTGGGCATCGGAAATCATGAAGACTTGTATGATATGAGTTTTGACTAGAAAGGTGCCCGTTGATCACTAGGAAGTAGTGAAAAACTCATATCATAGGTGCACTGATGGAGATAGTGGCACTCAGACATGACTCGCATCGATTCTGTCACATGGGTTTTCACTTTTTGACAGTCAATGATAGAATTAATTAAATTGTAATAGGTGTGTCTGAATTTTAGACTTGAGGAATCAAGTTGGAGATATACTTGTGACATTAGGTTTTTCATTAGAGTAGTTAGACTCAATTCACCCTTTGGTGGGGTCAACCTTAAACTGCAACTTAATGAGCAAGTAGTAGTCTTAATTGATATCCAAGATGGGATTCGTTCCCTCGAAGGTGAACGAGGAATTATCCTATGCATTTATAAGTAAGTTAGATCTTGAAATTTTTGGCCAAAGCATTAACTGATCTGGACTTATTAAAAATATAGCATAGTGTCAAGTTAATGAGTTTGACCAAAAATCATGACTCTCACTTGACCGGGATAAGAAAAGGAAGAGTTTATATTCACACGGTATTAATAATAGAAAAGGTCAAAATGATCCAATCATTTCATCTTATTTGGGTTACAATATGGGCCACTTGACTAGCTAGGTGGGACCTATATTCAATGGAACCCTCCCATTGCCAAATATAGATGAACTTAAAGAGTCACGCTTAAAATGGAAAAATCGATAGAAAATACGAAATATTCAATTAGGTTAATTTTTCTCTAAGTAGTATATTTATACTACAATGAAATAATAAACTAGGCTAATTTACCCCCTCATATGGACGCCCACTTTGTGGCCTTTTAGCCATCGGGCTTTAACCCTATTATGCTAATTTAATATTTTAAATAATTAATATTATTTATCCAATAAGTAAATAAATTAAATAATAAATTAAATCCATGTTAATATTATAATTAAATTCCTCTAAGGAATTAATTAATTCATTAACTTAATTAATTAATAAAATCATCTAATGATTAATTAATTAATCTCGATATCCAATACCGAAAATTCTCTCAAGTTTTCTCCATGATTTTCTTTTTGCATTTCCTTTAAGCGCGACTCTTTAGGTTCGTCTCAAAAGGCAATTTGGAGGAAACCAAAAGGATGTGAGTAACAACTAGCCAGTCACGTGGATCACATCGTAGCCCAATTGAGAGCGAATGAATAGGATCATTCTAAACCATATACGCTGTGAGTACCATACAAGTATAAACCTTTTATTCTTATATCCCAGTCAAGTGAGAGTCATGGTTTTAATCAAACTCACATGACTTGACCATATGCTTAGCTCATAATGAGTCGAGGTCATTTTATGCTTTGGCCAAAGACTTTTAACCTCACTCATTCACAACTGCACAAGATATTTAGCTCATTCACTTATGAGAGAATAAATCCCATTTTGCTAATCAGTTAATAATGATACTTGCCCATCAAGTCGCACTTCAAGGTCGATCCTACCAAAGGGTGATTTGGATCTAACTACTCTAATGACTGACTTGATGTCACAAGTACATCTTCAACTCGATTCCTCAGGTCTAAGGTTCACGTGTACTTGTCACAACGTATCAATTTCATCATTGACTGTCAGTGAGTGAATACCCATGTGATGAAACTGATGCGAGCCGTGTTCAAACATATTAGTCCAACTTATATGTTCATGACATAAGTTCTCACTGTCGTTCTCATAGTGTTCGACTGACACTTTCTCTGTCAAAACTTATATCATGCAAGTCCTTGTTCTGTATTGATATCCAGTCAAATACCTTCTTAGACTTGCGAACCCTATTTAGAAAATAAGGATCAAACCCTTCTAGTGCCATTCTTCCTATCCCATAAAAAGTAGAAGGTTTGCCTTATACTCAAGGACTTTACGTTGTTTATTAACACCTTACAAACGCCTATAAAAAAACAACAAGATAATGCCTTATATATAATAAAAAGATATTGTTTAGTTACAAGTCAATGCCCTATAAATCTATCCTCTTTATGGCATTTGAGGGCATACACTTTAATAATCTCCCACTTGCACTCAATGCCATTTGCTATGGTATTTAATACCCATCCTTTCGAGATGTTTTTCTAGCACCGCCTGTGCCAATGGCTTGGTCAATGGATCAGTGACATTGTCAGCTGAGGCTTTTTTCTGAACAAATATTTCTCCTCGTGTAACGATCTCTCTTATGATGTGATATCTCCTCTCGATGTGTTTGGACTTGTTGTGAGACCTAAGTTCCTTTGCTTGCACTATTGCTCTCGTGTTGTCACAATAAAGTGGCAATGGGAGCTTTATGCTAGGAACCACTTGAAGTTCTTCTATGAACTTCCTTATCCAAACAGCCTCTTTAGCTGCCTCAGAGGCAGCTATGTATTTAGCCTCTGTAGTGGAATCCGTGGCTGTGCTTTGCTTGGAACTTTTCCAAGTTACCGCCCCACCATTGAGGGTGAATACGAATCCTGAGGTGGATTTTCGTCATCGAAATCAGATTGAAAATCCGAATCAGTGTACCCGTCCACTCTCAGGCTACCACTCCCATAGATGAGAATCATATTCTTGGTTCTCTTCAGATATTTTAGGATATTCTTCACATCTATCCAATGTTCCTTGCCTGGGTTTGCTTGAAATCGACTAACAACGCTTACTGAATAAGCAATGTCAAGTTTAGTACACAACATTGCGTACATCAGGCTACCCACTGCTGACGCATAGGGTACAGTGCTAATTTTCTTTCTATCTTCCTCACTTTGAGGACACATAGATTTTGAGAGATGTATCCCATGCCTTATTGGCAGGAACCTTTTCTTAGAATCCTCCATCCCATATCTCTTTAGGACCTTTTCTAAGTAAAGGTCTTGAGAGAGCCCTATCATTCTATGTGTTCGATCTCTGTAGATTCGAATCCCTAGAATATAAGTTGCCTCTCCCAAGTCTTTCATGGAGAAAGTACTCGAAAGCCACTTCTTTACAGTGGTGAGCATTCCTATATCATTCCCTATGAGTAATATGTCATCTACACATAACACAAGGAATGTTATCTTGCTCCCACTAACCTTATTGTAAACACATGGCTCGTCTTCGTTCTTGATGAAGTCAAATTCTTTGACAGCCTCATCAAAACGTAGATTCTAGCTATGGGACGCTTGCTTGAGTCCATAAATGGATCTCTCAAGCTTAAACACCTTATGAGTATGCTCCTTGGATACAAAACCTTTAGGCTGTTCCATATAGATATCCTCTTCTAGGAATCCATTTAGGAAAACAGTTTTGACATCCATTTGCCATATTTCATAGTCTAGGTGTGCGGCTATTGCAAGTAGAATCCTTATTGATTTGATCACAGCCACTGGCGAAAAGGTTTCTTGGTAGTCAATTCCTTCTTTTTGACTATACCCTTTCGCCACTAACCTGGCTTTGTAGGTGTCAACCTTGCCATCAACACCAATCTTTCTCTTGTAAATTCATTTACACCCGATTGGTTTTACTCTTTCAAGTTGGTCCACAAGTTTCCAAACTTAGTTTGCATGCATCGAATTGATCTCAGTTTGCATTGCTTGACGCCATCTAGTAGCATCCACATCCACCATTGCTTGATCAAAAGTGGAGGGATCATCTCCATGATCCTCCTCCAATACAGATTGAAGATCCAGCTCCCTCTGTACTAGATATCCGTACCTCTCAGGCGGTTAAGGGACTCTACTTGATCTTCGAGGTTGTGGTTGTGGTACAGAAGGTTCAGTTCTCACTTCCTGTGTAGATGTATCCATTGGAGTCTTATTTTGTTCTTCTAGAACAATCTTTCTACCCGCTCCTCCTTCTTGAATGAATTCATCTTCAAGAAAGTGGGCTTGTAAATCTACAATGATCCTTTGATCATCGTGCAGATAAAAGAGGTATCCCATTGAATCCTCAGGATATCCAATAAAACGTCCCTTCAAGGATCTGGCCTCTAACTTGTCCACTTTGGTCTTTTTAACATAAGCCGGACATCCCCGAATCTTGATGTGATTAAGACTTGGTTTCCTATTCCTCCATATCTCATAGGGAGTCATAGGAACGGACTTGGATGGACATCTATTTAAAATGTGTATAGTTGTAAGCAGCGCATGACCCCACAGTGAGATGGGTAAGTCAGTGTAGCGGAGCATGGAGCGAACCATGTCCAACAAGGTTCGATTCCTTTGCTCTGCTACTCCATTTAACTGTGGTGTCACTGGAGGTGTGAGCTGTAATACTATACCATTCTCTCTGAGGTATATATCAAACTCGTCGCTCATATATTTTCCTCCTTGATCCGACCGAAGGGTTTTTATATGTTGACCAGTTTGATTTTCGACTAAAGTTATGAATTCCTTGAATTTTTCAATGGATTCAGACTTATGCCTCATCATGAACACTAGACCATATCTTGAATGGTCATCAGTGAAGGTAATGAAGTAAAGGAAACCTCCTCGTGCCATTTCTTCAAATGGACCACAAACATCAGTGTGCACTAAGCCTAAGATTTGTGAGGTTCTTTCAAAAGTCCCTGTGAAGGGAGATCTAGCCATCTTGCCTTTGAGACAAGATTCACAAGTAGGATAGAGATCCAATCCCAATGGAACAATTAGTCCATCTTTCTCCATTTTGCGAATTTTATGTTCGTCAGCATGGCCTAGTCTAAGATGCCAAATCAATCTTTGGTTTATTCCAAGCCTACTACGTTTCCTTTGTATAGTATTCACAGAACACTCACTCTGGACTTAAGCTAATACAATCCATTTATTAAAGAAGCAAAGCCTACTAATTTATTACCATAATAAATGTTGCATCGTTCATCAATAAAATGGAAAGTATAACCAAGTTTAACTAAAACGGGAATAGAAACAATGTTTTTAAGCCCATTGGGCAAAACTAGAACATTATCCAGAAATATTATATGTCCAGAATTTAAAAGCAATGAGGTAGATCCAATTCCAGTAGCTACGACTCTATGCCCGCTGCCTACTTTTATCTTTACCTCATCACTGTCCAGCTTCCTTCCTTGCACCAGATCCTGATTCATACAACAAGTGTGAGCACTAGCACTAGAATTAAGAATCCAAGATGTGGAGAAGACGGTCATAGAACAATAAGTTTCATGAACAAAAGATTTCATACCTCGTGCGCCTGGCCCCATGTTCTGACAGTTCCTTCTCTAGTGGCCCAGCTCACCGCAGTGTAGGCATCTGTCTGTCTTTTGTGGCCCTTTACGCTTGCAATTCACAAGAGCTTTCCCTTTTCCTTTATCGACACCACCTTGAGCTCCAAGCTCGCCACTCTGCTTCTTGGCTTTCTTCTTCCTATTCTTCGCCTGTTTGGGCCCAGAAGAGATAACCAATGCAGTTTCCTTTCCCTTGGGCTTCAATTGAGATTGTATAGTGTTTAATTTATTCATTAGCCCAGCTAAGTTGCATTCAATCTCATTGCAATTGAAGTTCATGACAAATTGGGAATAAGAATAAAAAAGAGACTACAAAATGAGATCAGTTTGAAGATGTGAGTTCATAGTAAAATCGAGAGCCTTAAATCTCTCGATCCTCGAGATCATCTTGAGGACATGATCCCCAACTTTCTCACCTTCTCTCATTTTGGCCCCGAAGAGCTCTTTAGATATCTCATATCTAGCAGTATGGCTGTGCTCACCATAGAGCTCGACCAAGTGTGCCAAGATAGCCCTTGCTGTGGTCATCTTCTCGTGGGACCTCTGAAGCTCGTTTTTCATTGAGCTAAGAATGTACCCACGCACTCGGACGTCGTCCTTTACCCATTTTTCATGAACTTGGACTTCTTCCTCGTTGGCACGTGTTCTGGCCGGAGGAGCAGGGATGTCTGTGTCCAACACGTATCCCAAGGACTCCATGTTGAGAACTATTCTCAAGTTCCTTAGCCAATCCACGTAGTTGGGTCTGGTAAGGATTTTTTTCCTAGTAAAACGGAAAGTGGGTTGATAGTCATTTTTGTTTTGAGAGAGATAAATCAAAAGTAGCTGCAGAAAATAAACCAGACTTTATTAGAGACTTGTGTAACTAAACTAAAACCAAGTTTAAAATCAAGGACTTCGACTTATAACTTGGCTCCCACTACATTTTTTGAGATTCACACTCCCACTGTGAAAAACGGAAGTGATTGTTGCAATATACTTCGTGGTGGGGATTGAGTTCTTTGATTAATCTAATGGATGGCAACCCTTTAACGATATCTGGTACTCTAATCTAGGGTCCCACGAGCAAAGTAAAGATGTGTGTATTTTCCATTAAATTAAAATATAAGTCACGACATTATGCCATCAAATTCAAGTTAATCAGTTTCATTGCAACAATTGGGGACTAAAATACAAATAAAAATTTCATGCTCGATTTTCTCAACATAAAAGCATCCAAACATGATAGCATATAAATTTCCCCAAACTTGAGCTAAACTAGGAACACCTGATATGAATGTATTAAAAGCACAAAGTACTACCCACATACACCCCCAAACTTAAACTTAACATTGTCCTCAATGTTGTCTCACATAAAAGCGCAGAATAAGGGTATAAGAGTAGACTCACAACCAGGGATGTTAAAAAACAATCCTTTATCCACAAGTGTGTCTTTCCAGCTCAAATCATCAAAATCAAACATCTCAAACCAAAGTGAAGGGAACCGGATACTAATCATGCTCAACATACTCAAAACAAACCAAAGCATCAAGCATAAAGGAATACATGCCAAAAGTGCATGTTCAAAGAAAACACCAAAACAGAAAGGAAACCTAAAAACTAAGCAAAACAAGAAACACACAAAAACAAAAGATGAAAGAAAAACTTACAAACTTGGGTTGCCTCCCAAGAAGCGCTCTTTTAAAGTCACTAGCTTGACTTTACCGAGTCATTTCAAGGCGGTTTCCGAATGAATGCCTTGTTCATTCTCCTAGTAAGGATGAAATTTGGCCCGGTGTTAGTAGAAAATATGATGAGTAGTGACCAAGCAATCATCCACTCAAATAGTTTCTCATAGTCCTTCACCACTTCCATCACTTTTTCTTCCCATTGCGCCGACTGATGATTTGGACTATTCTCCAAGTTATAAGTAGATGACCATTCTTCTTTACCCATTGAAGTGGAGTTCATGATGTAGGACTCGAAGAGACTATTGGTTCTTTTAACCTCCTTACATGTGAAGAGGACAGAGGGTGGAGAATCTTCAACCGGTTGAGAAGCTATAGAAGTGGAAGGCTCGGCAGTGGGAGTTTCTAGTTCTACACATTCAAACGTGCCATACAGTAATGCTTCTAACTCCGCTACATTTCTGGCCGCTCGTTCAGGTGTAATCTGCTCGGCAGATATCCATTCGTTTTCCCATTCATCATCTTCTCTCACAGTTTCCTCACCACTCCTCGAAGTCATGCCACCATTTTGTGCTTGTTGCAAAGCTTGAATGACGTCGCACACCAATTGCACATTTTTTGGACAATCCATATCCTTGAAAGTGAGTTGCAAAGCCTGAATGAGTCCTAGAACCCATTCTTGTTGCTCTGGGGTCAGAAACGGAAGATTTCCCAATGTCTCGGATGCTTGAACGTTAGGTGTGCGACGCTGAGGTGTTGACACCTTAACAGAAATCCTCTCGTTTTTTATTTCCTCAATGATAATTAGAGCCTCCTTAATCGGTCCTTCATACAGAGCATCAATGGCTTTGTGTACCAATTTCATATTTTCCGGCTGATCCAAATCATCAAGTGTGAGTTATAAGTCGTGTATGAGTTGTCGAACCCATTCTCGTTCTTCCAGAGTCGGGGACAGACGATATCTCGCCATTGGTACCTAAAGTTAATAAACAAAAAATAAAAGTTAAAACAAAAACAAAGAAAGAAAGAAAAAAAAGAGCAAAACTAAATACTTGCAGTAAAAACAAAAACTTAAAAAACAAGTCCCCGGCAACGGCGCCAAAAACTTGACACGAGAAATCCTCACGTGTTTGCACAGCAAGTGGACTGGTCGTGTGTAGTAATAAAGTGGATTTTTAAGTCCGGATTGTCAATCCCACGGAGACTTGTATTTTAGACTTCTTGAATTTAAAGCAAGTAATAATTAAACTAAAACTAAAGATTTAAAGATTTTAAAAGCAATAAAATAAACAAAAACAAGAATTAACTCAAATATTATGGAAGCAAGATACAAGAAACAAGATGTCGAAATCAAGATAGCTATGGAAGAGAGCACCTAAGACACATGTGCTGGCATAAATTAATCAATTTTCATTATAAACATGTTCTCATATTATTAGACTACTGTTGCTTTGGTGGAAAAAACCTTAAATAACTACTACCCGATGTCTCGACTGTAATAATCCTATGACTAAGTGACGGTTCTCTAAATACGTCTATCCGAGAATCAAATCATTAACCATGCATTCACGTTTTAGAATTTCCCCGGATAAATCCGACTAACTGCACCCGGAAATCTATACCTATCTTTAGGATCAATTCCTCATGTTTTTCGGATGATGTGATGATTTCTTTGAACCCTAACTTATATTCTCTCGAATGAATAAACTAGGCTAATTAGCAAGCATATGGTGATCAAACATATGATTGGAATTAAAGCACAAAATCAATACACAAAGCAACAATAGAATTAATATGAAAAACACAATTTATAACTCAAATATCATAATTTAGCCTCAATATGGTCTTCGTTCGAAGAATCTAATTCATCATAAAAGATAAAAGATAGAAACTTAAATTAATATTCATATTCATAGATAAAAATAAATCTAAATCTAAGAAACTCCCTCGTATTTTTGATGTATGAACTTCGATCTTCATCTCTTCCATGCTTCTTGATTTCTTCACCTTCAACGGTTTTTGAAAATCTTCATGAATATGTAAAAACTAAATCTAAACCCCATTAGGGCTCTACTCTATGTGTATTTTTCGTCCCCTAACCCTAGAGAACTGATCTAATATATATAAGGGTGGAAGGGGAAGACTCCAACTTGAATTAGAATTGGAAATTTCCAGAAATCTGCTATTTTTCCCGTCAGAACCAACGTCCGAACGTGAAGTACCCAACGTCCGTACGTTGGAAACAGAAACATTTTGCCTTCTGCGCAGCGATCTTGTTTCCTTCATAACTTTCTCCACAGACCTCTGATTTGGATGATTCAAGTTGCCACGTGATGCTAAGACAGAGTTATACAACTTTTTAGAATAAATATTTGTCAAATTCAGTCTCTAAATACTCCAAAATTCTGCATTTCAGTCCAGTTTTCCTCAATTGCAATGATTTTTCACCTTTACTCAATAAGCACACAAATTACAAGCATATGTGGCATAAATCATGCATAAACCAATGTAAATAACATAAATATGAGGCTTTCAAACATGTAAATCTCACACCTATCACCATCCATTTTGTGAGTCAATCACGTCAAATGTGATTTTACCAAAGTACCCTTAGCATGGAAAAACATTCCTTTTCTTCACATAGCGTGACTCTCTAGGTTCGATTCAATTGGCAGTGGGAGGATTCCAAAGGATAAGGTTGTCACCTAGCTAGCACTGTGGTACCAAATCGTAGCCCAATTGAATACGAGATGAACATGTCATCACAAACCTTGATTACGACTACTATATGCGTATAAACTCTTCACCGACCTGACCCGATCAAGTAAGAGCCATAGTACGTTAAACTCTTAGAATTTGATGCTGTACTTAGTAATCATAATAATGTGAAATTACCAAACTACCCTTAATGACCATCACTAGTTAGTTTATATGTTTTGGCCAAAGATTTTGTAATTTCAATTACTTATGATCGTACAATTCACATATTCATTTACTGTCGAGACGGTGAATCCCATATTGGTAGTTATCGTACAATGTCAAATGCACCATGTGAATCGTACTTCAAGGTTGACCCCACCTATCAGGTGATACAGGTCTAACTACTCTGATAACATATCCAATACTACAAACACATTGTAAATAACTTCTTAGGTCTAAAGTTCACTCATACTATCGTAATCTTAATCTCAATCATTAACTGTCAAAGAGTAAATACCCATGTGATTGAATTCATACGAGTCGAGTTCAAATATGTTAATTCCATTAACTATATTCATAACACCAGCTCCCACTATCTAATCAGTGTTCGACTGGCCCTTTCTTGTCAAATTAGGTGTCATAGAGTTGAATTTTAATGCCCAATTAAAATCCTTTAACTCGCGAACTATCTTTGAATAAAGTAAGTACTTGGCTCTTCCAGTGCCTCCTCTCAACCATAAGAGGTGAAAATTCTATCTTTAAATCTCATGGACTTATTTGTTCAACACACTTAAATGCCACTAGATTTATATGAACAAAATCAAAACCTTTATTCTATAAGTGCAAACTTATAATCGTTTGTACAAATAACTTATCAAATCTGTAGAAAAACTATTGTAAGAATATCATTGTCTGGGTTCACACAAACGGCTGACCAATTCAAGACATCATGTTCATTGGGTAGCCTAGTGAATCCGATGATATCTGACTAATGTGGGATGGGGTACAACAATTACCCCTATCCCTTTAGGGAGCGACTTTCTCATTGCGGCGTGACTCAATTCAGGACCAGTCACCAGGCATCAGGATTCTAGTGGTGGCTCCCACGGGATCAAGAGGTGGATACCATGCTAGTAGCACTTTTTCCTGCTAGCTTAAGAGGTGAGTCCCGAAACCTGTAGCATTTTTCCTCTTGTAGCACTTAGCTCGCAAAATTTTGGCTGGCTAGCGGGTCTGATACCATTTGAAACGCCCCAAGGTCGCAAGCCCGTTGGACCTAAGAAATCCCATCGAACCCATTGAGCATTACCTTGAGTGGGGCATTTCAACCATGACACATAATAGATATCTATTGTTGTACTTGAATCTTAGGATTCTCTTCATAAATAACTTCATATTTCCCTTCATCATCGATGTGGGATGGGGTACTATAATATCTGTCTATGTTTATTTTTCTTGCATACTAACTCCTCATGCCCATAACTATTATGGTGAATACATTTTACTGGCTTCCATTCATATTTCCTTTTTTTCTCTACAATAATGCCTTTCTCATTCTCAAATTGAACTACATCAGGCATATGTGCTATTTCCACCTCCATCAAGACTCTTGCATAGTCAATTCTTTCCTTCTTCACTTTTGTCTGCCATGATAAGTGCAATATTTCTCTATATTTAGTATTTTATTATGATTATATGTCTATTGGAGCTGATTTTAACTTATTCTATTATTTAAGCAAGTTTTGGAGTGTGAAATATTATTTTGGATCAAATTAGGAGATTTGGTGTTGTTTCAAAAATATCGACATATGTGGAGCTACAGTTCAATTTTAGTGAATCTCATCTAGTTGAAATCTAAGATCAGGGCCCACAATTCTTATGAAGAAGTCCATGTTGGGGAAAAATAACCAAACGCAGCGGAAACAGAATTTGAAAATTTATTTGGATTTTTCCATAACAGGATCAATGCCGGGGTTTTATCAGACGTATGTATGATAGAGTAAACAATACTTTACCCATTGTAGCGAAGTGACTGGAGCATCCCACGAATTCGAATCCTTCAACTTCTTCGCGAATAACTCCGGCTGAAATCTTGATAATCCGAGTAGTCCAAAAGTTCTGCCTCTAAATTGTCTCGCCAAAAAAACTTGATGAGAAAAATTCTCCTTCTTGGTGCTTAGACCGACGGCTAGGGGAGAGAAGGAGAGAGAAAATTATTTCTTGTGGCTCAAGTGTGAATTGTAACTTATGACCTAGGTATTAACTAATGTGATATATTTATATCACTTAAGTTAATACCTTGGGCTTAATTATCCCATTATGGATGCCTATGTTAGAGTGTATGCCCTCAAATGCCATAAAGAGGATAGATTTATAGGGCATTGACTTGTAACTAAACAATATCTTTTTATTATATATAAGGCGTTATCTTGTTGTTTTCTTATAGGCGTTTGTAAGATGTTAATAAACAACGTAAAGTCCTTGAGTATAAGGCAAACCTTCTACTTCCTATGGGATAGGAAGAATGGCACTAGAAGGGTTTGATCCTTATTATCTAAATAGGGTTCGCAAGTCTAAGAAAGTATTTGACTAGACATCAATACAGAATAAGGACTTGCATGATATAAGTTTTGACAGAGAAAGTGTCAGTCGAACACTATGGGAATGATAGTGGGAACTTATGTCATGGACATATAAGTTGGACTAATATGTTCGAACACGGCTCGTAGCAGTTTCATCACATGGGTATTCACTCACTGACAGTCAATGATGAAATTGATAAGTTGTGATAGGTACGCATGAACCTTAGACCTGAGGAATCGAGTTGAAGATGTACTTGTGACATCAAGTCTGTCATTAGAGTAGTATGATCCAAATCACCCTTTGGTGGGATCGACCTCGAAGTGCGACTTGATGGGCAAGTAGCATTGTTAACTGATTAGCAAAATGGGATTTATTCTCTCATAAGTGAATGAGCTAAATATCCTGTGCAGTCATGAATGAGTGAGGTTAAAAATCTTTGGCCAAAGCATAAAATGACCTCGACTCATTATGAGCTAAGCATATGGTCAATTCATGTGAGTTTGACTAAAACCATGACTCTCACTTGACTGGGATATAAGAATAAAAGGTTTATACTTGATTGGAAATTTCATGTTAGATGTTTTGATGATGACAAGATAGGATCTTATGTTAGACCCCAAAAAATGTAAGTTTATGCTTTCATAGAAACATCGTATAAGCGTTTGAAAGTTTACTTATTTGATTAGGCTTGTAATTTTTATCTTTATAGATTTTAGACAAAGTATTTTAGATGAAGTAGCTAGTAGAATTCTGAGGAGTCTACTGAAGGCAAACTTGAAGATCAAGCGTCCAAAGTCATTGTAAAGATGAGACTTTTAGCGTCTGTCAAACGCTAAAGGACCATTTCAGGTATTATGAAGCAAGCGCTCAAGATTGAATAGATTTTAGACTAAGTCTTTGACACTAAGTCAATGACGGAATTCGGAGTGAGTCCATCAAGGATTAAGTTGAAGATCAGCGTCTGAAGTCAAGAGAAGATTGAAGAGCTGCTTCAAGCGTTGGTCAAGAGCTTAAAAACTATCTCAAGTAATTCCAAAACCAAGCGACCAACATTCAGACCTACCTGAATATTAAAACCCAAGTTATAAAAGACTTAATGCAAACATCAACGGGTATTTATTTCCAACGGAAATAAAAGCAAGATGCATTAAATGTCGGATAAGTGCTATTCAAATATAAGCACTATAACTTATGGGCAAGCTACCTTTTGACCAAGACTGTCAGATTTCAGAAATCAAGAACACGCCTGACCAATTGAATCTAGCTAAAATTCAAGAATGTCAGACAAGGAATGTTTCGAGAGATGTGCACCTAAATGTATCCAACGGAAAACATCCAAGGAACTATAAATAGTCTCCTCAGCCAAAACCCTAAATACAACATATAGAAGTGTGACAACAAGATATTGACCTACGCACATACTAATACTCATCGTTGTATATAGAAAAACATACTAAAAGAAAAGCTTACAAACTCCATAGCCAAAATCCTTTCAAGCTTTTCACAAACATTCCAAAGACAGTCACAAATATCCCCAAATCTTTTTCTAGAAGAATCCTACACTATTATTGAGATATCCCAAGTTGTTTGAACTTTCCAAAAACAAACAAACCAGTGAACAAAAACCCTCAACATCTTCCATCTGAGTGAGAAAGTGTGTTGACTTACAAGCAGTATTTTTGTGTAAAAGTAGCTTGTG
Organism: Buddleja alternifolia; assembly: GCA_019426215.1. Taxonomy (NCBI): domain Eukaryota; kingdom Viridiplantae; phylum Streptophyta; class Magnoliopsida; order Lamiales; family Scrophulariaceae; genus Buddleja; species Buddleja alternifolia. Next base: position 17,392,740 of record CM033403.1, read on the forward strand.
TAAGAAGATCTTTATTGGAGCTAAAATCTGTGTGACCAAGGAGTTCCAAGATCAGTTGTTACTTGCACTATTTCATGGTGAAATAAGCAAGAGGATAGAAGTGGCCTGTAGCAGAAATCTGTGTGACCAAGGAGCTCAAGTCATCCACATCCACCTTACCTCTATTTTGTAGAAGTCTCTGTGTGACTCTTCGATAATCATTATAGTGGAAGTCTTCCCTGATAAAAGGAAAAGAATGAAGTAGCTGGGATTGCATCACTCAGTGAACCTTACAAATATCTTGTGTCATTTACTGTTCTATTCATTTACTATTTTATTGCTTTACTATTCATATTGCATACATCTTAAAAAAGGTTGTAAAACAGTTAAGCAACTACTTTGACTAAAACCGAACGCTAAGCTATAAAAATACTTCCGTTGTGCTAACCCTGATTAAGTGACTAAACATTGCCCTACTTTGGTAAGCATTGAAATCACTAAATCTAAGTTATCTTTTCTCAAGCGCCTGACCTAGCGCTTAAGCTTTTCAAGCGTTCAAATACTTTAAAAGTGATACGATTTTTGGAAGTCTAAAAAGATTTCAGGGTCTATTCAACCCCCCCCCTCTTTTAGACCCTTTCGTATGCCACTTGGGACCAACAAGTGGTATCAGAGTGGTTGAAGTTGAAACCTAAGCGTTTCCAAGCGTAACTGCTTGTTTAGATCCATTTTTCTAAACTTAGTCGCTTTTAAATTTCTTTTAATTTTCATATCATGGCTTTTAACAAGATGCCAAAGTTGACTGAGTCAAACTATGACTCTTGGAAACTTAGAGCATTTGCTTATCTATGTTCATGTGATAATGAAATGTGTGATGTGATTATAGATGGCCCCATTAAAATCATGAAAGTTGTAACTCGAGCACCTGGAGCGACTGAAGCTACTCTAGATAGTTATGTCGAGAAGCCAAAGTTAGAATGGACGCCAGAAGATCGAAAAACAACTAGCTTGGATAATTTTGGAAGATGCGCTCTATACTCAGCACTGATAGACAATGATGGATTATTCAACAAAATCAAGTTATGCAAAACATCAAAAAAAATATGGGATAAATTGGCTACTGTGTGTGAAGGATCAACACAAATGAGAGAGAACAAGCTCTCAATATCTATGCATAGATTTTAGCAATTTAAGATGATGCAAATGAGACGCTAGATCAATTAGATGCGAGATTCACATCTCTTATTACAGAGTTAGCGTCACTGGATAAAGAATTGACCAACAAGGAAATGGTCACAAAAATATTCAGAAGTCTTCCAAGCAAGTATTTGGTAAAGACTGTATCCATGAGAGAATCTCAGACATTGGAGAAGTTCACTCCAGAGCATGTATTTTCGGAGCTAAGAGCTTGAGTTTGAATTGGGTGAAGTCAACGACACATCGACTGAATCCGGAGCCTTAATCGCTAACATCAAAAATAAGGGAAAATCAATCACCGAGGTGAAAGCGACAGAATTAAGCGGGGATATGGAAATGGCCTTATTAGTAAAGAAATTCAAGAAATTTCTAAGATATGAGAGGAAAAATCCCATTGGACAAACCTCATTCCAAACCCCTCATCCAGCACCAATGCCTTAGTATCAAGCGCCAGTGTACTCTGCGACTCAACCTCCAGCGCCAGTGTACTCTGCTACTCAACCTCCAGCGCCAGTGTACTCTGCGACTCAACCTCCAATGCCAATTCAGTATCAAGCGCCTCCATCACCAAATCAAAATCTCTCAACGCCATATACCCTGATTTCCTGCAGTTATAACAAAGGTTAATTTTCATCTTTTGTTCATTTGTTAACCTTTTGGAAACATACTTCCAAGTTAATTGCCCATATCCAAATGTGTCTAAGCCTACAAAGCAAGACCAAGAAGATAGAAACCAATTCAAGAGCAACCTTAGGCAACAAGGCTTGCTAATAGAATTAGAACCACTCTACACACCTGAAGAGGACTTGGAATCATCAGATGGAAGTAGTGATGATGAGCCATCAAGTGACTCAATGTTCATTTGTCTCATGGTGAGAGATGATGAAGCGTCTGATGACTCGCTATCTGAGGTAACCACTGAATTATCTCATCCTCTTTCTTACAATGAGTTACTTGACAAAGTAAAAGAATATTATAAAGATTGTCAAGATGCCGCCAAGTTATATCAAAATCACTTTAATATTATTTTAGTGCTCAAAAATGATAACATGACGCTCAAGGCAGAGTTGCAAGTTCAACAACAATGTATTGAGAAGAATCAATCGCTTGAGAGTGAAATTACTCAGTTAAAAGGTGATATTGATATAATAGTCAAGAGAGAAGCTGAAGTGATCGCTAAACTTGCCAAATCAGAGCAGTTTATCTCATCATTATCAAAAGCATCAAGAATGCTAGATAATGTGACTGAAGTAACCAGACTATTTGGTGAAAAGACCGGTTTAGGTTGTGATAAATTTGGTCCTAAATCAAAAGTGTCTAAGGTTATGGCAACCAACAAAGGAAAAGGTGTAGCCTGTGTTGAAGAGAGTTCAAACAGACAAACGCTGAATGAACCAAGAGATATTGGTACAAGGTCAAATGAGAAAGTCAGCATTGACTCAGGCAAAGAAAAGACCAAAGTGAATGATTCACAAAAGAAAGTTTATCCAAACGCTCAAAAGGCTAAGGAGAAACCTTCTACAAGTAAATCAAACGCTAAGCGACTGGCACCAAAAGTGCATCCTAAGCCAGTACCAATGAAATATCAATGTCAATATCCACAAAGATCTAGATCATATTATCGATACTATGATAATTATGATTATGACTATGATTATTACTATAATCAACGATATTACTATACTCCTGAAAAGCACACACAACACAAATTGAAACCCAAGAAAGTCAATCTTCCCGTAATGAAGACAAGGCAAATATGGGTTCTGAAAATTCTAATTCAGGCTAATGTTACTAACAAAGAAGGACCCAAAACAAAATGGGTACCTAAGAAGAATTAGAACTGCCCTTTGAATGCAGGTACCTAGAGCCAACACCGATACCTCAATCTGGTACATAGATAGTGGGTTGTCGAGACACATGACTGGGTCAAAGGATCTCTTGATCAACTATCGTACAACCAATGGTCCTCAAGTTATATTCGGTGATAATTCAAAAGGTAAAACTAAAGGTATAGGTATCATGCATAGGGGGAACATCATGATCAGTGATGTATATTATGTTGAGGTCTTAAGTATAATCTTTTAAGCATAAGTCAATTTTGTGATAATGGTTTGGAAGTAAAATTTTCAACCGACTATTGCTATATTAATGACGCTAAGACTGGATCTACTAAAATGAAAGGAAAAAGAACAAACAATGTATATTTAGTAGATTGGGGTTCAACATTAGATAACAACCCTACATGTTTCGTAGCTAAGAGTCAAAATGAATTGGGTTGGTTATGACATAGAAAAATGAATCACCTCAACTTTAAGGCAATCTCTCAGTTAATAACGCTAAACCTTGTAGAGGGATTACCTAAAGGTTCTTTTAATAAAGATCACTTATGTGATGCATGTCAAATGGGTAAACAAGTTAAATCATCTTTTAAGAAGAAACCACATCTATCTACATCTCGAACACTTGAATTATTACATTTAGATTTGTTTGGACCTATTCAAATCACGAGCGTTAATGGTAAAAAGTATTCATTAGTAATAGTTGATGATTTCTCATGCTATACATGGGTAGAATTTCTAGCATCTAAAGATGAAACTAGTGACAAGCTCACATCGCTAATTTGCCAATTACAAAATTCAAAAGATCTAAAGGTGACAAGAATTAGAAGCGATAGAGGAACTGAATTCACTAACATATTGTTGAGAAGTTTTGTAATGATCTTGGAATACTTCATGATTATTCAGCGCCTAGAACACCTCAACAAAATGGAGTTGCTGAGCGACGGAACAGAACGCTTAAAGAAACCACTAGAACTATGTTGGCTGAGTCTGAGCTGCCTCAAAGGTTTTGGGCCGAAGCTATCAATACCGCTTGCTACACTCAAAATCGGTGTATGATCAACAAGCAACATGAAAAGACTCCATATGAGTTATAGAAGGGACGTAAGCTAAATGTTTCATATTTTCATATATTTGGTTCAAAATATTTCATTCATAACAATGGATCCCAAAATCTAAAGATATTTGATCCTAAAACGGATGAAGGAATCTTTCTAGTCTATGCCAAATATGGAAAGAGTTTTCGCATCCTAAATAAGATCAAATCGAAGGTTGAAGAATTCATTCATGTTGTGTTTGATGATGCTAACCAAGAATCGAGTAAGGTTAATACTAATGATGTAGGAATTGAAGACCTTTCTCAACAAGCGTCACAAATCAACCTATGTGATAATAGTGATATTGATGAAGATGATGAGATCATTGTGTCAAATCTTAAGATTACTCGTGAGGTTATCAATGATGATAAGATTGCAAAAAACACTGATGAAGAGAATGTTCATCAAGAGAAAATTAGAACTGTGAATAGTGAAGCGCCTATGCAAGAGGATAGTCAAGCGCCTGAGCAAATTATTCAAGCATCTGATCAATCACTCAACCGGTTCCAACCAGACCGAAAATGGCTTAGAGACTATCCACTAGAGTTAGTAAATGGAGATATTGGAGCACCTGTCAAGACTAGAGCCGCTACAATAAATGAGGCCATATTTGCAAGTTTCCTATCTCAAATGGAACCAAAGAAAGTGAATAAAGTGCTCAATGATTCAAGTTGGATAGAATCCATGCAAGAAGAGCTTAACCAGTTTGAGCGTAGTAAGGTTTGGACGCTAGTACCAAGACCAACTCACCAAGGAGTTATTGGAACTAGATGGGTTTTCAGGAACAAAATGGACGAAGATGGTATTGTCGTGAGAAAAAGGTCAGATTAGTCGCTCAAGGATATTGCCAAGAAGAGAGTATCGACTTCGATGAGACATATGCTCCAGTCGCTCATCTTGAAGCAATTCGAATGTTCCTAGCGTTTGCCGTATTCAACAAATTTACAGTATATCAAATGGACGTGAAGAGTGCATTTCTGAATGGTAAACTCCAAGAAGAAGTATATGTGGAGCAACCACCAGGATTCATCAACAACCATGGCAAAAGTATGGTCTACAAGTTGGATAAGGCACTTTATGGACTTAAACAAGCACCAAGAGCATGGTATAACACTCTCTCTATCTTCCTTATAAGTAAAGGCTTTTCAAAAGGCAGCGTTGCCACAACGTTATTTAAAATTACCCATAATGAAGATATTCTCTTAGTCCAAATCTATGTTGATGATATTATATTTGGATCTACTAATAAGCGTCTATGCGAGAAATTTTCGAAAATGATGCAAGATCAATTTCAAATGAGCATGATGGATGAATTAACTTTCTTCTTAGGATTACAAGTTAAACAACTCCCTAATGGCATATTTATAAACCAAACTAAATATACTAGAGATATGATTAAGAAATTTGGTATGGAAAATGCACCATCTTAAAAAATTCCAATGAGCCAAACACTTAAACTAGATAAAGATGAAAGTGGAAAGAAAGTGGATATCACTAATTATAGAGGTTTCATTGGATCGCTTCTTTATCTTACGGCTAGTAGACCTGATATTATGTTCTCGGTATGCATGTGTGCACGATTTCAAGCTGACCCTAGAGAATCACACTTGATCGCTGGCAAGAAGATCCTTAAGTACCTAAAAGGCACACAAAATGTGGGCTTATGGTATCCAAGGGATTCTCCTTTTGAACTACTTGGTTACTCAGATGCAGATTTTGCAGGATGCAAAATAGATAGAAAAAGTACTAGTGGGATATGTCAATTTCTAGGTGATAGACTAATTTCATTGCATAGTAAGAAACAACAATCCATAGCGACTTCTACCGCTGAAGCTGGGTATGTAGCAGCTAGAAGCTGTTGTGCACAAATTCTTTGGATGAGGCAACAACTTAGAGATTATGGCATAATCCTAGGTCCAACCCCAATTCATTGTGATAACCAAAGCGCTTTAGCCATGACTCAAAACCCTGTTCTTCATTCTAGAACCAAACACATTGACATCCGCTATCATTTCCAACGTGACCATGTTCAAAAGAAAGACATCTCTATGCACTTCATTGGTACAGAAAAACAATTGGAAGATATCTTCACCAAAGCGCTCAACGAACAACGATTTCTCACTTTGAGAAGTGAACTAGGTATGATTGATTTAAATGCTTAATCATTCGAAACATCATGTTTTACAGGCATAAAATTTAGGGGGAATTTACTTTATCTTATGTTTCAAAAAGGAAATATTGATAAGTTGTTAATTTTAGGGGGAACTCACAAAGGGGGAACCTTAAAAGAAATAACTTTACTTAAATGAGGGGGTAAATTAGCCTAGGTTATTGTTTCATTGTAGTATAAAAATACTACTTAGAGAAAAATTAACCTAAGTGAATTAACACACAAACTTTCTCTCCAAGTAAAAATCCTCCACCTCCTCTTTCTCTCTCTAGCCGTCTTCCTCAAGAGAAAAGAAGAAGATTTTCGTTTTTGGATCCGGCGTGGCAATTTAGAGACAGCGACGGATTTGCTGTTCAAGAAGAGATTGCAAAGCTAGTTCAAAATTCAACATACGTGAGAACGGTAATTGAATTCGAAACCCAATTTAAATACGAGAAATAGAGATGAGCCACTGGGATTTTAACATATTCATCCGCTGTGTTTTTTTTGATTTTAGGCAATTTTTCCCAACAGTGGTATCAGAGCCAATCTCTGATTTCTGTATTTAATTGATTACGTGAGTATGTGTTTTTTGCGATTTTGAAGCATGTTTTGAATATGTTTTTCATGATAGTAATCCATGATTTTTCTGCGTTAAATTCATGTATGTTATAGCATGATGACTTGTGAATTGAAAAATCTAATTTTTGTAAGAATTGGGTCGGAAAAACCCTGCGGCGAGCGTGATGAAAACAACGTGCGTAGTCTGCGCGCTCAGACAACACACGCTGTGGGCGCACGACGCCGTGCGCAGGGTCTGGCCACGCGGCTAGGCCACTGCCGTGCGCTGGGCGCACCGCGCCTAGCCGCGCGGCCAGGCTCAAAGCCGTGCACTGGGCGCACGACACAAGTCGTGCCGTACGCCTGGTGCACGTGGGCCTTGTTTTGTGGGCCCGGGTTCATGACCCTGGTCCTAACGGGTCGGGTTATTTTTCCTCGGGTCCAATTTTTTAAATAAATGAATCTTGGGCTATTTTAATTATCTGGGTGTGTGATACCCGAGATTTCTTAATTCTAAAAATATTCACATAAGGGCCAAGTTTTATCTCATGTGTATACATAGGGGTTATGGGATAAAATAGAATATGACAAGGGCTATGAGACCATATAGAAAAAATCCAACCAAGCCCTCATCACACCATATATATGTACACCTATCTATTCATTCATTTGCCTATCATTTCAATTAACTCTTTATTGCACCAAACATCACAATTCCTCTCCATTTTCACCTCTTGTAAGGTCTCAAATCGTTCAAGAGAACCAACACGAAGAGGAATCTCAACCACAAGAAAATACATATCTTGCAAGGAATTTTCGAAACAAAATCCTACTCTGGCAGTGTTTGTATTTTCGGTTTTTGAGGAATCAAATGATGTCCATTTTTGGGGTTCCTTAGCCAAAAATAATCCTAAGAGGACAAGGAACAACTCCATCGACTCCAAATTTTCTAATAAGTTCCTTAAAGTTCCAGAATCAGTCACCAAAGCACCACTATAGTGTGCAGTTTTCAGTTTCATAAACATTGCTTCATCTTCTTGTGCCCAGAAATCCCACTTTCAGTGGTTTGATCATACATGCAAGACCATATCTGGAAATCTCTATGAGTGTAAGTATCATTACAGGTAAGTTTCTTTGGAAATAGTTATGTAAACATTATAGAATTTGCATTTAAACCATCACTGCCACTAATCTCTTTTTAGTTCCAGAATCAGTGTTTCATATTCAATTGCCCTAAAACCCCTTTTCCTTTGTTGTGATTGTACATGCAAAACCACTTTAGAATCCTTTTCCAGTGTAGATATGGTATATGGTAAAGTTTTCTAAAAATAACTCGGGAATAGTTCAAAAATGGCCACCAAAGAGTCCTTGTCAGTGTGCTGTTTTGATTTCCAGAAACTGTTTACATTTTCATTTTTCCGGCAACTACTCTTCCAATGATCCAATCACTCGCCCAACACCACCAACAGAAATCTTATTGAGTCTAGATACTTATAATGCTGAGTTTTGCTGAAATCCAATTCGTAGACAAGCAAGAAACAACACCTCAAGATAACTGCCAGTGCCCTGTTTCGATTTTCAGAAACAGTCATCCACTTTATTTGGACCAGAAATGGACCGTCCTCATGTCCGATTGCACATGCAAGAAGACGATTGGAAATCCTTGTGAGTGTAGATAATTATAGATATAAGATTGGACAAAATCAATGGTTAAATGGGTCCAGAAATGGGAGTTGGTTACAAGATGGCAAGATGTGCGAGAATTGGGCAGATTTGGGAGGTCAACTTCGATGGCCCGATTTACCCGTTGATCGATTGGGTTTTGGGATAAAGTTTATATGGTGAGAAAGCTGAGTTCGTTGTGAATCTGTATTTATAAATTTTTTGCTGGGTATCATGCTAATGGAAGAGCAAAAAAAAGTGGAAACAGTGAGGATGCACGAAGGTAGGCGGAAGCGCATGGTTGAGTTATCTCATGTAAATTTCGACCGATCCAAATCAATTTTATGGTGTCTTTGTAGATGAGGTAAGTGTTGGTTGATATATCTTTCCTCGAGCTTTGATAATTCGATATTAACCACACAGTATTTGGTTACTATCAATTGAGTTGATATTATGATCGTATTGATGAGTATAGTTATTTGGAATAGGTAATTGCACTTACGAGATAGGTTGAGCATCACTCGAATTCTCGACTTGAGCTTGGTATTTGATTGGACGAGATGAGTTGCCTCGCAAAACTATATCTATATGTTTTTCAAAACTGGAAGGAAGTTTTACTACGTCCTATATATATTTATATGCGATTTGTTATGGTTTTACCGTTATCAAATAAATGAATTTCAATGTTTTTCAAATAATATCAAAAGTACTTTTTTAAACCATTGCATTGTACATTTTTCCAAAGTCATGAATTGTTTTAAATGCATATTTTGGAGAAAATAATTTCCAAGAAAGTAAATCTTCAACACACGTTTGACACTTATTCAAAAATTGACTGATTATTGTATCATGAGCTAAAAGGCCACTATTGCATCAAATGTGAAATTATGTGATTGCATATTGTATTTGGTTGAGTGTCGGGCGTGGTTAGGGCTAGGGTTCGGCTGGACAGGCACGGGCCTGATGTCTTAAAACGGTTCCCGCAATCCACGGCCAAATCCCAACACCTAAAGACGGAGTGTTCTGAGGGTGAGTGGATCGTAGAAATTGAATTGTGGCATACCTGGGATATGACCAAATGGGCTTCGCGAGCCTAAGTGGGGAGGCATAAGGTGATGGATTTTTAAGACGATTGTTCAGGGGTGACAAGGAAGAAGCAGCGGGACCCAAAGTGCTATGAGCAAAGTCATCAGACGCGATGCTACTGCTAACATGGCCCCCTACTGCTTAAATGTGAAATGTAAAGTTTATTGTAACTGCCTATTGATTGAATGCATATACTAAAGTTTTGGTGTAAGATCACCTATTGTTGAACTACTAGTATGAAAGCAAATGTCATTTTAACTATTTCAATGATTTTCTGAAAAATAACAAGTATTATTGATTTCACCTCATTAACTTGTGATTTTTGGGTCTAAAAACTATTTTAAGCACTTTTCACATAAACACTGGCGCTCACTAAGCCTTTGCTCTACGTATTTCACTTTCTTCCTTCCAGTTAGAGGTGAGTTGAGCAATGAGACTGATTTGGAGGATCATGTGTATAGACATGGACAATCCTAGAGGTGAGTATTGCTAATTGAGTCATGAATAGTAAGTTTACTTAATATGTTTGGTTGACGTTAGGGTTGTGACCTACTTGATAAATTGTCGAAAGTGTCAGATTTTGGAATGGACTACTTAATTGAAAGGTTCACACTTTCAGTTTGGGCCCTTTTGGGACTAAAAAATGGGGCGTGACAGGGTGGGTCAAAAGGATGATGACCCAGATTTAATTAAATAAGCTCAAATTGTTTTAATTAAAATTATGGACTCTTCAATAAATTAATTTTGGGCTTAATTAATTAAAATTAAATATGCCAATGGTTGGTAATTTATATTTTATGAAATCAAGCCCAAATTGTTTTTATTGAATATTATTAATTTAAGTGAAATTAATAAATGGTTCTTGGAGAATTTTTTAATTAAGTTATTTATTTAAATTAAAGATTCTCACTAAATGGTTTATTGTCATGATTATCAATAAAATTTGGAATTTTATTGAGGAAGTTAAATAGTTGGACTAATTAATTATTAACTTAATCACCAACATAATTGCTTTATTTTTTGCAAGCATGTATTATATGATGGTGACATTGTCCTTGGGCTTAGGTTATTTCTTTTGATTGTATTTCCTTTTATGGGTTGTAAGGGCCGGAATTGAGCCCGTTTATTTTATTTCTAGAATTATGTATAGGTTGTTAAATAATCTCATGTAATAGATAGAAATAGAATAGGCCTCTCAAGAGGAGATCAATCCAAAGAAGGGGAGCTTGGAGCCCATGAAGAATAGCTAGGCTTATTTTTCTTTTTAATGTTAGCCCATTGGCTTGGGCCCTCTAGATAAAGCCCATGAACATATGTGTTGATTTATTGCTTTTGATGCATGTTCATTAGTTGTATGAAGCATGTATGTTATCAATATGCGCTATATAAATTGAATAATGTGCAAAGTGAGACTTAGATAAATGTTTAGAATATGAATTCTCCCAAGCAAAAATTATACTAAGTTAGTAAGGGGAGCTAGGCATCCTTTCCCTCCACTAAACTTAATAAAATTAAGTATTAAACCTAGTATATGGCATCTTCCCAGTAAGTGGGGGTCCTATATCAAGATTTAATTCTAAAATTTTATTAAGTGCATTAGATGCCATAATCGAGACATATTTCACCCCAAATATCGTTAAAGGGTTGCAAGGTGAAATCCAAAAGTTAGATTATGAGGAGTTAGTGGGAGTAAACTTAGATAATCCACAAGGCCTATAAATCATTAAAGGGTTGCGGTTTTGGTGGATTATGGGAAAAAGAAGATTGAACCATCTATTGGATAGATTGATGTTGGAAATCACTTTAATTAAATAATGGACTATAAAGTCAGGATGATATGTACTTGAGGTGAAAAGCTACATGCCTATAAACTGTACTATTAAGCTAATTTGAGCTAAGCTCAAGCCAATTAAAGTTGAAAGTGAACGAAAGGTCTAGTTTTATTTCGTGGCCTTTGGCACTCGAGTGATTAAATCCGTAAGGAGTGTCTGGACACTTAATGCCCTAAAACTATCTAGTTTGGGAGTCATTGATCCAAAGCTCGATACATGGGTGTCATAGAAAGCCTAAGGGAATAGAACATTGCACATGACCTAGCCTTAATGAATTTAAATGGAAGTGTCATGTGAAGTTAAAGTTTAAATGGTTAAGTGGTGAAATGTAAGTGGTTATGAAGTTGTCTATGAGTCTTGTGCTTTAGGATTGATCGAAGGTTAGTAGATATGGGAGAAAATCTGAAATTTGGTAAGGGTGCCACTTGACTATAATGTGGTAGACTTACAATCACTACATCCTTTGGAGGTTTATTCGAGTCAAGGTGTAACATGAGCAAGTCGGTGATATGTGTATACAATTGTGGAGCCTTAAAGGTCGATTTTGTGCCATTGTTTTCTTGTTGGTTAAGTTAATTTGTGTTGGTTGGATGGGGCTGAAAATTTTATGATTTTGTGGGTAAATCATCTGCAAACCCTCACGAAACAAAACTCGTCCTCTTTTGGTAAAATTGAGGTTTAACAGCTTGTTGCACATGCTAAGTGCAATCGTTCACTCCACGAAAGTGAGTTTATCCTTTTGTTTTTGTTTTTGTTGTTGTGTTTATCTCTTTGGTTGTTGCTTCTTGATCTTATATCTAAGTCTTTTTATTGCTCGGGGACGATCAATGTTAAGTTTGGGGGTGTTGATAAGTGTGAGATTTACATGTTTTAAAGCCTCATATTTATGTTATTTACATTGGTTTATGCATGATTTATGCCACATATGCTTGTAATTTGTGTGCTTATTGAGTCAAGGTGGAAAATCATTGCAATTGAGGAAAACTGGACGGAAATTCAGAATTTCAGAGTATTTAGAGACTGAATTTGACAAATATTTATTCTACAAAGTTGTAGATATCTGTCTTATCATCACGTGGCAACTTGAATCAACCAAATCAAAGGTCTGTGGAGAACGTTATGAAGGAAACAAGATTGCTGCGCAGAAGGCAAAATGTTTCTATTTCCAACGTACAGACGTTGGGTACTTCACGTTCGGACGTTGGTTCTGACGGGAAAAATAGCAGATTTTTGGAAATTTCCAATTCTAATTCAAGTTGGAGTCTTCCCCTTCCACCTTTATATATATTAGATCAATTCTCTAGGGTTAGGGGACGAAAAATACACATAGAATAGAGCCCTAATGGGGTTTAGATTTAGTTTTTACATATTCATGAATATTTTCAAAAACCCTTGAAGGTGAAAAAATCAAGAAGCATGGAAAAGATGAAGATCGAAGTTCATATATCAAAAATACGAGGGAGTTTCTTAGATTTAGATTTATTTTTGTCTATGAATATGAATCTTAATTTAAGTTTCTATCTTTTATCTTTTATGATGAATTAGATTTTTCGAACTAAGGCCATGTTAAGGCTAAATTATGATATTTGAGTTATAAATTGTGTTTTTCATATTAATTCTATTGTTGCTTTGTGTATTGATTTTGTGCTTTAATTCCAATCATATGTTTGATCACCATATGCTTGCTACTTAGCCTAGTTTATTCATTCGAGAGAATATAAATTAGGGTTCAAAGAAATCATCACATCATCCGAAAAACATGAGGAATTGCTCCTAGAGATGGGTATAGATTTCCGGGTGCAGTTAGCCGGATTTATCCGGGGAAATTCTAAAACGTGAATGCATGGTTAATTATTTGATTCTCGGATAGACGTATTTAGAGAACCGTCACTTAGTCATAGGATTATTACAGCCGAGACATCGGGTAGTAATTATTTAAGGTTTTTTCCACCAAAGCAACAGTAGTCTAATAATATGAGAACATGTTTATAATGAAAATTGATTAATTTATGCCAGCACATGTGTCTTAGTTGCTCTCTTCCATAGCTATCTTGATTTCGACATCTTGTTTCTTGTATCTTGCTTCCATAATATTTGAGTTAATTCTTGTTTTTGTTTATTTTATTGCTTTTAAAATCTTTAAATCTTTAGTTTTAGTTTAATTATTACTTGCTTTAAATTCAAGAAGTCTAAGATACAAGTCTCCGTGGGATTGACAATCCGGACTTAAAAATCCACTTTATTACTACACACGACCAGTCCACTTGCTGTGCAAACACGTGAGGATTTCTCGTGTCAGATGGCATGATTTAATTAAAGACATTTAATTCGATTAAATATATTAATTAAATTATATTAATTCATAAGTTAAATTAATTGAAAATTAATTTATAAGTTGAATTAAATTAATTGGATTAAAGTAATTAATTAAAAGTCAATTGGATTGGACTTAGATTTAATAATTACACATGGGCTAAGATGGAACAAAGCCTGGAAACCTATTCCAAAGAGACCTACCAGCCACCCCCTCTTAGTCTAATTGGGGGTTTTGTTTACTTGGTATAAGAAGTTAGTTAGTGTCAGAACTCTACACAAGTTAATTTTGAATCTGACTTTGAGCCAAAAAAAAACCTAAAGCAAGAGAAAGACAAAATTCCCCCCCTCTCTCTCTCCACCTAGCCGCCGCCATTGTTATCGAGGAGGAGTTCGAAGCTTTGTTAGATATTTTTCTTCCGCGTGATAATCTAGAGGCAGGAGTCTGAGGCTGCTGCTGATTATTTGAGTTTTGTCATCAAGAGGTAATTCGATTATCTTCTTTCCTATATTTTCTCATTGCGAAATAATATCATGAAACCCCAGATTTCATTTTTAGAGTGATTCGGATTAAAAAATTTATGCGCTAGACCGAATCACAACAAGTTTTTGTTCTCAATTGGGTCCATTTTGGCCATAGAACAACATCTTGGATTCATAAGTGTTTACTATATTGAAGCATCCCTCACTTCTCACTTGCATAGGTGATCTCCTATAAAGAGTACCCTGCCGTACTCCACATTATTACACCACACACATAGACAGTATAGGAATCATTAAAAGTTAAAAAAAGTTAGCCTCAGCTATGCTCTGAGGGTTGCACTTATACAATTAGGAACGGGGAGGAGTTGTTAAGGCTCCTAATGCAAATGAACTTTCATAACTTCGTTCTCCCATTGAACCAAGATCTTGGGATCTTCAGTCATCAAGGTTGGGTTTCCGCTATGTCCATTCTTAACATGTAGGCTTAAAGCCCATTCCCTTCGTTGAACTTTCAACTAGATCTCTTGGCAAACCTTTTGTTAATGGACTCACAATATTTTCCTTTGACTTTACATAGTCTATGAAAATTATGCCACTAGAAATAAGTTATTTAATGGTATTATGTCGTTGATGTTTATGTCTTGACTTACCAGTGTACATACTATTTTGTGCCCTTCCAATTGCCGATTGACTATCGCAATATATCAAAATTGGAAGCACATGTTTTGTCCAATACGGAATGTTTTCTAAGAAATTTTGAAGCCATTCAGCTTCTTCTCCGTCTTTATCTAAGATATAAACTCCAATTGCATTGTTGATCAGGCTATGCACGTTTGCTTAAAAGACTTCCACAGCACAACTTCTCCACCTATGGTAAAAACATAATCACTAGTAGACTTGGAGTCATTTGTGTCAGATATCCAAATTGCACCACTGTATCCTTCAAGTACATTAGGATATCTCATATAATGTAATCCATAATTTATAGAGTATCTTAAGTATCTAAGAACTCGAGTCAATGCCTTCCAATGGTCTTGACTTGGATTACTTGTATGTCTACTCAACTTACTAACATAGTAAGCAATATTCCGACGTGTGCAGTTTTCAATATACATCAAATTACCAATAATCCGCGAATAGTCAAGTTGTGATATAAGCTCTCCATAGTTATTTTCTCATGCTAAATTAGGATCCACAGATGTCCTTATCGGGTCTTTGTCATATGCATTAAACTTTCTAAGTACAGACTCTACATAGTGAGATTGTGATAGGACAATTCCCTCATTAGACTTAGAGATTTTGATTCCTAATAAAACGTCAGTTTTTCTTATATCCTTCACGTCAAAATGTCTTTTCAAAATGCCTTTAGTATTCATGATCATTTCATGATTACTTCACATTATTAACATGTCATCTACATAAAGGCTCATGATGACATGTTCATTTTGTGTGTGTTTTATGTAGAAACATTTGTCACATTCGTTAATCTTGAAACCATTTGATAACATCGTGTTATCAAACTTTTCATTCCATTGTTTAGGCATTTGTTTAAGTCCATACAGTGACTAAACGAGCTTACACACTTTCTTTTCTTATCTAGGAGCAATGTACCCCTTGGGTTGTTTCATATAGACTTCTTCATCTAACTCTCCATTTAGGAATGTGGTTTTAACATCCATTTGATGTATCTCAAGGCTGTGCAGAGCAGCAATCACAATTAATTCTCTTCTGGACGTTATTCTAGACACAGGAGAGTAAGTATCAAAATAATCAATGCCTTCAATTTGTCAGTATCATTTTGCTACCAAACGAGCCTTATATTTATCGATACTTCCATCAGCCTTATATTTATGCTTCAGAATCCACTTACAACTTAATGGTTTACTATCTTTTGGAAGATCTACTATTTCCCAGGTGTGATTCTACATTGACTGTATTTCACCATTAATAGCTTCTTTCTAGAGTGGTGCGTCTGGGCTTGATAAAGCTTGTTTAATAGTTCTTGGTTCGTTTCCCGCCATATAGGTCAGGAAATCAGGACGAAATGATTTTGTAACTTTTGTCCTTTTACTACAACGTGGTTCTTCCTCAATTTTATTATTGTCACTCGTAGGTTCACGAGGTCTTTTGGAAGAGCTCGTCTCGTTTCTTTCCTTACATGAAAAGATGTCCTTAAAAAATACAGCATTTCTTGATTCCATGATCTACCTTCATGGATATCAGAAATATTTGACTTATGCACAAGGAATCTATAGGCACTACTATTAAATGCATATCCAATAAATATGCCATCAATTGTTTTAGGCCCTATTTTCACTTGTTTGGGTTTTGGTACTTCTATTATTGCCAAACACCCCCACACTTTAAGGTATAGGTGTGAAGGTTTAGTACCTTTCCACATTTCGTACGGAGTTTCACTCCTATTTCTATGTGGAATTTTGTTTAAAATATAATTAGCTGAGAGAATTGCTTTCCCCCACATATTTTGAGTTAAACCCGAGTTGATAAGCAACACATTCGTCATCTCCTTGAGAGTTCGAATTTTACATTTAGCAACTCCATTAGATCGAGGTGAGTATGGTGCCGTGGTTTGATAAATTATTTCAAAACTAGAGCAGAACTCCTCAAATGGTGCACCATATTCGCCACCTCTATCACTTCTGATAATTTTTATCCTTTTGTCTAATTGATTTTCTAACGTAGCAGAAGCGATAGATTTTTTCAAAGAATTGAAGAACATGTCTTCAAACTTCAAATCTTGAGTGCACTCAAAGAATTGCAAAAGCAAAGATTTTATTAATAATTCTGAATAATCCCCTAATAACAATCTAAAAATTTATATTTATAGTTCTCCAAATTCTATAAGGATTGAAACTCTTCTAATCTAACTCTAAAACTAATAAGACTCTTCTAACTTAACTTAAATCAAATATAACTCTACTAACTTAGATCAATAGGATTAGGACTCAACCACAACAAAAATAATACTAAAGATGGTCCAAAAATAAATAGAAAATAGAAAAGTGACTTAAAAGTAACTTGAAAGACATAATTTTGACTCGAAACTACTACTAACAACTATGTTGTTGAAACACGCAATAAACCTTAAAAAGGCTTAGCGTGCACATGTAAAATGCCTCATATCTCCACCTGGGTCAAAATTTGTAATTTTTCTACATCTTGAAAAATCTCGAAATTTATAGGCTTCTTGTCCTACATCAAACTCCCCCGCCGAAAGAAAACTCGTCCTCGAGTTAATCTTTGAATACAATGTGTCATTAGGAAAATAATATTGAAACATGTCAAAATCATTGACAGCTCGTGACACATCCATCTCGTCTAATAGAATAGCAATATAGGCTCCACCTTTGATCTCCTTTTCAACATCATAAGGGTCATATTTTGCTTGGATGAACAAAGTAGATTTCGTAGAACTTATACAACCTAGATTGTCCTAAATCTTTTCATCTTCTCCATCACATAGCGACTCCATAATCTTTTTCTGTGTATTCGACTGACCACTGAACATCTTCGCCCTTATCACTAGGATCTACTAACTCAGGTGGACCTGTATCTCTTGTCTCCCATTCTGCTATATTGACCCTTCTGTTCCTGCATTCATCGGAACGATGCCCTGGTTCCCCACACTTATAGCACCTGTTCCCAAAATTTTTAGCATACGGGTTGTTGTTTGGTTTGTTTTGTCTAGGGGGTGGTTGTCTAGTCGGGTTTCAGGTTATTTGGGGTGGATTTTTGGAGCGGCGTTATTTGAAGGTAAAACTGGGGCTTTTCCCCGATTAGTCAACGTCTTTTGGGGTGTTTCAGAGTTAAATCGGGTAGATAAGTTGCCGGTTAATTTGGGTTTCAATTTTTCTGGCTAGAGTAATGGCTTCGTCCAAATTGCTAATTCTATGGACACTAAGTTGATCCTGAATATTTATACGTAAATCGCCAATAAAACGTGCAACCTGTTGATTGTCCCTTTCTGCCAAATTATTGCGAGCATTCAATCGCAAAAATTTATTACTATAGTCTTTGATAGAACGCCCGTCTTGTCGACAATTTTGATATTGATGGTACAATATCTGTTCGAAATCGAAAGGAAAAAACTGTGTCCTCATCAACTATTTCATCATTGCCCAAGTCAAGACAGGTTGTCTTCCTTGCCTTCTGCGATTCTCTTGTAACTGGTCCCACCACACCGAGGCTCCTCCAGTTAATTTGTTAGCAACATACTGAACCTGTTTGTCATTAGGAACCCTAGTGTAGTTGAAGAATTTTTCAACATTGGATTCCCAATCAAGATACTCCTCGATTTTGAAATATCCATTGAAAGGTGGAAGCTTAATTTTGAGGCAAAAAATCTTGGGTGTTGGTCCCAAATGGCATATGAAAGGGTCTAAAAGGGGGGAGGGGGAGTTGAATAGACCCTAAAGTCATTTTCGACTTCAAAAGATTTCGTACTGAAATCGTTTTTGGACGCTTAAAAAAGTAGACGCTTGAAGAGTCTAACGCTTGACTTAAGCGTTCACTTAAAATATAGGCACTTTGGTGAAGCGTCTAATGAAGACTGTTTTTATAAAGTTAACTTAGATTTCAAGAATTGAATACTTTAACCGAGTAGGTTTGAGCGTTCACTTCTTTGATCAGTGTTAGCACAGCGGAATGATTTTTGTAGTCTTCTTTTAAATGCTTTAGCGTCACAAGAAGCTTCTTAGTGCTTAGCGTTCGATTGTGTTTTACTTAATCAATTTATGCAATGATATGATAGATAAAATAATTGACAGAAAAGTGAATGACACAATATTTGTAAGGTTCGTTGGGTGGTGTAATCCCAACTACGTCCTTCTTCTCCTCGAACACTTGGAGGCAATCCACTAAAATGATTCTCAAAGAATCACACAGAATCTTCTACAAATTAGGGAGAGATGGATGTCGATGACTTGAGCTCCTTGATCACACAGATTTCTGCTCCAAATCACTTCAATCCCCTTGCTTCTTTCACCCAGAAATATGGCAAGTATCCAACTTCGACTTCACACAGATCGCGAGGCCTGGATAGGGGTTTTTCTAAAAGGGTTTGTTTGATTTTGATGAAGTTCAAACAACTGGGAATATCTCAGTAGTAGTGTAGTTTCTTCGAAAAGAATGTTTGAGATATTGGGTTGACTATCTCAGGATTTGATGAAAAGCAAAGAAAATAATTTCTTGAAAGTTTGGCTTTTCTGAGATTGTAAGGAATGAGACTTCAATGCAACAGCAATTCGACTTGATAATTGTTCTCTCCGTATTTGGCTTGTTGTTGAAGTTCTATTTATAGGCATTCTTGGAAAAAGTGTCTGTTTGACACATGTAAGGGCGCGTGTCTCTCACTTCCGCGAGTGAACAACTTTTGTCCTTTTTTCTGCAAATCTGCTGCACAAAAGTTGGTGCTGCAGTCTTTGAATAGTTGACAGTCCAATAGGGTGGCTTCTCCGTACGTATGAAAGTGCTTATCACATTTAATGCATTTGAAATAAATGCCCGTTGGTATTTAATGCTTTGGGAATATTTGCATTAAACTCCTTCCGATCTGACGCTTCAGGAGAATGTTTGTCATTTGATAGACGCTTCATTCATGAGCTGAAAGTTCCATTTAATCTGGAGGACTATTTAATGTTTAGACGCTTGGAAAAGTCTTCAGACTTCATTTAGAAGTGTATACGCTTGAGACTTCAGTCCTCGTTACTTGACACCTCACTCAGAACATGTCAGGCGCTTAGAGTAAACTTCTTCAAACTTCATTCACTATTGATTTCTTGGACGCTTGAAGTCTTCAGATTTTGCCGTCTTGATAAGCTCACTCAGAAAGTATCAAACACTTAACCTAACCGACTTCTTGATCTAAGAAAGTCAAGAGTAAAAGATAAAATTGAGCTTATACATTTCTAATGTTCAAACGTTTATACAAGTATCTATGAAACTTAAGCGTACATAACTTTGGGGTCTAACAGAATTCCTAATTGTCATCATCAAAAGCTTAACATGAAATTTCCTATCAATTTCCCCCTTTTTGATGATGGCAATACTCACTCTTTTATGGTTTAAGAGTTACGACAGCCAAAGTTAATAAGCGTTATGTTAGTAAGTTAGAGTTAGTTAAGCTTCAACAAGATGTTTCAGCTGAAAAATGTACTTTATATATATTCGGAAAATTCCTACATTTTACAAACTGTGTAGAAACAAAAGAGAAGATTAAATTACAAAGAACTATTATGATCTACTTTCTTCTGGTAAGATTTCGTCGTCTGATCATTTATGTTCTGATGGCTTCTTCGATGAGATCTTGAAGGGTGATCATTATCTGATGATCTCTGTCAATTACGAAGCGATTTTCCCGTTTTCTCCTTGTTTCATACATTTTATGCCATCGATCTCATTCGGATGGATCAATACCCATATTCCTAAGCACTGCTCTAAACGCTTGAGAGAGGTCAAAGAACTCCATTTCCACAGCCAAGTCTTGAGGAGTAGTAGGCTCTGGAAGTGGCGCTCGCTCCATCGGTATATTGAATTGTTCAAGTAACGCTTGAGATGGCACAGGTATATCTGCTCTGAAAGCGATGGGAGGAAAACCAGTTCTTCTACTAGGAATTCCCATGGCGGCAACCCATGAAGGGTAATTGGATTCGGGCAAAGGAGGAGGAGGTGGCAAGAAGACAAAATCTTGTGGATTTTTTGGCTCTGGACGCTTCACTTCTTAGCGCTTAGAAATTGATTGAGCTGTTGAACTTGCAGGAGCTTTCCTCTTTTCCCCCTTATTGCCATCATCAGCCTTTACTGTATTTTCAGTAAGAATGGCAATTTGAGAGGCCATTTGGGCCATGGATGCAGCCAACGCATCAAACTTTGCTTCAAGAGATTCTTTCAACGCAATATGATTGGCTTCAAGTCCATCGATCATCGTCTGCATACGAGAAATAGTGGCATTTACGGTAGCATCAGCAGCTCCGTGCATATGAGCAGCTTAAGCGCTCATATTCTCCTTCTCGATCTTAGCGTTCATAAGAGATTCTGCATGATTTGACGCTTGAGCGTTCATCTCTTCCAACGCGTCAGTGAGGAGAGGCACAAAAGTTTGAAGCACATTCTGAGAGGTAGCTTGTTGTTTAAATTTTGAAGTGTGCTTTAGTGACTCTAGAGATGGTTGTTGAAAATCTGGATCGAATACAGAATGATGGATTGCCATCCCAGCAGCCTCAGGAACAGGTGAAGTTGAAGCGTCAGGCACAGCCTCTGGTTGAGACGCTTGAACTGGTTCCACTATTGGCGCTAAGGCAACTTCTGCATTAGATGTGGGAGGTAAAGAAGTGACAGTAGTTAGATAACTAAAGTCAGAGAATTTGAAGTTGAGCCTTCCAAAATCTGAATCAGCATACTCCGTTGAGGAACTGTCATTAAATCATTTACTCGAGAAACAGGAATGGTCGAGAAATCCCTTAAGGTTCGGATTGGAGTGTCCAGTGCTATGACCCGTCCTGGTCCTAAGATCTGAAGCATGTGATTAACAAAGATCTTGCACCGTGGAGCCTTAATAAAGAATAGGGCATCGTCACGTGGAGTGAATGAGAAACGTAGCACTCTATCTTTTGGCATCTCCGATGGACGCTCAGACTCTGATACGTACATTGCCATGTATTCTTCAACGTAAGGCAGGGCTGCACGCGAGATGTTCGGATTTCTCTCGAGTAAAGAGAGGACATAGTTATAGTGTTCTATCAGTTCCTGTCGGAAAGAGGAGTGCAATGGATACCCAAAAAGAGGTCTGATAATGGATCCATTTGGCTTCCTCAGATTTGCAGTGAACACATTGTTGAAATCCCATAACGGAGGAAACATCTTCAACATATGTCTGATGTTGTCTTCTTGCTGGCCAGGTGTAAGCGTCAAATCTGAAATAGGCTTTGTTCTGCTTGTTGACGCTTGGCCACAATAATTGATTGGCAAATCTGCAATCCTAGCCAACGCTTCACACAGAAAGCGTTCAATTGGTTGACGGAAAGATGATAAGAGAGCAAGTGGGCTAACTCTTGTTTCTCGGCGCTGTAAGCAATATCGGGCAAACTGTCTTCTTTTATCTACCATGCCGAGTGTGAACAAGTGAGGTTTCTTTACCAGTTCTTCAAATTTGTAACGCTAGCCGACGTAGGTTTCACTCCAGGTAACCTCATTCATGCAGAAGGTTGTGCCTGTATTCAGAATGACACGAAAGCCTTCATGATGAATATCTCGGATGGCTTCAAAGCGATGCTTATCAGGCTGATAGTTTGCATTCGGGACGCTTTGTAAGAAGTAATCAGCCTCCTCTTGAATGAGAGAATTTAGAGAGGCAGGACGCTCATCGATATAAGGACTTTTATTCTTCCACAATCTTAGGGGATATGGAAGACTCTGATTAGCAGCACTGTGCACAACTGTAGGAAAGTGCGAATAACCTTCTTTGTTTAAAAATTTCCTCTTCCGGATTTAAAAACTCCACAGGTAGACGCTCATAGGCCCTAATCTTGTAGTTTCTTGGAGCAAAACCTGAAGGCTTACTGCGTCCCATATCCAGAAAGTAAGCTAAGTCCACAACCCCTTGTGGAATTTTATCAGTACGCCGTTTTTCAAAAATCTATATAGAAGCTGGGGTAGGTGGTAGAGGATCTCCATTGGCCAGTGGCAAGTTGTATGCAAATTCAACGCTTGTGACTTCATTGCTAAACAGCATTTCCACAAGAGCCCGATCTCTATCAATTATCTTGGCTAAATCATTTTCAGCGACGATGTAGCGTTCTTCATTATAGTCAGCTTGAATGAATTCTTCTTCAGGGACTGGAGGCATGAAATTGACAGAGTGATCAATTGTTCTGGAGGGGTCTAGACTGAAGAAGTTCCTTGGCACAGGAGAACTCTCTATTGATTTTGTAGCGTCTTCAGCAATGCTCTGATCTTCTGAGATTGCCTCTGCTGTAATCAATGTTGTTGGTGGTGGGGAAGCTTTCTCTGAGATAGGCTCCTCAATGTCCAAAGTCATGCTTCTGACAACATCTTTGGTAATGGCCACCACTTCAGTCAAGTTGACATCCAGATGGACATCAGTTGACGCTTCAGCCGCAGCTGGAATAAGAGCTGAGAGAGAAACATCCTCTATAAGAGCAGGATCTTCTACAGATGTAGGAACGAAAGAGCTGTGGGAAGAAATAAACTTACCCTGAGAACTTGTCTCAACAGCAATACTTTGAGCGCTTGGCTCAACAGCAACTTGAGCGCTTGGCTCAACAGTCTCAGGCTCTTCAGGAACAGGAGCAGCCCGACGCTTGCTTGTCCTGGAGCGCTTGAATATTTTCTTCACGTTGACTCCTTCAACAAGCTTAAGCGCTTGAGCAGGAGGAGCAGTAGCTGCTTCATCAAATTTAATTTGTTTGATGATTCCTTCCAGCTTTCTCCGCTTTAGAGGTAACTTGTCCTGTGCATCCTCATCAGTTTCCTTATCATCTTTCTGAGGAGCAGGAACAAATTGTACTTTGGACTTTCTTGGAGCCCTCTTCTTGGTAACAGCCGGACGCTTCACGACTTCTTCTGGCACTGGACGCTCCGCTTCCTCATCGGACGCTTGACGTACTTCCAGACGCTCAGAGAGTGGTTTAGTAGCACCACCAATCTTGGGAGGATTAAAGAGATTGTTTATAATCCTTTTTCCCAGCAACTTTGACTTATTCAACGGAAGACCAGAAGAGTAGACGCACTGTGATTTGTACAGTAGGTCACTTAGAATGAGTCCATAAGGTTTATTCAAGGCGCTTAAACATTCCCGAAATCTTCCAAAAATGTACTCACTCCAGTTGATTTTGATGTTGAAGAGTATAGCAATCATCATCTGAAATTGTACTGGGTTCACCATATCAAAGGTTCCCACTCGGCATTCTATGATCTTGCTGCAGAAATCAGCAAACAGTCGGTATTTGGATACCAGGTCTTTCTTTTCAAAGTACTGAGTGTAAGGTACATCGTCGTATGCACTCATGGTTGTCCATGCGTCCTTGATTTGTTTTAATGTAACGCAATCCAGTGCCTCACCCTCATTTGGAAGATTGAAGTTCTTGGCAATGGTGGAAGCAGACAAGATAAATTCCTTGGGAGGCTCCTTCTTGGATAGAGGAATTAGACAAGAGATAGACTTCTTGTCCTCTGAAAGTTTAGCAGTTTTCCAGAAGGTGTCGACTTCAGTCGGAAACAGATAGGAATATTGGGTCAAGAACAGTTTAAGCCCAGCTTTGACGACCATATCCATCATGTCTGTTAGATTGATCTGAGGTTGTTCATAGAGAAATTTCCAGTCGACAACAAGGCCTTCAGTCACCTTGATGGCAAGTTCAGCAGAAGTAGACAAAGATTTCTTTGGTGCCATTTTTAGTGAAAGAGATGAAATGAGATTTTCTTTTGCTTTGAGAGAGAGAGAAAATAAATTTTGCAGATATGTTTGAGTAAAAGTGAATTGTCTTTCTGTAGAAATTGTATTTTAAATGACACAGTAAAGAATTTTTGAAACTTGTGTTCTCTAGTGTCTGTAGGATTTAGACACGTGTAACGACTTTTGAATCTCAGCCATAAATTCATTAACTGCGGACGCGAGTTTTGTGTAATCGAGAGAAGTTACATTTGGTAATTCTCATATATAAAGATTTGACATCCGAGTTAAAAAATTTAAAAACGTTTGGCATTTTCAGAGTGTAATGCACGCGCCTGTTTGTACACTGACACGTACACAAACACGTACTATCTTTGAACCGTCATTTTGAAAAAGAAACTTTTGATTACCCGCCAGTTTGATGTGATAGAAGCGTGCGAGTAGAGTACAAAATAGACTTTTGAGTCTACCCACTACTTTGAAAGAAGTTTGTAAACTTTATGCATAGCTTGTAAAGAAAGTATTTTTATATTAAGAGTTGATGGGAATTGATTCAACGCTTAACTGATACCACTTTTTGGTATATGACTTTTATATATGAAAATTAGACGCTTAGGATTGAAAGACTTTTATGTTTGAGCGTCCAATATTTTATACATATGTAATACTGAGCGTTGATGATCATGCATCTGAAAATTTTGATCATTGACGCTTGTAGATATGGTTAAGTACAACTTTAAGGTTCCCCCTAAATTTGATAACTTGTACCATTTAGGAAAATCTTTGAGACACAAATTAAGTGGATTCCCCCTAAATTATATGTCTAATAAAATATGATGCAAAATGATTAAGCATTTAAATCAATCATACCTAATTCACTTCTCAAAGTGAGAAAACGTTGTTCGTTGAGTGCTTTGGTGAAGATATCTGTCAATTGTTTGTCAGTTCCAATGAAGTGCATGGAGATATCTTTCTTTTGAACGTGGTCACGAAGAAAATGGTATCTAATGTCAATGTGTTTGGTTCTGGAATGAAGAACAGGGTTTTGAGTCATGGCTAGAGCGCTTTGGTTATCACAATGAATAGGGGTTGGACCTAGAATTATTCTATAATCTCTAAGTTGTTGCCTCATTCATAAAACTTGTGCACAACAACTTCCTGCAGCTACATACTCTGTTTCAGCTGTAGAGGTAGCTATGGATTGTTGTTTCTTACTATGCCATGAAACTAACCTATCACCTAGAAATTGACATGTACCACTAGTACTCTTTCGATCAATTTTGCATCTTGCAAAATCTGCATATGAGTAACCAATTAGTTTAAAAGGAGAGTCCCTTGGATACCATAAGCCCATATTTTGTGTGTCTTTTAGGTATTTAAGGATCTTCTTCGCAGCAATTAAGTGTGACTCTTTAGGATCAGTTTGAAAGCGTGCATACATGCATACCGAAAATATAATATTAGGTCTACTGGCAGTAAGATAAAGAAGTAAACCGATGATACCTCTATAATTAGTAATAACAACTTTCTTTCCACTTTCATCTTTATCTAACTTAAGCGTTTGGCTCATTGGAATTTTTGAATATGATGCATTTTCCATACCAAATTTCTTAATCATATCTCGTGTATATTTAGCTTGGTTAATAAATATTCCATTAGGGAGTTGTTTAACTTGTGATCCTAAGAAGAAAGTTAATTCACCCATCATGCTCATTTCAAATTGTTCTTGCATCATTTTCGAAAATTTCTCGCACAGACGCTTGTTAGTAGAGCCAAATATAATATCATCAATGTAAATTTGGACTAAGAGAATATCTTTGTTATTGGTAATTTTAAATAACGTTGTATCTACGCTGCCTTTTGAAAAGCCTTTACCAATAAGAAAGATAGAGAGAGTGTCATACCATGCTCGGGGTGGTTGCTTAAGCCCATAAAGTGCTTTTTCTAGCTTGTAAACCATACCCTTACCATGATTGTTGATGAATCCTGGTGGTTGCTCCACATACACTTCTTCTTGGAGTTTACCATTCAGGAAGACACTCTTCACGTCCATTTGATACACCATGAACATGCGGATTGCTTCAAGACGAGCGACAGGAGCGTATGTCTCATCAAAGTCAATACCCTCCTCTTGGCAATATCCATGAGCTATGAGTCTAGCCTTGTTTCTTGTCACAATGCCGATCTCATCCATCTTGTTTCTATATACCCATCTAGTTCCAACAACTCCTTGGTGTGTTGGTCCTGGTACTAGCATCCAAACCTTATTTCGTTCAAACTGATTTAGCTCTTCTTGCATAGTTTCAATCCAACTTGGGTCGCTTAGCGCTTCATCCACTTTCTTAGGTTCCATTTGAGATAGAAATCTTGCGAACATAGCGGCTCTAGTCCTAACAGGCGCTTCAATATCTCCAATAATCTGCTCAGGTGGATGATCACGCAGCCAAAGTCTGTCTGGTTGGAAGGGGTTAAGAGGTTGAACAGACGCTTGAGGATCATACGCTTGACTACCTTCTTGCGTAGGCGCTCCAAGTTCACAATTCCTTGTGTGCTCTTGATGATCACTCTCTTCATGATCATCAGCATTTCTTACATGATTATCTAGAGTAATCTCACGAGTAATCTTAGGAGGTGGCACTGAGATCTCATCATCGTCGTCAGTATCTTCATCAATAATAATCTTAGATGCTTGATGACATAGATCTTCAACTCCTACATCATTTATATTAACCTTACTCGGTTCTTGGTTAGCATCATAAAAAACGACATGAATAGATTCCTCAACCTTCGATTTGATCTTATTGAGAAAGCGAAAATTCTTTCCATTCTTGGCGTAGCCTAGAAAGATTCCCTCATCCACTTTAGGATAAAAAAGTCTTTAGGCTTTGGGATCCATTATTATGAATAAAACACTTAGAACCAAAGACGTGAAAATATAAAACATTTGGTTTACGTCCCTTCCACAATTCATATGGAGTTTTCCCATGCTGTTTGTTGATCATGCAACAGTTTTGAGTGTAACAAGCAGTGTTGATCGCTTCGGCCCAAAATCTAAGAGCGAGCTTGGATTCTGCTAACATAGTCCTAGCGGCTTCCTTAAGCGTTCGGTTCCGGCGCCCAGCAACACCATTTTGTTGGGGAGTTCTGGGAGTTGAATACTCATGATGTATTCCATTTTCTACACAAAACTTCTCAACAATCTTGTTAGTAAACTCAGTACCGTGATCGCTTCTTATTCTTGCAACCTTAAGATTTTTCAATATTTGAAGTTGTCGAATAAGCGTTGTTAACTTGTCACATGTTTTATCTTTGGATGAAAGAAATTCCACCCAAGTAAATCGAGAGAAATCATCTACTATCACCAAAGTATACTTCTTACCGCTTACACTGATCGTTTGAACAGGTCCAAAAAAATCCATATGAAGTAGTTCAAGTATTCTAGAGGTAGATAGATGAGGTTTTCTCTTGAACGATGATTTAACTTGTTTACCCATTTGACAAGCGTCACAAAGACGATCCTTATGAAATGGTCCATTTGGTAATTCCTCTACTAGATTTTGACTTATTAGCTGAGTGATTGTCTTAAAGTTGAGGTGATTCATTTTTCTATACCTTAACCAACCCATTTTAGATTCATTTTTAGCAATAAAACATGTAGGGTTGTTATCAAGTGTTGAACCCCAATCTACTAAATATACGTTGTTAGTTCTTTTTCCTTTCAGTTTAGTAGATTTAGTCTTAGCGTCATTTATATAGCAGCAGTCACTTGAGAATATGACTTCAAAGCCTTTATCACAAAATTGACTTATGCTTAATAAATTGTGCTTCAGACCCTCAACATAATAAACATCACTTATCATGATGTTCCCCTTATGCACAGTACCTATACCTTTGGTTTTACCTTTGGAGTTGTCACCAAATACGACCTGAGGACCATTGGCAGCTTGATAGTTAATCAGAAGATCTTTGGAACCAGTCATGTGTCTTGACGATCCACTATCAAAGTACCATATAGATGTATCGGTTCTAGCTCTAGGCACCTGCAATCAAAAGGGAAGTTCTATTTCTATTTAGGTACCCATTGTTGCTTGGGTCCTTTAACATTAGTAACATTGTTAGTTTGAATTAGAACTTTAGGAACCCATATTTGCCTAGTCTTCATTGTAGCAAACCTTGTTGAGGAAGGTTGCTCCTGAATTGGTTTCTATCCAAGTAATCCTGCCTTGAGGGCTTGGATACGTTTGGATAAGGGCAATTTACCAGGTAGTGCCCTGGTTTCCTGCAGTTATAACAAAGATTAGTTTTCATCTTTTGTTCATTTGTTAACCTTGCAGTGTGTGGTTTTGAGACTACTGGAGCTGAGGGATTTTGAGTAGGCGCTTGGTATTGAACAGGCGCTTGGGGTGAAGGACCAGAATACTGAGGCGCTTGAAACTGTTGTTGCACAGGAGAAGGCGCTTGATATGAACTTTGTCCTTGATTATTGAAACCTTTTCCTTTCTTTTCATATCTCAAGAACTTCTTGAATCTATTCAGCAAAGCCAACTCCTCTTCCTCATTGATATCTGAATTCTTTCCTTTATTACCCGATTTACCTTTGATTGATGCAATAAGCGCTCCAGATTCAATCACTGGACTACTCACAATATCACTAGCAGAATTCAACTCGAACTCAAATGCTTTTAGCTCTGAAAAGGCGTCTTCTAGAGTTAGCAGATCCAGCATATTTGATTCTCTCATAGAGGTTGTCTTCATCAAGAATTTACTTGGTAAGCTTCTAAAGATTTTAACCACCATTTCTCGGTTCTGTAAATCCATTCCCAACAATGTAAGTTCTGTAATTAGAGCTGTAAATCTTATATCCAATTGATCTAAAGTTTCATTGGGTAGCATCTTAAATCAGTTAAACTTTTCCTTGGCAATGGAAAGTTTGTTTTCTTTGATTTGAGCTGAACCACCACAGATCGTAGCCAACTTATCCCATATTTCTTTAGTGGTTTTGCAAGACTTGATCTTGTTAAACAAGTTGTCATTATCACCAATAGCCGTATATAGAGCGTTACGACCAACATTGTCCAAATTAGCTCTTCGACGCTCATCTGGAGACCAATTTTGTTTTAGTTTCTCAACGTAACCATCGGGAGTTTCTTCCGTGGCTCCAGGCGCTCTTGTGATAACTTTGTATATTTTGATTGGCCTATCTGAAATAATATGACACATGTCATCATCACATGAACAGAGATATGTAAATGCTTTGACTTTCCATGTGTCAAAATTTGATTCAGTCAATTTAGGAACTTTAGCAAATGCCATATCAAAAATTTTAAAAGCAACTAGATTTTGAAAGAAAAGGATCTAAACAAGCAGTTATGCTTGGAAATTTTAAAATTTCAATTTTAACCGCTTTGATACCACTTGTTGGTCCCAAGTGGCATATGAAAGGGTCTAGAAAGGGAGGGTTGAATAGACCCTGAAGTCTTTTTCGACTTCAAAAGATTTCGTACTGAAATTGTTTTTGGACGCTTGAAAAAGTAGACGCTTGAAGAGTCTAACGCTTGACTTAAGCGTTCACTTAAAATATAGGCACTTTGGTGAAGCGTCTAATGAAGACTGTTTTTATAAAGTTAACTTAGATTTCAAGAATTGAATACTTTAACCGAGTAGGTTTGAGCGTTCACTTCTTTGATCAGTGTTAGCACAGCGGAATGATTTTTGTAGTCTTCTTTTAAAAGCTTTAGCGTCACAAGAAGCTTCTTAGTGCTTAGCGTTCGATTGTGTTTTACTTAATCAGTTTATGCAATGATATGATAGATAAAAGAATTGACTGAAAAGTGAACGACACAATATTTGTAAGGTTCGTTGGGTGGTGTAATCCCAACTACGTCCTTCTTCTCCTCGAACACTTGGAGGCAATCCACTAAAATGATTCTCAAAGAATCACACAGAATCTTCTACAAATTAGGGAGAGATGGATGTCGATGACTTGAGCTCCTTGATCACACAGATTTCTGCTCCAAATCACTTCAATCCCCTTGCTTCTTTCACCCAGAAATATGGCAAGTATCCAACTTCGACTTCACACAGATCGCGAGGCCTGGATAGGGGTTTTTCTAAAAGGGTTTGTTTGATTTTGATGAAGTTCAAACAACTGGGAATATCTCAGTAGTAGTGTATTTTCTTCGAAAAGAATGCTTGAGATATTGGGTTGACTATCTCAGGATTTGATGAAAAGCAAAGAGAATAATTTCTTGAAAGTTCGGCTTTTCAGAGATTGTAAGGAATGAGACTTCAATGCAACAGCAATTCGACATGATAATTGTTCTCTCTGTATTTGGCTTGTTGTTGAAGTTCTATTTATAGGCATTCTTGGAAAAAGTGTCCGTTTGACACATGCAAGGGCGCGTGTCTCTCACTTCCGCGAGTGAACAATTTTTGTCCTTTTTCCTGCAAATCTGTTGCACAAAAGTTGGTGCTGCAGTCTTTGAATAATTGACAGTCCAATAGGGTGGCTTCTCCGTACGTCTGAAAGTGCTTATCACATTTAATGCTCTTATCAGCATTTAATGCATTTGAAATAAATGTCCGTTGGTATTTAATGCTTTGAGAATATTTGCATTAAACTCCTTCCGATCTGACGCTTCAAGAGAATGTTTGTCATTTAATAGACGCTTCATTCATGAGCTGAAAGTTCCATTTAATCTGGAGGACTATTTAATGTTTAGACGCTTGGAAAAGTATTCAGACTTCATTTAGAAGTGTATACGCTTGAGACTTCAGTCTTCGTTACTTGACACCTCACTCAGAACATGTCAGGCGCTTAGAGTAAACTTCTTCAAACTTCATTCACTATTGATTTCTTAGACGCTTGAAGTCTTCAGATTTCGCCGTCTTGATAAGCTCACTCAGAAAGTATCAAACGCTTAACCTAACCGACTTCTTGATCTAAGAAAGTCAAGAGTAAAAGATAAAATAGAGCCTATACATTTCTAATGTTCAAACGCTTATACAAGTATCTATGAAATTTAAGCGTACATAACTTTGGGGTCTAACAGAATTCCTAATTGTCATCATCAAAAGCTTAACATGAAATTTCCTATCATTGGGCTACTTCTTCGTCCCTCCTGTTAACATGACGAAAATTATAAAGGGGTTCACGAGCGCTTTCCTCGAATTCTGTCACGTCGTCCTCATTAAACACTGCAGGGGCTCGTTGCCCTTACCATCCTGTAAGACCGTCTCTTATAGCAAGCTGGAGCGGAGGCCATCCACTGTCGCAAGCCTGCCCGCGATCAACATTCCTGTTTGCAACAATTCCGACGTTCAAGGTTTGGATCCCGCGAACCAAACCCGCACGCGTTTTCGTCATGAACTGTTGCATATCTGCCTTGAGTTCTTCGATTGTAGTGCGTTCGCCATCCTTACTGCGGCTAGCCATCCTAACTACGGTTAGCCATCCTAACTGCTGTTAGCCATCTTCGTCCCGGGAAAACCGCGGCTCTGGATACCATTTGACATAGAGGAAGCGATAGATTTTTTTTAAAGAATTGAAGAACACGTCTTCAAACTTCAAGATAAAATTTGAGCGCACTCAAAGAATTGCAAAAGCAAATATTTTATTAATAATTCTAAATAATCCCCTAATAACAATCTAAAAACTTATATTTATAGAAGCACTTCTCCAAATCCTATAAGGATTGGAATTCTTCTAATCTAACTCTAAAACTAATAAGACTCTTCTAACTTAACCTAAACCAAATATAACTCTACTAACTTAGATCTATAGGATTAGGACTCAACTACAACAAAAACAATACTAAAATTCGTCCAAAAATAAATAGAAAATAGAAAAGTGATTGAAAAGTAACTTGAAAGACATAATTTTGACTCAAAACTAATAGGAATTTCATGTTAGATGTTTTGATGATGACAATTAGGACTTTTGTTAGATCCCAAAATATGTAAGTTTAATTCTTTACTAGAAGACATGTATAGGCTTTAAGCGTTAGATTTGTATAGGCTTTATTTATTTTCCTTTTAGGTTGTTAGGCTAAGTGATCTTAAGAGTTAAGCGTCTGATACTATTTTGAGTGAGTTTTATCAAGCGTCTGAAGTCTAAAGATTCATGTGTCTGAAGTCTGAATGAAGATGAAGTTTTCAAGCGTCCAAGCGTTGACCAAGGACAGACGTTATTTAGTTTGAATGAGCGTCTATTAAAGACAAGATTTCACCTAAATTTATTTCTAAGTCCGAAGGAGTTTAATGCATATTTTCTCAGATCATTAATTGCCAACGGGCATTTATTTCAAATGCATTAAATGTTGATAAGAGAATTAAATGTGATAAGCTCTTCAGGACGTATGGAAAAGCCACCCTATTAGACTGTCAACTTTACAAAGACAGCAGCACCAACTTTTGTGCAGCAGATTTTCAGGGAAAAAGGACCAAAGTTGTTCACTCGCAGAAATGAGAGACACGCGCCTGTGCATGTGTCAAACAGACACTTTTTCCAAGAATGTCTATAAATAAACTTCAGCATAAAGCCAAAATCAGAGATTCACCCGGTACAAGCTTACAAGCCAAAACTCTGTTGCATTGAAGTCTCAATCCTTAAACTCTCAGAAAAGCCAGAATATTAAAGCAAACATTCTCTTTGCTTTTCTTCAATCCTTGAGACAGTCAACCAATATCTCAAATATCTTTTCAAGAAGAACCTACATTACTATTGAGATATTACAAGTTGTTTAAACTTTAAAAAAATCAAACAACAGTGAAACAAAACCCCGTCCAAGCCTCGCGGTCTGTGTGGAGTCGAAGTTGGACACTTGCATTATTTCTGGGTAAAAGAAACAAGAGGATAGAAGTGTCTTGGAGCAGAAAACTGTGTGACCAAAGAGCTCAAGTTATCAACATCTATCTCTCCTTATTTTTGTAGAAGATTCTGTGTGATTCTTCGAGAATCATTTTTAGTGGATTGCCTCCGAGTGTTCAAGGAGAAGAAGAACGTAGTTGGGATTACACCACCCAACGAACCTTTCAAACTTTGTGTTCCTTACTTTACCGCATTTTTATTATTGTAATATTATTGCATAATCGGTTAAGTAACACATTGATAAAATCATTAAAAAGCTAAGAAACTAAGGAAAATTTGTGACGCTAAAATACTTCAAAAGAAAGACTTAAAAAGCATTCCGCTGTGCTAACCCTGATTAAAGAACTGAACTCTTAAACCTATCTGATTATAATATTCAAATCTTGAGTCCAAGTTAACTTTTTCAAAAAAGTCTTCAAGTAGACGCTCATCCAAGCGCCTACATTTTCAAGCATCCAACTCAATTTTAATACGAACTTTTGAAGTCGAAAAAGACTTCAAGATCTATTCAACCCCCCCCCCCCCCCTTCTAGACCCTTTCGTATGCTACTTGGGACCAACAAGTGGTATCAGAGCTGTTGAAGTAGAAATTTTAAAATTTCCAAGCATAACACCTTGTTTAGATCATATTTTAAAAATTAGTTACTTTAAAAAATTTCATGGCATTTGCTAAAGTTCCTAAGTTGACCGAGTCAAATTATGACTCATGGAAAGTCAAAGCGTTTACATATCTTTGTTCCTATGATGATGAAATGTGTGATATCATTTCAGATGGACCTACTCAGATTTACAAAGTCATTACTAAAGTGCATGGAGCCATAGAAGCTACTCCAAATGGCTTTGTTGAGAAGCCAAAGCAAGAACGGTCCACGGATGAGCGTCGAAGAGCTAATCTAGATAATGTTGGACGGAATGCTCTATATACTGCCATCGGTGATAATGACAACTTATTCAACAAGGTCAAATCGTGCAATACGACTAATGAAAATATGGGATAAGTTAGCTACTATATGTGGTGGTTCAGCACAGATCAAGAAGAAGAAGCTTTTGATTGCCATGGAAAGGTTTAACAGTTTTAAGATGTTGCCCAACAAGACGCTAGAGCAACTGGACATAAGATTTATAGCTCTTGTGACGGAACTTACATCTTTAGGCACGAATTTGCAAAATAGGGAAATTGTGGTTAAGATTTTCAGAAGTCTACCTAGTAGATTTTTGATGAAGATAACAGCAATGAGAGAAATGAACATGTTGGATCTTCTAACTCCAGAAGATGCCTTTTTGGAGCTCAAAGCATTTGAGTTTGAGTTAAATTCAACAAGTGATGTTGTGAGCAGTCCAGTGATAGAGTCTCGAGCGCTTATAGGGTTAATCAAGGGTAAATCAGGTAACAAAGGGAAAGTATCAGATATCAATGAGGATGAGGAACTAGTGCTACTGAACAGATTTAGAAAGTTTTTAAGATATGAAAAGAAAAGAAACGGTCCTAAGTATCAAGGACAGAATTCTTTCCAAGCGCCTCCCCCAGTTCAACAACAGTACCAAGCACATCAATATTCTGTACCTTTTCCCTCAGAGCCAATTCTGTACCAAGCGTCTACTCAACAGAATCTCTCAGCACCAGTTGTCTCAAAACCACAAAAAACTAGGTTAACAAATGAACAAAAGAGGAAAACTAATCTTTGTTATAATTGCAGGAAACCAGGGTACTACCAAGTAAATTTCCCTTATCCAAACATATCTAAGCCATCAAGGAAGTATTACTTGGATAGAAACCAATTCAAGAGCAACCTTCGCAAGGTCTGATAGCGGAATCAGAACCCGCATCCGAACCTGAAGATTTGGAGTCTTCAGAGGAGAGCAGTGATGATGATGAGCTAATGGATGACTCAGCGCTTATTTGTCTCATGGCTAAAGATGATGAAGCGTCTCCTAAGGTAAACACTGAATTTTCTTACCCCTATCTTATGAAGAACTACTTGACAAATTAAGAGAATATTATAATGACTGTCAAGATGCCGCCAAGTTATACCAAAATCA
The DNA here is from genome assembly GCA_019426215.1 of Buddleja alternifolia. Lineage (NCBI taxonomy): Eukaryota > Viridiplantae > Streptophyta > Magnoliopsida > Lamiales > Scrophulariaceae > Buddleja > Buddleja alternifolia. The sequence goes on from CM033403.1 coordinate 17,428,275, forward strand.
CTTCGATATCATTTCATCGCTCAAGAGTGATAATGTGACGCTCAAGGCAGAGTTGCAAGTTCAGTAACAGTGCATTGAGAAGAACAAATCACTTGAGAGTGAGATAACTAATTTGAAAAGTGAGCTTGGTATAATAGTCAAGAGAGAAGCTGAGCAGATTTCCAGACTTGCTAAATCAGAGGAGCTCGTCTCATCATTGTCTAAAACGTCAAGAAAGCTAGACAATGTGACTGAGGTAATAAGAATGTTTGGTGAAAAGACCAGTTTAAGATGCAATAAATTTGGTAAACAACCAACAAATCTAATGTTACGGCGAACAACAAAGGAAAGGGTGTATTCTTTGTTGAGAAAGGTTCAAAAAGTCAAACACCTGTTGAACCGAAGGACAATGGTACGAGACTAAATGAGAAAGTCAATACTGACTCAGGCAAAGGAGAGACGAAAGTGAATGATTCACAAAAGAAGATGCATCCAAACGCTCAAAAGGCTAAGGATAAACCTTCTACCAATGAATCAAACGCTAAGCGTCAAGCACCAAAAGTGCAACCTAAGCCAGTGCCAAGGAAATACCAGCGTCAATATCCACAAAGGTTAAGGTCATATTATCGATACTATGATGATTATGATTATGATTACTATTATAATCGAGGATATTATTATACACCTAAGAATCACACACAACACAAACCGAAACCCAAGAAGGCCAATCTTCCCTTAATGAAGACCAGGAAACTATGGGTTCTGAAAGTTTTAATTCAGACTAACGTTACTAATGTAAAAGGACTCAAGTTACATTGGGTACCTAAAAACAATTAGAACTGCCCTTTTGATTGCAGGTACCTAGAGCTAGAGCCAATACATCTGTTTAGTACATCGACAGTGGGTCATCAAGGTACATGACAGGCTCCAAGGATCTCCTAATCAACTGTCGAGCTCCTAATTGTCCTCAGGTTGTATTTGGTGACAACTCCAAAGGTATAGGTACTATGCATAGGGGAAACATCATGATAAGTGATGTTTATTATGTTGAGGGTCTTAAGCATAATTTGTTAAGTATAAGTCAAATTTGTGATAAAGGCTTTGAAGTCAAATTCTCAAGCGACTGTTGCTATATTAATGATGCTAAGACTAAATCTACAAAATTGAAAGGTAAAAGAACAAACAATGTGTATTTGGTAAATTGGGGTTCAACAATAGATAACCCTACATGTTTTGTGGCTAAAAGTGAATCTAAAATGGGTTGGTTATGGCATAGAAAAATAAATCACCTCAACTTTAAAACAATCTCTCAGCTTATAGCGCTAAATCTTTTAGAGGGATTACCAAAAGCACCCTTTCATAAGGATCGCCTTTGTGATGCTTGTCAAATTGGCAAACAAGTTAAATCATCTTTCAAGAGAAAGCCTTGTCTATCCACCTCTAGAATACTTGAACTATTTCACATGGATCTGTTTGAATCCGTTCAAACGATCAATGTGAGTGGTAAAAAGTATACTTTGGTGATAGTAGATGATTTCTCTCGATTTACATGGGTTGAATTTCTTTCATTCAAAGATGAAACAACGCTTATTCGGCAACTTCAAACTTTGAAAAATCTTAAGGTTGCAAGAATAAGAAGCGATCACGGTATTAAGTTTACTAACAAGATTGTTGAGAAGTTTTGTGCAGAAAATGGAATGCATCATAAGTATTCAGCTCCTAGAACTCCTCAACAGAATGGTGTTACTGAGCGCCAGAACAGAACGCTCAAAGAAGCTGCTAGGACGATGTTAGCAGAGTCCAAGCTTGCTCCTAGGTTTTGGGCCGAAGCGATCAACACTACTTGTTACACGCAAAACCGGTGCATGATCAACAAATAGCATGGGAAAACTCCATATGAACTATGGAAGGGACGTAAGCCAAATGTTTCATATTTTCACGTCTTTAGCTCTAAATGTTTTATCCATAAAAATGGATCTCAAAGCCTAAAGACATTTGATCCTAAAGCGGATGAGGGAATCTTTCTAGGCTATGCCAAGAATGGAAAGAATTTTCGCATCCTTAATAAGATCAAATCGAAGGTTGAGGAATCTAGTCATGTTATTTTTGATGATGCTAACCAAGAATCGAGTAAGGTTAATATTGATGATGTAGGAGTTGAAGATTTGTGTCATCAAGCGTCTAAGATCGATATTGATGAAATTGACGACGATGATGAGATCTTGGTGCCCCCTCTTAAGGTTACTCGTGAGGTTAATATAGACAACAATGTAAGATCTACTGATCATGAAGACAATGATAAGCAAGAGCAATATAGGATTTTTGAATTGGAAGAGCCTACACAAGAGGATAGTCAGGCGTCTGTTCAAAATGATCAAGTGCATGTTCAACCTCTTAACCCGTTCCAACCAGATAGACTATGGCTACGTGATCATCCACCAGAACAGATTATTAGAGATATTGGATCGCCTGTTAGGACTAGGGACACTACTTTTAATGAGGCCATGTTCGCAAGCTTCCTATCTCAGATGGAACGTAAGAAAGTGGATGAAGCATTATGTGATCCTAGTTGGATTGAATCCATGCAAGAAGAGCTTAATCAGTTCGAGCGTAGTAAGGTTTGGAAGCTAGTACCAAGGCCAACTCACCAAGGAATTATTGGAACTAGATGGGTTTTTAGAAACAAGATGGGTGAGAATAGCATTGTGATAAGAAACAAGGCCAGACTTGTTGCTCAAGGATATTGCCAAGAAGAAGGTATTGATTTTGATGAGACATATGCTCTTGTCACCCGTCTTGAAGCAATTCAAATGTTTCTAGCGTATGCAGCGTTCAACAAGTTCAAAGTGTTTCAGATGGACGTGAAGAGTGGATTCATGAATGGTAAACTCCATGAAGAGGTATACGTGGAGCAATCACCAGGATTCATCAACAACCATGGTAAGAGTATGGTCTACAAGCTAGATAAGGCACTTTGTGGCCTAAAGCAAGCGCCCAGAGCATGGTATGACACTCTCTTTATTTTCCTTATTGGTAAAGGTTTTTCAAAAGGCAGCGTTGATACAACGTTATTTAAAATTATCAATGACGAAGATATTCTCTTACTCCAGATTTATGTTGATGATATTATATTTGGATCTACTAATAAGCGTCTGTGTGAGAAATTTTCAAAAATGATCCAAGAACAATTTGAAATGAGCATGATGGGTGAATTAACTTTCTTCTTAGGATTACAAGTTAAACAACTCCCTAATGGCATATTTATTAACCAACTAAATATACAAGAGATACGATTAAGAAATTTGGTATGGAAAATGCATCATCTTAAAAAATTCCAATAAGTCAAACGCTTAAGTTAGATAAAGATGAAAGTGGGAAGAAGGTTGATATCACTAATTATAGAGGTATCATCGGATCACTTCTTTATCTTACTGCTAGTAGACCTGATATTATGTTTTCGGTATGCATGTATGCACGTTTTCAAGCTGATCCTAAAGAGTCACACTTAATTGCTACGAAGAAGATCCTTAAATACCTAAAAGGCACACAAAATATGGGCTTATGGTATCCAAGGGACTCTCCTCTTAAACTAATTGGTTACTTAGATGCAGATTTTGCAGGATGCAAAATTGATCGAAAGAGTACTAGTGGTATATGTCAATTTCTAGGTGATAGGTTAGTTTCATGGCATAGTAAGAAACAACAATCCATAGGTACCTCTACAACTGAAGCAGAGTATGTAGCTGCAGGAAGTTGTTGTGCACAAGTTTTATGGATGAGGCAACAACTTAGAGATTATAGTATAATTCTAGGTCCAACCCCTATTCATTGTGATAACCAAAGCGCCCTAGCCATGACTCAAAATCCTGTTCTTCATTCCAGAACCAAACGTATTGACATTAGATACCATTTTATTCGTGACCATGTTCAAAGGAAAGATATCTCCATGCATTTTATTGGAACTGACAAACAATTGACAGATATCTTCACGAAAGCTCTCAATAAACAACTCTTTCTCACTTTAAGAAGTGAACTAGGTATGAATGATTTAAACGCTTAATCATTATGCATCATATTTCATTAGACATATAATTTAGGGGAAATTCACTTTATTTACGTCTAAAAAGATTATTTTTTAAAAATGTTATGAGTTATCAAAGTTAGGGAGAACCTTAAAATTGTACTTATATACTTTTGTAAGCGTTAATGATCAAAAACAATTTTCATATGCATAGATCATCAACGCTTATTATTATTTGTGCATGATATGTTAGAAGCTCAAACATAAAAAGAATTTAATTTCAAGCGTCAACATGAATCTTACAACGAGTGGTACATGTTAAGCGTTGAACACATTCTCTTCAACACTTAATATAAACTTTATAAAATTCATGCATAACTTTAAAATGACTAGTGACGTGATGGATAGACTCAAAGATTAATTTTGATCTTTATCCACACGCTTCTATCACATCAAACTGGCGGGTAAACTTTTCAAAATGACGGTTCACAGTTAATATGTGTTTGTATACGTGTCAGTGTACCACAAGCGCGTCCATTACACTCTGAAAATCCCAAACATTTTAAATTTTTTACTCGGACGTCAAATATTTATATATGGGAGTTACCATATGTAACTTCTCTCTCTTGCCAAAAACTCGCGTCCGCAGTTAAAACTAGTAAAGGCTGAGATTCAATAACTTTACACGTGGCAAAATCATAGTGAGACGAGAAACACAATTTTCAAAATTTTTGAACTGTGTCATTTAAAACAAAATACTTGCAGAAAAATCACTTCTTACACAAACTCTCTGCAAAATTACTCTCTCTCTCGTTTAAAAGAATCTCTACTTTCTATCTTCTTTCAAAAACATTCAATGGCACCCAAGAAATTCGTGAGCACTGCTGAAGACACCATCAAGGTTACTGAAGGCCTTGTGGTTGACTGGAAGTATCTGAATAAGTAGACTGAGATCAATGTGACTGATATGCTAGAGTCTGTTGCCAAGGCTGGGCTCAACACATTCTTGACCAAGTACTCCTACTCATTTGCTCTTGAAGTGGATACATTCTAGACAACTGCTAAGCTTTTAGAGGACAAGACATCTATTTTTGGCCTATTTTCCTTGTCTAAGGATGCTCCAAAGGAATTTGTTTTATCTCTTGCTTTCATTGCCAAGAACATCAAGTTGCCTAATCAGGGTGAGGCATTGGAGTCTATTACTATTGAACAGATTGAGGAAGCATCGTCGAAGATGCGTGCTTATGATGATGCCGCATACAAACCGCACTTCAAGAAGAAAGACATTGTGCCAAAGTACAGACTTCTTACTGATTTCTGTAGCAAGATCATAGAGTGTAGGGTGGGCACCTTCAATAAGGTCAACCCTATGCAATTTCAGATGACGACGGCCATACTCCTGGACATCAAGATCAACTGGAGCGAGTATGTGTTTGGTTGATTTAGGGATTGTCAAACCACAACAAACAAACCCTATGGGATTATTTTGAGTGATCTACTGTTTAGAGCAGAATGTGTTCACTCGTCACGGCTTCCATTGGCTAGAGCCAAGTTATTAGGGAAGAGGTTAGTAAAGAATCTCCTCAACCCTCCCAGAGTTGGTGGTACAGCGAGACCCTTAGCTGAGCACTCGGTTGTGCGTGAAGCATCTGATGAGGAAGCGAAGCGTCCAGCTCTTGAACAAGCCGTGAAGCGTTCGGCTATACAGAAAAAGAGCGGTCCCTGAAAGCCCAAGGCTCAGAATGTTCCATCTCCTCCTAAGGATTAGGGGTGTTCATCGATCGGTTTTTTAACCGAACCGAAATTTCGGACCGAAAACCGAACCGAACAGTGTCGGTTCGGTTCGGTTAAAAAACCGACTGGTTCGGTCGATTTGTTTCGGTTCGGTTAAAAACGAAACATAAAAAAAAATTGTTTTTTTTTTTTACTTTTGTTTGGCTATTGTTGTTCACTTTTTCTTTGAAATGCATACATTTATATATTTATAATTATGTTTAGCACGTCCAACTAAAATTGACATAATGAAATTTACAAGTGAACCGGTTCGGTTTGATTTTTCGGTATAAATAAATAAATAAATTAGATATAAATAAATAATTGAAATTTAATTATGACTAATTTTAATTCATTTTCTTTATTTTCCTATAAGTTGTCACTAGAAAACACATTTTTTTATAATTTTTTATCTATATTATACTATATAAAAAAATAAAAAAATAATTTTTTTTTCGGTTTTTCGGTTAACCGACCGAACCGAACCTTCAATCGAAAACCGAACTGAAAAACCAAAATTTACAAAAAAAAAAACTGAAAACCGAACCGAAATTTTCGATTCGGCTTTCGGTCCGGACCAAAATTTCGGTTATCGGTCGGTTCGGTTGATTCGTGAACACCCCTACTAAGGATGATGATGACGAGGAAACTGATGAGGATGCGGAGGAAAAGATTCTGTTAGTCAAAAGACAAAAGTTGGTAGAGGTTATCAAGAAGATCAATTTTGATGAACCAGCTGTCGCTCCGATCCAGATGCTCAAACCTATTGAAGGGGCGAACGTGAAGAAAATCTTCAAGTGACCCAGGACAGGAAAGTGTCACCCCATCAAGAGCCTGAGACTGCTAGGTCAGACGCTCAAGGAACTATTGCTATTGAGACAAGCTCTCAGGGTAAGTTTATTTCTTCCCACAGCGTTTCTATTCCTACATCTGTAGAAGATCCTGCTCATATAGAGGATAGTTTTTGTGCTACAGCTCTTTCTACAGTTGCTGCTCAAGCACCTGTTGATGTCTATCTGGATGTTGACATGGAAAAAGCGGTGGCTATTGCCAAAGACATTGCAACGAGCGTTGTCGTGGATGCCGAGGAACCTACTACGGAAAGGGTCCAACCACTACTTATTTCAGAGGTCATAACAAAGGCACGCTCAGAAGGTCAGAGTGTTGCTGAGGACGTTACAAGACCGAGGAACTTCTTCAAGCTGGATCCACTCAAATCCATTGATCATTTGATCAATTACATGCCGCCATCTTATGATGGGCTACAATGAAGAATGGTATATAGTTGCGGAGAATGAAGTGGCTATGTTGATAGAGTGTGATAGATCTATCTGTGAGATGCTATTCAGCTAGGAGTTGACTGATGTGGAGAAGGTATATTACTTGGCCATTGCCCATGATCAACCTATTGGTCAGATTCCTACATCCGTTTTGATTCATGAACAACGTGAAGATGCAAGGACTCCTCCAGCTGACGTGGACTTAGCATATTTCTTGTATATGGGGCATAGCAAACCATCTAGTTTTGCTTCTAGAAATTACAATATTAGAGTTTACGAGCATCTATAGGTTGAGTTCCTGAATCCATTAAAAGAGCTATTGAATAGAGATGGAAACTCTCATTTTCCAGAAATGGTGAAGAGCACTGAAAATATAAATTAGGCTAATCCACTTCGCTTATGGAAAAACAAGAATCCTTATGTGGGTGATCGTCCAGCGTCTTTTACCGATCTGATTCAAGAAGAAGCTGATGATTATTTCAATGTTGTATGGAATGCTAGCTATCAGACGGACAAGGACAGATTTGAATCAATAAGAGACATTCACCACCATGGTATTCGGTCTATAGTTAATGCAGGAACAGAGTATTGCATGAATGAAGTAAACTGGGTTGAAGCGTACATGAGTAACAGATACAGTTTTCAAGACTTGGTTGCTACCCCTCACTTATTCGGCATAGGCATGCATGATAAAAGGCATCAATTTGCCAAGTACTTCTTGGAGAAGCGTCAAAAGCAAGTGGGATCAATAGCTAAATTACTAAGTGTTCGCAAACCAGTAGAGAGGTTTCTACATTGGCTTCCAGTTACTCCTCTTAACTTCAATAACCAAGCGTCTAGCAATGGCAGTGTACCAGTATCAGATTTGACTATATCTCCCAGCCACTGTGATGACAACTTTTGACTGATGTTGAAGATCATGGCTCCAATTCCACACTTTGATAAGATCTTCACAGCTAACTTACGAAAACCTAACGGCTCAAGGATTCGCTCCTTTCATGGATATCCACTACTCCTATCAATCAGAACAGAAGTGAGTGAACACTATGCTTATGTCTTTTCATTATTGGAATGAAATCAGGACATCGCTAGAGCTGTTTATCCATATTTGGAAGAATACTACAGATTATATATGCCTGAATCTCTACGACTGAACCATCTTCCAACCGATCAGATCATTGCATTCTCCTTGCACTACTGCTCAGATATGTTCTTTCTAATTCATAAGCCGCAATCAAGGATTTTCCCAAACCATGTGTTGGATATCATGGGTCCCATGTATGTCAGGGCCAAAGATAGTCCGCTCCACACATTCATCCAAGGATCTTGCCTTACACCTAACAGAATATATCAGCTGCTTGATGGTGCTTCAGACTTCTGTGCAAATATACCTTTAGTCGGGTTAAACTTCCAATTCACTGACTTTCGTCAAGTGCAGTCAGCGCTTGTGGAAGTTATTGAAGAGTCTGCACCTAAAGCGGCAAGAATTCCAGAGTGTGCTGATGAACTGGAACAAGCGTCTCTTCCAGAGGTTATCCCTGATGCTTTCGTTCCTAATGTTTCTGTAATTGCTGATGTTGCTGCTGATCTTCCTACTGAAGCGCAAGGCACAACGCTTGATCCAGCACATCAACCCTCTTTTGAATCCAGCACGAGATTTTGAGTCTCGTGTGTCTACCATTTCACCACCAAGGCATCTTGAAAGTGCATCCTATTCCATGAATATGATATCTATCTAGTGTGAGGTCCAAAATGTGGAAGAAATAAGCATTTCCACCACTCTACCACCCAGTCAATTCTGTTCCACTTAATCCCTCTTTCATAGCCATATATCTTTCCGACTTCATCCCGTTTCAAACAATTGGCTCCTCAAGCTGTTACTGAAGGTCAAGGGTTTGGTTCTCTTTTGAGATATGTGTTAGACGAAGTTAAAGATCATGCTGATCAAAATGCCGAAGCTCTTCATTGAATCAAGACCGACTTAGCCAAGATAGAATCACAAAATGTGGACTCTCAAATTGTTCATATGCGTGGGGCTGCTCAGACTGCAGTTGCTGATAGCCTCAAAGCATTTCAGAAAATGGCTGACGTTAATAGGACTAATCAGATTGCTATGAAGGAGCTTTTTGACAAACGCCTAGATGATCTTACGGCTTCAATAGCACAAATTGCTACTCAAGTGAGTCTACTAACAGAGCATTTTATGACTACTGATGATGGCAATAAGGGGGAAAAGAGAAAAGGGGGAACAGGGGTGAAGAGGAAAGCGCCTAGTTCAAGAGCTGCAAGTCCTCCACCCAAGCGTCAAGTAACCCTTTCTACTCTTACCGATTTACCAGTGCCTTCTCAAGCTTTACTAGAACAATTTGATGTTCCATTTGAACGAGCACCTATTCCAGAGCCTTCTGATCTTAAGCTTATAGCTAAAGAACAGAGGATGTCAGAGTTCAACAGAACGTTCAGAATCTGTCTAAGGCATATTGGTGTTGACCCAGTTGAGTGGGATAAGCAGATTGTTGCTTATATAGAGAGACAAAAGAAAGAGAAGAAGTCTGTAATTAACAAAGATCATGCTGCCATGATTAGACTTGAAGAGAATATATCTGAAGCGATTAGGGCTGAAGTGAATAGAAGAGTCAATGCTCAATTAGAAGATTAAGAACTCTTACTCTCTTTGCATTATCTATATTCTTGTCTCTTTTTGTATTTTGTTTTAGTTGTAAAATGCTTGTACTTTCCTTGATATATTTAATGAATTGCATTTTCAGCTAAAACATCTCGTTGAGGCTTAACTAACCTTAACTAACTTTATCTTACCTTATTCAAAGCTAACTTTTGTATTTTGGCTGTCTAACTCTTGAACTATAAAAGAGTAAGTTTTGCCATCATCAAAAAGGGGAAAATTGTTAGGAATTTCAAGTTAGATGTTTTGATGATGACAATTAGGATTTTTGTTAGACCCCGAAATATGTAAGTTTAATTCTTTACTACAAAACATGTATAGGCTTTGAGCGTTAGATTTGTATAGGCTTTATTTATTTTCATTTTATTTCATTTTAGGTTGTTAAGCTAAGTAATCTTAAGAGTTAAGCGTCTGATACTATTCTGAGTGAGTTTTATCAAGCGTCTGAAGTCTGAAGATTCAAGTGTCTAAAGTCTAAATGAAGATGAAGTTCCAAGCGTCCAAGCATTGACTGAGGACAGAAGTTATTCAGTTTGAATGAGCGTCTATTAAAGACAAGATTTCACCTGAATTTATTTCTAAGTTCAGAAGGAATTTAATGCAAATATTCTCAGATCATTAATTGCCAATAGACATTTATTTCAAATGCATTAAATGTTGATAAGAACATTAAATGTGATAAGCTCTTCAGGACGTGCGGAGAAGCCACCTTATTGGACTGTCAACTCTACAAAGACAGCAGCACCAACTTTTGTGCAGCAGATTTTCAGGGAAAAAGGACAAAGGTTGTTCACTCGTGGAAGTGAGAGACACGCGCCTATGCATGTGTCAAATGGACACTTTTTCCAAGAATATCTATAAATAGACTTCAGTAACAAGCCAAAATCAGGGATTCACCACGGTACAAGCTTACAAGCCAAAATTCTGTTGGATTGAAGTCTCAATCCTTAAACTCTCAGAGAAGCCAGAATATTCAATCATACATTCTCTTTGCTTTTCTTCAATCCCTGAGACAGTCAACCAATATCTCAAATATCTTTTCAAGAAGAACCCACATTACTATTGAAATTTTACAAGTTGTTTGAACTTTCAAAAAATCAAACAAACCATGAAACAAAACCCCGTCCAAGCCTCGCGATCTATGTGAAGTCGAAGTTGGACACTTGCATTATTTCTGGGTGAAAGAAGCAAGAGGATAGAAGTATCTTGGAGCAGAAATCTGTGTGACCAAGGAGCTCAAGTCATCAACATCCATCTCTCCCTATTTTTGTAGAAGATTCTGTGTGATTCTTCGAGAATCATTTTTAGTGGATTGTCTCCTAGTGTTCAAGGAGAAGAAGGACGTAGTTGGGATTACACCACCCAACGAACCTTTCAAACTTTGTGTTCCTTACTTCACCGCATTTGTATAATTATCATATTATTGCATAATCGGTTAACACATTGATAAAATCATTAAAAAGCTAAGCAACTAAGGAAAATCTTTGTCATGCTAAAATACTTCAAAAGGAAGACTTAAAAATCGTTTTGTTGTGCTAACCATCATTAAAGAACGGAACGCTTAAACCTATCTGGTTATAGTATTCAAATCTTGAGTCTAAGTTAACTTTTCAAAACAGTCTTCAAGTAGACGCTCATCCAAGCACCTACATTTTCAAACGTCCAACTCAATTTTAATACGAACTTTTGAAGTCGGAAAAAACTTCAGGGTCTATTCAACCCCCCCCCCCCCTTCTAGACCCTTTCGTATGCCACTTGGGACAAAAAAAACTACTACCAACAACTATGTTGTTGAAACACGCGATAAACCTTAAAAAGGCTTAGCGTGCACATGTAAAGTGCCTCATATCTCCACCCGGGTCAAAAGTTGTAATATTTCTACATCTTGAAAAATCTTGAAATATATAGGATTCTTGTCCTACATCATTTTCAACTTCACTTTTATAATGAGTGAAAGCTTCTATTGCTTCGTCTTTACTCCTAAGTAAGTAGACACAAAAATATCTTGTGCAATCATCGATGAATGTGATAAAGTACTTTTTCCTACTTTTTCCCACCTAGTTTGCACAAACTTTTAAGCCACAAATATCATTGTGAATAAGCTCTAGAGGTGCAGTGTTCCTTTTATCAATATTATGAAATGGCGTTTTGACTAGCTTTGCTTCAACACAAATTTCGAATTTATGTTGATCATTCATTTGAAAAGATGGTAATAAATTCAACTTAACAAGTCTTCAAGTCTCATCTCTTTGCGTTTATGCTTTAGATAATTCTTGAAGTCCCTCTAACCCGGTGGTAGCTTTTCAATAATAGTAGCCACTTGGAAAGACTCGCTCAACATCATGTCTCGGCATGAATTTCGTGCAAGATTATCTATAGCTCTTGGTCTTGGCTGATGACAGTCTTAGAATCCACAATCTTGAAGTCCAAAAACTTCCCAACTACAAACTTCTTTAAGCCCGCATCTTCGGTCCAATACTTTTTGTCCAAACAATCCCACAAAGCCCTTGCAGTCCGGGAAGCACTGTACAAACTATAAACTGTGTCATCAAGCCCATTCAGAATGTAGTTCCTACACAGAAAGTCACAATGATTCCAGGCATCATAGGCACTGGTTAGTTGACCATCAGTTTCATCCTCGGGTACCGAAGGAGCACTCTCGGTCAAAAACCTAGCCAAGTTTAGTGTGGATAGGAAGAACAACATTTTCTATTACCACCTTTTGAAATCAGCCCCACTGAACTTTCCGGGCTTCTCCTAATGAGCCGAAGCATGGGTTATGGTTGGTGCCATAAGGGGGTCAACAACAGTTGGCGGCGGCGTAGCCGGTGGTGTATCATTTGGTGGTGGTGGAATTTAATTTGCAAAAGACATTTTTCAGCAACACGGTATTATTGTATTAAGATTGTTGTTTAAAAATGTAGTAGCACTTGTCATGGAAATTGGTATAGTCGAGGCACGGGTTACCCGATTTCTTTAACACAATAACACCCGACTCTTGGTTGTAACGAGATATAGAATTTATGTTCCAAGATACAACGACTATCGTCTTAGAATTAGGACCACTCCAAATTTCTAAACCTAGCGAACAAACTTCTGCTAGAACTCTCAATTTATGAAGAATTCTTTTATGTACCCAAATTAGTACTTAAAAGAGAGAAAAGAGAAAGAGATATAAAGTTAATACTTTGGTGTGAAATATCTGAAAATAGGAGGGTCCTATTTATATATTTCCAAAGGTTGGGGGGCCAAAAAGTTGCATCTTTTTGGACTTGACAAAACAGCCCCAGCAAGGTGAAAATGCGCCTTTTCAACCCAAGCAGACACTATTTCGGTGCAACGGGTGCACAGTGCACCTGCTCGGTTCGCTGGTCCCCGTGTGGACTACTGGCATATTACACCCGCTCGATCGTGGCCATCGATCGAAAGGTTGTGATTCACCGTCACAGCTGCTAGAATAAATTGAAATCTGACGATTCAAACTTAATGTGAAAGTATTAATTAATTAAATAATTAATTTAATAAATTTTTATCCAAAAACATAAATACGGGTGGACTGACCCGCGACCCAAGCCCAAGGCCTGAGCCTGGTCTGTGATCCACCGGAAATTGTGCCTAAGCCCAATTGCATAGCTCCTCCCCCTTTCACACAAAGGCCCAAAGTGGATGACCCAAAGGTCAAGCCTTACTTCCAACCTTGAAAGTTGAAACACATAAGCTCACTTGTATTAAGCTATTGAACCAATATGAGATATCCACATTTCCACAATTCAAATGTCAATCTTTAACCATTGATTTCTCATTAATCCAAAATCGGAATTGAGAAATTCAAAATATTGTCGATATCTACTCGGAACTTAGTTTCATAATATGTCATAATATTATACTTCTAAGTAACTTGGCATTTTCGAATTTTCATATAAAATGTATTAAAAACACACTTTAATTTAGCTAGATTTCCAACATTATTAACTTGGTTAAAGAAGGCTCTAATTTCATCAGTAAGCACTTGGTACCGCCCGCCGAGCCGATCAATCTCCAAATTCTGAACAGTAGCTTGAGCCAACTCCATCCATCGACTGCCCTTGTCATTTGATCCTTGAAACAGTTTAAAGTCATTTGATTGATGGCTTTATTCTTTTAGGTGAAGAGGGTTAAAACTTAATTCATAACTTCTAGAAAGTGGTATTTACGTCAAGTTACCTACAAAATTAGTGTAGCCCATTCTCTTATTGTTGACCGCTAAGTTTGGAATTTCTATCATATTTTGGTATACTACTTTTATGTCACACCAATGAATAATAAATAACTGGGTAGGGTCGGCTCCAAGATGAGACCAAATATATTGGCCAAAAATGGGTCAAGTGCGAGTTGGATGGCAATCCTTAAAGAAAAAGGACATTATGATGGACTCAGTAGATACTACTTTAAGACTATGTTTGGTTACTGGATTTTGGCGAGAAATATAAAAAGAAAAATGAGAATGATTAAAAAATAAAGCACAAAATTCTATAAATTAAAGTACATATAATATTTTTGTTTTCGTTTTCCTCACCAAAATCCAAAAACCAAACAAACCTAAGAGTTTAGTTATCATTCCCGACAAATGTTCTAAAGGAAAAAAATCAATGAATTTCATCAAATATCAAAATTAATTACGTTTTAACGGCGAAGTTTTTTGGTTAATGCATCATGCATTTGTAAGAAATATTTATAAATTAGTTATAAAATAATTGTAAAATGTAATAGAAAATACTTTCATGTCGCTTTTCATGCATGGATGACTTTTAGCTTTTCAGGTCTTCAAGCTCAAACTTATCATGATCAAATAAAAATTTGATACATAACAAATTAAGAAAATGTTACATTAAATATATATATATATATATATATATATATATATCCACAGGAAAACATTGTCTTACTCCATCACGAAATAGAACTGAGATGAACAGATCGAGGGGGGGGGGGGGGGGGGGGGGGGGGGTTAGGGTTTTGACCTTTTGTTTAGAATATAATGATTAAAAGTTCCAGCTCTATTTTAGTATATAATTGATCCATGTACTAAAAATTTGAAGCCCAGTTTCCAAATATCTGATCCGGCATCCTTACAATTGTTAGCCCAAGTAACCACTAAGTACAATTTAACTAAAAAGAATTCCTACTCACCTTAGATCACAATATCACAACAAAAATATATCAGCCCTAGTTAGTTAAATACGAGACAGGAAAAATTCATAATTTAATATGTACTAATATATCATGAAATTTTATTAAAATTTACGGTGAAAAAATTGATCAAAAAATATGGTAATGGAAAATAAACGTATTCATAAATATTTAAGTATGGTACTAATAGAAATGAAATATTCAGAAATAAAAATATGGTTTGATTTTTTATCAATTTGTTAGATATATTACTTGTATTCACTTTTAATTTACAAAAATAATATTTTATATGAACCATTGGTTGACACTAATAAAAAATTTGATATATTATTAATGTTTATAATTTTTAATTGTATAAAATTCAATTAATACAAATAATAATTAAATTAATTTTAATTTTTAAAAAATATATTTTCTCCTCAGAATTAGAATACTATTTGTCAAGTATAATACAAAATACATTAAATACAAGTACAAAATAGTTCAAAAAATGTACGATTATTGTTTATTTATTTAAAAATAAATATAAAAATCGAGGGTATCTTTTAATTATACATAAATGTGTATTATACGAATATAATATAAATTTTTACTAACATGGATATCATCAACATTAATAATCAACAGCCAATAGGTTACCAATGCAAGGGCCTAGTATCATGCTCAACAAATATCCCACATAATTAACAACCAAAAAAAAATATATATCCCACAAAAAATAAAATACGGCAACACTGCATCGATAAAAGCTTAATTGAAGCTAACATTTAATTGAGCAAACGCAAACTAGTCATAAATCCAAGTGATATCATCCATCCCAAAATAGAAAAAGGAAAAAAAAAAAAAAAAAGCACAACGAAAGACAAAAATGCAACGCAACGTCCTAAATTAAACTTGTCATGCCTATATAGACAATATAACAAGCTACTGCTGGATCAAAATCCGTCATTTCCTCCAGCATTGCCATAGCCGCCACCACCAAAACCACCACCACTGTTGAAGTTACTGCGGGGTGCTCTCTCTTGTGCATAACTAACTCGGATGTTCCTTCCGTTCAGTTGCTACACAAGACAAGAAGGGACAATATAACAAAGTTAAAAGTTTGTATGAAGAATAATAAAAAAAAGTAAGAATTTTATACTTTCAATGTGGTGCTTGTGTGACTTAAACTTCACCTGTCCATCCATGGCAGACACAGCTGAGGTAGCAGATTCATCGCTCGAGAAATTCACAAATCCAAATCCCCTTGACCTCCCCGAGTCTCTATCCATGATCACTCGTGCTGAGGGGAAAAAAAAAGAAAAAAGAATGTCTAAGGTAAATACTTTCCGTAAAACCAATCAATTCTAAGATGTAAATTTTGGGTAAAACACAGTAAGACAAGCAATGTTTTAATACTAGTTTATTACACGAGCAAAAAACAAAAGAACAGCCAACACAAAAAAGACATGTATAATAAACACTCAAAAGATACAGAAAACCAATCATGTCTAACATGTAAATTCAACTCTTTAACACATTTACAGAACAAAACTGATGTAAGTAAAGTACTCTGAAAAAGGAGCACAGGCACCATATGGGCCACGGGGGAACCAACCCAAATATTATTTAAAACAGATAAACTGATATTGCATTGCAGCAAACATAAAACAGATCATTGGAGATGTTTTGAGAACCAAGACATTTAGGCAATGAAGATTTGAGTCAGTTGTCAAAATAAGGACGTGTCTAAATTAAGGAAAGGAATATGACAAACAATACATAGATATTCGTTATCATGTAGCAACAAATAGTCACTTTGTCAGCCTATTATATTAAGATTAAAAGGAGATGCATAGACAAACCAAAATCAATAGGATAAACCATGCAATTCAGGTAATTGGGACAAACATGTCGGCCATTGTTTAGTGTATAACTGCAAATACTTGTTCATTTATACAAACACATGAACATTCCTTCGGGCAAAAAGATGCAATTAATGACATCTTCACTGGATAATGCCATTCCATCTTACTCACCTTCAACAACATCACCAAAGCTGGCAAATGCATCTCTTAGAGACTGGTCATCAGTTCCATAGGAGAGTCCTATCAAAGGAACAATTCAAAGTATGTGAAATCAAACGGAAAGAAAAATTGATATCCCGGTTATTTATAGAAGACTGTAAAATGGCATTTCAGAAGTCCAAAAAAAAAAAAAGGTACCTCCAACGAAAAGCTTTGTGGACATGCAGCGGATAGCATTAAGCATGGAAGATTGTCCATTCATTGCACTGCTGGCAGAAATGCTCTGCCTCAACATGGATCCAACTTTGTTGTAGAAAGCCATCTCGCAATAAGCTGCAAAAAAGAACTATATAGTCAAATCTCTTCGTCGTAAAGGGTTCCATAGTATATTTAAACATTAAAAGCAAACAAAATTCTACAGTCAGAGAATCACACTTCAAAATTAATAAAGCACTTATCTAACACATTTATTTGTATATTTAGATGGTTCACTGACAAAAAAGATTTAGCTATCTAGGAATCTTTTGGCCTTGTTGCCAAGGGTAACAGGCCAATAACTCCGAATCAAATCAAATATCCATATCAAGTATCACATACATGAAAACATCATATGACCAGAAACTTTAACCAGTCAGCATAAAATTGTAATAGACACATTGAGAATAAAAACTTCACATTTATCGCAAATTAAAGGATGAATCCCATTTTCATACAAAAGTTTTCTAACCGAGAAAGCTGGAACCAACGGCTAAGGAAAAACGGGAACACTAACACACGCTTCATTTCAAAAAGCGGCATATGCACAACCTATTTGTATAAGAAACACAAACAACGCATACAGGTGCATCTGATCTTAGAAATTTTCACAAAATGTGTTGCTAGCGTCTGCATCAAATAGAGATTTGACCTTAAAAACAACAGATCATTCTACTGCTCATTTTTCTTATGAGGATAGATATTTTATACATCTATTTAACCGAATGACATAACACAATATATATATATATATATATGAACATCAAACAATTGAAATGGAGAAAAACATTCCATAAATCTTACAAATATCAATTTTTCTTCAAAGAAACAAAACAAAGAGGCTTCCTTCTATTTCTATATTAAAACATGTCGTCAATGGGAGGTTAAAAATGTTGGATGCATAACAAGTAACACGAAAAATGAAGAACAGAAATTCAAGAAATGATACGCAAGACGAAGAATCCACTAAAATATTTAAGAAAATACCTTATAAAAGAAGAAGGAAGGGTTTTAGGGAGAAACGGGAATTCGAAGAAGCGGCTAGGGTTTATGCTCTGCCACTCTCTTAGTTTGTTGGGCAGTGTACATACATTTAGATATATGTATATATATATATACATATACTATTATATATAGATATATACTATAATTTCTCAAAGAATAATAAATGATAATTTTATAGTATCATCAATTGTTGCACTCACATATATACTCACGTAATCGAAAGTTTTAAGAAACATAAAACTACGCAAATAATAATAATAATAATAATAATCAACTTTACGCACCACAATGTTCACGTTTTGAATTAATAATTTTTTGTTCGCATACAAATAGGTCTCGTCTAATATTATACATTCGTAAAGCGACTATTACAATTATAAAGAAAAGTGAAGAGATTGAATTCACTATTTAAAGGCATATTATTTTTTTATTTACAAATGAGTATTAATATCATTTGCTTTGAGAGATAAATAAAGTAGAGTTCATATAATAATTTGTGGAGTTTCAATATCAATTCTCTAAGGGCAAATATCTATAAATAAAATGATAATCAACTAGTTTATGTAATTGAATGAACTTTTAACTGTTGGTGCAAAGAGATTGTGGTTTTTTGCAAGTACTTGATTTTAAACTTTTCTAGTGACTTGCATCCACCATTTATATCTGAATAATCATGAATATAATGAAAGTAACTAACAACTTTAACCCGAATTTAAGCCAATTATCTGATAATTACATTCGTCATGTGATAAATTTATAATTTATAAAGCAACCAATCACTAAAGTAATTTTTGTATTGAAGATGTAGCGCATACTTTGTCTCGTGTTTCTTTTCTTTTTGGTTTTGAGGAGGGTTCTTTGACCCCCAATTTTGTTCGTTCTTTTGTTGATGCTGATTTAGCATCTGATTAATGATATTTATCATTTCTCTTAAAAAAAAATAATAAGATACGACCAAATTCACTGTAACAACAATTTCGGGATGAGAAGAATTAAAGCCAAGTAATTAAAGAATCAGTGGTGACCTATTGTGGATTCCACACTTAAACTCATATTTGATCTTCTATTTCGATTAGGTATTTAATTTCAAATTCCAAATTATGTAGGAAAAATTGTACTTTTACTCCCACAATAACAACTACGTGTGCGTTATTGGTCCTAAACTTTACAAGACCTGGAACCTGAGTCCCACAAGATGAAATTAAGTTTTACATATTGTCCTGACAATTAAAAATTTGACGAAAAATTCTTATTCAACTTCAAAATTTCATAAGGGCCCCCACAATTATGTAAAACTTGAAACTCACCTCTTTGGTTTTAAATATTTTTTTTTTGATTCATTCCTTTTAATTTTTCTTTCTTCCATCCATTTTTTCTCTTTTTCTGCAAGGCCTCTACAAACCCACTCTGTAAACCGCCTCCACTGATGCTGCTCCACTGCCGCTGTCCCATCCCTCCCACCAACGCTCGTCGCACACACAATTTCGTCTAGACCGAACATAACCATCCTAAAAATTCTGCCTGAATATCTCCATCCCCAAATTGAAACAAATTGTTGCATCCCCATCCCCAACGAGATGCCACTGTCTCACCACCACCTGTTTATCGAGATCGTGTCTCCACCTAGTGTTGCCACACTCCCGCATTTCTGATGTATTTTCTTTGATTTTTGCTTTATTTTTTTCTTGATTTTTTATATTTTCAGATTTGTATTATAATTTTTCCCCATAATTTTCTCAACTTTTCTATTTTTTTGAAAAAATACTATATTTTCCTTGATTTGTTTTCTAATTGTGTTTCTTATTTTTCTGATTTAGTTTCTATATTTTATTATTTTTTTGAATTTTTCTGATTTTGTTTTTCTAGTTTTCTTCCACTTTTCTTATTCTTTTAGATTTCCCCCCTAAATTTTCTTATCATTTGATTCTTTCTGATTTTCTTTCATTTTTATTATTTTTTTGAATTCTACTTATTTTTAAGATTTTGTTTAAAATTTTACTTATTTTGTTGAATACCTTTCCAAAATAAAATCTAAAAAGTAATGAGTTTTTCTTAAATTCAAGAAATATCTAAAACAAATCAGAAAAAAAAACTTTGAATTTCTAAAAAATCAAAAGCTCAATATAAAAGTCAGAATTTTTACACAGAACTAAAAAAATTTTTTAACCAAAATAAAATAAATTCAAAATATTGAGAAAAATGCAAGAAAATTAGAAAAAGTCATAAACAAATAAAAACATTTCGAAAAAATCAGACAAAAAATAATAAACAAAAAAAAGAGAAAATTAGGAAAAAGGAAATATAGAAAACAAATTAAAATAAATTAGAAAAATAGAAATACAAGCAAGCCACAAATCAGTAATATAGCAAAAAATAAAGTAAAAAAAATCAGAGAACCAATAAAAGTTAGATAACAAATATGAAAAGAAAAATAAAAACAAAAACATCTAGCAAAAATCAAGGAACAACATTAGAAAGGTGGGATGGTGGCAACACTAGGTGGAAACATGATCTAGGCGGATGGGTGGTGGTGAGACAGTTTGTTGCTATTGTGCTGGTGGAGAGATTTGAGTGTAATTTTGGGATGGTGGTGTTGGATCCGGCAAAATTTGTATTCAACGGGTGTCAGTAGTCAGGGATGGAACAACGGAGGTGAAACAATGTTGGTGGAGGCGGGTTGCAGAAACATGGCTAGTGAGTGGGTTTGTTGAAGTCTAGGAGGAGAAGAAGAAAAAGGAGAGAGAGAAAAAAAAATCAAAATATATATAAAACCAAAGGGGGGTGAGTTTTCAAGTTTTATATAATTTTGGGGGTTTTTATGCAATTTCAAAGTCAATTAATGGTTTTGTCAAATTTTTAACTGTTAAGATTAAATGTACAGTGGGATTTCATCTTGTTGGACTCAATTTTCAAGTTTCGTAAAGTTTGGGACCAGTGCGCACATATGTTTTGTGGGACTAAAATGCAATTTTTCCAAATAATATATGTGATATATATAAAGTATTTTCTAAAATATAAATATATATATATATAGAGGGATAACCTATAATGCACAAACACTCCAAAAAATTAACTTGTGCAGTATCGGGCACGGACACGGACACGGTTCAGACATGTAACAGATACGTGTCCGACATAATAAAATATGTCTGATTTAAAAAGTAAAGTGGGACACACGATGAATACGACCAAGACAAGTTTAGGAAATGCTGACGCTTATTTTGGTATTTAAAAAAGTACATGGACCACAATAAATACCACTCTTTTTACTCTTCTCATTCTCAGAAAAATTAATCTCTCTCAAATCCTTATACCACCATTATCAAACATCCACATCCCATTGGAAAAGAGAACACGCGCCACATCTAGCGACTAAAGAAAGCCACCAAACGCCTTTTTTAGGCTCCCAAAATTGTACCAAATTCCCCAATTTAAAATTCTAGATGTGAAATTTTAATTAGACTATTTAATACTTTATATCTACAATACTATTATGTTTGTATTTCTTATTTTGTATAAAAATGAATTGTTTTGGCCTTGAGAGAAATTAATTCTTAATTTGATATAGATTTTTAGCATATTTTCTAACTTGCGAAAGATTAAAGAATAGGAAAATGCTATATAACATCGTTTTCATACCACCCATTTTTTACTCTCCCCTTGATTTAAAAAGTATGAATGTATTAAATCCATTAAAATTAAGTCATTGCAATTTTTTGCAAAACTAGGAAGAGTGAAAATCGATGGTATATGAAAGGTGGTACATAGCATTACTCAAAAAGAATATGCCCAATGTGAAAGATTATGTACTTTTTTATTTGGATTTAAGACATGCTTATTTTGATTGTTTAAAGTTGGATATAAAAGGTGAATTTTCTTTTGTTTGGAATATGCCCGTTGTTGGGCAGATATCAGGGAGTTGTTAAATGCATTCCAAATTTATTATTGGTACTCCATATCCCATTTTATTTTTCAAAAAGGGCAAAATTATCCTTAATGTAAAAAAAAATACATACATATATATATATATATATATTAGTGCAAGATACAATTGCACTTTGTACTATGAGAAATACACATGAACTCCAAAATAAAAAATATTGAACATTGAGAAGCTTTGTCCAAAAGATATAGGGAGGAAAAAATATAAAGCCCTTAAAACTTTATGTAAATAAATAGTTCTTCTTTATTCTCAACTTTCTAAGACAAAATAACTATCCACTAGTTGCTTTATATATTATGGTTCTTGATTGCTTTTGAAATTAAATTAATTAAAATTGTAGTTGTAAACAAGATTAAAATTTTAGCAATCAGGCAAAAAGAAGCAATGAAAATGATTTAGACGAGATACAATAGATGAAATATTAGAACTTGTAGATACTAAAAGCTTCGATGTAATCTTAAAATATTATCAAGTAGCAATCATAACATTAATAATACAATTAGTAATGTTATTTCTTCATAGTTTTTCAGTCTTTTTTAATTGCATTTTAAACCTTATTGACTGACTCTTTGAAACCAAAGTTAAGGCTTTTGTTCAATATTTTGCTTGATAAATTATTTCTTTCTAAAATAGTTTAAGATATTAGTTTTTCTCAAAATTAGTTGATTTTTACATTTTATTTCCATTTGCAATATTAGATTTGTGTCTCCATACGTGTGTTGTAGAGTCTTCCATTAAAATGGATGATAATGAATAAATCATTTCATATTTGGTAGGTAAAAATCAAATATAAAAAATGTATTTTTATTTTATTTCAATTAGTTTGTCTAAATATTATAGGGTGAAATTATTTCTTATTTGTGAGGTGACAATATAAATGTCAATAACATTCTTCATATTATCTCAAATCGTGTTTCTAGATATTGTAGGCTGAATTGACTTTAGCATATTTACACTTTACACTAAACAAATTTAACAAGAATAAACCAAATTGTCTTCAAGAAATTTTTTACATAATGAAGGTTTTTTTTTTTTTTTTGTGTCTTTATGCCAAAATAAAATGGAAGTTGGAGTGCCTTTAACAACTTCCATCATAATATTATTTCAAAGACAAAGAAATCTGATTTGATTTATTTATGGCATGATAAAGGGTCCCGTGATCCCAAATAATTGGCTAACTGAAGCTTAATTGGTGTAGTTAATTAAGTACATCCCTTTTGACACGCTAAAAGCTAACGTGCTATGATAGCAAGTGCACTAGACGTGTGTAGTAATAAGTGGACAAAAAGTCCGGGTTGTCGAACCACAAGGACTTGAATTCTGTTAATGATTTTCGATAAAAGAAAAGACAATTAAAGTAAAGTGCAAGAAAAAGATTAAACAAACGAAGAACTAAAGAGAAACGTACTATAGATTAAATCTCACGTATGATAAAATGACTAAGGCACATGCTACAACTGAATCTACTCGTCAATATATATGAGCTACTCCTCGAATTATTAGACTCCTATTGCTTTGGTGAAAATTCCTTAGATAATTATTACCCGATGTCTCGGCACATAATAATCCTATGATTAATTGATGGTTCTCTAAATATGTCTATCCGAGAATCTAATCAATAACCACGCATTAACGTTCTAGAGTTTCCCCGGATAAATCCGGCTAACTGCACCCGGAAATCTTTACCTATGTCTAGGGGCAATTCCACATTAGTTTCGGATGATGAGTTGATTCCATTGAACCCTAATCTATCTTCTCTCGAATGACTAGACTAGGCAAGATAGCAAGCATATGGTGATCAAGCACATGATTGTAATAAAAGCTCAAAATCAACACACAAAGCAATATGAGAATTAATACGAAAATTCACTTCACATATATTGATTCATAAATTGGCTTTCACATGGCCTTAGTTCTACAATATTAGCCTCTCATCAAGACCTTAAGAAAATCTAATACAAACATATACATACTCATGGAAATAAACATGTAAATGCAAGTAATTAAAACTCCCTCAATTGATTGATGATGGATCCTTGCTTTTGAATTTCAATCCTTAACTCCTCTCTCTTTATTCCTCTCCAAAAGTGATGAAGAATGGTGATGAATGATGATGGGTGAAGAGTAATGGCCAGCTGCCTCCTCCTCCAAGATGTCCCTCCAAAATGAAGAAAAATGCCTTAAGAAGACCAGAAATTCTGAGCTCCCTAGTGTGTGTCTCCCCTAGTGTGTCCTCCACTACTCTAAAGTGAGTAGTATAAAATTCCATAAAGTAGATCTACTAAGAAACATACTTATGACATCCCCTCCATACATGTGATGACCTCTTGGCTTTAAATGTTCTATTCCCCCATCAAATGATGATCTTTTGGCTGAAAGGAATCAAAACTCGGGTGTGGTCACGCCTAGGCGTGGGCATTACGGCGCTTGGGCGCCGCTGACAGAATGCTGAAATTAAATGCAATGTGTCCTGCGCAGCAATCGTATTTCATTCATAACTTTCTCCACGAAACTCCGATTTGGATGATTCAAGTCCTCATTTGAAGCTAACACATAGTTCTACAACATTGTATAAGGGAACTTCATCCAATTCGGTCTCTAAACATACGGAAATAGCGCTCGAACGTGGAAAGTGGTGCAGATACGGCGCCTAGGCGTGGACAGGACGGCGCCTAGGCGTGGACAGCAGAATGTTGACGTTTTTTGCATCTTGTCCGGCGCCTGGGCGTGGTAATACTGGCGCCTGGGCGTGGACAACAGAAGCAAATTGGCCTGAACTTGTTTTATATGTCGTTTTTCGCCTCGTTTTTTCGTATGCTCAAATTTATCACCTGTAATCACTTAACACCCCGCTAAAACGCAAATGTGGCATGATTTTGTCAATAAATGAATCCATAGCATAAGTCCCATAGGCTTAAAAACACGTAAAAATGCCTCTTATCACCTTTAAAATTGTTTGCATTTTAGAGGGAAAATTACAATTAGATCCCCTAACTTATTGAGTAATTACACAAACTCTCCCTCACTTATTGGTAATTACAAAGACCTCCCCTTTCATGCATTGCCCGTGATTTTTCCTGTCCGAATATGAAAAATGTCCTTTTTGCCCATATTTTTTCTAGAATAAAAAAACATAAAAAATAATGGAAATGGAAACTTTCTATGCAGGCTAAAATACTCCCCCAACTTAACATTTGAATTTCGCCTTGCAACCCTTTAACGATATTTGGGGTGAAATATGTCTCGAATAAGACATTCAATGCACTTTATGAAATCTCAGAATTAAGTCTTAACATTTGACCCCCACTTACTGGGAAGATGCCATATATTAGATTCAAATTTTAATCTCAGTAAGCTTAGTGGAGGGAGAGGACGCCTAGCTCCCTTTTCTAACTTAGTATTGTTTTGATTTGGGAGAATTTATGTTCTAAACATTTATTTATGTTTCACGTTGCACATTATCAATTTTTATAGTTCAGGATAGGATTATACATGTAACATACATCGAATGAAACATGCATTAAAAGCTATTAAAACATAACATATATATGGGTTTTTTCTAGAGGGCCCAAGCCAATGGGCTATCAAAAGAAAAGAAAAATCTAAACTATTCTTCTTGGCCTCCAAGCTCCTTTCCTTTTTGGATCGACTCCTTCTTCAAGATCTATTCTAATTCTATCTATTACATAAGAATTATTACATCCTATACATAATTCTAAGAATAAAATAATGGGCCCAAAACCGGCCCTTACAATCCATAAAAAAAAAATACATCCACAAAGAAAACTTAAGCCCATGAATAATGTCACCATCACATAATACATGCTAATACATGCTCGCGATAAATAAAGCAATTATTTTGGTGATTTAGATTGCAATTAATTAGTCCAACCAATTAATTTTCTCATAAAATTTCAAATTTTATTCATATTTATAATAAAAAGCCTTCTAGTGAGAATTTATTATTTTAATAAATTAATTAATTAAAATCCTCCAAGAATAATGAATTAATTTTATATTCAAATAATTAATATTCAATAAATACTAATTGAGCTCAATTTCATCAAATTTAAATCAACATCCCATTGGCCCATTTATATTTAACGAGTTTGGCCCAAACTAATTTATCGAATGTCTAATCTTTTACAAAAACCAATTTGGCCTTATTTAATTAAAACTTGGGTCATCATCCTTTTGACCCACCCGAATAATTAAAATAATTCAAAACCTGTTTATCAAAAGTTAGATCCATTTACACACAACCCGACCTATCCAACCCGGGTAAAAAACCCCAGGCCCCCATAGGCCAGGCCGTGCATGACCTCCTGGTCACCTGATGTGCACGATGCTGCATGTGCAGCGGCGCACAGAAGCGGAGCCTTCGAGCTCCGTCTTCTAACCATTTTTGACTCTTCCCGATTCATCATATTATCATGCAATAATATCCAAGAAAAATGCAAAAAAATCAAAGCTTTTAATCATAAATATAACATCATATTTAACATGCTTCAAAAACATAAAAAATACGTAAAATTGTGTAGTTAACTAAAGATGGAAATCAGAGATTGGCTCTGATACCATTATTGGGGTTTTATAGATAAAACACAGCGGAAAGAAGAAATCCCATGGTGGTTCATCTCTGATTTCATGTATTCAAGTCAAGATAGAAAACGTGTACCTTTCTTTGTATTATTGAAATTTCTGTATCAACTTTTGATCCTTTTTCCAAGAAGCGAATCAGCCACTGCCTCTAAAACACCACACCAGAATTGAGAGCGAAAAATCCCTTCTTTTCTTCCCTTATGGACGGTTAGAGAGAGAGAGAGGTGGAGTTCTTTGACTTGGAGAGAAAGACAATTAGAGAGACTAGGGTTAATTATTTCCACTAAGTAGTATTTATACTACACAAGAAAATAATTAAACCTAATTGACTAAGGCCTAGATGTCCATGTTGGACGCCCACTTGGGCGATTTAAGCACTTGGGCTTTAGTTCATGTTTGTGGTTTAATTTAATTATTTAATTAATATTATTTATCCAATAAATAAATTATTTAAATAACTAATTAATCCAAGTTAATTCTATAATTAATCCCATAAAGGAATTAATTAACATATTAACTTTTTTAATTAATAAGATCATCCAATGATTTAATTAATTAATTAATTACGATATCAAATACCTAAAACTCTCTCAAGTCTCATACCATAATTTTTCCTTTGCAATTTCTTTAAACGCGGCTCTTTAGGTTTATCTCAAAAGGCAATTGGGAGGAAGACAAAAGGATGTGGGTAACACCTAGCCAGTCTCGTGGTCCACATTGTATCCTAATTGAGAACGAATGAATAGAATCATTCCAAACCTTTCACGCTGTGACCATATGAGTATAAACCCTTTATTCTTATATCCCAGTCAAGTGAGAGTCATGGTTTAGTCAAACTCATAGGGCTTGACCATATGCTTAGCTCATAATGAATCGAGGTCACTGAGTATACTCTTATGTCCAACATGAGCATCTCCATTGCTATGGCCAAAGACTTTGACCTCACCCATTCATGACAGCATACGATATTTTGCTCAGTCACTTATGAGAGAATAAATTCCATTTTGATAATCAGTTAAGATTTCTACTTTCCCATCAAGCCGCACTTTGAGGTCAACCCCACCAACGAGTGAATTGGATCTAACTACTCTAATGACAGACTTGATGTCACAGACACATCTTCAACGTGATTACTCAGGTCTAAGGTTCACGCGCACCTATCACAACTTATCAATTCTGATATTGACTGTCATAGAGTGAAAACCCATGTGACAGAAATGATGCGAGCTGTGTTCGAAGTCATCAGTCTCACTAATGCTTCTATGGTAAAAGTTACCACTAACATACTCATAGTGTGCGACTGGCATTTCCCTGTCAAAACTTATGTCATACAAGTCTCTATCTAGTAATGATGTCCAATAAATACTCTCTTCGACTTAAGAACTAATTTAGATATTAAGGATCAAACTCTTCTAGTGCAAATCTCCCTAACCCATAGGGAGTAGAAGGTTCGCCTTATTATCAACGATTAAACGCTGCTTATAAAACCTTATAAATGCCTATAAGAAACAATATGAATTGCTTTTTATTAATATAAGATTGTTCAATTACAATTTAATGCCTTATAATTCTATCCTCTATGGTATTTGAGGGCATAACACTAACAATACACATAACAGCGCGTGCATACACATGCACCAACAATGGATGAAGCTCGAAGGCTCGAGCCCCCCATATCTTTCCACTGGCAAATCTCGCCTCTCAGCGCCGCCGCCCCATCCAAAAATGCTTCATAAAAGAAAGACTGTCGGAGATCTTCGCCTTGAAGTAGGGGGTCTGGATTTGCGGGTTTGGAGGAGGGGGAGGCGAGTCATGGTAGCAATAGAGGGAGATTTGGGCCGATAGGATGGGCGGCGGCAGCGGCATTGGTGGTGGTTAGGGTTTATGTTTGGGTGAAGAAAAAGAAGAATGGTGGATGAAGAAAAAGAAAAAATAATATTTTTTTAATAAGATTGAAGAATTTAAAAATATCAATTATTTATCAATAAATGAGAAAACTTTGAACTTCTTGTTTATGATTTTTAAATTTTTTTTAATTTGGATACTATAATTACTAATTCTTCTAGTTGCATGATTATTGGTGTTGGTGTTTGATGTGGGTGGATTTTTACTTAAATTGGGCCAAGCTGAGAAAGCCCAATTACTAGTAAGAAAAGGTTGATTTTCCTACAAAAATGGGCTTAAGCCCAAGTGGCCAACTTGCCTTGCTGGATCCGGGCTGGATTATGGAAGAATTTTTACCAAGAGATAAAGACAAATCAAGATCAAATAAAAGGAAGACATGGTCCAAGAATCAAGCTCTTACTATAATAAGTCTCCTTCAATCAAAGCAATCTGGGCCTAATCCTCGCTGGATCCGCTGGAAGAAACGCCCCTTGATTTTCAGCTATCCTGATTGGCCATTTTACCATAATTAGATAAGGAAGACAAGCTTCATTCCAGCTTCCATGATTAGTCTAAGCCATCAAGATTTGTATAAATACTCCCATTGAAGATGAATAAGACAAGACTTTTTATGCTTTTACATTGTTCTTCTGTCGAAATATGTATATAAATACATATTGCCTCGTATATTGTACTCAATTATCCTACGTAAAATAATATAAATAATATTGTGTGAATTGAACACGCATCAATTGGCGTCGTCTGTGGGAAATTGAGCTTCAAGGCGTGAGGTAAGTTTTATTTGTTTTCTATGAGTATTTGTTTTCGAATGTTGATGGCAGGAAAACACAAGACAGTAAAGTTATGAAAAGAAGCAATGCACAACAACATTAAAACCCCTTCCAAAAAGAGGGGGGTGGGGAGCAAAATATCCATCTGCATACTAAGGCAAGCTAAAAAGTAAGATAAATACATTGTTCAAAAGGCACGTAGGCCTAAAAGACGTCAACAGAAGATAAAAACCCTACTTTATGTTAGTAGGGGCATTTTCAACCACCTTAGTGGCTTCATCATCTTCCACAGCTAGCTCACCAAGATTTCTAGCAGGACCTTCAACAGACTGATCAGCTAGAATGAGGTCGAGGAGGGTTGGCTCGGCAAGAACAGGAGGTGGAACCACGTTTGCTACGCCAAGAACAGAGCCATCCAGCGCGGCCTCGGCATCTAAAAATAAATCATCGCTTTTGGGTGGTGGCATACCTCGTGCAGCAAATTGAGCTTTACACCCTTCAAAACCCTTATAGAAGTGCTCCAGGGACTTGTCTTCAAATTTTTTTGTGAATTCATCTGAAGCCAGGAAGGCATTTTTGACCTGTTCAGCAAAGGCTCGACCCTCATTAGAATGGGGAAACGAAGTAGCCCAAGCTTTTTTCTCCCTGGCCAGAGTGTTTTCCAAAGTCCTGACCCTGCTGGACAAAGCAACATTGCGCTTCTCTTGCTCCTGGACATCCCTGCAAGGCTTTGAGCTATTTCTCTCTCACAGCCTTCTCAGCAGTCTCATAGGATTTGAGCTTATCCTACGCCTTGCTCAACTTCTTTTTCAGGTCGGAAAGGTCACCTGTGCGCCTCAAAACTGACCTCCCTATAACCAAGAAGTACTGCGACAAATTATGTATAAAGCTAGTCAGTAGTATTTAAGGGCGACTAATAAAAATCAAGCAGAACGGAGGATATATTTTGGGGTCATCTACAAGCTTGTTAACATCCTCATTGGTCATTCATTCTAGCTGATGACAGTCAGCTGAGTTAGCCATGTTCCACAGGAAACTACGCAGCAAGGAATGATCATTGCTCTTCAGAATAGAAGAGCTAGAAGCATCTTGTGCCCTAGACCTGGTACGGTGGGCAAATGGATGAGGAGAGTTGAAAGACAGAAAAGGGAACACATCCCTTAGGCGAGGACTGGCACAACTGCGCTTCAGGACAGGTGCCTTAGAAGAATCTTCAACGACAGTCCTTTTTTCTGCTGCAATCTCTTAGGCGCGATCTAGATCGCAACCTGGGGCAGATGTTAACGCTGGCAGAGAAATTATCGCAGGTGGGATCACCGGAGGCTGCACTTCAGCTGGAGGACCGTCTGCTGGGGGATGGGGTAATGTGGGAGAAGCCCCTGCAGCAGCCCTCCTCCAGCGATGCTTGGCCTCAGCCAAGCGAGCCGCTTTCATTATCTCAGCTGCAAAGCAACAACAAAAGCAAAACAATTAAACAATAGATTTAGCACAATGAGTCAACAAATAAAAAGCCACAGGAAAAGACAAAACTTCCTAAAGATTCACCCTGCATATCAACATCCAGCGGACTCAGACCAAAATGATACAACAAATGTGGATCAGTTAGCTTTCCAGTGTTATATTCATTCCAATTCAAAAACTCAACTATTTGATCAAAATGAAGAGGTTTGGAATGGATAGGGAAGATATTGTGGCTGCCTTTCCAGATGGTCACCAGAGAAATCCCACGCCACACCAGCAGGGGGAGCGATGAAGAAAAAGTTCTTCTTCGAATCCATTTCAGAGTGACGATAGGAAGTCAAAAACCTTGTTGCACCCCTAGGAGTCAGGTAGAAAACACCGGAATCACTTCCAGACACCCGAGGAAAAAATAGGGCATAGAAAAGATAAACTGAAGGAGGGTCGTCAAAACTATTCAACAAGACTCCAAAACTCACAATAATACGCATTGAGTTGGGGAAAGTTGATTCAAGGGAAGCCTAAAATGTCTAGCTATCTGAATGTACAATAGAGGGATAGGGAAGCAAAGGCCTGCCCTAAGGTGCACAACATAAAAAGTGTAAAAACCTTCAGTAGGGAGGTGAGCCCGATCCTGGGTAGAAGGCACCTGGATGCGATAATCAGCAAAAATACCATAGTTGGCCCTGATTATGCGCTCCTGATGACGAGTAAAGTGTGACCTGTAAATAGTCCAAAAGAGAGCCCCCGGAGCAGCCAGTTGAATTATCTCTTGGTGATCCAAGCCGTCCATTCTATATCATTTAGGGCGTCCGAATCTGGCTGATCCATGTCCTTATGGTCTGAGGCTGCACCAGCCAGATTCGCCCCCTGAATTAACCGAGGATGGAGGAGAAGTAAACCCTGACATATGGGTGCTATTAGAAAGGGAATGGGAAGACTAACCAACGTCTACAAAATCTGCAGGCTAGTTAGCGTTGTAAGATTAGCCTACGGAAAGGGGAGGTAAAGGGGGATTAGCTGCATCAGCCGCTGGTGGCGCCTCCATCTCCATAAGATCATAAGGGAGGAGGTTTATGGAGTCATCGGAAGAAACATCTAAAGGGTCGGATACGTTAGACATCTTCACACAGCAAAGCAACAACAATACATACAAAAAAATAGCAGAGAAGGGGAGGAGATAAATACCTAGTGAAGTTAATGGACTTCGGATGTGGGTGGAGGAGTAATAACTGCTCTTCCAAGAATTGCAGAATTTTTTAAATAATAAAAAAGTAGTAAGAAAAAAGGGGTTTGTAACAGGAGAGGCGAAAGGAAGAAGAAGGCAAGAAGATCTTTTAAATAAGGAAAGCAAATATGTTAAAGGAAATAAATGGGAGGAAGAAAAATTCAAAATTAAAAAAAAGAAAAGAAAAAGGCGGAATCAAGAAACCTCCTCTCACACGTGGCAGTCAAACAAGAGTACCTGAAGGAGTTATGGCGCCTCTAAAGCCATAATTGCAATGATGGTGTGCGAAACCCTAGGCACACGTCTGCAGTTACCGAGGACGTGGAAAAACGCAGAAAAACATCTTCCATCCATCCTCTCAGATGACATCACCACCTAGAGCTCCTAAGTGACTCTTCAAGAATACAGACTAAGCCAAGAAGGATGAGAGACCTGAATTTTTCCTTGGGCAACAATATTGCAATAAACCCAGTACAATGAAGTTTATTCAAGCGTAATATGAGATGAGAATGTCAGCTTGGCCCATATATAATTTTTAAACTCTTGCAGCTTGACAAAGTGTCAAACTTTAGAGTTGAGGGGACCATTGATGTAGGTGAATTTTTACCTAAATTGGGCCAAGCTGAGAAAGCCCAATTACTAGTAAGAAAAGGTTAATTTTCCTACTCAAACGGGCATAAGTGCAAGTGGCCGACTAGTCTTGCTGGATCCAGGCTGGATTATGGAAGAATTTTAACCAAGAGACAAAGACAAATCAAGATTAAATAAGAGAAAGACATGGTCCAAGAATCAAGCTCTTACCATAATAAGCCTCCTTCAATCAAGGCAATCTGGGCCTAATCCTCGCTGGATCCGCTGCAAGACGCGCCCCCTAATTTTCAACTATCCTAATTGGCCATTTTACCATAATTAGATAAGGAAGGCAGCAAGCTTCATTCCAGCTGCCATGATTAGTCTAAGCCCTCAAGATTTGTATAAATACTCCCATTGAAGATGAATTAGAAAAGACTTTTTATGCTTTTGCATTATTATTCTGTTGATATATATATATATATATTAGATAAGGAAAGTAGCAAGCTTCATTCCAGCTGCCATGATTAGTCTAACCCCTCAAGATTTGTATAAATACTCCCATTAAAGATGAATTAGATAAGACTTTTTATGCTTTTACATTATTAGTCTGTTGATATATATATATATATAAATACACATTGCCTCATATATTGTACTTAATTAGCCTACGTAAAATAATATAAATAATATTGGTGTGAATCGGACACGCATTAGGGTTTATGCCCTCAGATGTCATACGAGGATAGATTGTATAGGGCATAGTAATTGTAATTAAACTTCTATTTAATCAATAAAGGCATTTCTATTATTTTACTTATTGGCATCTATAATTTAGTAGACAATAAATATTTCATAAGGTAAATGGCGAATCTTCTACTTCTTATGGATTAAGAAGAAAAGCACTAGAAGAGTTCGACACTTAATCTCTAAAACACATTCGCAAGCCGTAGAGAGTTTCGAGTGCACATCGAAACTGGACAAGACTTGTATGCCATAGACTCTGACATGAAAGTGCTAGTTTGACACTATGGAGATAGTGAGAGTTTACGTCATAGACACATCAGGGAAGCTGGTGAGTTCGAACAGGACTCGCATCGATTCTGTCACATTGGTTTTTCACTCTATGATAGTCAATGATAGAACTGATTAGTTGTGATAGGTGTACGTGAACCTTAGACCTGAGAAATCACATTGAAGATGGATTTGTGATATCAAGCCGTCATTAGAGTAGTTAGATCCAATTCACTCATTGGTGGGATCAACCTCGAAATGCAACTTGATAGCCAAGTGGTAGTCTTAATTGATTTCAAAATGTAATCTATTCTCTCATTAGTGAATGAGAATATATCCTATGCATTCATAAGTGAGTAAGGTCAAAAGTCTTTGGCCAACGCATTATGAGCCTTTTGTGTTTGACCCAAGAGTAAGGTCACTTGACTCATTATGATTTATGCATATAGTCAAGTCCTATGAGGTTGACTGAACTATGACTCTCACTTGACTGGAATATTAGAATAAAAAGTTTATACTTATACGGTATTCACTACAGGAAAGTTTTGAGAATGGTCCACTCTTTCGCTCTCATTTGCGTTTCGATGTGGGGTCACGTGATTGCCTAGGACTCACCCACATCCTATGGTTCCTCCCATTGCCTTAAGAGGTGAACCTAAAGAGTAGTGGATTAAGGAATAGGAGAGGAAAAATCAAGGGAATTATTTAAACGGGAAACTTATAATTAAATCCTCATTAGATGGAATAATTAATTTTAAAATAAAATTAATTATTAATTAATTTCTTGGAGAAATAAATTAATGAATTAATTTATCTAATTATTATTTGATTAGAATAATTTATTGATTTATTTATTTGATAAATAAAGAATTAATTAAATAATTAAATAAATAAAAAGCAAATGGATCAAAACCCTCGACGAAATAGGCGTCCTATATTAGTCAAGTTGGGCATCCATGTAGGTGCCCAACATAAGGGTGTTTGGCTTTGCTTGTTCATTAAGTCAAGTGATATATATTTGATTCATTTGTTACTTCTTGAACTAAGCAATCTAATAACCTCATAAGTTTCCAAGAAAAATAATTCTCTCCCTCTCTTCTCTCTCTAGCCGTCGCCTACCAAAGGGAAATAAGAAGGAGTTTTTCATCTTGCTTTCCGCGTGATTATTTAGAGATATCCGCATATTCGGTGTTAGGATCGTTAATCAAAAGGAAGCTTTGGATTCAAGGTTTTGGATTTTCAAAAAGGAAGTTGAAGATTTCAAGAGTAGCTGTCGGTTCAGAAATTGAAAGTAATGTTAAATCTCCAACCACTTTGCTACGAAAAGTACGTTTTTCGAATCGATGATTTGAATATGCAATATAGAGATGACTACATGGGATTTTTATATTTTTCGATGCATTTTAATTTTTATTATTTCGTTTCCTAACAATTGGTACAACTAATTTTTAATTATTTGATGATTTGTAAATATAGTTATTTATTATTAATTAGCTTAATTAATTAAAAACTTAAAATAATTGCTAAATGAAATATATATATTAAGTACTTTATCACAAAAGTATTATTACTAAATTATAAATTAAATAGTTAAGTAATTATTAATTTATTTCAGGAGTAAAAAATAATTAAATGCTTTTTGTTTTTTGTTTAAGAATTAACTATTGGTAATAATTAAAATAAAGTATATTTAAAAAAATTATAAACTAAAATCAAAACTAAGTAAATAATTGAAAATAAAAAAGAATAATACCTCAAATATAATTATAGTACATTTACATCCCCGTGACAAAATTATTAATAACAAATACCCCCTCGGGATATTTTGGTCAATCAAAATTTTGACCTTTTGATCTTGGGTTGACCAGGGGAAAAATGGGGTTATTTGAAAACTCTTTTGCTCACATCAGCATTTTTCTGCTCGAAGAAACTGACAGGGGGCGCCCATGTAATTCAATTTTGTATCCAAGGGAGGCTTTTATAATTACCTATAAATGAAGGGGAGTTTGTGTAATTACGCAATAAATTAGGGGTCTGATTGTAATTTTTCCCATTTTATATCCTCACATGTGTAATTGAGCCTTACAGATATTGTAGAGCAGCGTGCAAGTATGAGATCATCGAGAGAAAAAAGCATAATCTTTTGAAAAAGTTCACCTTGCTGCAAAATCTTTTTTGCACATCTGCCATTTTCCAAATCCCTGAATGTCCACCATTTTCGCTAGTTCAGTTTGCGGACAGAAGCACACATACATAATACATTTCATTACGTATAAAATAGTATTTTTATCCTTAACTGGAAGAGAACAAAGTGTGGCTTGCCCAATTGAGATCACACCATTTCATGTGCAAGTATGGTGGGATGGAACGGTTGAATCTTGAGTAATCGCCATGAAGTCTTTTGCACTGAGTCATCGACTTCGAAGGGCGAAACTACTCTTAAGACAGTTCTTTTTGCAAGTCTTAGTTTAATGAGATAAGTTTGTTCCCTTATATTATATTTCTTTTATTTCAATTCCCCTCTAAATTGTAGGTGTGATCAGGGACGGATCCAGGATTGACTTTTTGGGGGGGGGGGGGGGGCCGGAGCATTAAAGTAAAAAAATTGACAATATTTATGATTATATCTCTAAATTTATTTTAGTTATAACAGATGAAAAAAAAATTATCATGTTACGAAAAACAAAACTAAATTTTAATAAACTTACAGTAGTATCTGGCATAGGTTCTGATGTTTCAACTTGAGATTCTTGGTTTTGAGTATTTTTTTCTTTTAAAAAATGTGTCGATTGTGGTTGATTTTCCCATACTTTTACCTATTAATCAGATAATTGAATAACTAAATACACATAAAGATACATATTAAATTCTAAGTAGTTTTTAACCTTACAAAAAGATACAATTGACAATAATAACTATAAATTATGATTATATTATCTTAAAAAAACTACTTAATAAATTAATACATTTAGTTATAAATAATTAATACAAACCTAAAAGCAAACTAAGAAACATGTAATTCTCTACACTAAAAAATAAAGTTATTATTTACTAAAACTCTTTTAAAATTATAAAATAATGTATTGTGATTAGCTCATACCTTGTGGCGGATAAACTCTGAATAATCGAATGATGATCGACATTTTCTTGTCCTTAGATGTGTTGATGTTTTGTATATTTTTCCTTCTTAATGATCCTTTTTTTATAGTTTTTGGGAAAAATGTTATTAGTTCTAATTCTAATATGTGTAGAAGAGAGAATTAAATAAAAAATCTTTATCAATTCTAACCCTAATATGTATAGAATTGAAGTTCAAAACCTTTTTTTAAAATCAATATAAGGATATTATATGATAATCCATGCCTTATATGACAAATGAGAAGAAATGTTCACTTACAATATAGAAAAAGAGTTTAAAAATTAAAAAAACAGAGGCTGTCATTGATGGGATTCGAACCTTGCCCACCTCGCTGGTTATGTGCACCTTATGGCCAAGCCTCCCACCAACTGGGCCAAACTTGTTCTTGTGCCTCATATAGAACCCAAAACATATATTGTTGGGGGGCCATATTATAAAATCCTATATACCTTATTGAAAAAATTTAAAGCCTCGGAGGGCTGGGGCCCCCCTGCCCCCCCTAAATCCGTCCCTGGGTGTGATTAAATATTTTCCTACAACCTTGTCGTATAGTGTACATATCCCCGTGTTCGTGTCTGGGTATACACTTGAAACTAAAATTGCAATAAAATCTACAAATTACCTTAAAGTGGAGGCATGAGGAACGAAGTTGGAAGAGCTTTCAAGAATCCTCCTCGAATTACATGCAGAATTGATTATTCAACTGTCCAAGACTTTCAACAGTGAAACATTAAATGCTGCAATAATTGCATAACTACCTCACATGCGTGTGATGGTGTTGCACATTCAAAACTCTCAACTGTGAACACCATTTCAGTATTTATTTGGAGGGCATGAGAAGTTGGAAAAATGGGTAACATAATTAAGTAATGAATTAATAGGGTCAATCTCACTTTGCCACCCTCAATATATAACTAGTGTCACTTTGCACCCTCAAACTGTGAAACACGCACTTTGCCCCTTCGACTTAGAAAATAAAGTTTGTTTCCAATTTCGCCCTCCTTTGAAAATGCTTACAAAAGCATTGAAGTTACTGTGGTAAATCTTGATTCATGCGCAACGAAAATTAAAGATCCGGATTCACAATTGGATCACTATAGGAGTTTAATGATTTTTATACAAAAAGAAGATGAACGAATTACACAAAACTACCAACCTCATTGTAGTGTGTAAGTTCTTGATCTACAGTTACAGCAACAACCCCGGCCTCTTGCCTCTAGATATCACTCTGAAAAAATCTTGAAGAAAAAAATCCACTTTCTCTTTAGCTATGGAGGCCACGGCTAGGAGAGGGGAGAGATTTTTTCTCTTTTCTTCTAATTGTAAAGTGGTAACTTAGGTTAATGATCTAATTAGGAATGTATTTAAATAAGATGATGGACTTTAAATTAACTAATTCTTCAAGCATATCTACCTCATTATACACGCCTATTAGCATATAAGTGGGCTAAGTTGACTTTCAACTTAGTCCACTTATCAATTAAGTCATATAAACATTAATTCAATTAATATATGACATTAATTAATAATTATCTAAATTAACTAATTCAATTAATAATTTAGACTAGGAGTAATAAATAAAGCTAATGATTATTATTTGCTTCACTTATTCCTTGAAAGCGCGACTCTCTAGGCTAATCTCAATTGGCAATGAGAGGAAACAAGGATGTGGGTGTCACCTAACCAGTCACGTGGACTCACCTCGAACCTAATTGAGATTAAAATAATTTGATCAATACGAACCTTTAGGTCACAACACCATGTGAGTACAAGCCTTTCACTGTAACATCCCGATCGAGTGAGAGTCATGGAATGTGTCAAACTCACAGGACTCGATGTTGTGCTTAATAAATCACAGTAAGATAAAATTATCAAACTACCCCTCGTGTTCCAAACGAATTAGTTTATCTGTTTTGGTCAAAGACTGTCATTTTATTTACCTATGATCGCACAGAACGTTGACTCGTATATTACTCGAGACAGTGAATTCCATTTTGGCAATCACCGAACAATTGCTATTTGCCCACTAAGACTGCACTTCGAGGTCGACCCCACCAACGGGTGAAATAGATCTGACTATTCTAATGACGAACTAATGTCATAAGAACAATTTTGGAGAATCCTCAGGTCTAAGGCTCACACAAACTATCGTGACCAGTTATCCAATCATTAACAGTCATTGAGTAAATACACATGTGATTGGATTACGATGAGTCGTGTTTAAATATATCTATTCATTGACATATCTACGGCACAAGCTCCAACTAATACTTAGTGACCGACTGACACTCTTTGTCAGAGCTTGTGTCATACAAGTCAATTCAAAATGCCTAATTAAGAACCTTCGACATGCGAACCCATTTTGAGTGATTAAGGAATCGACGCTTGTAGTGTCCCTCTCCCTAATTCTTAAGGAGTAGAAGGTCTCTCTTGATTACTTTGGACTTATATGTTCAACACTTGTTAATGCCATTAAGATTTACGTGAATAAAAGTAAATTGCATTTTATCAACTCGAACAATACTTTATATAACATAATAGAAAACGTTATACAATCTATTTCCTTATAGGCATTTAGGGCATAATCCTAACAGTTTCTGTTGGTCCCAAGTGGCATATGAAAGGGTCTAGAAGGGGGGGGGGGGTTGGGTTGAATAGACCCTGAAGTCTTTTTCGACTTCAAAAAGGTTTCGTATTAAAATGGTTTTGGACGCTTGAAATGTGAACGCTTGACTGAGCGTTTACTTAGAAATATAGACGCTTAGGTTAAGCGTCTGATGAAGACTGTTTTTAGAGAGTTAACTTAGACTTCAAGATTTGAATACTTTAACCGAGTGGGTTTAAGCGTTCAGTTCTTTAATCGGTGTTAGCACAGCGGAATGATTTTTCTAGTCTTCTTTTGAAAGCTTTAGCGTCACCAGAAGTTTCTTAGTTGCTTAGCGTTTGATTATGTTTTACTTAATCAATTTATGCAATGATATGATATGAAAGAATTGACTGAAAAGTAAATAACACAATATTTGTAAGGTTCGTTGGGTGATGTAATCCCAACTACGTCCTTCTTCTCCTTGAACACTTGGAGGCAATCCACTAAAGTGATTCTCAAAGAATCACACAGAATCTTCTACACAATAGGGAGAGATAGATGTCGATGACTTGAGCTCCTTGATCACACAGATTTCTGCTCCAAATCACTTCAATCTCCTTGCTTTTTTCACCCAAAAATGATGCAAATATCCAACTTCGACTTCACACAGATCGCGAGGCTTGGATGGGTTTTTCTAAAACGGTTTGTTTGATTTTGATGAAGTTCAAACAACTTGGAAATATCTCAGTAGGAAAGTGGTTTCTTCGAAAAAAATGTTTGAGATATTTGTTGACTGTCTCAGGATTGAAGAAAAGCAGAGGGAATGTTTTCTTGAATATTCTGGCTTTTCTGAGAGTTTAAGGAATGAGACTTCAATGCAACAGCAATTCGACTTGAAGATTAATTGTTGTTTGGCTTGTTGTTGAAGTCATATTTATAGGAATTTTTGGAGAAAGTGTCCGTTTGACACATGCACAGGCGCGTGTCTCTCACTTCCGCGAGTGAACAACTTTTGTCCTTTTTCCTGAAAATCTGTTGCACAAAAGTTGGTGTTGCAGTCTGAGATAGTTGACAGTCCAATAGGGTGGCTTCTCCGTACGTCTGAAAGTGCTTATCACATTTAATGCTCTTATCATCATTTAATGCATTTGAATTAAATACCCGTTGGTACTTAATGCTTTGAGAATATTTGGATTAAACTCCTTCTGGACTTAGAAATAAATTCAGGTGAAATTACTTCTGTCCCATAAGGAAACGCTTGATGTAGCTGGTCAATTGGACGCTTGGAGATTTTTATCTTCTTTTAGAAATCAGGCGCTTGAGTCTTCGAACTTTACCACTGATAAACTCACTCAGAAATTATCAGACGCTCAGCCTAAGACTACTTAGCCTAACAATCTAAAGTAAAATAAAACAAAGCCTAATAAGCCTATTACAAAACTAACGCTTCAAAGCTTATACAAATTTTCTACTAAAATCAAACTTACATATTTTGGGGTCTAACACAAAGTCCTAATTGTCATCATCAAAACATCTAACATGAAATTCCTAACAATTTCCCCCTTTTTGATGATGACAATACTTACTCTTTTATAGTTCAAGAGTTAGACAGCCAAAAGTAAAAGTTAGCTTGATTAGATAACGTTAGTTAAAGTTAGTTACGCTTCAACGAGATGTTTCAGCTGAAAAAAAATGCATTTTATATATATCGAGAATTACAGGCATTTTTACAACTGAACAAGTGAAGAAATAAGAGACAAGAATATAGATAATGTAAACTCAGAAAGCTTTAATGTCTTGGTCGGACTTTGTATCGCTTGGGCATTTCAGCTCGGATAGCTTCAGTCAGATTGTCTTCCAAGGTCATCATTGCTTCATGATCTTTGTTGATTATGAGCTTGTTTTCTTCTTGTTGTCTCTTCTTGAAGGCAGTAAAATGATTGTCCCAGTCTGTTGGGTCAATACCAATATACCTTAGGCAGATTCGAAAAGCTTGGATAAAGTCAGTCATCTTCCTCTCTTCAGCTAAGATTCTTGGATCTGTAGGCTCTGGAATGGACGTTCTTTGAAGAGGGATGTCAAACTGTTCAAGCAGTGCTCTTGTAGGTATTGGTAGATTTGGATATAACGCTATAGGAGGATCCCTTAGCGTACTACTGGGCGCTCCAGATGTACTTTGAGCAGTTATCCAAGACGGAAGACTAAGCGCAGAAGTAGAAGTAAGCACTTGACGCTTAGGAGACGGAGGCTCTTCAGCTCTTGAACTAAGCGCTTTCCTCTTTTCTCCTTTCTTCTTCTTTTCCCCCTTATTGCCATCATCAGACATTAAGAAATGATCTGTGAGTAAACTGACCTGATGAGCAATCTGAGACATAGAATTTGTGATGTCATCCAGACGCTTGTCGAAGCGTTCCTGCAGAGCGAGAAGCTTGGCGCTGGTAGCATCATTTATAGAGGTCTCAAGGGTTTCAAGGCGCTTCTCAAGCTCTTTTTTCATGGCAAGTTGGGTTGCATGAGTGGCATCATGCATTTCTTGAAAATCTTGCTTGCACTCACCAACAGCCGCTTGAGCTGAACTACGCATATGAGCAATTTGGGCCCTCATTACGTGAGTTTCAATCTTTGCCAGATCGTCTTTAATCCAATGGAGAGATTCTTCGTTCTGAGTAGCGTGGGCGCTAATATTCTCCAAGACGGATTTGAGCAAAGGACCAAAAGATTGACTCTCATCTGAAGGAACCGCTTGAGGAGCCGGTCGCTTGAACCTTGATGAGTGTTTGAGAGAGTCAAAAGAAACTTGATGGGCTGGATCAAAAACACTACCTCGAATGTCAAGAGACAGATCCTCAGCACTATCAACAGTAACAGGTTCAGAAGCATCAGGAATATCCTCTGGTGGAGACGCTTGAACGAGTTCTTCAGCAGACGCTGGAATACTTATAACTGCAGATTTGAACGCTTCAGCTGATTTATCAGGCGCTTCCTCAAGCGTTGACTCTGGTTGACGAAAGTCATCGAATTGGAAGTTTCAGCGCGCTAGATCGGCATAAGAAGTGGATGCAGAGTCCAAGAGTTCAGTGAGTCTGGTTCGGGAAATACAAGTACCGGAGATGTATGTGCGAAGGGGACTATCAATAGCCCTGATGTGCATTGGACCAATGATATCAAGCACATGATTTGGGAAGACTTAAGACGGCGCTTGAGCGATGGAGAAGAGTGAATCTGGACAGTATTGTCTGGAAAATCCAATCAAGCAGTCAGAGGGAAGAGACGTAGGATGCCGATGTACAGGTACACAATCAGCATAGTACTCTTCAAGATATGGATAAAGTGCTTGAGCCAGCTCTTGATTCCTTTCAAGCAGGGAGAGGACAAACTCATAGTGACCAAGTACCTCGCTGCGGATTAAAGGGAGCAGTGGATATCTTTTGAATGGACTGATTACTAAGCCGTTCCAAGATCTAAGATTGGCAGTGAAGATCTTATCGAATAGAGAGACAAGAGTCAAAATCTTCACCATCAGATTGAAGTTTTCTTCACAGTGGCTTGGGGCAAAATTCAAGCACAATACACCAGATGTACCACTGGAAGAGGCTTGAGCGTTGAATAGAAGAGGAGTAGTGGAAAATCTGTGAAGCTCTTGACGCAGACACTGTTCGATTTGATGTCTAACAATTGGGAGCTTGAGAACAGGTCCGACTCTCTGTTGACGCTGCTTGAGGCAATACTTGGCGAACTGACGCTTCTTATCATGCATGCCTATGCCGAAAAGATGGGGAGCTTGGACTAGCTCTGAGAAGGTATATTTGTGTCCCACATATGCTTCAACCCAGTTAACTTCATTTATGCAGAAGTCTGTGCCAGCAGTCACCATAGCGCGAATGCCTTCAAGATGAATATCTCTGATAGCTTCAAAACGATATCTATCAGGCTGATAGTTAGCATTCCAGACGCTGTCAAAATAGGCATCAGCTTCAGTCTGAAGCAAGTCTGTCAACGATTCGAGACGCTCACCGGCATGAGCAGCCTTATTCTTCCACAAACGAAGTGGATGGACTGATGCAAGATTTTCAGGGCTATGAGCAGTCTGAGAGAAATGTGTGTAGCCTTTTCTGTTCAAGACTGACTCTGAAGGATTGAGAAAGCTAGGACGTAGAGGCTCATACACACGAATGATGTAATCCCTTAGGGCGAACCCGGTTGGCTTGTTGTGCCCATAATCCAGATAGTATGCTAAGTCCATGTCACATCTAGGAGTTCGGCCTGCTTGTCTGTCTTGTATGATGGCTTTGATTTGACTGTCAAAATCAATCAGTCGAGCAACATCATTCTCTGCAGCAATATATCTCTCTTCGTTGTATCCTGCAGGAATGAAATCTTCTTCGAGCGCTGGGGGCATATAATTGATTGAATGATCAATTGTCGTCAGTGGGTCGAGTTGGAAGAAGTGTCTAGGCGCTGGAACGTCTTCAGCATCGCTCTGACCTTCTGAGCGTGCCTCTGTTATAGCCTGAACAGGAGATGAAGTCTGAACCTCTGTAGCAGCAGGTTCCTCAGCTTCAATTGCAGCAACTTCTGCGGCAACATCTTTAGCTATAGTAACGACTTCAGTCAAGTCAACATCCAGGATGATATCAGTTGACGCTTCAGCACCAGCAACTGGAACTATAGCTGAAAGAGAGGAACTATCCTCTATAAGAGCAGGATCTTCTACAGATGTAGGAAAAGAGATGTTGTGGGAAGAAATAAACTTACCCTGAGAACTTGTCTCCACAGCAATACTTTGAGCGCTTGGCTCAACAGTAACATGAGCGCTTGGCTCATCAGTCTCAAGCTCTTCAGGAACGGGAGCAGCTCGACGCTTGCTAGTCCTGGAACGCTTGAAGATTTTCTTCACGTTGACTCCTTCAACGAGCTTGAGAGTTTGAGAGGGAGGATCAGCAGCTGGTTCTTCAAAGTCAATTTGTTTGATGATCCCTTCCAGCTTCCTCCTCTTGAGAGGTAACTTGTCCTCGGCATCCTCATCGATTTCCTCATCATCCTTTTGAGTGGAGGCGACAAATTGAACTTTGGGCTTTCTGGGAGCCCTCTTCTTGGTAGCAGTCGGACGCTTCATAGCTTCTTCTGGCACTGGACGCTCCGTTTCTTTATCGGACGCTTGACGTACTTCCAGACGCTCAGATAGTGGTTTGGCAGCACCACCAATTTTGGGAGGATTGAAGAGATTGTTCAAAATCCTTTTTCCCAGCAACTTGGTCTTATTCAACGGAAGACTAGAAGAATATACACACTGTGATTTGTATAAAAGGTCACTCAGGACAAGCCCATACGGTT
The DNA here is from genome assembly GCA_019426215.1 of Buddleja alternifolia. NCBI lineage: Eukaryota > Viridiplantae > Streptophyta > Magnoliopsida > Lamiales > Scrophulariaceae > Buddleja > Buddleja alternifolia. The sequence continues at coordinate 17,472,996 of CM033403.1, forward strand.
TATTCGAGCCGCTTAAACAGTCCCGAAATCTTCCAAAGACGTACTCACTCCAGTTGATTTTGATGTTCAAGAGTATGGCAGTCATCATCTGGAATTGTACTGGGTTTACCTTATCAAAGGTTCCCACTCGGCATTCTATGATCTTGCTGCAGAAATCAGCCAATAGCCGGTATTTGGACACCAGGTCTTTCTTTTCGAAATATTGAGTGTAGGGTACATCGTCGTACGCACTCATGGTTGTCCATGCTTCCTTGATCTGTTTTAAAGTAATAGAATCCAGTGCCTCACCCTCATTTGGGAGTTTGAAGTTCTCGGCAATGGAGGCAGCAGTCAAAGTGAATTCCTTGGGAGGCTCCTTTGAGGATAGAGGAATTAGACAAGAGATAGACTTCTTGTCCTCTGAAGGTTTGGCAATCCTACAGAAGGTATCCACTTCAGTTGGAAACAGATACGAGTATTGAGTCAAGAATGACTTGAGCCCAGCTTTGACGACCATATCCATCATATCTGTTAGATTGATCTAAGGTTGCTCATACAAACATTTCCAGTCGACAACAAGGCCTTCAGTAACCTTGATGGTAGCTTCGGCAGAAGTAGACGAGGATTTCTTTGGTGCCATTTTTAGTGAAAGAGATGAACTGAGATTTGTTTTTGCTTTTGAGAGAGAGAAAGTAAATTTGCAGAGATTTTTGAGTATGAGTACATGAATTTTCTGCAAATTGTGTTTTAAATGACAGAGGTTAATTTTTAAAACTTGTGTTCTCTTATCTTTGTAGGATTGACACACGTGTAAAGAGTTTTAATCTCAGCCATGAATTCATTAACCGCGGACGCGAGTTTTGTGTAATAGAGAGAAGTTACATTTGGTAATTCTCATATAAAGATTTGACATCCGAGTTCAAGTTTTAAAAACGTTTGGCATTTTCAGAGTGTAACGCACTCGCCCGTTTATACACAAACACGTGCTATCTCTGAACCGTCATTTTGAAAAAGTTTTTTTTTTTTATTGATTACTCGCCAATTTGATGTGATAGAGGTGTGTGGATTGAGTACACAACAGACTGTTGAGTCTATCCACTACTTTAAGAAGCGTGTAAAAAGTTTTATGCATGATTTTTTTTAAAAATCATTTTTATATTAAGTGTTGAATGGAATAGTTTCAACGCTTAATACCACTTATTGGAGACAATATGGACGCTTAAAGATAAATTCCTTTTATGGTTTAGCGTCCAACATATTACACAAAAGAATACTGAGCGTTGATGATCATGCATCTGAAAGTTTTTGATCATTGACGCTTAGTTATGTTCAAGTATAATTTTAAGGTTCCCCCTAAATTTGATAACTTGTACCATTTGTTTTGTTTTGCAAAGAAAACTTTTAGACATAAACCAAGTGGATTCCCCCTAAATTGTATGTCTAATAAAGTATGATGCTTGATGATTAGGCGTTTAAATCAATCATACCTAGTTCACTTCTCAAAGTGAGAAAGCGTTGTTCGTTGAGCGCTTTGGTGAAGATATCTGCCAATTGTTTGTCAGTTCCAATAAAATGCATGGAGATATCTTTCTTTTGAACATGGTCACGAAGAAAATGGAATCTAATGTCAATGTGTTTGGTTCTTGAATGAAGAACAGGGTTTTGAGTCATGGCTAGAGCGCTTTGGTTTTCACAATGAATGGGGGTTGGACCTAGGATTGTTCCATAATCTCTAAGTTGTTGCCTCATCCATAAAACTTGTGCACAACAACTTCCTGCAGCTACATACTCAGCTTTGGCTGTGGAGGTAGCTATGGATTGTTGTTTCTTGCTATGCCATGAAACTAACCTATCACCTAGAAATTGACAAGTACCACTAGTACTTTTACGATCTATTTTGCAACCTGTAAAATCTGCATCTGAGTAACCGATTAGTTCAAAAGGAGAATCCCTAGGATACCATAAGCCCACATTTTGTGTGCCTTTTAGGTATTTAAGAATTTTCTTGGCAGCAATTAAGTGTGACTCTTTAGGATCAGCTTGAAATCGTGCACACATGCATACCGAAAACATGATATCAGGTCTACTGGCAGTAAGATAAAAAGGTGATCCAATGATACCTCTATAATTAGTGAGATCAACTTTCTTTCCACTTTCATCTTTATCTAACTTAAGCGTTTGGCTCATTGGAATTTTGGAATATGATGTATTTTCCATACCAAATTTCTTAATCATGTCTCTCGTATATTTAGCTTGGTTAATAAATATTCCATTAGGGAGTTGTTTAACTTGTAATCCGAAGAAGAAAGTTAACTCACCCATCATGCTCATTTCAAATTGTTCTTGCATCATTTTCGAAAATTTCTCACACAGACGCTTGTTAGTAGAGCCAAATATGATATCATCAACATAAATTTGGACTAAGAAAATATCTTCGTTATTGATAATTTTTAAATAACGTTGTATCAACGCTGCCTTTTGAAAAACCTTTACCAATAAGAAAGATAGAGAGAGTGTCATACCATGCTCGGGGTGCTTGCTTAAGCCCATAAAGTGCCTTGTCTAGCTTGTACACCATACCCTTACCATGGTAGTTGAAGAATCCCGGTGGTTGCTCCACATATACTTCTTCTTGGAGTTTACCATTCAGGAAGGCACTCTTCACGTCCATTTGATACACTGTAAACTTGTTAAACGCTGCATACACTAGAAACATGCGGATTGCTTCAAGACGGGCGACAGGAGCGTATGTCTCATCAAAGTCAATGCCCTCTTCTTGGCAATATCCTTGAGCTACGAGTCTGGCCTTGTTTCTTATTACAATGCCATTCTCATCCATCTTGTTTTTATAAACCCATCTAGTTCCAATGACTCCTTGGTGAGTTGGTCTTGGTACTAGTGTCCAAACCTTACTACGCTCAAATTGATTAAGTTCTTCTTGCATGGCTTCAATCCAACTTGGATCACTTAGCGCTTCATCCACTTTCTTAGGTTCCATCTGAGATAAAAAGCTTGCGAACATAGCCTCATTGAATGTAGCGGCTCTAGTTCTAACAGGCGCTCCAATATCTCCAATAATTTGCTCTGGTGGATGATCTCGCAGCCATAGTCTATCTGGTTGGAAGGGGTTAAGAGATTGAACAGGCGCTTGGGGATCAGACGCTTGACTACCTTCTTGCGTAGGCGCTTCAAATTCACAATTCCTTGTTTGCTCTTGATGATCACTCTCTTCATGATCATCAGCATTTCTTATATAATTATCCAGAGTAATCTCACGAGTAATCTTAGGAGGTGGCACTGAGATCTCATCATCGTCGTCAGTATCTTCATCAATAGTAATCTTAGACGCTTGATGACAAAGATCTTCAACTCCTACATCATTTGTATGAACCTTACTCGGTTCTGTAAATCCATTCCCAACGATGTAAGTTCTGTAACTAGAGCTGTAAATCTTATATCCAATTGCTCTAACGTTTCATTGGGTAGCATCTTAAATCCATTAAACTTTTCCTTGGCAATGGAAAGTTTGTTCTCTTTAATCTGAGCTGAGCCACCACAAATCATGGCTAACTTATCCCAGATTTCCTTAGTTGTTTTACATGACTTAATCTTGTTGAAAAGATTATCATTGTCACCGATAGCTGTATACAGAGCATTTCGTCCGACATTGTCCAAATTTGCTCTTCGGCGCTCGTCTGGAGACCATTCATGTTTTGGTTTGTCAGCGTAACCGTCTGGAGTTTCTTCTGTGGCTCCAGGCGCTCTCGTGATAACTTTATATATTTTGATTGGCCCATCTGAAATGATATCGCACATGTCATCATCACATGAACAAAGATATGTAAATGCTTTGACTTTCCATGTGTCATAATTTGATTCAGTCAGTTTGGGAACTTTAGCAAATGCCATAAAAAAAATTTTTTTTTAAAAGCACCTAGATTTTTTTTTTGAAATAGGATCTAAACAAGCAGTTATGCTTGGAGATTTTTTCAAGTCTCAACTTTAACCGCTCTGATACCACTTGTTGGTCCCAAGTGGCATACGAAAGGGTCTAGAAAGAGGGGGGGGGGGTTGAATAGACCCTGAAGTCTTTTTCAACTTCAAAAAGGTTTCGTATTAAAATGGTTGGACGCTTGAAATGTGAACGCTTGACTGAGCGTTTACTTAGAAATATAGACGCTTAGGTTAAGCGTCTGATGAAGACTGTTTTTAGAGAGTTAACTTAGACTTCAAGATTTGAATACTTTAACCGAGTGGGTTTAAGCGTTCAGTTCTTTAATCGGTGTTAGCACAGCGGAATGATTTTTCTAGTCTTCTTTTGAAAGCTTTAGCGTCACCAGAAGTTTCTTAGTTGCTTAGCGTTTGATTGTGTTTTACTTAATCAATTTATGCAATGATATGATATGAAAGAATTGACTGAAAAGTAAATAACACAATATTTGTAAGGTTCGTTGGGTGATGTAATCCCAACTACGTCCTTCTTCTCCTTGAACACTTGGAGGCAATCCACTAAAGTGATTCTCAAAGAATCACACAGAATCTTCTACACAATAGGGAGAGATAGATGTCGATGACTTGAGCTCCTTGATCACACAGATTTCTACTCCAAATCACTTCAATCTCCTTGCTTCTTTCACCCAGAAATGATGCAAATATCCAACTTCGACTTCACACAGATCGCGAGGCTTGGATGGGTTTTTCTAAAACGGTTTGTTTGATTTTGATGAAGTTCAAACAACTTGGAAATATCTCAGTACGAAAGTGGTTTCTTCGAAAAGAATGTTTGAGATATTTGTTGACTGTCTCAGGATTGAAGAAAAGCAGAGGGAATGTTTTCTTGAATATTCTGGCATTTCTGAGAGTTTAAGGAATGAGACTTCAATGCAACAACAATTCGACTTGAAGATTAATTGTTGTTTGGCTTGTTGTTGAAGTCATATTTATAGGCATTCTTGGAGAAAGTGTCCGTTTGACACATGCACAGGCGCGTGTCTCTCACTTCCGCGAGTGAACAACTTTTGTCCTTTTTCCTGAAAATCTGTTGCACAAAAGTTGGTGCTGCAGTCTGAGATAGTTGACAATCCAATAGGGTGGCTTCTCCGTACGTCTGAAAGTGCTTATCACATTTAATGCTCTTATCAGCATTTAATGCATTTGAATTAAATACCCGTTGGTACTTAATGCTTTGAGAATATTTGCTTTGATCATCACGCAGGAACGGACTCCAAAAAATCTCCATCTCCAATCTCCATGGCGGTAGGCGAGACTGAGTGGAAGAGGAAGAGAAAAGCGTTTTTCTCTATGTTGTGTATTTCTGGTGGAGGAATTTTACGTAATGATTTCTCTTGACTGAAAAATAGTGTTTTTTTTTTAACTGTATTCTCCGGCTTGTGTTGGAGGATTAAATAAATCCTCCAACAAGGCCCTACAGTACACGCCTATCATGGGCTTTTGGACAATAACTGGGCTATGTTGACCTAGTCAACTTAGTCCAATTAATTTAATCAATTAACATTTAATCCAATTAAATATATATTGATTAAATGAATATTAATTAATTAAATAAATAATCATTTAATATTCTAGTTTAAATATTTAATTAACCCAGTCAATTAAATGTTCAAACTAATTAATTTAATTAACCATTGTTTAATCCAATTAAACAACCAATTAAATTAATCTGTCCAATTAATTACTTCGTCCTTCCAAAGGACAAATTACCAAAACGCCCTCCAAATACAAGACTTGATTTCTCCATCTATTCCTTTATAGCGCGACTCTCTAGGTTCGTCTCAATTAGCAATGGGAGGATACCAAAGGATGTGGGTGACACTTAGCCAGCACCGTGGCCCCACATCGTAGCCCAATCGAGTACGAAATGACTATGTCATTACGAACCTCTAGATTATGAATACCGTATGAGTATAAGCCCTTCACTCACGTATTTCGATCGAGTGAGAGTCATAGAATATGTCAAGCTCACAGGACTCGATGATATGCTTAAGAATCATAGTAATATGAGATTAGTAAACAAGAGTTAGTTCAGCAGCTCTGGCCAGAGACTTTCAATCTCATTTACCTATGATCGCCTAGGATACTTCTCGTTTACTTTCAAGATAGTGAATTCCCTCTTAGTTATCACCTCACATGCTACTTTCCCATTGGAATGCATTTTGAGGTCGACCCCACCTTTCAACGGGTGAATTGGTCCTAACTACTCTAGTGACAGAATCTAACGTCACAAGCACACTGTGACCATAACTCCTCAGGTCTAAGGCTCACGCATACCTTCATAATTAGTAATCTAATCATTGACAGTCAATGAGTAAAAACCCATGTGATCGGATTACTACGAGTCGTGTTCGAATACACTAATCCCATCAATGTATCTATGACACAAACTCGCACTATCCCATAGTGTTCGACTGGCACTCCTTTGTCAGAGTATGTGTCATACAAGTCTATACGAATCTCAATGCCCAATTGAGATTTTCTGACTTGCGAACTACTTAAGTGATCAAGTACCAAACCCTTCCAGTGCCCCATCTCCTTAAGGAATGCGAAGGTTTGCCTTGACACAAATGGATTAGTTGTTCATTTAAAACTTTATAGATGCCATCAAGAATTATACGAACAACATATTGTTGCCATTATATTAGTTAGAGGTTGCACAATATAAACTTGTACCTTGTATTCTAACTCCTCGTTGGCATCGAGGGCACATTCCCAACAATCTCCCACTTGCACTCAATGTCAATCGCTATGGTATTAAGTGCCCATCTTCTAAAGATGTTGCTCTAGCACTGCCTGTGATAATACCCAGTGAGTGGGTCAGCCATTTAATCGGCCATCTTCTATATCGCCCTTTCCAACGATCTCTCAAGAGATGTTTTACCTCTCACCATTTGTCTGGATTTGTGAGACCTAGGTTCCTTTCATGTACGTGAACTTCATTTTATCACAGTAAAGTGACAATGCAAGCTCTGTGCTAGGGACCAATAGAAGTTCTACCATGAACTTTAGATCCAAACTGTTTTCTTCGACAACCTCCAAGACTCCAAGGCATTTCATATTCATTCTCAGTAGTAGAGCATTTTACTTGGAACCTTTCCAAGTTATTACTCCACAATTGTGGGTGAATATTAACCCAAAGTGGAATTTTAATCTCCTTTGTCAGACACAAGGTCCGATTAATTATAAAACTTCCACTATCAGTTCTCCATGGGCATAGACGAAGAATATATCCTAAGTTCTTCTCAAGTACTTCATGATATATTATGTCTACCCATTGCTCTTTCTCTCTAAGCAAGAGCCCTTTCTCAGATCTTCTTCCTAAATTGCTTTAGGATTTATTCCAAGCAAAGGGCTTGGGAAGGGCCCATTATCCTATTCGCCCTATTTTCATAGGTGCAAATTATAAGGATAAAGATGGCTTCTCCCAAGTCTTTCATGGAGAATATGCTCGATGTTTATGTCTTGACATAGTCAATGAGTCCACATCATTTTTCATAAAATGATATCTCGCTCCCACTGACCTTATTGCACACAGATGGTCTCTCTTCGTTTAGATGATATCATAATTCCAAATTATGTCATCAAAGTGAAGATTCTAACTACGAGAGGTCCACTTAAATCCATAAATGGATTCATCTAGCATGTAGACCTTATGATAATCTACCTCAAATGTGAAACCCTTGAGCTGTTCGAAATGGATGTCCTTCTAGAGGAATCTATTTATGAACGAGTCTTCACATCCATGTGCTAGATTTTCATAATATTGGTGTGTTGTTAACGAAAGTAAGATTATAATGGATTTGATTTTAGTTGTGGCAAAGGGGCTTCCTCATAGTCAATGCCCTTCTTTTGACTACACCCTTTCGCCATTAGTCTGGCCTTGCCATTCGAATCAATCTTTCTCTTGTAGATGTACTCGCATCTGATGAGTTCAAAACTCTTGGGGCGAACTACTAGAGTCCAGGATTGATTCAAAACCATCTAATCCATCTTCACTTTCATAACCTTGACACCTTCTCGTAGAGTAAATATCTACCATTGATTTGTCATGGTAGAGGGATTGTATCCTTGGTTCTCCTGTGCTACATCATTCATCTTATGCTTTCTTTGTAGTAGACAACCACGTCTCTCAGGCGGCTGAGAGACTTTTCCATATCAATCGTTGGTGGTTATGTTTTAATAGGCTTAGTTTGGTTCCTTGAATAGTAGTGTCCTAAAATGTTTTATTTTATTCTTTTAGAATAATCTTTCCACCTTCTCCAATTTCTCGAACGATCTTATCTTCGAGCAAACAGACCTCTAAGCCATAATGATCCCCTGATAATCATGTAGGTAGAAAGAGTTCTCCCACTGAATCTTTAGGATAACTAACAAAACGTCCTTTTAAGGACCAAGCCTCCAGATTCTTTACCTTTATCTTTTCTACGTAGGTTGGGAATTTCCATACCGTCACGTGTTTAAGATCAGGCTTGCACTAGTGCCACATCTGATATGGTGTTTTAGGAATGAATTTGGAGGGACATCTATTCAAGATGAACCTATGAGTAGCGCAAGACTCATTATGAATTGGGTAATTCTATGTAGCTTAGCATCGAATGAGTCATGTCCAACGATGTCTCATTCTTCCATACTACTACCCTATTCATTTGTAGAGTCGCTGGAAGTATCAACTGTGAAACTATGTTACGTTCTTTTAGGAACGGGTCAAATTAGGAAATCACATCCTTGACCTTACAATCCAATTGTAGTTTCTTAATATGATACCATATATTCAACCATAGATGTCAGCGCACACAAACTTTGGAACTTGAGTGGCCCTTTAATATGTTCCCTATGAAGGGAGATTTGGTCATCTTGCCTATGAGATAAGATTTTTAAGTTTGGATAGGGATTCAGTCCCAATGGACTTGTACCTCTACATTTCTCCTAACTAGTGAATCTTATGCTCGTAAGGCATGACCTAATCTTAGGTGCCAAACAATTCTTCCATATTTCTAGCATACTACGCTCTCTAGTTTATGTGTTCACAGTATACTAATTCCGAACATTCAAATTGTGTTAACAATTTTAGTAAGGATGTATTGTTCTTACACTTATTTCCAGAATAAATGTCATAAAAGCTATTACCAAACTTAAAGAAGTACCATTTCTTGACCAAATCAGAAAATGATAACTTTCTTAATGCCATTTGATAAAACTAATCAATCATCCAAACGTGTTCAGAATTATAAAAGAACAGAGGTGGACTATATTTGGATACACCCGACACCACGTCTGGTTCCAATATTGATCACCTCTTGTTTCCTCAGCTTTTGTACTTCTTTCTAATTCTTCAATCATGAGCACTAGCTCTAGAATGTTGAATACAAAAAGTTGAGAAAATCGGTCATACAACAGTTGTTTCCAAAACACATGGTTCTATGTCCAGTGCGCCTCATATTTAAGCCCTACTCATCGTCCCATTCTTAGACTTGAGTAATGCTTGCTTCAAGCATACAAGTCAACGACTCTGAACTGAGGACCTTCCTCAAGTTTCTAAGTCTATTGATCTGGTTAGGCCAGTTCAAACAAAATTTTCGAGCATAATTTTAAATGGGTTGATTTTCAAGAGAGAGATATAATAAACGCAGAAAATAAACAAGATTTAATTAGGATGTTCATATTGTACACAAGTAAAACTAGGACTTTATTTTTACTTGGCTCCCACTGCATTTTTTGAAATATTGCACTCCCATTGCAATTTTCGGAAATCTCGTTGGATAGTAGTGAGTATTGAGTTCCTCAAATAATTCAATGGGTTGCAACCTAATCGATTTCTGGCCCACTGATTATTCAAAGTGGTGTTGTAAACCAATTTATCCAATAAATGATTCAATACCTTTCCCCATAATTCACCAAACAGCAAGCGAACAGGTTTCTAAGCTCGTGAACTACCTGAGTTCATTCCCACTAACTCCTATAATCTAACATTTGAATTTCACCTTGCAACCGAACAGGTTTTTGGGGTGAAATATACTTCGATTAAGGCATTCCATGCACTTAATAAAATTTCAAATTATTTTTAAATGCATAACCCCCATAACTGGGAAGCATTACACATTTATAGTAATTCTAATTTTAGAAAGCTTAGTGGAGGGAGAGGACGTCCCACATCCTTACTAGCTCGGTATTATTTTAACTGGGAGAATTTTAAATATTTCAACAAGGTCTCACAACTCATATTAACTCATATCATGCTAACATGCATATAAAGCGTAGAAAAAACTTAGCAATTCTACTATTACACATTTTATGGACTGTTTAGATCGGCCCAAGCCAATGGGCTAATCACCCTATATATTTTAAGCATGCATAATAAAATATAAATCCAAGACATGTGCATCACATCACATATAACAAGCATTTAACCATAAAAGCACACATGCGATAAGAGCATAAAAATAAATTTAATTTATTTTGTTAATCAAATCCAATTTGATTATTACAAAATTAAACCCCATTTATTTTTGTCACTAAGACTAAATCCCATTTAATCGAAGTGAAATTAAATCCAATTTAATTTTATGTGATCAAAAAATCTATATCATAATCAATTAAATCTAATTTCGTTCATAACAAAACTAAGTTTCGTTTAATTTTGATATTATGATTAAATCCAATTTATTCTTCATGGAATTAAAACCAATTCAATTTCCATTAGAAGATTAATATTAATTTAATCAAAGCAATATTAAATGTATTTGAAATTAATACTTACTTAATTTCAATGGGAGGATTTTTTTTAATTTTTGAAGAAAAATCGGTTTTATATATCATTCAATCGAAAGTTTACAACGTCTGGAACAATATGATTCGTATCGACTCAAACGATGTATTAAGAACATCTGAAACACCAACTATCAAGTTCTTGAAAATATCAAATCTTAAGAACTCACAAACGAACACAAGAAAATTCTTGTACAACTCCTATTCAAGGAGAGATGAAACTCTCATTCGAGAGAGAAAGCAAACTCTCATACGAGAGAGAAAATAAAATGATAAACAAAATATCTAAAACGCTATATAAATTTAAAAACTTAAGTATCACCCGTCTTCATCTTGTCAGATTTGTCTCTGTCTCTTTAGATCCATATCAGTGTCGTTAGACTTGGAGATGTGTCTTAAGATCCATATCTGTCTCGTCAGATTTGAAGATGTGATGTACAAGAAAGGTACTCCAACCCAATTCGCCGACGATGGTAGTGGTAACAGTAATGAAGTAGAGGACTGTTTCACCAAATCATCACCGGCCAATGGGAGGATTAAATCAACTTTAATCTAAGTGGAATTAAGTCCTACTTAATTTCCATGAAAAAGATTAAACCGATTTCAATCAATGTTAAAACGAGTCTCACACAATTTCCATGAAAAATGATTAAATCAATTTTGATCTTAGTGAAATTAAGTCTCACTCAATTTCTATAAAAAAGATCAAATTAATTTCAATCAGTGTTGGCAAGCCCCAATTTTTAGCCCTGAAAGGGGCCTAAACTAAAAGCGTGAACCTTTCAATGAAGTAGTCCAATTCAAAATCTGACACACTTCAACAATTTATCTAGTAGGGTCACGGCCCTAACGTCAACCAAACATATTAACTACCTTACTATTCATGGCTCAATCTGCAATACTCACCTCTAGGATTGTCCATATCTACACTCATGATCCTCCAAGCCAGTCTCATTGCTCAACTCACCTCTAACCGGAAGGAAGAAAGTGAAATACGTAAGCAAAGGCTTAGTGAGCGCCAGTGTTTGTGTGAAATGTACTTAAAATAGTTTTTAGACCCAAAATTATAAGTTAATGAGGTGAAATCAATTACAGTTTTTATTTTTCAGAAAATCATTGAAATAGTTAAAATGACATTTGCGTTCATGATAGCAGTTAAGCAATAGGTGATGTAACACCAAACCTTCAGTATAAACACTTAGTATATGCATTCAATAAATAGGCAGTTACAGTAACTTTACATTTCACATTTAAGCAATAGGGGTCATGTTAGCAATAACATCGCGTCCGATGACTTTGCTCATAGCACTTTGGGTCCCGCTGCTTCTTTCTTGTCACCCCTGAACAATCGGCTTAAAAGCCATCACCTTATGCCTCCCCATTTAGGCTCGCGAAGCCCGTTTGGTCATATTCCGGGAATGCCACAATTCAATTCCTACGACCCACTCAGCCTCAGAACACTCCGTCTTTAGGTGTTGGGATTTGGCCGGGATAGTGGGACCATTTTAAGACCACAGGCCCATGCCTGTCCAGCCGAACCCTAGCCCTATCCACGCCCGACACTTAACCATATACAATATGCAATCACATAATTTCACATTTGATGCAATAGTGGCCTTTTGGCTCATGATACAATAATCAGTCAATTTTAGTGAATAAGTGTCTAACATGTGTTGAAGATATACCTTCTTGGAAATCATTTTCTCCAAAATATGCATTTAAAATGATTCATGACTTTGGAAAAATGTACAATGCAATGGTTTAGAAAAAGTTCTTTATAGATTATTTGGAAAGCATTGAAAATCATTGAAAATCATTTTCATTTGATAAAAGATCAAACAATGACAAATGCGTATACATATATATTGGACGTAGTAAAACTTCCTTCCAGTTTTGAAAGACATATAAATATAGTTTTCCGAGGCAACTCACCTCGTCCAATCGAATACCAAGCTCAAGTCGAGAATTCGAGTGATGCTCAACCTATCTCGTAAGTGCAATTACCTATTCCAAATAACTATACTCATTAATACGATCATAATATCAACTCAATTTATAATAACCAAATACTATACGGTTAATATTGAATTATCAAAAGTCGAGGAAAGATATATCATCCAACACTTACCTCATCTACAAAGAAACCATAAAATTGATTTGGATCGGTCAAAATTTACACGAGATAACTCAATCATGCGCTTCCGCCTTCCTTCGTTCATCCTCACTGTTTCCATTTTTTTTTTTTTGCTCTTCCATTTAGCATGATACCCAACACAAAATTTATAACTACAGATTCAAAACGACCTCAGCTTTCTCACCATATAAATTTTATCTCAAAATCCAATCGATCAACAGGAAAATCGAGACAATTTAATTGTCCAAATTAAATCATAAAGGTTATGAACCCATTACTAGTATGTTGGTGAACCTAAAGGGTCACATACAATACTCGGACAAATCCATTTCTTAATTAAGGAAATTTAATTCAAAGTAGTTGAGTTAATATATTAATCACTTAGATTAAATAATTAAGACTTTTATTTATTCAAGTGTTGGATAAATAAATTAATTAAGTTGATAAGATCAATTTAATTAAGCTTAAGTCTAGAAAGCATTTAATTTAATTGGAAGTGACTTTTAATTAATCTAGTATGGTGGATTAATTATTAAAAGACTATTTTATTAAGTCTTGGTCGAAAATTTGGTGGAGGAAAATAATTAAAGAGTTTAATTAATTTTCTTTTAGAAGGAAATAAGATTTCTTAAAGAGAAATAAGACTAATTAAAATAGAAGAGTCCTATTTGAGAATTAATTAGTCTTTTATTCCTACATGGAAAAGGTTTAATGTAGAAGAATTCTGCATGGGAAAGAATTGCAAGAACTTAGTCTTATATATATGACTAGTATGGAACGAAAATAGGAGGATGACTTTTGAAGCCAAAATTTTTGTTCCTCTTGCATTGAAAAATCGTTTCTCTTTTTCTCTCTCTCATATAGTGTTCTTGAGTTCTTGATTATTCATCAAGATCTTGAATTCAAGAAGTCTTCCAAAATACATAGAGAAGTAATTTTTGCTTTCATCTTAATCCCATACACTATTCCTTAGAGTTAGAATAAACGTTTATAGATCAACCTAGCTAAAAATTATAAACGAGTGGGTATCCGGGGTGTGGATCAACTTTAGAGGAGAAACACTTGGGTCTCTAAAATGAATCAAGAATCCAATCAAAGACGTTTTTGGTGGAGGAATTCAAAATCTACATCAAAGGGAAAAACGAAGGAGTTGATTCAAGGAACGAGAAGCAAGCTAGGGAGCTTACGTTAAGGAAGAAGAAACTCTTTGATTTTTACGAAAAATCGAATAAGGTAAGATCTTCTTTATTTAAATTTTAAATAACAAGTGTAGAGATGCGCAAGCCTATGATACGTGATAAGCCCGTAGGATTAATAAACTCACATATTTAATCCTAGAAACTAAAATTTTAATTTTCCGCTGTGCTTAGTCGGGCTATATGTAAATTTCCCAACAGTGGTATCAGAGCCTAAGGTTTGCGCATCGTTACGCATGATCCATTTAATTTTAATCGATACATGTGATGATGCACGTTTAAAATTATTAAATTCATGAATTTTATTGATTTAGGGATTTTCATAAAAACTATTTATTTTCAGTTTTTAAAGATTGTTTAATTCTGAAAATTAATTTATGTAATGAGATCATATTGAAATCAAATGCGATGTTTGGAACATCGAGCACCCGGCTGAGTGTCGGTCATTGTGCGAAGTGGGCGGTGGTTATTTGGACTTGGAGTCCACTTCCATTAAGTAATTATTATATGATGATATAAATATATTATGATGGTATATGGAAGGGGCTGGATATGATTTGCAATTGAGAAGGTGAAGTGTAAGTGTGTGCATGTGTATGAACAGCCGTGTAGTAGACACGTGCATGTGCGGGCGTGTGTGAGAAGGTGAAGTGTACGTGTGTGCATGTGTATGAAACAGCCGTGTAGTAGACTGGCAATGGGGCACTTATTTGATTTGGAAGAATTCTTTTGGTCAACTTATATGTGATATATTGTTTGAGGGTTGGTTGTTTTTTTTTATTTTAAGCAATTTAATATTACAAACACCTCAACAGGCCACTTATATGAATCTGGAAATAAGATCATCTAATATGCTTGGAGCATATACTTGAAGAGGAAAAAATTGTTTTATTGAGATCACCAATTCACGCCACCTACAATAGTACAAGTCAACAACGGGTCGCCAACCCATTTCACTTGTTTGATTTTTCTGAAAATTTTATTTTATTTAAAAGGTGTTTTAAATTATTTATTTTTGGAAAAATCAATCTTATTGAAAAACCCCGAATTAATTTAATTTATGAGGATTATTCGGTAAACTAAGAATCTACATATTCTTTCATGAGTTGATATGCATGATGGAATTTTAAGGCCATTAGGATTGTACAAGCATGTTTACTTTCCGTTATTTATTTATTTGCCTTGCCGGCATTCAATCCTTGATGACTCTAGATAGGATCGATTTAGATATGGCCTAAAATATCCATATTATATTTTATGTATGAGATGCATGATTTTATGCATGTGATGCATGATTTTATGATATGCATGATATATGTATGAGATGCATGATTCTATGTATGAGATGCATGTTTGTATAAGATACATATTTTTAAGATTATACTTATGATATGGTTTATTTCCTTTCATGTGTTGTTGGGCATGTTAGGATAGAGACTTAGATAAGATAATCGAAACAATGAGTCCCTTTCATAATATACTAAAAATCCCTTACTTATTTGATAAGTTTATAAAATCTTAATGATTTTAATTTTAAGTTAATATGGGATAAAATTAAACGGGGTTTAATATTCCATGTCTACCATCAAAAGTAATAGCATGTCGGTGCTACTTATGTAGATTAGTCGACCATTGCAAGTGGGACTTTCTATAATGAGAAAGCCGTGATTATTACTAAGCATAGAGATGCACATGGGTAATTTATTCTCTAAGTTGACCATTGCAAGTGGAACTTTTTGGGTGGATTATTTACATGTAGGTTTGATGGGTCTAACTTAACATAGGAGTAACATGGGGGCACAACAAATTGAGGTCCATGTGAAACATGAGGTAAAATAATTGAGGGTTACGTAGAGATGTAATTGACAAGTGTTGTTTACCTATTTAATTATTATGTATGTGTCCATAAAATTGGGGTATGTAATAATTAAATTGGACTTCAAACTCACTAAGAAAAATTATTTTTCTCGAATTCTTTAATGAGAGTTATTGAATTTGAATTAAATAGTGGGAGGTAATTTATGATTAAAAGACCTTAAAATCATATCTACACATAATGTATTAAACATCTTCTTAATCTCCATTTCACTTTAATTGGTAGATAACTAGATATCTAAGATGGCTAAGAACCCGTTTTCCACAATTCTCGACACAAACAAACTCACTGGACCCAACTATTCTGATTGGCTTAGAAACTTTAAGATAGTGCTCAACTTTGAGAATAGAGCCTATGTCTTGACTGATGCACCTCTCTCCACTCTGCCTGAGGTTGCTGAGGAGGAGAAAATCGAAACCCATAAGAAATGGTTAAACGATGACCTCCAAGTAAGGTGCACGATGCTTGCATCAATGTCGAATGGGTTGCAAAAGCAACACGAAAATATGGCAAGTGCTGCTGATATTTTCAAACACTTACAAGAGTTGTATGGTGAAAAGTCTAGGAGGGAAAGGTACTCAGTGTCTAAAGAGTTTTTTAGAGCTCATATGACTGAGGGGTCAAATGTCTAAGAACATGTGCTAAAGATGATTGGGCTCAATGAGAAGCTCGCAAGTCTTGACATTTTTCTAGACAATGAACTCTCAATAGACTTAGTACTTCAATCCTTGCCTAGCTCATTCGACTAATTTGTGGTCCACTTTAACATGAACAGTCTGGAGGCAACGCTGCCTGACTTGTTAAGCATGTTAAGGATTGCAGAAGCCACCAACAAGATGGACAAGTCAGTCCTACTTGTGAGTTCTGCCCATTCTAAGGCTAAGAAGCCAAAGAAAGGGAAATGGAAGAGTTCCCAAAAGAACAAAAAGCTAAAAGCTAAAGGTGAGGTCAAGAAGGTTAAAGCCGATAAAGATAAGGGTGATTGTTTCACTACGGTAAACCAGGGCATTGGAAGAGGAACTAAATTAAAGGTGTTTAATTTAATTTGTTTTTCTTAAATAAGAAAACAAGATAACTTAAAAAGTACACTAATGTGGCATGCTAGACTAGGACATATTTCCAAAGAAAGAATGCACAAATTGGCAAAGGAAGGTGTACTCGACCTTAAGGAAGAGGAAACCATGCCTACTTGTGAATCTTATCTTAAAGGAAGAATGACCAAGTCACCATTTGTAGGACAAGTGGAACGTGCCACTCATCCTTTGGATTTGATCCGCTCGGATGTTTGTGGTCCTTTTAGTATAAGTACTAAAGGAAGGTGAACTTACTTCATTACTTTTACAGATGATTATTCACGGTACGGATATGTGTACCTTATGAAACATAAATATGAAGCTTTTGAAAGATTCAAAGAGTTTAGGAATGAAATAGAAAAATAACTAAGTCATAGTATTAAGACTCTTCGATCTGATCGGGGAGGAGAATACTTAAGTGATGAATTCCTTAGTTATCTTAAAGAGAATAGGATTCTCTCTCAGTGGACTCCGCCTGGAACACCACAATTGAATGGGGTGTCTGAGCGAAGGAATAGGACTTTATTGGATATGGTCCGTTCCATGATGAGTTTCACTGAAGTTCCTCCATCTTTCTGGGGTTATGCCTTAGAAACTGCGGCTTATCTATTAAATAGATTGCCTTCCAAATCAGTGCCCAAAACGCCTTATGAGTTATGGCGTGGTAAAACGGCCTCATACAAATATCTTCGAGTATAGGGTTGTTCAGCCTATGTGAAAGGGCTAGTGGGAGATAAGTTAGAGTCTAAGTCTAGCTTATGTAAATTTGTGGGGTACCCTAAAGAAACTGCGGGGTACTACTTCTATGACCCATCGGAACAAAAAGTATTTGTTTAAAGGAATGCCATCTTCTTAGAGAAGGAGTTTCTATTAGATAGAAAGGGCGAGATCATAGAACTTGAAGAAGTTCAAGAACCACAAATTATCTCACAAACTTTGGAAACACAAACACAAGAAAACACTAAAATATCTAACACACAACCTCCGAGAAGATCCGAAAGGATCCGAGGGCCACCTGAGAGGTATGGTCTATTACTAGAAAGTAATAAGGAGGAGCTTCAAGTGGATGAAGATCCAAGAAGCTACAACGAAGCAATATGTGATATTGATTCGGGGAAGTGGCAAAGTGCCATGGAATCTGAAATGGACTCTATGTACTCCAACAAGGTATGGACCTTGGTAGATCCACCAGAGGGTATAGTACCCATTGGTTGTAAGTGGATCTATAAGCGAAAGCTTGGAGCAAATGGAGAGGTAGTGACCTATAAAGCTAGGCTAGTGGCAAAAGGTTACACTCAAAGAGAGGGTATCGACTATGAAGAAACATTTTCGCCAGTAGCAATGCTTAAGTCCATTAGGATTTTACTTGCAATATCTGCTCATTATGATTATGAAATATGGCAGATGGATGTGAAAATCGCCTTTCTCAATGGAAACATAGAGGAAGAGATTTACATGAAACAACCAGAAGGTTTCACATCTAGTGGGAGTGACCAAAAGGTTTGCAAACTCCAAAATTCCATTTATGGACTAAAGCAAGCATCCCGAAGTTGGAACATCTGTTTTGATGAAACTATAAGGATGTATGGTTTTATTAAAAACGAAAATGAACCATGTGTGTACAAGAAAGTCAGTGGGAGTGCAGTGACATTCTTAGTACTTTATGTTGATGATATTCTACTCATTGGGAATGATGTAGGAATGATGCAATTGACTAAAGTATGGTTATCCACCAAATTCTCTATGAAAGACTTAGGGGATATATCCTACATCTTAGGAATCAAAATCTATAGAGATAGATCAAGAAAGATGATAGGATTGTCTCGGTCAATGTACATAGACAAAATGCTAAAGAGGTTTAGTATGGAGGAATCAAAGAAATGATTCTTGCCTATGAGTCATGGGATCCGGTATTATCGATCCATGTGTCCTTTGACACCACAGGAACGAGATAGGATGGCTCGTATACAATATGCTTCTGCCATAGGAAGTATTATGTATGCAATGTTATGTATAAGGCCTGATGTGGCTCATGCATTAAGTGTAGTGAGTCGTTTTCAGTCCGACCCAGGTGAGTTGCACTGGGTAGCCGTGAAAACAATCCTCGAGTACTTGAGAAATGAGTTTCTTGAATTAATTAATCACTAGTCAAACACATTTGAATTATTAAGATTGAATTTACAAGGATCTCGACCAATAAGATTCCTCGATCCTTAATTCAAATGGGAAATTAGTTGATGGAGGAATCTCACTTGCATGGAATGCGTGATTGGAAAGGTTCACTTTGAATCGCCTACATCTAGGTCTTCAAGATAAGTAGCTAGAAACTTTTCTTTGATTTATGGGTAGCTTATATTTAATGGAGATTAAATAATAAGATGGTTAATTAAAAGTGTTTAATTAATCGAGACAATTTAATTGTCCAAATTAAACCATAAAGGTTATGAACTCATTACTAGTATGTTGGTGAACCTAAAGGGTCACACACAATACTAGGACAAATCCATTTCTTAATTAAGGAAATTTAATTCAAAGTAGTTGGGTTAATATATTAATTAATTAGACTAATTAATTGAGAATTTTATTTATTCAAGTATTGGATAAATAAATTAATTAAGTTGATAAGATCAATTTAATTAAGCTTAAGTCTAGAAAGCATTTAATTTAATTGGAAGTGACTTTTAATTAATCTAGTATGATGGATTAATTATTAAAAGACTATTTTATTAAGTCTTGGTCGAAAATTTGGTGGAGGAAAATAATTAAAGAGTTTAATTAATTTTCTTTTAGAAGGAAATAAGATTTCTTAGAGAGAAAGAAAACTAATTAAAATAGAAGAGTCCTATTTGAGAATTAATTAGTCTTCTATTCCTACATGGAAAAGGTTTAATGTAGAAGAGTTCTACATGGGAAAGAATTGCAAGAACTTCGTCTTATATATATGACTAGTATCGAACGAAAATAGGAGGATGACTTTTGAAGCCACAATTTTTGTTCCTCTTGCATAGAAAAATCGTTTCTCTTTTTCTCTCTCTCTCATATAGTGTTCTTGAGTTCTTGATTATTCATCAAGATCTTGAATTCAAGAATTCTTCCAAAATACTTAGAGAAGTAATTTTTGCTTTCACCTTAATCCCATACACTATTCCTTAGAGTTAGAATAAATGTTTATAGATCAACCTAGCTAAAAATTATAAACGAGTGGGTATCCGGGGTGTGGATCAACTTTAGAGGAGAAACACTTGGGTCTCTGAAGTGAATCAAGAATCCGATCAAAGACGTTTTTGGTGGAGGAATTCGAAATCTACATCAAGAAAAAAATGAAGGAGTTGATTCAAGGAACGAGAAGCAAGCTAGAGAGCGTACGTTAAGGAAGAAGAAACTCTTCGATTTTTACGAAAAATCAAATAAGGTAAGATCTTTTTTATTTAAGTTTTAAATAACAAGTGTAGAGATGCGCAAGCCTATGATACGTGATAAGCCCGTAGGATTAATAAACTCGCATGTTAAAATCCTAGAAACTAAAATTTTAATTTTTCGCTGTGCTTAGTCGGGCTATTTGTAAATTTCCCAACAAACATTACCGGCGACTTTGAGCAGCAGGCAGCAGCGTACGGCCAAGCTTCCGACGGCAATTTCAGAGGCGACATGAACAACGATTATGGCGAACAATTTCAGGCATCCCACACCCATCATCATCCGCAATTTCAGAAACTTCAATCACCAGTTTTCAGAATTCCAAAAATTCACAACTCAAAACTCAATTTCAGTTTTCCAGAAATTCATGAACAAAGAACGATTATAGATTGTTCAATTTTTCAGATTGTAGAAGATCAAATTTTCCAGCCCCAAATTCAGATTACTAAAAATCCAGATTTGGTAAAATAGCCACAAACTCAAAAACCGATTCGCAGCAACAATTTTCAGCCCCTTTTGTAGATTTAATAAATTTCAGAATTTTTCGATCAAATCTTTAAATTCCAAAATAACAATAGTAGGTTTTTCGATAAACAATTATGATAATTCTAAATCATCAAATACACGATAACAAGATAACAACATATAAACATGATAATTCGCGTAAACAAAATAAACGAGACTAACAAATTTGGCTCTCAAACCAATGTTGGAAATCCTGTTGGGCATGCGTAGCGGAAACGAAAACAGACCCGGATTCCCAAACCAAGATCAATTTGTGGCTTTCGTCGATTCTGAACATGAAAAAGATGAATACGAAAAAACTTACCTTTTCGCGTATTCAATTTTTGATCCCCGCGAATCTTCAATCTTCTCCAACGGTTCAATTGTACCGTCTCTAGATTACACGTAGGAATGGACTCCGAAAAATCTCCATCTCCAATCTCCATGGAGGCCAAGCGAGACTGAGTGGAAGAGGAAGAGAAAAGTGTTTTTCTCTATGCTGTGTATTTCTAGTGGAGGAATTTCACATAATGATTTCTCTTTACTGAAAAATAATTTTTTTTTTAACTGTATTCTCTGGCTTGTGTTGGAGGATTAAATAAATCCTCCAACAAGGCCCTACAGTACACGCCCATCATGGGCTTTTGGACAATAATTGGGCTATGTTGACCCAGTCAACTTAGTCCAATTAATTTAATCAATTTACATTTAATTCAATTAAATATATATTGATTAAATAAATATTAATTAATTAAATAAATAATCATTTAATATTCTAGTTTAAATATTTAATTAACCCAGTCAATTAAATGTTCAAATTAATTAATTTAATTAACCATTGTTTAATCCAATTAAACAATCAATTAAATTAATTTGTCCAATTAATTAATTCGTCCTTCCAAAGGACAAATTACCAAAACGCCCTCCAAATACAAGACTTAATTTCCCCGTCTATTCCTTTATAGGGCGACTCTCTAGATTCGTCTCAATTGGCAATGGAAAGATACCAAAGGATGTAGGTGACACCTAGCCAGCACCGTGGCCCCACATCGTAGCCCAATCGAGTACGAAATGACTATGTTATTACGAAACTCTAGATTATGAATATCGTCTGAGTATAAGCCCTTCATTAGCATATTCCGATTGAGTGAGAGTCATGAAATATGTCAAACTCACAAAACTCCATGCTTTGCTTAAGAATCATAGTAATATGAGATTACTAAACAAAAGTTAGTTCATCAGCTCTGGCCAGAGACTTTCAATCTCATTTATCTATGATCACATAGGATACTTCTCATTTACTTTCGAGACAGTGAATTCCCTCTTAGTAATCACCTCACATGCTACTTGCCCATTGGAACGCATTTCGAGGTCGACCCCACCTTTCAACGGGTGAATTGGGCCTAACTACTCTAGTGACAGAATCCAACATCACAAGCACACTGTGATCGTAACTCCTCAGGTCTAAGGCTCACGCATACCTTCATAATCAGTAATCCAATCATTGACAGTCAATGAGTAAAAACCCATGTGATCGGATTACTACGAGCCGTGTTCGAATACACTAATCCATCAATGTATCTATGACACAAACTCCTGCTATCCCATAGTGTTAGACTAACACTCCTTTGTCAGAGTATGTGTCATACAAGTCTATATGAATCTCAATGCCTAATTGGGATTTTCTGACTTGCGAACTATTTAGGTGATCAAGTACTAAACCCTTCCAGTGCCCATCTCCTTAAGGAATGCGAAGGTTTGCCTTGACACACATGGACTAGTTGTTCATTTAAAAGTTTATAGATGTCATCAAGAATTATACGAACAACATATTATTGCCTTTATATTAATTAGAGGTTGCACAATATAAACTTGTGCCTTGTATTATAACTCCTCGTTGGCATCGAGGGCACATTCCCAACAATATCACCAACTTCCTTGACCTTGTGGTATTAGACATTCATTAGTCACATACATCTTGTAACTTTGTGGAGGTTTGTGTTTCTAGTAAAGAGTTGCTCCGATCTAGTCTCTTTAACATCCTTTAATAGGAGGTACCCATTTTTTTTCGAAGTTACTGTTGGTATTGACACTGGAAAACCCAATGTGTTTGTACAACAAGAGGACTAATCATGCAAGTAATAGAAGTGGATTTTAAATCCAAAATGTCGTTCCCACAGGGACTCGTATTTTAGAATTAAACAATTCCAAAGCAAGTAAAAATTAATGGAAGTAGAGATTATGGGTTGTAAACGTAAACGATCTAAAAATGAGAACTAAGCAAGATGATGAAAACAAGTATGAGAAAAAAAATTAAGACACATGTGTTGGCACAAATTAATTCGTCATCTATATAAACGTGGTTCTTCTAGTTATTAGACTAATATTGTTATGGTGGAAAATTCCTTAATTGATTATTAACTGATGTCTCATGATAACAATCCTATACTTAATTAATGGCTCTCAAAATATTTGTATCCGAAAGTTTAATTAACAAGCATGTATTAAAGAACTAGAATTTCCCTGGAGAAACAGGCTAAAACCACCCAGGAGTCTTTACCCATCTCTACGGCAATCCCTATTTACGGGTTATGTTTTGATTCCTTTGCACCCTAACTTATCTTCTCTCGAATGTCTAAGCTAGGAAATTTAGCAAAAACATGCTGATCAAGCATATGTATAAAATAAAAGAACAAAATCAAAACACATAGCGACTATAGAATTAACACAAAGAAAGAATTACATATATCAAAGATCTCAATTTGGCCTTCGCATGACCATAGTCTAATAATTTAGTTCATAATTAGCATAAGAAATACTCAAAGTAAAAGATATATATTCATAGACAAATATAAATCTAAACTTAAGAAACTCCCTATGATTGATGATGATATTCTATGGCTTGTTCCCACCTTTGTGCTCTCGAAAGTGTGTAAAATTGTATAAAAAGTTGAACCCTCAGTATGAGAACAGATCTGGTATTTATAATTAATGAATGGAATGGAAGACTCCAACTTGAATTAGAATTGGAAATTTTCAATACTGCTGCTGCCGACCCCGACGTTTAAACGTCATTAATCTCCATGTTCGGGTGTTGCTAACGTTATCTTCTTTTTCAACTTTGACTTCAATGTTCGAACGTCATAAGTACCACGTTTGAGCATTGACTGGTCCACGTACGGACGCCACAATGGTCACGTTCGGGGGTCAAAGGCATGATCTGATTTTTGTAGTTGAAATCTTCTATTACATACGTTTTTTGCCCTTTTTCTTCATATGCAATGATTTCCACCCAGTACTTGTTTGGTTTTGCGAAAAATCATATAAACGCAGTGGAAGGATTTCAAAAATTAAATTACAAACCCAAACTTTGATTTCTTTGATCGGATATTCAAAGTGACAATTCCGCTTAACGAATAACTACTTACCCGTTGAAACAAAGTGGTTGAAAAATCTTATTCTTCACTTGAAACTTGAATTGATGAATTCTTGATTTCTTCAATCCACGTATAATCTTCCTTTCTTGAATTCTTTGAATTTCTTGAATTTGATCCGAACAACGAAATTACGCTATATCTAACTTATAACGCACGAATTGATTGAGAAAAAATTTCCACTAATTATCTCTTAGGGGCGGCGGCTAGTATAAAGAGAGGGAGGAGGATTTTTTTCTTCTTTTCTTTCTAGGAGAGTTATGAAAGTCTATGTCTTCTTTTTCTAGGTAAAAGACTCCTTTTATATCTTATGACTTATTGACCAAGACAAACAAAAGACCCCTTGTAAATTGGGAATCTTCATGGACACCCAATAAGGCTTAATATGGACGCCTTCTTTAAGCCCCAGGATTCTTTTGTTTTAATTAATTTCTTATTCAATTAATAATTTATTATATCCAATAAATTAATTAATTAATTAAATAATCAAATTAATTAGATAAATTAATTCATTAATATATTTCCATAAGAAATTAATTAATAATTAATCTTACCCTTATAATTAATTATTTCATCTAATGAATAATTAATTATTTAATTTGTCCAATAAATTAAAACTCCTAGAAGAAAAATAGAAACTCCTTTTTCATTTTTCTTTATCAATCCTTTTAGCGCGACTCTTTAAGTTCATTTCGTATGGCAATGGGAGAAAACCAAAGGAAGTGAGTAACACCGAGCCAGTCACGTGGCCCACTTCATAGCCCACACGAAATCGAATGATTGGATCATTCCACAACCTTCCAATCGTAAATACCGTATAAGTATAAACCCTTTGTTCGTGTACCCCAGTCAAGTGAGAGTCATGGTTATGTCAAACTCACTGGACTGGACCATATGTATTAATTATAATAATACGAGATCATTGAGATTGATTTAGTGCCTAGCACAATCTTCTCGTTTTGCTTTGGTCAAAGACCTTGATCTATATTTATATATAATCACATGGAGTACTTTCTCACTCACTTATGAGAGAACAAATTCCCTTTAAATATCAGCTAAGACTACCATTTGCCCATCAAGCCGCATTTCGAGGTCGAGCCCACCAACAGGTGAATTGGGCCTAACTACTCTAATGAAATACTTAACGTCACAAATGCATCTTCAGCATGATATATCAGGTCAAAGGTTCTCTTATACCTATTACGCATAATTAGTTCTGTCATTGACAGTCACAGAGTGAAAACCAATGTGACAGAACTAATGCGAGTCGTGTTCGAGCATATCAGGTCCATTGATGTGCCTACAATCTTAAGCTCTTACCATCCCATGGTACTAGACTGGAACTCACATGTCAGAGATAAGATTGTACAAGTGTTCTAAGTCTTTCTTTGTCCATTAAAGACTTCATTTTTACTTGCGAACTTGTTTTAGTAATCAAGATATATATCTCTAGTGCCACTCTTCCTATCCCATAGGAAGTAGAGGGATCGCACTGAAAACATGAATAAAACTTTTTACACTACTTATAGATGCAGATAAGATTTAAGTGAAATCTCAATAATGCCTTTATTAAAAATATCGAAATAAGTTAATTACAAGATAGATGCCCTATCATTCTTCCTCTATGGCATCTGAGGGCATAATCCAAACAATCTCCCATTTGCACTCAGTGCCACTCATTGTGGTATCTTATACCCATCCCTTCCAGGCATCGGTCCAGAATAGCCTGAGGTAGTGGTTTGGTGAACGAGTCAGCTATATTGTCAACTGAGGCTATATTCTGCACTGCTATCTCTCTTCTGCCAACGATCTCTCTGATGATGCGAAATCTTCTCTCAATGTGTTTAGACTTGTTATGAGACCTTGGTTCCTTAGCTTGCGCTATTGCTCCATTGTTATCACAGTAAAGTGGCAACGAAAGCTGTGAACTAGGAACCACTTCCAGTTCTCCATGGAACTTTCTCATCTAAACAACTTCTTTGGCTGCCTCTGAGGCCGCCACATATTCAGCTTCAGTGGTGGAATCCACGATTGTGCTCTGCTTGGAACTTTTCTAAGACATGGCCCCACTATTAAGCGTGAAAACAAACCCTGAAGTGGATTTACGGTCATCGACATCAGACTCGTAATCCGAGTCAGAGTAACCTTCCATCTTTAGGTCTCCACCTCTATAGATGAGAATCATATCCATAGTTCTTTTGAGATACTTCAGGATATTCTTCACAGCTATCTAATGTTCCTTTCCCTGGTTTGCCTGAAATCGACTCACCACGCTTACAGCATAGTCAATGTCGAGTTTCATATTCAACATTGCATACATCAAGCTACCAACTGCAGAAGCATAGGGATACATTACTCATCTCCTCTCTATCTTCCTCACTTTGAGGACACATAGACTTGGATAAGTGTACTCCATGCCTCATGGGAAGAAACCCTTTCTTAGATTTGTCCATCCTAAACGTCTTTAGGACCTTTTCTAAGTAAACGGCTTGAGAGAGACCTATCATTCTATTCGTTCTATCTCTATAGATACGAATTTCTAGAATGTAAGTCGCTTCTCCCAAGTCTTTCATGGAAAACATACTTGAAAGCCATTTCTTGACAGTAGTGAGCACTCCCATGTCATTTCCTATAAGTATAATGTCATCCGCATGTAGTACTAAGAACAAGATTTTGCTCCCACTAGTCTTCTTGTAGACACAGGGTTCATCTTCATTCTTGATGAAGCTATATCCCTTTACTACTTCATCAAAACGGAGATTCCAGCTTCTAGATGCTTGCTTGAGACCGTATATGGACCTCTCAAGTTAACATAATTTATGGATATTGGTCTCGGATACAAAACCTTTTGGTTGTTCCATATAGACATCCTCTTCGAGGAATCCATTTAGGAAAGCCGTTTTGACATCCATCTGCCATATCTCATAATCTAAGTATGCAGCTATGGATAACAGTATTCGGATAGGAGTCATTTTTGCATGAGTTTTTAGGCCTTTTTAGTGACAATTCAGGCCCGTATATTGTTTATTTCGTGCCACTCGTGTGTTTAATATGTGTGTAAAGTGATTTCAGGTAGTAAGCGACGATGGACGAAGAAAAGGGCAAAAAGACGACTCATTTATCCAACTCTACTCAAGGCTTCGCAGTGAGGCGCCCAGGCGCGATCCTAGCAGACAGAAGTCAGGCTTCGCAGAGCCACACCGAGGCGCCTGAACACCCAAGAAACACACGCCACGTAGGCTGCGCCTAGGCACCGATTGACGCACGCCCAGGCGCCACGATAATAGAATTCTGGAAGTATAAAATTGGATTTTTCAATTCATTTGGGGGGTTCGAAATCTGGGAGATTGGAGGCGATTTGCTGGGTTTTGGGCCATTCTTCATCAACTCTAAGGGGCTAAGAAGGATGTTTAGCTTGGGATTGAAGCTCTTGACTCGGATACATCATCGATCAAGCAATATAGGGAGTTTTTATATGTTTTTCATTACATACTTGTCTATGATTATGTATATGACTATATTAGGCTCTTTTATGTTATTGATTATGAGCTAAATTTGTGAGACTAAGGCCATGTGAAGGCCAAATTTATGAGTCAATATATATGAAGTTATTTTTGTTTTAATTCTCCTATTGCTTTGTGTGTTAATTTTATGCTTTTATTCCAATCATGTACTTGATTACCATATGCTTGCTATCTTGCCTAATCTAGTTGTTCGAGAGAAGATAGGTTAGGGTTCAAGGGAATTAACACATCATCCGAAACAAATGAGGAATTGCTCCTAGAAATAAGTAAAGATTTTCGGGTGCTGTTAGCCGGATTTATTCGGGGAAGCTCTAGAACATTAATGCGTGGTTATTGATTACATTATTAGATAGACATATTTAGAGAACCGTCAATTAATCATAGGATTATTATGAGCCGAGACATCGGGTAATAGTTAGCTTAGGAGTTTTCACCAAAGCAATAGGAGTCTAATAATTAGAGGAGTAACCCATATATATTGACAAGTAGATTCGGTTGTAGCATGTGCCTTAGTCATTTTATCATACGTGAGTTTCAGTCGATAGCTCGTTTTCTCTTTTGTCCTTTGTTTATTCAATCAATTCTTGCAATTTACTTTATTTGTCTTTTCTTTTATTGAAAATCTAAAGCTAAAATACCTAGTCCTTGAGGTTCGACAACCCGGACTTTTAGTCCACTTATTACTACGCACGACTAGTATACTTGCTATCCAAGCACGTTAGGTATTAGCGTGTCACCACGGGCGAAAAGGTTTCTTGAGAGTCAGTTCCTTCTCTTTAACTACACCCTTTCCCTACAAGCCTGGCTCCATCATAGGTACTCAAGATATTGTGTCTAGAGAGGTGGATAGATAGGACTAGTACTTTCTCGATCAGGACCCTAGCTTTATTATCGCTAACTATCTTTATTTTGTAGATCGACTTACATCCTATAGGTTTGATACCTTCAAGACGATCTACCAAAGTCCAGACTTGGTTCGATTGCAAAGAGTCCATCTCTGTTTCCATCGCTTCTCTCCATCTTGAAGAGTTGACATCCACCATCGCTAGATCATAGGTACAAGGATCATCTTCATGACCCTCTTGTACTACAATGTGAAGCACAGGCTCCCCCTGCAGTAGATACCCAAACCTTTTAGGTTCATATGGTATTCTACCAGATCTACGTGGTGGTTGTGCTACTATTGGGTTAGGCCTTGGTTCTTGGATAGATGTCTCAGAGGGAGTTTCATTTTGTTCTTCTAGAACAATCTTTCTACCTTTACCCCCTTCCTAGATGAATTCATCTTCTAGGAAATGGGCTTGTAGGGCCACAATGATTCTCTGATCATCATGTAGGTAAAAGAAGAATCCCATGGAATCTTCAGGATAACCAATGAAATGTTCCATGAGGGATCTTGTCTCTAATTTCTCCACTTTAGTCTTCTTGACATAAGCTGGACATCCCCAAATCTTAATATGATTAAGACTTGGTTTCCTATTATTCCATATCTCATGCAGAGTTTTAGGAACGAATTTGGAGGGACATCTATTCAATATATAAGAAGCAGCAAGGAGCGCGTGTCCCTCAACAAAAATGGGTAAATCAGTGTAACTAAGCATGGAACGAACCATGTCCAACAGAGTTCGATTCCTTCGCTCAGCTACTCCATTTAGTTGAGGGGTTGGTGGTGGTGTAGTTGTAACATTATTCTTTTTTCTCTAAGGAATTCATCAATTTTGGCACTCATATATTCTCCTCCACGATCCGATCGCAGAGTTGTTATATTCTGCCCAGTTTGATTTTCTACCAAAGCTTTGAATTCTTTAAACCTTTCAAAGGATTCAAACTTTTGCTTCATCAGATACACTAGACCATATCTTGAATGATCATCTGTGAAAGTAATGAAGTAGTAGAAACCCCCACAAGCTATTTCTCCAAATGGTACGCAAACATCAGTGCACAATATTCCTAAAACTTGAGTGGCTCTTGCAAAAGTCCCAGTGAAAGGTGAGCTAGCCATCTTGCCTAAGAGACATGATTCACATGTTGGATAGGGATCCAACCCTAGTGAGCTTAAAGCCCATCTTTTTCCATTTTGTGGATCTTGTGCTCTCCAGCATGACCTAGTCTTAGATGCCACTTGAGTCTTAAGTTAGCTTTTTATCTACCACGTTTATTAGTTACAACATTCACATCATATGAATTACAGACTTAAATAATACAAACCATTAACTAAAGACGCACTGCCAACTAATTTATTTCCATAATAAATGTCGCAATTTAATTTAGAAAAACGAATGTATATCCAATCTTAACTAAGATAGTAATAGAAACAATGTTCTTAAGCCCCTTGGGCAAAACTAAAACATTATCTAAAAACAATAAATGTCCAGAATTCAAATATAAAGAAGTACATCCAATCCTAGTAGCTGCGACGCTTTCCCCATTGCCTACTTTGATCATCACTTCTTCTCGTCCCAGCTTTCTACTTCTCTGCAGATCATATTCCAAACAACACACATGAGCACTAGCCCCTGAGTCCAGATTCTATGAAATGGAAAAAATAGTCATAGAACAATTAGTTTAAAAAACAAACAGTTCCATACCTTTTGCGCCTTTGCCTAATTTAGGACAATTCCTCTTCCAGTGGCCAAGCTCACCGCACTCGAGACATCTGTCCGTCTTCTTAGGTCCTTTGATCTTATAAAACTCTTGAGCCTTTCCCTTACCTCCATGCTTGCTAGACTGCTTCTTGTTCTTCTTTTTCTTAGACTTAGACTTTTTAGGTCCAGAAGAAATGACCAAGGCAGTTTCCTTTCCCTTTGGTTTCACTTGAGATTGTGCAGTAACCAACTTATTCATTAGCCCAGCTAAATTGCACTCTATCTCATTGCAGTTAAAGTTAACCACAAATTAGGAGAAGGAATCAGGAATAGACTGCAAGATTAAGTCAGTTTGAAGGGTGGCGTTCATGGTGAAGTTGAGAGCTTCCAATTTCTCAATCCTCGAAATCATTCTGAGGACATGATCACTAACCTTCTCACTTTCTTTCATCTTAGCTCCGAAGAGCTCTTTCGATATCTCATATTGTGTAGTTCGACTATGCTCACCATAGAGCTCTACCAGGTGAGCTAGGATAGCTCTTGCAGTGGGCATCTTATCATGTGACCTTTGAAGTTCATTAGTCATGGATACCAACATGTATCCTCTCACCCGGATGTCGTCCTTGACCCATTTTTCATGCGCTTGGACCTTTTCCTCACTAGCACGTGTTCTAGCAAGAGCCGCCGGGATATCAGCCTCCACGATGTATCCCAGAGATTCCATATTGAGGATAATCCTCAAATTTCAAAGTCAGTCTACATAATTGGGTCCAGTAAAAGTATTCTTTTCGAGTAGTATTGAAAGTGGGTTTGTCATTTTGAGAGAGATTAATGAGAAAATAGCTGCAGAAATAAAACAGATTAAATTAGATTACTTATATTTGACTTAACCAAGAAAAATTAAGGACTTAAAATTTATCTTGGCTCCCACTGCATTTTTCAAATCCCACACTCCCATGTGAAAATCGGGAATCATCATTGGCATTGATTCCACAGCGGGTATTGAGGTCCTCAAGCAATTACTTGGGTTGCGACCTATCCGATTTTTGGCTCATTAATTAATTGAAGTGATGTTTAACATCAATTTATCCAATAAATATTTCAATATCTTTCCCCATAGTTCACCAAACTGCAACCTAACCAATTTCTAAGCTCATGTACTACCCGAGTTCATTCCCACTAACTCCTATAATCTAATATTTGAATTTCACTTTGCAACCTAACCGGTTTCTGGGGTGAAATATGTTTCAATTAAGGCATTCCATGCACTTAATAAAATTTCAAACTATTTCTAAATGTATAACCCCATAATTGGGAAGCATTACACATTTATAATAATTGTAATTTTAGAAAGCTTAATGGAGGGCGAGGATGTCACACATCCTTTTCTAACTCGGTATTATTTATTTTGGAGAATTTAAATTGTTAAATGTTTGGTCTCACTTTGCACATTAATCAATTTATATAGCGCAAGTATCACATATTGAACATGCATAATTTATACTACTAATAAACATGCTTATCAATATTAACATGGAATTAAATAAATAAATCCATTTAAACTAGATCATGAACTTTTCTAGAGGGTTCGAGCCAATACGCCATCACATGGAAAGGTATGTTGGGATCGTGTACAACCCCCTGGAATACCGGCGCAGCGAAATACATATAAGTTCAAAATTAAAGGGGAATCCCCGAAATTAGGACTAGGTGGACATGGTACCATCAGATTCTAAAACTATCCTAGAGATTAGTTTACACGTGTTTACCCCTTGTAGACCTTAAAGTAGCAACGTCTTTTTAAGATACTCCCTGCTACAGTCTTTGGATTGGTTTGCCCTAGCACCCCAAGCATTGCGCCTCTGAGATGTATCCACACCCTAGATTGTACCCTCGATTATCTCCACCAGAGCTAACAAGGAAAATATCGAATCTTGGCTTTTTAGGAAAAAGGGTTTGAAATTATTTAAGTGTTCTTCGCACTCAACACATAAATTTGAAGAACTAAAGTGAAAGAAAAATTGGGAGAGAATAAAGAGAAAAGACTTGTGTATTTTTCAAATTACTTTTCCAAAATTTTCAACCTTAAAACCATCATTTAAAAGAGGTGAAATATACACATATATATAGAGTACACCTAGGGTAAAACCCTAGGTGTATCACACACCTCCCTCTCCTAAAAATTAGGAGAGAGGCATGTGAATACATACATATATATATATATATATATATATATATATGACATTGTCTCTTTTCTTTTATTCTCTCTCCACAAATAGTTGGACTCATTTCCAACTAACTAGATATTACCATATCGAATAATATCCTAACTTATGTCTAATAGGATCCTCCCTTATTAATTAGTTACCTTAACCAATTAAAGATCCTAATAAATATATTTATAGAATATTAATTAATATATATATTTAACAAACTTGGTGAGCAAAACAAATCTTTCCACCAAATCCACATATACACATTACACATGCCACACATGCACTATGTGTGTGTATATATATATATTATTTTATTTTCTTTCCCCTAATTAATTAATTAGCCCTTCCCAATTTAATATCCTAATATTAAATTATAGGACTATTAATTAACAAGTTAAATTAATTCCTTTTCCTTTGATTAATTAAATCCAACTAATTAATCTCACCATAATTCACAAAGAATTAATTAGCCAATAGGTACTACACTAAGTTATGTGTGTGACCCCTCAGGCTCGTTGTCAAGCTGGCAATAAGTCCCCACAGGCTAGATTAATTATTCTAAATAGTTAACTAGTCCCCACATGCTAGATTAATTTCACCAAATTAATCCAAGGCACCTATTGGTCATGGTTCAATGTCTAGCAACGTCGCCACGACTACCTAGTTGTCAACAATGAAAAGCAAATAACCTATCCGAGTTACAATCGTCATGTGAGTGGTATCTTTCATCAATTTCCCATCCATGGTCTAGGGTATGGCGACGGTCGAACCCTAATAAACTTAGAAACTATAATTGTGTTGTGACATCTAATGATCCAGTCTTCCGATTCGGAATCACCAATCCCTCTCAGAAAACAATCTCTTTAATCAAAGGTTTTTCACGATCATTTAGATTCTCGCAACAGCATAGGAAATACAGGGTACTCATGACCCTGAATGAATCCCTCTCCGACTGCCATTTGTTCCACTGCACTACCAGACTAGACCCAACATACACGTCGTATGAGTCTCCTGGAGTACACATGCATATCAAAGCAGAGTGGGTAGTGCCCTTTCCAAATGACATCTTAGGTCTAAGGATTAATCTCACACTACGAAACTCAAGGACTCCATGTTCGACAACACCAAATAGGAGTCCTTAAGCAGGGCCATTCAATTCCAAAATCCACTATGAATCTCCATACACGTATTGGCATTCAAGGCATCGACAACGGAATGCGTCGACCTCTCAAAAGAGTTACATGTATAAACAAGTCTTGATGAGGCCAGTGATATCCCACATCTCACAGCCTCTATCACTTGGAACAATATTTAGGATTACGGTCTTTAAGAGCATTCCATATGTTTTCCCTAACCACCTTCCCTAACCATATGTAATCCATGGGATCTTTATATATACTACCAGTAGTTATAACAATAAAGAAGCATATCATTAATAAAAGATTCAATATATTTAAAACAAGACATTTATAGTATTTACATTTAATATGGCTAAGCCCAAAACAATTGGCTCGTCGGGCACCTAACACTATCAGGTAAAGCGGAAAAACAAAACTTTACGGGCTTAAATAATTTTGAATTATTTTACTACAACAAACCATGGAAAGCAAAGTAAATCGAATATAACCTAAGTCCATGATTGGTATTTCCATCACATAAGACATACTCGCATCAATTAATACATGCTCGCAACATTTAATACATGTTCGCAATATTAAAACACTTACGTTGATATTATAAAATTTTAGTCCAACTAAAAAGTCGCTTATAAAATTCTCAACTTTTATATATTATTTAGTTCAATTAACATCAATCTAGTCCTACTAGATGACTTAGATATACAAAATTATTAATTAAGTAATATACCTTTAATTAAAATAATATTAGTCCAACTAAACAAATACATAAGATATGGAATTAATTTTATTTTATTATAATAATTAATTATTAACCATCCAAGAAAAATAATATATATTAATTCATTAAATGGAAAAAAACTTTTATTTGATTAAAGAATTAATTATTAATCATCCATGAAAAATAATATATATTCTATATTCAAATATTCAAGTTATTTTCAAGTTGAGAAAAAATTAATAATATTGAATCCACAAATTAATTATTAATCTCCAAGAAAAATAATTAATTATTCTAATTAAATATTTTATTCCAATTAATCTTATTGGGCTCGATTTCATCAAACCCAAGTTACCATCCTTTTGGTCTACTTGAATTTAATTCAATTAGGCTAAAATTAATTAATTAGAAAAAACATGCACACTTTATTAATTTTTATTAGGCTAGTTTTAATTAAAATCCAAATCACCTATCCAATAGCCCATTTGGAATTAATTAAATTAAGCCCGAACTAATAAATAAGTCTAAATTGATTGAATTTCTTGTTGGGCTTAATTTAAATTATGTCGGGTCATCATCTTTTTGACCCACCCGGATAATCAAATTTACCCAAACCCAAATTCCAATTTTGACCCAATACATAGCCCATTTAGCGACCCGGATCCCGGAGCCAAATCAGTGGGTCGTGTGTCGAAACACACGACCTGTCGGGCCGTGTGGCCGAGTGGCCAGGCCACACGGCTAGGCCGCGTGTAGCATGCTGGTGCACGCACAGCTACTGTGCACGTTCTGTTCGTTTTTTCACGTTTCTTGATTTTTTTTTTTTACATAATCACAAAAATTCCCAGATTTACAATAGATATATAAAAAATCAAAACCAATGCTTAAAACCATAAAAACACATATTTAATTGACACATAATCGCATGCTTCAAAAACACATATTATGCTTATTATAAATCACATAAACACAATTAAATATGCGAATCAGAGATTGACTCTGATGCCACCGTTGAGTTTCGCGAAAAATCATATAAACGCGGCGGAAGGATTTCACAAATTAAATTACAAACCCAAGCTTTGATTTCTTTGATCGCATATTCAAAGTGACAATTACGCTTAACGAATAACTACTTACCTGTTGAAGTGAAATGGTTGAAAAATCTTATTCTTCACTTGAAACTTGAATTGATGACCTCTTGATTTCTTCAATCCATGAATAATCTTCAATTCTTGAATTCTTCAAATTTCTTGAACTTGATCCGAACAACGAAATTACACTGTCTCTAAATTGTCACGCACGGATTGATTGACAAAAAATTCCCACTGATTATTTCTAAGGGGCGACGGCTAGTATAGAGAGAGGGAGGAGGAATTTTTCTTCTTTTCTTTCTAGGAGAGTTATGAAAGTCTATGTCTTGTTCTAGGTCAAAAACTCCTTTTATATCTCAAGACTTATTGACCAAGACAAATAAAAGACCCCTTGTAAATTGGGAATCCTCATGGACACCCAATAAGGATTAATAGGCGTCCATTTGGACACCTTCTTCAAGCCTCGGGATTCTTTTGTTTTAATTAATTTCTTATTCAATTAATAATTTATTAGATCCAATAAATAAATAAATTAATTAAATAATCAAATTAATTAGATAAATTAATTCATTAATATATTTTCATAGGAAATTAATTAATAATTAATCTTACCCTTATAATGAATTATTTCATCTAATGAATAATTAATTATTTAATTTATCCAATAAATTAAAACTCTTAGAAGAAAAATAGAAACTCCTTTTTCATTTTTCTTTATCAATCCTTTTAGCGCGACTCTTTAGGTTCGTTTCGTTTGGTAATGAGAGGAAACCAAAGGAAGTGGGTAACACCTACCCACTCAAGTGACCCACTCCATAGCCCAAACGAAATCGAATGATTGGATCATTCCACAACCTTCCAATCGTAAATACCATATAAGTATAAACCCTTTGTTTGTGTACCCTAGTCAAGTGAGAGTCATGGTTATTTCAAACTCACTGGACATGACCATATGTATTAATTATAATAATACGAGATCATTGAGATCGATTTAGTGCCTAGCACAATCGTCTCTTTTTGCTTTGGCCAAAGACTTTGATCTCTATTTATCTATAGTCACATAGGGTACTTTCTCACTCACCTATGAGAGAACAAATCTCATTTAGATATCAGCTAAGACTACCATTTACCCATCAAGTTGCATTTCGAGGTCGACCCCACCAACAGGTGAATTGGGTCTAACTACTCTAATGAAATACTTTACGTCACAAATGCATCTTCAGCAGGATATTTCAGGTCAAAAGCTCACTTACACCTGTTATGCATAATCAGTTCTGTCATTGACAGTCACAGAGTGAAAACCCATGTGACAGAACTGATGCGAGTCGTGTTCGAGCATATCAGTTCCACTGATGTGC
The DNA here is from genome assembly GCA_019426215.1 of Buddleja alternifolia. Lineage (NCBI taxonomy): Eukaryota > Viridiplantae > Streptophyta > Magnoliopsida > Lamiales > Scrophulariaceae > Buddleja > Buddleja alternifolia. The sequence goes on from CM033403.1 coordinate 17,510,019, forward strand.
CTACAATCTTAAGCTCTTACCATCCCATGGTACTAGACTGGCACTCCCATGTCAGAGATAAGATTGTACAAGTGTTCTAAGTTTTTATTTATCCATTAAAGACTTCATTTTTTACTTGCAAACTCGTTTTAGAAATCAAGATCGATCTCCCTAGTGCCACTCTTCCTATCCCATAGGAAGTAGAGGGATCGCACTGAAAACATGGACAAAACGTTTTACACTACTTATAGATGCAGATAAGATTTAAGTAAAAACTAAATAATGTCTTTATTAATAATATCGAAATAAGTTAATTACAAGATAGATTCCCTATCATTCTATCCTCTATGGCATCTGAAGGCATAATCGTAACAGTACTCACTTATCAAACAATTTAACGGTATATGTGGCATAAAATCATGCACAAGCCAATCTAAATCACATGAATATCGGGCTCGAACATACATAATTTCACGACTTATCAACATCCCCAAACTTATACATTGATTGTCCTCGAACAATAAAAACGCATAAACTAAGGCATCAAAACATTAAACTTTAGAGAAAACAAAAATAAAACTAACTAGCTCACTTTCGTAGAGTTCACGATTGCACTTAGCATGTGCAACAAGCCTTGAAATTCAAAGTTACCCAAAGAGGATGAGTTTCATCTCGTGAGGGTTTGCATACGATATACCACAAAATTCATAGATTTTGGCCTCACCAAATCAATATAACTCAAAATAAGTAACAAGAACCAATGGCATAAAATCAATCAATTTTAAGCTCAAAATTATAACATACTTATCAAGTTATGCTCATGTTAACTCCTAGAGTCAAAAAGATTTCCAAAAGGTGTAGTGATTATAAATCTAAGGTATTAGAGTCGAGTAGCATCCTTGATGGTCAACTGGCATATGTAAAAGATCTAGAAGGAGGGGGGGTTGAATAACCCTGAAGTCTTTTTGTACTTTTAAAAAGTTCGTATTACTTTTGAAGCACTTGAACGCTTGGTAAGCTCAGCGCTAGGTCAGGTGCTTAATATAAGATAACTTAGACTTAGTGATTTCAACAATTACCAAAGTAGGGTAATGCTTTAATCACTTAATCACGGTTAGCACAACGAAAATGATTGTTAAGCTTAGCGTTCTCTTTAGCCAAATAATCGCTTAACCATTTAAATGCCTTTTCAAAGATATGATATGAAAATATAAAGTAAAGCAATAAATGACACAAGATATGTAATCTCAGCTACGTCCTTCTTCTCCTTTACACTTGGAGGAATTCCACTAGGTTGATTATCGAAAGATCACACAGAGGCTTCTACAAAGTAGAGGAAAGGAAGATGATCTTGAGCTCTTTGATCACACAGACTTCAACTCCAATGAAGATCTTCTTCAACAAGCTTCTCTCACACAGAAATGTTGCTTGTAGATCAACAACTTTCTTACTCAGATGAAAGAGGTTGAGAGTTTTTGTCACGGGTTTGTTTGATTTTAGAAAGTTCAAACAATTTGGGATATCTCAATGGGAGTGTAGGGCTCTTCTATGAAGATGTTTGATATAGTGACTGTCTTTGGAATGTATATGAAAAGCTTGAAGGATTTTTGGCTATGGAGTTTATAAGATTTTCTCTTAAATATTTTTAGCAAAGTTTTGACCTTTTTTTGTGCATGTAAGTATATATTTAGGATTTTTCTAAAGGGTACTATTTATAGAGATTTCTTGGGATTTGTCCGTTGGACATATGCAGGCGCGTGTCTCTCACGCAGCGCGTTAAATAGTCATTTTCTGACATTCCTAAAATTCTGCTGCTACCGATTGGACAAGAGCAGACTTTGAACTCTGAATCCTGACAGTCTAGTCAAAAGGTGGCTTGTCCACAAGTCATAATAGCTTATCACATTTAATGCACTTATCAGGCATTTAATGCGTTTTGAATTTATTTCCCGTTGAAAATAAATGTCCGTTGATGATTGCATTTAAGTTCTTCATGACTTGAGAATTTATTTAAGGTGAATCTGATCCTTGATCACTTGAGTAATTTGAGTGCATGATTCAAAAATCCTGAAACAGTCCTTTAGCGTTTGACAGACGCTTAAGATAAATCTTCATCTTCACTTGAGTTCAGACGCTGATCTTCAGCTTCATCTTTGATTCTATCAGCGACTCGGTATCTAATACTTTAGTCTAAAATCTACAAAGATAAAAATTACAAGCCTAACAAACTAACAAACTTTCAAACGCATATACAAATGTTCTATGAAAGCATATACAAATGTTCTATGAAAGCATAAACTTACATTCTTTTGGGGTCTAACATAAAATCATATTCTTGTCATCATCAAAACATCTAACATGAAATTTCCTAACAATCCTCACCAAATTAGGATATACTTCCCATATCTATTGACACTCGATCAATCACAACATAACAAGAATCATAGAAAACTTCATAGCCATTTAATTTCATTAATCTCCATTCAACTTAAGCATTAACCATTCACATGAAATTAACATTGAGATTCATTAGGCAACTAGACCATGTGCAATGTTCTATTCCATTAGGCTTTCTATGACACCCATGTAACAAGTTTTAGGCCAACGACCCAAAAACCAATTATCTTTAGGGCATTGAGTGTAGAGACACTCCAAATGACTTAATCACTCGAGTGACAAAGGTAACGAAACAAAACTAGGTCATTATTCAAATTAACTGTCCCATTGGCTTGAGCAAAAGCTCAAATTAGCATTAAATCCAACTATTCAACTTGAAACATTATGACAAAATCTAGGTCAACATATCCGGAAAATATTCCTCAGGCCTTTCGGGATGATAATCCACTCAACTTCTCTACCTTCAACTATGTGCAATGTGTCTAGGAAAAGTCAATTCTAGTCTAAGGTCGACACGAGCAAACAAGATATATATATATATATATATATATATATATATATATATTAAATCAATTCATTCATCCATAGAAATTGTGTCATTATCTCAAGTCAATCAAATCAAAATTTCATTAATTAGCATGCTAAATTGTTTTTCATGATTACATCACCAAAACAAAAGTACAAAACACAAAGAACAACCTATACTCCCTCAAACTTGAGCAAAAACACATGAAAATGATTATTCAGTCCAACTGGACTTGACCAAATCAAAGACACGTAACTCGACTAATGATTTTTGCATTGAAATTGCGCAGCCCAGTCCACGACAGAATTCTGTTGTATCTTCACGAACATTTTCGAGCCCTTAACCTTAAACTTTCAAACTGGGTCTAGGCTTCTTCGTAATAAGTGTAGGCCTTTGTCTTAACTTTTGAACTAGATAAGAATCACTGAAAATGGATGTCTGTAGCTCCAGATATGTCTATAATTCCAAACAACACCAAATCACCCAATTTGATCTAAATTAATGTTTTACACTTCAAAATCTACCCAAATCATAAAATAAGATAAAAAATCAGTTCTAACAGGTACATAATCATAATAAAAGACTAAATATAGAAGAAGTTAAATTTATAATTATTGTAATTACCAATGATTCCATGACTGGAACAAAATTGCATTGTATTCTCCACCTCTATCATTTCAGATGGCTTTTATCTATTTATTTAGTTGATTTTCAACTTCAATCTTATAATGAGTGAATGCTTCAATTGCTTCATCTTTACTTTTAAGTAAATAGACATAGCAGTAATGGGTGCAATAATCAGTTACTGTAATAAAGTACTTTTCCTAATTCTATTTTGCTTATACACTAAATCACAGTTATCACTGTGAATAAGTTCTAGGGGTGCAATGTTCCTTTTGTTAATTGTGTGGAATGGTGATTTGACTAGCGTTGCTTCAACACAAACTTTTAATTGTTCATTTGAAAACATAGTAATAAATTCAACTTTACGAGTCATTTTATAGTATTGAAAGCAACATGTCCCAGTCTAACATGTCACAAGTTTGAATACTCAAGCAAGTAAGAATAATTATTCTTTTCATATTCATACTTCCAAGGTCACGAACCGACATTACATTCATTTTGAAAAGGCCTTTGTCAAGGTAACCTTTTCCTACAAAATGCCCACTTTAATGAGCGTGATTCAATTACCTTCAAAAGCTAACTTAGCTCCCGAAATCATATTCTTTTGAATATTTGGTACATCAAACACATCAATCAAGGCTAAATATTTTTTTGAGGTCATATTTAGAACCACACTTCCCTACCCAACAATCAGAGATGTGGCAGAGTTTCCCATGTAGAGCTTCCGTCCACTGATTGGAAGATACCTTGAAAACATCTCCTTATCGGATCAAATATATATCGAGTATCTCTAGTGTTGAACAAACCACTTATTAGGATTGTCCACCATGTTGCACTCGGACACAACAACACTGAGATCAATCATAGACAGGTCTACCAGTACTCTTTTGTCCTCCATTAAGTCTTCATTTATGTGAGCTTGACACTGAATTTTCCCCTGATTCAGAATGTTCTTCTTTAACTCCCTGCAGTCCCTAGCCATGTGGTTAGGTTTCCCGCAATTGTGGCAGTTCTTAGTGAACTTGCGTTTATTTCTCTTTGACTATTTGTAGCCAAATGCTTCCATTTTTTGTTAACACTTGACTCAGCCAAGTTTACCATGGGTAGTGGTAGCTTTGTTGATTTTTTGTCGGTTGAAAGATTGTCTTCTTCAATAGTCAATCTTACAATAAGAACATTGGGCCTCATTTCCTTGCATTTGTGCTTCAGATAATTCTTGAAGTCCATTAAACCAAGTGGTAGCTTTTCGATAATAGAAGCCACTAGGAAGGACTCACTCAGCGTAGTGTCCTCGGCATGAATTTCATGCAGGATAATCTGTAGCTTTGGACTTGGCTAATGATGGTCTTTGAATCCACCATCTTGCAGTCCAAGAACTTCCCAACCACAAGCTTTTTCAGTCCAGCATTCTTAGTGTTTTCTTTATAAAGGCATTGTTTTTGTTCATATCAATCTTGATGGCATTAATATAAGTATTGAACAAAGAAGTCCCGAGTAATCAAGAAGGAGCTTCTACTCCTCAATGGTTAGAGGAGAAGAACACTAGAAGTATCGGCTCCTTGTTTACTTAAACTAGAGTTCGCAAGTCGAAGAGTCTTAATTGGGCATTAAGACCAGACTCGTATGATGCAAGTTTTGATAAGGAGTGTCAGTCGGTCACTTTGGATGGTGGGAGCTTGGTCATAGATATATCAATGGAATTGATAGATTCGAACACGGCTCGTCATAATTCAATCATATGAGTAATTACTCGTTGACTGTCAATGATTGAATTACTGGTCACGATAATGTGCGTGAGCCTTCGACCTGAGGATTCATGAAGATTGGACTTATGACACTGAACTAGCTATTAGAGTAGTTAGATCCAATTCATCCTTTGACAGAATCCAAAACTCTCATTCGATCGGGATATTACAGTGAAAGGCTTATACTCACAGGGTGTTTGTGACCTAAAGGTTCGTATTGATCTATTCATTTTCATTGGGTTTCGATGTGAGTCCATGAGACTGGCTAGGTGACACTCACATCCTTTGTTTTCTCCCAATGCCAATTGAGACGAACCTAGAGAGTCACGCTTTAAAGGAATTGAGCGAAGAAAATTCTTTAGTTGTCAAATGTATAAAATAGGTAATTTGCTATTTGATGAGCAAATTAATTTATTTGATTAATTGGATTATTGAAAATAAATTAATAACAAATAATTAGATGTATTTATTATGAACACATTAATTTATTTGATTAATTAGATTAATTAAAATAAGTTAATTATGATAAATAATTAGATGGATTTATTATACTCATCCTATTATTAAATAATTAGATTATTTAATTTAGATAATTATTAATTAGTATCATATTTTAATTAGATTAAAATATGTTGGACCTAATTAATAATTGGACTAAGTTGAAAGTCATCTTAGCCCAACAAGGATGAGGTGGGCGTGTGGTGGGCGTGTTTGAGAAGTTGGATGGACTCAAGGAATTAGTTAATTCCAAGCCCATCATTCCTTGTATATACCTAACTGTCTGGTTCAGAAAACCCTAACTCTCATAATTAACTTGACAATACAGAAAGAAGAAGAGAAAAATCTCCCCCCCCCGTATAGCCGTCGACCTTAGAGTGCCCACAGGAGGTGGATTTTTCTTCAAGCTTATTCCGGTGTGATACCTAGAGGCAGGAGTTTATCAATTGCTGCTATCTGGAAGATTAAGTTTTTGAATCAAATCAAATGGTTAGTGAAAAGATGAAATTTGATTTCATCTTCTTGTTAAATTCCAAATTTATGAAAATTATTAAAACCCAAAAGTGATCTGATTGTGAATCCGGATATGTTTTTACATTCGCTGTGCATGAACCAGAAGTCACAACACTTAGTTCGGTACTTTTTTGTCCAAAGACTCCCACAGAGTTCTTGCAGTCTGGTAAGCACTATACATACTATAAAGTGTGTTTATTGTAAATTGTATAATTGATTGTATTTCTCTTTTCCTTGTATTATTAAGGTAGTTGTATCCTTTAGGTGTCTTACCTTTTTTAGGTCTCTAGCTTTATATAAATTGTCATTAGGGCTTTGTATTACGTTTATGACTGATAATAGAGAAAACACTTTTCTCCATCTTTGCGCCTCCCTTCTTTTACATGGTACCAAAGCGGGTTAGGAAACGATCCTAGACCTCGCCCCATCACAGCGTTATCATGGCAGAAAAGAAGACCATCGACATGTCTTCGCCGTTCTTTTTGTCACCGTCGGATAATCCCTGAGCGGTTATCATGACATGTGTTCTTAGCGGCGCCAATTATGACATGTGGGAGAAGGCGATGTTGAATGCATTGCGAGCCTAAGAACAAGCTCAGTTTTATCAACGGAACCCTATGGAAACCTAATGTAGAATCAACCGAGGCGGGAAGCTTGGAGACGTGTAACTCCATGCTAATTTCATGGATTTTTAATTCTATTGAAAAATCGATCCAACCGAGCATAGCCTATGAGGAAACAGCTAGAGCCGTTTGGGATGATCTTAAGGATCATTTTGTCCGTCGGTAACGCACCACGGATTCACGAGCTAAAAAGTGAAATTACTTCGATTCGACAACAAGGTATGACCGTTGTGGAATATTATACCAATTTGAAGGGCATGTGGGATGAGTTGGACAGTTACTCGAAGGTCTCGACTTGCACATGCGGAGCATCAAAAGACATTGCTAAAGAACGAGAAGAAGAAATTACACCAGTTCTTGATGTGGCTCGACGATGGTGTTTTTGGAACGGTGCGTTCCCAAATTCTTAACATGGATCCTCTTCCTACAGTTAGTAAAACATATGCACTAATCAAGATGGAAGAACGTCATCGATCCATAGTTCAAGGGCAAGAGGAGCATGTAGAGGCGGTTGCCTTGGCAGTGCAATCTATTAAGGGAAAAACCAACTTTCAAGGTGGTTCGAAACCAAAGGGAAACAGCGACAAGAAGTGCACCCATTGTGAGCGAAGCGGACATGATATTTCAAAGTGTTTTGAAGTCAGTGGGTATCCGGCTTCGTGGAAGGGACCTCGGGGCCGTGAACGAGGTGACCAAACTCGGCGGTTAGGAAACATGGGGGCTGCCCGTAATCAAGGCCGGATTGTGGCCTATCACTCCTCAGGTGGCCAACCCGGTAACCAATCGGACTGTCTCAATGGGATTCCGGGACTTTCCCGCGATCAATTTCAGAGGTTTTTGACCATTCTCGGAGGTGAAAGCTCAGACAAACTCTCTGGTAAGGCTTTTAGTGATTTTATATGGATTCTTGATAATGGTGCTTCCAATCATATGATCGGGAATTCGGCATTACTCATTGACATCAAAGCTATCAATTCCGTTTGGTGTTTTTGCCAAATGGAGCAAACACGAATGCCACGAGAAACGGGCGAGTCATTTTGAATGAAAATATAACCTTGGAGGACGTTTTATACGTGCCAAATTTGGCATGCAATCTTATATCCATACATCAATTAATTTCTGATTTAAATTGTCAGATATTATTCACTAATGAGCTTTGTACTACTATACAGGACCACACTTCGAGGATGCCGATTAGAGTGGGTGAGCTTTAGAGGGGGGTCTACTACTTCAAGTCTACAAAGGTACATTCGGCTTTGAAGACTGAAAAGGAAGATTCTTTTATCACTTGGCATAGATGTTTAGGGCATCAAGCAAATCAACATTTGTCTTATATTTCTGATGTAGTAGAGTAGGATTAAAAGAACATAATGTTTGTGATGCTTGTTTTCGAGCCAAACAGACTCGATCCGTTTTTCCTTTAAGTAATAAAATGGCTGAGAATTGTTTTGATCTTGTGCTTTGTGATCTTTGGGGATCTTATCGAGAGGGGTCTAGTAGTGGGGCACATTATTTTCTTACTATAGTTGATGATCATAGTCGTGCTGTTTGGGTCTATTTACTTAAAGAAAAGAGTGAAGCAAGTCGGCATCTTATTGATTTTTGCAAATTAATTGAGACTCAATTTGGAAAATTAATTAAGCGTGTTCGTAGTGATAATGGTTTGGAGTTTAATTCTGTCGTTATGTGGGATTTTTATCGAAAGCAGGGAATTGTTCATGAAACGAGTTGTGTGCATACACCTCAACAAAACGGGCGAGTCGAGCGCAAGCATAGGAACATTTTAGAAGTGGCACGTGCTTTGCGTTTCCAAGCGAGCCTACCCGTCCATTTTTGGGGAGAGTGTGTTATGACTGCAGCTTATTTGATTAATCGAACACCCACAGTTATGTTGAAAGGTAAATCGCCGTATGAGATTTTATTTGGTTTTAAGCCATCTTATGATCACATTAAGGTTTTCGGGTGCCTTTATTATGCTCATTTTGCCCCTAAACCCAAACACAAATTTGCGTCTCGTAGTAGAAGGTGTGTTTTTATGGGATATCCACACGGCAAGAAAGCGTAGAGATTATATGATCTTGATAAATGCTCATTCTTTTATTCGAGAGATGTTTCATTTCATGAATCGATCTTACCATATACGAGTGCTAATGATGACTCGGTGTTGCCCCTATTAATGTTGTTAATGGTAATTTGGGTTCGATAGCTATTTTGGAGGATGACATGGAGGATGGTGTAGCTGCTCCAAATAATTCGATTTAAGGGAGAGTGAGTCTGGAGAATTGAATGTGGGTGACTTGACTTCGGTTGAGGTGGTTGAAGCAGGTCCAATTCTAGAATCTCGTCCGACTCGTGTCACTCGACCACCAGCCAAACTTAATGATTATGTTGTTTATTTGTCCATTGCTAGTTCCGTGGATCTCGGTTCACTTACAACACCCCCTCGCAAGCTGCCACTCCATGAAAGCTCCTCAAGTACACGATATTCTTTAGCTCATTATGTGAATTCTGACAATTTCTCTCAGGCATATTTGGCTGCAATTAGCTTAACTTCTGAGCCTAGAAGTTATAGTGAGGCTTGTAGAAGTGCAGAGTGGCGTGATGCCATGGCTAAGGAGATAGCGGCACTTGAATCTAATAGCACTTGGACATTAGAGGATTTACCAGCCGGGAAGAAGCCAATTGACTGTAGATGGGTCTAGAAAGTCAAGTATAACTCTGATGGAAGTGTTGAGCTATACAAGGCACGGTTAGTGGCCAAGGGTTTTACTCAAGTTGAGGGCCTCGATTTCCACGAGACTTTTGCACCGGTTGCTAAGCTTGTTTCTGTTCGTATTTTCTTGTCCGCTGCAGTAGCTCGAGGATGGGAGTTGCATCAAATGGAAGTAAACAACGCCTTCTTGCATGGTGATCTGACTAAGGAAGTTTACATGTGTTTGCCTCATGGTTTCCATACGCATAATTCGGGTAAGTTTTGTCATTTACACAAATCTATTTATGGTCTGCGTCAAGCTTCGTAAAACTGGTTTACAAAGTTAAGTCATTCACTTGAACAATATGGTTTTTGTCAATCCCGAGCCAATTATTCCTTGTTGACGTATCGCCAAGGACATGTTTTCTTGGGCCTCCTAGTTTATGTCGATGACATCATTCTCATGGGTAATGACGGTGTTGTTTGTTCGGCGTTTAAGTCTTACCTTCACAATTGCTTCAAAATTAAGGATCTGGGCAACTTGAAATATTTCTTAGGGATTGAAGTGGCTCGTTCTTCCAAGGGACTATTTCTTTGTCAACGAAAATATGTGTTGGATATATTATCTGAGACTGGTTTAAGTAGAAGTCGACCAATTGATACACCAATGGAGCACGGTCATAAGCTAGCTTTGGCGGATAGGAGCTAGTTCAAGATGACTCTTCTTATCGGCGACTCATTGGACGTCTTATATATTTAACAATCACTCGGCCTGATATATCCTATGCAGTTCACATGCTGTCACAATTTGCTCAAGCTCCTCTTCGTGAACACTTTGATGCTGCTCTTTGTGTAGTTCGTTACCTCAAAGGACACTCAGGGCAAGGACTTTTACTTCGTGTAGACAATGATTTGAATTTGCGGGCTTATTGTGACTCTGATTGGGCAAGTTGCCCGGTTACTCGTCGTTCCCTTATGGGATACTTTATCATGTTGGGTCACTCGCCTATTTCGTGGAAAACCAAGAAACAAAGCACGGTTTCACGGTCTTCGGCAAAGGCGGAGTATAGACAGATGGCTGCCGCGACTAGCGAACTTTTGTGGATTAAGTCTTTCCTCCATTCTTTGGAAATCACACCTTCTCGTCTTATGACATTGTTCTATGATAGTCAGACGGCTATTCATATTGCGGCTAATTTTGTTTTTCACGAGCGTACAAAGCACATCGAGATTGATTGTCATTTTGTGCGAGAACAAGTTCAAGCTGGCGTGATTGTCACTTCTTACATTCATTCTGAAGTTCAACCCGCGGATCTTTTCACCAAGGCACTCGGACGTTCTCAGTTTCGTTTCCTTCTTGGCAAGTTGGGCATCCACGACTTGCATGCGCCAACTTGAGGGGGAGTATTGTAAATTGTATAATTGATTGTATTTCTCTTTTTTCCTTGTATTATTAAGGTAGTTGTATCCTTTAGGTGTCTTACCTTTTTAGGTCTCTAGCTTTATAAATTGTCATTAGGGCTTTGTATTACGTTTATGACTGATAATAGAGAAAACACTTTTCTCCATCTTCGCCTCCCTTCTTTTACAGTGTTGACTAGCTCGTTCAGTAGTTCCTGCACAGAAAGTCACGATTATTCCATGCACCATATGCTCCCCTCAGTTAACCATCGATCGTACCCTCCGGCATTGAAGGAGCATTATCCGTGAGGAACCTAGAGAACTCTAGCATGGTGAGGTAGAACATCATTTTCTGTTGCCACCTAAACCCAATTGCATATGAATATTAAACCAATGTGGGAGACCCACATTTTCACCAATTCAACTATCAAAATTTTATACTGAATTTTTCATTCATCCGTTCAAAATTCGAAATGCTGACTTTATTTACTTGAGACGTCATTTCAAAATATGTAATAATATTATGCATTTGAGTGACGAAACAATTTTGATTTTTCCAATAAAGTGTGTCCAAATACACATTTATATTGCTTAGATTTCTAACAAGGATACCTATCAATATCATTGTCGCCTCCATTATTAAAAGTGCATAGTTATAGATAGATATACGTTTTTTCCGTAGATAGATTTAAGTTCATAAATGATAAATGAAATTTATATCGGTAATAGAAACATTCCACTTTAATTTTTCTCTTAAATTGTTGACAAATATTACTCGTCAGTAAATGAAAAGTTATTATTATATTTTATTCAAATAAATAAAGTTTTTAATTATGGTAAACACTTTAATTACGGTAACTTCTCGAATAAAAATATTGATCATTTATTATAGTATTTGACACTTGAACATTTCTTTTGTATTTCATCAAAACCTTAATTAAGTTATATATGTATATAATCATTAAATAGTAGGACGAAATGACCACTTTTTAGTGTAAGAATATTTTTAGCGTCTTATTCTATAAAGTGGAAATGACCAACACCAACTTAACCTCATATGTGTGTGTGGGTGGCTGGGGGGGAGTTTCCAGATTATTTATTATTGTTCTTTTTCATTATTATCATAGGAAATTAAATACACATAGACATATAAGAAAAGCGTGGATCGACTTTACCGATATAGCGGAATTGCCAGTGGATCTAGCTTGTCTACAATACTCCTTTGGTTGATTCTCGAATATTTTTGTTCCCTCAAAATTGCTCTGATCTTGAAGACACCTTTCTTATCATGGTGGATCAACTATCAGAGCGATCCACATATTACACCCTGTAAACCTTTAGGGCTTTTGGTGATATACCATAGAGAGATGGAGAGAGAACGATTAGGAGAGAAGAGAGAACTTTCTTGCCGTGAATTCTGTAGAAATTTTGGTTCATACTTTGTAAAATTTCTTACTATTATAAATTTTGAGAATTACAACAAAAGGTGTGAAAAATTTTGGCAATGTTTAGTTATGTTTCCATACCATGTTTGGTCCAAAATTCTCACCAAATCATGTTTGGTTCACAAAATATTTGGTAAAAAATACACTACTTTTTTGTCCAAAAAAACATAATAATTATTTTCCATCTTTTTACACTTACTTTGTCCCTGCACTCCTCTCTATGTGCTCCCTCTCTTCTTTCTTCTCTCTAACAGACAAAATTTTCATGATTTGACTGCTACATTAACTTTTGTTTCCTCCGGACACAAAACCAAACATTATCTCACCAAAAAAACACACCCAAAAACCAACTCCCAAAATAAAACCAAACACAATCTCATCAAACACGCACGTGTCCCCATAAATTTCTCACCAATAATTTTCACCAAAATACCATCCCAAAATATAACCAAACATAGCCTTTGTGTTTCTATTGAAATCTCGGTAAAAGTTGAATTGCACTTTGAGACCCGTGAAATCTAAAAAAAAAAATTTGGCAGTTCTAGGACCATAGTTATGTTGGGAGATATAAATAAAATTAATACATTATTTTCTTAGCATTATTACTATTTTATTCAAAATAGTATCAAATATTGAACAAATAATATGGTGCTTTATATATCAAGCATGGACTACCATTAATTGTTTCAAGTGATGGGTAGCCCCTACTAGTGGAGAAGATGCCAAGTGTTACAGAAATACTGAATTAGTAGTTAATTCTTTTCATAGTACTTCTTTAAATTGCTTTTTCTGTTTCACTACTTAAAGACCTTCTTATCACCCTCTCCAATACAACCTAGCTATTCACACAATCACAAAAACATGGTTTCATCTCCCATGGCAGAAGGCCTTGTGTACAACATTAAACTCTCCTCTGTCGGGCCGGGTAACGCAACGGGCTCCGACTTGATTTTCGAGCCAAGTTGCATGGACTTAGCTATGAAGCTTCACTACTTAAGAGGCATATATTACTTTGGGAGTCCAGCATTTGAGGGTTTAACTACTCTTGCCATAAAGGAACCTATATTCTTGTGGTTGAACCAAATTCCCATCATTTGTGGACGCTTTCGACGGAATGAATCGGGCCGGGCTTACATAAAATGCAATGATTGTGGTGTGAGGTTCATTGAGGCTAAGTGTGACAAAACACTTGATGAGTGGTTGGATATGAAGGATGCTACCCTTGAGAAACTCTTCATTCCGAATCAATTTATTGGCCCTGAACTCGGGTTTTCTCCCCTTGTTTTCATACAGGTACGTACGCAATTTTATTTTTTTTGTCTATCTTTTTCAGACAGTACATTAATTCTTGTTTCAATTATTGTCTTGTTTAGTTTCTTCTTTTATGAGTTAGGATGTTGGAAATAAATAGACACGGATCTATGAAATAAACAGAATATTGTTTGTGTTGGGAATTATAAATTTTTTGTTTTCACATGTAAAGCAAGATCTTTAACATCCTCGAGGGAAAAAGAGAATGAGAGGGGTCGTTTATTTAGTCAAAAAGTTCAAAAAAACTATCTCGATCTTTGTTAAAATAATACTCCAAGAAAGTTTACACTAGCTAGCTAGTTTCTTGTTATTCAAAGGAACAATAACTTGACAGAAAATTAATTTTCAACTCCTCTAATTTCGTTCAAAGGAAGTCCCAAATATATCTAGACATTTGGATATAGGAGATCTCGTGTGAGAAATTTTAACCAGAACTTAATTTGGTAGAATCTCAACTTTTACTAGACAGATGAATTGCACTTGTTATATACTTAATGTATATTTCAAGAAAATCAATAAATTATAAAATAATATTTATAATACTTGATTAGTTGAGTTTGACGAGTGAGTTCGAACTAACAAATTTTCTCTCCCTTCCCATATGTAACCATAATGTTGATAATTTTGTTCGATCTCATGCTTTTTAAGGTAATGATTTCCTTCTTCTTGTTGGCCACAATCATTAATATGATTCAAATAATAAATTTAAACAAGATAGTATCATACATCAAAATCTTTTCTTGCATCACCAGAAGGACAAAAACCACATTTACTTCTAAATTTTGATAAATGGGCCAAAAGCACGTAAAGTGTTAGTGTAGAATTTATAATGTTCTAAATCATCTGCAATATTCGTACTTCATGACATTTTCATAGGTCACAAAAATTTAACATAATAAAGCAGAAACGAACCCCAAAAAAAAACTTAACAATATAACAAAGACAGACTATGGCCACCTAATTAGAATATTTATTTAGGTAGTGAGAGTCATATTAAATTTAAGACTGCGGATAATGTCACAGTAAATTTCATTCAATCTCTTATTATATCCCTTGTAAAAGTCAATGCCTCGTCGATTTACACATTTTCACCCGATTTTAGTATCCGAAAAGTGAAAACATCTTAGATTGTTCTCGTCTTCTTAATTATTGTATGTCATTCTTAACTACAAATAATAATTTCTCTTTAATTCTTCTTAGTTCTTTATTTGAACACATTAAGCTTTTATCTATTTTTTAAGAAATGGCTTTTAAACTTAGATATTATTTGATAAATTAGTTATAAATGAAGTTCTCATGGTGAAGTTTTGGATGAGATGAAATTATATACAATATCACGTAACAAAAAAGCTTGTACATTAATGGCTTACACTACAACAAAAAATAATATTAGTGACAATATTAAAATTGTCACTAGATAATGAGTGACAATAATTTTTATTTTGTCACAAAAAGTATTTTTAGTGACAAAAATTTCTTTAAAGTTGTCATTATTGACAATTAGTGACACATGTATAGTGACAACATAAATAGATTGACAACTATAATTGTTGCCACTAAGTTATCACTAAAGGTATGTCGCTAATTGTCAATAGTGACAACAAATATTTTGTCACTAAATTATCACTAAAGGTGTGTCACTAATTAGAATTATTGAATTAATTTTAGGACTAACAAACCGATTCTCATTGAAGAGTCCTAATTCGTGTTGGTGGAAATGTCATCAGTTCTTTCATAAATTGTTGATAGATATATATTTTCTTCTGTGTATTTATTACCACATAGAATCAATGAATCAATTTGTTTATGATATTTTGTCTATAATTTTATTTCATTGTCATGAATATATATCCTCCTATATTGAATGCAATCAAAATTCACCCATATTGAATAATTTATTTCGTCCATAATATTTGGACATTTTTCAATTTTAGTATATGTAGAGTCCCTCTCCAGAACATACATTTATGATAATAAATGCACACACCAAACACTGAAATTAACACTAGTTATGTCTTTGTCTCAAAAGCATTAATTCTTCACCTACAACAGTGATAAACAATAATCACCATCGTCAACCTATATACAGTGGATACCTAGATATCACTCCTATAAAACACGAACACCTGTCCCATACTGTGGAGTAGGGGTGTTATGATTTTTTGAAATCGTACCATACTACAACATACCGAAATAAAGATTTGTTTATTAAAAAATATAGGTTTTGGTACAAATTGATACCGTACCAACTATTTTGGTATGGTTTTGGTTCTAAAAAATTTATACTGGTAAAAAATCGCACCGAATAAATATTATATATATATATATATATATATATACGTATTATTATTTATTATATCATTTGTATTATATATAACTGATCCTATTGAAAGAAGTTTTTGAATTTATAGACACAAATATAATAGAAATCAGAAATCAATTTATTACCAACACTTGTGTAGGAATGTGTGATACTTTTAGAAATGTTAAAAGTAAATAAACCTTATTAAAATTATGTAAATTGAAAGCATTATTTGCATAATCTTGTTTATATCTTTTAGTTAATTTCAGCTATTACGTCAAGAGAAATAATTATTTAGTTTGACAATTTGTTATAATTTATTATAATAGTTGTAGTTAACAACTAACAACTCCATTTCTCAAGGGGAAGAAAACATATTACTCAAAGTATAAGTTTATCAACTCCCATCTAAAAAGTTTCTTCTAATGCAATATCAATTTTTTTGCCTTGTTTTATCTATTGCATAAAAATACGAAGGAAACATGCATCAAGATGAGAGACGAGTTTTATATTTTTTTTTACCGTACTATATTTTTCATGAGATTTTCCTGCATAAAAAATAGACATAATAAAATACCACGAAATCGTACCACACCGTATCGAAACCAAATGATACCGGATACAATGGTATTGGTTCCAAAAGTTCAATTTTGGTATTCGTTATCTCAAAACCGTAATTAATGGTATGGCATAAATTTTATAAAAATACCACAAAAATTGGACCGTGTGCACCCGTAACGTGGAGCATGTGTTGGACATAAACAACACCGATATATCTGACATACTAAATGGAGTGTCCAGAAATTTAAGTGAGAAAATATTTATGACATGACAAGGACAAGTTGATGGCATGCCCGACATGTTCTGGATTTGTCGGTATGTTTTTTGATATTTTAAAATTTTTGGAGTTAAAAATAATTAATCTTTTTAATATTGCAAAGAATTCATAAATCATAATGACTAACTCTCGAGTAAAAAGCATATTGCACCCATAGGAGTGGGGGCGGTTTGGGTTGATTTTGGGCATTAAGTTGGGTTTCGGTGGCAGAAGAGTCCTCGATTTGAGACATGGAGGAAGGAAAATCGAAATAATAAACGAAAAAGAACGAAACTAATCACTTGAGAGGATAGTAATCGAAAAAATACCTTGAGAAATCATCGAGAAACTACAAGAGAGAAGCGGCCGGCAATGGAGGCTATATGAAGTGAGAGATGTCGCGTTAAGGGGAGCAACGACTTAGAGGGGAAGGAAGAATATATAGAGAGACGTTGAATAGTACTGTAGCAGCGGAATAGTTCTGTAGTAGCGACGGCTAGAAGAGAAAAGAAAAAAATAAAGGCCTAGGAGTGTATTTTTAGTCTGATACCATGTTAATGTAAATTGCCCTTGAGGATTGCATTAATAATCAAATATATATATAAAGTTTACAATATAGATATAATATAAAAGGTAACTAACAAACTAACAATAAAGTTAAACCTAATCTAATAAGGAATAAATAATGGAGCAATAATAATAATAACTCTAACACTTTTCACCTTCTAAAAGAACTTTAGAAGATACACACTTTGCACCCTCATTTCAATGATCTTTGGCAGCTTGCAACCCTCAATTGATATTCCGGCAAAAACACTAACTGGCTTTCTTTGACTGTGGACAAAATGTCCTCACATCCTTCTTCCCGGACGTGCAGTTTGCTGCTGTAAATAAAAGGTGAAAAGGTCCCATTTTTCTATCTCAAAAAATATGTCCTCTCAAAATTTGGATCATCCGTCCATGGTGGCTCATGGAGTTAATGTTGAAATAATAATTGACTAAATTTTTCATAAAAATCTTTATTCAAAATTAACAATGGTGGTTCGGCCCAAACACAAAAATGGGCAGATGAGTAGAAAATACCAAATATCTTATGTTTTAATTTATGGTGCAAACAGAAAGCACATTGAGTATTTTCATATGCTCGGGTTTTTAACCAATTGCAATCAAAGAAATGCCAAAAAAACAAAATCTCTTGCAAATATAGATAGTATTGTTTTGAAATGATTGTTTATCACTAGCAAGGAAAACAGTTGATTCATAGAAGTTATAATACCAATTGTCCAAGAAAATTAATTTGGTAAATTTTGGATATATATAAAATTTTCAAGGTTTTCTAACCTCAAACTTTGTTGTATTGAAAAGTATTCATTGACTATTTTGTCCTTGAAATATTGAGAAAATTCGCTGGAGATGCGTCATTATTGACCGTCGAATATGAATGATGCAAGTTGCCAAAGATCATGAGAGTGAGGATGCAAAGTGTGTGTTTTTCTTTTAGAGGGTGAAAGGTGTCAAAATTCATACTTTATGGGGTGCAATATGCTTTTTACTCCTAATTGTTCCATATTTCAAGATATTTTCTTTTATACAGATTACTAAATTCAAATGCGGAGGAACGGCTATGGGCCTGAGCTGGGCCCATGTTCTGGGCGACGCATTCTCTGTTGCAGAGTGCATGAACATATTGGGACGGGTTGTGGCTGGTCATGAACCGGGTCGTCCCATAAATTTGGCCCACGCTCAAACAAAGTCCAAAGATTCAAATGGCCTGCCAAAAGTTGTGGAGGACCCAATTTCCATCAAACGGGTTGGCCCGGTTGGAGATAATTGGGTAAATGTCACCAAATGCAAAATGGAGGCATCCTCCTTCAATGTTACTCCTTCTCAATTGAGCCTTCTTCAATCAAAATTAAGTCTAAATGGAACTGAGTTTGCTCCTTTTGAGACTCTCTCTGCATTAATTTGGCAATGCATTGCGAAAATTCGAGGCGTAGAATCGGAACCAAAAGTTGTGACAATTTGCAAAAGAGGTGCTCCAAACAAGACACATGGGATTTTAGGCAACAGCCAAGTTGTGAGTGTGGTCAAGGCCGATTTTCCTATAGTGGAGGCCAACCTTAGTAAGCTAGCTGCATTGGTGAAACACGAGGCTTTAGACGAGCGTGAAAAGATCGAAGAGGCTATGGAGATAGACAATGCATTGCCCGATTTCATCATCTATGGTGCGAATTTGACCTTTGTGAACCTTGAAGAAGCGAAATTTTATGAATTCGAGTATAAGGGGCAAAAGCCGGTCAGAGTTAGCTTTGGAATTGCTGGGGTCGGTGATGAAGGGGCGGTTTTGATGCTCCCGGGGCCAAAAGATGGCGGCAAGAGTGGTGGTGGAGGGAGAAGTGTTATGGCAATTTTGCCAGAGAAAGAGATTATTGAGCTTAAAATAGAGTTGGAAAGGGAGGGACTTATGGTGTGAACAAACTTCTAGTTACATGGTTTAGGTAATCCATGGATCGAATGGAATAGAAAAATAAGTCGCGGATGTATGTAAAACTCTCTTTAAATTTGTGTGTATGTGTAAATGGAAATTTCTGATATTAATTATTTTATTGGTCTTTTGCTTTTCTGGAGCATAAGTTGTGGATAGGAAAGATAAGTCGTGGATGTATGTAAAACTCTCTTTAAATTTGTGTGTATGTGAAAAAGGAAATTTCTGATGTTAATAGGAAAAATAAGTCGTGGATATATATAAAACTCTCTTTAAATTTGTGTGTATGTGAAAAAGGAAATTTCTAATGTTAATTATTTTTTTGGCTTTTATGGAGAAACATATTTTCCCTAAATGATTGCAAGAATTTTGTCACGCTCGGGTCTAGGTGGCTTGTTAGCAAAACTATGACATAACGGATTCCTTTAGTAGCTACTTTGCATGTATTCTCACTTTGCAAGGATGACTTAACACAAGTTCATCACTGCAAAAATGGGCAACACAAGTTGCTAGAATGTCCATTGTACCCACATAAACATCATTCCAAAGTCTCTTTCGCATTCCATGTGGGACGTAAGAGTCACCCCAAGTTGGACACATGATATCCTCATCATACGCCTTCCACAATTCAGGACTCCTAGTGCTAATAGTACCCACATGGTTTTGGTACCATTTTATTACGCCCCCTACTCTTGAAATTGAGGGATCGTAAGAGAAACTTAGACACAATGAACTTTGTTAGCAAATACTTTGCAGTCTTCCCTATTTTGAGGTCGTGGGACCAATCGGCGAAATTAGGACATGTAAGTTTGTTCGTTTCATATTTCTCATGGATAATTAAATAATATAATTAGAACTGTCAATTGAGTCGGGTCTACTCGAAGTCAGGTGACTTGACCCGCTTATATATGAGCCGAGTTTAATTAAATATGAGTCGGGCTAAGCTCGAGCCTTTAGATTGGGCCCAATATGTGAGCCGAGCTTGAAGTTAACATGGCTTAACCCGAAATAAGCCCAACTCGTTTAAAAATTCGAAATATATATTAGACATTAGTAATATACTTTATATTAGATATTTCAAATGTCACATCATCAAGCATTTTTATATTTTTTTACTTTTATACAAATAGGAGATTTTCTTTTGGGTGGGTGGTGGTTATCCTTAATGGCCTATCATGGTAAAAACAACTTAAAGAAGTGTTCCAAGATAAACTATCATTAAATGTTAGTAATAGAAAAACAATAATTTTAGTACTTTTTGAAAGATATTATACATTGGATATTACCAGCTCTTTAGGTAATAAAGTTAATTTTGAATCTCTATTTTAGTGGTGTTTTTCGAGTTTTAGCGAGAATTTACACGAAACAAGTTAAATCGCATACTCAAAGTTTCAAAATATTCTTAGCATTCACTTGTGGAGATAATTGTTTCACTATTATGTTTAAATTGATTCATGTTATTCTTAAAAACTATTCTTAATATTTTATGAGCAATTTCGTTAGAGTAATTTTTCATCTCATTAATTATACAAAAATAGTACTCTGTTTGCATTTCATTGAAGTAAAAAAAATAGTTAATTAGAGCTGGCCCAAAGCCCGTAATTTGAGTCGAGTTTGGGCCGAGCCAAAAAAAAATATGGGTTGAGTTTGAGCCTATGGTTAACAGGCCCAATGCTAATTAAGTTTGAATAAACTGAAGCTCAGCTCATAAAATCTCATTGACAAGCCTAAATATCATCACTCAATTCACCCAATTATTTTAAATAAATGAACTTTGTTTACCCTTCATGAATTCTAGGTCAAATATATATTGTAAGAGAATTCTTCGTTTTTTTTTTATCGAGAATGCATCAATAAATTATAATTTTGATTTTCACATTTCTTTTTAGGGTTCACATACGACGGATAATATATGAGAACATTCATTAACAAAATTCAAAAAGCGTTTGATTCCTTTCAAATTATAAGAATACCGATTGCACGTAATTTTATTTTTGATAACTTGGTGATTTATGCTAAACAAGCTTGAATTATTTTTTTAGTATAATGTGAACGAGTTTATTTTTCTATACAAATATGATAGTTATAGCAATAATAACTAAGGGTATAATAGTTTTTAAACGAAAATATAATGGAAAAATTGGCGGAAATCATCTATGAGATACCAATCTGACTATTATAATAAAACTCAGCTAATTGAATTATTTGTGAACACTGGGGTATCACAATGACATATTGATAAACTTTTAGTACCAATATAATTTTTAACCTACTAAAATGTATTATATATTTTGCAAGAAAATAAATAAGGGTCATTTTGCAAAGGGAGATTTACACGCATACCACTTACTTATTGTTTAATTACCAAAATCACCATCACTTATTTAAAATTACAAACAAACTTCCTCAAAAGATCTATTTATAAGGTTTACAGGGGGTAAAATTGTAAGAATTTTTAAACACACATAAAGTGTAATTAAAAAAAATGTCTTAATTAACATGACAAAAACTTTATGTAATTCTAAAAAAAATGAAGAATTTTTGGTAATTACACAATAAGTGAGGCGTGTACGTAATGATACAATCAATAACAAATGGGAGATTTCACCGTAAGCCTCCTGGGGACTGAAACACAGAATCAATCCCGGAGAAGAGCTCAACAACCTGTAATTTCACTTTCAGAGTTCAAGAAGAAGAGATGAAACTTGGCACATAAACTTCTTGCCATTTTCATTGATAATTTTCCCTTTATATACAAATGAGTATCTTGCTGAAAAAGAAAAAACTATCCCTCAACAGCCTCACGCATATGTTAACAAAATATCTGACATCAATTGGAGCTGGAAAATATGAATTAAAAGAAAGAAAGAAATAAAAGAAGAAATAAAGACAAAATTAGGTAAGCTGACTTTCTAGTTTGGGCTTTCGGTCTCATTAACCCTAATTTGATTAATTAAATGTTGATCTCCCCTCATGAGCTGGTTGCTTCCCCCCCGCTGCCACGTGTGTGCTTCTAATTGGCCTCTGCTGAGAAGTGCATTTCACTTATAAACTCGTTGTTTCCCTTCCCTTTTTGTTTTTACGTTTTTTGCTAATTTTTTTGTATTTTCAATTTATGATTTGTTTGGATTTTCTTTTGCAATTTTTTTGGATTTTCTTTTCTGCTGTATCAAATACTCCCCCTCTCAAGCATTCTTGTCCTCAAGGATGAAAATCTGGAAATCTCTACTGTAACTCGTACAGATTCTCCCAAGTGCTATCTTTCATAGGTGCGTTGAACCATTTAACCAGAACCTGTGTGACTACATGATGATCCTTTTGAGCAAGCCGACGATCCAAAACCTGTTCAGGAGACAACAAAACGTGCCTGTGTGAAGTGATATATAGTGGTAATTGTGTTTGGGAAGTGGATGACCCAAACCGCTTCTTGAGCTGTGAAACATGAACTGTAGGATGTATTTTGCTCTCTCTAGGAAGATCAAGTGTATAAGCCACCCTGCCTACCCTCTTGGTGATCAAAAAAGGACCAAAATATCTCGGAGATAGCTTTTGATAAGAATGCTTCCTCAAAGATAGTTGCCTGTAAGGTTGGAGTTTAACCAAGACCAAATCTCCAACCCCAAAGATCTTCTGCACCACCTCTCATACCCTCTAGAAGGTTGAGTCCCCAGGAAATGGATGAAAAGAGAGCTAAGAACTTATGTTTTTGGTGTGATGAAAGGCTCACACCAGGCCATCAATGTAGTAAGAGGAGACAATTGTATATGATGGAAGTGAATGAGGAGGAAGTAGAGGAAGGGGGTACTGAGGATGTGGAGGATATCAATGAGACAGCCAAGGTAGTTGAGGATGAGAAGGAGGAGGAACAATTTGGAAATTGCCATGTTTCTATGAATGCCATGACTGGTATTCATGATTTCAGAACTATGAGAGTGCTAAGATCTTCTAAGGGTAAACATGTTCACATCTTAATAGATACAGGGAGTACACATAATTTTCTGGATATTAATGCTGCCAAAAAGTTGGGATGCAGATTGGAAGCCACTAAACCCTTCCCTGTGACAGTGCCTGGGGGTAGTAAGATAATTATTGCTCATTTGTGCAGGGAGTTCACGTGGAGAATGCAAGGGATCATGTTCACTACTGATATGATGATTTTACCCTTAGGAGGTTGTGATATTGTCCTGGGAATACAGTGGTTAGTGACACTAGGTGACATCAATTGGAATTTCAGTGAACTCAAGATGAGTTTTCAAATGAATAACAAAAAGGTATCTCTAAGGGGAAAACAGCCCCCTTCTGTAGAAACAGTGAACATTAAAGAAATGAAGAGAATTTTGTAAGTGCCAGCCCAGATATCATTGATGTATGTTAGAAGATTCAATTCCACCACTGGTGATGAAGGTACTTTGATGCAGTTGGAACCTTCACTTGGTAATTCAACAGGTAATTTGGCTCTTGATACTCTTTTATCTGACTTTGCTGATTTATTTGAAGTCCCTACTTCCTTCCTCCACATAGATTGCATGATCATGCCATAACATTGAAGGGGGGAACTGATGCTGTGAATGTTAAGCCTTATAGATATCCCGCCATACAGAAAAATGAAATTGAAAAAATTGTAGAAGAAATGCTGGATAATGGAGTTATTAAGGATAGCACCAGTCCATTTTCATCACCTATGGTGTTAGTTAAAAAGAAGGATGGAGGATGGAGGTTGTGTATTGATTATAGGGAGCTGAATAAACATACTGTCAAGGACAAATTTCCTATCCTTCGTATTGAAGAACTTTTAGATGAGCTACACGGAGCTACAATCTTCACTAAGGTGGACTTGAGATCTGGATATCACCAAATCCGAATGAGGCTGGAAATTGTAAGATGGTGATGGGGAAGGGGATGGTGAATGGTTGATTTTAGAGTGGTAAGGTGAAAAGCTGGATTTGCTAGGTGGTGAGATGAAACGGATGGGCATAGGATTAGGGTGTTTCTTGGCATTCAAACTATTGGCATGCTCTTGTAATTTGGCTAATCTAATGGCATCCTGGAGGGTTCTAGGTTTAAACATCCGCACATGAACAACAACATCACTTTCCAATCCACCTAAGAAACAACTAATAGCATAGGGTTCAGGTAACTCCACACAATTTATAAGTTCATCAAATTTATCTAAGTACTCTCGAATGGAACCATTTTGTTTAAGATTGACAAGCTCAGACATAGGGTCCTCATACAGAAGGCCACCAAATCTATCATTCAAAGCTCTCACATATTCTCCCCAATGAGGTAATTCTCTGGTTAGTCTATTTTTCATGAAAATTTGGTGCCACTAAAGAGCCTTACCTTCCAAATGAACAGCAGCTATCCTTACCTTAGCTTCTGGTGGCGTAGTATCAATCTTAAAGAACTGCTCACACTTGTAGATCCACCCCCTGAGATCCTCCCCGCTGAACTTTGGAAATTCTATCTGAGATAAACGTGTAGGGGCCTGGTAATTTGGTACCAATGAGGTTGCCCCTAGCCATGCGAGGTTCTTCCTCTGGCTCCTCCATAGCTCCAACTCCATGTGAGGTTTCTCCGGTAGGCCCATGACGAAGTTCCTTCACAGATGAGGCCACTGCTGCGATCATGTCTCTTAAATCATCAATGGATCTCCGTGTTTCCTCTGAATGCTGTTTGAGTTGGTCCTTCACACCATCCATTTCCCTCCTCATATCCATACCTCGAGTTCCATCTGCCATTCTATGGACCAGTGCCGTCAATCCGAGGATCGACGGCTCTGATACCACTTGATACAATCAATAACAAATGGGAGATTTCACCGTAAACCTCCTGGGGACTGAAAAACAATATCAATCCCCGAGAAGAGCTCAACAACCAGTAATTTCACTTTCAGAGTTCAAGAAGAAGAGATGAAACTTGGCACATAAACTTCCTGCCATTTTCATTGATAATTTTCCCTTTATATACAAATGAATATCTTGCTGAAAAAGAAAAAACTATCCCTCAATGGCCTCACGTGTATGTTAACAAAATATCTGACATCAATTTGAGCTGGAAAATACGAATTAAAAGAAAGAAATAAAGACAAAATTAGGTAAGCTGACTTTCTAATTTGGGCTTTCGGTCTCATTAACCCTAATTTGATGAATTAAATGCTGATCTCTCCTCATGAGCTGGTTGCTTCCCCCCGCTGCCACGTGTGTGCTTCTGATTGGCCTCTGCTAAGAAGTGCATTTCACTTATAAACTCGTTGTTTCCCTTCCCTTTTTGTTTTTACGTTTTTTGCTAATTTTTTTGTATTTTCAATTTATGATTTGTTTGGATTTTCTTTTTGCAATTTTTTTGGATTTTCTTTTCTGCTGTATTACGTAATATTTCCTTTCACAAAATGCTAGCATAAAATTGACTTTTGTTACTTCTGGGAAAATTTCAAAAGGGATTATCCATATTGAACGAGGAAAGTATATAAATTAGGTTAAGATTTAATGTTATTATTGGCAACTAATCAATGTATCTGTTTGTGATGTTGCTTTTTGTCCACCTAATAAAGTATTGTCGCCTCCAAAAAAACGTACTTCTCCATCAAAAAAGCGTATTCGTAAAAAATTTTGGAAAAGGAAGGGTTAAGAGTACAAGTACAAAAAATACGACTTAAAATGAATCAACAACTTTTTTCGCAAAAAAAGAAAAAAGGATAGCTTGCCATAGTTTTGCAGTTTGATTCAACTCATTATGGTACAAAATTATAGTAATGATCAATTTCCCTTTTTTGATAAAAAAAGAAAAAGGAGACCTTACAATAGGTTTGTATTAGTTCGATTCGATTCATCTCATTATAGTACAAAATTAAATTAATGATCTAATTTTCCTTTTATGACAAAAGAAAAAAAAAAGAGGGAGAACTTGCAATAGGTTTACAGTTCAATTCGATTCGATTCTATTCATTGTAGTATAAAGATTCTATTCATTGTAGTATAAAGATTCAAGTAAAAAAATATGTACGCAATTACGAATACATTACACACGCACGTATGGATATTGAATAAAGATAAAACATAGAAGCTTGTACTATGGAGTTTCTAGAATGGATGAGACTTGTTGATTTGATTTAGATCACAAAATAATTCAATGCAAATAAATGATAGGCAGCCACAAATAAATGATGAGCTTATGGAGTGGATGGACAGTATTATTTGAAGAGTCACACCCATCAGCTAGCTAAATGTCAAAGAAATAAAAGGCTTCGAAGATGTTTAAGGAATAGGCTCACAAACACAACTCAAAAAGTCCACATATCAAATCCTAAATCAGATTGTATGGCTCTCTTGCTTACCCCCAATTCAATTCAATTGGACAAACTATACAAACAAGAAATCCACCATTTTGGATCTGACAATTGCCCAAAAACTGGACTCAGTCCAGAAAATACTATTTTGGAACCTTATACTAGACTTTGTGTATATTAGGGATAATCAAGGTATTAAAAATGGTATCGGTACAAAACTTGGGAGTAATAAATTTATAAAAAATTTGGGAATATCTATAATTTCGATTTCTATTCTAGAGAATGCATGAAAAATTATTGAAAAATTTGAAATTTTTAAATTAAACTTTGGATATATTTAATTAACACAGTTGTGCAATTTTAACATTAATAATTATGTGCATATATAGTGTATATATAGCCGCTTTTGTTAATTAGTATCAGTAATGACTATAATGCATATACTATAGTGTATAAATAGAATATACTTTTGTTAATATGTGCATACAGTGTATAAATAGGATTTAAAAGGAAAGTAATGACTACATATTTCGTAAACTTCACTAAGGTAAAAGTAAAACACATATAATGTACACTTGCTCACTTGTTGAGTAATTACCACAAATTTTTTGAGGCTTTTCATATTACTAAGACACCATGTTAGATCCTATCACCTCAAAAACCAAGAGGTGGAATTGTGATTTATTTTAATTACAGGATGTGGAATTGTAATATGTTTTCCTAACAAGAAAAGTTTGCCAATTTCTCAAACTTTGGGTATTTTTTCGCAATTAAAATGTCCCAAGGTAATTTACTCTCTATATTATTTGAAGTGTAGGTGCTTTTCTATCGAGCAATTTCAAGGATGATTGCGTTGCTTGACCTGAGGCCTGAGGGGACCAAGCATGAATATAGAACCTTCCCTGTCATGAATTGATGCAGTAAGACGTGAAAGATACAGATGCCGTGTTTATCTTTTCTTATATGATAAGAACAAATCCAACGATGATCCTCGTATCTATCTCTTGGATACAACATGTTTTTTTAGGGTATCCCCGAGCCGAACGTCGGAAACTAATTCTTTTGAGGCCGAGAGATTACTGAAGTGGGAACAATCTCTCCCAACAAAACATTTTCCATACACATGACCAGAGATTGAACCCTGGACAACATGTTTAAGAAAATCATCTATTTATCAATTGTATTGGACCTTATTGGATCTTGGATACAACATTTTAGCTACATTTGTCTGCCTTTGCGCATTCGGAAATCCACAAATGAAGTGGGGCTCTATATCATATCATATTCATATCCCAAGTTGGCAACAGTGACAGTGATTCATATGCCTATTTTCATCTCTCTTAATTACAATACCAACTTGTCACCAAATAATCACATAAATGAGGCTCCATGATAACTAATCAAACTATACAAATTATCCAATTTTCATTTTCAAATCTGCCAAAAACCTTATATTATATTTATGGAATAAAAAGAAGAACAACTGCAAACACATCACTTTTGTGATGAACTGCATAGACAGACGGCTCAACACATTATATATTAAACAAAATTCCAATCAAGTCACTCTAATTACAAATCCCACCTATAGTCATGCTTCATATATAGATACTATATACATAACAAGTTACTCTGTCATTTATATATTTATACAAAAAAAAAAAAACATGCAAGCATTTCTCCAAAGTACTTGTGCCATCAAAGCAATGCTCTTTCTAAAACCAGCAAAAATGGAAAAAGAAACATATACGCTATATATATACACACACATATGAGTAAAGGATTAGCAATTTTCATGAAGACGATTCATTTCGTTCTCTGCGCATTCTCGCACCCCATGACATATTATCATTGGAATCCTTGTGCGAACTTCTTCTCTTCAGCTCCGATAGTTGTGACTGCCAACGGCCCTTCCACTCGTGTTTCTCTTCTATTTCCTGTTTTGTACGCAACAACCCTAATTAGACTCATCATAATAACTCAAGACTTGTATGCATAAGAAATACATATACTCTCATATTTGAGAGAACATTACGAATTCAAGAGCCAAATCTGAAAAGAAAAATATCTTCAAGACTATCCCTCTATTGAAACGAAAGGTCATGCCTGGCTTATTTGGAAGCGAAGGTATAGCACACATGCATTATACAAAAAAAATCACAAATTTCACATACTAATTCAAAAATAGGGCCTAAATAATGATGAGGAACGAATCGATAATAAGTAATTTTAAAGAGTTGACTGAGATCCGGGTAATCGCAATCATCCATGTACTCGTCAATAATTGCATACCTAACTAGTAATAATGCAAAGCAGAGTGACCATCTGTGATGAGATTTCGACGATTAATTTGTGCCTATAACGCTTCTGCATTTTGAATCCTAAAATAGTTAAATTAAATGGCTTCCAGTTGACAATTGCAACCGAAATCAATGAACAATTTTCGACAAATATCATACTATAACTACTGTCTTCGATGTTATGAAAATAAAATTAAACAAAAATAAAAAACCGAATTTTTTTAAACAAAATCTTTTGAAACCAAGCAACAGAAAAAAGAAACAAAAACATAAAAATACAAATAAAAACACTCAAAGCGGAATATTTCCTACTTGGAGATGAACTTTTAATCGAAATTGGACATACGTTTTGGAGTTGTTACAAGAAAACTAGCACCCATGAAAATTACAATATCAAAATCATTCCAAAAATTGCCATTTTGATAAGAACATTCAATTTCAACCTCAGAAAAAAATACCAAATCATCAATAAATACACTTTCCCCTACAAATTACCACACAATCCCATTAATATATATATGTATGTATGTATAATTAAAAAAAGCGAACCTCATCGAATTTGCTTCTCCTACGGGCAGTGAACGCAAGGTGGATCCCCTTCGCCATGTCTCGATCATACAATTCCCGGGTCATGGGATCCGACAGCGTTTCGTAGGCCTCCTGGACAAGAATAAAGGTCTGGGTATACTCCTCGACCCGACCCGGAGGCGATACATCCGGGTGGTACTTTCTGGCAAGCTGCTTGTACGCTTGTTTGATCTCTAATAAAGAACCCGTCTCGGGTATGCCCAGCAACTCGTAGAAGCTCATTGCGGGCCGCTCCGAGTGCAGAGAAACGGTGTCGTTTAGCGAGGATCGAATGGCGGGTACGGGTCGGATCCGGAATGAGACGAGTTGAGGAGGGTTGGCGGGTCGAGTGGAGTGGGGGAAGGAGAAGCGAAGGGGTCGGAGTTGCTGTTGTACGCCATAGCTGCACATGTCTTGTGTGTTGTATGTATATGTGTGTATATGTCCAGATTTAGTTTGTAATTGTTGTTTCTATTTGGGGGTTGGTTTCTCTCAATGATGATGTGCTTAGGTTATGGTGGTGGTGGTGGGTGTGATTTTGGTTTCTTCTTTTTTTTTGTTCTTTTTCTGATAATTGGTGTGATTTACGATTCGTGGGGTGTATTTATATACATACATACATACGGGGAGAGGTTTTTCTTTTCTTTTTTGATAATTGGTGTGATTTTGGATTCGTGGGGTGTATTTATAATATTAGGGGTGTTCACGAGCTGAGCTTGGTCATTTTTTCAGGTTTGAGCTCGAACTAAACATATATATTTTTTATTTTTAATAAATTATATTATTATATAAATATTATATTATAATATATATATTAAAATATATTAATTAAAAAATATATATATAAAGGGAGCTCGCGAGCCGGCTCGCGAGCTCCCGAACACTTATAAAAAAGCTCGAGCTCGGCTCGATCGCCGGCTCGAGCTCGTGAGGCTCAGCTCGAGCTCGAAAAATCTCAAGCTCGAGCCGAGTTTTTTTCGAGTCGGCTCGCCAAGCTCGCGAGCCGGCTCGGCTCGGTGAACACCCCTAATTTATATACATACATACGGAGAGAAGGTTTAACCTTTACCTATTCAAATGATATTGGAAAATTTTGGATGTGGGCTTTCTAAGTACACGTATACAAGAGATAGATACAAAATTAATACTCGGACCATTGAACACGATTTAATGTAGAATTACCTAAATCTAGATGAATTGATTGGAGCTTTTGAATTTTGTTTGAAAATTTATTGAGTTTTCAAATTTGTTTTGATTGATAAAATTGAGATCAAAATGAGTTCTAATTGAGCGAAAGGAGTAGAGTTTGAGTAATTTGATTTTTTTTCTTCATATTTTATTATTTTTTAGTAATCGAGTCGAGTTCAAGTCGTATTTCAAATTTATGAAACAAAATAAAGAGTTGAGGATGTCGATGAAGCCTACTACTATTGGCAAAATTGATGCACTAATGTATTAGACGTCATGGGTTCTACTTCCACCCATGCATAAGTTTTTCTCTATTTTCGTAGTAATTGTTTGCTGATTATAATGATTGTTAGTTGGTTGTAAATTGTTAGTATTTGATATTCATGATTTGTATCATATAACCAATTTATTTAAAGAAAAGAAAAGAGCTCAAACTTAATTTGTTGTGTTAACTAGGGGTGGCCACCAGCCGAGCCGGCTCAAAAAAAACTCGACTCGAGCTCGAGCCGAGCCTAACGAGCCGAGCTTTTCTCTCGAGCCAAGCTCGAGTTCGAACGAGCTCGAACTCGAGCTCATATTTTTGAGGCTCGACGAGCTCGAGCCCAGAATTTTAGCCAGGTTCAGTTCGAGCTCGGCTCGTGGGCACTCCTTGTGTTAACCAATCAAACTCAAACGGGTTTGATTGGATTGAATCTCGCATTCTTTGATTCATTTTTGAGTCCTAATTGTGGGAAAATTATCTTCTGAACTGGTTTGATTAATTTCCAAGCAAACACACAAGACAGGTATTACTATACTTAACGCGCCTTAATGTTAATTATTTAACAATAATTCATATTTATAATATATTAATACATGTAATTAATTATGGGTCATTAAATTCAATTTCGAATAGACTTCTTATGGGTGGAAAAAACTATTTATGATCTCTGTTTCAATGTGTGAGGTGAGAAATCAACCAATTACCAAAAAAAAAAAAGAGGTGAGAAATCAACCATATTAATTTGAGAACTACCAAGACTTTGTCCTGGGTTCTAAATCCAAGAGCCATAATGTGTAGATTATCCAACAACTCCTTCATATTTTTGAAATTACATAAAAATCCCCTCATGTAACGCACTTTTTATAATTATCAATCTATATATTAAAAAATTCTTACAATTTAACCTTTAAAAATCTTTTCATTAGCCCATGTAGGAGTTGTTGGTAATTTCAAAAATAAAAGGGTTTCTCTTCGTAATTACACATTATAAAAGGTGTATTGACTTATATAGATTTTCGTGATCGTATTTTTGATTCAATCAACCATATTACTTTACATCTTAGCATATACGACTCTATTTTGATTAACTACTGTGTTCACTTTTTAATTGGAAATTTCAGGGTAAATCTCTGTCAGTCACCCAGTAGAGTAAATTTTTGTCAGTCACCCAGTAGAGTAAACCTATCCATACGCAAAAGCCCGCAAACCACGTATGGGGTTAAACCGCTCTAGGTTACCCATAGGCGACGAGCTCAATAAGCGCAGGGGCCCCCAGGGCAGAATGGAGGAGTAAACTCCCCAGACCATGCATCACCTGGGTTTCGAACTCGGGTGAGTTTTCATGGCGAAATGCCTTGTGACCAACTTGGTCACACCCCTTTGCTTACTTTTTTTTTTAATTCAAGAGGAAGGAGATATCCTACATATCTAGCCCGATAAATTCCGATTGATATTTATAATTATGAGATATAAAGACTTGAAAAGTTTTGGAGAAACTTTTTCTGTTTATTCCATTCAACCGAGAGCCAATTTATACAATAATTGACAGCAAAGCTAAGGCAAAGAAATCGCCCAGATCATGCCTAATAACCAAAAATAATCCTAAAGATATTCTCCTAACCATATTTACACAACTTACTGTAATTACAAGATATACACTATCACATATAATATCTACCTATTGTACACATGTCTTCCAATACTCCCCCTCAAGTTGGTGCGTGTAGATCACGAATGCCTAACTTGCCAAGAAAAGTGCTAAACTGATGTTTGCCGAGACCTTTAGTGAATATATCGGCTAACTGATTAGTAGTACGAACATACGAGGTTGCAATATTACCACGCTGAAGCTCATCTCGAACAAAATGACAATCGACCTCGATATGCTTCGTCCTCTCATGAAAAACCGGGTTGGCGGCGATATGCATAGCTGCTTGACTATCACAATATATTCGCATAGGTTCCTTATGTGTGACCCCCAACGAAATCAATAAGCCTTTCAACCATTTCAATTCACAAGTAGTAGTTGTCATTGATCGATATTCCGCCTCAGCAGAAGATCGTGATATTGTGTGCGGCTTCTTTGTTTTCCATGAAATCGGTGAGTGTCCCAACAAGATGAGGTACCCCGTTAAAGATCGTCGTGTCAAAGGGCAACTTGCCCAATCAGAGTCGCAATATGCGAATAAGCGCAAATCACTATCAGAACGAAGGAAAATACCTTGACCAGGATTACCTTTCAAATAATGAACCACTCGAAGGGCTGCTTCCCAATGGACTTGTTGCGGATTCTGCATAAACTGAGCCAAAATGTGAACAGAATAACTTAACTCGGGATGAGTTATGGTCAAGTAGATAAGTCTTCCAACCAGGCGCCTGTATTTCTCGGGATCTTCAAGTACCGGACCATCTTCCAATGCAAGGCGATGATTCTGTTCGATGGGAAATGGTGTCGGCTTCGACCCTAATAGTCCTGATTCAGAAATTATATCTAACGAATATTTTCGTTGACAAAGAAATATCCCTTCCGGTCCACGTGTAACCTCAATTCCAAGAAAGTACTTCAAATGTCCCAAGTCCTTCATATGAAAACAGTCACGAAGATACCCTTTGAATTTTCTCACCGCCTCAGAGTCATTCCCCTTAATGATCAAGTCATCGATGTAGACTAGAACATGCAAACGAACACCATTTCTAACATAAAGGAACGAGGAATAATCCGAATAGGATTGAATGAATCCATATTGTTTCAGAGCGCGCACAAGTTTAGAAAACCAACATCTCGGTGCTTGTCGTAATCCATAGAGTGACTTTGTTAACTTGCACACCATATCTCCTGGTACTGTGAAACCTGGGGGCAACTTCATGTACACTTCCTCGTCCAAGTCACCATGTAAAAATGCATTGTGGACATCCATCTGATGTAGCTCCCACCGCCGAGCTGCTGCTACTACAAGGAATGTTCTAACGGTCACCATTTTAGCCACGGGGGAAAATGTTTCGTTGTAATCCAGCCCTTCAACCTGACGGTTGCCAAGTATTACCAACCAAGCCTTATGTAGTTCCACAGTCCCGTCTGAGTGATACTTTATCTTGTATACCCACTTACACCCGATCGTCTTCTTTCCTGGAGGCAGTTTCACTAATGTCCAAGTACCGTTATCCTCTAGGGCTGCTATTTCCTTGATCATGGCATCTCTCCATCTCGCATCTTTCACGACATCAGAATACCGTGTGGGTTCAGTTCCTACTGTCATTGCAGCCAAGAAAATGCGGTGTTTTGCAGAAAAATTATTGCAGGTCACATAATTAGCTATAGGATACGGAGTACCTGAGGAATTTGATGGTGCGGTAGCAAGCGCAGAGGGGTCTTTGATGTATCGAGCAGTATGCATCACGTATTCTTTAAACTTGGTAGGAGGTTGTCTGTGACATTGTCCTCTTCCAAGTTCTGCTTCTTCCACCACATTATCCATGACTTCGTTCCCATGTCCCGTTTCTATACCGCAAATCTGCTCACTCAATTTTCCATCATCATCTATCTGTCTCCCCCTTTCCACTTTGCCTTTCAGCTACATCAAGAACTTGTACATCTTCCTCAAAGCTACTGCTACTTGGACTTAGTGATTCCCTAAACTCATTACCATTTCGGTGCATGGCATCCTCCTTAAAGGGAAAAAATGATTCATGAAATACCACATCACGGGACACAAAGTACTCTTTTCTTTCAATGTCATAGACACGCCATCCCTTCTTCCCGAAGGGATAACCGACAAAAATACACTTTCTACTCCTTTCCCGAAATTTGTCTTTAACGCGAGCTTGACGATGCGCATAACATAAACATCCAAACACCCTCATCAAGTTATATTGTGGAGATTTTTCAAATAGTATTTCATATGGAGTTTTACCCTCAAGCAACGAAGTGGGTGTTCTGTTTATCAAGTATCCGGCAGTCAAAACACATTCCCCCCAGAACTCTATAGGTAAATTCGCTTGAAACCTTAGGGCCCGGGCAACATTCAATATGTGACGATGTTTCCTTTCAACTCGTCCATTTTGTTGTGGTGTTCCTACACATGAGGTTTGATGCACAATACCATTTTCCAAAAAATACGATTTCATACACTGAAATTCACTTCCGTTATCACTTCGAAATGTTGTAACTTGTTTTCCAAATTGCCTTTCAGCCATCACACAAAAATTCTTAACAATTTGAGGCACCTCAGATTTCTCAAGTAATAAGTAAATCCACACAGCTCGGGAAAAATCATCAACAATTGTCAAAAAATAAACTGCTCCACAAGAAGAGGGAACCCGATAAGGTCCCCATAAATCACAATGAATCAGTTCAAACCAATCCTTTGCTTTATTATTACTTTCAACAAACGTTTCTCTAGTCTACTTTGCTCTAAAACAAATATCACAAATTTTGCTACTACGACTACTTTTAATATCACTAATTTCAGGAACAAACTTTATAAGTTGGTTTGAAGGATGACCCAACCTCAGGTGCCACAGTTCTCGAGCATCAACTTCCTTTGCCTTATTCGCTTGTGCCATGCTTGCTGCTCGAAATAGATAGACCCCTTCATGCTGCTCACCCACTCCAATCAAAATCCTCGAAGTTCGGTCCTGTATAACACACAACTTATCAGAGAAAGTGACAGTACAATTTAATTGTTTGACTATTTGAGCAACAGAAATAAGAGTGCAATTCATCTTAGGTACAAATAAAACATTATTTAAGCAAATATGTTTTCCAAGACACAATGAACCCATCTTCACGGCCGGAGTATATTCCCCGTTTGGAAACCCCACCAAACATGGGTTTATCTTCCTCATGTTAGTTAGCAAAGTGAGATCTCCTGTCATATGCTGCGAAGCCCCGATATCAAGTAACCATTCAATATTCTTACCACTAAGTTTTTCAGTCGAACCCGTCTTGTGACTATTCAAAAGATTCTTTAGAGCCATCCATTCTTCGCTGCTCAGTCCAGGCAGACCGCTTCTATCACCATCATTCACCATATTCTGCTGCTGTCCAGTCACATTTGTGGCTTGTGCTGCGTTTGCTCGGGCGCCGCGTCCTCGTCCTACAACTCCCGAGCCTCCTCGACCCCGTCCTGTTGCCTTTCCTCTTCCTCGAGGCCTATCACCCCACCATTCCGGGTAGCCTATCAGTTGAAAGCATTCTTTTTCATCATGTCAAGTGCGTCCACATTGGCTACACGCCCCTGCCTTATCTTTGATTTGAGCTGCCACAACTTTCGCAACCTGCCCAATTTGTGTGGCGAAAGCCACTGCATCTCCATGCTCTTCTTTTGTCCTTACCATATGACGGTGCCTCTCTTCTTGAATTGTAATGGAATATACTCGCATTAGAACCAGCAAAGGTTCCATACTCAATATATTCGATCTCACCGTTCCAAAAACGGCATCATCCAGCCCCATCAAAAATTGATGAATCCTTTCTATTTCTTGCTTTTTCATCAACTCACCTGTAATATTGCATTTACATCCATTGCAACTACAAACAGGTATTGTTTCATAATTCGCCAATTCGTCCCACATTAACTTGAGTTTTCCATAATATGAGACTATCGTTTGTCCCGCTTGCTTGCAATTTGCAAGATCTGATTTCAATTGTTGAACCCGCGGCCCGTTGCCTATAGAAAACCTCTGTCGTAAGTCTTCCCACAATTCCTTTACGTTCTCCATATGTGTTATGGTAGAA
The DNA here is from genome assembly GCA_019426215.1 of Buddleja alternifolia. Classification (NCBI taxonomy): domain Eukaryota; kingdom Viridiplantae; phylum Streptophyta; class Magnoliopsida; order Lamiales; family Scrophulariaceae; genus Buddleja; species Buddleja alternifolia. The sequence continues at coordinate 17,546,719 of CM033403.1, forward strand.
CGTAAGCTCGGTTCAATTGTGTTGAATATCCATGCTACAAGCATGGAATTCACCATCCACCAATCTTCTATTTCAGATGATTCTTCACTCGGCTTGGACACGGTTCCATCGATGAATCCAAGCTTCTTTTTGGCTCTGAGGGCGTTTCTCATGGATCGTGCCCATTCGTCATAATTCTCTCCTCACAATTGTACTGGGCAGATGTTCATTTCCGGGTTATCCGAAGGGTGCAGATAATACGGGGAGACCGTCGCGGAGTTCTTCCCAGAATTATTTCCATCCTTCTTGTTGTCATTCTCAGCCATTGTTGATTTTATATTTTGGTTCAGAGGCTGTTTTTATTTAACCTGGCTCTGGTACCAAGAAAAGTTTTGGAGAAACTTTTTCTGTTTATTCCATTCAACCGAGAGCCAATTTATACAATAATTGACAGCAAAGCTAAGGCAAAGAAATCGCCCAAATCATGCCTAATAACCAAAAATAATCCTAAAGATATTCTCCTAACCATATTTACACAACTTACTGTAATTACAAGATATACACTATCACATATAATATCTACCTATTGTACACGTGTCTTCCAATAAGATTCTATTTAACTCCATAAAGAAGTAAAGAGCCACAACTTGTGTCAACCTAAATTTAAACTCAAGACCTCTCACATAAAGTGTGAGGTGGATACCACTAGACCAACAGGTCTTGGGTGACTACTGTGTCCACTTTAATCATTTGTAAATGGCACTTCACAGTTCACACGGGTAATTCGATGCTAGATCGAGTCTAATGGTCCGAGTGTGTACTCTGTGTCTATCTCTTTCAAAAAATTGTGTGTAGGAACCGCACATAATACACTTTACTATGTGTGAGAGATAGACCCTAGGACAATTGAATTCGGTTTATCATAGATTTTTCCCAGTTCACACCCTCAAATTTCACCATTTTCACATATTGTCTCTCAGAACTAATTTAAAAACATTTTACATCCCCTGCAGTGAATATAATACTTTGCTCCCGTGGTATTTATAGGCAAATATTTCCCAAAATGGTATTTACCTACATAATTGTCGTCAATATTCACGTCTCTTGAACTCCCGATTCAAGTGTTACATCATCAAACAAACACCACAATCTCTATAGTTCTATTCTATAATCAATCCATTTGTTTTCTGCAATGAAATCTACATTATTTACAACAAAAGTACAATTTTTACAGGTTAATATATTTCTTCACAACTAATAATACCAGAAAAATATAACCATACCCATGCTTTTGCTCGCCGTGCGAGAGGGAAATTAGAAGAAAAAATCAGAACGTCTGTTGGCAAAGATCTTTTTGAGCTAAATTTTGACCTAGAAGTAACATTGCACGGCAATTTAATAAACGTAAATTAAGGGGGTTAAGTTGCACTAACGTCTTTTTGGGGAATAATGTCCGAAACGAAAAAGTTTGTGAGATGAAGTGCCATTTAGCCTGGGATATTTGTAAACACAAAATAGTCATAAACAGAGATGGAGCTGGGGTGCGACGGTGTGATATGTCTTTTATGTAATAATTTTTCATTTTTTGAAAAATTGGTATGACTAAGTTTTTATTTTATAAATTTTTTTTGACATATTTAAATTAAACTTCAAGATTAAAGCATTAAAAAATATGCAAAGCGGAACTTATTTCATACCTTGTGTTATTCTAATAAAGATATGTGATTATTTTGGTGAATATGTTAAGATATTAGCTGATAAATGCTTTTTAGCTGTTGGGTGAACTATCTAATCATGAATAGTAAAAAAATTGACCTTTTTGAAGAAAATTTAGAGAAATGCCACTCAAAAATATATTATTCAAGGAAATTTGAGATTTACTTATGGAAAACAAGTGTGGCATTTCTTTGAGATATTTTTAGGAGATGCAAAACAATGCATCTTTGATAAAAAAAAATCTCTGAAAAATTGAGAGATGGGAAACATCGTGCCGTTGGGCCTATGAGAGTGTGAAAAATGTGGTTGGAATTTTCGGAATGCTAGATTGAGAGGGTGTTTGCCTGAGCCTATAAGCTCATCTAAACATCGATGTTTTAGAGCTTATAAACTCTATAAATTTGTTTGGTAATTTTAAAAAAAAAACAGCTTATAAGACCAAAAAATAAGATATTTGGTCTTATAAGCTGTTTTTAAAAAAGTAACCCAACCCCACTTTTTTTTAAACATCTTATAAGATGTTACATCTTATAATATCCTAAAACATCTTATAAGATGTATGGGTTTATAAGATGTAGGAGCTTATAAGATGTTTTGGAAAAGCTTAGCCAAACACCCTCTTAGTTTAGTAGTTTTAGTGTCTACATTCTTTACACAATAAGATCTATTGTGTGCAATTTTCACATATATTTATAAAAAAGAGATAGACACAGATTTCACGCTCAAATTATTTAACTCGATCTATCATGTGACCACCCGAATTTACTATTTATCCTCTGAATTCGTGGGATCATATAAAGCTTTTGGAAAAATGCGAGGGAGTAATAATTGGGTTAGACATGGTTGATTAGCTTTTGAAAAACAAGGGAGTAATAATTGGGTTAGACATGGTTGATTAGCTTTTGAAAAAACAAGGGAGTAATAATTAGGTTGATTTGTTTTGCTACTGACTTATGAAAGCAACATAAATGTTCGTTCTTATAGTTGCGTGGAGTGATTTAATTGGTTTCGTACCATTTTAGGGCTATTTTATCTCAAATTAAGTTCAACAATCTGAGTGTGAGAATCACATATAATATACTCTAATATGTGAAAGTGAGAAATACTACAACCAATGGAATTGATCTAGCATAGATTTTTTCTACCTTATAAATAGAAAGTAGAAAGTGGCTGTAGATTGTTCTTGTCAACAAGGAAAAACTTTGATTTGTTGTCTCCAATTTCTCTTATCATATTTTATATGTGGGTAAAAACATTTTTCTTCTGATTTATGTCACACTAAGCATTTTGCCTCCTACTCTCTCTCTCTGTATTTTATCCCTAATCCTATCATTTTTGTTGCAAAACAGTCCATCGGGCGGGATATGTTAGGAATATTTTTTTGCAGAACATTCCTTTTAGCAAAATATTCCACAAATATTCGTGGAATATTCTTGGAATATCCTACTTGATGGAGTGTTCTGTAACAAAAATCAAAATTTGTTGGGCAAAGTGCAAAATTTATTAGAATAGGAGACAAAGTGCACAACATATCATACATTGGGGGAATGTGCATTTTTTTTTTTTGGTTTCCCACAACTCTCCTGACCCTATGACCCAACCTAATACTCCTCGAGTCAGGAATATTTACAAGAAGCGTGAGACTAGCTCTCCCAAGGAGAAGTGTTTCAATATCCAGGGCTCGAACCCGAAACCTCTAATTAAAAAAATTGAAGCATGTACCACATGAGCCAACTCTAGTTAAGGGAATCTGAATTCTACCCTTCATATTTCAAGCCTTAAGCTAAGATGTATTGTATGAAAAGAGAATTTTTGTTTTTTTTAATTCATACACGAATATATTGGAATTTAATTTCCTTATTCATACACGAATATATTCCTACAAAAGTCAATAATGGAAAAGGCTTAACTGCAAGAAGAATCGTAGTTCTCATCTCAAGAGACGTTTTTCATGATCCAATTACAAGATTTAAGTAAAATCTTTAGCACAATTGCTACTATAATCTTTTACCAACAGTAACTCTCATCTCAACAGTAATTCTTGACCTTCCCTTTAGAGGTGTGGGGAATACGACTTGCGACTCATTGATATTTAATTATTTATGTTAATGTAATATGCCCGGATGAGCCAATATTTATGTATCAAATAACACTGTTGACGCTGACACAAGTACCTATCAAAGTAAAATACTTGTATAGATCGGACTTTTGGCCGCACCCATATACCATGTGGCTAGGAGAAAAATGCATCACATGTTTTTTAATTAAAAAAACAAGTGAAGTGTCTTTTTCACAGCCACAGTGTGCATGAGTGGGGCCCAAGACCCGATTTATACAAGTATTTTCCCCTGTCAAATAGAGAAATTCTAATTGGATTTAGGCGGGTGATATTTGGCGGTTTTCAAGAATCCAACTCCCGGGAAATATACAACACACAATGTGTTAAAACATGTGTGAGATCCACCAAAATATATATATATATATATATATTATTATGTTTTAACACATTTTGTGGTGGATATCTCTTGAGAGTTGGACTCTCGGAGCCACCATGTATCACCCGATTTAGGCATCCGTTTAGATTGCATCCTTTCTGTTGGGTTTCGTTTGAAAAAGCATAAACGCAGCGGAAGAGATTTCAAAAATTAAAACGAAAACCCAATTGGTACTCTAATTCGCATAATTGAATCTAAAAGCGTATAACGAATAAAACTTACTCGTTAATATGAATATGATGATGGAGAAAAACTTCTTCTTCTCCAAACTCGAAATATTGAAGCTTCCAAATCTTCAATCCTTTGGTTTGATTCTTCAAACTTGAACTTGATTCGAACAACGAAAATACATCGTCTCTAAATCGTCACGCACGGATCAACAAACGAAAAATCTCCTTTCTTCTTTCTCTATGGTCGACGGCTAGGTATAGAGGAGGGGAGGAATATTTTTCTTTCTTTTGAGAGTTATGAGAGTTGTATATTCTTCTTCTTTGTTCTAAGTCAAAGAGTCCTTATATATCTCATGACTTATTGAACAAGTCAAAACAAAAGAGCCCTAATATGTGGTCTCTCAAAGACGCCACTTTGAGGCCTAGTAGGCGTCCAATTGGACTCCTTATTTAGCCTCGGGATTTGTTTTGTTTAATTAATTTCTTATTTCAATTAATAATTTATTGTATCCAATAAATAAATTAATTAATTAAATAACCAAATTAATTAGATAAATTAATTCATTAATATATATCACAAGGAAATTAATTAATAATTAATCTTATCATTATAATTAATTATTTTATCTAATGAATAATTAATTATTTAATTTATCCAATAAATTAAAACTCCCAGAAGAAATAATAGAAATTCATTTTTCTTCACTTTTCTTTGTCAATCCTTTAGCGCGACTCTCTAGGTTCGTTTCGTTTGGCAATGAGAGGAAACCAAAGGAAGTGGGTAACACCTAACCAGTCACGTGGCCTACTTCGTAACCCAAACGAAAACGAATGATAGGATCATTCTGAAACCTTCCAATCGTAAATACCGTATATGTATAAACCCTTTGTTCACGTTCCCCGGTCAAGTGAGAGTCATGATTATGTCAAACTCACTGAACTTGACCATATGTATAAATCATAATAAATACGATATCATTGAGATCGATTTAGTGCCAAGCACAATCGTCTCGTTTGCTTTGGCCAAAAACTTTGATCTCTATTTATCTATAATTACATAGGGTACATACTCATTCACTTATGAGAGAACAAATCCTATATTAGATATCTGCTAAGATTACCACTTGCCCATCAAGTCCGCATTTCGAGGTTGACCCCACCAAAGGGTGAATTGGGTCTAACTACTCTAGTGAAGGACTTGACGTCACAAGTGCATCTTCAGCCTGATACTTCAAGTCAAAGGTTCACATATACCTATTACGCATAATCAGTTCTGTCATTGACAATCTAGAGTGAAAACCCATGTGATAGAACCGATGCGAGTCGTGTTCGAACATATCAGTTCCACTGACGTGTCTTCAATCTTAACCTCCTATCATCCCATGATACCAGACAGGCACTCCCATGTCGGAGCTAAGATTGTACAAGTATTCGAAGTCTTTATTTGTCCATTAAAGACTTCATATTACTTGCGAACTTATTTTAGTAATCAAGATCGATCTCTCTAGTGTCAATCTTCCTATCCCATAGGAAGTAGAGGGATCGCACTGAAAATATGGACAAAACGTTTTACATAACTTATAGATGCAGATAAAAATTAAGTGAAAACTCAATAATGCCTTTTATTTAAGAAGAGTTTAAGTTCAATACAAGATATATATTCTATTCTCTATGGCATCTGAGGGCATAATCCTAACACTTTCATGTCAGGGTTAACTAAAGCTGTGGAAATCCAAATCTACTTCATCTTTTCTTTTCTTTTTTATGGTTTCTACTTCATCTTCATGAGTTGAGGATTAGCTGATATAGAATATGCCCATGATGAATGAATAAAAATGATATGAAACAATGATTTTGGGAAAATGGATCAAAGATCAAGTTTTTCAACTCGGAAATTTAGAATTTCTGAATCAATATCTCTATTACCAGTTGCAGTCCCAAGTGGCAATAACCAGCGTTTCGAAAGATGAAGTTAAATAGACTCTTAACTCTTTTTTGGCTTAAAAAGTTCGTATTCAAACTGATTTTCACAAATTAACATTAAGAAAATTCATTTGAAAAATAACTTCAAACTCAATCATGATTCACTTGGACAAATTAGGTCCAATTATATTAAAGTGATTTTTGAGTTGCATAGGTGAATAACGTTTTAATTTTTTAATTCTTTTTAAGATCTCAGCTCCGGTTTTTACTATAATAAGAGTTTCTACTAAGTTGCTCGTTTTTCAAAGTTCTTTTTGTTTAAATCTCTTAGGTGAGTTTTGGGCAAGTGCAACAGTAATTAATATAAACAGTAAGAATAAACTTGTAATTCTATAAAGTACTAAACGAAAGGTTTGCACAGTTCGTAGGATGGAGCAATTCCTATTGTGTCATACTTCTCTTTCCTTAGGAGGAATTCACCAAAGTAATTGTTGGTCCCAAGTGGCATACGAAAGAGTCTAGAAGGGAGGGGGGGGGATTGAATAGACCCTGAAATCTTTTTCGACTTCAAAAAGTTTCGTATTAAAAAGGTTTTGGACGCTTGAAATGTAGACGCTTAACGGAGCATTTACTTGAAATATAGATGCTTAGGCTAAGCGTCTAATGAAGACTGTTTTAGAAAGTTAACTTAGACTTTAAGATTTGAATACTTTAACTAAGTAGGTTTAAGCGTTCAATTCTTTAATCAATGTTAGCACAGTAGAATAATTTTAGAGTCCTCTCTTTTTGAAATCTTTAGCGTCACAAGTTGTTTCTGAGTTGTTTAGTGTTTGATTGTGTTTTACTTAATCAATTTATGCAATGATATGGTAAATAAGAGAATTGACTGTAAAGTAAATGACACAATATTTGTAAGGTTCGTTGGGTGGTGTAATCCCAACTATGTCCTTCTTCTCCTCGAACACTTGGAGACAATCCACTAAGATGGTTCTCAAAGAATCACACAGAAACTTCTACAAATTAGGGAGAGATAGATGTCGATGACTTGAGCTCCTTGATCACACAGATTTCTGCTCCAAATCACTTCAATCCCCTTGCTTCTTTCATCCAGAAATAATGCAAGTATCCAACTTCGACTTCACACAGATCGCGAAGCTTGGATGGGGTTTTCTAAACGGTTTGTTTGATTTTGATGAAGTTCAAACAACTGGAAATATCTCAATAGTAATGTGGTTTCTTCGAAAAGAATGTTTGAGATATTGGTTGACTGTCTCAGGAATTGAAGAAGAGCAAGGAGAATGTTTGCTTGAATATTCTGGCTTTTCTGAGAGTTTAATGAATGAGACTTCAATGCAACAGCAATTTGGCTTGGAATTGATCGATGTTTTTGGCTTGTTGTTGAAGTCCTATTTATAGACATTCTTGGAAAAAGTGTCTGTTTGACACATGCACAGGCGCGTGTCTCTCACTTCCGCGAGTGAACAACTTTTGTCTTTTTTCCTGAAAATCTGCTGCACAAAAGTTGGTGCTGCAATCTGTGAAAAGTTGACAGTCCAATAGGGTGGCTTCTCCTGTATGTCTAAAAGTGCTTATCACATTTAATGCTCTTATCAGCATTTAATGTATTTGAATTAAATGTTCGTTGGCATTTAATGTACCGAGAATATTTGCATTAAACTCCTTTTGGACTTGGAAATAAATTCAGGTGAAATCCATCATTGATAGATGCTTATCCATTCTTGAATTTGCTTCCGCCTAAAAGGTAATAGCTGGATATTGAGATGCTTGGAAACTTCATCTTCATTCAGACTTCAGGCGCTTGAGTCTTCAAACTTAACTACTGACAAGCTCACTCAGAATTCATCAGACGCTTGGTCTAAGACTTCTTAACCTAACAATTTAGAATAAAACAGAACGAAGCCTATAAAGCCTATTACAAATCTAACGCTTCAAAGCCTATACATGATTTCTATTAAAATCAAATTAAACTTACATATTTTGGGGTCTAACATAAACTCCTAATTGTCATCATCAAAACATTTAATATGAAATTCCTAACAGTAATACTTAAGATTCACATCGAGACTTCACAAGATAATGATTGGAATTGGATCAATGTAATTCAGTATGCAAGTTCTTTTTTGATCAAAAAAAAAAAAAGTATGCAAGTTCTTCAACTCTTTGGGAGAACTGAGATTGTCAAATATTTGGTCTCACTTTGCACATTAGTCAATTTATAAAGCGCAATTATCATATTGAACATGCATAATTTATACTACTAATAAACATGCCTATCAATATATAAATGGAATTAAATAAATAAAACCACCACACATGATCATGGACTTTTACTAGAGGGCCCGAGCCAATAAGACATCACAAAAAGGTAAAATACGAAACATATCTAATCTTCATGGGCTCCATGTCTCCACCAGTCTTGAACTATCCTATTATAATGCTTTAAAACAACTTATACATTATTTCTAAGAAAGCAATAAATAGCCTCAATTCCGGCTTTACAACCCATAAAAAGAAAGATATATCGAATTTAAACCTAAGTCCATGATCGGTGTCATCATCACATAAGACATGCTCGCAACATTGTATACATGCTCGCATTATAAAACACTTATTTTGATTATTCAAAATTTTAGTCCAACTAAAAAGTCCTTTATAAAATTCCCAATTTTATATATTCTATATTTCAATTAAAATCAATCTAGTCCTACTAGATGACTTAGATATACAAAGTTATAAATTAAGTATATCTACCATTAATTAACATAATATTAGTCCAACTAAAATGAATACATAAAACACCGAATCTTATTTTATTATGATTTCAAGCCACTAATAAATGAAAAACTTTTATTTGGTTAAAGAATTAATTATTAATCATCCAAGAAAAATAATTTATATTCTTCATTCGAATATCTAAGTATTTTTCAAGTTGAGGAAAAGTAATATTTAATCCAAAAATTAATTATTAATCTCCAAGAAAATAATTAGTTGTTCTAATTAAATATTTTAATTCCAATTAATCTTACTTAGGCTCGATTTCATCAAACCCGTATCACCATCCTTTTGGTCCACTCGAATTTAATTTAATTGGGCCTAAAATTAATTAATTAGAATATTATTCATGTGTTATTATTGGGTTATTTTTAATTTAACTCCAAATCACCAACCCTTTGGTCCAACTGGAAAAAAATTAAATTATGCCCAAAGCAATTAATAAGTCAAAATTTAAGTAATTCTCCAATTGGATTTAATTTTAATTATTATGGGTCATCATCCTTTTGACTCACCCGGATAATTAAATTTACCCAAAAGTCAAATACTAAATTTGATCCAATGCACTGCCCGAATTTCAGACCCGAGTCCATGTCTCGTCTCAGCGGGTCGTGTGCCAAACACAAGGTCCGATTAGGCCATGTGGCCGTGTGGCTGGCGCGCGTCTAGGCCACACAACCAGGCGTCGTGCGCCCGCCGCGCACAGCGTTGTGCGCAATGCACTCGGGGCCTTTGGGCTCCGTTTTTCCTCGTTTATTGATTTTTCCTCATTGCATAAAAAATCCCAGATTTACAATAAACATAAAAAATCAAATTCTAGGCTAAAAATCATAAAAACGCAGATTTAAGAACGCATAAAATGCATTATTCAAAAACACATAATATGCATATCAAAAATCATATAACATGATCAAATATGCGGATCAGACATTGGCTCTAATACCACTGTTGGGTTTTACGAAAAATACGCAGCGGAATAAAATTTTACCCACAGTATCATCTCGATTTGCATATATTAATCATAAAGCTCGCTAAAACTTACCCGTTGAAACGATGTGGTTGGAGAACTCGATCCTTCTTCTAAATTTTGAGTTGATGAAGAGTTGAAGTCTTCAATCCTCGTGTATTGAGTCTTCTTGAAATCTTTGAAGTTTTCTTGAAGTCTAATCTGAACAACGAACGTACGTTGTCTCTAAATTATCACGCGAATTGATTGACAAAAAAGGATTTTATTTTTTTTCTTCTTGACCGACGACTAGGGTGAGAGGAGAAAGGGAGGAGTTTTTCTTTTTCTTTCTAGGAGAGTTATGAGAGTTATCATTCTCTTTTAGGTCAAAAGTCTTTAAGTGTTGTATTTAATATCACTTGACTTGTTGATCAAGACAAAAGATTAAGGCCCATGTTGGGCATCCTGGAGGACGCCCCTTACTTGGCCTGGCTCATCTTTTTTTTAATTAATTATCTATTATTTAATTAATAATTTATTATATCCAATAAATTAATTAATTAAATAACTGATAAATTAATTCATTAATTTATTTCCTTGAGAAATTAATTAATAATTAATCTTATCTTTATAATTAATTATCTCATCTAATGAGCAATTAATTAATCACATTTAATTTATCCCATATATTAAATCTCCTAGAACAAAATAGAAAAATCCTTTTCTTTTTCTTTATCAATTCTTTAGCGTGACTCTTTAGGTTCGTTTCGTTTGGCAATCAGAGGAACCCAAAGGAAGTGGGTAACACCTAGCCGGTCACGTGGCCCACTTCGTAGCCCAAACGAAATCGAATGAATGGATCATTCCACAACCTTCCAATCGTAAATACTGTATACGTATAAACCCTTTGTTCACGTGTCTCAGTCAAGTGAGAGTCACGGTAATGTCAAACTCACTGAATTTAACCATATGTATTAATTATAATAATACGAGATTATTGAGTTCGATTTTGTTTCTCACACAATCGACTCTATTGCTTTGGCCAAAGACTTTGATCTCTATCATCTATAATCACATAGGACACTTTCTCATTCACTTATGAGAGAACAAATTTCATATTAGTTATCAGCTAAGACTACCACTTGCCCATCAAGTCGCATTTCGAGATCGACCCCACCAATGGGTGAATTTGGTCTAACTACTCTAGTGACAGACTTGACGTCACAAGTGTATCTTCCGCCTGATACTTCAGGTTATAGGTTCACTTATCCCTGTTACGAATAATCAATTCTGTCCTTGACAGTCACAGAGTAAAAACCCATGCGACAGAACTGATGCGAGTCATGTTCGAGCATATCAGTTCCACTAATATGCCTACAACCTTAAGCTTCCACCATCACATGGTGTTCGACTGGCACTCCCATGTCAAAGCTCATATTGTACAAGTATTCTAAGTTTTTGTTTATCCATTAAAGACTTCATATCACTTGCGACTAGTTAAGTAATCAAGATTAATCTCTCTAGTGCCGATCTTTTTATCTCATAGGAAGTAAAGGGATTGCACTGAAAACATGGACAAAACATTTTATACTACTTATAGATGTAGATAAAATTTATGTGAAAACAAAAACAATGACCTTTATTACTAAACAAGAATAAGTTATTTACAAGTGAGATGCCCTGTCATTTTATCATTTATGGCATCTGAGGGCATAATCCTAACAGCGTCGTCGCCGCCAATGGCAGGGGTTGGGGGTTGGGGTTGGGGTTGGGGTTGGGTGGGGGATGAGAGAGAGAGTGGTGTTGCTTATTTTATTATTTGAATAGAAAATAGAAAATAGGAAAAAAAAAAAAAGGAAATGACATTACGTAATTATTTATGTTAATTGGGATATTGTTGGTTAAAGTGGGGAGAACATAACCTAAAAAAATGGAAAGGAAGTGCAAACAAAATTGAATTGGAGGTTGGGAATTTATCCCAAAAACCGTTGTGAAATTATTTCTTTGTTTTGTCAAAAGGATCCTATCCTTTTTTTTTTTTAATTCAAGAGGGAGGGGGAATACCCTACATATCTAGCCCGACAAACCCGGGTTGATAGTTATAATCTTGAGTCATAAAGACTCTATCTAGCTCCATAAAGGAGAGAAGAGCCACAACTTGTGGCAGTTTGGATTCGAACCCAAGACCTCTCACATAATGTGGGAGGTGAATAATTTGAAGTAAGATCTCCATATTTCCTCTTTTACTTATTTTTTTTAAAAAAATTATAAGCCTATACACAATATTATACATGAATTTGAATGAATTTACGATTATTTTGTATTGTAGCCCACCAATATAGATAGGAAAATTTAGTTTTAATAATAGATGATGGGTAGTTGTTCGGACTTTGTGTCAATTAATTTGTTACATCTGACCAAAAATATGTAGCATAAAATAAAATTTACATACTGAAAAAGTAATTGGTGCACATAAGGACTCAAGAAATACAGAAGATAATACGAGTGGCTTTCAAGGGAAAACTTTATTATCTTCTTTGGTTGTTTACAATAATGAAAATAATTATTAGTTTTGGTTGAAACTAAATAATTAGAAATGGAGTCACTTGAGCAAACATTTAATCTCCGTCCAAACTAGATATTATTTCGAATTTACAGATCGTGGTTATGAACAACTTATCCACAGCTTTCTACCATATCGTTTGTGACCAAATTTTGGAAGGTCTGTTTGGCAACATCTTAAGAAATATATATTGTACAATTGCATATTACCCTGCCCCACGCTAATTGAAAATGACTACTTCAAGAATTGAGGCGTGCACTTATGATTTTCGAGTAGTGAAATAAGTCATTTATAAAACAAAAGAAGAGGAATTTTTTAACATATATGAAAACGACATTATTCATTAATAAAGCCATTTTTCCTTCCAGCTAAGAGATTACTTATCATGTATTACAGCAGCGATTACTATGCATCCTCCATCCATCATTTATCATGTATTGTAACCTTTCGATGCGTTTCAAAAGTCAAGCTGAATATATATATATATATATGTATGTATTTATATACATACACGAGTACCTAGTACAACTACAAAGCCAAATATTTATATACATACACGAGTACGTACGTAGTACAACTACAAAGCCAAAATATTTAATATCTTAAATAATTCACTAAACAATAGCTTAAAGTGGACTAGGGAAAAATAATGTGAATTAACTATTTGGTTGTATAGAATATTATGTAAATATTGCTTGAGATCTTCCTTCGAATCTTTACCTCATATTTAATTCATTTCCCGTCTTAATCAATGGTAGCTCACTGGTTGCAAGACTTTAGAGAAAATATCAATTCACTATCTAATTTTCACGACTCGTAATTGAAAGATAATGGGTTCTATGACTATGAGGGGCATTTGGGAAAGGGGAATTTCTTAGTTACAGTGGGTATATCATCTTTTTGCCAAATTAAAAGTTTCATGTGTATATCCATATCACAATTGTATCTATTTTTCGTCTTTTAAGTTTTTTGGAAATGATATTAACACTCCAAATATACTATTAAAAAACCATTATTCAACGCAAATTCTTCGGAGGAAATTGTGAAAACGGAGCTCCTATGATAATTTTTAAAACTCCAATATCAACTCCCCTTTTGTTTTACCAAAGTTTGTCTTACATTAATTGTCAGTTTTTTTTTATTATCTTCGTGTATGTACTCTCTTTGCTTGCAATTGAATGCACAAATATTATTTATTGATAAAAATCGATAACATTTGGCATTTGATTGTGTATTTATTTGATCCGGGAGAAGTAAATTATATATTAGGTGAATTTGCTCTGTAAAAACTATTGTGTAGAAGTTATTATGTATTAGTATGCAAATTTTATAGATTGATGCCTCCTATGTCAAATCTTATTTTCAATGCTGAAAAATGTATTAAAAGTTGTATTGGTTGCTGTGTAGAAAATGAAAATGCATTTGTTTTGAATTGTCAATTTATAAGTTGAAACTGAATAATGTTTTTCTATGAATATTTTTTAGGCATTTTCTAACATGAAAAGAGGTGCATTCTAAATAAATAAGATAAAATATGATGAATGATAGATGAACGATATGACACAAAGTATAATTCATTTGTAATTAATAATGTACTTAGTTTTTGGGCGGGAAAATTACACTTTTCGTCCCTGAAGTTGAAGCCAAAAACACATTTGGTCCCTCATGTTTCAGCCTCAACACATTTGGTCCCTCAACTTACAAATTTCGAACAAATGTGGTCCCTGCCGTCAATTTACCGTTAGAACTAACGGAATCCACACTGTTCATCATCTTCCCCAACTCTAAAATCCGATTTCAAACTTTAAATTATGATATCTCACTCATTTCAAGTCCATTTTTAACGAATCTTATATGGTTAGAATCGTCTCAACGAGTAGAATCCATCCATGTAAGTTTTGTCCCAAAATACGCTGATTCTATTGACCTGAACCGTACAAATCCGAAAAAATCCGTTTTTTGAATCAGCCTATTTTGGGACAAAACTTACATGGATGGATTCTACTCGTTGAGACGATTCTAACCATATAAAATTCGTTAAAAATGGACTTGAAATGAGTGAGATATCATAATTTAAAGTTTGAAATCGGATTTTAGAGTTGGGGAAGATGATGAACAGTGCGGATTCCGTTAGTTCTAACGGTAAATTGACGGCAGGGACCACATTTGTTCAAAATTTGTAAGTTGAGGGACCAAATGTGTTGAAGTTGAAACATGAAGGACCAAATGTGTTTTTGGCTACAACTTCAGGGACGAAAACTGTAATTTTCCCATTTTTGGGCCATTTAATTGGTGGACGGATGACAAAAAATTGGTTCTCAATTTTTTGGCTCTATGATGACATGGCCTCTCCAAATGATTGGGAACTAGGAATAGAGTTTTGACAACGAAATCATTAAAATAGTGAAGAGACTAAGAAAAGATAACTTACGAACTATTGTATAAATAAACTACAAACTAATGAAAAATAATATAACAAACGACTGTTAGCGTGCATGCGTGTGCGTGCGCGCTCGTGCGCATATATATATATATATATATATGAAAGAAAAGCAAAACCCAGAGTACCACCCTAAATTCTTAGAAACCCTATAATTTAATCCACACTACATGTTATGATCCAGGATATAATAGAAATGTACTCAATTGTGCTGGATTATTACCTTAAAACTCGTTTAAACTCAATTTCCGACGTCAGAATAAGCTAAAATCTTGATCAAACTATAAACATATCCTCCCCACATCGATCAGCCCCATCCTACCACTTATAAGGGCAAAAAGAAAAGGTAAAATTGCACAAGTAAATGCGCATCAAACAGCCACTACTGAGAACTGAAATTTCAGGCTCTAACCACAAGAAAGAACCTCATTCATTGTAGCTCACATCATCCGATTCCATCGAGCATCATTGCTATAAGAAAGCTTTCAAAAAATACAAGAAAGAAAAATAAAAAATGATGGGCAACAAAATTGGGAGTGAGGATTCAGCTCTCAATCCAGTATATCCAGCATCTCCTAGTAAAACCAAAAAAAGAAAGAAAAAAGAACACAGAAAATGTACCAACGCGTAAGGCTAAACCAACATCAAAGAAAAAAGATTAAAAGACTATTGTTACAATTATATTTCATAACTAAGAAGCAACACCTACGTCGAAAGACCAAACAATAAACACTTCATATAAAAATTCATGATTATGCAACTATATTATACTATCATCCTCTTGGGTTTGGCAATGGCTTTTATGAATTGATGCTCCCAAATTCTTATCTAAGTTCAACATTTACACGGCTTTGGCAATGGCTTTTATGATTAATGCCCCCAAATTCTTATCTAAGTTCAACATTTATACGCAGACAACATTGCCGATGACAGATAAATATCATCCTTTTACATAACATAAAGATAACACATATGCACTTTTTCAATCAACTACGGAAGTCATAGTACATACTTCATTTCAAGTATAATGATACTCAAAATAAAAAGATAAAATAAACATGTTTTTACCTATTTACTAAGTAAATTCTTCTTGGTCATAATACATCCAACTAACAAGCAAAAGTTCACTTAATTCACAAGTTATCCAGATACGAAAAAAAACATTAACCAATCACAAGCTTGTGCATATGCTATTCCAAAACTAAACATATATACATAAAAATAAACATACATGTAATTGTGTGTGTACCAATATGTAGTTTACGACTGTCCAAATGAGTTGGCTGGGTTTCCACTATGCTAAAAGTTCTAACTCCCGGAGAAATGTACAGGTAAGATTTATTCAATATAGAAGACAAGCATAGAAGGATCTTAATAATTGTGACCTAGGGCAACTGATATAAAAGTAACAGGCTGCAAACTATTTAATTGGTTGTTTTCATTTTTTCCCTACTTCCTTGATTTCATTACCATATCAGCAATAAAGGTATGAAACAATAAAAACATATGGGAAATGTTGTTTCCCTGACATGGAATCATTGCTCTCTTATGCATATTATGACCATTTGCATACTGTGCTAGATCTAATATCACAAAACATGCTCCTTGACCATTTTGTGGATCTATTTCTAATAATATTTCTAGTCAAAACAAGGATAACGGCATAGATAATTTGATACCCTGTGTCTAAAATAGGTATTACAGTATGAATTGAATTATGACAATAAATATTTGCACTGTCAAGCACCGGGTGAATAGCAAGCCAGAAAAACATGGTGGCTCAATTGTCCAGTCCCCTTATTTACTATAATAAGACTTGAACCAAAAGCAATTGGTTAAAAAAAAAAAAAAAAGATATTACCTGCTAGAAAAGAACAATTGATTTGACCAAGAAATTAACCAACCAACCCCGCAACATCTTGACCTGGAATCAGCTTTAAGAGATGCTTACCTAACCAAACAATTTTCAAGAACAGGGGAAAAGAAAAGAAAAAAGAAAGAAAAACAGAAAACAGAAAATGAGGAAGAGAGCATGGAATATGCACCATATATATCAACAAGCTTAAATTTTGTTTATATGATTCATTGCAATTTGCAACCTGTCATTAGATTACCAAAATATGCAGTGGCATACCTTTCATATACAATCAGATAAATTACAACCATGCCAATTCATCTGATTTGAGCGCCAAGAGATAGCAGCTCAAACACCTGCATCTTTATGTAATGTAACGGGCCCACCAATCCAATAAATTAAAATTGAACCTAAAACTATTAGCTATATCACATAACGCCATCAATCCTGCCAGTAACTGTCTCAGCTCATCAGAGAGGGGAAAATCACAAAACCACACGTCGTGTTTGGGGGATCCACTCACAAAAGGCGAATTAGACTTTGGTCATGCTTGCGTTGTAGTCATTCAATTTTAGATTCCAAAATGCATGCAACTATTGTCTCAAACAAATATAAAATTCACCAGAATAATATGGAAATCACGAAAAATTTAACACAAAGGAAGAGGTGGCATCTAGCTTGCAGGTACTCAAGCAAAAAAAAATCATCAGAATGATACTGAATGTTTAGAACTTTGCATGAGGGAGCAGGTGGGGTCTTGTGCAAAGGTACAAATTTCAAACACAAATTCACAAAATCTTTTAAGCATAAGACGAATAAGAATCCAACTACCTACTGATAGAGAGGTTATATTCCAGCATACATCAATTAAACAGTCCAGGAAAAAAACATTATCATGGTTGGGTCTGAGTCTCTGAGATTGGCAGACACTTCTTCAAATGTCGTAACCAAATCAAGCACAGCTCCAGAATGCAGTCTATTCAGCCTCAGACCTGCAAAAGAAACAAACACAGAGCACTTTTATCATTTGAGAGTGACAGCTACCTAATTATCTTAACCGTCAAAAACGGAAGGCCCAATCTCTTAAGAGAGCCTTCCTTTCAACCGATCTATAGTCAAACATCAACACTTAAGCTCTTTAAAGCAGAAACATCTGAGCTACATATTTCCTCGACTCAAATTTATCCAATATCAGTTCTTTCATCATTACTCATCTATTTTGATATTACTTTGAAGAACCCCCATCACTTCCAACCTCGTCAACCTTCATATGCGTCGACCCCTTCAACCTGTCCCCATAGACATCATCACATCCGACAGATCTGTCACTCTCGGGCGATAATGCTTTATCTTTGCCTTCCATAGGAACAATATCACTTAAATCATTATTGTTTTCTGTAGAGTTTGACCGAGAGCGCTTCCTATGTTTCGACTTGTGTTTATCTGAACGTCGTGGAGATGTCTTACTGACTTTAAGACGCTTTCCTTCAGTTGACCTCGACCTGGAACGCCTTTTATCCCGGTGTCTTGATTTATCCTCTCTACTCCTTTCGTGTTTCTCACTTAACTGATGCTTATCTTCCAGAGATCTAGACCTCGACTTGGAACGCCTTTTATCCCGCTGTCTTGATCTATCCTCTCTGCTCCTTTCGTCTTTCTCACTTGACCTATGCTTATCTTCCAGAGATCTGGACCTCGACTTGGAATGCCTTTTAGCCTGGTGTCTTGATCTATCATCTCTGCTCCTTTCATATTTCTCACTTGAACGATGCTTATCTTCCAGAGATCTGGACCTCGACCTGGAACGCCTTTTATCCTGGTGTTTTGATTTATCCTCTCTGCTCCTTTCATGTTTCTCACTTGACCGATACTTATCTTCCAGAGATCTCGACCTCGAGCGTCTTCTGTGTTTTGATCTGCTTTCACCCAAAACTCCCGGAGAAGATCTTCGTCCCTGGTTGTGACCCTCCACTGAATTTGATCTGGAGCGTCTCCTATTACGGTTCTTAGATTTTTCTTCCCTTCTACCATCCTTCTTGTCACCTAATTGATGCTTAACTTCACCAGACCTTGATAAAGATCGCTTTCTGTGTTTTGACTTACTTTCATCATCTCTTGAAGATGAAGATCTTCTCCTTTGATGCTGAGGAGATCTTGAATCAGCACGGGATGATTTCCTAGTTCTCTCGGTTGGATTTACTTGATGTCGCCTTGGTGAGCCTAAATCATCGCGATATGACTTCTTAGTTCGAGGGCTCACACTCCTGCTCCTATTTCTTCTGGAAACTGGAGAACTATTACCATGTGATCTACCGATGTCCCGCCTCCTACCTCTGTCACTGCCATCCCTACTATCCCTGTAGTATCTTCGTTCTTTTTCATAACTCGAGTAATAGCGAGATCTCACAGGTGATCTGGATCTATAGCCTCGGCCACGTCGAGTAGGAGGTGAGAATGAGCGAGACCTCCGTCTCGGCCGATAATTAATAGGAGATGCTGACTTGGACCTAGATCTTGACTTGGCACGAGTGGTGGGTGGTGACCTGAAACATTGATTTTAATAAGTTTGGAATTGATTTATGTGGGACTAGCTGAAAAAAGTATGTAATACATTGAGAAATAATGTTCGTGCTCAGAACCGTGGAATTACTCAACAAACAGGAGAAAAAGTAAGGCAAAAGGAAAAGGAGGGGGTATCATACAGATGTCAAGTAAAGGAGTATAACAATTCATTGTAAGATTTGATGCGTAGTGCCGCAAATCTCAAGGATCATGGAACAGCTAAAGTTCCTTGAAACTACTTCAATCAGGAAAGATTTTTCTCATGCCATTGAAGGAGGGGCAAAAGAACTCTTGATGTATCAATTGTGAGAATGAGAACTGCTGTCTCAAATAACTCAGATCCGAGGACTACATGAAAGTTGTTTACTATAACAGAAACAAAGTTTAAACTTTTGTACATGAATGCATGGAATATGTATAATAATAGCATGCCATTTAACTTCTTTCATGTAACACACAACGCCAGCAGAATTTCGTAAGAAACAAGACTAAATAATTCAATTTATCAATCAGCTAACTATCAGTTCTTCCCCTTTATTTTTACTTAGTAGAATATCAATAGAGATGAAAGGCATGAGTTTAGTATGCCGACTGAGCAACTGGAGATGATGAAACATTGTGCATTTACTATCAAATACCCCCATGCAACGGGTACTCACCAATCTTAAAACGAAGTTTAGTCTTAACACTACCAAAACCCACTTTTAACTAAATAAGCAGGACTGTCTATAAGATTCCTAAACCAATCAGAACAGTGAAGATGGACTGCGTTAGCATACTAAACATGAATAGAAAACATCCTAGCTAAAGATCTGACAAGATAACCCAAGCTTTCGAAATATACTTTCTTGCATTTACCAGTCCTCGTTTAGTTGACATTGTTTCCCTATCTTGAGCATCTCATTGGGAGAATTGACATCAATGACAATAACAATTTTCTTTATCAATATCATTAAAAAACACTACAAGACATTCAAAACATACCTAGATTTTTTATCAGATTCCTTTTCCTCAATAATCAGTCCATCAGCTTGCAACTTCTTACTTATTTCTAAAGCCCTAGCTGCAGCTAAATCTGTCGCAGACTTCATTGTTGCTGCCCGGTTAGCTGCTTGCTGCGCTGTCAATGTTTGTTGCATCAAGAGAGCCTGCTGAAATTGCATTTGTTGCATGGCAACAGCTTGCTGCATCACCATAGGCAAAGATGATGAACCCATTGGAGTATTCAAAATGGGTTTTGGAGGAAGTGATTTAGCCATTTCAACATTTAATGGACGACCTCCAACATCCATATTATTCAATGCCAAAGCAGAAGTTGCTTCTTCAGGTTTCAAGTATTCAACATAAGCAAAATGTTTAGAATCGGTAATGGTACAATCAACAACTGTGCCACAAAAGGCAAAGAGCTGTTTCAACTGATCCACAGTCAGAAGTGGGCTGAGATTACTAACTTGTACAGTTTTCTTAAGTGAATCAGCTTTTCTCTCGTTGTCAGCTGAGCCTGATAGATGCCAAGCATAAATGATTAAGAATGTTCAAAGTTGATAAGAATACCAGTAAAATAAAGCAAATGAGTTCAAAAGATTGTTAAGAAAGATTGTTTTCATTACTTAAAAGAGTGGTAGACAATCCAATGGAGATGCCAACCAAATGGACACTTTTTAAACAAGTCATTATGAGCAACACATTTTGATATCAGTGATAGAAAATTATCGGGTCCATGTTATACAGCTAAAGGGGTCATAATATAAAAAAATTTGCAATATTTACTCTACCAGAGAGTTCTTTTGTGGAATGAGCTTGGGAAGCAGCATGGGCTTGAAGGGCTTGAGCAGCGACAATTGCTTGAGCAGCAGCCATTGCAGCAGCAGAAGGTGCCATCGGGACTTGACTGAGAGTTCCCATTGTGCTGGTGGCAGCTAAAGCAGTCATCAGCAGATTGTGAGGGGGGTGATTAAACTTGCACTCAGTACTTGCACAGCGTCCATTAAGGTATTCTCGACATATTTCTCCTAAAGATGACCCCATTCCTGGTAAAACCACTCCACCTGAGGCCCCAGAAACAACACCTGGAATCATACCAAGCAATCCTGGAAAAGCACCAGATACAGAGCCAGAATAATTTGGCATATTGGGCATGGTTTGGTTAATTAAATTAGGATATGAAGGTGCCGGACCCATGCCAAGAAGCCCTCCAGTAGGAGTTCCTGAACAACACAAATTTGAACTTTAAAACTCTTGCAAGCAAAGTAATTGATCAACTTCTCCTCATTCTTTAGCAGTTAGCAAAGTGAAGCAGAAAAAAGTATGATTAGATTAAGCTGCTCAAATCCATAACAAACAAAACATACTTTTATAACATCCTATTGACGCACAAAAGCAAATTCATATATATAAGTTTGGATTTATGCTTTAATGTAATAAAGAAAGGTGATATTTCAGTCTTGGAATAAAGTTCTACATTAACCAACAAATACACATAATCGTAGTCACAATTAGCAGTATGGAAGCAAAAGCGCTGGTTTGTAGATGGAGCCAAAAAAGATCTAAGATTAATAGAGAAGTCTCCACAACTATAAAGAGTACACTACTTAAAATTGCATGCATTAAATACTCATTTGGTGGAGGACCTACTTAACCAAAAAGAGCAAAATACACAATTATGGTCCTCTCAAGAACTATATATTGTGCAAAAAACAAATAGCAGAAACTCAGTAGCGGAGAAACTTAACCATTGACCAATTGGAAGAAGTAGAGCAGCTCCCTTCTGATAGAAATAGTGACCACAAAATAATACCTTACAATACAAAATTAAGAACGAGTCTTTCAAACATGCCCACAACAGATCCAGCATTGAACTAGGGTGTCTTGCTCAATTCAGTTCACATTCTTAATAGAGTCAAAGTTCATAACAACATTAACCCAATCAAACAAATTATTTACCATAAATGAACACTAAGGAAAAAAACAGACACTAGTGTACATGAAGTATATGTACCATCATATATCAAATTATTCAGAAGACTCGCTTTGACTTCCAGGGCTTTGTTCATCACCAATCAATTAAACACAACAATGGCATTGATACATGCACAAAGCAACTGTTTCTGAGTATGAATAAGAAATATTATCCCGAACATTTTCCATCCATTACCTAAAACCAATAAATTCACAAAAACTACGGTACGCAATAGCTATTTGTCCAGATAAGCTATAATTCTATCAAGAACAATGAAGCCTTAATCTGATAAAGTGTAGTGATCCTCTCTTTTCAGTATGTTCTATGAGGAAATGTTTCCATAGTTAAACCAAAAACTGTAAAACCCATCTTTACTTACATCCTAACATTCTTTTGATCCACAGATCTCTTTGCATCTAACATAAAAATAAATGCACCATCTGTTGAAACACCCTACACAAGCATCTGTCCGCGAAGAAACTGCAATGCCCAACCTTCTAAATAGTTACCACCATTGCTCCCGTGAACAAACAACCACTATACTAAAACACAAACAGTATATTTCGGGCTCAGTTATAGATATCCGAGCTAACCAGTTAGAATCATACACGTAAAAAATAGATCCATAGACGCACATACATATACACACACATACATTCATGCAATTCCTGCTGATATTGTTTCCAAATTAACTTCACGTACTCTAAATGAAGGAGGTGCTTCTAGCAGGTTGACACAAAGCCCCTGAAGTAATTCTGGGGCAACCAATGGCACTCTCATAGACAATTATACATTTTTCTTCACATAAAAAGGATCCATCTATTTCTTATTAGTATCAAGACCATAAGTTACTGAGCAAGGTTACACCAGAATTAAATCTAGGATCCGCGAGATGAAGTTAAATAACACAATCATACATTAACAAATCAATTATATAAACACAAATTAATAGGTTCTATCTGCAGATATAACTGGCTAATTCTGCTAATCAATTAGAACAATAGCACCATACTAACACGACATAGGGACAATTATATACTTCTACGGCGAGAAACTTTATTTTTCACCTGCGCTAAAGAAAACAGGAAATGGACTACCCATAATGGGCTTCCCATTGCACTCCACATTCACCATATAATTTCCCCTCTTCGACACCACGTAAGTGACGCTGTAGCTTCCATCCCCCATATCCTTGACAATCCCATCCTGCTCACTTCCCCCGACTCCCATCCCTGGTGACACCCGAACCTTCACCTGGGCCCCACCCTGCACCACCTTCCTCCCCTCTGCATCCTTCGTCACCACCGTAAACGTAGACCCCGCACAGGCGGTCCCGCCCGCGATCCCCGCCCCTTGCGCCGTGCACCTCGAGGGGTCCACAGGCCCCACGGTGAGGTTTCTCTCCGACGACCTCTCGTCATCCTCAGAGTCCGATGAAGAGGATAACGCGGCGGAAGGAGATTGGGGCAGCTGAGGTAGGGATTTGTTGAAGGTCGCTTCGAATGCGGCTTTCGCGGCGGCGGCTTTATCGGCTTCGCTCTTCAGCTTTGCTTCCTCCGCTTGCTTCATCCATATTGGCTTAGGTGCCGCCGCCGCAGCCGCCGGATTGTTGCTGTTAGAGTTATTGTTGTTCCGCTCGGCCATGGATCGGCAATTGTCACGAGTGGCGAAACCCTAATTTCAAATAAATTAGTCTGTGTGCTGGCGAGGGGAAAATATGGTGTAGGGGAGCGCAGGAAGTAGATAAAAGTTACCTGCGCAGTGGGTAATTGGGTATCGCAATTACTCAGGGAGTCAGGGGTCAGTCAGCATTGATTTTGAACTAGGATAAACGGATACTTAAAAATGACCAGTATCGTACTCGTGCTAAATACGGATATGGGTCGGATACGGGGTGAATATGTATCGAATATGATTTTGAAGTATCCGGAAAAAAAATAAAAAAATAGGATACGGTATCTGATACGACAATTAGAAGTATTTGGGAAGTATCCGCAAAGTATCTAGGAAGTATCCGATACGGCAAAGGTATTTTTTGATATTATAAAATGTTTTTTGGGTCAAAACTCAAAATTTAAAGGTAAAAACTTATTACTACAATAATTTAACAAAAAAATCCACGATTAATTGGAAAAAAAAATAGAAACGAGAATGGAGAAAAAAACCCTCATCCGTCTTCTGCTCTGCAACTGCAATACCCAATATGCGATAGAAATCCGTTTTTGTCTTATAACTGGAATATTCTGTCTTCTAAACTCCTTTCAAATTTCATCCTTCAGTTGTTCGAGAACTCTTCAAGTAAGTTAATTAGGATTTTGAGATTTGTTTATAGTTTTCAATTTTGTTAAATATTTTGTTATTGTGCTGAGTATAAACAATAAACACTCTTCTACTTTTACTCTTTTAGTAATATGCAATAATATAGATTGAGGTTTGTATTTTTGTCTTGTAATGTTGTTCGAGAAAAAAATTGATAAAGTTTTAAAACCACTTAATTGGTGTGTAGAATAAAGTTTAAATAGTTATAACTATCGATTATAGAAATTTTATACGTTCAGTAATTAACTAATTATTATAATAGCATCTTCATCTATAAGTATGAATGGTCATGTGATTTCATTTAGTGGATTGTAAAAAATTCAAGTTTATATATATATATATGTATGTATATATCGTCGTATCCCCGGCGTATCGTATCCTAAAATTATGGAAAATCGCATATCTCGTACCCATATCGTATCGTATCCGTATTCGCCGTATCCGAATCCGTGCATCATAGATTTTGAACAACCTTTCAAACCCACATCGTTAGTCAGCTATTTAAAAGTTAAATGAAAATCGCATCGCTCTATGCAGTTTGATTTTAAAATTAATATTAAAAATCCTGCACTGCCACTATATATATATATATGTATGTATTACTTATTATTCTTTTGAAGTTGAACTTTTAATAGATTTTATTCGTAATACTATTCATATTTGTAGTTTAACTTAATATTCGTTATTGAATTGATATGATTATATCTTTTACATGATTAATAATATGTTCGATCAACCTTTGTGGTTGAAACTTTTAAGCTAATAATATTTTATGGTATTTTAGCCTTTTTTTATATATATAATAGACAATTGAAGAGTTTTGACCAAAAAAAAGTATTATAAATTATATTTATGATATTTAACTCTCACAATTATTTGTAATAGTCTTTTAAGTGATGTGTTTAATATCAATCGACTTATTGACAAAGACAAGAGTCTAGAGTCCATGTTGAGCATCCAAGTAGACGCCCAACTAGACATACGAGGCATCCAAACAGACGCCCCTTATGTGATCCAGCTCATCTCTTGTTTTAATTAATTTTTTATCATTTAATTAATTATTTATTATATCCTATAAATAAATAAATTAATTAAATAATCAAATTAATTAGATAAATTAATTCATTAATTATTTTCTTGAGAAATTAATTAATAATTAATCTTATCTTTATAATTAATTATCTGAGCAATTAACTATTCACATTTAATTTATCCCATAAATTAAATCTCCTAGTTCCAAATAGAAAAATCCTTTTATTTTTCTTTATCAATCCATTAGCGCGAATCTTTAGGTTCGTTTCGTTTGGCAATGAGAGGAATCCAAAGTAAGTAGGTAACAGCTAGCCAGTTATGTGGCCCACTTCGTAACCTAAACGAAATCGAATGAATGGATCATTCCACAACCTTTCAATCATAAATAATGTATACGTTAAACCCTTTGGTCATGTGTCCCAGTCAAGTGAGAGTCACGGTATTGTCAAACTCACTGAACTTGACCATATGCATTAATTATAATAATACGAGATCATTGAGTTCGATTTCGTGACTCTCACAATCGACCCTTATTGCTTTGGCCAAAAACTTTGATCTCTATTATCTGTAATCACATAGGACATTTTCTCATTCACTTATGAGAGAACAAATCTCATATTAGTTATCAGCTAAGACTACCATTTGTCAATCAAGTCGCATTTTGAGGTCGACCCCACCAATGGGTTAATTGGGTTTAACTACTCTAATGACAGACTTAACGTCACAAGTGTATCTTCAGCCTGATACTTCAAGTCTTAGGTTCACTTATACCTATTACGAATAATCAGTTCTGTTACTGACAATCATAGAGTGAAAACCCATGTGACAGAACCGATGCGAGTCGAATTCGAGCATATTAGTTCCACTGATGTGCCTACAACTTTAAGCTCCCACCCCCACATGGTGTTCGAATGGCACTCCCATGTCAAAGCTCAGACTATACAAGTATTCCAAATCTTTATTTGTCCATTAAAGACTTCATATCACTTGCGAATGAGTTTAAATAATCAAGATCAATCTCTCTATTGCTGATCTTCATATCCCATAGGAAGTAGAGAGATTGCGCTGAAAACATGAACAAAACGTTTTACACTACTTATAAATGCAAATAAGATTTAAGTGAAAACAAAACAATGCATTTTATTATTTAATCAAGAATAAGTCATTTACAAGTGATATGCCTTTTCATTTTATCCTCTATAGCATCTGAGGGTATAATCCTAACATTGCTAGCTTATTAATGATCCTAATGTGTCACACACTTAATTTAGTGTAATACCTACAGATGGAATTAATTCTTTGTGAATTAAATGGGAATTAATTAATTGGGATTTGGGAAAAAGGAAAATATTAATTAAGTGATCTTAATTAATAATAGCCTTATAATTTAATATTGGGATATTAAATTGGGAGAAAACTAATTAATTAATTAGTGATCTAATTAATTAATAAAAAAAAGATCTAATTAATTAATTAGTGGTCTAATTAATTAATATGGAAAGGATCTTAATTATGTGGAAAGATCTTATTAATTAATTAGTGGTCCAATTAAATGGAAATGATCTTAATATGGAAAGATCTAATTAATTAATTAGATGATCTAATTAATTAAGGAATTGAAGTTGAGAAGGAAAGGAAGACCGCTAGGGTTAGGAAACCTTGGCGGCCACGCCTAATGAAGCTTCTACTACTGAGGATATATGTACATGGTTTTTGAGGCTTGGTTTTTATCTTCTCTTTTCTTCTCTCTCTGCATTAGAGCCTACACACATATTTTTAACATTTTCTCCAAAAACCAAAATGTTCCAATTTTCTTAGCTAGCACTTATAGAGAAGATCGAGGGTACAAGCTAAGGTGTGAATACTGTTAGAGACGCTTTGCAGAGTTAGAGCGTAGAAGCAAACAATGTTAGGAATCGACCCCGGGGATGCGCGCAGCAAAAACGAAAAATAATTTTAAACGCATCCCCTAAATAGAGATAGGTTGATATGGTACCATCAGATTCATCAAAATAACAAGAAAGAATTATTTATATTTATCTCGTTGAAGAAACTTAGCAAAAAATACCACTTTTAATGCTTAAATTGGCACCTCTAAGTGTATCCACACCTTATCTTGTACCCTCGTCTTCTTCCATCAGTGCTAGCATAGAAGATGATGAACTTTTGACTTATTAAGTGAAAAGTAGGATGTCTTGTTTTTACTGAGAAAAGAAGAAGAGAAAAATTCTACTCCTCTTCTGCCTAGGGGGGCGTGTAGAATGGAGTGGGGGTCTTCTCATGACCTAATGGGCCTTGTCATCTTTTTCTCTTTTAATTCAAATTGGGCTCAAGTCAATTTAATTTACACAAGTCCATTGACTTTATTAAATAGACTATAACCCAATTAATTAATTAAGCCCAACTTAATAAATTATTTCTCATTTAATAAATTAGCCTGCTAATTAATTTGTATCCCACTTAATTTAATATCCAATTAAATTAGAGACTATAATTAATTAAGACCACTTAATTAATTTTAATCCTTTTCTAAATTAATTATTTTCAATTAATTAAATTCTCCATTAATTCTCATAGAATTAACTTAGCCAAGAGGTTCTACACTAAGTGTGTGTGACCCCTTAAGCTCATTAACAAGCTAGCAATGAGTCATTTTCCATAGGCTAGATTAATTATCCAAATAATTAATTAGACCTTGAATTAATTTCACCATATTAATTCAAGACACCAATTGGTCGTGGATCGATGTCTAGCAACATCGTCACGACTTCCTAGATGTTAATGATAGAATGCAAAATCTATCCAGGTTACAATCCTCATGTGAGTCGAATTCCCTCATCTTTTTTTCGTCTATTATCTAGGGTTTGACAGCGGTCGAAACCCTAATAACCTTAGAAGCTATGACTGTGTTTTGACATCTAATGATCCAGCCTTCTAAACAAGGACCACTAATTCCCCTTATAAGACACTTGCTCTGATCAGAGGCTTTTATCAATCATTTAGGTTTTTGCAATAACACAGGATATACCGACTGTCTCACCCTAGATAAATCCCTTATCCAATGTCACCTGATCCACTATCCTACCAAACTATACCCAACGTACGCCGTTGTATGACTCTCCTCTAGTGCACGTGCACATCAAAGCATAATGGGTGGTACTTTTCCCAGACATGACATTTCAGGTCAAAGGATTAACCTCACACTACGAAACCGAAGGTCTCCAAGTTCGACACAAAACCAACGAGGTGTCGTTGCCGGGTCGTTCAATTCCATACTCTCTCTAAGTATGAATCTTTGTATATAAATTAACCCGGCTGGTCATTGTCTAAGGAACAAGACATTCTCCCATTTGAGAATGACATATACAGACATGTCTTGACGAGACTATGATATCCCTTATCTCACTATCTCCATGACTTGGAACGGGGTTCAGGATTACAGCCTTGGAGAGTGTTCCATAGTCCGACTACTCCCCTAGCTTTATGTAATCCAAGGGGTATTTATCTATACTATTAGAAAATTTCTTGTTAGATGTTTTGATGATAACAATTAGGATTTATGTTAGACCCCAAATTATGTAAGTTTAAATTTCATTAGAAATTTTGTATAGGCTTTGAGTGTTAGATTTGTACAAGGCTTATTTGTTTTTATTCTAGACTGTTAGACTAAGTATTTGTAAGACTGAGCGTCTGATAGTTTTCTGAGTGAGTCTATCAGTCAAGTTTGAAGATCAAGTGTCTGAAGTCTGAATGAAGATGAAGATCTCTAAGCAATTGTCTGAGCGGCAAAACTACTCCAAGCGTCGATGCGAATATACAAGCCAAAGGATCATTCAAGGTTGAATGAGCGCCTGTCAAGACAGATTTCACCTTAATTTATTACTAAATCCACAAGGAGTTAAATACAAATATTGTCAGAGGACTTCCATGACACTATGATTATGATTCTTTTTAACTAAAATAATTAATTCTTGGTATTTCTATAACTAAATTAATATTATTTTATATATTTTGATTCAACATTTTGTGAATAAAAATCACTTGTTTCTCACATATTTTCACTTGTGCTTTCAAATACTAGTACCACTTTTAAATCTTTTTCTCACTTTAATAATTTTTCCGCTTTTAATCACAAGCACCCCTAAGTCTAAACATCCCACATCGAGGGTAAGTGTGTCTATTCGAGATTTCTCTATGGAATCCAATAGAGCTCATGGCAAGGCATGTTTGAATAGCTAAAAGAGGAGCTTCAGTTTGGAAAATGTTATTCCCTCCGTCCCAAAAAGAATGTCCACTATTCCACTTTTGTCTGTCCCAAAATATTTGTCTCTTACTATAAAAATAGGTATTTATTGTCTAATCTGACCAAATTACCCTTCATTATAATTGAAAAATATATAATTAATTCATTTTTACTATAAACTTGCAATTATATTTAAGGAAAGAAAGTTTCATACATGGATAGTAGACAAGAGTAATAAATGAAATTAACATCATGTCATGTTTTGTAAGGTAATGTTATTAGTTGTTTTTTGTTTTATGGAAAGGGTATTTTTGGGAAACAATGGTCTTTTGTTAAATCCTAACAAAAGTCAAAGGGGACATCCTTTTTGGGACGGAGGGAGTATATAACACTGTTTTCATATCAAATTTTCTTTACTTTCCCTTTTAACAAGAAATTACTATAATTAGATGTCTTGTATGGATTTAGTCAATCAATACTTTCTAAATCAAAAAGAGGTGAAAAAAGATTGATATAAAAAGGGTGGTATATGCCACTACTATTTCAGTTCCTGGGTTCACCACAAACATATATAAGTAAATTTCATTTACTTTTATTAATTGCCCAGGAGAAGATTTAAGAAAGAAAATAATATTTTATTTGAAAGTATGTTGAGAGCATCTTGTCATTCTATCCAACCGTATTTCTTATTCAGGTCAGAAGTTACTTTAACATGTAGATACAGCATTTCTCCATCACTTGAAACATCATTTTTAGAGTAAAGTCTCCATGTTTAGAATATATTTTAATTATGTCCAAATTTTGATCTATTGAATACAACTTCATATCAAAAAGATGCTGCAGAATGTTTCAGAGTATTTGGCTCAAGTTAGCAGAAATGTGCTAATAAAAAGCGTGGCGCAGTCGATACCAAACTACTATATGTCTTTGCATCTTCTTCCTGTTTCAGTATGTGATAAGTTGGACCAACTTCTCCGTAAGTTCTAGTGGGGTGATAAGGAGGGACATAGGGGGTTGCATCTTAGAAGCTGGAAGTTTCTTTGTATGCCTAAAGAATGTGGTGGGATGGGTTTAAGACGTATGAAGGATATGAATAGGGCCTTAGTCGCTAAACTTGCTTGGGGTATTTGTGACATTTCTTCGTCCACTTGGAAACAACTCCTTATCTCCAAATACTTAAAAGATTACCGTCTTCTTGATCAAAATGAGACTCCAAGATCTTCGTTAAAGATTTGGAAAGGTATCATGAGTTGTAAATCGATTATCGAGAAAGGCTATTGTGTGGTTGTTTCGGCTGATGGGCACACTCGGACATGGGAGGATCCTTGGATTCCATCTATCACAGGTTTCAAACCCTCTTCTCTCCCGTTATCGGCTTCAGATAAGGCTAGGTCATTCTCTACCCAGTTCTTTATTGACCATGACAATCTCGACTGGAATATCGTGAAGCTACATCAGTTCTTTCCCCAACATGTTGTCTCGAAAATTCTAAAAATCAGAATTCCAGCATTGCTGGAACCCCGGAGGATCCTTTGGACTCCCTCCAAATCAGGTACGTTCTCAGTCTCTAGCGCGTATTGGCAGGATCAATGCGTGCATTTTTTGTCTGCTCAGTGTGGGGAAAAGAAATTCTGGAAGTGGCTTTGGAAAGCGAAAATCCACGAGAGACTGAAGTTTTTTATGTGGAAAGTCTCGGTGGGAATCCTTCCAACCTGTGATAAAATTGGCAGATTTTTGCCCCTTATTAACCCGTTATGTATGTTATGTGGAGGGGCCCCAGAATCAGTTGAACATCTTTTTCTTTCATGCCCTTTCTCTAGAAGTGTATGGTGGGGATCTAAATGGGCCTTTCGTTTGGATAATTTTCAAAATTGGAACATCATCCAATGGATGAATTTTATTCTTGATCGTGGCAATCCAGCTTTTGTTTCCAGCTGCTGTTATTATGGATCTTACATGGAAAAATCGCAACAAGGTGCTGCATGGCGAAGAGATTGATTCTGTTGAATCAATTATTGCTAAAACTAATTCTAAGGTAAGGGAGCTGCTGCCTTCTCAAATTTCAAAGTTTAAGGATGCGAATCAGAGGCATGATTTACAGGCTTGGAGGCCCGATGGTGTCTCAAACCTAGTTGTGAATGTTGATGCGGCGTTCAAAGACGGTTTGATGTGCTCGGGGCTGATTGTTCGTGATTCAAAGGGCTGTTTCCTTTTCGGGGCAACGAAATTTGGCTTTGCGAGTGATGCTTGTGATGCGGAGACGGTGGCAATTCGGGAAGCCTGTTTATGGTTGAAGTGTGCTAAGGTGGTTGAAGTCCTTGTGGAAAGTGACTGTCTTGTTGCGATTCACAATGTAATTGAAACGTCAATGGTGGTCGACTGGAGATATCGTGTCCTAACAGCCGAGATTAGGGATTTGTTTAGGATTTTCCATAAATGGAAGATCCGTTTTGTTGAGCGTAGTAAAAATTCTGTTGCTCATAATATTTGCTGTTGGGGATTTGAGAGAAATTGGACGGGTCCAATTCCACTAGACTCACTTCCTCCTAGTATGTTTTGTAATGAAGAGATTATCTCCCTAAACAATGTTTCTCCTTTTTCTCAATTCTATGAAAGAATATCTTTCTTATCAAAAAAAAAAAAGGATGCTGCAGAATTGACATGTGTATTTTCTATACGCACATTTGTGGGTAGTATTGTTTTACGGGACATAGGTGTAATGGACTGTACATATGTGTGGATGACTCGAAATGATTTGAGACCATAAAGTTCCCTGCATGCATCACATGTTCGTTTTGAACAATGATGAACTTAGAAATTCAATATCATAAATTAGAAGACTATAATATTAACATACAAGAGAATAGAGAAGGTAAATCTTATGAACTGCTATATGGTCTAGACTCCCGCTGAGAAAGGACTCTGAATTACCGCTTGCCAACTAGGGCTTCTTATGGCATCGTCGCTTGCGGCGGACCCCTCCAGTCTGGCCACCGGCATCACCCCTGGATCAACAAATACGTCATATGCAGATACTCTCAAGGCTTCTTATGGCTGCCCGCGCTGCCAAGAAGGCGTTTGTGCATGGAGTGGATTCGAACATTATTGGCTCTTCGGCAATTGTCAATGGCAGAAAATGATCTTTCTGTCGAAAGAGGAAGATGAGTATATGGCTGCTCCCTTTCAATATGCTTTTGTGGGAAAGTTTTCACATGGTTATCCGACGATGACTCGTCTTCGAGCCAAATTCGTCGTGCTAGGATTGAATAATGGTTTCAAAATAGGAGTTCTTGATCACAAGCATGTTTGGATTAGGCTATTTGACCCAAACGACTATGCAAGGATTTGGATGAAACAGACGTGGTACTTTGAGGGTTTTCCTATGCGAGTGCTTAAATGGTCTTCAAATTTTAATCCAGCAGAAGAGTCGCCAATCATGCCAATATGGATTAAGGTTTTTGTCTTACGGCCACATTGATTCCATAGGAGATTTCTCTACCATATTGCGAGCATAGTTGGAAAGCCTATTAAGTTAGATGAAGCCACCACAGAAATCGATAACCTGATTGTAGCAAGGATTTGCGTGGAAATTAATGTTCTTGAGAAATTGCAACCGGACGTTCTTATTCAGATTGATGGAAGAACACATTATTTTAAGGTTCAATATGAAGGTATTCTTGACTATTGCAGAATCTGCAGACATCGAGGCCATAACGTAGCTTCGTGTTTTGCCCAAAAAGAAGGCTCGGACGAGGTTAACAAAGAGAATCTAGTGACGAATAATGTAGAAAATACTGACTTAAGGGCTCTCTTGGAGAAGAAATTAGGCAAAAGAACTGTGATTGATAAGGAAGTTGGAGCAGCAACACTTTCTTCGGATGAATCAGAACCTTCTTGCATTCGTGTTCGTGACGTGGGTAGCGGATCAGGATATAAGGATATTCCATTGAAGGAGAACTTGTTAAACCCAATAGGAGCAGAAAGTATTAAAAAGAAGTTGACGGAGAAAGATAATGATATTAATGATTTAAATCAATCTAATAGGACCGAAAATATGCAGCAAGATTTAATATTCAAGGTCCATGAAAATCCTTCTCATGTTGTGGATGGTTTGAATGTTACTCCTGGGCTTGATATTGAGATCACCCACAACAGCTCGGAAAAGGAAAAAACAGCAACAGAAGAATCTCTAGGCTCGACTAAGGCACCGGATAATGCGAAGTTTAAATATACGGAAGAGCTGAGAAGAGACCGTGAGAGGGATCTAGTAGCGACGTCTTCTAACGATGACACTGGAAAACACGCAACCCTTGGCAGAGATGTGGAAGTTCCTGCTATTTTTGGTGTGGAAAATACTAATGTGGACAATGAAGAAGGATGGCAGGAGGTTAACTCAAAACATCATAGGCGAGCATCCTCTTATGATGAACATCGCCCTAAACTTAATGCGAAGATTAAACAACTTACATTGGATAAACGAGTAACAAGGAGTAAAGCTCAAACATCACGAAGTGATAAATGATGAAATTGCTTATTTGGAACGTGCGGGAAATTGGGAACAAGAAATCGATGGCTCAGGTTAAACGGTTATGTTTGAGGTTTATACTGAAATTCCTTATCCTTATTGAACCGAAAATTGAGCTAAATGCATATAGAATGACTCGTTATTTTGTCTTTCAAAATGTTATTTGTAATGATAATAATCACATATGGTTTTTCTATAATGATGATTATGATGTGAATGTGTTATGTGATCACAACCAATTTTTGCATGTACGCATTCAATCGAAGTTGTTACGGAGACCAATTTTTTGCACGTGGGTTCATGCTAGTTGCACTAGAGAGGAAAGAAATATTCTACGGGATGGTCTTCGAGATATTAATCCGGGAAATGAACCATGGATGCTTGGAGGTGATTTTAATATCATACTTCATTCGAATGAAAAAAAAGGAGGCGCCATGCCAAAATGCGCTTCTATGGAAGATTTTGGCGACATGATCATGGATTGCGAGCTTACAGATGCGGGGTTCGACGGTACCCCATTCACATGGTACGTCAAAAGGGGAATTCTTCAGCGATTAGACCGAGTTCTCTACTCAAAAGCGATGTCAGAACTGTTACCAGATATTCATGTAAAACATCTGGCTAGGTCCAAAGTCTCAGATCATAATCCTCTGTTAGTAACACTGGGATCGAACAGCAGAAGTCTTCCGTCTTCTTTTAGGTTTTTGAATGTCTGGGCAAGGCACGAGGGGGACTTTGTGAAAAATTCATGGCAAGAGCAAGTATTTGATCGGGGTTTGTCTAAATTCTATAGAAAACTTTTCCGGTTAAAAGGGGCATTAAAAGCATGGAATAAAGAAGTGTTTGGAAATATATTTGATGCGGTTCAATCGGCACAAGATGAGGCGAGATGTCGTGAGAGGGCATTTGATGAAAATCCAACGGATGAGAATCTATGCTCAAGGAATAAGGCTGAGGCAGTGTTGACTAATAAACTCTTGATCGAGGAGGAATTTTGGCGTCAAAAGGCTGCTTGTAAATGAATGACCGAAGGCTAGAGGAATACGAAATTCTATCATGCGTGGGTTAAAAGAAAATGGAGTAAAGGGCACATTCATCAGATATTGGAAAATGGTTCGGAAATTGAAGATCCAGATGCGGTCCGTGCGTCGGGAGCTAAGTATTTTGAAGGTGTTTTTGCAGGTGAAAACCCTCATTTAGAGGTGGCAGACCTATCTTGTATTCCTTCAATTCTTGAGGAGTCAAATAAAGAGGACCTATGTGCGGTGCCAACTTTAGAAGAAGTTAAAAATGTGGTTTGGGGTATAGAAATAAATAGTGTAGCGAGTCCAAACGGGTTTTCTTCATTTTTTTACCAAGCGTGCTGGGAGATTATTAAAGAAGACCTGATGGAGGCGGTCATGGATTTTTTTTCGGGATCTCCACTTCCCCGAGGAATTACGGCGACAACTATTTCTCTTATTCCTAAAATCGATTCCCCTAAGAGTTGGAAAGATTATAGACCTATCAGCTTATGTAATGTGAGTAATAAAGTCAACACTAAGACCATGGCGAACCGACTATCAGGGTTATGCACAAAATTATCTCGCCGATGCAATCCGAATTTATCAAGGGGCGCAACATCTCGGACAATATTCTTTTGGCTCAAGAATTATGTCATGAGATTGATCGTAGCAAAGAAGGCCCGAATATTTTGACTAAATTGGACATGGCTAAAGCTTATGACCGTGTGCTATGGAGCTTTCTCTATGCGGTTCTGGAAAAAATAGGATTTCCATGTTCTTGGATAACGTGGGTAAGGAATGCCATTGAAAATTGTTGGTTCTCTATTTTAATAAATGGGGCAAGTGCGGGATTTTTTAAATCCACTAGGGGCATAAGACAAGGTGATTCCCTTTCTCCGGCCTTATTTGTGATCACATCAAAATTCATGTCTAGAGGGTTGGATCAGCTAGTCTCAGAAAATTTGGATATGCAGTATCAGACAGGGTGTAGTACGCAGATAAGCCATTTGGCGTATGCGGATGATGTTATGATTTTTTCTAAATGGAATTCTCGAGCTTTAAGGCGCCTTATGTTGTACTTGAACTACTATGAAAAAGTTTCGGGCCAAATGGTCAATAGAGACAAATCGACTTATATTGTGGGTAAGCAAGTCTCTAGAAGTCGGCTAAATATTGTGAATCGTGTCACGGGGTTTGAGCCGGAGTCGCTCCCATTTTTATACTTGGGAGCACCGATTTTCAAAGGGCACAAGAAAGGGTCTAATTTTGGGAACGTGGTGAGTAAGATTACTAAACGCATAGGAGGCTGGGAAAAATCAGTGTTATCACATGGAGGGAGACTCACATTAATTAAAAGCGTGCTTTTATCAATGCCTCTCTACATCATGCAGATCATAGAACCGCCGAAGAACGTTATTCAAAGATTTGAGAGACTATTTAATCGATTCTTTTGGGGCTCGAGTGAAAATACTAAGAAAATCCACTGGTCCGCATAGGACAATATGTGTTACCTTTATGAGGAGGGTGGTTTGGGAATGCGAAGTCTTAGGGATATGGTCGATGCGTTTAGCTACAAGCTTTGGTGGAAACTGCGGGAGGGTAAAAGTTTGTGGTCCCAATTTATATGTTCTAAGTATTGCTCAAAAGCGCATCCGTTAATTGCTCCAGTTAGTAATTTATCATCAATGGTGTGGAAATGTATAGCTCGAATACGTGATAGTGCAAAATTAAACATTGTTTGGAGTTTAGGCAATGGAGAAGCTTCTTTTTGGTTCGATAACTGGCTCGGGGATGGGTCATTGCATATGGTGGTGAATGATCTATATAACACGCTGGAAAAGGTCTCGGAATATTGGACGAATGGCGAATGGGATAGGGAAAAGTTACTTTGTGTTTTGCCGGGACACATGGTTGAGAGAGTGTTGCAAATTCCAATTACACCGCGGTCTAAGGATGTTGGCATTTGTACATTGACAAAGTGTGGTAGCTTCACCACGAGATCTGCCTGGCAACATATTAGGGTCCGGGCGGAGTGCCATGATATTTTTCGGGACTTATGGTGTCGGGCAATTCGTCCGACTATGTCAGTTTTTGCATGGCGTATGCTTCACAATTGCATTCCGGTGGACCGTAATTTACACAAAGGGGACTGGTTATGGCGTCCAAATGTTACTGTTGCATTGAAAGTGGTATAGAAACACTAAGACATTTATTCCTACCAAGCAGTGGTGCGAGAGAGATAAGTGGTTTCTTTGCAAACCTGTGCCAATTTCAACTTTCGGATATGGATGATCTGATACTTTGGTGGACGGCTTGGTGAATGGGAGTTCCATCAGGTAATATACGTACTTTGTTACCTATATTAATTGTTTGGTTTATTTGGGTTGAAAGAAATAAAGAGAAGCACGAGGAGTATGGATTTAAAGTAAGAAGGATTAGGTTACGTATTGAGCAGTATCTAAGACTGTCACATAAAAGCAAAATCATCGCGGAGAAGGCTTTTAAGGGCAATGAGTTGCTATCAGAGCATTTGGGTATTAATTTCACAAGACGACCGAGTCTCAGAAGCATTATGGTGAGATGGGGTTGTCCGGCGAGAGATTGGGTGAAACTAAATACAGACGGGGCGTCAAGAGGTAATCCTGGTGAGACAGGTTCTAGTGGAATTATCCGGGATCATACGGGGGAGATCATATTTGCGTTCACAGATTACATTGGAGATAGCACTAATGTTTTGGCGGAGTTGAGGGGAGTGTGGAAGGGGTTGGAGGTATGCTACGGGCTAGGTTTAGAGAGGGTATGGCTCGAGATTGATGCTCTAGCTATTATTCAGCTAATGCAAAGGGGACGTAGTGGATGTTGGGAAGTTAATCTTTTGTTACAAAGGATCAAGATCTTACGTGAGCATTTGGAGTTCGGGTAACTCATATCTTTCAGGAAGGGAATGTGGTGGCAGATATGTTGGCTAACAAGGCTTGCGATGATCGTCGTTCATCCTTGTTGCACGGAGCGGATATTTCGAGGGCAGTCCGAGCTGCAGCTAATATTGATGTGCATTTTCCAAGTTTTAGATTTAAATGGGTCTTAAATCCAGATGGTTAAACTATTGAGATTAAGGAAAATTGATGGCTCTCAAACCTCTCCACCCCACGGTTTTTAATGGTTTGTCTTACAAGGGTATTTAAAATTTTTCATATGTTTGCTCTTTTGTATTTTCTCTTGCATTTGACTTTGATGTTGTGCTACAGATTTAATTCGGAAACTGATTAGTGGAGGCTGGCATATATTGGTGCTAAGATTTTAAGGGCTGATTGTAGGCGATGCATTCATGCATATTTTCCTAACCTTTTTTTGGCTTTGATTGTTTCTGTGCAGATTGGTTACTCAGGATATGGTTTGGAGCTTCCTAAGTCAAGTTTTGGATGTTATTTTATTAATTACGTGGGTTAGAGTATTGGCTTTTGGTATCGGTTTTGCTATGAGTTGTTCGATGTTGGTTAATTTTTGTAAAGCTTTCCGTTTAGACTATTTGTCTTCGATTTCACGTGTTGAGCATAATGACCTTCGTCTTTCTGAACCTTACCTCATCCGGGCGACGACCCAAGGGGGTGTTTGACACCTGACTCTCCAAACCAACTGGTTAGAGATGCTCGGCAATATCCCATTAAATGGGTCGTGTAGTCGGTTCATTGTTGACATTGCACAGGTTATAGGGCTTATCTCGTGGGAAAAATAACGATAGTCTTTTTCGGGGGTTAGTAGTTTATTTGATAGCTCTTGTTTTTGCTTTATCAAGGCAATGTAGTACCTTGGTCTTTTGGTTGTAAGTTCTTTTGCGATTCAATAAAAACTATATATTTTGGTAAAAAAAAAAAAAAAAAAAACAATGATGAACTTGAGAACCAATTGTGACTAAAAAAATAATGATTCAGAAACAAATAAAATTGCATTGTAGAAGTCTAATAAATATAAAGTTACAAACATCTATCTTGATTTATTTAGTAAAAACGAGTTGGTCATGTGGGCTACAACTTTGAAATTATTTGAAACAAATATTTCATGTAAAAATATATATTGCACAATCTTTTAATCACAATTCACAAGGATGTTTTAAAAAGAATAATTACATTGGGTACCCCTGAAGTATTGCTAAATTACAAAAAATATTCCTTAATTCAATAAATTACATCTAACATCCCAATGTTTCATGTATTGATATAAGATTGGATCGAAAGTGTCAAAAGACGTAAATGCCCTTACGAATTTTTTTTTTTAAAAAGAATAAACATTAAAAAAAAGCTGAATTACTATATTGCCCCTTACATCTCTAAATTTACTTCTAATACCAATTTTAAAATAAAAAATTAAACTTATAAAAAAAGTGGTTATATATATGTATGTATATATATATGTGTGTGTGTGTTTTATCAAGAAATTAGGCATGGACCATAAATTGGAGAGAAGATTTGTCCAAAAATGGGCATAAAATTGCGTGTGTGTGAATGTGTGTGTGTGTGTGAATGTGTGTGTGTGTGTGTCTCTGCGCGACTGTGTGTGTATGTGTTACTGTGTGTGTGCTTATAATTGTGTGTGTTTATTGTTGTGTGTAGCTATGCGCGAGGGTGGGTTGGGCATGAAGAAGACGATTGTTCCCCACCCCCCTTTTTCTTTTTTATTTAATTTATAAAGTAATATATTATTTAAGTAATTTATTTAGAAATTAAGTTTATTAAAATAAATTTTTTAAATTTATTTGTAAATTTCATAAATTAATTTAAAATATATAATTTTTAAATTATATAAACTATTATTTAATCTAAACTATTATTTAAACTACTATATATTAATTTAAATAAAAGATTAAAATGATATTTTACACATAATTTTATTTATTTATAATTTTAAAAGTTTCTAATTTATTTTATTTTCTTGAATTTATTTTATTATAAATAATTATTTGTATACTTTACATACGCAACATTACATATAACACCTATACTTTTACAAAACATTACAAATAATAGAAGGGTATAATTGTCTGAAAAACGTTGGGTTTCCATGTTCAAAAAAAGTCAAGGGTATTTTTGAAAGTTCACTGAAAACTTTAACGGTGCCGTATTGAAACCCGAACGGAAGGTGCCAAATGTTAGACATAATAAACGGTTTGGATGTTAGATGTAATTTATTGAATTATGGGATATTTTTTGTAATTTCACAATACCTCAGGAATACGCAGTGTAATGATTCCTATATTATTAATGTATCAAGGATATGATAATAATATATACATATCAATTCATCGCAAAATTTCATGATCATGAAACCAATTAATATCTAACGTATGTTTTGTGATTACCAATTTATGATCAAAATATCTGTCTTGTAGTAATTATTACCAAAATTTTAACATAATTACTACTTTTTTTTTTTGAAGAAAATCGGTCTTATATCATTTAATCGAAAGTTTACAACGCTTGGAACAATACAATTCATATCGACTCAAAAGATGTAGTAAGAACATCTGAAACACCAACTATCAAGTTTTTGAAGATAACAAATCTTAAAAACTCACAAACGAACATAAGAAAATTCTTGTGCAACTCCTATTCAAGGACAGATGAAACTCTCATTCGAGAGAAAAAACAAACTCTCATACGAGAGAGAAAATAAAATACTAAACAAAAAATCTAAAGCGCTATATAAAATTAAAAACTTAAGAATCACCCATCTTCATCTCTTCAGACCTGTCTCTGTCTCTTTAGATCCATATCTGTTTCGTCAGATTTGGAGATGTATCTTTAGATCCGCCTCCGTATCGTCAGATTTGAAGATGTGATGTACAAATTCAAGAAGGATGCTCCAACCCAACCCGCCGACGATGGTGATGGTAACAGTGGTGAAGTAGACGACTGTTTCATCAAACCATCGCCGGCGGAGGAAAATAAAAGAAAAAAGAAGGCTAGGGTTTAGAGAAAGGTGAGGAGAGAGAGATCCACTCTAGTTTTTTTAAGATAGAAACTTTTACCCTACATAATTACTACTTCAAATATGTTAGCATGGTTGTTATTGAAAAGATAATTTATTTAGCGGGTAAATTATGCAAACCACACACAAGCTAGTATAATTACACATAAACTCTTTTTAGTTTATGCCTGGCTGACAAATGACCTCTCCAAGACTCCAATCACTTATTGATATAAAACCTTTTTATTTTATCATCACGTGTTTATCTAAAATAAGTGAAGACAAATATGTCGTTGAGGCTGATTGTAATATTTTAAATAATTGTTGTAAAACAAATTATCAACATTTTAAAACTAAAATAAAAAAATAAAAACCTAGATTATTATTTAAAAACTTTATAATACATAAAAAAAAAAGACCAAAAACATCAAGGAGAGACGTGTCATTTGATGAGAATTACCCTAGCTCAGACCCATAAGCAATTTTGATATGAAGGCCCAGTGCCATTGGCGTCCCTTGAGCCCAACACACCAGGCCATCCTTTGTTGGGAGAGAAATTGAAGAGTCGCCTCCTCACCGCAGCCATTCCTGCAAAGTCAAAGAAGCTCCATCACTGTTGAGCAGTGGTGGGTGGAGCAGCAGTGAATGTTGGTAGGGAGGGAGGGGGTGGGCACAGGGTAAGGGTGGCAGGTCTATTTTTTTTGGAAAAAAATTCGAATGATATTTTAAACCCTTGGATGAAATAATTCAAGATCTTTTCGTAAAAAGAAAACAAAAAAAGAATTTTGCACCTTTGAAGTTTGAATAGTGATGAGATCAATGATTAAAATTAGATTGTAAAAGATGGGGAATAATGACATCTCGAACCATATTGGTGCGGCTACAGGCTACAACAAATCCGCTCCAATATTTGCATCATTTTTTGCATCAAAAAAAATTTTCTCTATACATTCCTTTTTACACCTCATTTATACTACTTTTCATATTTCACAAATAACAACCATTCTTAAGTTTTTTGATACATAGGAAATATATTTTGTCATTTTATAATATTACATGAACAATATTTTGTTATTTCATAATAATAAGTAAATAAAATTTAATTTAAATCTATTTTGGTATTTTGTAAAATTAAATTTAAAAGAATAATTAAACTATATTTGTTATTTAGTAATAGTTTAGATGATACAAAAAAAAAAAAAAAAAACTCATCTTAAAATAACATATAAAACAAATGTTGCATTGATTAAATAAGAATGATCCAATACGATTGAAAAAGACATAACAATGTTACTCACTAATCCTCTGCATCACCGTGTTGCTCCCATAAATGCTCTATCAATGCCTTACGAAATTCAATATGAGCATCTTTAGCTTTGATTTGCCTATATCGAGCAAGGAATTGTTGAAACCAGATATTCTCATCTATTGCCTGATCAAATTGTTGGAGTTGGTGTTTCTCACGCATCTGTAATTAGTGCATTAAGATCACATTCATCCTCGATTATTATATTGTGCATGATAATGCACGCAGTCATTATATCATGTAGCACATCTTTTTTTTTTAAAACATGTGGGTCCTGCAATAGTTGCAAATCGTGATTGTAGAACTCTGAATGCAAGCTCTACCTCTTTCCTACATGCCTCTTTTTTCATCGCAAATTATTTTTTCTTTGGACCTAGCGCCTGTTGAATAGTTTGCACTAGAGTGAACTATTTTGGATATACCATCAGATAGATAGTATCCCATATTGTATTGTTTTTCTTGAATAACATAATGTGTTGGGGGGAAGGGAGCAAAACCTTGAGCGAGATTGGAAAATAGATGTGAGACATTAATATCTTCATTGGTGCCCAACATACCAAAATACACATGCCATATCCAAAGATCATAATCGGCTACAACTTCAAGAATAATATACGTCCTGCAAATTGTCAGGCCCAAGCTGTGGGACAAATTTTTCACTTCCAATGCATACAATCAAGACCACCCTACATTCCTGGAAAACCACAATTTTTGCTATTGTGAAGTAATTTTGCAATATCATTAGCATTAAGTGATCTAAGATATTGCTATGAGAAAATCTCAACAACACTGTGGCAAAATCTCTTTAAGCTTTTGATTGCGTTGACTCACCAATTTTTTCAGTCAAGCAAGTTGAAATGACAAACCCTAGCTGGGCATCGAAAAAAGATCTTGTGAGTATTTTTTTCATTTTTCGTTCTTGTGATTAACTATATAGGTAAATACTTAAATTTGATATTTTAAAATTGTTTGCAGTTAGAACAAGCTAAAATATTTTAGTTGATTCAAAAGATCCCAAATTCAAGAAAAATTTCAAATTTGATCATGTGTGGAACGTGCTCAAAAGTTTTGAGAAATTCCAATATAATGTCACCATGAGGGAACCGGTTTCTTGAAAATATCCTTCGAACTATAACTCATCACAATCAAATAATCACACTCTTGATAGTAATACCCCCATATCTACTGGGTTTTCACTATTCTCTATTAACTTAAATGATGATGATGATGATGATGTTGGTGGCTCTTCACGTGAACGACCCACTGGGGTGAAGAAAGCCAAGTTGAAGAAAAAAGTTGGAGATGAAAGTGCACAAGAGATGAATAACCTCCATGCCCAAAATGAAGAGATCTTGGAGTTGATGAAGAAGGCAAAGTCTGATAGAGAACAATTTATTGACACGCGAAAAGAACATTTAAATATGAAACAGAAAAAATTGCACGAAAAGAACTTGTAAGAAAGGA
This sequence comes from Buddleja alternifolia, assembly GCA_019426215.1. Classification (NCBI taxonomy): domain Eukaryota; kingdom Viridiplantae; phylum Streptophyta; class Magnoliopsida; order Lamiales; family Scrophulariaceae; genus Buddleja; species Buddleja alternifolia. The sequence continues at coordinate 17,590,977 of CM033403.1, forward strand.
TAACATTATGATGGTTGACTTGTCTTCTATCAGTGATTTATCAGCTCATGCTTATATTCCATTTCAATAAGTGCAATTTATACAACAAATATCACAACAGAATCAACATCCACAGCCACCGTCTGCATCAAATCATTTTGGTGACTATTATCCTAATTTTGGTGGAGATGGAACTGATTTACCACCATATTAAATTGTTGTTGTCTGTGTTATTTATTTTTCTTATATTTTAGTTTTTTTTTCAGAATTGTGTGATTTTTTATTATTATGTGATATTAATCTATGTTAAAATAAATATTGCAATGTTTTAATTTTTTGTTGTATATGTATTTTGTACTAGTTTTAATATATATTTTTATTTATTATTAAATTAAAATTATATATGATTGAGGGGGAAAAAATAACAAACATAGGACTTAGTTATAAGTTTTTCAAAGTTTAGGGATCTAGCTGTAATTAATTGTAAGTATAGGGACTAAAATAAAACAAAACAAAAAACCAAAAAAACTTTTTTTTAAAAAAAAGAATCATTTACTCCAAATTTTCGTGAAAAATGGAGCACCAAAATGGAGATGGTCTAAGGAGTAAAATTATTTGTTTAAATATCACCTTTCTTTTTTTGAGCGCGTGTCTACCACTCGCAAGTGTACTGACTCTTTTCTGACATCTCTGAAAATTCGCTGCACAAAAGTTGGTGCGGCAAAGTTGAAGATTAGCATCTGAAGACATTGAAGATAAAGATCGTCCAAGCGTCTGCTAAGCGCTTGAAGATCGTTTAAGGTGATAGAGCGTCCGAAAGACAGAGTTCACCTGAATTAAATCCTAAGTCAAAGACTTAAATGCAATCTTTCAACGGGAATTTATTTCCAACGGAAAATAAATTCAAATGCATTTAATGTCTGATAAGAGCATTAAATGTGATAAGGACCATTGATGTACGGATAAGCTTTTCCCATTGGCTGTTAACTCAAAGTAGCTTGCTGAACCAACTTTTGTGAATTCAGGTGAATTCTGTGTTTCGGATGCTCATCACTCTGAACGATTTTCAAGTTCTTTGCAGACACTTGGACGATCTCTATCTTCAATGTCTTTAGATGCTGGACTTCAACTTGATAGACTCACCTGAAATTCTATGAACGCTCAATCGCTTAGATATTAGGTTAAAAACTATAAAGATAAAAAGTCTTAATTAAAGTTACAACTCGATAACTATCAAACGCTTATACATATTCTAAAGAAATCAAACTTACATAATCTTTTTGGGGTCTAACATAAAACCTATCTTGTCATCATCAAAACATCTAACATGAAATTTCCTAACAATTTTCCGCTTTTTGATGATGTCAAGATCTTAACCATTTTATAGTCCAAGAGCTAGATTGATCAAAAGATTAATTGAAGTTAGCGTTTGAATAGTTAGAATTGTTATAAGTTAGCATAAAGAATGCTTCAACAAGATGTTTCAGCGATAAACTCATTTTATTCATTCATAAAATAGTAAGTACAAATGAGTTTAAATGATAAAAGCATATATTAAACGCTTAAATAAAATAATCAATTTAAAGTTATAGTGTTTTCTCTTTGTAGATGGTGGAGGTTCGTTTACTTCTTTTCTGTCTTTCTCTTCTTGCTTGGTATGCATCAAAGCAAACTTCCACAACTTATCATTGGCTTCAATCATACGATGATGCGTGTCGTTGACGAATTTCTTGTTCATTTTCTCTGTCAAAGTCTCAAAACTGAAAACCCTCTTGTTCCAAACGAAAGGAACAACTCCAAGAGTGCTCACTTTTAATTATTGGCAACTTTTCATTAGGGGTAAAATCGTCATTTGGCGTCATCTGTAGGGAAAATTAAAAAATTAATACAAAAATAAATAAAAAGAAATACAACTTTTATTAGCTTCAAAAAGTAGTACATTCCGCTGTACCTTACAGCAGAATCTGACTGAGTCCACTCCCAGTGAGAAAAGAATCAGTAATTTTTATTTTATTTTTTTTAAAATTGATTCCGCTCACTCTCCGACTTTGCTCTGTCGTATTTTTTTAGCCGAACATCGAAATGATCCCATTCTTGTGGGGTTACAAAGTCTATATGAAAATCTATATTTATATGTTCAAGAAAAAAAATGCACGAAAAAGGGAGAAAAATGAGCCGAAAACAAGGAAAAAGTCATTTTATTTTAAGAAAATGCTTAAATGTTTTTTTTTTTGCTTTATCGTACTTTTTCAACCGGGCATCAAAATGATTCCATTCTTGAGGGATTACAAAGTTTATATAAAAATCTACAATTTATATGTTCAAGTCAAAACTTAAAAATGCACGAAAAAGAGAGAAAAATGATCCGGAAACAAGGAAAAAGTCATAATTTTCTTTTAAAAAAAAACTCAAAGGTTGCTTTTTTGCTTTGTCGTATTTCATCAACCAGGCATCAAAATGATCCCATTCTTACGGGGTTATAAAGTTTATATAAAAATCTACAATTTATATGTTCAAGTTGAAACCTAAAAATACACGAAAAAGGGAGAAAAATGAGCCCGAAATAAGAAAAAAGTCATTATTTTCTTAAAAAAAAAATGCTCAAATGTTGTTTTTTTGCTTTGTTGTATTTATTCAATCGGGTATCGAAAAATCTACAATTTATATGTTCAAGTCAAAATCCAAAAGTGCACGAAAAAGTGAAAAAAAAAATGAGCTAGAAACAAGAAAAAATCGTTATTTTCTTTAAAAAAAAATCTATTTAAACGAGGTTGTTTTGTGTTGCCTTTTTTCTTCACACGGGCATCGAATGAAGAAACTAATCATTACTTTCTTAAAAGAAACCCAGCAAGAATGGGATCATTTCGATGCCCGGGTGAAGAAAAAAGGGAATGGAAAACAACCCTGTTTGAGCAGTTTTTTTTAAGAAAATAATGATTTTTTCTTTGTTTTCGACTTATTTTTCTCCCTTTTTTGTGCATTGTTGGGTTTCGACTTGAACATATAAATTGAGAATTTCATATAAACTTTGTAAACCAGAAAGAATGAGATTATTTTGATGCCCGGTTGAAAAAATACGATAAACCAACATTTGAGCATTTTTTTTAAGAAAATAATAATTTTTTTCTTGTTTCCGGCTCATTTTTTCCATTTTTCGTGCATTTTCAGGTTTCGATTTGAACATAAAAATTATAGGCTCTGTTTGTTTATGTTTTTGAGATGAAATTCTGAAAATTTCTCGGGGAATGCGTACTACATGGATTCGTGTGAGAATTGATGTGATGTGTGTTGTGTTTGTTTATGTTTTTAAATAGTGGTTGAGATTTGTAAAATATGAGTTAAATAATTGAGTTAGTTATTTGTGTAATGATTATGTGAATAAATAAATAATAGAATAAGATAGATAGATATATAAAGTTAATTTAATATTAATATATTTTGAAATTTGAAATTTGAAATTTATTATTAATATATAGTAAAAGTGGAAAATTGAATAGAAAAGTAATGATTGGAAGAAATGATGTTGATTGATAAATGTGCGAAATGATTGATATAGTGAGTGATAGGTAGTTATATGGGGAATTGAAAAAGTTAAGTAGAATTTAAATGAAAATGGTTTGTGTTATGGATTTTTAGAATTTTGTGATTCAGAATATTGAAAATGGAATTTGAAAACATAAACAAACAAGGCCATAGATTTTCATATAAACTTTATAACCCCGCAAGAATGAGATCATTTTGATGCCTGATTGATGAAATACGACAAAGCAAAAAAGCCACATTTGAGCATTTTTTTTAAAAAAATAATGACTTTTTCCTCGTTTTCGGCTCATTTTTCTCCTTTTTTCGTGCATTTTTAGTTTTCGACTTGACCATATAAATTGTAGATTTTCATATAAACTTTGTAAATGCGCAAGAATGAGATCATTTCGATGTCCGATTGAAGAAATACGATGAAGCAAAAAAGCAACATTTGAGCAGTTTTTTAAAAGAAAATAATGATTTTTTCCTTGTTTCTGACTCATTTTTCTCCTTTTTTTGTGCATTTTTGGGTTTCGACTTGAACATATAAATTGTAAATTTTTATATAAACTTTGTAATTACATAAGAATGAGATTATTTCGATATCCAATTGAATAAATACAACAGAACAAAGTTGAAGAGGATTCCGCTCTCAACGAAAGCGGAATCAATAATTATATGTTTTAAAAAAATATATAATTATTGATTCCACTCTCACTGAGAGCGGAATCAGATTTTCTTTTAAAAAAAATACTGATTCTGCTCTCGGTGTACTACTTTTTTTAAAGCTAATAAAAATTATATTATAAATTATAAGAGGGTCTTATTTGAAATTACACCTTACCTCAGGGGTGATTTTTGTAATTTACCCTATATATAGCTAATATTGAGTCTCATTGAATAATCTGTCGTGTTAGCAAGGGTGCACAATATCTTGCCTCGTTGAATTATGCACGTAAGTAAATCTACATAATTTGGTGAATGAAATGCAAAGCATCTACGATTGAGGGGGCAAAGTGTTTATGTATGAGTTTAGTAGTGAGTGCCAAATATGAAATAAGTGAATAGTTAAAGGGGCAGAGTGATAATAAAAAGAGAGAGAGAGGGAGAGACGAGGGATGCATTAAGTTCAGAGAACGCGGGACTCGGAGGAGACCATAAATTGTGGGATGTAAAATGTAACGGACGACTGACATGCTTTCTTTCTTTCTTTCTTTCATATGCTCCCCAAAACCATTTTCTTCATTTCTCTCTTTCTTTCTTTCTCTCTCTCCTCTCTCTACCATTTCCCTTCCAAATTGGAATTCTTTTTTCTGCAGAGATAGAAAGAGAGGGAGAGACAGAAAGAGAGGATTTTTGAATAATAACACTCACATTCATTTTTATTTCAACAAAAACAACAAGAGTTGTCTTTTGGTTTGAAGAGAGAGAGAGAGAGAGAGAGAGGAGAGAAGCTGAAATACCCCGTCGTCAATCACTTTTCCATATCTGAATATTGATTGGGGGGGAGAGAGAGAGAGAGAGAGAGAGAGAGAGAGAGAGAGAGATTTGTTTGTATATGAGCCATAAGATTGGTTGTTTTTATTTTCATCTGAAGAAGAAGCTGAACATAAAATTTGATTCTGATTCTGTCCCTGCCCCCACATGCGCACAAAGCCTTTAAGGTGGGTTTATTCCTTTTACATCTTTTTTCATTTCATCATTTTTTTTTTGGTTAAGTATTGAATAATTTACATACATGTATTGATTATGAACTTTTTTTTTTTTGTGGTCTTGGTGCAGGCGATGATGTATTGGGTTTGGAATTTGTGATATTCTTCTTATACATTTTATTATTATTATTATTATTTATTTCTCTCCATTTATAATATATATAAGAAATGGTGGGAACGTCAGATAATGTGAAGGGGTTTATTCTGGCAATCTCTTCCAGTATATTCATCGGTTCTAGTTTCATCATTAAGAAAATGGGCCTCAAAAAGGCTGGGGCTTCTGGTACTAGAGCAGGTTTGTTTGAAATTGTGATTATACATACATAATTCTATTCTTTTAATTTTACCATTTCTGGTTCAAAATGTTGATTATCTATTATATCCGAGGGAATTGCAGCATTAGTCGTATAGGATACGGTGGGTCTTACTGTTGTATTCTTAGTCCCGTTATTTACAAATTTGATGAAAGAGTCTTATAGGATGCATTTTTAATCCCAATCGTTAAAAATTCAATCATTTGCACGTGATCAGAGTTTCTGTACAACTTTTAATGGATGAGGTCAAAATTGCAAAAAATTGCATCCTACGTAATTTTGCAAGTTTGTAAACGAGACTAAAATTGCTATAGAGCTTAACCTATGGGGACTAAAATTGCAATTCTCCCTATATTTGACTTAGCCAACATAACAGAGAAGATGAAGTGTATCTACCTAATGTTTTGTATTATTTGAAATAATCTGAGCACATGTTCTTTGGATAAAATTATCACATGTATGAATTATTATTCAGTCTTTATAATGTTTATAGGGCCTAAATTTGATATGATTTTTTATAATATAATTATGTGTTGCCTTTACATTTATCTTATTTCGGATTAGTTTGTCTTTATTTAAGAATTATTTGCTAATATTTTGACAAGAAGAATATTTGTTAAGGTGATGGAGGGTACTCGTATCTGAAGGAACCTTGGTGGTGGGCTGGAATGATTGCAAGTAAGATATGCAGCAGCACAAAACTTATCAAATTTGGAACCGTTTTTTGCTCCTTATTGTACATTTAGGATTCGTGTGAACACTTTGTGATTGATAAGCCATTGTTTATTTAGACATCAATTATTTAACTGTTTCTATACATGTATATTCATTCATCTATGACCCGTCTCACATTTATCGTTTTCGTTTACATTTCATAGTCAAGCCCAAAGACCTTTAGAATTTTATTGCAGTCATATATTGATACATTTTAATACTTTTCGGTTCCCTCCTATTACAAATAACATTATTCTTATATTACTTTTGACCGTAATTACATGCGTATGCAGTGTTTGTTGGAGAGGGTGCTAATTTTGCTGCCTATGCATATGCTCCAGCTATTCTTGTTACACCCTTGGGAGCTTTAAGTATCATTTTCAGGTATTGGCAGTGTATCATCATTAGTATAACAGCCTTTTTACATTTAAGTAATGATTGCATATAAATTGTAATGCAGTGCAGTGCTAGCTCATTTTATTCTGAATGAATGTTTACACATGTTCGGTGTGGTCGGTTGTATTCTGTGTTTGGTGGGTTCTGTGGCCATTGTTTTACATGCCCCCTTGGAGAGGAATATTGAATCTGTCAAGCAAGTATGGCATCTAGCTACTCAGACAGGTACTAATGGTTCTCTAGTTCGTTATTTTAATTGCATATTCAAAAGCCATAAGTTATAAGTCTAGATATTTCTCCAGATTTCATAAGTTTTTGGGTGTTCATCTCTCATATGTTTTACGAAATCATATAATTTAATAGGTCTCAAACATCTTACATCTTCTTATATGTCTCTGATTTTTAATATGGGCAAAAGGTATTTTACCCCTTGAGTTCTTGGAAATGGGCATATTTATTGTCAAAAAGGGTTGATTACCACCCTCGTGTGTTTTTCAGAAGAAAGGCAAATGACATCCAACCCCATTTCTTATTATTTATTACATTAAAAAAGACAAATATACCCTTCTATATAAATGATATTGATGGGTTTTTGTAAGTATGTGTGGTATGAGAATTCAGAGCCACCCTTGGCCTGATAGATATAACTCTCCTCTTCATTCATCATTCTGTTTTATTTAAAGTAATATCTTTATTTACACATATTAAGAATATATATTTATTAATAATGTGATGTTATTCAAAAGATTTGAAATAAAATATATTCATTTCTTTAACATTCTTATTATTTTTATCCAAAGTAAGGTAAAATAATGAAATAGCATATGTTATATTTTAAGATTTTTTCTTTATATGACATGATTAATAAACACACACTAAGCAAAACCTCAGATATCCATTACAACATTTCATTGACATACTTAAAATACTTGTATATTACTTTTATTCTAAAATATTACTAATAACATATATAATCAAAGAATATTTATATTTTTTCTGTCATAATTTGCAATATTTTACATTTTTCTAGAAATATGTATGCTAGTTATATGTGTTTACTAACTATTGTTTTAAATGCTTATGATCATGATAAACAAAAGAGAGAAATTCATTAAAAATGTAATACTATATGTGTAAGGTATTTTTCATTTTAATTTAATACTCCCTCGGTCTCAAAAAAAAAACAAAAACACCTTTCTACTTTTGTTTTTCCGAAAAGATTGTCCCTTGTAGAAGCAATTTTTTTGGTTAAGTGCCTATTATGCCTTTGATTTTATACATGATGATGTGTTAAGATTCTTTTCCATTTCCTTTCTCTTTTTCTTTTTCTGTTATACGCAATACTCTTACTTTGGTAAGAAAGCTGGAAATCTAAAATTATTGTATTCTGTAAGGTAATTACAAATTATTCCTATATTTCAAAGAATATATTTGGTAAAACCTTTTTGAAAGTTAATGTATATCATCTCCAAACAATATATTTCTATGTGTGTGTGTGCGCGTATATATATATATATATATCTATAATATCATCTCCAAACTAACTCCTAAGCTAAAGCCCAAGCATGCACTTTAACTTAGGAGTTAATTAATTTTACTCTCTTCTAATTTTTTATTTAATTAAACATGAAATATTGTTTAAATTGAAAGATTGGTTGTTAAATTTAAACAACTAATATTTGTTTGTTTTCATAAGATAAGGCAATTTAGGGATAGAAGGTGGAAATGTTGACTTTCCTTATTCTATGCAAAAAGTCATAGAGGACATCCTTTTTGGAACGGATGGAGTAAATGAAAAGGATGAGGTTGGATTTTATTTGCCCTATTTCTTGAAACAGAAAGAGTAATCAGCCCATTTTGATAATACATGGGAGCAAAAATACATAAGGATGAAGTGTCTTCTACCTTTCTTAGTATTAGGGGATGAAATATATTTTGGTTCACATGTGAGGGTAATTCAAGAATCTCAAGCTGGCAAAATTTTCAATTTACATAGAAACTTTAAGGCTATAGACAAGTGAGGGGGAGCGATTTCCCCTACTAGCGTCATCTCTTTATTGACTTGAGGATTTGTCAGTTCGAATGCATAGGTTAAATATATTCTAATGTAAATCCTGCTTTATTCACGTCTAACAGAACATAAAAAATTGTGATTGACAGGTTTTATCATCTACACCATCGTAGTTGTGATTGTTGTCATCGTTCTAATTTTTGTGTACGTGCCAAAATATGGACAAAGATACATGGTTGTGTACATTGGAGTTTGTTCTCTCATGGGTTCTCTTACGGTCAGTTCTTTTTCCATCTGATCATTTTATTTGCCCAGTCGCACTTCTTTACTCTAATTTTTTTCCCCTTCCATTTTTTGCTTCTATTATGCAGGTTATGGCTGTCAAAGCAGTTGCAATTGCTTTAAAGCTGTCATTTTCAGGGTCAAATCAGTTTAAATACTTCCAGACTTGGTTTTTTACTATTTTGGTGATTCTTTTCTGTGTCATGCAGCTGATATATCTCAACAAGGTATCTCGTTAAATTCCTTTTATTTGGCAAAAGATAAGCTTCACCTTTATTTTTAGAATTGCTGATAGTTCTTATCATCTGAAAATTTGAGACAGTGATGTGGTTTATGTTGTTAAAAAAAATAAATTATGTTTCACCTCAAAAGTTCACTTTTCCGCTCTATTAATTGGTAATTCTAGTACTTAACTACAAAATAGAGGTCGGTGTTGGAAATTTTGTTCCTTTAACACATCTTTGGGAGAATACTTCTGCTCCTATTTCACTACTACCACTGAATTAAGACACTGAAAATTCTGAACTATATAAGAAAATATTTTGTCTTCCACTTTTCCTAATCCGAATTATAAAAGGAAATATTCTGATCACTGTTCTTCATTAATGATGTTTTTTCCTCTCCATGAGTGTTCTAGAATAATTGCAATAATGTCATTGTGCTTTGTCAAGATATTAATTATCATCTGGTCTACTATTATATTTAGGGCTCATTTACATAGTTGGATGAGGGCTCATTGTGATGGCACTTTTTATCACCCTCATCCATTATTATATCCCATTACTTTGTCATCGAACTCTTGGGCAACTAGGACATGTTCCAAATACTTTATAACACATACACATATATATTTTTTGTGTATCTTACATGCTGTCTTCCAAAGGTATACAAAATATTATTGTCATTAATTTGTCACTCAGTTTATCTATACATTTCCATATACACAAGTAAACGAGCCTTACTGTGAATCTATGATGCAGATTGATGCTACTTATCAAAAAAGAAAAAGAAACAAAGTAATACCAAATCTAAAATATCTGAATGATTTGTTGTTTCACATTTGCAGGCACTGGACACATTTAATACTGCAGTGGTTTCCCCTGTATACTATGTCATGTTCACAACCCTCACTATCGTAGCCAGTATGATCATGTTTAAGGTAATACTGCACATCTCTGTTTTTCTTGCTCTTATTCTCAATTTTTATTTTTCTTGACTTTTTACACCATTCTTCACACTTTTAAAACTAATTAGAATAATCCCGCTTATAGAATTCTTCATATCTTCATGTAGATTAATCAATTTCACTTGATACTTTTATCACAAGTGTACTAATGCATGGCGATATTATGAGAAGTGACATTTATCATCAGGACAGAACATAATATGTTTTCTTTTAATCTCATTGTTGTGATGAATTCAGGAAGAATTCAACAACGCATCGCAGATTGTGACAGTGCTGTGTGGTTTTGTGACAATTTTATGTGGAACTTTTCTCCTTCACAAAACAAGGGACATGGGAGGTACTCCCACCGTTGTTTCCCCTGTTTTTCAACAATCTTTAGAATCAAGTCCCGTGCAGTCAAGTCCAGCACAGTCAAGTCCCAAGCAGGCAAGTCCTAGACGGGCCGATATTTGATATTTGATGACAGAGTTTTGCACTTATCAAAAAAAAAAAAAAGGACGACAGATTTTGCTGAAATTATAGATTAAAAGCTCATGACTATGGAAAATGACTATATAATTTTGTTGGTTTACCAGAGCATTTGACTATAGGAGGAATATTTCATTTCTAAATATGTATTCCCACACCATTCCATTTCTAATTATTTAGAATTTTAACGATTTACGTGTAAATAGGTCTCAGAATGACAGGATTTTTTCTAGGGATTTACTTTTTTACTTTTAGATGAGATGGATTTACTGAGATTGATTGAAGACTTCAAAATAAATGTTTTTGAACACTAGGGCTGTGTATGGTTATGTTACTGAATGTGTTTTCTGAAAATTCTTCGGGAAATGTGCACTGATGTGATGTTGATTGTGTTTGATTATGTTGATCTGCATCTATTATGAAATGACTTATCCCATCTTGTTTGGTTTGTATGGCTCAAGACACACACACACACATCTCATATTTATATATTGATATAATAGTTTTTTATGTATGAGGAAGAGGTGTTCTGTTCACTATTGATAGATAAATTGGCAGCTATTACTAGCCAAATTTCTTACCCTTTTTTGAGTGAGTAATCATTATTATTATTAATCTATTTAAGTAGTGAGTTTATCTTGAAAGTCATATGATGAAGTAAATATATGTTTTATTCTCAAGGGTTTGTATCTTTACACTGGAAAGAAAACAGGACTTTCTAATAGTTGTGGATTTTAGGACGATGCGAATTTTAAAGATTGTAACTGTTTGCGAATACTTATATAGTGATTTATGGATGATTTACTTGTAATGAAATAACTTTTGATCCAAGGATTGTTTTATTCTAGAAACATGATGGTAAAATTTGGTGTTTCTACATCTATAGAAGTTCAAATATTGATTAAGAAACGCAACACTTTCTTCTATATTTTTCCCACTAAACAAAGCGTTGTTCTACAACTCTGCTTTTGTGTTTAGAAAAGCAAGAATGCATGATAGGCAATATGTTAAACTATTGAGGAATAGGTGTCCTTTAATAGACAAAAAAGGTAACACAGGTGGGACAAACTATATGATCATTGTTGAAATCAATATATATCATTATAGTGGTTTTCTTTCTTAGAGAGGTGGGAAACTAGTATGTATACCATTGAACACAATTAACATGGAATTTATTTATCTAGTGTTGCTTGCAGTGGGTAAATGTGAGGATATATCAGAGATACATTTATCTAGTTTGCCCAAACATCTAAATGTCAAAGCAAATAAAAACATGAAATATAACATTAAGTGATATATAATTGAAAAAAAAAAATATATCCGATTCAACTTTGTAAGTACGCAATTGTCAATGCATATGATATTGTCAAGTCTTCTTGTGAATCCTATGCATAGACTCATTGTAGACGCTAGGCATGATTATGTTGCTAAAAATTTATTCACACAAGGTATAACAAATTTAGATTCACCTTTTCACATGAGTAAGTACCCTACATATTGACTTTCTAAATGAACAAGATCAAATTATTGTAGCCTTGATGATTTCATTATGTAATTACGTTAGTGAACTTAAGTGATTGAGATAATTCTCACTACAATTAAACTCGTCTTATCCAAGTGAAGTGTATGGTAAACTAGAATCAAATTATGTTCGTGTATCATTTTTAGCAACTCGTTCTTCATTATTTGATAATGCTTATTAAGTCCACAAATCGTTATTTTTATTTTCTTTTTAGGATATTGTCTAACATGATATTTCATTTTATACATAATAATGTTTTTTCAAAAGTATTAGCAAAATGACGACGTGATTGTCACTAACACTAAACCACTATCTTTGTACATAAAAGTGTAATATTACTTGAAACATTTACCCCTTTTTACTCTCTAATATTTAGGTGCTAATTCAAATATCAAAAATTAAAATCGAGAAATGGAGTAACTAATTATTGTGAATTTTTTTTCTTTAAATAGATGCTGAAAATTGAATATTGTACTATTTATTAATTTAAAACAAGTTGTACAATCAAATTACAAGTGCATACATGACACTCGTTCAAGTCTTGATCTCATACTAAAAAAACTTGATTCAAGTTTATTGGCTTGCAAATTTAGCCGTGAGCTCGAGCTCTGACTGCAAGAGCGAGACGGTCAAATTTAAGCTCAAGAAAAAAAAAATGTAAAGTGTTGTCCCATGCGTCAAAACGGTCCTATGTCGTCAAACTATTTAGTTCATAAGTGCAAAATTGACTTAAAAATAAAAAATTCTCAAATTCAAGTGGTCACAGCATACCACAAATTCAGGCAAAATTGAAAAACTCTGGCCAAACTAATCTTCAATTTGCGAGTTTGTTATATATATGGTATTTCTCTCTGCATTCCACGTGGGTTAAATTTGAGGATATAAATTTACGCTGGTAGACACGTCTCGTGTTCTTCAAACAAAATAGAGATATATTAGTAAACAAAATATTGTATTTCCAAAAACACACTTTCCACCATTTTCATCTTCAAAATTAAACAGTATAAATCTATGAATATCAGCTAATAAAAGCACATTTTTGCTGAACTGTAATTAAACAATTTCATTAGAGAAACATCCTTCTAGAATTTTTTAGTTTAAGTTACTGAAAAGTTCAAGAGGCATTAATATTATATGAAATACATAATGCTTGAAAAATTCTAAAAATTATTAAAAATGATAAAACGAAAATACAAATTAATAATAATAAGAGTGAATTTGGCCTATCTTCTACGTAATTGATTATATGATAATCGATTATTGTAAAATTGATTAGACAAAAGTTAGAATTTTCGGTTTTGGGAACGCAAGTACATCCTAACAAGATTATACGAAAGTGGGCGAAACTATCATCAAAATAATAGTGTCCAAACGAGATTATAGAAAGCGAGACAACAAACATCAAAATAGAGTTTGAAATGCAAACACAAATTTTAGTTTTGAAACCACTGGGTCAAACCCACCCCAAGTTTCTGATTTTCATCGGATCAGTAAAGTTTGATCGAGATATCGTATACCCGGGCTACTTTGGAGTTTGGACTTGAACAACATAAACATTACATAAAGAATAATCATCAATTAATAAAGGCAAAGATACGAATTCGCAATTAATTAACGAACAAAAGTCTTTCCCTAATTAACAAACTCCATAGATTAACCAAAAAAAAAGATAAAAAAGAAAGAAAGTTATTCTTCATAAAAACCCTAAAAAAAAACATAAAACCAAGAACAAAACCATAATATTCCTCATTATATTATCAAAAAACCTATTATATATATAAAAAAATAAAAAATAAAAAATAAAAATAGAAACCCAACCCTAATAATAATTAATTAAGCCTTCCTAGTAAAATTCTTAGCCCCAGAAAGATCAATGCCGGGATGTTGAGACATGATCTTCTTCATCATATCCTGACCCGCAATCTCATCACTCGTCGGCAAACCCTTCTTCTTCTGCCGTTGATCAAACATCATCTTCTCCACCATCGATCTCGTCTCGAGGTCCAACTCCGATAGCCTGCTCGGGGCTGGCTCGACTTTCTGCATGTTGATCTCGGGGTCGCCTTTCAACAAACTCTTCCACCAATTCATCCTGTCAATCTTCGTCAGCAGCACAGAAACCGTCTTCTTATCTTCCAAACTCCATAAACAATCCTCAACCTTAACGCCCTGGAAAAGCTCACGTTCACCATCAATAATTGGTACTTGATCTTTGAGCCCTACTTTTATTTTATGTGTCTCGATAACAACCGTGATGGAAGTGGCCTCTGTGCCTGGAGGGACAGGGATTGTGATGTTGATTTCTTCAAGGGATTGACCCCATGAATACTTTTCCGTGTCAAGGCCGTTGAGTTTGTTTGGTAATAAGGGTTGTTTTGGCTTTTCATCTTCTTCTTTTTCTTCTTGTTTTTTCTGATCATCCTTTGTTTGTGATTGAATGTTGTTGTTTTTGGGCTTTTGTAGTTGTAATTGGGATTCATGAGAAGAAGGGTTTGTGGTGATTTGGTTGTTTTTATCGTCTTCGTTGAAATCAGAGAGAATTGCCATGGCTGGTGAGAGAGTAGCAGCTAGGGGGTTAATTAATTATGAAGAAATGATGATTTGTGTTTTGAAGTGCTCAATGGTGATGGGGAGACAATTAGAAGGTTATATATATATATATATAGGGGCAGAGTATTTGTAGGAGATGTAGCGTTTGGATTTCGTGTTCGTGCAAGAACTCATGGAGGTTTTTGTTTTCCTTGGTTTAATAGGTCTAGGACACCTTTTTGGGAAGCCATGTGGAATAATTCCCTAGTTTTTTTGGTTTACTTATTCTACTCTATGTTTTTTTGTTCTTTATTTTTTTAAAATGTAATTACTATATTGCCCCAACTAAAAAATAACTAAGAAATAATTTTTTAGGGTAGTTTTTATGGTAAGAAATGTAATTACTATATTCCTAACTTTTTTTTAATACTTGTATTGACTTTTGTTTGATATGAAAAGTAAGAGACCAATAAAATGGTAAAAGCAAATAGAAATGTTGCGCATTTCAATTTTTTTTTTTTTTGGAGAAATATAGGATCCAAACTACACAATCAATTATTGGTAGAACTATCAAAACCGAGGAAGGATGTCCCGAAGAAATTTTGATGGGAGGATGTGCGGTGGATTTTGTGATTTGTATTTAAATAATTATAAATTATTCGTATAATCTCAAATATGTTAGTCCCAAACTTAATTAACATGATTATTATAAATCATAAAACAATATATATTATACATATAAAGTTTGAAACGGAATGTTGCACTGGCTGAGTGTCACGTCATTTGACGTTGTCCTAAAGTTATGATTATGATGTGCAACAAAAAATACCTAAGGGCATTATGGTAAATACGTGTGTCCCCAAGCCGGGTCGGGTTGCCAACCGCGGGCTAATGTCCCTGGGTAACCCGCTATACAGTCCCAAAAAGGACTGAAAACCCACCAAAGATAATTGGGTTATATTATTAACCTAAGTGACAATAATTCTACAAATCATTAAGCCTGGTGGATTATTGATTGAATTAGGCCCACGACCTATAGCTCACTACCAGCTCCCTATAAATACCTTAGAAGAGCTGGGAGAGGTTCATTATCTACTCCCCCAATAAAAAATTCATTGGCTATTGAGAGCAACCCCACAAAAGAACTACGACCTGACTTGATTCCACATACCTTGGGTACGTAAGCAGCTCGACACAACCAAGTACAGTCTATAACTTAACCAACCCCTAACCTAGTTTGTCTTGCGTTGGATCGGTTCCATTACCCCACGTGGTCAATCACGTGACATCCACTGTCTGACGATTTTTACCATCATCAGATTGGCGCTGTCTTTGGGAACTGCGCTTCAGCCACCGAGTATGCAAACTAGGTCACAAGCTCGTACTACCGGAGATAGAATGACTAGCCAACATCAACCAACTGCTGCTGAGGAAACTCCTAACCCCGTGCCTGAGGATCGGCCCAACCATCCAGTGGGGGAAGAAAATCCCCCCAATGGTCCGACTGACGGTAGAGGTCCGGAAGTAGCACCCCCGATCAATGAGCAAAATGCATCACCTGTGATACCAGCGGTGATCCCACCCCTTGCTTCCAGGGTGTTCGAGATCATCCAAGAGGCACTACTGGCTCTAGTAGAAGATGCCTCCGTGAGGGCGGTTCAGCAATATGCCCGGGCACATCCTCCCCCGGCACCACAGGGTCCAGCAGCTAGTAGCACTACCATAAAAAAACCCTATTACAGCGTACCTATGATAGCGGTTTTGAAAACTGCTATCATAGGGGGTACTCGGTTTGGACTTATGACAGCGGTTCTGCTCGAACCGCTGTCATAGGTGTCAGAACAAAATAAAAAAAAAAAAAATTTGAACGCGACAGCGGTTCGGTTAGAACCGCTGCCACAAAGTGTACATGTGCCAGCGGTTCGGCCGAACCGCTGGCACAGGGGCCGTGTTTTCTACAACCCGACCCCCCTCTCTCTCTCTCTCACTCACTCACTCTCTCTCTCTCTCTCTCTCTCTCAACTCTCTCTCTCTCAACTCTCTCACCACCACCACCACCACCACCACCACCGTCCGCCGTCCGCCGTCCTCTTCTCAGTTTCTCTCTCTCTCTCTCAGTTTCTCTCTCTATCTCTCGATCTACTTCTCTCTCTCTCGCCACCGGTTGCCGCTCCGTCCGCCGTCCGCCGCCGTCACTCCGATATCTCTCTCTCTCTCTTTCTAGATATATATATATATATATGTGCATATATATGTATATATTCTATATATATATAAAATTAACTCTCTATATATATATATATATACATAGTACCCGCCGCCGCCGCCCACCTCCGTTGCCGCCGCCGTGGTCCATTTAGTTTAGGTATTTTCTTTTAGATAAATATAAATATATATATATATATACACACACGCACATAAAGTATATATAGATGTATGTATATGTGGGTGTATGCATATATGAGTGTATGTATATATATTTGTGTATGTGTGAGTGTATTTGTGTATATATGGGTGTATGTATATATATTTGTGTATGTGTGAGTGTATATATATTTGTGTATGTGTGAGTGTATTTGTGTATATATGGGTGCATGTATATATATTTGTGTATGTGTGGGTGTATGTATATTTGTGTATATGTGGGTGTATATGTATATATATTTGTGTATGTGTGGGTGTATGTATATATTTGTGTATGTGTGGGTGAATGTATATATATTTGTGTATATTCTTGAAATTTGCTTATTTATTAAAAAATTTAAGGGAACTAGGAATTTGACTGAATTTAGTATTAATTTTGGTTAGTCGGGTGTTAATTACGTTTGATTTGAGATTAAATTGTGGTTATTTGGTGGTTTAGGGTACATTGATCCAACTGGTGATCTATATTTATACTTAGTTGGTGAAAATATGATGTTTTATTTATATTTTTATGTGATTTATGTGATCCGAATGGTGATCAATATTTGTAATTGTTGGAAATATGATGCTTTATGTGATTCAACTGGTGATCAATATATTTTTATAAAATGGTGCTTTATTTTTAGTTTTATGTGATTTATGTGATCCAACTGGTGATCAATATTTGTAGAAATATGATGTTTTATGTGATCCAACTGGTGATCAATATTTTCGTATAGTAAGATCGGCATTTTGGGTTTGTTGTGGGTGAAAGATTATAATATTGGGTTTGTTATGGTTGAAATATTCGAATTTTGTTGGTTGCAAGTTTGGGGGAAGATTAAGTCGAGAACTTGGTAGAAATTTTTGCGTCGATACTCTGCCGAATTTTTTCTAGGATAACGTGAAATAAATTAAAATGAAAATAGTTTAAATAATTTGACTCAACTGATGTTAAAATTGTTTAATTTAATTAATTAAGATTGAAATTGGATTTTAGCGGATCGTAAGATCCGAATTTTGTTGGATTCAACCTACCCGGGTGAAGATTAAGTCGAGAACTTGGTAGAAATTTTTGCGTTGTTACTCTGCCGAATCTTTTCTAGAATAATGGGAAATAAATTAAAATTAAAATTATTTAATTAATTTAACTATCAACTGATGATCAAATTGTTTAATTTGATTAATTCAGAATCAAAATGGATCGAAGTTGAATTTTAGCAGATCATATGTCGGAGCAGTATGAGAAAGGGGTGAAAGAGTTCATAAAGTTTGCGGTTGACCATGCACCAGATCGAATTAGGATCACTTGCCCGTGTTTACGTTGTTGTTTTGGAAAGAGAATTAGTCCACGTGAGTTGGAAGATCATTTGGTGTGTAATGGAATTGATAAAAGCTACAAACGTTGGACAAGACACGGTGAAAGCAGTGTCCCGTTGGATGATTTGGGTGGTACATCATATCCATCACAGGATTTCAACATGAATGATTATGAGCCTGATCGTTTGGAGGAGATGACAAATGTGATTGAGGAGGATTTGCGAAATTGTCCTAAAATGTTTGACAATTTGACAAGTGATTCAAAGACACCACTGTATAGTGGTAGTAAATTCACGAGATTGAAAGCAGTTCTTAACCTATACAAGTTAAAAGCTAACAATGGGTGGAGTGATAAGAGTTTCACAGACTTGCTTGGTTTATTAAAAAGCATGCTACCTGAGGATAATGTGTTACCTAATCGTACTTATGAGGCTAAACGGATGTTAACCTCAATTGGCATGGGATATGAGAGGATACATGCCTGTCTCAATGATTGCGTATTATTTAGAATTGACTATGCATCATTGAAGGCCTGTCCAAAATGTGGCGCCTCACAGTACAAGAAGAATGGATCTGCGCCTGTCAAAACCATGTGGTATTTGCCTATAATACCACGATTTAAGCGCATGTATAATAGTAAAGAGTTAGCCAAGGACTTGACATGGCATGCTGATAGAAGGCTTGAAGAAAGGATTGAAGATGACAAGATTCGACATCCCTCAGATTCTCCACAATGGAAAAAGATTGATGATGATTTCCCTGAATTTGGTGAAGAATCAAGAAACCTGCGCCTTGTATTGGCTACAGATGGCATGAACCCTCATGGCTTGCAAAGTAGCTCACATAGTACATGGCCGGTGATTTTGATGATCTACAACCTTCCCCCATCGCGATGCATGAAGCGAGAGCATATAATGATGCCTATACTCATTTCTGGGCCGAAACAACCTGGAAATGATATAGATGTTTACTTGGCTCCTTTAATTGAGGATTTGAAGGTGTTGTCGGACACCGGTGTTCAAGTATATGACGGGTTGAGAGAAGAAAATTTTAATCTCAGAGTCATGTAATTTGGAACAATCAATGATTTTCCGGTAAGAGCAAACCTCGAGGGATATGGTGTACACGGCCAATGTGGAAGCCCCATATGTGTCAAGAGTACAGATCAATATCGATTGACACACTCCCAGAAATATGCATTCCAAGGGCATCAGAGATGGCTAAATCAGAACCATCGAAATCGTCGGTGGAAGAAAGCTTTCAATGGGAATATAGAAGAAGGCCGAGCTCCTAAGTGCTTAACTGGTGAAGAAGTGTTTGAGAATGTAAGAGACTTGGAGGTTAAATTTGGAAAGACTTTTGCAAGTGGCCTTGCAAAAACTGGGTGGAAAAAAAGGTCAATTTTCTTTGAGTTGCCGTGTTGGACATCTTTACATGTTAGACATTTTCTCGATATAATGCATATTGAGAAAAATGTATTTGATAGCGTCATTGGTACACTTCTAAATGTGCCCGAAAAGACCCTCATGAGAGAAGTCGTCCGGAGGCTCCCCATCCCCGCGAGCAGGGGTTACAAGATCCACCTCTTCCATCTGTTCGCAGGGGCCCGGAGCCTCACGAGAAGAGCCGCCATCACCGAGGAGCGCTTGGCCAATCCCCCGCCGAGGTCAGGAGTCTCTGACCCCCGGCGGGATTGGATCAAGGTGATCCAACTCCTGGTAAATGGTGCTGCAAGAGAAAATGAGAATAGTGTGACCTCACCCCCTGAGAGGCTGCCGGGAGGCAGAGATAGAAGGCCAACGCCTCCCAAGTCTCCACGTCGAGGTCAAGTCTCATTGACCCCCGAGGAGGCCTTGCCAAGGCAAGAAGGCCAAAGATGTTGGGTTTTCGTACATAAATACGGAGTGAAAATAAAATACCCACGGTGGATTCATCTTTGATTTCACATATTCAAATCATGTTGAGAAATATGTACCTTTTTCACGTAATTAAAATTTCTGAACCAGCTTCTTGATTTTTTTTGGAGTAGCAATAACGTCACTGCCTCTAAATCACCATGCCAGAACCGAAAGCAAAAATCCATTCTTTCTTCTCCTCTTGGACGGCTAGAGAGATGAGAGAGAGGTGGAGAGTTTATCTTGGAGAGAAAGTCACAAGTGAGGCTTAGGTTTAATTATTCATTAAGTAGTATAGTTATACTACAACTAGAAAATTAACCTAGTTAACAAAAGGCCTAGGCGTCCATATGGATGCCCAACTTGACCGTTTTTAATGCCCTCCGGGATTAGTCCATTTTGTGTATTTATTTATTTAATTAAAATTATTTTTCCAATAAATAAATCAATTAAATAACTAACTAACACATGTTAATTCCAAAATTAATTTCACAAGGAAATTAATTAACACCTTAACTTAATTAATAAGATCATCTAATGATCAATTAATTAATTACGATATCAAATACCGAAAGATCTCTCTCAAGTTTTATTTCATGATTTTTCCTTTATAATTCCTTTAAGCGCGGCTCTTTAGGTTTGTCTCAAAAGGCAATTGGGAGGAAACCAAAAGGATGTGGATACCACCTAGCCAGTCCCGTGATCCACATCGTAGCCCAATTGAGAACGAATGTATAGAATCATTCCAAACCTTTCACGCTGTGAATACCGTACGAGTATAAACCCTTTATTCATATATCCCAGTCAAGTGAGAGTCATTGTTTAGTCATACTCACTGGACTTGACTATATGCTTAGCTCATAATGAATCGAGGTCACTGAGTATACTTTCATGTCCAACATAAGTATCTCTAATGCTTTGACCAAAGTCTTTGACCTCACTCATTCAAGACGGCATAGGATATTTAGCTCATTCACTTATGAGAGAATAAATCCCATATTGCTAATCAATTAAGATTGCTACTTGTCCATTAAGCCGCACTTCAAGGTCGACCCCACCAACGGGTGAATTGGATCTAACTACTCTAACGACAGACTTTGATGTCACAAGCACATCTTCAACATGATTACTCAGGTCTAAGGTTCACGCGTACCTATCACAACTTATCAGTTTTGTCATTGACTGTCATTGAGTGAAAACCCATGTGACATAACTGATGCGAGCCGAGTTCGAACACATCAGTCTAACTGATGTGTCTATGATACAAGTTCCCACTAACATACTCATAGTGTTCAAATGGCACTTCTCTGTCAAAAGTTATATCATATAAGTCTATGTCTAGGAATGATGTCTAGTCAATACTCTTTTCGACTTGCGAACCAATTTAGATATTAAGGATCAAACACTTCTAGTGCCATTCTCCCTAACCCATAGGGAGTACAATGTTCGCCTTAATATCAAGGATAATTGTTGTTTATTTAAACCTTACAAATGCCTATAAGAAACAACATCAAAAACCTTTTATTAAAACAAGAATGTTTAGATACAAACTAATGCCCTATAATTCTATCCTCTTATGGAATTTGAGGGCATAACTCTAACAAGAGAAAGCGTGAACCTCACCGTGATAGGAGACCAGGAAACTACGGGAGATATGAAGACATGCATTTGGTGCCCTTGACGGTGGCTCCATCGAAGAGAAGACCTTTTTGTTCAGCGATATTAGCAGAATCCTTAGTTCTTTTCAGATACTTTAGGATATTTTTCACAGCTGTCCAGTGTTTCTTGCCTGGGTTTGCTTGAAATCGACTAACAACGCTTACTGCATTAGCAATGTCAGGTCGCGTACACAACATTGCGTACATCAGGCTACCCACTGCTGATGCATAGGGAATAATGCTCATCTCTTTTCTATCTTCCTCACTTTGAGGACACATAGTCTTTGAGAGTTTTATTCCGTGACCCATTGGCAGGAACCCTTTCTTAGAATCTTCCGTCCTAAATTTTCTTAGGACCTTTTCTAGCTAAAAGGCTTGAGAGAGCCCTATCATTCTATTTGTTCGTTCTCTATAGATTCGAATCCCTAAAATGTATGTAGCTTCTCCCAAGTCTTTCATGGAGAATGTACTCGAAAGCCACTTCTTAACAGTGGTGATATCTTGCTCCCACTAACCTTCTTATAAACACATGGCTCATCTTCATTTTTGATGAAGTCAAATCCTTTGACTGCTTCATAGAAATGTAGATTCCAGCTACGAGATGCTTGTTTGAGTCCATGAATGGACCTTTCAAGTTTGCACACTTTATGGATACCATCATTGGATACAAAACCTTTAGGCTGTTTCATATAGATATCCTCTTCTAGGAATCCATTTAGAAAAGCAGTTTTGCCATCCATTTTCCATATCTCATAATCAAGGTGAACTGCTTTTGCAAGTAGAATTCTTATAGACTTGATCATAGCTACTGGCGAAAAGGTTTCTTGATAGTAAATTCCTTCATTTTGATTATACCCTTTTGCCACTAGCCTGGTTTTATAGGTGTCAACCTTGCCATCAACACCAATCTTTCTCTTGTAAATCCATTTACACCCAATTGGTACAATACCATCAGGCCGATCTACAAGTGTCCAGACTTGGTTTGAATGCATCGAGTCTATTTCTGTCTGTATAGCTTCATGCCATCTCGCGGTATCCACATCCACCATCGCTTGATCATATGCGGAGGGATCATCTCCTTGACCCTCCTCTAATACAGAAAAGAGGTTTGTCTCTCTCTGCAGTAGATATCCGTACCTCTCAGGCGGTTGAGGTACCCTACTTGATCTTCTCGGTTGTGTTTGTGATACAGAAGGTCCGGTTCTTACTTCCTGTGTAGATGTGTCCATCGGAGTCTCGTCTTGTTCTTTAAGAACAATTCTTCTACCTTCTTGAATGAACTCATCTTCAAGAAAGTGGCTTGTAAAGCTACAATGATCCTTTGGTCATCGTGCAGGTAAAAGAGGTATCCCATGGAATCCTCAGGATAACCAACGAAACGCCCTTTTAAGGATCTAGCCTCCAATTTATCCACTTTAGTCTTCTTGACATAAGCAGGACATCCCCAAATCTTAATGCGATTAAGACTTGGTTTCCTATTTCTCCATATCTCATATGGGGTCTTAGGAACGGACTTGGAGGGACATCTATTTAAAATGTGTACAGCTGTAAGGAACGGGTGACCCCACAGTGAAATGGGTAAGTCAGTGTAGCTGAGCATGGAACAAACCATGTCCAACAAAGTTCGATTCCTTCGCTCGGCTACTCCATTCAACAGTGGTGTTGCTAGAGGTGTGAACTGTAATACTATACCATTCTCTCTGAGGTATTCATCAAACTCTGCACTCATATATTCTCTTCCTCGGTCAGATCGAAGAGCTTTTATATGTTGTCTAGTTTGATTTTCCACTAAAGCCTTGAATTCCTTGAATTTGTCAATGGATTCAGACTTATGATTTATCAAGTACACTAGACCATACCTAGAATGGTCATCAGTGAATGTGATATAAAGGAAACCTCCATGAGTCATTTCTCCAAATGGTCCACAAACATTGGTATGCACTAAACCTAGGATTTGTGAGGCTCTTTGAAAAGTCCATGTGAAGGGAGATCTAGCCATCTTGCCTTTGAGACAAGACTCACAAGTAGGATAGGGATCCAATCCCAATGGACCTATTAATCCATCTTTCTCCATTTTGTGAATTTTGTGTTCACCGGCATGGCCTAGTCTAAGATGCCAAATCAATCTTTGGTTAATTCCTTACCTACCACGTTTTCTTTGCATAGTATTTACAGAACACTCATTTTGGACATTAAGGTAATACAAACCATTTACTAAAGAAGCAAAGCCTACTAATTTATTACGATAATAAATGTTGCAATGTTCATCCATAAAACGAAAAGTATAAAACTAAAACGGGAATTGAAACAATGTTTTTAAGCCCATTGGGCAAAACCAAAACATTATCCAGAAATAGTAAATGTCCAGAATTAAAAATAATGAGGTAGATCCAATTCCAGTAGCTGCGACGCTTTACCCGCTGCCTACTCTTATCTTGACCTCATCAGGGCTCAGCTTCCTACTTCATTCTAGATTCTGATTCACACAACGTATATGAGTATTAGCTCCTGAATCAAGAATCCAAGAAGTGGAAAAAATGGTAATAGAACAATTAGTTTGAAAAACATAAAGTTCTTTACCTTTCGCTCCTATGTTCATATTTGGACAGTCTCTCTCTAGTGGCCTATTTCACCACATCATAAGCACTTGTCCTCATATCTTGCCCTCTTATTCCTCCATCTCTGCACCTTGTTGCGAGACCCCTTGGAAGCTCCCACTTTCAGATTGTTGATATTGTTCCTTCGTCCATCTAAAGAATTAGGAACAGTGACATCAATGGGATTATTCCACTTATCCGCCCTTATCTATTTTTGAGCAACTTTGAGTTTGTCCAGTAGCCCAGCTAATGAACCTTCAATGTCATTCATTTCAAAATTTATGACGAAGTAGTTGAATGAATCAAGGAGTGACTGCAAGATGAGGTCAACTTGGAGATGTAGGTCCATGTAGAAATCCAAAGATTTAAGCTTTTCTATCATGGTCGTCATTTTGAAAACATGCTCTCTGATAAGAGGCATTTTTACGTGTTTTTAAGCCCATGAGACTTATGCTATGGATTCATTTATTGACTAAATCATGCCACATTTGCGTTTAATCGTGGTGTTAAGTGATTACAGGTGATAAATGAGAACATACGAAGAAACGAGGCGAAAAACGACGTAATTAAACAAGTTCAGGCCAATTTGCTTCTGTCGTCCACGCCCAAGCGCCCTCCAACCACGCCCAGGCGCCGGAAAAGATGCAAATAACATCAACATTCTGCTTTCCGCGCCTAGGCGCCATTCTGTCCACGCCTGGGCGCCGTATCTGCATTTGTTTCCACGGTTGAGCGCTATTTTCTTATGTTTAGAGACCGAATTGGATGAAGTTTCCTTCTACAAAGTTGTAGAACTATGTGTTAGCTTCAAATGAGGACTTGAATCATCCAAATCGGAGTTTTGTGGAGAGAGTTATGAAGGAAATACAATTACTGCGCCAGACAGAGGCAAATACTCCCAACATTCTGCTGACGGCGCCCGAGCGCCATAATTCCCGCGCCTAGGCGTGGCCACATCCGAGATTTGATTCCTTTCAGCCAAAAGTTCAATATTTTATGGTGGAATGGAATATTTAAAGACAAGATGTCAGCCCATGTGTTGAGAACATGCTTGATGGGAAGAGGAATTGTTTATTGCATGCTTGATGGGGTTGGGAGCTTAAAAGGGGGTAAAGAAGGCCAAGAGAGACACACCCCATTGGGGGGGAAACCCCTCACAACACACCCCATTGGGGGGGAAACCCCTCACAACACACACTTGACAAGGGGGGGGGGGGGGCGAAAATCTGCTTCATTGATCATCATTCTTCATCATTCTTAGAAGGCAAGAGGAGGAGAAGAGCTAAAGATTGAAGCTCCACTTGAGGATCCATCACCATTCAACCTTTGAGGGAGTTTGTTCATTGTTTATTGCATTTTTGTGTTTGCACTTATGTATATGAACATGTTGAATTCTTCTATGTTGATGGTTATGAGCTAAACTTGTAGAACTTAGGCCATGTGAAGGCCAATTTATGAATCAATATATGTGAAGTGAATTTTCGTATTAATTCTCATAATGCTTTGTGTGTTGATTTTGAGCTTTTATCACAATCATGTGCTTGATCACCATATGCTTGCTATCTTGCCTAGTCTAGTCGTTCGAGAGAAGATAGATTAGGGTTCAATGGAATCAACTCATCATCCGAAACTAATGAGGAATTGCCCTAGACATAGGTAAAGATTTCCGGGTGCGGTTAGCCGGATTTATCCGGGGAAACTCTTGAACGTTAATGCGTGGCTATTGATTAGATTCTCGGATAGACATATTTAGAGAACCATCAATTAATCATAGGATTATTATGTGCCGAGACATCGGGTAATAATTATCTAAGGAATTTCCACCAAAGCAATAGGAGTCTAATAATTCGAAGAGTAGCTCATCTATATTGACGAGTAGATTCGGTTGTAGCATGTGCCTTAGTCATTTTATCATACGTGAAGATTTAATCTATAGTTCGTTTCTCTTTGGTTCTTCACTTGCTTACTCGTTTTATTGCAATTTACTTTTGTCCATTTTTATTAATCATAAATTAAAATACCAAGTCTCCGTGGTTCGACAACCCGGACTTTTAGTCCACTTATTACTACACACGACTAGTGCACTTGCTATCATAGCACGTTAGCTTTTAGCGTGTCACTCTCCTACATCCTCACCTTCAGTCATCTTTGTTCGGAAGAGATCTCTTGATATAAAATATCTGGCGGTCTTACCGCGTTCTCCAAATAACTCATCCAAGTGAAGGATAATAACGCTCGCATCATCCATCTTATCATGGGATCTTTGCAACTCAATGCACATGGAGCTTAAGATGTACACTCTTGCTCTATGGTTGTCACAGCACCAGTCCCAATGAGCTAGGCGAACTTCATCACCTTCATCTCTACTAGGGATGGGAGGACGACCAACTTCCAACACATAGTCTATGGATGCACTGCCCATGACCATCCTTAACTTTGTGAGCCATTCTATGTAGTTTGGTCCAGTAAGAATAGTATTCTACATCAATTTTGATAGTGGTTTGGGAGACATTTTTGTTTTTGAGAGAGATAAATCAATTTATAACTGCAGAAAATAAACCAGACTTGATTAGATGATTGTAACTAAACTATAATCAAGTTAAAATCAAGGACTTCGATTTATGACTTGGCTCCCACTATATTTTTCGAGATTCACACTCCCACTGTGAAAATCGAAAGTGATCGTTGTTTGCTACTTCGTAGTGGAGATTGATTTCTTTAATCAATGTAATGGATGTCAACCCTTTAACGATATTTCGTCCATTACTTAATTAAAGTGAGGTCTAACATCAATCTATCCAATAGACGGTCCAATCTTCTTTTCCCATAATCCATCAAAACCGCAACCCTTTAATGATATATAGGTTCGTGGACTATCTAAGTTCATTCCCACTAACACCTTTTAATCTAACATTTGAATTTCACCTTACAACCCTTTAGCGATATTATTTTGGGGTGAAATATGTTTCGATTAAGGCATCTAATGCACTTTATGAAATTTCAGAGTCACGTCTTAATATATGACCCCCACTTACTGGGAAGATGTCATGTATCGGATTCAATTCTTGATTTCATGAAGCTTAGTGGAGGGATTGGACGCCTAGTGCCCCTTTTAAAACTTAGTATTATTTTGTTTTGGGAGAATTAGTGTTCTAAACATTTAATTATGTCTCACTTTGCACATTATCATTTTTATAGCGCATGATTGGATTTTTCACGCATTCTTACATCTAATGAAACATGCATCGAAAGCTATAAAACATCACATATATTCATGGGCTTTTCTAGAGGGCCCAAGCCAATGGGCCATCAAAAGGAAAAAGAAAAACTTATACTATTCTTCTTGTTGGGCTCCAAGCACCTTTCCTTCTTGGATCGTCTTCTTCTTCAAGGCCTATTCTAGTTCTTTCTATTGCATAAGAATATTGATATCCTATACATAATTCTAAGAATAAAAACATTGGGCTCAAATCCGGCCCTTACAATCCATAAAAAAGAAAATACATCCAAAAGAAAACCTAAGCCCATGAATAATGTCACCATCATATAATACATGCTCACGATAAATAAAGCAATTATGTTGGTGATTAAGTGATAAGAGGCATTTTTACGTGTTTTTAAGCCCCTTTGCGTTTATGTCTTAGGTTCATTTATCGCTTGATTCTTGCCACATGTGCGTTTAATTCGTGCATTAAGTGATTTCAGGTCTTAAATGGATACAATCAAAGAACGGGATGAAAAATGACGTATAAAACAAGTTTAGGCCAAATTTCTATGCACCCCTACGCCCGGGCGCCGTTTCAGCACCACTTTCCACGTTCGAGCGCTTTTTCAGTATGTTTAGAGACCGAATTGGATGAAGTTCCCTTCTACAAAGTTGTAGAACTATGTGTTAGCTTCAAATGAGGACTTGAATCATCCAAATCGGAGTTTTGTGGAGAGAGTTATGAAGGAAATACAATTACTGCGCAAGACAGAGGCAAATACTCCCAACATTCTGATTTGGGCGCCCGAGCGCCGTAAAACCCGCGCCTAGGCGCGCCCACATCCGAGATTTGATTCCTTTCAGCCAAAAGATCATCATTTGATGGGGGAATGGAACATTTAAAGCCAAGAGGTCATCACATGTATGGGGGGGATGTCATAAGTATGTTTCTTACTAGATCTACTTTTGGGAATTTTATACTACTCACTTTAAGAGTAGTGGAGGGGACACTAGGGGGGACATACACATGAGGGGCTGATTGGTGGTGGTCTTCTTAAGGATTTGAGGGAGCAATTGATCGAAATCATCAAGAGGAGGAGGGAGAGAGAGGCATTGGATCCATCACTTTTCACTCATCATCATTCATCACCATATTTCTTTATCACTTTTGGAGGGGAACAAAGAGGGAGGAGCTAAGGATTGAAGATCAAGAGCAAAGATCCATCATCAATCAATTGAGGGAGTTTTAATTATTTGCATTTACATGTTTATTTCCATGAGTATGTATATGTTTGTATTAGATTTTCTTAAAGCTTTGATGAGAGGCTAATATTGTAGAACTAAGGCCATGTGAAGGCCAAATTTATGAATCAATATATGTGAAGTTGCTCTTTGTATTAATTCTCCTATTGCTTTGTGTGTTAATTCTATGCTTTTATTCCAATCATGTGTTTGATCACCATATGCTTGCTATCTTGCCTAATCTAGTTGTTCGAGAGAAAATAGATTAGGGTGCAAGAGAATTAACACATCATCCGAAACAAATGAGGGATTGCCCTAGAAATAGGTAAAGATTCCCGGGTGTTGTTAGCCGGATTCGTTCGGGGAAGCTCTAGAACGTTAATGCGTGATTTTTGATTAGATTCTCGGATAGACATATTTAGAGAACCGTCAATTAATCATAGGATTATTATGTGCCGAGACATTGGGTAATAGTTAATTTAGGAGTTTCCACCAAAGCAATAGGAGTCTAATAATTCGAAGAGTAGTTCATATATATTGACGAGTAGATTTGGTTGTAGCATGTGCCTTAGTCATTTTATCATACGTGAGATTTAATTCATAGCTTGTTCCCTCCTTTGATCTTTCGTTTACTTAATTGTTTTCCTCTTGCACTTCACTTTAATTATCTTATCTTTATCGAAAATCATAAACTAGAATTCAAGTCTCCGTGGTTCGACAACCCGGACTTTTAGTCCACTTTATTACTACCACGACTAGTACACTTGCTATCAAAGCACGTTAAGTTTTAGCGTGTCATTAAGATAATAATTAATTAGTCCAACTAATTAATTCTTCCAATAAAATTCTAAATTTTATTCAATTTCATAATAATAAACCATCTAGTGAGAATTTATTATTTAAATAAATAAATTAATTATAATTCTCCAAGAATAATAAATTAATTATTTTATTTAAATAAGTAATATTCAATAAAAACTAATCGGGCTCGATTTCATCAAACTTAAGTCACCATCCATTGGCCCATTCAAATTTAATGAGTTTGGCCCAAAACCAATTTATTGAATGTCTAAAAATTTAATTAAACTAATTTGAGCTTATTTAATTAAAATCCGGGTCATCATCCTTTTGACCAACCCGAATAATTAAAATAGCCCAAAGCCCGTTTATTAAAAATTAGACCCGAAATTAACTCGACCTGACCCACCCGACCCGAGCGAAAAACCCGAACCCATGTGAGCCAGGCCGTGCGCGATGGGCAAGTGCCGTGAGCCTAGCGCACGGCCGACAGTTGCAGGGGCCTGGCCGTGCGGGCGTCGGGTGGCTCACAGCCACCCGTTGTGCGCACTAAGCGGGATCGAAAACCCCAGGGAAATGCGCGATACGCACGACGTGCGCACGCTGCACGCAAGCGCAGCATTTTTTCACACAAATCAATTTTTCAATTCTACTATATCATCATGCAATAATATCAAAGAAAAACGCAGAAAAATCATGGTTTAAAATCATAAAATTCATCATATTCATTATGTTTTTCAAAAAACACGAAAAACACATAAAATCACATATTTGATTAAATACGGAAATCAGAGATTGATTCTGATACCACTGTTGGGTTTTGTACATAAAAACGCAGCGAAAATAAAATACCCACAGTGGATTCATCTTTGATATCACATATTCAAATCATGTTGAGAAATATGCACCTTTTTCGCGTAATTAAAAATTTCTGAACCAGCTTCTTGATTTTTTTTGGAGGAGCAATAACGTCACTGCCTCTAAATCACCACGCAGGAACCAAAGCAAAAATCCCTTCTTTCTTCTCCTCTTGGACGGCTAGAGAGATGAGAGAGAGGTGGAGAGTTTATCTTGGAGAGAAAGTCACAAGTGAGGCTTAGGTTTAATTATTCACAAAGTATTATATTTATACTACAACTAGAATAATTAACCTAGTTAACTAAAGGCCCAGGCGTCCATATGGACGCCCAACTTGGGCATTTTTAATGCCCTCCGGGCTTAGTCCATTTTGTGTATTTTTTTAATTAATTATTTAATTAATATTATTTATCCAATGAATATATCAATTAAATAACTAACTAACACATGCTAATTCCAAAATTAATTTCACAAGGAAATTAATTAACACATTAACTTAATTAATAAGATCATCTAATGATCAATTAATTAATTATGATATCAAATACCGAAAGATCTCTCTCAAGTTTTATTCCATGATTTTTCCTTTACAATTCCTTTAACCGCGACTCTTTAGATTCTTCTCAAAAGGCAATTGGGAGGAAAACAAAAGGATGTGGATACCACCTAGCCAGTCCCGCGGTCCACATCGTATCCCAATTGAGAACGAATGTATAGAATCATTCCAAACCTTTCACGCTGTGAATACCGTATGAGTATAAACCCTTTATTCATATATCCAAGTCAAGTGAGAGTCATGGTTTAGTCAAACTCACTGGACTTGACTATATGCTCAGCTCATAATGAATCGATGTCACTGAGTATACTTTCATGTCCAATAAGTATCTCTAATGCTTTGGCCAAAGTTTTTGACCTCACCTATTCATGACGGCATAGGATCTTTAGCTCATTCACTTATGAGAGAATAAATCCCATATTGCTAATCAGTTAAGATTGCTACTTGCCCATAAAGCCGCACTTCGAGGTCAACCCCACCGACGGGTGAATTGGATCTAACTACTCTAATGACAAACTTTGATGTCACGAGCACATCTTCAACGTGATTACTCAGGTCTAAGGTTCACGCGTACCTATCACAACTTTTCAGTTTTGTCATTGACTGTCATTGGGTGAAAACCCATGTGACATAACTAATGCGAACCGAGTTCGAACACACTAATCTAACTGATGTGTCTATGATACAAGTTCCCACTAACATACTCATAGTGTTCGAATGACACTTCCCTGTCAAAACTTATATCATACAAGTCTATGTCCAGTAATGATGTCCAGTTAATACTCTCTTCGACTTGCGAACCAATTTAGATATTAAGGATCAAACACTTCTAGTGCCATTCTCCCTAACCTATAGGGAGTAGAATGTTCGCCTTAATATCAAGGACTAATTGTTGTTTATTTAAACCTTATAAATGCCTATAAGAAACAACATCAAAAACCTTTTATTAAAATAAGAATGTTTAGATACAAACTAATGCCCTATAATTCTATCCTCTTATGGAATTTGAGGGCATAACTCTAACAAGAGAAAGCGTGAACCTCACCGTGATAGGAGACCTGAAAACTACGGGAGATATGAAGACATGCATTTGGTGCCCTTGACGGTGGCTCCATTGAAGAGAAGACTTTTTTGTTCAGCGATATTAGCAGAATCTTTGCCCCCAGGCTTAAATTCCACACCTGAGAGAGTATGAGGGAGTTGGAGACCCTCAAGAATATGTTGTCAAGTTCAACGCGAAGGATGATATGTGCGAGGTCAGCGACGCAGCATATTGCAAGATTTTTTGAACCACCCTTTTTGGAAAGGTACTGAGTTGGTTTAATAGGCTACCAGCAGGTACTATCTCTGACTTTGATCAGCTAACTTGGCGTTTCCTCAATCACTTCTCCATGAACAAGAAATACCGCAAGACAACATCCTTCTTATTTACAATGGTGCAGAAAGATGGAGAATCTTTGAGGGAGTATGTGAGGCGCTTCTCCAATGCGGTGTCAGAAGTGCCGCATGTTAATCACGAGTTGTTGTCAGGAATTATGCAAAGGAACTTACGTACTAGTAGGTTCAAGGATTCGATTGCAGGGAAGCCCCCATCAACAATGGTAGAGTTGCTGGCTAGAGCTGAAAAATACATAAGAATTGAAGAGACCGTCGGGTCACTGAAGAACGAAAGTGGTAGCAATAAGAGAAAAGTCAGAGAACGACAAGACGCCGATGGCCAAAGAGAGGAATCCTATGCCCCCTTCAGGGTTTGCTAAGTATACTTCTCTTACCCTTTCGAGGGAGCAAGTCCTGGCCATAGCTGAGCAGCAAGGCATAGTCTCTTGGCCAAAGAAGATGAGAGATAGTCCCAGCCGCCTCAAGTCTAAGAAATATTGTAGGTTCCATCGCGAAAAAGGTCACACAACGGAGGAGTTCCATCACCTTCAAGTGGAGATAGAGAAGTTGATCAAAAAAGGCTACCTACAAGAGGTAATTGCCCCATCAGAGGTAACCGTTCAGATACCCCAGAGGCCAAGGGGTAGAGATGGAGACAAGAGCAACCCCCCGACGGTGGATTCAGAAATGGACAATCTCCCGGTGAATTGAATCATAGGGGTGATCTTGGGAGGCCCCGCTGGAGGGGATTTGGTGAACTCGAGGAAAGCCTCATTAAGGGCAGCTACAGGGCTGCACTCGTTAAGCTCCCCCTATGGAGGAAAAGTTAATCAAATAGGGTTCAAAGTCACATCATAGAGTTTGGGCAACAAGATGTGGGGGATGGCATTCCCTTGGTAAATGACGCGTTGGTGATATCATCAACCATCTCCAACTTCTGGGTGAAAAAAGTGTTAGTCGACAGTGGGAGCTCAGCAGACATAATATTCCACAATGCCTTCACTCAATTGGGGGTAGACAATGCCCAGCTCCGAACAGTCAACACTCCCCTTACGGGATTCATGGGTGAGACTGTGGAAGTCCTAAGGGAAGTATCTCTCCCCATCTCTCTAGGCATCTATCCCACACATTCCACCAAGATGGTCAAGTTCTACTGGTCAAAGCCCCTCTACATACAATGTCATATTGGAAAGGCCGAGCTTGAACTTATTCCAAGCAGTCAGCTCGACTTATCACATGAAGATTAAGTTCCCCACCCCCAAGGGAGTGGGAGAAGCAGTTGGGGATATCAAGGTGGCAAGGGAGTGTTATGAGAATGCACTGAAGAAACCCAAGAGGAAGCATGGCGACAAGGACCCCGAGGACAAAAGGAAACAAATGGCAATCAACTTGATATCGATGATGGATGGCTGTCTGAGGGGCAAAGCCAAATTAGCCCAGCAGTCGCTCATAGGCGCCCACTTGGCTGCTAAGAAGCTCATGGAATATATGAACAGCATGGGGAATCACTCCCCGAGCTCGACAGGGATAAAGTACTAAGCCCCTTATGGATTCAGAAGGTAACCTATCAAAACACCATTTATTTCGTGTCCTGCTATAAGACAATATCATGTTAGCCATGAGCGAAGTGTTTACTTTACGTTTTGAGGTGCCTAAGTGCACCCGCAGACTTTGTTGTTTTGAGGTGCCTATGTGCACCCCCCATCCCTTTTTGTTATTTCCTGCATTGACGATTGGATAATTTAGCTAAGTGCTAACTAGCCATTTTTTTCATACGTTGAATGTCATTTTTAAGTCATAGTCGGATAGCAAAAAATAGGGTAGTATATCACCAACGGTGATGTAACAATACCTAAGACTAGAGCCCCTCGGAGTTACTGCTTCCGACTGAGGCTATTACAGGTTCCATTACTTAGTCTATTTCTACTATTCTGCGAGTTGCCATGATAGTTGTAGTTGACACTTGATGATTTTGGCCACCGGCCAAACGTATACATAAATGCTTGTGTCACCATTATTGCGATATCAAGTTATCCAAAAACTTTAAACAATTAAATGTTTCACCTACATAAGGGGGAAACCAAAAAAAAACACAAACACGACCCTTGGAAATTAATTAAGTTTCCACTAGAGGCATTATAATTTTTTTTCGTGACCCCACTTGAGGTCAATATGGGTGGCACCCAAAAAAATCCCCCGAGCTATCAGAGACTCGATTGAGGATGGGCCACCCCATAATCCCTCCAGTAATACCGAGAGAGGTTGAGGACCTACAAAAGGTCTCCCTACTTCCACTAAGGGTATGGACTGAGATTATGAATAAATAAAAGGCGATCAAGCCCCCAATAATGAGTGATTAATGGTATCACAAACCGTGTCACTCATTCAACTGAGTAAATATAATGCATATAGACCTCGCTGCTCCAAGTGTTGTTATAACCAAACACCAAGGAGATGGCAAGAAAGAGGTGGCTAGCCAAAGATGCAACTTCACTTCATGCTATCAATGCGTGAAATTAATAGCTATCTAAGCCTCCTAAGATGAATTCCAATACGAAATAGTCAAGGCACCGCATGCCAATTATTTTGTTACTACTTGCACATCTGCTCCCCAATGAGTAGTATAGGAACCGAATAGTAGCAAGAAAAATACCAGCTGCAGGCTAGTAGCCGCCTATTAAAGAACTAACTAGTCAATAGCCGGTTACTAAGTAGCCATAGGAGATATTATTTACCCCCACCATCCTAAACATGGGGGTAGACAATGACTACATGTCAAAAAGAATAACAACTTTTTAACAGCTTTGTTATATGGTCACTTACTCCTAAATCTGACTAGCACAATTAAGGAGTAGGGGGGCATACAGGGAGAAAATATAGTCAAGTAGCTAACTGTTAGATCATTCAAAAATCACCAACAGTAAAATTCACTAGCGGTGAGACAACTACAAGCAGTACCAAAGACTAGCGGTACCAAAAATAAAACCCATGATTCATGCATCTACAAGGTGCTAAGGCAAGAAATGAAAAAACTATCTAAGGGACATCAATGTTCTTGAAAATCCCCAAGAGGCAACGTGCCAAGGGATAAAATATCCATCAAGCCACACGGCTAAAACAAGGTTAGCCCATCCATAGGTAATTGAAAACAAGTTGTACAACTGTTAAAACAAAATACAGCATAAAGACAGTGCAAGAAAATAAATCTCGACGGCTGATAACATAAAAGAGCTTAACGGATGAGA
This sequence comes from Buddleja alternifolia, assembly GCA_019426215.1. Lineage (NCBI taxonomy): Eukaryota > Viridiplantae > Streptophyta > Magnoliopsida > Lamiales > Scrophulariaceae > Buddleja > Buddleja alternifolia. Next base: position 17,626,766 of record CM033403.1, read on the forward strand.
AAGCTACCGAGGCCTCTACTAGCTGCACTGCCTCTAGTATCGGTCTCCCCGTCACTGGTGTCAGGAGCATTGTCGTACAACCAAGTGAAATCGTCATCAGGGTATCGACCACTGTCGCGAAGAGTCCTATGGCACTTGCGCATTGTCTTGGTCATAAAACCCCTAGCAACCTTATAAGTCCGCTGGTTGCATTCCTCAACATAGGCGGCACTTTTGCAAAATTTCTCCACTGCCGATCTCTTGGCATCACTGAAAGCTTTTTTTCCTAACATCTGAGTTAAGGAAGTAGCTACCATCAAAATTTTCTGCCTCAAGCTTTTTCTGAGCCTCCTTATACTTCCTCTTCCATTTATCAGACGAGTTCTTAGCCCTCCAGAACCGTGAAAAAAGCTGATGGTTCTGCTGAAGGCTCTCTTGATGTTCCTTCTCCACCTCATCGCACTTGAGCCGAAGGCAGTGTGATAGTTGGATCGCCTGACAAAAAGATAAAAGTGGGGAGAAAATCTTAGAGGTGCGAATACGTAGCCTCAGACTGATGATAATAACACGTGTAACTACCTACCCGATCAGCATTGGTACAAATATCTTGATCGAGATGCTCAACCGGTAGGGATGACAAACGGGTAGCATCATAGTCGGTCACGACCATCCTCATCATAGACCAAGGCTTCACGGGATCAGTCGTATCCCAAAAGAAATTAATATCGGGGTCCAAGTTCGCCCCAGAGTTAAACAAACTAGTGCCTAATCCGGCGGAACTAGAGCTCCCCGGAGTATCACCATGAGCACGCTTCACCATTGGAACTGGAGGAGGCAAAAGATGGGAAGGCACGCGCTCTCCAGCAGTGGCCATCCCTTTTCCACTACTGGTTTTTGGAGATGAATGAGCTGAGTGCTCAATAGCATTGTTGCCACCTCCTGTCTCTAACACCACAGTGCCTTGAGGGCTAGTAAGGGCGCCCGATTTAGGGCCAGGAGGACCCTTATAACCTAAGTCCACCATCAAAGAGTCAAAATCCAGCATGCATGGCATTGGCTCGGGTGGGGCAAAGTCCAAAGGGGGGAGAACCCCAGGCATGTTCGTCGGGGCAAGGGATGGAGGACCTGACGGATCAGCCCTTTCGCCACGGCTATGTGAAGAGTGGGAAGTGCGAGGGATGGTGGAGTTTGCCTTGCCACCCTTGGGCGTCCTTATGCCTGCACAAAATATAGGGCCGCCGAATGTTAGTATATGAAAACACAACGCCAAAGATCATTACAACCTAAAGTGCAAAAAAGTAAGGGCACGCATATACCAGGAGTATAAAACTGGTTAGCATCAAATCTACTATCATACAAGCCCGCCTTGCTAAAGATAACTCTGAGTTGCCTTTGCACGGGGGTGACATGTTGAGGAGCCAAGCTCCCAGTCCAATGCAAAGGCGTTGATATACCCAAGTGAGTGAAGGGAAAGTAAAAGAACTTCAGCTTCCAATCACCCATTGGGTTTAATATTACCCTCCAAAAACCTAGCGGTCGGAGCCGGGAAAAAACATACATAGGGCGTGAAACGACACGTCTTAACCGTGAACAAAGCCTGAAATGCATCTAAATTAATGCCAGGACCTAGCTCGGTGAACCGAGAAACAAAGCCCTCTAAGAAAGCGAAACAAGTAGGGGTTAATTGACTTATGCATATGCTATAATGGTCTATTATCTCCCCAAAAAGTTTATGGTAGGAAAAGGTAAGCCCTGAATGAAAATACTCTAAGTAAAGGGTCACATGCCCGTCGGGAGGATCTAAGATCTGACACCCCAGCACAAGCAAAAGTAATTCGAAGTCCATTGCTGTCTCATCGAATAGAGCTATAAGTTCGGCCTTAGTGATAGTGGAGTCACGTGAGTCGAAAGCAAGGCCATCTTCAGAGACTGGATCCTCGGGCTCTAGGGGATATGGCTCCCTAGTCCTATGAAAATAAAGGGTGCCATGCCATCAATAACTAGTCCTTAACGGGTGTTATCTAAATATGATAGCACACACACACAAGAAGTGAACATACCTAAGGAACTTATTAAAAAGACAACAAAAGGAAAAATCAAGACCCAAGGCGAAGATCCACGCGGCTCCAGCTGTTAGGAATCAATGCGCATAAAAGAACTTAAAAGTAAAAGAAAGCAAGAAAAAAATGAGACAGCGATTTTACGTAGTTCGGCAAATTGCCTACGTCCACGGACCTATGCTAGAGAGATTTTATTATTCTTGTGAGAGAGATACAATTACAAGGAAGAAAATTTCATCTACTTATATGTTCTAAACTTGGAGGTAAAGTTACAAAGACCTAATCCCAATAGGTCGCGCCTAGGCGCGCGTCGAGCTGCGCCTAGGCGCCGTTTCAGCTCATTTTCTTCTTCCTTTGACACTTTGATTTGTCTCCACCCTCAAACCCATCAATCTCCCACTTGGAGATCAAATTCAAAGTAGAAACACAACCTCTCCATCAAACTCCGTGACTCTTCATTCTCCAAATGAATGCACTCTCTCTCTAGCATAAGTCGGCCTCCTCATCACATTAGTTCGAGGCGCACTGAGGTCATGCAAAACCTCAGTTTCTCGGTGGTAACCCCCTTAGTTAACATATCCGCCAGATTCTTTGCACCAAACACCTTTTTCAACTCGAAAGTCCCATCATCTATCATCTCTCGGATATGATGATACTTCAATTGAATGTGCTTTGTCCTCGAGTGAAACACTGGATTCTTTGCCAAACAAATGACACTTTGACTATCACATAAAGTGCACAATCCTGTTGCTCCTTATCAATCTCCCTTAGAAAGTTCTTTAACCAGACCATCTCTTTGCCCGCTTCTGAAATAGCAATGTACTCAGCTTCGGTTGTGGAGAGTGCTACACACTTTTGTAGCCTAGAAGTCCAACATATTGCCGTGCCACCCAAAGTGTAAATGTACCTCGATGTACTCTTCCGACCATCTTGATCACCACCTAAATCCGCATCCACGAAGCCCTCCAAAGTAACACTACTGCCCAAAAAACATAAGCACGTACTCGATGTACCCCTCAAGTACCTCAGTAGCCACTTTACCGCTTCCCAATGCTTTAATCCCAGATTAGCCATATACCGGCTCACAACTCCCACTGCATGGGCTACATCCGGCCTTGTACACACCATTGCGTACATCAAAGTCCCAATGGCAGAGGCATAGGGAACCTTTACCATTTGATCTCACTCCTCCTCAGTCTTAGGTGATTGTTCCTTGCTCAACTTGAAATGACTTCCCAAAGGAGTACTTCTAGACTTTGCATTTGAGATTGCAAATCTAGCAAGTCAATGTACTTCTCTTGAGTCAACTTGAGACTCCCACTCGACCTATCTCGAATGATCCTCATCCCGAGGATTGTATTTGAAGCTCCCAAGTCCTTCATCTCAAATTCAGTGGACAATTGCTTCTTCAACTTATCAATTTCTCTCATGTTAGACCCAACCACTAACATATCATCCACATACAGGAGCAATATGATGTAACAATCCCTGAACTTCTTGAAATAGCAGCAATGATCCATTTGACACCTAGTATATCCACTACTAGCCATGACAGTGTCAAACTTCTTATACCATTGGCTCGGAGCTTGTTTAAGTCCATACAAGCTTTTCTCTAGCTTGCATACAAGGTCTTCTCGTCCATTCTCTAGAAAACCTTCTGGTTGAACCATGTAGATATCCTCCTCCGAATCCCCATGAAGGAATGCCGTTTTTACATCTAATTGCTCAAGATGCAAATCCTCTGCAGCAACAACACTTAGAACCATCCTAATAGTAGTTAACTTGACAACCGGAGAAAAAATCTCTATGTAGTCAATCCCTTTCTTCTGTTGGAACCCTTTAACCACCAACCTCACCTTGTATCTTCTACTACCATCCAGATCATCCTTAACCTGGAAAACCTACTTCATCTGCAAAGCCCGTTTCCCCTCCGGTAACTCAGTCAACCTCCTAGTTCTATTTCTCTCAAGCGAGCTCATTTCATCCTTCATGGCTAGCTCCCACTTGAGAGAATTTCCTACACCCATAGCCTCTTTGTACGACTCGGGTTCACCCGAATCCATCAAAAGTAAATAGTTTAAGGAAGGGGAATACCTCATGTTTGGTTTAGGAGTTCTGCTCGATCTTCTCAAGGTTGGTGGTGGAGTCTCCGGATCATCCTCGATCCTATTCTCAGTGTCATTCCCAACAACCTCGTTTAGAGTGATCTCTTTCAATATCGCCTTTGGACTCTTGTTTTCCTCAGTCTCTGCTCCAAGTCTATCCTTGTAAATCACCTTTTCGTTGAACGTGACATCCTTATGCCTTATGATTTTGTTGTTTTGGTAATCTCAGAACCAATACCCAAAACTCTCTCCTCCATAGCCGATAAAGATGCATTTCTGTGCCTTAGGATCCAACTTATCCCTGTCAGAACTTCGCAGGACATAAGATAAACTACCGAATATTTTCAAATGCGATAAATTTACCTCCTTTCCAGACCAAACCTCCTCCGGTATTTTGAAGTCCAACGGTACTGAAGGTCCTCGGTTGATGAGGTAAGCAGCCGTGCTCACTGCATCAGCCCAAAATGTCTTTGGCAACCCGGAATACAGCCTCATGCTTTTAGCTCGTTCATTCAAGGTTTTATTCATCCGCTCTGCAATCCCATTCTGCTGCGGAGTCCCCGAAATGGTCTTGATCATCTTGATCCCATTCTCTACACAATAGTCTTTAAACTCTTGGTTGTCATACTGCCCGCTATTATCCGACCTCAGACACTTCAATCTTAACCCCGTTTCATTCTCGACTTCTGCCTTCCACTTCCTAAAGGTATTAAACACATCCGACTTATTTTTTAGAAAATAAACCCACACCTTTCGAGTGGAATCATCTATGAAGGTAACATAATATCTCGACCCTCCAGGCGACTGTATGGGAGTCGGTTCCCATACATCAGTATGCACAAGCTCCAACTTCTCTGCCTTCGGTTCTCTAACCCTCTTGGAAAAACTCACCTTTTTCTGCTTCCCAAGCACACAGTCTTCACAAAGACCCAATTCAACCGTCTTCGAGATTGGTAGCTTCCCCTTGGATGTCATGATTCTCATTCCCTTTTCACTCATATGCCCAAGTCACCTATGCCATAAGTGGACATCCTCTATGGCCTCGACTGCAGCAAATGAGTCCTTTTTAATTTCTGTGGTATACAAGGCCCCCGACTTCTTACCACGAGTCACCACCAGATTCCCTTTGGTGATTTTCCATACACCACCTCCAAACACCGTGGTGTAACCATCACTGTCAATTTGACCCATTGAGATCAAATTCTTCCTCAACCTCGGAATATGTCTCACATTCTGTAGTTTCAAATGCATTCCCTGTGCCGTCGTCACTGTGACCTCACCCTTACCAACAATTTCCAAGGCTTCGTCATCTGCAAGAAAAACCTTTCCAAATTTTCCAGAAACATAATTTGTTAGATAATTCTTACATGAAGTACCATGGAACGACGCACCTGAGTCCAAAACCCATTGGTCGATTGGACTGTCAACACAGCAAACCAAAGCATCTACGACGTCGTCTACTACTGTGTTTGCTTGTTGATGTTCCCAATTTTGATTCTGACTCGCCTTTTCAGGAGAATCCCTCTTGTAGTGACCTTTCTTCCCGCAGCCCCAGCAATCAGCCACCTTGCGCGGTTTTTACTTCCCTCGCCCTTTTGACTTGGATCGACCTCTACCTTTCTAACCACCCCTTTAAACACCTCTCCCTCCGCTTTCCATACTCAATGCAGTAGACGTGAGTTCTCCTGATTCCCTCCGGCGAATATCCTCGCTCAAAATCAGATCCCGAATCTCTTGAAGTTTTGACTTCCTTTGGCCAGACGAACTACTCACAGCAGTTACCGTCGCACTCCAACTCTCTGGCAATGAAGATAACAAAATTAAGGCCCTTACCTCGTCCTCGAAATTAATATCAACCGAGCTCAACTAAGTGATGATCACGTTGAACTCATTGATATGGTTGGTCACCGATTGATAAGGCGAGAATTTATATGTTTTAGAGCCTCATATTCATATGATTTACATTGTTTTATGCATGATTATGCCACATATGCTTGTAATTTGTGTGCTTATTTAGTAAAGGTGGAAAATCATTACAATTGAGCAAAACTGGACGGAAATGAAGAATTTCAGAGTATTTAGAGATGGAATTTGATAAATATTCCTTCTACAAATTTGTATATCTATATCTTAGCTTCACGTGGAAACTTGAATCACCCAAATCCGAAGTCCTTGGAGAAAGTTATGAAGAAAACACGATTGCTGCGCTGAAAAGCAAGAAAACGGTTCAGACTCCTGCATCCAACACCTAAGCGCCACCTCATCCGCGCCTAGGCGCCGGTCAACTTATTCCCCAAGACACTAAAGCCACCTGGACCGCGCCTAGGCGCCACTTAGGCCACGCTTGGGCGCGGGTACAACAGTTTTGAAGGTATAAAGGCAAAAAATGAAAGGAAGAAGTGGGGGTTCGAAAATCTGGGGATTGAAGGCATTTTTCTGGGATTTTGAGCCACAAATTCATCAATCTTGGAGGGAGAAGAAAGTTGATTAAGCTAGAGATTGAAGTTTCAAGCTAGGATTCATCATCAACCAAGCCTTAGGGAGTTTTACTTGCTTTCATTACATGTTTATGTTCATAATTATGTATATGATTGTTCTAGATCTTCTTGAGCTATTGATGATGAGCTAATTTTGTAGAACTAAGGCCATGTGAAGGCCAAATTTATGAGTCAATATATATGAAGTGATTTTTTTGTATTAATTCTCCTATTGCTTTGTGTGTTAATTTTATGCTTTTATTCCAATCATGTGCTTGATCACCATATGCTTGCTATCTTGCCTAGTCTAGTCATTCGAGAGAAGATAGGTTAGGGTTCAAGGGAATTAACACATCATCCGAAACAAATGAGGAATTGCCTCTAGAGATAGGTAAAGATTTCCGGGTGCTGTTAGCCGGATTTATCCAGGGAAACTCTAGAACATTAATGCATGGTTATTGATTAGATTCTCGGATAGACATATTTAGAGAACCGTCAATCAATCATAGGATTGTTATGTGCCGAGACATCGGGTAATGATTAATTAAGGAGTTTCCACTAAAGCAATAGGAGTCTAATAATTCGAGGGGTAACCCATATATATTGACGAGTAGATTCGGTTGTAGCATGTGCCTTAGTCATTTTATCCTACGTCTACGAACCTATGCTAGAGAGACTTTATTATACTTGTGAGAGAGATACAATTACAATGAAGAGAATTTCATCTACTTATATGTTCTAGACTTGGAGGCAAATTTACAAAGACCTAATCCCAATAGGTAACTCAAAACATGCCAAAAATAGGAAAAACCGCGTCAAATAACTGCTCCAGCCGACGGACCCGTGCCCAGGCGCCAAACCAGGCGCGCCTGGGAGCCACTGTGCCGGCGCCTGGGTGTCGGTTGGCTGGCGCCTGGGCGCCGCATGCAGTAGCAAATAGCTCTGTCTCCGCTGCCTCCTGCGTGTCGAACGTAGGAGCGCGTCAAGCTGCGCCTAGGCGCCATTTCGGCTTCTTTTATTCTTCCTTTGACACTTTGATTTGTCTCCACACTCAAACCCATCACCAGCCGTGGGGCAATGCCTCGCGGCACTCACCACGAGGCGACCAAGCCTCCTCCCTACGGGGTATCCCTCGATTGAAACACCTAACTCCTAGACGACTCTCTATTGGGGCGGGGAGGTTATGGGTTGAACCAATCAAAGAAGGGATAGAAAAGCAAGCAAATATCTCAAGCTATTATCATAGCCACACCAAAAAGAAAACAATGGCAAATTATGCTATCTTTACCAGGGAAGCTCCTAGAGAGAGAAATTCCTTAGAGGAGGATTATGAATAAGTGTGAAGATGTGAATGGGAGTTGTGGGTTAAGTGCCAACTACCTCTTCACACTTATACAAAAAGTGGGTGAGGGGCTTTATGACCCACTACCCCGTAAAAATTGAAGTTAGGTGGCACGACCTAAGTGGGATTACGTTCACTCCTGGGTATCCCACCTGATATAGGTTTGTGGGCTACCCTAAGGAGTCCTATGGGTACTATTTCTATCACACCTGGAACAAAAGGTAATTGTTCAACGAAAGCTGTGTTCCTAGAGAAGCAACTCTTCAGTGGGAGCCTAGATAGAGTGATAGAACTTGAGGAAACTCAAGAGACACAAACACCACTGGTAGTGAATGAAGAGCAAGATGAACCACAAACTGTAAGTACACAAATTTCACCTCCAAGGAGATCTGAAAGGATCCCGAGACAGCCTGAGAGGTACTATGGCTTTTTACTGAAAAGCAAGAAGGAGAACCTCGTATTGGATGAAGATCCAACATCTTATGACGAGGCAATGTCTGACAAGGATTCGGGAAAATGTCTGAAGCTATGGAATCTGAAATTGAATCCATGTACTACAACAAGGTTTGGACCTTGGTAGACCCATCACCTGGCATTAAGGCCATTGGTTGTAAGTGGGTATACAAATGCAAGTTAGGAGTAGATGGAGAGGTTACCACCTTTAAGGCTTGCTTAGTGGCGAAGGGTTATACTCAAAGCAAGGAATTGACTATGAGGAGACTTTTTCGCCAGTCGTGATGACCAAGTCAATTAGGATTCTATTGGCCATATCTGCTTATCTCGATTATGAGATTTGGCAGATGGATGTGAAAACGACTTTTCTCAATGGAAACATTGACGAGGAAATCTACATGGAACAGCCGAAGGGCTTCACATCTAGTGGGAGCGAGCACAAGATGTGTAAGCTGCAAAGATCCATTTATGGCTTGAAGCAAGCTTCCCGAAGCTGCAATTTGAGATTTGATGAAGCTGTAAAGGAATACGGCTACATCAAGAATGGTTTTGAACCATGTGTGCACAAGAAAGTTAGTGGGAGAGCTATAAGCTTTTTGATATTCTACGTTGATGACATTCTTCTAATTGGGAATGATGTAGGAATGTTACAATAAAGATATAGGAGAAGCATCCTACGTTCATGGTATGAAGATATACCGAGAAAGGGAAAGTAGATTGCTAGGACTCTCCCAATCTAAGTACATAGAACTAATCTCGAATAGATTTAGTATGGGAGATTCTATAAGAGGATTTCTTCCAGCTAGGCATGAAATCCCTCTCACTAAATCGATGTCCCCAAGGACACCCGAAGAAAGAGAGAGAATGTTAAAGATTCCCTATGCTTCGGCAATAGGTAGCATTATGTATTCTATGCTATGTACTAGACCGGATGTGGCTTATGCACTTAGTGTAGCAAGCCGGTTCCAGTTGAATCCAGGGGAAGACCCTTGGATTGCCGTGAAAATGATCCTAAAGTACTTGAGGCGTACTCAAGGTCTTTTTCTGGTATACGACATAGGAAAATTGGAACTAGAATGCTACACGGATTCTAGTTTTTAGTCGGACTTAGACAATCTTAAATCAATATCCGGATATGTGTTTATACTCAAAGCAGGAGTTGTAAGCTAGAAGAGCTCCAAGCACGACGACGGCTGACTCCACCACGGAAGCTGAGTATATAGCTGCTGCTGAAGCGGCTGAGGAAGCTGTTTGGATGAGGAACTTTGTCCATGAATTGGAGGTAGTTCCCTCCATTGTTAATTCAGTGCTCCTATACTGTGATAACAATGGAGCTATAGCTCTATCAAAAGAGCCTAGGTCTCACCAAAGATCCAAACATATTCTTAAACGATATCATCTCATCAAAGAGATAGTGGAAAGAGGCGACGTTCGGGTGGAACGAGTCGACTCGACAAAAAAACGTAGCAGACCCATTCACAAAAGCTCTGAGTCAAAGTGTATTTGAAAAACATCTGGAAATGATGGGACTAAAGTACAAAGGCAACTGGCTCTAGGGCAAGTGGGAGATTGATAGTGTTAGGTGCTTGGCGAGCCAATTGTTTTGGGCTCTGCCATCTTAAATGTAAAACACTATGATAGTCTTGTTTTAAATATATTGAATATTTCTGTATGGTATGCTTCTTTATTGTTATAACTAGTGTTAGTATAGATAAAGATCCCATGGATTACATATGGTTAGGGGATCGGTCGGGATACATATGGAATGTTCTCAAAGACCGTAATCCTAAATATTGTTCCAAGTCATAGAGGCTGTGAGATGTGGGATATCACTGGCCTCGTCAAGACTTGTTCATGCATGTAACTCTTCCAAGAGGACGACGAGTTCCATTTTCGATGGCTTGTATGGCAATACATGTATGAAGATTCATACTTGATTATGGAATTGAACGGCCCCGCTGAAGGGCTCTTATTTGGTGCTGTCAAACATGAAGTCCTTGGGTTTTGTAGTGTGAGATTAATTCTTAGACCTAAGATGTCATTTGGAAAGGGTACTACCCACTCTACTTTGATATGCACGTGCACTCTAGGAGAGTTATACGGCGTGTATGTTGGGTATAGTCTGGTAGTGCAACGGAACAAATGGCAGTCAGAGAGGGATTCATCCAGGGTCACGAGTACCCGATATTTCCTATGCTGTTGCGAGAATCTAAATGATAGTTAAAAGCCTTTGATCAAAGCGATTGTCTTCTGAGAGGGATTGGTGTTCCCGGATTAGAAGATTGGATCATTAGATGTCACAACACAGTCATAATTTCTAAGGTTACTAGTGTTCGACCGTCGCCATACCCTAGACGGGAAAATGATGAAGGAAATCTAGTCACATGACGATCGTAACTCGGATAGGTTTTTGCTTTTCATCGTTGACATCTAGGAAGTCCTGGCGACGTTGCTAGACATGGAACCACGACCAATAGGTGCCTTGGATTAATTTGGTGAAATTAATTCAAGGTCTAGTTAATTATTTAGAATAATTAATCTAGCCTACGGGGACTTATTGCTAGCTTGACAACGAGCCTGAGGGGTCACACACATAACTTAGTGTAGTACCTATTGGATAATTAATTTTTTGTGAATTAATGAAGGGATTAATTAAATGTATTTAATTAATCAAGGAAAAGGAATTAATTTAACTAGTTAATTAATGGTCCTACAATTTAATATTAGATTATTAAATTGGGAAGAACTACTTAATTAACAAGGAGAAAAAAAATAATATACACATATATATATATATATATATACACACACATGTGCACGTGTGGCGTGTGTTTTTGTGTATGTGGATTTGGTGGAAAGATTTATCTTGCTCACCAAGTTTGTAAAATATATATATATTAATTAATATCCTATAAATATATTTGGTAGAATCCTTAATTAGTTAAAGTAACTAATTAGTTGATATGGAATGATTCTATTTGATATATGTTAGAATATTATTAGATATGGTAATATCTAGTTAGGTGGAAAGAGTCCAACTATTCAAGGAGAGAGAATAAAAGAAAAAAGAAAAAAAAAAATATATATATATATATATATGTATATATACATAATACATGCCTCTCCCTATTTTTTAGGGAGAGGGGCGTGTATGTGTGTGTAGGGTTTTACCCTAGGTGGACTCTATATATAGGGTAAAACCCTACACACACATACACGCCCCTCTCCCCAAAAAATTAGGGAGAGGCATGTATTATGTATATATATATATATATATATATATATGTGTGTGTGTATGTGTGTGTGTGTGTTCCACCTCTTTTAAAAAGTGATTAAGATTTTTGGTTTTGATGTATGAGAAAAATAAGTTTTCAATAAAAAGGTTTTTGAGAAAAGTACTTTTTCTATTATTCTCTCCCAAATTTTCTTTCATATTATTTTGTTCAAACTCATGTGTTGAGTGCGAAGAACATTTAAATAATCCCAAACCCTTTTTCCTAAAAAGTCAAGATTCGATTTTCTTCTTGCTAGCATTGGTGGAGATAATTGAGGGTACGAGCTAGGGTGTGGATACATCTCAGAGGCGCAACGCTTGGGGCGCTAGGGCAAATCAATTCGAAGACTGTAGCAGGGAGTAGCTTAAAAAGACGTTGCTGCTTTAAGGTTTACAAGAGGTAAACACGAGTAAACTTTCTTCTAGGATAGTTTTGAATCCGATGGTACCATGTCTACGTAGCCCTAATTTCGGGGATTCCGCTTTAATTTTTTAAATTATATGTTTTTCGATGCGCTGGTATCCCCGAGGGTTGTACCGATCCTAACAATATATATGTGTGTGTGTGTGTGTGACTTCAAAAATTGACAAAAAAATGTTACTACTTATATTATTAACTAATCACATGAAATTTTGCTAATTTCATATAATCAAAACTTATAGCACTTATTATTTTGCATATGAATATATAATATATTCTTGATATTAGAATAATACAAATAAATTTATGTGCCAAGTTGTTGCAATTTACATATCTAGTAGGTGTACCATTTAACAAATTTCTCAGATATCATATATTGGAAAATATGAAAAATTGTGTTGGAAATCATTTGTAAATATTCTTTTAACGAGTGTTGATTATAGAAATGGCGTCCAATAGGAAAAATCCCACCGTTGATGAATTATTCCGTAATGCATCATCGGACACGACAGACGAAGATTATTTTTTTAGGAAGTTGAAAATTGCTCATACATCGACAAATTGGCACAACGTGGTCGCCGTCGATCGTATCCTTTGTAGCATTGCTCAGGAGATGAGCATGGAGCTATGGAGGAATGTCAGCCTGAATTTGTTGAGGGTCAAGTTCAAGGAGTTGCGGGATAGATATATTACATTTAAGCCATTGACCGTATGGCCCGGTTTGAGTTATTGCCCGCGTACAAATATAATAAACGTCCCAATTGAGTATAGAGATGAGTTGCTTGAAGTTTGCCTTCAATTTACGTTGTTATTTTTCTTGTTCTTACTCAACCGTTAACTACCATATTAACATATAAATTAACACTATCTATAGTGATTTATGCAACCATTGATTAGGGGCCAAGAAAAATTTTCCGTTTAGTAAAATATCCTTGTTAAGCTTTAGAAACATATTAAACCAAATGTGAAAGATATCTAAAATGTGTTTTACAAATTTACCTCATTGTAATTTTATAAGCGATATTTGTTCATTTACACTACATGCCTTTCAATGGGAGACCACACAACATATAACAAGTATGTTTCAATATACTAGTATGGCAATTGTGTGGAGCGCTACTGGCACACAGAAGAGAGGTGTTGGTTTGACTTGCATGTGATATTTCGCGAGCTAGCTCGCGAAATACTATCAGACTGACTTTCATGACCCTGTAATACTATCAGCCAATGATTCCGAAAACAACCAGCAGATAGGTGGGTCTTCCAAACCCCAACATAAAGAAAGTAGACAAGTGGGTCGTTCCATGCCCCCAGTCAATCATCTGATGGACGTGTCGAGCTCATTGTTCGTGCCAGACGAGTCATCCAGAAATGGCCCGACGGATGCTTGGGAGATTGCTAGGATCAGATCTGCCCATCAAGAGCATAGCGAGCAAAGGTCTAGCAATGGCAACGTTAGTAGCACTACTCGTTCTCCCTATTCTGGTTGGCCTAAGTGGCGATGTATGTGTACTTGAATTTTGTTTGATGTATGTGTACTTGAATTGAGACTTAATTGGCCATGCTTTTACCAAAAGCATGTACAATATTGTGTGATTTATAATTTCATTTTAATAATTTTGTTGGTTGTTTATTGGATTTTAAGTTATACTTTTTTTAGCTTCTTAGAATTCAAATAAATACCAACTGAATCTCGATTGTTTCATTTTGGTACTAACGTGGTACTGAATAGGGGTGCCCACAAGCCGAGCTCGAGCCTAGTCTAGGCGAATTTCTCGGTTTGAGCTCGAGCCAAGATTATATAAAACATTATATGGAACATTATAAGATGGAAATAAATTGGCCTCGATCAAATTGGAAATAAAATATTATATGTAAATGGAGAAAGAAATATAGAACTAGTTATGCTCCAATAAAATTAAGTACACATTTCATAAAATATTGTATTTATGGAGCACATTACACTTTTATATTTGTCCAATGCGAACCACATAAGCACACTAACTATTGTAAATATAGACTAGCATGAATCAATTTTCTTAAATTTTAAAACATAAAATTGAAAAGAAAACATGAAATGGAAAAAAGAGAAAAAAAAAAACTATAAGAAACAAAAGAAATGAAGAAGGTGACAAAAGAAAAGAAAAACGAAACCTCAAAAGAAACTCTGCATCGCAGCATCGAGGGAAGCCCCCCCACCCTCTTCTTTTAAATTATTCTTTATTTTTTTTGTATAAATTATATATTATATTTGTGTGTGTATATATATATATATACACACACACATATTACTTTATACATAATCCATAACACTATTTATCAAAAATATTATTCTAATATCTTTTCCCCTATCATCATTACATTCATAATTAACTCAATCATTTCATATATCAAATCCTAATAAAAATCAACTTTATATCACATCTACATTACTTTCAATCATATTTTAAAAATACATCCAAACAAACAAATAAAGTCAATATTTTCACACGAATTTCTATAATACATATTCTTCCAAAAGAACTCAAATTCATTTTCGAAAACACAACCACACGTAGCCTAATATTCTTGTTTAACTCCACCTAACACATACATTGAACAATGTTAACTTTTAATTTCAAGTTCATGCACATTCATTTTATAATATTCATAATAAATCTTTTTTTAATTAAAAAATAAGATTAATTAATTACTATGAGGATATTTTAGTCTTAACAAAAAAGTTAAAAAATGTAAATCATATAAATCATCCCATTTCATTCATACTTTTACAATAGATTAATAACACATGCACAAGCTTTTGGCATCATGTATCATGAGCGGCAATGTACTGAATATATCTTGAAGTTTGTTATTATGTGCAAAAAAAGCGTTTTCACCCGAATTCTCCAACTATAAATTCAAACCATCTATTTCAATCAATGTTTTGAAAATCGGGCCTGTAATTAAACTGGACAACTTACTGGTTCACTAGTTCAACCGGTTGGACCGGTGTAAAAGAACCGGTTGACCCAATATATCTATACATATTTGTATTATGCATCTTATCATATTTATATTATAAATATTTGTATTTGATTATATGTTTGAAAAAAAACTATTAATATAATTTCAGACCACAAAAATGTAATTCAAGTTAACTATATGGTAATCTAAATTATTCTTATTTGTTTAAAAATCGAGCACGGCTTGTTATACCCATCTTTGTAAACTGTAGAAATAATGCTTTGACCATAAATATTTACCTTTTAAAGTAAGGGGACAATCTTTTTTGGGACAGACAAAAGTGGAATAGTGGACATCTTTTTTTTGGGACGGAGGGAGTATTAAATTAGTACAACATGATAAAACCCTAAATTTTGTTTCATTTTCTGTTCCGCCGCTAGCTGCACGCTTTCTTATCTCCTAACTAGTTTCTTCTTCTATTTCACCTGTTCTTCATGAATTCCTCCATATAATCCTTTCTCTACTCACAAGTTAGAGCTGCTTCCGCCTAATGCCACCATGATCCGCCACCTGACGCTGCAGTTCGTCGCCTAAAGTCCATAGAAATCGGGTTTGTGCGATTGGGTCACCAGTTTTTCAGGGTTTATCACGGTGCGCATCGGGTTTCATGCAGCCCGTTTTCATGGACAACTCGAACTGCTCTTGCAACCGGGTGGCGGTTTAACACCGGCCGGTTCTGTCCAGGTTTAAAACCATTGATTTCAATTAGTGTTTTATCTAGTATTCAATATGACATAATAAATGCACATGTCTAAAACCCACATCAAATGTAAAAAGTATCATTATCTTTCTTTCTTTTATTTTTTTTTGATAATCAACAATCCATTAGCTTTCAACCAATCAAACTCATCAATTCAGGGATGAAATATGGTAACAATTTATACTGCCTCAAATCTCCAAATAGCATTCTCATAACATGGAATCACACATCATTACATATTTAACATGATATACAAACACTTATCCTTTACAGCGGACTTAAAAAGTTCAAACTACTTAGCTTGTAGTACAGAACACACCGTCTGTGTGATTGTGAGTAGAAGCAATACAACAACAACAACAACAATAGAAATAATAGCCCAGGACTATTCAAATATTTTCTCCTTAAGCTATCCATCCATTCATTTCTAGGTTTCTCACAAAGATCATTCACATCGTTAAATTCTTTAGCATAAATAAACCGTTCACCAGGACCCGTGACTGAATCAGTAAGTTTGTTGAACATGTTGGCGACCACTTCATGATCACCTAACCAATTCTCAATAATCTTCTTACGAGAAAGTATTTCAACGTCTCTCGCAGAGTCAATTAAGCGCAATCCAAGAACTTCATATAACTCGTCACAAAATTACATTGACCGTCTTGTAAATATTGCTCATATGCAATGAGATTCCTGAGAAAAGATTCCGTTCTATCTTCAATCGTCAAAGGTGCCAGGTGCAGAGTCCCCTTTTCGAATCTTATATGGAATAATATATCTTTTTCCTCTTTTTCAAACTTAACATTAGCTTCTCTAAGCCCAGTCGCACTGAAAATAAATTTCCAGTTTTACTTTCATCATTTTCGACTTGGCTACGAGCTTGTGAAGGAACTCAGTTCTTGTGTATCAAGTGAAGCAAATGCTTTATCTCATGTGAACTTGTTTTTGTAATATCTTTACACCTTTTCCCGGGTAGAGCTTTTTGAAAAAACTCAATAAAAGATACATCAACCTACTATTATGTTTGATTGGCACCTCGATCGAGTCAAACAACTTGCATAGAACAAAAAACGGAATTTGATTCTCAAATAACATCAAATCTCGTTGCAAGCTATTCATAATCCAACCCATGCGGAAGATGGGATCATCCTTTTCTCTTAGGAATTTCATGTGAAATTTTCGTACTAATTCAATTATGAAGCAACCGTCTAATACAAACATCTCTTTAAACTCAGGCGACTTAATTTGACTAATATCCTCTGCGTAACATTTCCGTGCTTCTGCTTCCAGTGGTTCAATAAGTGAGACATATTTTTCAAGATTCTCATTTTTACGTTGAAGAAGTGATTCCAAATAACGCACTTTTTGCTCTTCCATCATCTTTAGATTTTCCTTCATCTTTAGAATATCTTTGGCAATTGGCACGATGATAAGGACCAATTGCTAAAACGTCTGGTTCATAAGCCTTGTTATTGATAATGATAGAAATCAACGCGCATGAACGAACTTTAAAGTAAGAATCAAAGCAAGAAAACGAGACAACAGATTTACGTGGTTCGGCAAAATCCGCCTATGTCCACGAGAGTTTCCGTTCTTCCACTATGAGAGAAATTTACCGGTACAAAAATACACACTTGAGTTTATAGACAAACTCAAGAAAACCACTCTTGTACAACCACTCTCAAAGTTATATAGAACACTAATCTCCCATCCCCCTTTGTAATGCCCCGAGAGAAAAACCCCACAAGTGTTTCCCGTGTAGCACAATTTGTATCTACCACAAATTGTTTTCCCTAGTATACACTACATTTTTCCTAGTATATACTACACTACACACACTTTGCTCTCTATGTTTTCTCTCAATTTGGGATACATGAAGTGAAGGAAATTCACTCCTATTTATAGGAGTAATTCCACCTACCAAAACTCCTTTTGGTTTCACCTACCAAACAACTTTTGGTTCCACCTACCAAACAACCTTTGGTTCCACCTACTAAAGCTATCCCTTTTGATAATTTGATTTGTCTCCATACTTATATCCCATCAGATAATTCGTAAATGTCTATGTACTCTATAAATAGTACGTTTTGATTGTGCCATTGAGAGCTGAGTAAATTTTTTATTTATGTGAGAGCAGACCAGTTTTGTGTTGTCGGGTTGCATACTTCACTGAAAAATCTGATGGGAAAGATTACTAGTGCGATAACGGGCGGTGTTTATGAAGATGCAAAATGATATGATATGTCGAGGCAAGGGTTACCCCATTTCCTTAAGACAATATTGCCCCATACTTGGTGGTCACGGAATACGGCAATTGTCTCCCAAAATACAACGACAAACCTCTTGGAAATAGTACCATTACAAATTTTCGAGCCTAGCGAACAAAATACTTGTTCCAAACTCTCTTGATGGACACGGATGAATTAAATGCACATCTAAACATTTAATATGCAAACTTATTCTTACAATATTAAAATAATATTTAAGAATTTTTAAAGTACTTAAATTAGTACTTAATAATTCTTAAAATAATATTTAAAAACTTCAATAATATTTTAAATGCTCAATTTAACATTTAATATTCAACACTATTCTTAAAATATTAAAATTAATATTTAAGAAACAAAAGAATATTCAAAGTACTCAAATTAGTACTAAGGATAAAAGAGAGAAAAGAATATGATATTGGTGTAATTAATTCCAAATTTAGGGGTTTATTTATAGAGAATGAAAGATTTTGGGTCACAAAAGGCAACTTTTCGGACATCTGCTGAAGGGCCCAAAAGTTGTGACTCTTGGGCGAAAAACCCCCTGAAACACCTTTTCGGATTGTGCAGATTTGCCCCCATAAGTTGCAGCCTTTGCGAACAGCCCCCAGGCAGAGCGCCGATCTGGTGTGGGCGGGTGTACGGTGCACCTGCTCAACAGCCAATGGATTTGCTCCTGGGCAGGCTTTAATCCAGTGTGGGCGGTTGCACCTTCCTGCTGTGCAATTCAGCCCCTTTGTTTCTATAACTTGCAAATTGACCCCAACACTTTGAATCTTGATTAATTTGATCCTTTCAAATTGGTCCCTCAATTTTTTGATTTGAACATTTTAGTCCTCAGACTAAATGAACAATTTTCCATACGACCGCAGGCGTCGATCGTATGATTGTGATCATTTAATCACATTTGATCATATCAACTTATTGATTCCAATTATGAACCACGTTTTAAGTGACATACTTTGTTAATTAATTTCTCATTCTCCCGAAATCGGATTTGAGTAATTAAATACTCTAAATTTATCTACTCGAAACGTAGATTAATTTAAGACAAAGATATTCCACTTTCGACACATGAAATTCACTTAAATATCTAATAAAATCATGCTAAACACAATTTACTCAATCAAGATTTCCAACAAAATCACAAATGTAACCAAAGTGAATCAATTAGCTACTACTAAAAGGATGGCTATTATTATCTTAGCAAAAAATAGAAGGCAAATTAGACATTAATAGGTTACTGTCAACTTATAAAGAGAAGTAACTTTCTTAGTCAAACGTGAGGGAAAGTGTAAAATATCAATCTACTCTTGTTTAAAAAAACTTAAAAAAAATGATTAGAAAGTTAATTACATTAACATCCTTTTTATTTTGTGTAATTACAATACAACCCACTTTATTGGACCATATAACACACACCCATCTTTATAATAAAACCTTACAATCACCCCCTACAACTAACTTCAACTCCTTTTTAATTTTTTTTTATGTATATGTATTTTATGTAGTTGTTTTCTTTCAACTTTTCTTAATTTAGTAATTGGTTTCATATATTTTGGCAACTTACTAATTTAGATTTATGTGCATTGAACTATGATATTGCTCCTAAAATAAACCAAAACTTCGTATTATTTTTTTTTAAAAAAATAATCGAATTAGCATAAGTCCGAATTTGCACTTCATTATCAAAATGTTAATAAACTTTTTACGAAATTCTTTATTTAAGAATAAATTGAAAGTCACATACATCCTCTTTAACATCTTTAACATGAAAAATTACATTCACCCCCTCGAGGGTAAAGTAGAAAATTGAAGAAAATATGTTTTGATAATGTCAGCAAATTTCGTTAATTTTTTTTTATGGAAAGAGGCGATTGTAAGGTTTTATTATAAAAGGGAATATTTGTTATATACTCAAAATAAGTTTATAATTACACTAACTAAGATGGGTAGTTAGTGTAATTAACCCTTTTGTGAAAATACATCTTGGTTTACCAAACCATCTATATAAATTTATGTAATAAGTGTGACACCAACAAGTCTCAAGTCTCAAGTCTCAATCTATTTTTAAGGGTAATAGTATTAGTATAGGAATACTCATGGCCCGACTATAGGAAAAGTGTGAAAGTATTCTAGTTGCATCTCATGTCCTTGGACTTTTGATCTAATTGAAAATGTAGTAGTATATTAGTGCTCCAGGAATAAAATGAAAAATCAAGAATAGAATGACAAAGAAGATTGTTGACCCATAAGCTTGATGTTGTTTTCTTCAATTTTTATCGCTACCATAAGAGCAAAACTATAAGAACTTGAACAGTAATAATTCGCTCTCGCGCTGTATATATAAACAAGAGAGGAGAGAGAGAGATAGAGAATTTGCATCCATAAAGAAAAATATACCAACAGCCGTTGGTGCAGTTGGTACGAGGCGGCTGCCGGCCCAATGAAGGTCGGGGGTTCGATTCTCGGCTGATATGAGGACAGCTGTTGGTGGGCGATCTGTAAGTTTCCCAACGCCGTAGAAAGCGTGTGGCATGCCCTGGTCCGAGTGGGGGACCGGCACCGATCCCACCCAAACTTTTTTTGTACCAAAAAATAAATAAAAATAAAAATAAAAATAAAGAAAATATGCTTCATAATAATAAGAAAGCGTTAAAGTAAAACTCACAGATCAGAATTCGGAGCGGTCAGAATGATTTTTCCTTTCATTTTTATTTTTAGCTAATCAGTTTGACAAAGAGCCTGAGTGCTTTCACTAATTTTCTTTTCTTTTATATAGGTTTTGGGTGATCACTTAACTTCAATTCAGCTCACCTAATCATCAATCAAAGACCGATATTACAGAGGACAATTAAGGCGTTGCAGCCAGAGGTCACCTAATCACTAAAATATGGTTCGATGTCAAGCATCGTCTTAAATTTCCATCAAAAGGTCGAAATTTCTATCCAAATTTTGTATTTTTTAGGATCTCGAAACGAAATCTCGAAACGAAATGTTGAGATCAGCCAGAGGTCACCTAATCACTAAAATTAGCTAAGAGGTAAAAAGTGAAAGACATTTCGAGAATTTTCAATAAAATATTTAAAAAATTTCGAGATTTGATTGAAATTTCAGAGGATATGTCTTTCACTTTTTATCTCTTAGCTTTTTCAACTCTTGAGAACTTCTTTTGAAAAGAGAGAGAAATTCCCTAGGAAGCTCCCCTCACCTCATGGCTAGAAGTACCAAAGGTAAACATCTTTCTTCATTTCCATTAAGTCTTTCATCTAGAATCTATTTCTTAAAAAATTTCTTTTATCCGTTGCATGATTGAGCTTTGGAGCATACCCCCGGTGAATAAATGAAGCAAATTAGGCCTTCCCGACCCTAGGGGCGCTTGTAGCCACGCGCCGGCGCGAATGGCGACCGACGCCACCGGGGCTACTTAGTTAGCGTCGGGGGTTTCTTTCCGGGCCATTGCTCTCATTTTTTGAATATCAGGTATTGTGCGCTTCATACTTTGTTTGAATATCTAACCCTCTTTTCTTGACAGATGTTGCAAGAACATTGTCGTTGACGTCCAGCGTTGGGAGTTCAGATGGTGAGGACTTGGTGTCTCTAGGTGATGACTACTGTGAACGTGGAGAATGGAAAGGGGAGTCCCAGAAAGGAAGGTCGGCTCGGGATCGCAAGACTGACATAACTAGCAGTTCCTCAACTATCACTGACAGCGAGCTGAAGACGCTTTCTGAGCAGTTCCCATCGGATCTCAGGGTGGTGAAACCCCGACCAGACGACCGTATTCTGAGCCCCCCGAAGGGTTATGCTACCCTATACTTAGAGTATTTTCGCATGGAATTTTCTCTTTCGTGCGACCCCTTGTTGGGAATGATACTGACCCACTACCAAGTGTGTTAGCCAGCTGTCGCCCAACAGCTTTGCCCAATTCGAGGGCTTCACTCGGCGCTTTAGGGATTTTGGACTGACCTTGAGCCTTGAGGCCTTCCAGGCCTTGTTAAATGTTTGGATGAGTTCGGGGGGTCCGTTCGTGCATTTCTACCCGACATCCCCCTACCAATTTCTAAAAGGAAAAACAAGCTCCAATGGCAATTGGAAGACCAAGTACTTTTACCTCCCCATTCAGAGCTTGCCCATTCTCTCCCCCTAGCGGTGGTGTGATAAAGTTGTCCGCCAGAAAATCACAAACACCCATGAGCAGTTACGCTTGGACTTTCTGGAGATGGGGCTGTTTAAGACTAGGTATGACATTCGGGAGGTATACCGCGGAGGTAATTTGCTTTCTCCAGACCTTGGTATTATACTTATTGCCTTTCATATTTATATGTTCGTGAGCGGTAACAAGAATCGAACTCTTCGACTTACTTGTTGGGGTAACTTGTTTCAGGTTCGGGGCAGCCCTCGAAAGGCAAAGGCGTTGCCCAGGAGATGCCTGCTCCCTCACCCCCCACCAATGAGCCAGTCTCTTTGGACTTTGATTTGCTAATGGTAGGGATTACCACTAAGGGTCCCCAGGGCCCTTCTGTGGGGGCATTCTTCAAAGGGTTCCAAGGGGAAGACACCTATGGAGGAGAGAGGCTCGGCGAGGGCGCAGGGCCACTCTTATGAGCTTACATACATTCGCGCTCCCCCTCTCTCGAAACATAATCGACATGCTTCAATCGGCCAACCAGGGCACCCCTGGTCGGGGCAAAGGGCTATTCACCTTTGGGGCGAATCGTGACCCCACCGTTCAGTCCTTCTGGGACACAGATGACGTGATCACCCCCTGGAAGTTGGTGAGGCCAGCTGTGACCGACTATGATTCTCTACATTTGCACATGCTGCTGGCTGATCACATGGACGAGGAAATTTCTGCCGATGAGGGCCGGGTGAGTTTGATTGTGATATCGTATTTTTACTTTGTCATTTATAACGGGCGACCCTCTTTTTTGAGCTCCCTTCTTCTTGTCATTTCAGCTGATCCAGTTGTCTCATCACCTCTGTCAGAGGTATGAGCATTTTGAGAAGAAGCTGGAAGATTGTTCAAAGAAAAATGACAAATTTCTTTCCAAATGCCCTTTGGTGGAGGCTGCAGCCCAGGAGTGGGAAGCAAAGTATAAGGCCACCATTAAGGACCTTGAAGAGGATGCCTCGAGTGGTCGAAGCATCCTATGCTCCTCAGCCGGCAAATAAGTTTTGGCTGGTGTTGAAGAAACAGCGGTGAAAGAGTTCATGGCTAGCTCCGAATTTTCTAATGAGTGCAACAGTGAGGCGCGCGACCTTGCCATTAGGTTTATGGGCAAGACGGTTCGTCAATGCCGTCGCGTGCTTTGGGAAAGTGGTTGTTATCCCCCTGACAATTTCTTATGGGTTTATGAGGGGGTAGCAGACGATAATGATGAGGATGGTATGCTCCCTGCCAGAAGACGAGGTGGCGCCCCCCCCTTCAGGGTAGCTAGTTCTATGCGTGGTATAGCTGGTTTAATTTTTAGCTGGTCTTTTGGTTCAATTTGTAGTCTCCAAGACCTTGTTTGCTTGTAGTTTATGCAACTAATTTTTAAATAGTTTTGCTTTAACTATTCTTGTGATTCCCTGTGAGTTCTCATGCCTTATCATATCTGCTACCCCCTGCCCCTACTCCCTAATATGTTGATCATGTTTGGGAGTGAGTAGCTAAGTATTGTATGATCGACGCATGATATCAGGGTGGTGTTTATTTCGTGACACGTTGTGCCTTATTGACCAGACATCAGCGAATTCACTGTGATCACCGGTGCCCCCCATTCCTGGGAGTTACTGGGGGCCGATGTTAGGTGCCAATGAGTGGCATCCTTAGTGAGAATCGCTGTTGTATTTTAACGGGGGCGTGGTCGCCTCAAGTTCGTTTAGTTTGTATAATCTCATTCCAGAATCTTAAGGGGAATGGGGAGACCTTCTATAGGTCCTCAACCTCTCTCGATATTACTGGAGGGATTATGGGGTGGCCTATCCTTGTTCGAGTATTTGAAAGCTCGGGGAACTTTTACAGTACCACCCTTATTGACCTCAAGTGGGGTCGCGAGTATTAGATTTTGCTTATCGCCTCTAGTGGAAGCTTAGTCCCACATTTATGGGTAGAAAGTACAAGTATTCATTCATGAAAAATTTATTAACATAGTAAAGGGGGGTGCTATGGGCACTCGAATGTGCCTCTTGAAATATTACTAACAGTCATGGAGACAATCAGTCAATGTGCATAAAATTTACTAAGTAAAATACCTCTTGAGGTTAGATATACTCCATGTTCGTGGTACCTCCTTACCCCCTGCGGTCATTAATTTGTAAGTGCCAGGGCCTACTATCTCTCTTACTTGGTACGGACCTTCCCACTTGGCCTCCAGCTTCCTAACAGAACCCGTGGCTTCTTTCCTCCAAAGCACCAGGTCTCCTACCAGGAAGCCTCGGGGCCACACTTGGTGGTTATACGCTCGTGCCATCTTTGCCTTATACTTTGCAATTCTCACGACGACTTCATCTCTCACTTCAGCGATAAAATCCAAGCTCTCCCTACGGCGCTACTCATTGTGCGTGAGGTTGTATTGGCTTATCCTCAGACTTTTTTCTTCGATTTCCACCGGGGTTATGTCCTTATCTCCAAACACTAAGTTGAAGGGGGTCTCCCCGGTGCCAACTCTAGGAGTGGGCTTATATGATTATAGTACCGCGGGAATTTCGTCTGCCCAACTCCCTTTCGCTCCTCCAAGTTTAGTCTTTAGGTGTTGCAGTATGGTGCAGTTCATCACCTCCGTTTGACCATTATCTTGTGAGTTGCTTACAGAAGTAAAGTGTTTCTTAATGTTAAGCTCCTGGCACCATTACCTCAGCTTCGCCCCTTGGAATGGGTGTCGTTGTCAGAGATTAGGGATCGTGGGATCCGAAAACATGTGATGATATTCTTCCACGAGAACTTCATTACTTCTTTCTAAGATGGTGGTCCCAAGTGGCATATGAAAGGGTCTAGAAGGGGGGGGGGGGGGGTTGAATAGACCCTGAAGTATTTTTCGACTTCATAAATTTTCGTATCACTTTAGAAATTTGAACGCTTGGAAAGCTGAGCGCTTGGGTCAGACGCTTCAGAGTAGTTAACTTAGACTTAGTGATTTCAGCATTTTACCAAAGTAGGGCAACGCTTAGATCGCTTAATCAGGGTTAGCACAACGGAAATGATTTTTGGCGTTCTTTTAGTTAAATTAATCGCTTTGCAATTTTATTTGTCTTTTTCAGAATAATATAATGTGATGAATATAAGGCAATAAAATATAAATGACACAATAATTTGTAAGGTTCACTGGGTGATGTAATCCCAGCTACGTCTTTCTTCTCCTATTTCACTTGGAGGAATTTACTATGATGATTATCAAAGAATCACACAGAAACTTCTACAAAATAGTAATGGATGAAAATTATCTTGAGCTCCTTGATCACACAGACTTCAGCACCAATGAAGATCGTCTTCTTCAAGCTTCTCTCACTCAGAAATACTGCCTGAAAGGTTTCAAAAACTTTTCTCACTCAGATGAAAGGTTGAGGTTTGTCACTAGGGTTTGTTTGTTTTAGAGAAGATCAAACAACTTAGAATATCTCAGTTGGAGTTTGAATTTCTTCTTTGGAAGATATTTGAGATATTTGTGACTGTCTGGAATGTAGATAGAAAGCTTGAAAGGTTTTGGCTATGGGGTTTCTAAGCTTTTTCCAGAAAGAATGTACGTAAGATTTTTGGCAATAATTTCTCGCATATTCTCGTTGTTTTTGGTTTTCTGGAGCAAGATATGTATAGGAAATTTCTTGGGATCTGTCCGTTGGACACATGTAGAAGCGTGCCTTTCACGTGGCGCGTGATCATACCTAAAGTCTGACATTCCTGAAAATTCGCTGAATCCGATTGGACGGGAGAAGCTAAAACTCTGAAATTTCTGACAGTCTGGTCAAAAGGTGGCTTGTCCACAAATCATAGTAGCTTATCACATTTAATGCTCTTATCAGGCATTTAATGCATTTGAATTTATTTCCCGTTGGAAATAAATGTCCGTTGAATGATTGCATTTAAGTCCTTCATGACTTGAGGATTTATTTAAGGTGAATCTTACATCCATCGCTTGAGACAATTTGAGCGCTTGATCCATGTATCCTGAAATAGGTTCCTTTAGCGTTTGACGGACGCTAAGAGATAAATCTTCATCTCTGGTTGACTTCAGACGCTGGTCTTCAACTTCTTCTCTAATAGACTCACCTAGAATTCTACTAGTGATTCAGTTACTAAAACTTAGTCTAAAATTTACAAAGATAAAAATTACAAGCCTAAACAAAATTACAAACTTTCAAACGCTTAAACAAAGATCTAAGGAAAACATAAACTTACATTTTATATGGGGTCTAATAATGAATCCTATCTTGTCATCATCAAAACATCTAACATGAAATTTCCTAACAATTTCCCCCTTTTTGATGATGTCAAGACTTGTAACTGTTTTATAATTTTAAGAGTTACTTAAAAAGAAAAGGCCCAAAGGAATATAAGTCATCGTTTGAAAAGTTAGTAAAGTTAGTTAAAGTTAGGCTGGCTTCAAGAAGTTGTTTCAGCGATAAATCATTCATATATATTGAAAGAATAAAGCTTACATGATTTATGCCCAAAAAAATAAGAGAGAGATAAAATACACACAAAAAAAAATTATTTCTTCTGTCGCTTAGCTCTTTCTTCGCCTTGCAGAACTTCTAACGCTAACTCTTTTAAGAGTCGATCAATGTCGATCATGGCTGTATGATGAACTTCATCATAGTCATGCCTGCGTAGTCTGGCGCTTTCATTTAGCTCTAACAACCTTTCCGTCCAATCCCTTGGTGGAATGCCAAGTTCACGAATCAGATCATAATATATATCTCTTTGACGGTCATTTGACGGTCTCCAATTTACAGGTCGTTGTAGCGGTCCGACATAAGCATGAAAACCCATACTTTCTAAGAAGTCAGGGTCCAATTGAGGAAGAACGTACTTTCCGAGATAATACCTTGGCTTTCTTTTCTTGGATAGCATTTTCTTAATGCTTGCTAGTTCATCGAACATTGAACGCCAATGTTTATTATCCGTCTTGGAAATCGCTTTGGACTTTTCTTTACTTTCCCCCTTCTTGACTTGATCAAGGGAGTTCTTTAAATCAGCGACATCGCGGCGCAAAAGTCTAACTTCTTCAACTAGAAGAGAAATTTGCTGGGCGACACTCTGAGCGACGACATCGGATGAAGCGTGTCTTTTCGCATCAGTCGAAGCGCT
This sequence comes from Buddleja alternifolia, assembly GCA_019426215.1. Lineage (NCBI taxonomy): Eukaryota > Viridiplantae > Streptophyta > Magnoliopsida > Lamiales > Scrophulariaceae > Buddleja > Buddleja alternifolia. The sequence goes on from CM033403.1 coordinate 17,654,142, forward strand.
CTGAGCTAAGTGACGATTGAATTCAGAGGAGAGCTCAGCGATAAGAGGGGACATGCTATTCATGATGGAAATAATGCTTGTATTTGAAGCGTTGGCAATGTCTCGGCTTCGTGTATCAGACACTAGGCGAATCTGTCTATCAGCAGCCTCAAAAATCTTGGAACAGGAACCTTCGATGTGGGTAAGCGAGTTCCGTACTGTTGTTCTGAAATCTCTGGCCTCTAAATCACTGTCTGAATCTGAATCCGAAGAAGGACGCTCTGGGGACGGGAGAAGTCCGTAAGAACTTGAAACTGCAGCCTTGCCTTTGCTCTTATCTCTGATGAGAGGTTCTATAGGCGCTTGGGCAATTTCAGCGTGCACTTCTTCAATTGCGTGATCCAAGATAGAATTTGCAGTCGCTGGGGGCTCGACTCCTAGGGTGCTAGGAGAGTCTGGCAAGGAAGCCTCAGGATTTGGAACGACTTCCGCAGTAGGAGCAGAGTCTTCTGCCATTATTTGGATTTGGGGAGGAGAAGGTTCTCTAATGCTAATGACCCAAAGGGGGCCAAGAGCTTCCAGTACATGCCGGGGACTGATCAAGCTGGATTGCGGTATAAAGAATATAGCGTCTTCTCGCTCTTCGGTACTTAGTGCAGGTTGCACATCTTCCGGTAAAGCAATCCCTGAAGTATATCTGTTGAAAAAGTCCAAAATCAACGGCATGAGCGCTTGAGCTGCGTCTTGGTCCACTGGCCTAATCAGCGAGATCATCTTGGCCACTTGAATGTTGGATTCACTAAAGAGCACGGGGTGTAGAGTATATCCTCTGAAATTGTAACACCCGGAAAAGTGATTGAAACTGCTGTCCAGCGCTTGGGCATTTTCAAACACTGCTCTCATAGTTCTATGGAACTCAACAAACTCAGCGTGTTCTGTTGAAACATCAACACGAATCTGACTCTGACCGGGAAGAATTAGTTGTTTACTTGACGAAGCGTCTTCGTTTAGGTCAGGAAAGATTCTTTGAACAAAGTCAGCACGAGGATACAAGACGTAGCGTTCGCCCTGGCTGTATAAGGCGAGTTGCTGGCGAATGTAGCTTTCGATTGGTTGTCTGTATCGTGGCAAAGCGCTAGCATTCCCTACAATAATCTGACGCTGTTGAAGCAAAAAGGTTGCATATCCTCGGCGTCTGTATTCTATCCCAAACTTGAAAAGGAACGGGTATCTTATAAGTTCTTCTAGGGTATAGAAATGCAGAACAAATTCTTCAGCCCAGCTGGCTGTATTCATCATCCATCTTTTGCCAAGCTTGATAGCTTTAGCTTGATCTTTTCTAGCGGCAAGAAATTTCTCAAAGCGTTCCGTTTCTTCTTCATAGTCCTCAGCCCATAATCTGGCTAGATATTCTCGAGCCTCATCTTCTATCCACTAGTTGACCGGATTTGGACGCTCAGTAACAATAGGTCCTTTTCCTTTCCATAACTTTAGAGGATTGAGGAGAGTTGACGATGGAAGGGAGAGTCGAATATCCTATCTTGTTGAGATCTGCCTCATCTGGATCTTTGTTCCAATCACCCATGTGGTGGTTTTTGAAAACAATCTTGTTTTGGCGCAGAGGATAAAAGGACTGTTCTGAGCGACCGGTGAAATTGAATCACTGCACGTCAAATTCTGATCGGTTGAACGCTGGTCGACGAATATACTTAAGGTATGAATGAAGACGCTCTAAACTGTACAGACCAAGATTGGCAAAACGCTCGAAAATCTCAAACTTATGTGAGTCTGAAAGATCAGGCCGATGGAGAGTTGTTTGAAATTGGATTTCCAACTCGGCAAGCGTTTGAGTGTCACGTTCTCTGGCGGCATAATAAAATTCAAGATCTGAAGAGTATCCGCGCGGGAAGAAATCAATGACACGAGGAGGAGGTCCTGTTGGCGTAGGAACAAAAGCAATAGTTTCTGTTGGGATAGGGGCCACTTCTATCGACCGCTCAGCGTTTATAGTTGCTTCACTTGCTGATGAAGTTTCAGCGTCAGGAAGAACTTGTGATGCCCTTTTAGCGATATCTACAACAGTTGCCATGTCCACGTCTATTTCAACTGGAATCTCCGAGAGAGGAGGGGCATCAGCGATTGGTACATCTTGAGCTGATACATGTAAGCGATTGAGAAAAGCAAGCAAAAATTTCTACTAAGTAGAAATTACAAACAAAAGACGACATCGCTTACCCTGAGGATATCATCGACTTTTTCAGTCGCTTGATTTGTTTCTTGAGCAATTTCCTCAGGCTCCTGGACTTCTTCTTCAGGGTCTAAATTGATAAAAGAAGTTATCAGATCAACACGAATGGGGATATTTAGTTCTTCAAGCGTGTTGAGAACATATTGAATATCTGCTGCATAAGGTGCTGAAAGAGTTTTTATCCTAGTGTTAGAAACTTAGAGACTAACGAGGAAAGGATAGACGAATTTGCTTAGCAAATACTTACCATGAACATTTGAAAGCCTCTCAGATTGAGTAGCGGCTTGAGGATCTGAGCTGACTTCGGGAACAACATTAGAGAAAGAAGCACTGGCTGACTCTCTAAGCGCTGGTTTTGATGGAGCGCTAGAGGATACTGCGGGGGTAGAAAGAGGAGTACGCCTTCGTGCAAGCGGTACTTCTTCTTCTACGACTTCTTCTTCCTCGGGAACGAGAAAGACAAACGCTGGAGGAGGGGATGGAGATTTAGGAGAGGGAGAAGGAGAAGGGATTTTTTGTTTCTTTTTGGGGTCCGGCTTCTTCTTCTTAAGATCAGGCTTGTGTTTCTTTGCGGGCTTGGAAGGCTCAGTGACTCTGAGAGTGATCTTTCTCTTAGGTCGCTTGACCACCACTTCTTCTTCTGATGAAGAGGACGATGATGAAGAAGACGCTTGATCTTCATCATCACTGCGAACAACTCCTTCGGCTGGAAGTCGCTCACGCTGTTCTTTAGGAACCGCTACTCCGCCGGGTTTTCACGGGTTAAGAAGCTCGCTTATCATTTTCTTGCCATAAAATTTGGTCGCTGGAATCTTTTTGCCAAAAGATTGCGTATATCCGCAAGCGCAAAGAATACGACTTAGCACAATCTCGTAAGGCTTGGGATTAACAGACTTAGCCATCGCTGCTTTGAAGCGATTGAAAACGTAGAGAGACCAGTTAACTTTTAACTTGGTTAGGATGGCTACCATCATCTTGTATTGAATGTTGGTGATTTTATCGAAAGTTCCTTTTCTGCATTCAATAATCTTTGAACAAATGTCAGCGAGGATGACGTATTCGCCCTTCATATCATTCTTCTTGAAGTTCGGCTCATACGCAGCGTTAACATCATTTTTCTTGATCAACGCCCAGACTTTAGTAGCATCTCCGAGATTTACATGTTCTACCTCACTGCCATGATTCGGGAGATTTAGTAGTGAAGAAATCAGAGAGGGAGTGAGAACAAAGGTCTCTTTAGCAGAAGGAAAGACGCAGGATATGGAATTGCCGTCTTCAGAAATTTCTCCATTATTGAAAAAGTAGAGAGATTCTTCTTCAAAGTAGTTGTAAGTAGTAGTAAGCATGTCTCTCAAACCAGATTCTTGAACGAGTGGAGGAATCGTTCGAAGAGGGAAGTTCTGGTTTTCAAAAAGATAATCCCAGTTAACCAAAAATCCGGCGTTAACCGTCACTTATTTTTCAGCACGGAAAGGTTTTCCGGTAGCAGAAGTTGCTGTTTTGGAAGATTTTGAAGCTTTGGGTGCCATTGCTGAAAGGTGAGACTTTTAAGAAAAGAAAGAAGTTTTTGCCTTTTAGAGAGAAATGACTTTTACAGTAGAGAGATTGGAAGTGATAAAGGTTTTCTGTAAAAGTTTTGAGAGGTTTAAATAGAAGGTAAAAGTAACTGCTCAATTGGTAGATGAATGACACGTGTACAGAAGTTAATGAGAAAGAAATCTGAACCGTGTACACATAACTTCGGATGTCAAAAAGTGCGGTAAAATAGGATACTATAACAATTTTCGGATCCACAGTTACTTTTTGAAAAAGTTTGAAAACATTTGAAATTTTCAGCGTAAATTACACGCGCCTGATAGTACATTGACACGTACTCAGACTCATGCATTTAATTGAACTGCCTAGGTTTAGATAGGAATCATAACCGTCAGTTTGATTTGATAGGCACGTGTGGGTAGTTAATAAATCTAGACTTTTGGACTCATCCACACGCTACTTTGTGGCGATGAAAACTATGCGTGAATTTTTGTGAAAGAGAGTTACTTTAGCGTTGAAGTGGGAATTCTTTCAACGCTGAAGATTCTTTTATAAAGTAAATTTAATTTGATACATATCAATCGCTTGTTGGATTTTTTAAACTTTTCATTTTATAAGCGATCAGATTGTAATGAGTACAAGTAAACGCTAATGATCGGTGCATAAGATTTGTTAAGGTCATTTTGATCATAGTCGCTTACTTAATGAAGTAAGTACAATTTTAAAGTTCCCCCTAAAATTGATAATTCATTTCATTTTTGGAAATATAGTTTAGTCATAATCATAAAGTGGATTCCCCCTAAATTATATGCCTATTAAATATGATGCTTTATGATTTAAGCGTTTAAATCGATCATACCTAATTCACTTCTCAAAGTGAGAAATCGTTGTTCGTTGAGCGCTTTGGTGAAGATATCTGCCAGTTGTTTGTCAGTTCCAATGAAATGCATGGAGATATCTTTCTTTTGAACATGGTCACGCAAGAAATGGTATCTAATGTCAATGTGTTTGGTTCTAGAATGAAGGACAGGATTTTGGCTCATAGCTAAAGCGCTTTGGTTATCACAATGGATTGGGGTGGGACCTAGGATTGTTCCATAAGCTCTAAGTTGTTACCTCATCCAAAGGATTTGTGCACAACAGCTTCCAGTAGCTACATATTCTGCCTCAGCGGTAGAAGTCGCTATAGATTGTTGTTTCTTACTATGCCACGAAACTAGTCTATCACCTAGAAATTGACATGTACCACTAGTACTTCTTCTATCTATTTTGCATCCTGCAAAATCTGCGTCTGAATAACCAATTAGTTCAAAAGGAGAATCCTGTGGATACCATAAGTCCACATTCTGTGTGCCCTTTAAGTACTTAAGGATTTTCTTAGTAGCACTTAAGTGTGATTCTCTAGGATCAGATTGAAAACGTGTACACATGCATACCGAAAACATAATATCAGGTCTACTAGCGGTAAGATAAAGAAGTGATCCAATAATACCCCTATAGTTAGTGATATCAATTTTCTTCCCACTTTCGTCTTTATCTAACTTAAGTGTTTGGCTCATTGGAATTTTTGAAGATGATGCATTTTCCATACCAAATTTCTTAATCATATCTCTAGTATACTTAGCTTGGTTTATAAATATTCCATTAGGGAGTTGCTTAACTTGTAATCCTAAGAAAAAAGTTAATTCACCCATCATGCTCATTTCAAATTGTTCTTGCATCATTTTTGAAAATTTCTCACACAATCGCTTATTAGTAGAACCAAATATAATATCATCAACATAGATTTGGACTAAGAGAATATCTTCATTATGGGTAATTTTAAATAACGTTGTGTCAACGCTGCCTTTTGAAAAGCCTTTACCTATAAGGAAGATAGAGAGAGTGTCATACCATGCTCTTGGTGCTTGTTTAAGGCCATAGAGTGCCTTATCCAGTTTGTAGACCATACTTTTGCCATGGTTGTTGATGAATCCTGGAGGTTGCTCCACATTGACTTCTTCTTAGAGTTTACCATTCAAGAATGCACTCTTCACGTCCATTTGATATACTGTGAACTTGTTGAATGCGGCAAACGCTAGGAACATTCTAATCGCTTCAAGAAGGGCTACTGGGGCATATGTTTCATCAAAATCAATTCCCTCTTCTTGACAATAACCCTGAGCGACTAATCCAGCTTTGTTTCTTATAACAATGCCATCTTCATCCATTTTGTTCCTAAAAACCCATCTAGTTCCAATGACTCCTTGGTGAGTTGGTCTTGGTACTAGCGTCCAAACCTTGCTTCTCTCAAATTGGTTAAGCTCTTCTTGCATCGCTTCTACCCAACTTGAATCACTAAGCACTTCATCCACTTTCTTTGGTTCCATTTGAGATAGGAAGCTTGCGAACATGGCCTCATTAATTGTAGCGGACCTAGTTCTAACAGGTGCCTCAATATCTCCAATCACTAGATATGGTGGATGATCTCTAAGCCATTTTCGGTCTGGTTGGAACGGGTTGATAGACTCTTGATTATCAATCGCTTGATTCTCATTTGTCTCTTGCGCGGTCGCTTCATCATTCACAGTTCCAATTTGCTCTTGATGATCATTCTCTTCATGATCATTAGCGATTCTGACTTCATCATTATTTGTAACCTCACGAGTAACCTTAGGAAAAGGCACACAGATCTCATCATCCTCATTGTCACTATCATCTTCAAGATTAATTTTTGACGCTTGTTGGGCAACATCTTCAATTCCTACATCTTCAGGATTAACCTTACTCGGTTCTTGGTTAGCGTCATCAAACACAACATGAATGGATTCTTCAACCTTCGATTTAATCTTATTTAAGATGTGAAAACTCTTTCCATTCTTGGCATAACCTAGAAAGATTCCCTCATCCGCTTTAGGATCAAAAGTCTTTAGGCTGTGGGATCCATTGTTATGAATGAAACATTTTGAACCAAAAACATGAAAATATGAAACGTTAGGCTTACGTCCCTTCCACAACTCATATGGAGTCTTCTCATGTTGCTTGTTGATCATACACCGGTTCTGAGTGTAGCAAGCGGTGTTGATGGCTTAGGCCCAAAACCTTTGAGGCAGCTTGGATTCTGCTAGCATCATCTTAGCGGCTTCTTTAAGCGTTCTGTTCCGTCGCTCAGCAACTCCATTTTGTTGAGGTGTTCTAGGAGCAGAATACTCATGGAGTATTCCAAAATCTGTACAAAACTTCTCAACAAATTGGTTAGAAAATTCAGTTCCTCTGTCGCTTCTAATTCTCGTCACCGTTAGATCTTTTGAATTTTGCAGTTGACGGATTAGCGCTGTGAGCTTGTCACTAGTTTCATCTTTAGTCGCTAGAAATTCTACCCATGTATAGCAAGAGAAATCATCAACTATTACTAGCGAGTACTTTTTGCCACTAACACTCATGATTTGAATAGGTCCAAACAAATCTAAATGCAATAGTTCAAGAACTCTAGAAGTAGATAGACATGGTTTCTTTTTGAAAGATGACTTAACTTGTTTACCCATTTGAGATGCATCACATAAGCGATTCTTTTGAAAGGAACCTTTAGGTAATCCCTCTACAAGATTTAGCGATATTAACTGAGAGATTGCCTTAAAATTGAGATGATTCATTTTTCTATGCCATAACCAACCCAATTCATTTTGACTTTTAGCAATAAAGCATGTGGGGTTGTTATCAAAAGTAGAATCCCAATCCACTAAATACACATTGTTTGTTCTTTTTCCTCTTAGTTTTGTAGATTTAGTCTTAGCGTCGTTGACATAGCAGAAGTCGCTTGAGAATTTAACATCAAAGCCTTTATCACAAAATTGACTAATGCTTAACAAATTATGCTGAAGACCCTCAACATAATATACATCACTGATCATGATGTTCCCCCTATGAATGATACCTATACCTTTGGTTTTACCTTTGGAGTTATCACCGAATATAACTTGAGGACCATTAGTAGCTCGATAGTTGACTAAGAGATCTTTTGATCCAGTCATGTGTCTGGATGACCCGCTATCAAAATACCAAACTGAAGTATCGGTGTTGGCTCTAGGTACCTACATTAAGGATAGTTCTAATTCTTCTTAGGTACCCATGTTTTCTTGGGTCCTTCAACGTTAGTAACTTTGGTTTGAATTAAAACTTTAGGAACCCATATTTGCCTAGTCTTCATTGTGGGAATACTGGCCTTTTTGGGTTTCACATCGTGTTGTGTGTGCTTTTTGGGTGTGTAATAATATCCTCGATTATAATAGTAGTCATAATCATAGTCATAGTCATAATCATCATAGTATCGATAAAAACTTGACACGACAAAATCCTAGCAAGAGAACTAGGTCGCGTAAGTAGTAAAGTGGATTTCTAAGTCCGGGGTTATCGTATCCGCAGGGACAACTATAATCTAAGTACCGAGACTACTATATTACTCAATTCTAAGTTAAATCGGTTGATAGAAAGGTTGATTAACTAATTAATAAATACTAGAAAATAAACTAAGGCAACGTCACACCAAATAAAGGGAGGAAACAATAGAGAGAAGCGATCAAGGCACATGGTTCAACCAATTATGCATTTCGATTGTGATTTAGGTTCTATTGGATTATTAGATTGATTTAGCTAAGGCGAAATTCCCTAACGTACGTACTACCCAATCTCTTGGCATAGCAACCCTACCCTTGGTAATGATTTCCTATATATCTCTATATGAAAACCCGATTAACGAGGATGCATTTAGGGTCTAGGAATTCCCCACGTGAATGGAAAGCCACCTAAAGAAACCGAGTCTATCTCTAGTCGGTTTAACTATAGGGTATTCAATGTTTATATCTTCCCTAGGTTATTATCTCTCGATCTCTAACCTAGGCATTTTATCAAACACTTGGTGATCAAGCAAATGTAGCATTGAGATCAAATATTGAATACATAGCTAAAACCAAAATTAATCCAATAAACACCAACAAAACAACAATCAAAATAACATAAATGGCCTATCCATGGCCTCAATCAAACAAGTTTAGCTCATATTCATGTCAAAAATGCAAATATAAATCATACAAGTCATAGGAGATTTGAACAAATTCCAGAAACAAATATGTAAAAACTCCCTAATTCTTGTAGAGATGTGGATTCCTTGTTGAATTCTCCATGTTTTGACCTTCAATCTTCTCTTCTAAGCTCCCTCTCTCTCTATTTTCGTGTGGCAGCTGCTATCTAAGGTGAGTTAGGGTAAAAAATGGCTAAAAGGGGTATTTATAGACCAACCCGCTGCCTCGAACGCCGCGGCGTTCGCTTGTTGAACGCCTCGGCGTTGGCTACTGCATGTGAACGCCGCGGCGTTCGTGGATGAACGCCGCGGCGTTCGTCCCTTGCTGCTCTAGCCAGTTTTGGTAAATTTAGCATAACTTTCTCTACCGATGTCGGAATTCACTGATTCAAGTTGCTGTAGAATCCTAAAACAAAGCTCTACAACTATTCAGAAGACACTAGGGCCGAAATCAAACGTTAAAGATGACAAAATTGTCTCACAAGTCACTGAATGAGAAAACTCCATCGTAAGACGTCTCTTCCGACGAAGTTTTCACCTCCTTCCTTACATATCTGATCTTTGTCTTCAACATAAGAAATGTACCTTTGCCTCTTATATTTCCATTGGTATAAGAAGTGTGTAATTTGGACATGGGTAGAGAAATCTATTCCATAAACTCTAGCACTGCGCAGACAGTTTGTATTTTTATGCATGATTTACCTTCAATCCTTGTTCTTTTCCTCCAAATCATATGTTATTCTAGAAAATATGAGAAAACAAGGATCAAAGCATCAAATGTGATCAAATTATCAAGGAAACAATCAAAACCAAGTCGATAAACGGGGGAAAACTAGTGTAAAAATAACATATATCAATGACCTTGACCGTCTCGGATATTGACGCTGGCTTGGGTTGCACTTTTGGTGCTGGACGCTTAGCACTTGATTCACAGTGGTTAGGTTTATCCTTAGCCTTTTGAGCGTTTGGATGAATCTTCCTTTGTGAATCATTTGCCTTTGTCTTTCCCTTGCCTGAGTCAGCTTTGGCTTTCTCATTTGGCCTCGTACCTTTGTTGCTGGGTTCATTCAGCGTTTGACTCTGTGAACTTTCTTCAACAAAGCGAACACCCTTTCCTTTGTTGTTTGCCGTAACATTAGGTTTATTTGGTTGTTTACCGAATTTATTGCATCCTAAACCGGTCTTTTCACCAAATAATCTAGTTACCTCAGTCATATTATCCAAATTTCTAGAAGCTTTTGATAATGATGAGACGAGTTGCTCTAATTTGGCAAGTCTAGCGATCAGATCAGCTTCTCTTTTGACTATTATATCAAGATCATTTTTTAATTGAATAATTTCACTCTCAATGATTGGTTCTTCTCAATGCACTGTTGCTGAACTCGCAACTCTGCTCTGAGCGTCACTTTATCTCTTATGAGTGATGAGATAATATCGAGATCATTTTGATATATTTTGGCAGCTTCTTGACATTCATTGTAGTATTCTTTGACTTTGTCAAGTAATTCATCATAAGAAAGAGGAATTGATAATTCATTGGTTACCTCTGATAGAGAATCGTCAGACGCTTCATCATCTCTTGCCATAAGACAAATCAACGCTGAGTCGCTTGTAGGCTCATCATCACTGCTTTCATCTGATGATTCCAAATCCTCTTCAGGTGCGGAGAATGGTTCAGATTCCGCTAGCAATCCCTGTTGGCGAAGGTTGCTCCTGAATTGGTTTCTATCCGCATAGTCTTGCCTTGTGGGCTTAGACACATTTGGATAAGGGCAATTCACCTGGTAGTGCCCTGGTTTTCTGCAATTATAACACAAATTAGTTTTCATTTTCTGTTCAGTGGATAATCGCTTTGAGACTACTGGCGCTGAGAGATTTTGAGTAGGAGACAGAGGCGCTTGGTATGGAACTGGCGCTACTGGTTGAGGTGCTGAGTACACTGGCGCTTGATACTGAGGCGCTTGAGTAGGGAGAGGAGTCTGAAATGACATTTGTCCGATAGGATTTCTCTTTTCATATCTTAGAAATTTTTTTGAATTTCTTGACCAATAAAGCCATTTCCTTTTCTTCATTTGATTCTATGGTTTTAACCTCACTAACCGCTTTACCCTTGCTTTTGGTTGAAGCGATTAAAGCTCCTGATTCAGTCGCTGAAGTCGATGTGTCACTGACTTCACCCAATTCGAACTCAAATGCCTTTAACTCTGAAAAGACATGCTCTGGAGTAAGAGTCTCCAATGTCTGTGATTCTCTCATAGCAACAGTCTTAATTAGATATTTGCTTGGAAGACTTCTGAAAATTTTGTTAACCATTTCCTTGTTGGTCAATTCCTTGTCTAATGACGCTAACTCTGTAACGAGCAAAGTAAACCTTGCGTCCAATTGTTCTAGCGTCTCATTGGGCTGCATCTTGAAATGCTCAAGTCTTTGCATGGCTATGGAAAGCTTATTCTCCTTCATTTGTGCTGATCCTTCACACACTATAGCCAGCTTATCCCATATTTCTTTGGAAGTCTTACATTGCTTGATCTTGTTGAACAATGCATCGTTGTCTCCTAATGCTGAGTAAAGTGCACTTCGTCCAACATTATCTAGATTTGCTGTTTTTCGATCCTCAGGCGTCCATTACAACTTAGGTTTCTCGACATAACCATCTGGAGTGGCCTCGGTTGCTCCAGGGGCTCGAGTTACAACTTTCATAATCTGAATGGGACCACCTGTAATTACATCACACATTTCACTATCGCATGAGCACAAGTAAGCGAATGCTCCAAGTTTCCAAGAATCATAATTTGACTCTACCAACTTAGGCATTTTGTTGAAAGCCATAATGAGATGTTTTTGGAGATAAAAATTAAAGTGACTAGGTTTTAAAAAAATGGATCCGAACAAGCAGTTATGCTCGGAAACGCTTAGGTTTCTAATTCAACCGCTCTGATACCACTTGGTGGTCCCAAGTGGCATACGAAAGGGTCTAGAAGGGGGGGGGGGTGTTGAATAGACCCTGAAGTCTTTTTCGACTTCACAAATTTTCGTATCACTTTAGAAATTTGAACGCTTGGAAAGCTGAGCGCTTGGGTCAGACGCTTCAGAGTAGTTAACTTAGACTTAGTGATTTCAGCAGTTTACCAAAGTAGGGCAACACTTAGATCGCTTAATCAGGGTTAGCACAACGGAAATAATTTTTAGCGTTCTTTTTGTTAAATTAATCGCTTTGCAATTTTATTTGTCTTTTTCAGAATAATATAATGTGATGAATATAAGGCAATAACATATAAATGACACAATAATTTGTAAGGTTCACTGGGTGATGTAATCCCAGCTACGTCCTTCTTCTCCTATTTCACTTGGAGGAATTTACTATGATGATTATCAAAGAATCACACAGAAACTTCTACAAAATAGTAATGGATGAAAATGATCTTGGGCTCCTTGATCACACAGACTTCAGCCCCAATGAAGATCGTCTTCTTCAAGCTTCTCTCACTCAGAAATACTGCCTGAAAGGTTTCAAAAACTTTTCTCACTCAGATGAAAGGTTGAGGTTTGTCACTAGGGTTTGTTTGTTGTAGAGAAGATCAAACAACTTGGAATATCTCAGTTGGAGTTTGAATTTCTTCTTTGGAAGATATTTGAGATATTTGTGACTGTCTGGAATGTAGATAGAAAGCTTGAAAGGTTTTGACTATGGGGTTTCTAAGCTTTTTCCAGAAAGAATGTACGTAAGATTTTTGGCAATAATTTCTCGTATATTCTCGTTGTTTTTGGTTTTCTGGAGCAAGGTATTTATAGGCAATTTCTTGGGATCTGTCCGTTGGACACATGTAGAAGCGTGCCTTTCACGTAGCGCGTGATCATACCTAAAGTCTGACATTCCTAAAAATTCGCTGAATCCGATTGGACGGGAGAAGCTAAAACTCTGAAATTTCTGACAGTCTGGTCAAAAGGTGGCTTGTCCACAAGTCACAGTAGCTTATCACATTTAATGCTCTTATCAGGCATTTAATGCATTTGAATTTATTTCCAGTTGGAAATAAATGTCCGTTGAATGATTGCATTTAAGTCCTTCATGACTTGAGGATTTATTTAAGGTGAATCTTACATCCATCGCTTGAGACAATTTGAGCGCTTGATCCATGTATCCTGAAATAGGTTCCTTTAGCGTTTGACGGACGCTAAGAGATAAATCTTCATCTCTGGTTGACTTCAGACGCTGGTCTTCAACTTCTTCTCTAATAGACTCACCTAGAATTCTACTAGCGATTCAGTTACTAAGACTTAGTCTAAAATTTACAAAGATAAAAATTACAAGCCTAAACAAAATTACAAACTTTCAAACGCTTAAACAAAAATCTAAGGAAAACATAAACTTACATTTTATATGGGGTCTAACACTGAATCCTATCTTGTCATCATCAAAACATCTAACATGAAATTTCCTAACATAAGATATTTTGGCTAGCGGTTCAGCCTCCACCCACCTGGTGAAATAGTCGATGGCGACTAACAGAAACTTTCTTTGACCCGTGGCCAAGGGGAAAGACCATACTATATCGAGCCCCCACATATCAAAAGGGCACTCGCTTTCTAGCGGTTGACTTTCAGAGCCCGGGAGATGACTTATGTTGGAGTGTTCTTGGTAGCTTCTGCATTTTCGCACTAAGTCTTGAGCGTCTTTAAGCATCGTAGGCCAAAAGTACCCTTGTCTTAGTGTCTTAGTTGCTAGCACCTTGCCCCCCAAGTGATTACCGCAACACCTCTCGTGTATCTCGTGCAGTACATAGTTGGCTCTGGCGGGGGTTAGACATTTCAGGTAGGGCTGTGAAAAATGTCGCTTGTATAGTTCGCCATCTATTATCATAAATCTCGCGGATCTCACTCTAACGCTCCGAGCTTGCTTGGGATTGCTGGATAGGCTTGCTGCCACCAAATAGTCCACTATCTCATCCTTCCAGCTGGGTTCCTCTGCTTGCCCGCATAGCACCTCGAGGCCTCCCTTTTCAATTTTCGATGTCTGGGAGGTGATGAAGGTTACCTTCCTATCTTTTATGGAGGCTATAGAGCTTGCCAGCTGGTCAGCAGCTTCATTTTCAGACCTCGGGACTTGCCTTAGCTCGAATTCTTCAAATCGCTCCCTTATTTTTTGAACGAGAGCCAAGTACTGAACCATTCTTTCTTCTTTAGCCTCATACACTCCGTTCACTTGGTTGACTACCATTTATGAATCATTGTATGCTATTATCTTCCTTGCTCCTGCAGCTAGTGCTAGTTTGGCTCCAGCCAATAGTGCTTCACACTCAGCTTCATTGTTCGAGGCATCAAATCCGAACCTTATGACGTATTCCAATTTGTCTCCCTGGGGAATCTCGACTATCACCCCCACTCCATTGCCTATGCTGGTGGAAGAACAATCTACGAATAGTGTCCTAGTGGGTAGAGAACAACCAGCTTCTTCCTCTAACATCTCGGCGACAAAGTCGGCTAACACTTGTGCTTTGATGGCTGGTCTTCTTCGATATTCTATGCTTTGCTAGCTAAGGTCTACTGCCCACTTGACCATTCATCCTGACACGTTGGGGCTCGACAATATCCTTTTCAAGGTATGATTAGTGAGTACCACCACGGGATACGATTGGAAGTAAGGTCGTAACTTTCTTACAGCCACTACTAGAGCTAGGGCTAGTTTCTTGATGAGAGGGTATCTTGGCTCGGCCGCTCGTAGTAGGTGACTGATATAGTAAATAGGCTTATGATCCCCATTGTCATCTTGGACCAGCACCACCCTGACCGTCTCATGGGTCACTGCTAGGTACATGTAGAGAGTCTCTCCATCAACGGGTTTAGTGAGCAGTGGCGGGGAGATTAAATATTCTTTTAATTTCTCACATGCTACCTGACACTATGTATCCCACTCGAAATCTTTCGCTTTCTTTATAGCCTTAAAAAAGGCAATCCCTTTTCAGCTGACCGCGAAATTAACCTATTGAGGGCCGCCGCTCGCCCCATCAGCTCTTGCACCTCCTTCTTAGATGTAGGGGGTGCCAAGTTTAGTATGGCCCTAATCTTTTCTGGATTAGCTTCTATTCCTCTCTCGCTTATCATGAATCCTAGGAACTTCCCTCCACGTACTCCGAAGGTGCACTTGGCTGGGTTGAGCTTCAACTTGTAATGTTTGAGTACTCCAAAGCATTCTTGTAGGTCTCGCACGTGGTCTGCTTCTCGTTTACTTTTGACTAGCATATCATCTATGTATGCCTCCATGTTCCTTCCTAATTGTGCTTTGAACATCTTATTGACCAGCCATTGATAGCTCGCCCCTGTATTCTTTAGCTCGAAAGGCATGACGTTGTAGCAGAATGTCCCATGGTCAGTAATAAAACTAGTCTACTCCTGGTTGTCTGGTGCCAAAGGAATTTGATTATATCATTGCATTACGTCCAGGAAGGTCAACATCTCACATCCGGCGTTAGAATCTATCAAGTCATCTATTCGGGGGAGAGGATAGGAGTCCTTTGGGCATGCCTTGTTCAGATTCGTAAAATCTATACATATCCTCCATTTTCCATTGGGCTTTGACACCAACACTACGTTGGCTAGCCACTCCAGGTAGTGCACAGGCCTTATATATCCTGCCGCTAGTTAATTCTCAACCTCTTCCTTAGCAACCAAACTCCTTTCTCTCCTCATAGTCTTTTTGCGTTGCTTCACAGGACGGGCATCAGGATATGTGTTCAAGTGATGAGTTATGATCCGGGGGTCAATCCCCTCCATGTCAGCCATGTCCCAAGAAAACACGTCTGTGTTTCCCTGTAAGAAGCTTGTCAACTCCCCTTCAATGGCTGGTTCCAAGCTAGCGCCGACCTTTGTGGATTTCCCGGGATGGCCCGGTACTAACTCAATCATTTTCAGGCTCTCGATTGCCTCCTCCCGGGCATTTCTGTCATCTTCCCAGGCCTTAGTTAATTTGCTCTCCGCGTGTGACACCATGTCAATTTCTTTTAACTCCGGCCAGGCCATAGGACCCAGGTCACTCCGATTCCTTTTGAGTGCATTGAAGCAATATTCTCTCACCTGTCGCTTGTCCGCTGCGACCTCCCCCGTTCCGCTGGGAGTAGGGAACTTGAGTTTAAGGTAAAAGGTGGAGATAACAGTGTTGGGTTTCGTTCGAAAAAGCAAAACGCAGCGAAAGGGATTTCAAAAATTAAAACGAAAACCCAATTGGTACTCTAATTCGCATAATTGAATCTAAAAACGTATAACGAATAAAACTTACTCGTTAATATGAATATGATGATGGAGAAAAACTTCTTCTTCTTCTCCAAACTCGAAATATTGAAGCTTCTAAATCTTCAATCCTTAGGTTTGATTCTTCAAATTTGAACCTGATCCGAACAACAAAAATACGCCATCTCTAAATTGTCACGCACGGATCAACAAACAAAAAATCCCCTTTCTTCTTTCTCTATGGTCGACAACTAGGTAGAGGAGGAGAGGAATATTTTTCTTTCTTTTGAGATTTATGAGAGTTGTGTATTCTTCTTCTTTGTTCTAAGTCAAAGAGTCTTTATATACCTCATAACTTATTGAACAAGTCAAAACAAAAGAGCCCTAATATGTGGCCTCTCAAAGACGCCACTTTGAGGCCTCATAGGCGTCCAATTGGACTCCTTATTTAGCCCCGAGATTTGTTTTGTTTAATTAATTTCTTATTTCAATTAATAATTTATTATATCCAATAAATAAATTAATTAATTAAATAACCAAATTAATTTGATAAATTAATTCATTAATATATTTCATAAGAAAATTAATTAATAATTAATCATATCATTATAATTAATTATTTCATCTAATGAATAATTAATATTTTTAACTTATCCAATAAATTAAAACTCCCAGAAGAAATAATAGAAATTCATTTTTCTTCATTTTTCTTTGTCAATTCTTTAGCGCGACTTTTTAGGTTCGTTTCGTTTGGTAATGAGAGGAAACCAAAGAAAGTGGGTAACACCTAGCCAGTCACGTGGCCCACTTCATAACCCAAACAAAAATGAATGATAAGATCATTTCGAAACCTTCTAATCGTAAATACTGTATATGTAAAAACCCTTTGTTCACGTTCCCCGGTCAAGTGAGAGTCATGGTTATGTTAAACTCACTGGTCTTGACCATATGTATAAATCACAATAAATACGAGATCATTGAGATCGATTTAGTGCCAAGCACAATCGTCTCGTTTGCTTTGGCCAAAGACTTTGATCTTTATTTATCTATAATTACATAGGGTACATACTCATTCACTTATGAGAGAACAAATCCCATATTAGATAACTGCTAAGATTACCACTTGCCTATCAAGTCTGCATTTCGAGGTTGACCCCACCAAAGGGTGAATTGGGTCTAACTACTCTAGTGAAAGACTTGGCGTCGCAAGTGCATCTTCAGCCTGATACTTCAGGTCAAAGGTTCACATATACCTATTACGCATAATCAGTTCCGTCATTGACAGTCACAGAGTGAAAACCCATGTGACAGAACCGATGCTAGTCGTGTTCGAACATATCAATTCCACTGACGTGTCTACAATCTTAATCTCCTATCATCCCATGATACCAGACAGGCACTCCCATGTCGGAGCTAAGATTGTACAAGTATTCAAAGTCTTTATTTGTCCATTAAAGACTTCATATTACTTGCGAACTTAGTTTAGTAATCAAGATCGATCTCTCTAGTGCCAATCTTCCTATCCCATAAGAAGTAGAGGGATCGCACTGAAAACATGGACAAAACGTTTTACACAACTTATAGATGCAGATAAGAATTAAGTGAAAACTCAATAATGCCTATTATTTAAGAAGAGTTTAAGTTCAATACAAGATATATGCCCTATACATTCTATCCTCTATGGCATCTGAGGGCATAATCCTAACAAACAGCTCGAAAGAGGTTTAAGCTCGGCCTCCCTAGTATAGCACTATACTCGGAGGGGGCTTTAACTACCAAAAACTTCACCTCTCGGATGATACATTTAGGGAATGTGCCCAAGGACAACGGCAAGGTCACCTCCCCTTGAGCGTGTATTGTGTCACCTGTGAAGGCGACAAGTTGGGTTTTCACTATTGGGACATTGGCCTGTCCAACGGACAGCCTGTTGAAAGCGTCAGAGAATATGATATCTGCAGAGTTTCCATTGTCAATTAGGATTTTGCACACCTAGGAATCTGCGATAGTGGCGAAGATTACTAAAGCTTCGTTCCGGGAGGGGATCCGACTTTCTAGATCTCAAGCTCTGAACGAGATGCTTTGTGTCTCAAATCCTTCCTTAATGGCGCACCCCTTGCTTCTGCCGGCATCTGGCGATGGCCGCTCTCATGAGATCTCATACGCCTTCATGGAGAGGGGTGGGATCTCCATTGGTGACACCTGAGGTGCTAGCCGCTAGCATGGCTGAGCTGCCCTCGGCATATTGCCGCCAATTTTCTTGTTGCTATCCTTCGTCTGCATACTCAGTGGTTGGAACACTCTTCCCACAGACGGCGCCAATCTAATGATGGTAAAAATTGTTAGAGTATGAATATCACGTGTTCAACCACGTGGGGTGGAAGAACCGATCTAACTCACGATAGACTAGGTTGAAGGTTGGTTTTTGTATAGACTGCACTCGATTACTTCGAGCTGCCTACGTACCCAAGCGATGTGGGATCAAGTCAATTCGTAGTTCGTCATTGGAGTTACTCTCTATTGCAAGTGTATTTTTACTGGGGGAGTAGGATAATCAGCCACCTCCAGCTCCTTTGAGGTATTTATAAGGAGATGGATATGGGCTATGGGCTCTTGGGCCCTGTCTTGTCATCAGCTCAATAGGCTTGATATTATTATTATTATTATTAAGCTAGAGGAATAACCTTATTATGCTTAAAGGATTGGCCCACCCCTTTTTGGGCTTGGCCAATCCTTCCACCGCGGGCTTTGACCCGTGGCGGGCGCCTCAACCCGTCTCGGGGACGGGTAAATTACTAAAATACCCCTAGACGTTTTTGGCCCACATCAAAAATACATACAGACAAATTTTTTGCAGTTACCTCTTCATGTGTATTCAAAGGGTCTTTAGCTTTGATGATTCAATGTAGAAATAATAGTATGGAGATCTCTTTCTAATTAGTTTAATTAGATCTTATTGTGTTTCCTTATTTAATTTTCATTTCATTTTGATTAAATAAATATACTGAAAAAACAAACTATAATTATTGCATTTTACACATATTACATATATATGCTATGCAAAAAAAATAAAATACTATCATTTTGAAATAGGAGATCTTAACCGGACTTTCAGTGGGAACTCAATTTAGAGTTGGATTTGAATTTGGGGACCAAGGTGGTCCTTAAAAAATTATGGACACATTATTGCAGTGTTCTGAAAATCGGACCGGACAGCGAACCGGAAAAGTGACCGGGTCACGGGTCACCGGTTCAACCGTCGGGTCAACCGCGGTCGAACCGGTGATGTCATAATTATGTAATAAATAATATTTATTATATTAATAATATTACAAAATAATAAAAGATATACGTATATATCTTTCTATATTTTTGTCATATATTTTGAATTATATAAAGTTCAAACTAAATTAGATAGACCAACTTGGAATGTGGGAACACGTGATTATACAGTCATAGCTAGCAAAAAAAAAAAACTACAGTCTACAAGACAAAACAAAATAAATGGAAAAGGTAATATAATTAAAGGCCTTGACCAAACCCTATTCCACCAAACTCTTCTTCTTCTCCATAACAGCAGCGCCGCTCTGTGTCTTCTTTTTCTTCTTCTGCATATATCAGCTATTTCTCTTTCTCTTTTTCCTTTAATCTTTCTGAATCTTTGTTCTTTTTATCTTTAATCTCTTCCCTATTCTTACAATCATTCTACTACGTATCAACTCGACCGAAAATTGAAATTCGAGAAATAGGAGAGAAGACTAAACGTCATGACTGTCTCACATCTGTCTTCTTCTATGACCCGACTGGTTCCGTCAACCCATGAACGAGCTGCCAGGTTTGACGATTGAACCGCCGGGTTAGGCAGTTTTTGCAAAATAAGGCGGTTTCGAGTGCATAGCGGTTTTTGGGTTTGGCCGGACCGTTTTAAGCAACGGTTGCCAATTCTTCAGGTCGGACCGGCCGCTCCGGTTCGGTTTTCAGAACATTGCATTATTGTACTTCATTTGGTTATAAATTTGATGAAGACCCAATCAAGTAGAAAAGAAAATGCGTGTGTGCATTGCTTTTAAGAAGTCAAGTCACTGAAGTGGTTGCAACTTGCGAGTATAAGTAATAATTAAAAAACAACTTCCAGTTTATGTCTTTGATCACAACTATTATTATTATTATTATTATTATTATTATTGATGTGGGTGAAATTTACATATTGGGCCAAGCTAACAAAGCCCAAGGCCAATGGGCTAAAAATCTATTTAATGGACGGGCTGAGGCCCAGGTAGTCTGCCTTGCTGAGGCCCAGGTAGTCCGCCTTGCTGGATCCGAGCTGGACTTATGGAAGGTCTTTAGCCACAAGACAAGATCAATGAAGATCTGTCTAATAAAAGAAAGTCAAAGATCTAATCTTGATTAATGGGATCATAGTTAATACTAATTACCACGTGTATTCAAGGAAGGCCAAAGCTATAAGGAGGAGATTGAAGACAAGAGTCAATCAATATTCAATCAAGGACCAATCAATTGAGGACTTTCCATAAGAAGAGGAGTATATCAAGCTAATTTGGGCATGCTCCTAGCTGGATCCGACCTGATCTAGGAGTTGCTGTATGAAGCAAAGGAAGGAAGTTAGCTTTAGTCAAAGCGACCTTATTTAGTAGCAATTACTATCTACAACTAAGGAAGGAAGACCAAGCATTTATGAAGTTACCAAATAGAAGAAATGGAAAGATGCTAACTTTCCTCCAGCTTCCCGGACCAGCTACCCGGACCAGCTACCCGGGTCAGCTACCCGGATCACCTACCTGCCATAATTAAACAAGGAAAGCAGCAAGCTTCATTCCAGCTGCCTAATTCGTCTAAGCCTTCAATACTTGTATAAATATTCTCATTCAAGATGAATAAAAGGAGAACAACTTTACTACCCGTGGACGTAGGTCTCATTGACCGAACCACGTTAAATTATCGTCTCTATTACAATCTTTTACATGCTTTCATAATATTACTCTCTCAAATTATTCATCTTTTATATCATTTGCTCAATTATCCTACGTAATATAATATAAATAATTTTGGTGTGAATCGGACGCACATCAATTGGCGCCGTCTGTGGGAAAATTGAGTTCAAGACGTGAGGTAATCTTATTTATTTTATGTAAGTTTTTATAATCAAGTTTTGATAGCAGGCAAAGTTATGGCGGAAATTCAAAAAGTTAAGAGAAACGAAGAAAAGAAGAAGATGTTACTTTGCCCAGGCAAAGACAAGCATGCACCTGAAACGCCAGCTATTCTAGTTAGGCGGTTGATTGACGAAATCCAAGAATTGCCACTAGAGAATACAACTGAAATTCTGGCTGGAGAGCAGGAGCCTGCCCAGCAACCTGAGATGCAAGATGGCCAGAGAGGAATTTCTCTACAACAAGCCTCTTCTTACTATCTGATGGATGAGCAACTACAGGTGATGGTAGATGCATCTATTAAAGCTGCACTGAAGAAACCGGATCCACAGGATCCAAAGAGAGCTGGAATTTTGGCTGGAGAGCAGGAGGCTTCCCAGCAGCCCGAACAACAAGTTGGCCAGAGGGAAATCCCTCTAGAGCCTGTGTTATCTTATAATTTGACGATTGAACAACTACAGGTAATTGTGGATGTGGTTGTTAAAACAGCCATGAAAACTCCAGATCCTCAAGGATCACAAAGATTCGAAGAAAAATTAATGTCACAGGTACTTGGAGAAGTTCATGCAGCAACAAGAGAAGGTGGCGTGGGTGATCTTAAAACCACTCTCGAGATGAGCTATGGCAAGAGAGCTGGAAGAGTTGAGTTCATAACTCAGCTCGAAAAGCAAGAAGAAGGAGAACCCCGCAGGAAGTATCTTGCCCCAGAAGGACGCCAAATGCGGCGTACTAAATGGCTAGAGGAAGAGAATCAGGAGGATTGGGTCCCACCACCTAAACCCTAGCTGAATAAAGTGCAAAATGAAAATATGCGTTTCAGACAGGAAGTAAAGCAGCTAGCTGGGATAGCAGCTGCAGTAGGTGGCCGCCAAAGGTACCAACCTGATGGTTAGAAAGAAGAAAAGCCTAGCAGGAAGTATCCTGCCCAAGAAGGACGCCAAATGTAGCGTACTGAATGGAGGGAGGAAGAAAACCAGGAGGGGTGGATCCTGCCACCCAAACCTTCACAGAACAAGATACCGGAAGAGAGTCCACGTTTTGTGCAGGAAGGAAAATAGCTACCTGGGGCAGCCGCTGTAGCAGGTGGCCGTCGCAGGTACCAGCCCAATGGCTGGAAAGAAGGTGGGAAAAGTCTCGAAAATGAGACCGGGTTCGTACCCAATGCCTACCCATGGGTCCAAGACCCGGAGCAGACCCGAAAAATGTCTTAAACCCGTAACCCGTAACCCGTAACCCGTAAAAATTCCATTTCAGAAGCAGATTTCAAAACGTAAAAAAACCCAATCCTCAGATTTCACTTTTCAGAAGCAGCATGCATGCCACCCACCACCGCCGGCGTCCGTCACTTCCTCCACCGCTGGCCACTGTCGCTTCCTCCACCGCCGGTCACTGTCGCTTTCTCCACCGCCGGCCACAGTCGCTTTCTCCACCGCCGACCACTTCCGCTGTCGCCGCCTTTAAATATTGATAGGGGATGATTTGTTTAGGTTTTTCAAAATAGGTTCCTGAATTTTATACATTTGTATGGTGGGAATTTTCCGATTCTTCCTTAGATTCATTGAAATGTGTTGAATAATTTCGAAAACCCTTGTCGGGTTGAAATGTGTTGAATAATTCTTCATCCCTGATTAATGCAAGTGAACAAACTATTTCGAAAACCGCATTCACAGAAATTGTTCCCACCAATAGTATAAGTGTTGGGACCTTAACGATTTTATTAAACAACCTGTAAATTTTGTGAAGAAGGAGAATTGTATGAAAATCTTTTTTTGAGTATCTTGCTGTATAGCTCGTTTGTGTGTAATGGGATCAGCAGCAAATGAGAATTAATATTAATGTTGTACTTTATGTAATGTTATGGGTACCAAGATGAATATTAATTCTCATTTGCTGCTGATCATATTTGTTATTAATGTATCAGTAGGATTAGCCTTAGAGAGATCATAGCTTCCAAGGATAACAAAAGTGCCCCATATCAGTGTTAGAAGCATAACTGTTGTTCCTGCTACCAATCCCATACTTCATTGTAAACCATAACATTTTTTATCAGATTATTTCAAAAAAATGCATAAGATTTTCGTTAAATCGTAACAAAGAAACATAATAAGTGTCTTTTATGTGAATTCATCCCCATTCACAGAATTAGTCCCACCAATAGTATAAGTGTCTTTTATGTGAATTTATCTCATCTAAAAGACTTTAGTGGGTACACTTTTGTTGACATTTTAGCGTAAACAATGTTAGAAAATGTTTAATTCATTTTGGCCCCTTCTCCGGTATATCTTTAAGTCCTATTTGATGAAAAGTGACGAACTAATGATTGTTGCTTTGCTTCAATGAAAATAGTTATTATTGGATTTACTTCAAAGTTTGGTCCCTATATTGATTCCATTCGTGATTTTTTTTATAGGTGTTGGTATGTCAACATCCGAATCGAGTCAACCTAGTCATGTTGGTGGGCCCGGTAGCAATGAGGAGGTTACTAATCAACCTCAAGGAACAAAAAGAAAGGTTTCTTTTGTTTGGAAGCACTTTATCAAGGTAAGAGTGGCAGATAACGTTAGGCAAGCTAAATGCATACACTGTGGTAGGCTTATGGCGGGTAACAGTTCGAGTGGGACTACTCACCTAAAAAAGCATTTAGAAAATGCTTGTCCTAACAAACTGGATCTTGGAAATATTAGAGTGGGTGGAAGTTCTGTGCCTAAGTTTTTGTTAGATCAATTGAAAAGTAGGAATGAAATGGCAATTGCTTGCATTAAACATAAGTTTGCCTTCAATAAAGGGGAGTATGAATTTTTTGAAACATTGTTGAATGGATTGAACCCCAATTTTCAACTTCCTTGTAGAAACACAATACGGGCCGATGTGATTAGTGTATATATAAAGAAGAAAAAAATCAAAATGTACAGACTATTGGGTGGGGTTCAATCTAGATTATCTTTGACTACTGACATTTGGACTTCTGAGCATTCACATATTCCATATTGTTGTCTAACTGTTCATGTTATTGATGACGATTGAGAGCTTCAAAAGAGAATTATAACTTTTAAAAAGATTCCTTATCCGCATGGAGGTGACTCTTTGTTTGATTTTATGCAAGATTCTATTTTGAATTGGAATTTGGAGAAAAAGATATTTTCAATAGTAGTCGACAATGCGTCAGCCAATGATTCAATGATTAAAAAGTTAAAAGATTGGCTTGTTTCTAGTGATTTTATTGATTTAAATGGTAATTTGTTACATGTGAGGTATAGTGCTCATATTTTGAACTTGATTGTGCAAGATGGGTTGAGTCAGATTAGGGGACTTCTTCAAAAGATTCGCGAAACTGCTAGATATCTGAAAAAGTCTCCTTCAGCGACTCAAAAGTTCAAAACTGCATGGGATGAGTGTAACTTGAAGGATAAGAGGAAAGTGGAAATGGATGTTCCTAATAGATGGAACTCGACATATGAGTTATTCAAAATAGCTTTGCCTCTTAAAGAAGCCTTTTGTCGTCTTCAAAGGATAGAGAAACAATATCTGTTCAATCCATCTGAGTCAGAATGGGAGGTGGCCACAGTAATACATAAGTGTTTACATATTTTTTATGAAGCCACTAGTCATGTTAGCGGTAGGAAGTACCCCACTTTGAATGTGTTTTTCCGTGATATATGTAAGATTTATTTGGAGATTATTGATTGGGGACGTAGTGAACATGATTTCCTTAGGGGCATGGCTGGTCCGATGAAGGAAAAGTTTGATAAGTATTGGGACAAGTGTTGTTTGGTTTTATCCATTGCGGTTGTATTCGATCGTAGGTACAAAATGAGTTTGGTGGAGTATTACTATACTAGGATTTATGGTTTGAGTGCCGACCAATATATCACATGAGTTCGTGATACTTCGAAGGACTTGTTCTTCACCTACGGAGGTAGTCACGTTTCTTTAGCGGGTGACAGAGCTATTGCAAGTAGCTCCAATACATGCACCGATGGTGATGACTATGAGAGATGGTTTGATCAAAACCGTGATTTAGTCGATCAGAAATCAGAGTGGGAGAGCTTCTTAGATGAGCCAAGATATCCTAAGATTGAGAATTTTAGTATCTTGGATCGGTGGAGAACGAGCAGTCCTAGATTACCCATCTTGGCAAAGATAGCACGTGATGTTTTAGCTGTCCTAGCTACTACAGTTGCATCTGAGGAAGCTTTTATTGTTGGTGGTCGTGTCATTGATGAGTCACGCTAATCTTTGCATCCAGATGTGGTTGAAGCTCTCGTAGTAGCTGATGATTGGATCAGACCAGTTCCAAAGGGTAAGTCAATTTTGTTTATGCTTATAATTATCTCTGAATTGTAGTGATGTTTTCTTTCTCATTGTATTTTGACACTTTTGCAGTTCCAAGTGCTAATCAATCATTTGGATCTCAAGTGGAGAGCACACAAAGGCTATTATGAATTCCCTTTTTTTAGGGTTTGCTAGGATTCACACACGCCCCCCCCCCCCCCCCTCCCTCCTAAGCTGATGTTGATGCTTTAAAACTAAACTGTGATTTTATTATTTGTTGAAAGGATAAGGGCTTTTCGTTGATCTTCTCTGGTTGTAAATTGTAATTGTTTAATTGATGAAGTGTGGGAGGCTTTTGTAACATTGGTTGGTGTTTGACATTAGATTTGGATATTTGCAATGGCAGGGAGAATTAAAAGGGATTGCTTTGGCTAACGAGGTAGGATTTATGTTATTCAGGCAATGGGCCTTAGCATTAAATGTACTTGCTAGTTTTTGAGTTATATCTAGGTTTGATTTGTTCTTGTGAATTCTCAACAAGCCATTTGTGTTAGACAGGTTTGCTTCATCTCTCTTTTGTGCTTTGCTCAGGTTCGTAATATAAGATAATGAAGATGTCGATGCCGGTGAGGAAGGTGAAGAGGAAGGTGAAGGTAATATGATGAAGTGGATCCCGAAGAGAAGCCTAAGGCCTATGACGTGGAAGTGAATTGTGAGGAATTTGTGAGAATTTGATAAGTGTAATATAATTGTGAGAACAGTATTCATATTTGTGTCTTTCTGTATGGAATTCTAGGTATATAAACTAGTGATCCTAAATTGAGTCATAGACAAAGATCACTTGTACTCTTGCTATTGAGTATATATATGATCTTGTTTGATTTTTTTAAAAATATTTTTGTAATTTAGGGATATTGATCAGGGCGAGTAATATAATCTGAGCTTGCGTACTTGATTTAATTTGTAGGAACTACTGTTGGAGACTTGAGTTTAACCGAGTTTTTCCCCAAATTAGTATTGTTGATGGTGTGAAGATAAATACGAGTTTAAAGTTGATGATGGTGATTGGTGCATGTAGACCAAGTTTCTTTATTGTGCATACTCAAATGACAACTAATTTGAGATTATATTTAATTTCAAAGATTGAATTACATAAATCAATCAAAATGAATACGTGTATATTTTAGATGAGATGATACAAGTTTTTTTTGTGCTCTTCTACACTATTTCCCCAATATAGTAGTTGAGAGTTTATTATATAACAATGAAATTCAATTATTTATATCTACAAAAGAGGCCCAAACAATGAAATTTGATTCCCGAGCCTCTACCTCCCCCCCCCCCCCCCCCCACCAACCCAAAAAAAGACAAAAAGAAAAAGAAAAAAAACACGACCCGGACCCGACCCGAAACATCCGGACCCGGTGGTCAGACCCGATTCTTGGATCCATCGGGTCCGGGTCCGGGTCGGGTAATAGAAATAATTCATGGGTTTTTCAGGGTCTGGCCTGGGCCTGGATTTTATCCTCCCAATGCCAGGCCTTTTCCATTAACTGAGATTTTGCTTTCTGCCATAATATGAACAAATTATAGTCTTTGTTTTTCTTCTCCCGTCAGGTTAATATAACTAATTCATTCTCCACTTACAATGCGACATTTTATTAACAATTCCTTTCTTTCTTCTCTCCTAATTAATTAACAAGGCATCTACCCCGTGGTCCTTCAATGAACTGAAGGTTAGTTCTCTACTTAGTTCTTTCGACAGTTTATGAATGAACTTTTTGGAATTACTGAACGTCATACATAATTATTTAATTTTTTTAAATCCTCTCTTTAATAGTAATTTAATTTAGGAGTGCATAGTCATGTTAATGACTTTGTATAACTGTTAGAATTATAATGACAAAGAATAAGTCTTATTGATAACTTTACATATAGTGTTTTCTCACAAGTAGTAGGAGGGGAAAAAATTTATAGTGAAGGTTAAGGCACCAATTCATGGTTCTGTTGATGGTACGCTACTTTAAATGCTACACGCTTTTCAGTACAAGAATCGTTGTATGTCCCTAAGATGTCAGGTACATACAGGACAATGTCATAAGTAGATTGATCCAAGGAAAAGAAATTAAAAATAGATACGTGTATCTCGGGTTTTTAAATAAATAATATAGTTTTTAATAATATTTATATAAATAATACACGAAAAATAATAATTCAAAAGTAGCACGCTACGCCAATGGGAATGGCGTATCCACCTGAGCTACGCCATTACCATTGGCGCACCCACATTTTCCATTTTTTTTTAATTTATGTGACAGGGCACGCCACCATTAGCGTACCCTGTCGGAAATCTAAAAAAAAAAGAATTTTTTTTGTCATTTTCGGGATGATTTTTTGACGTTTTCTTTACATTTTCGTTCGACTTCAACACAAAAAATGTAGATTGACTTACAAAGTTTGTAACCGTGTAAAAGTTGATTTATTTCGATATTCGGGTGAAAAAATATAACATGTTAAAAAAGACACATATACTAATTTTTCGAAAAAAAATATTTTTTCGTCATCTTCGGGATGATTTTTCGACGTTTTTTCTACATTTTCGGGCTTTGACTTCAACACAAAAAATATAGTTTAACTCACAAAGTTTGTAACAGTATGAAAATTGAATCATTTTGATATCGGGGTGAAAAAATACAACTTGTTAAAAAAGACACACATATAAGGATTTTTCGGAAAAAAATATTTTTTTGTCATCTTCGGGATGATTTTTTGACATTTTTTGTACATTTTCGGACTTTGACTTCAACATAAAAAATGTTGATTGATTTACAAAGTTTGTAACGGTGCGAGAATAGATTCATTTCGATATCCGGATGGAAAAATACAACATGTTACAAAAGACACTCATAAACGGATTTTTCGAAAAAAAAAATATTTTTTCGTCATCTTCGGCATGATTTTTTGATGTTTCTGTACATTTTCGGGCTTCAGTTTCAACACAAAAAATGTAGATTGACTCATAAAGTTTGTAACAATTCATTTAGATTGACTTTAACATATTGTATATTTTCACCTGTATATCGAAATGAATCAATTCTTACACTGACTTTAACATATTGTATATTTTCACCCGTATATCGAAATGAATCAATTATTATACTGTTACAAACTTTCTGAGTCAATCTACATTTTTTGTGTTGAAGTCAAAGATCGAAAATGTACAGAAACCGTCGAAAAATCATCCTGAAGATGACAAAAAAATATTTTTTTCTGAAAAAAATCCGTATATATGTGTCTTTTTTAACATGTTGTATGTTTTTACCGGGAAATCGAAATGAATCAATTCTCATACCGTTACAAATTTTGTGAGTCAATCTACATTTTTTATGTTGAAGTCAAAGCCCTAAAATGTACAGAAAATGACGAAAAATCATCCCGAAGATGACGAAAAATTATTTTTTTCCAAAACATTCGTATGTATGTGTCTTTTTTAACATATTGTATATTTTCACCCGTATATTGAAATGAATCAATTCTTGCACCGTTACAAACTTTGTGAGTCAATCTACATTTTTTTTGTTGAAGTCAAAGCTCGAAAATGTACAGAAAACGTCGAAAAATCATCCTGAAGATGATGAAAAAATCCGTATATATGTGTCTTTTTTAACATGTTGTATGTTTTCACTCGGATATCAAAATGAATAAATTCTCATACTGTTACAAATTTTGTGAGTCAATCTACATTTTTTATGTTGAAGTCAAAGCCCTAAAATGTACAGAAAATGACGAAAAATCATCCCGAAGATGACGAAAAATTATTTTTTTTCCAAAAAATTCGTATATATTTACCTTGTTTAACATATTGTATATTTTCACCCGTATATCAAAATGAATCAATTCTTGCACCGTTACAAACTTTGTGAGTCAATCTACATTTTTTGTGTTGAAGTCAAAACCCGAAAATGTACAGAAAATGTCAAAAATCATCCCGAAGATGTCGAAAAACATTTTTTTTCCAAAAAATTCGTATATATGTGTCTTTTTTAACATATTGTAATATTTTCACCCGTATATCGAAATGAATCAATTCTTGCACCGTTACAAACTTTGCGAGTCAATCTACATTTTTTGTGTTGAAGTGAAAGCCCGAAAATGTCGAAAAATCATCTTGAAGATGACGAAAAAATAATTTTTTTTCAAATAATTTGTATATATGTGTCTTTTTTAACATATTGTATATTTTCACCCGTATATTGAAATGAATCAATTCTTGCACTGTTACAAACTTTGTGAATCAATCTACCTTTTTTCTGTTGAAGTCAAAGCCCGAAAATGTACAGAAAATGTCGAAAAATCATCCCGAAGATGACGAAAAAACATATTTTTTTCCTAAAATCCTTATATGTGTCTCTTTTTTAACATATTTTTTTTACTCGGATATCAAAATGAATCAATTCTTGCACCGTTACAAATTTTGTGAGTCAATCTACATTTTTTGTGTTGAATTCGAAGGCCGAAAATATACAGAAACATCGAAAAATCATCCCGAAGATGACGAAAAAATATTTTTTTTCTGAAAAATCCGTATATGTGTGTCTTTTTTAACATGTTGTCTTTTTTTATCCGGATATTGAAATGAATCAATTCTTGCACTATTACAAACTTTGTGAGTTAATCCACATTTTTTGTGTTGAAGTTGAAGCCAAAAAATGTACAAAAAAGGTCAAAAAATCATCCCGAAGATGACAAAAAATATTTTTTTCCGAAAAATCCGTATATGTGTGTCTTTTTTAACATGTTGTATTTTTTCACACGGATATCAAAATGAATCAATTCTCACACCGTTACAAACTTTGTGAGTCAATCTACATTTTTTGTGTTGAAGTCGAAACCCGAAAATGTACAGAAAACGTCGAAAAATCATCCCGAAGATGACGAAAAAATATTTTTTTTCCGAAAAATTCGTATATGTGTATCTTTTTTAACATGTTGTATTTTTTCACCAGGATATCGAAATGAATCAATTTTCACACGGTTACAAACTTTGTGAGTTAATCTACATTTTTTGTGTTGATGTCGAAGCCCAAAAATGTATAGAAAATGTCGATAAATCATCCCGAAAATGACAAAATTTTTTTTTTTGAAATTTCCGACAGGGTACGCCAATGGTAATGGCGTACCCTGTCACATAAATCTATACTACTATAAAAGTGTGAATCTTGTTGATGTTTCTTCCAATTGTGAAAGGACATTGTTGCCCTCACTTAAGTAACCTTACTACTATATTAATAAAACTATTATTATTATTCATAATAATAATTATGAATTAAATAAATATAACTACCACGCAATAATAATAATGTATATGAGAAAGAAGCTAGTCATGTGGGCATTTCAACTATAACCGCAAGAATTCTTTGTCTACCGTTTGATTGACACACAAAATTCTAGCAAGTGTATTAGGTCGTGCAAGTAATACAGTGGATGTAAGTCCGGATTATCGTTCCCTAGAGACAATTGTATTTAAGTACTGAAATTACTGTGTTATCTAATTCTAAGTTAAATCAATAGATGAAGGTGTGAATTATGAATTAAAATACAAAATAAGAATTACCAACTAATGAGAGAAATCAACTTTGAATTTAAATCAATGAGAAAAGTGATTAAGGCACATGATTCAACCAATCATTCAATTTGACTATGATTCTATCTTACCGGATTATTAGATTGATTAGGTTAAGGCGAAATTCCCTAAATTACTTACTATCCAATCTCTTGGTATAGCAATTCTATTTTCATTAACGATTTCTATATCTCTATATGAAATTCGAATTAATGAAAACACATTACAAAGATTCATGGAATTTTCCGTTTTCACAGAAAGCACACACAAGGAAATCGAATCTATCTCTAGTCAATTTTATGTTGTGGTGTTTAATATCTAGATGCATCCCTATTTTATCTCCTCTCGGTCTCAAAACTAAGCACAAATTCATACAATTGGTATCTAAGCAATCATAAGCATTAAGAACAACTATTAAACACATAACCCAAAACAATTTAATCTGGAAAAAGAATACTCATAAATCAAACATCGTAATTGAATTTCACATGACCTCAATCAAAGGGAAATTAAGTCATAATCGTAAAAGAAAAGAGATAATTCATCCTGAAAGACATGTTCAATGAAAACAAATCTAAAAGCATGAAATTAAAACTCCCTAATAACGTTTCTTGATAGATCTTGCTTGAATTCTCCGTATTCGTAGACAAAGATGGAGTATCCTCGCGTTCTTCTTCTTCCCTGGACTTCTCTCAACCCTCTTGGTGTGTTTCAAAGTGTCAAACCCTCAAAAGTGGGCAAAAGTCGAGGGATTATCTTTGTTTTTCTTTTAGGCTAACTGGTAGATGATGTGGTTTATGAACAAAAAGCGAATGGTGGTCTATGGTGTGCTTAGTACACCCCATTCTTATCAATAAGACTCAAATAAAGGTCCTAGAGACAATGAATATACTGCAAGCTAACATACGGTTTAAGACAAATCAAAAATGGCCTGAATCATATCATGGTCATGCAATATCAGTGCACTCTTCAAAATTAAACAAACGTAGAAGGTTCATGCCTCGAGTCCTCAAAAAATTTCATAAGCTTGACTAAAAAGGATACCAAGACACAGAAAAGCATGTTGATCACAGAGAAAAGAATTGGAAGCTAAAAACAAATGAGACAGCAAAATCATCGAGCCTCATCAGAAAAATGACAGTTCATTAGAATTATTCAAGGCATTTTCACTTGCACATATGTATATAAATTGCATCAATTTCTAGGCATATCAAAAAATTATCATGCATAACATGTATCCACCCCCAAACTTAATCAACTCATTGTCCTCAATAAGCTAAATGATGGAAAATAAAAGTAACTAAGGGAAAAATATTGCCCTGATCAGAGATTGAGGTTGAAAACTCCATATAAAATTCCAGACAGAAAGTGCATGGGAGCTAACTACAATCACTCGCGAAGCTGGAGAATAGATGTGACCTAAACACATAAACAAAAGAAACCATCAATCAAACATCAACGGTAGTAATCAGGGAATTAGAATTCATTACAAGTCTAACAAGATAAAACTAAAAGAAAAACACAGAAATGAAAGACTAACAAAATGTCTCAGAAAAAGCATAACGATAAAACGAGAATAAAATAAGCATATCTTGAAAATCATAACATAAGCTCAAAAGAAATCATTAGTATCAAATCCCAAATCCTCAGGTGATTGGTGTTGATTTAGATGTGTTGGGGAGGTTTTGGGAGTTTTAGGGAATTATGGATTGTAGGTTGGGAAAAATTGGGATTTAAAAACGTTTACGAATTTATTTATTTTTAATACTAAAATCGCCATTTAGCCGTGGCTAAAACCATGGGTAGCCGCGGCTACCGGGACAGAAAGGTTTCAAATTTTTTTTAGCCGTGGTTAAGAACATGGGTTGTCGCGGCTAAATTTACCTGGGAGCAAAATTTTAAAAAAATCGCGATTTTTCGACTAAGCCATGGCTAAGATGCCCGCGAACCGTGGGGATAAAAACAGAGGCTATTCATAAAATGTGAGAACTCTTAGCCGTGGCTAAAATACCTGGAAGTAGAGATATATAAAAAATAATCGAAAATTTTAAATGCAAGCCACGACTAAAGTGATATAACACCACCACCAAAATACCGAACACCAAAGCTAAATTTTCCTTGAGCTTGTAAGGAACGTCGTTGTTCTTCTCGACTATCTCTCTTGTATGGATTGCATAGACCTGAGACACGAAAATAAACTAAAAGAGAACAAAAAACTCAACTAAATCAAACAAAAGAAATAAAAGAAAACGATAAACATGGGTTGTCTCCCAAGAAGCGCTTATTTTAAGTCATTAGCTCGACTCCCTTGCACTACTCATGGTGGATCATAAGGAGCAATGCCAACTTTGTATGGACGAGCCTTTTTGTGCTTTTTCCAGTTGCGTAGAGGCTTCTCCCCTCCAATCTCTATCACACAACCTAAAAGAATTAGAACTGAGCATAAGGTCTCTTTCAAAAATACATAATGGAAGTGTAAAGATGAAAGGTTAATTGGAAGTGAGAAAGAATCCTCAATGGATGATTGCAACTCATATGTGGTTGTCCCAAATTCCCATAGACTTGGTTTTGACAATTTAAAAGGTGGTATATCCAAGTGATTTATATATCCTCTGATTTTCTCATTCTCGACCGTAGTATCACTTAGGTTCTCAAAATATGCATCGAATGGATCACTAGAGTTGTAAACGTTGACTTCAACCTCCTCCACTCTATATTTATGGTTATTGATACACTTTTGTAAGAATTCGAGAGATATGGTGGTCGACGGTGTTTGGTTCTTGAAGATTTCTAATGTCTTTTCTTGGTCATCTGATGGGATGGATTTCGGAGAATCGGTGCTGAATTGTGAGTCCTCTAGTGATGTTTCTTCTGGAGCCTCATCATTCTCCTTTCTGTTAATATACGTGGTGTCTGATGACCTCTCTGCCAATAAGTTAGAGATTTGATTCAGTTGTGCTTGGACGTTCATGATGCATGTTTCTATGTTTTGACTCCGCTCATCAAGTTGTGATATCATGGTGTCATTTTGCTTCATCCATTGGATCAGCAGCTCTTCAAAACTCGAGATCATATCATATTGCTGATATGTTGACGAAGCTCTCATTGCATAATAACTCAATGGCAAGTCCTGCTGATTTCTCCATCCTTGCTGACAGTAGTCACTCTGATGAACGCCTCCACACAATGAACAAAAATCTTGAACATGACTCTCATAAGCTCCTGCACTCCAACGTTGTTGTGACCAATTATAGTTATAATCATTCATCTCTTCAAGAATCAAACTAAAAAGAATATATATAAAAAAAGACTTAAGCTTAGAACAGATAAGAGAATCTCAATATTAAATAAAACAATTGTCCCTAGCAACGGCGCCAAAAACTTGACACACAAAATCCTAGCAAGTGTACTAGGTCGTGCAAGTAATACAGTGGATGTAAGTCCGGATTATCGTACCCTAGAGACAATTGTATTTAAGTACTGAAATTACTGTGTTATCTAATTCTAAGTTAAATCAAGAGATAAAGGTGTGAATTATGAATTAAAATACAAAATAGCAATTACCAACTAATGAGAGAAATCAACTTTGAATTTAAATCAATGAGAAAAGTGATTAAGCCACATGATTCAACCAATCATTCAATTTGACTATGATTCTATCTTACCTGATTATTAGATTGATTAGGTTAAGGCGAAATTCCCTAAATTACTTACTATCCAATCTCTTGGTATAGCAATTCTATTTTCATTAACGATTTCTATATCTCTATATGAAATTCGAATTAATGAAAACGCATTACAAAGATTCATGGAATTTCCCATTTTCACAGAAAGCACACACAAGGAAATCGAATCTATCTCTAGTCAATTTTACGTTGTGATGTTTAATACCTAGATTCATCCCTAGTTTATCTCCTCTCGGTCTCAAAACTAAGCACAAATTCATACAATTGGTAGCGAAGCAATCATAAGCATTACGAACAAATATTAAACACATAACCCAAAACAATTTAATCCGAAAAAATAATACTCATAAATCAAACATCGTAATTGAATTTCACATGGCCTCAATCAAAGGGAAATTAAGTCATAATCGTAAAAGAAAAGAGATAATTCATCTTGAAAGACATGTTCAATGAAAACAAATCTAAAAGCATGAAATTAAAACTCCTTAATAACGTTTCTTGATAGATCTTGCTTGAATTCTCCTTCTTCATAGACAAAGATGGAGTATCCTCGCGTTCTTCTTCTTCCCCAGACTTCTCTCAACCCTCTTGGTGTGTTTCAAGTGTCAAACCCTTAAAAGTGGGCAAAAGTTCCAAATTTTGACCTAATAACGCGTATTTATAGATGCTGAAAAAGTCGGTAGCCACGGCTAATCTGTTGTTCACGTTTCTTGCCTATTTTAGCCTTGGTCTTCATATCTTCAAAGCACAAAGGTTCCTTCATGATCACCATGGCTAAGGGTCATCATAGCCTTGGCTAAAGGTGTATTTTGAGAAATTCTTTGATCTTTTCACTCATTTTTGCTCCAATTCTCAAATAACCTATAGAAACACAAACAATCACAAAATCAAAGCTTATGTGGCATAAATAAACTCAAAAACGAATCAAAATATAAGAAAAGAGGCACCTAAAAGGCGTAAAATACGAGCTTATCAGCACATCCCTGGGCCCCGTCCAAAACATACGGCCAAAAGAGAAAAAAGTATATAGAGAAAAGTGACTGGTGAAAGTTTGAAACAAGAGAGAAAACACCCATTCAAACACCAGAACAAAATAACAGCAGTGGAAAGACACGATCGCCTCAGGAACCGGGAAGATGAAAATCTTCCAAAGAAATATTTTTAAAAATTTCTATGAGGCCATAAACTCATCAAAACCACACCAAATTATGTGAAATATTGATAGCTCAAGTGAAGAAACACAAACGTAGGCGAAAAGGAAACAACGCAGAAATTATACTGCAAGAAAGGAAAAGACCTGCTCGACAAAGAAGAAACGTGGCAAGAATACGAGTGAGGAAACCATAAAGAGCAAACCCCCAATTTATTGAGATAAAATTTGGAATAAAATTATACAAGCAAACGCAAAATTGAACGTAAGGAAGGAGAGCGGCCATGTAGGCGGGTAATAAAAAAAGTAACATGGAATTAATCTAGACGCTGATCTCAAAACCATAATATACCAGGATTTAAGTAATATAGTAAAAATAAAAACAAAATACCGTGTTCTCTCATTGGATACTGTAAATAAAATAAGAATCGTTCCACATCACCATAAAGGTAAAATTTAATAAAATTAAATCGACTCAGTACTGTACAAGCAACCAAGAATGCACTGTGCAGCGCTAAACCTAACCCACCAAAAACAAATATAGGAGGGCGACAACACCCAGTATGGACACCAGGCATCCCACATGAACATCGAAATTGAAACGACATCGCTTGGAACACCGTGGACACAAAACAACGTCGTTTCATTGGCCCCACACATCAAATTAAATTTCTAAAAGAAGAGTATCGGAGAGAAGATTAATATAGATTTGTAAATAATAGCATTTACTTGACCGCTGAAAAAAATTAAAATATACAAATATGTCATGACAAAATAATCTGAGGTAGTCCCATGTTACAAATTTCATGTTAGATGTTTTGATGATGACAAGATAGGATTTTATGTTAAACCCCAAAAGAATGTAAGTTTGTACTTTCATAGAATATATGTATAAGCGTTTGAAAGTTTATTATTTTTATCTCGGCAGATTTTAGACTTAGGATTAGATACCGAGTCGCTGATAGAATTCTAGGTGAGTCTATCAAAGATGAAGTTGAAGATTCAAGCGTTTGAAGTCAAGAGAAGATGAAGATTTATTCCAAGCGTCTGTCAAACGCTAAAGAATTGTTTCGGAATTTGTGACTCAAGCGTCCGACTCAAGCGTCCGAGCGACTCAAGCGTCCAGCTTTCAGATTCACCTGAAGGATAAAACCCAAGTTATCAAGGAATCAAATGCAATCACCAACGGACATTTATTTCCAACAGGAAATAAATTCAAAATGCATTAAATGCTTGATAAGTGCATTAAATGTAAACATGACGGTATGACTTGTGGACAAGCCACCTTTTGACTAGACTGTTAGTTTTTCAGAGTTCAAACCTGCTCCTGTCCAATCGGAACCAGCAGATTTTCAGGAATGTCAGAATGAGACTATTTGACGCGCTGCGTAAGAGACACGCGCCTGATTGTGTCCAACGGACAAATCCCAAGAATCTCTATAAATAGTACCCTTCAGCATACTCTAGGATGTGATGTGAAAAAGAAGAAAAAGAAAGAGAGAGAGAGAGAGCTGAAAAATAATTTGAGAGAAAAGCTTGCAAATCCCATAGCCAAAATCCATCATTCTTCTCAAATACATTCCAAAGGCAGTCACCGATATCTCAAACATCTTCATAGAAGAACCCTACACTATTATTGAGATATCCCAAGTTGTTTGAACTTCCTAACATCAAACAAACCTGTTACAATAAACCCTCAACACCTTTCATCTGAGTGAGAAAGTTTGTTGATTCACAAACAGTATTGTTGTGTAAAAGAAGCTTGTTGAAGAAGGTCTTTATTGGAGCTGAAATCTATGTGATCAAGGAGCCCGAGATCGTCTTCCGAGGATAGAAGTGTCTTGTAGCAGAAATTTGTGTGACCAAGGAGCTCAAGCCATCGACATCCATTTGTTCCCTATTTTGTAGAAGTCTCTGTGTGACTCTTCGGGAATCAATTTAGTGGATTGCCTCCAAGTGTTCGAGGAGAAGAAGGACGTAGTTGGGATTACACCACCCAACGAACCTTACAAATATTGTGTTCTTTACTTTACAGTCAATTTCCATATCATCATATCATTGCATAAATCTGTTAAGTAAACACAATCAATCGCTAAGCAACTAAGAAACAGTTTGTGACGCTAAAGCTTTCAAAAGAAGACTCTAAAAATCATTCCGCTATGCTAACACTAATTAAAGAAGTGAACGCTTAAACGTAATTGGTTATAGTATTCAAATCTTGAAGTCTAAGTTAACTTTCTAAAAACACTCTTCAGTAGACGCTCAGCCAAAGCGTCTATATTTCAAGTAAACACTTAGTTAAGCGTCTACATTTCAAGCGCCCAAAACCAATTTTAATACGAATATTTTTTTAAGTCGAAAAAGACTTCAAGGTCTATTCACCCCCTCCCCCCCTTCTAGACCCTTTCGTATGCCACTTGGGACCAACACCCCACCCCTCCTATATGAAGCCCACCTACCAAACGATATTGCTGAAAACCTCGTATATACAAAACAATGTCGTTTCAGCCTCCCTGCACAATCAACCCAAACTAAAAATAAAATAGCCGGTAACAAAGAGCTTACTGCATATTTAAACAATAACAAAAAATCAAATAGAGGACAACCAAAAGGGATAACTGAACAACGCATTATAGCCATCACACATGGCATACATAAAAAATAAAAAATGAGATATGGGATGACAAAATTACCCTATGCGGACCCCAACCAGACAACATGAGCGTGACAATTGAAACGACGACGCTGGAATGCCCAAGCAAACAAAACAACGTCGTTTCGTACGGCCCGCGCATAAAAAAAGCACATGTGTCCCATTTTTTGTAAAAAATAAATAAATATGGGAGGATGAATTACTCTGTGTGGACCCCAACTAGCCCACATGAACATGACACCTAAAATGAGGATGCTGGGAACCCCATGAAGAAAATACATCATCATTTCCTCTGTCCCGCACATAAAAAAATAATCAAAAAATATTTAAGCAGACGACGAAAAGAGTACTCCATAAAAAGAACACACATGTCGTTTTGTTATATAACAAAATTTAATATGGTACAATGAAATTTCTCTGTGTGGACCCAACTAACCCACAAGAACATGACATTCGAAACGACAGCGCTGGACAGGCAGACCAAACAACATCGTTTCGTCCCACCTCTCCCCGCGCATCCAGAAAAATCAAAAATAAATTAGCGATGACGAAAAATTTATTGTAGGATTGGGGTGTTCTCTCTTATAGAAAGAAGTAATATATATACACACACACACACACACACACATGATTCCTAGATAAGGTATATCTAGAATTAAATCTTGGAGATTTAACCCTTTGGCTCCGGCGGACTTATTTATAACAGATTACAAAGGTTGGGCACAAAAGTGTTAAAATTTATAGGATAGGTACTAAAGTACTCGGACCGACATAGGTTGGGGCTGAAAATGCATTTTACTCTGCTAAAAAAAGAAAAAGAGAGAGAGAGAAAAGAAAAAGGAAAGGAACTTATTTATATATGTGTGTGTGTGTGTGTGTGTGTGTATTTATATATATAGGTGGGTATAAATACACCTCTTCAATTTCATCTTCAACATTAGATTCCAAATTATTTAAAATTTATCAAAAAATCACTCTGCAACTCTCTTCTTTCTAAATCCCTAAACAAATTTCATTTTTCTATCAAGTTTTACCTTGAAACAATCACCATCGCATTATGTATTGAGAGCTAATACGATTGATCTGCATTTTTCCGATTCGAGTAAAATAAATTATATATGAAAGCCAACATCCTACGGTTTCCATAGCCACTTTATTCAAGGTAATCCGAGTTTTCTACGATTTACTATGAATTTTTTAATCTGACCCGGTTTTGAGCAAAAATACTCGCGATTTTGCTTGGGTTTTTCTTAAATAGATGTTGTAATTTTATAAATTCTTTTAACCCTTGTGATTCTAAATGACTTTCCTCTATTATGTAAAATTTTCAGAATTTTTTTAACTATTTTTCAAATTATTATGATTTCAA
The DNA here is from genome assembly GCA_019426215.1 of Buddleja alternifolia. Classification (NCBI taxonomy): domain Eukaryota; kingdom Viridiplantae; phylum Streptophyta; class Magnoliopsida; order Lamiales; family Scrophulariaceae; genus Buddleja; species Buddleja alternifolia. The sequence continues at coordinate 17,694,106 of CM033403.1, forward strand.
GATGTGTATGGAATAAATTTTTATATAGAATATAATCTCATATTGATGGATTGAAATTTTGTTCTATTCATGCATGTGCCGAATTTCACTTGTATGGGTCTGATTTCATATGAGCAAATTTGAATAATTTTGTAAAATTAAAATTAGGAATAAATATTGATAAACTATTTGGAATATGAGAAAGAAATATACATTTTAAATAAATAATGTTAAAAGCTAAATTTAAGTTGAAGAAAAAAAAAATTTATTAGCTCTTTCTTTTCCATTCTTAATTGTATGGTGAAAATTGAAATACATATGTATCATTTTGCTTATAAGAGCCAGGAATGAGCAAGATGTGTGAATGAGTGGGTTAGTGTTGGGCAGTTTTTCCTTGGATGAAAGGTGAGTCCCGTGTACTACATGAATGGAATATTATATATTGCATGAATATATTATATATAATGATTGAGTAATGTTTCAAGCAAAATGCGTACATGACTTGTGAAATGAATGGATTTTGTGATTGCATTTTGGATGAAACTTTCTAGCATAACGTTGTGCTTATCATGTGAACATGTGGTGTTTGTTGAGGTTGGAAACTTATATTGTGATAGATGTGGATGTTCATTTGGCTTGAGCAAAAGACTATAACACATTCGTAATGTACTCATGCGTGAGAGCCACATGTAGTGGTGGGAGGCAAGAGGCCATGGGAATGGAGTGTTCATGGTTGAGCCCACGTGTGCAACTGAGACCATGATGCATTTACCCTTGTGTAATAAGTGAGCGGACATCAATATCATATTGCACTTTGCTTGGTAATGTACTTATGGGTGAGCCACGTGAGACTGTGTGTGATAAGAGACCACGGGAACAGAGCGTTCATGGTTGAGCCCACGTGTGCAACTGAGACAATGATATAATTACCGTTGAAGTGGATGGTTGCATAGTCATTTTCTTGATACTCATTTGGTAACGTACTCATGGGTGAGCCACGTGAGACTGTGTGCGACAAGAGACTACTGGAATGGAGTGTTCATGGTTGAGCCCACGTGTGCAGCTGAGACCATGATACAATTATCTTTTGAGTGGATAGTAGCATACTTATTATTTGAGGTTAACAAATTGTTTGAATATGTTATCTTAGTGGATATAAAATTATGCGTCTTTCTTATGAAGTCCTTCGACGTGATTGCTGAATTTTATGTAAACTTGTGATTTGAAAGTAAGTTATTTCTCTATAAACTATGGAACAAAAATAAGTATATTTTATGTAATAATACATATAAGTGGTGCCTGCTTGTGTGTTGTTCTCGTAGTTCACGGGAACTCACTGAGCTTTATAACTCATACCTTCGTTATTTTTATAGTAGTTATGTCTTCTACCTAGACTAGGTATATATGAAATGTACTAAATTCTTATTTTATTTGATGTAATTTCTCTTGATAGAGATTCTAGGCTGGAATTTTATTTAAAGCAATTTCTACTATTATATATTACGGTCCTGGATCTTTGTTTTTCTATTTTTCTTGAGTTTAAAGTCGTTTAAGTACTATGAAGGTGATAACCTATCTCTTTGGAGGGCCCCCATTGGGATGGGTTGTTTCACAAATGTTGGGACAAGTGTCTGTTGGACCCATTCTTTCATGCATGTCTTTCACTCGAGCGAGTGAACCACTTTCGTACTATGTTCCTTGAAATTCTATTGCAAAACGTTGGTGTGGCAGACATTTAGGTTGACAGTCCAATCAGATAGGCTAATCCATACGTGAAAATGTCCTTATCACATTTAGTGCTCTTATCAAGCATTAAATACATTTGAAAATTAATTCTCGTTGGAAATAAATGCTTGTTATTGATTGCATTTAAGTCCATCTAAACTTCGGATTTATTTCAGTTGAATGTAGTCGCTTGGACACTCATTCGATTCCTAAATGATCTTTAGCGCTTGTTAGACGCTTAGATCAATTTTCATCTTCTTCTAACTTCAGATGCTGATCTTCAACTTTAATTTGATAGACTCACTCAGAATACTATCAGTGATTGAGCTTTCTAATACTTAGTCTAAAATCTAGAAAGATAAAAATTAAGCCTTATACAGATCTAATGTACTTTCAATGCTTATACATATTGTTAATGAAAGTATAAACTTACATAATTTTTGGGGTTTAACATAAATCCTATTTTGTCATCATCAAAACACTAACATGAAATTTCCTAACACAGTGGCATGAGGCATCGATTTGCTACGGCAAGAGTGTGGCGATTTTGTAGAGGCGGTTGGTTTACGAGGCGATTTCAGAGAGGGGGGCATGGATGGGGTTGGGTTTGGGGTTGTACTGGGAGTTTCATGCGGTGGTGGTGCTATGTGATTTTAGCGGAGATTTCTGGCAGTGGTGGTGACTGCTACTTCAGGGGAGGTTGGGGTCATACTGAGATTTCAGAGGGGCGACAGTGGGCTTAGAATTGGGGTTATACTGGGATTTTCAGGCGGAGGTGGTGGATGTTGGCACTAAAGAAAGGTGGTGGGGGGAGGCGGCCGGTTGTGGTTGGCGGTGGATACTAGCTGCCAGAAAACTGGTGTTGGTATGTTTATATTTATAGGTATACATATACTGTATAGTTACATATATTATTATAAATGCATATATTATTAATATTTTTTTATAAATTTAAATTATAAAAAAGTATATATTTATATAGATTTAAGCTATTAATATAAACTGTTGATTTCTATTATATCTACGGTTGTTAGAAATTGGATTTTAGTAAACTATAAGTATTTTAATGATGTCAGTTAATGATTTAGAAGATCAAATCCTATAGTTGGTATATTACGTCTTTTATTGACAAAAATCGTATAACCAGTCACCTAGCATGCAAGTGACGCGCGTGAGGAGTTAAATTGCTCCTTTATTTTGTTTCATGGGGGGTTTGGAGGGGGGGGTGTTAAGGTAGAATTCCCCTTGAATATTATTAATGACTAGCAAAGATATATATAGAGTTTACAATAAGAGACATAAAATAAGGAAAGACTTATGTAAACCTAAACTAGCATATATAAAATAAAGAAGAACATAATAATTCTATAATAAATCTAACACTCCCCCGCAGTCGAAATGGGAGGGTCCTGAATAGTGAGACTGGAACGAAACTCCAAAAAAAGTGTAGAAGACAATCCTTTAGTGAAAATATCGGCAAACTGGCGGGATGAAGGAACATGTAATACACGCACCTCACCAAGTGAAACACGTTCATGTACAAAATGTAAATCTAACTCAATATGTTTGGTGCGCTGGTGCTGTACCGGATTAGAAGAAAGATACACAGAGCTTATGTTATCACAAAAGACAAGAGTGGCACGAGAAAGAGGACAATGTAGTTCAAGGAGAAGATTACGAAGCTAAGTAGTTTCAGCAACAGCATTGGCAACACCGCGATACTCGGCCTCAACATTAGAACGAGAGACAACATTCTGGCGTTTAGAAGACCACGAGATGAGATTATCACCCAGAAAGACACAATAACCGGAAGTACAACGATGAGTGGTAGGACAACCTGCCCAGTCAGCATCGGAGTAAGCAATAAGTTGAGAGAGAGAGGAAGGACGAAGAAGAAGACCCTGTGAAAGAGTACCGCGAAGATAACGGAGAATGCGTTTAAGAACGTGAAAGTGATGCTCATGAGGGTCATGCATGTATAAGCAGATCTGTTGGACAGCAAAGGCAATGTCTGGACGAGTAAAGGTGAGATATTGAAGGACACCAGCGAGACTACGATACAGAGTAGGATCAGACATAGGAGGACTAGATGAGGAGTCGAGCTTAGAAAGAGGATCAGCGGGGGTAGTGACCGAGTTACAGTTGGTCATATTGGCACGATCCAGAATTTCACGAGCGAACTTGGACTGAGAGAGAAAAAGACTAGAAGAAGAACGAGTGACTGAAATACCAAGAAAGTAGTGCAACGGACCTAAGTCAGTCATGGAAAATTCTTGAGAGAGAAGCGTAGTAAGAGAAGATAGAAGAGGAGGTGAGTAAGCTGTGAGAATGATATCATCAACATAGAGAAGAAGATACGCAAGGGAGGAATCACGCTTATAGATAAAGAGAGAAGGGTCTGCCCGACTAGTAACAAAACCGACTGAGGAGAGGTAGGAAGCAAAGCATTGATGCTAGGCACGAGGGGCTTGCTTGAGACCATAGAGAGCTTTCTTGAGGCGACAGACATGATGAGGAAAGTGAGGATCAGAGAACCCAGGAGGTTGTTTCATGTAAACAGTTTCAGAAAGATGACCATGAAGAAAAGCGTTCTTAACGTAGAGATGATGAAGAGGCCAAGAGTGAGACAGAGCAAGACTGAGAACAATACGAATGGTAGCGAGTTTGACAACGGGACTGAAAGTATCAAAGAAATCTATACCAGACTGTTGAGTGAAACCTTGGGCAACTAATCGAGCTTTATAACGTTCGAGGGTACCATCAGATTTGAACTTGTGGCGGAAAATCCATTTAGACCCAACAAGATTAATATTAGAAGGAGGAGAAACAAGATCCCAGGTGTGATTGGAATGTAAAGCAGACAATTCATCATCCAGGGCAGCTTTCCAGTGAGGATCACGTAAGGCTTGAGCATAAGAGCGAGGAATAGGAGAGGGAAGAGCGAAAGATATAGTGGAGAGATTAAACATGTGACGAGGCTTGGTAATACCAGCTTTGGAGCGGGTGACCATATGATGAGTGGAAGGAATAGAAGGAGGTGCCGAAGATGGAGAGGGGGAGGCGGGAAAAGGTGAAGGCACAGCGGAAACATCGGTGGCAGGAGGAGGTGGAGACTGGAGATGATGGAGGAGAGGAGGAGGATCATCATCAGTAGAGAGAAAATCAAGATCATGAGGAGGGACAGTGGATGAAATAGGTGAGAAGGGAAAGACGTGTTCGTCGAAAATGACATGACGAGAGAGAACAATTCGGTTGGTGTTTAAGTCGAGGCACCGATAGCCTTTGTGGTTAGAGGCAAACCCTAAGAAAACACATGTAGAAGAGCGAGGGGATAATTTATGAGGAGATGTGGAAGATAAGTTTGGGTAACACAGGCAGCCGAAAACACGAAGATGATCATAGGAGGGAGAGGTGTGGTATAGATGCTCGAAGGGAGTTTGGAAGGAAAGGGTGGTAGTGGGCAAAATATTAAGGAGGTGAACAGCCATGTGAAGGGCTTCAGCCCAGAAGGACGGGGGAAGGGAAGCTTGAAATAAAAGAGTGTGAATTTTATTGTTAATTGATTGAATAGTACGCTCAGCTTTCCCGTTTTGCTGGGAAGTATGAGGACAAGAAAATCTAAAAAGAATACCATTATTTTTGAAAAAAGAGTGCATAAGATTATTATCAAACTCACCTCCATGATCACATTGGAACGTTTTGATTTTACATTGAAATTGGGTGTGCACATAGGTATAAAATTCAATAAAAACATTTGCAGCTTCAGATTTTGATGTAAAGGAAATACCCAAAGAAAATAAGAGAAATTATCAAGAAAAAGAATGTAATAACGAAAACCACTAAGACTAGGAATAGGTGATGTCCATAAATCAGAGTGAATAAGTTCAAATAAATTACTACTACGAGAGCGAGAACTAGAAAAAGGCAAACGTTTATGCTTTCCTAGCTGACAAGCATCACATAAAGAACTAGAATCATTTTTAATACAAGAAATAAAATTACGACTAGATAAAAAACTAAGAATTGATGCCCCCGGATGACCAAGACGACGATGCCAGATAACGGGAGAGGAAGAGAGGCGAGAGACTGATTGGAAGGCAGATGAGAGGTGATGCATGGGATAGAGGTCGCCATCACTGTCACTACGAAGAAGGAGCTCACCAGACCTAAGATCCTTTACAGAAAAACCAAGGAGGTCAAAGGTGACGGAGCAATTATTATCACGAGTAAATTGCCTAACAGAAATTAAATTTTTAACTAAAAGAGGAGAAACTAGAACTTGATTAAGAGAAAGAGAGCGAGAAGGGGTAGAAAACGAATTCTGACTTACACAAGGAACCGATAGTATAGCACCATTTGCAACAACAATTGATTTAGAAGTACGAGAATGTACAATATTACGTAAGTTACCTTGGTGAGGAGTCATGTGATTGCTCGCTCCGGTATCCATATACCATTGTTCGTCAGGTTGCTGAAGTGACAGTCTGAAATAAGTGAGATAACTCAGGTGACGCATGTGTGGTGGGCTGCGCGGATGGACTGACTGAAGGGGCCCGAGAGAGACGGGCTGGAAGGGGGGAGAGTGCTGGACAGGCCCAAAGAAGGAGAGAAGCTGGGCTGTTGAGCAGCGGTGAAGGCCGCTGAATGGGGCTGGATAGAGGCCCAACTAGAGGGCTGCTGGACGGCCCAATGCGGCTGATGGAGTGACTGGACAGGAGCCCAATCTGCACTGTTTGCTGTGGAGTCGGTGGGTGAGAGGGGTGAGTGAAAATGTTTTTCTCGTGATTCGTGAATGATGAGTAAATTGCGGACTTGGGGAAAAGATGGAAGAGGTTTGGTAGTGGTAATAACGGTGACGAGGGGAAGATAGGACTCCGGGAGCCCGTGTAATAATTGAAGTAAAAACGCATTATCAGAAACGGGGCTATCTAAATCTTTAAGAGTGTCGGCGAGAAACTTCATCTCCTGACAATATTGAGTAATGGAAAGAGTGCCTTTTTGAAAATTACGAAAGCGTTCACTGATTTCTAAGGAACGAGAGGGTTTATTATTTCGAAAGTTCTCTTCAATAGCAAACCAAAGGTCATGAGCAGTGGCATACTCTAAATCAAGATTTTTTAAAAGTTTGATATCAACGGTAGAGTAAAACCAACGTTTGATTGTGGAATCCAACGAATACCATTGATCATCGGATTTATCAGAGGGTGTGGATTTGCCGGAAAGATGATAAAAAACGGAATAACTACGGCAGAGATCCATAAACATACCTCGCCAAAGTTTATAATTAGAATCATTATCATTTAATTTAAAACCAAAGGAGGAATAAACACTACCGGCTGCAAGAGCAGGATGAATTGGGTGAGATTTTGAAACGGTGGGGTTGGGATTGGGATTGGGATTGTCAGTTTCTTGGGGCTTCATTGTTAAAAGGAATTTAGTCGAAAACACAAATTATTAACAATTATCGAAAAAAGACGAGAGAAGAGATAAATAACAAGAATTAATACCGTGAAAATGAAAAATAATAATCCAATCTTGAAGACGTGGCTTGATGAGCGAGAGGCACGAGATTCCAAGATGAGGGGAGATCCGATGCTGTTGAAGGCTGCATACTGAGAAAATAATGCGCCGAGGAGAAGACGACGTCTTAAAAAAAAGGAGGGGTGTAGCCGAACAGGAGCAACCGATGGCAAGTGGCATAAAAAAAAGGTAAAATCTGGCTAGTATAATGCTAAAGAGCAGATGGCTGCGTGTGAAAAAGAAAAGCAAAGAAAAGGTGCCTAGGATAATTAGAAACTAAATAATTGAGAGTAAACAATTTAGTGCTGGCCGGAAGTGGACATGGACGTCTGCGTGAGAGAGTTAATTTAGGCCTAGGAAATTATGTTTGTTTTTTTTTTTTTATTTATTTTTGGCTGATATCATGTTAAGATAGAATTCCTCTTGAATATTATGAATGACTAGCAAAAATATATATAGAGTTTACAATAAGAGACATAAAATAAGAAAAGACTTATGTAAACCTAAACTACCATATATAAAATAAAGAAGAACATAATAATTCTATAATAAATCTAACCGGGGGTGGGGGGGGGGGGGGGGTTTCTTGTTCTTATTTTTTTATGGGGGCGGGTAGATAATAATGACCTTTACAAGGGTTGTAAATATTTCTCACGTTAAATAAATATAAAGACGAAACAAACAATGATTCTTATTGCATTTTACACATGTCAGATTTATATGCTATGTAATAGAAGATGAAATATGATTTTCCAAAAGGAAATGGTGGAAACTGAATTTGGAGTTCGATTTGAATATGGGTACCAGCGTCGTCCTTGACAAATTGTGGCCACGTTATTCTAAATTTGACCAAGACCAAGTAGCTAGAAAACAAAATGCAGCTTGAATTATAATAAATTTGACCAAGACCAAGTAGAAAACAAAATGCATGTGCATTGCTTTTCAGAAGTCAAGTCACTGAAGTCGTTGGGTTTTGATCAACTTGCAGTTTATGTCTATGATCACAATTATTATTATTGTTATCCTATTTCTATATTCATTAACCAACCAAAATTTTCAATCCAATTTTATCAGCGGAACGAGGAGTTTGAAGCAATAATTGAGGTAATTAATCTTATGGAATCATATATATATATATATTAATATATATTTCCGCAGTTTGTGTGCGTAGTAAACATTATTTTTATTCAAACTTGTTAGAAAGCAATGGAAGCTAAAGCCAAGGAAGAAGTTGATCTGCTGTCTCAATCATCATCATCAATGTACTCACAACTGCAAAACAAAAAGATGCTGCTCACTTCATCATCTTATGAATACGAATTTTATTCACGAGTGGGGGTGAATTTCTTATACTCTATCATGTTCTGTTTTTGCTAGAATAAAAGAACTAGCCAAGTGTTATTTCATAACTACTTACATGGCTTGTGGTATGTTATATTTTAGGGAAAATTACAAAAAACCCCCTAAAATAAATTTTTGTATCGAAAAAATTCATGGAAATATTTTTCCATCCAAAAAACTCATTCCACCGACTTTTCTTTTCAAAACCCCCAACATTTAGGTTAAAATTTATGGGCTTAATCGTCCTTAGCCTTCTAGACTAAAAATTAATCAATTTTATTTTCGTACAGAAATTCATTTATTTAGAAATTTATATCGATGATAATCGATACTAATTATGATTTTTATCTTAAATTTTCAGATTTTTTAATTTTTTTAAAAAAAATTTAAAAAGGTATTTTTTGATAATTACCATACTAAAATAAAAAATAAATTTTATAAAATATTTAATGTTAAAAAATAAAACTCATATTATATGATTTATCAATTTAAAATTTTAAAAATAAAAAAGTTTCGATGAAAAATTAATTGATCGATTCTTAACTTTATAATTATTGAAGGGTAATTTAGTCAAAAAATTGTTAATCCTAACTTTTGGATTTTTTGGAATGAAAAGTTTGTAGAATGAGTTTTGGATATTAAAAAATATTTTCATGGGTTTATTGGATACAAAACTTTATTTTAGGGGGGTTTTAATGATTTTCCCTATATTTTACGTATTGAGCACGACTAAGATCAAACCTTACGAAGATTACTTTGTTGTGATGATTTTATAAGTTTTTTACATGTTAAATTTTTATTTTATTAATGAGTTTTGTGAGAAATATAGTACAAGTTTGAATTTTAGGAACTCAATAAAAACATGTGAATTACCTTGAAATATACAAAAGATTCTTCAATTTGTGCACCCAAGGAAAAAAATATTAATTATGTGAAAGCAATTCATTTCACTAATTTTTTTTATTCAATAAGCCAAAGGTAATTAATATATTATAACTGATATTTTGACCATTAAAATAATCAACTGTTTCCATTAATTGATATTTTGCTTTCTGCAATACTATGAACAAATTAAAGTCTTTGTTTTTCTTCTCCCTTCAGGTTAGTAAGTAATTCATTCTTCACTTACACTGCAACATTTTACTAACAATTATTTTCTTTCTTCCCTTCCAATTAATTAACTAGTCATCTACAACGTGTTCATCTACCCCGTGGTCCTTCAATGAGCTGAAGGTTAGTTCTCTACTTAATTCTCTCCAATTAATTTTTTAATTTTTATATCCTCTCTTTAATATAATAGTAATTTAATTTAGGAGTGCATAATCATTTTAATGGCTCTGATAAGTACTGTTTGAATTATACTGACAAAGAATAAGTCTTATTGATAACTTTAAATATTGTGTTTTCTCATAATCTGTAGGAGGGGAAAAAACTTATCGTGAAGGTTAAGGCACCAACTCAGGGTTCTGTTGATGGTATGCGATTTAAATGCTACATGCTTTTCAGTACAAGAATTGTTGTATATCCCGAAGATGTCGAGTACTTGGGACATATATTATAATTACTTAACCAAACTTCATAACTAATCAAGTTAATTAATATATATTCGTTAATTAAGAAAACCTAGCAATTATATCTCTTATAATCTCTCTTCTCATTTCCTCTCCCTCAATCACGTATTTATATATATAGAGAAAAGAATTAAAAGGAAATTGTTCTATGATATTCTTGACGGCTTCCCCACCATTTTTATTGAAAAAAAAAAACTCAAGTTTGTTCTGTGTGGCAGAAAATCAAAATTTCATTCCCCGGCCACTAAGTTTTTTTTTTTTCCTACTTCAGCTATGGATTTTGTGCAACCCGCTTCTCGTATACACTTGTTGTAGTCCTTCATGAAGTGCTCTTGGGTAGAGAAAATTTGATTTGTTTTTTCTTTGTTTCACGTCATTGTGAGAGCAGGGGAAGAGTATATATACTTCATATATTTTTCTGTGTTAGCGTGATTAAGAGATAATAGGAAGAGATTTTAATTCCTTTCTCTATTTATGTGTTTAACGTGATTGAAACTGAGATTTGGAAGAAAGAACACGTAATTGTGAAAGAGGATAAAGAAGGGTTGCAGGAGATATAATTGTTAGATTTCCTTGATTAGAAAATATTAACTTGGGTTGTGAAGTTTGGTTCTGTTATAAATCAATTTACTTATGACATGTCATCCATCCAAGAGTATATTAAATACAACTGATGGAAACGTATAATGGAGAGCCAAATCCCCGACGAGAAATAAAATGACCTTTTGTTTTCGTAATACAAATTTAACTTTCAAAAAATTTAATTAATAAAACGAGGGTTTGCCTAAAAGTTACTGAAATTTTGACTCTATTTTTTCTAAGACTCGTTTTTAATCTCAGTAGGGTTTTGATGTGAATTATTATAATCTTTGGATCTGAATAGCAAAACTCAGCTTATACGCATAGATTCAAATGGAAAGCAAAATCCAAGTATTTATTTAATCGCATGTTTGGTACAAAGGATAGAGAATTATAGGAAAAATAATTTTCACTTATTTATTCCAATTTCGTGTTTCGTAGGACTATGAGAAGTGAGATTGAGTAGTTCATGAATTCTCTATTGTTTGAAGTTTCTTAATTTATACGTAAGTTTGTTTCTCTTTGTAATGTGTATCCCACATTTAAAAGACAAGAGAAAAGCCTATAATGCTGAATTTGTTGATTAAAAATTAATAGTGTAACTCAAGAATTGCCTAAGAGGGGTGGGGTGGTGGGGGGTGGGGAGGGGGAGTGAGTTAGGATTTTAAAAATTAACAGCGGAACTTAATAAGCACTCAAACTATAAACTGAATAATACTTTTATTGAATAAGAAAGTGGAACGTTTTAGTTCCAGAGTAAGATCCAGAAGGAAACTTGTAACAAATAATGTTATTAAAAGATAAATAAAAAACACACTCGATATAGAGGGTTGAGTAATGCTCAAAATGATCCTAGAGACTAGCTGTGGAACCAGAGGGCATTTCCACACAACACACTCTGATATGGATTACAAAAGAGACTCGACTCTGAACTCCTTGCTAATCACTCGTGTTTGATATGTTGAACTCCAAGCACTGACTGGTACTTCTTCTTCCTTACTGAAACCAACAAAAGATCGTACCTTACAAGAAAAGATTACACGTATAAGTGTATGCTTAAGAGTGCTTCAGAATTCGTGCTTTATAAAATAACATGCTTCCCGATTATATAGAAAAAGAAAAGTGAAGTTGTACAATAAACTCTAACAGCTCCTTCCATAGATGACACAATGGAAACTTTCTAATAAAAAGAATGGAAGGATTATAGACAAATTTGCATAGGAAGGCCAGATTTAAGGGATTGATATAATTCCCTTTCATGTGTCCTTAATGACGCGTGAAGCTGGTTTCCAAAGATACACTACCACAAAAAAGTCCTATTATAGCGCACCTATGACAGCGGTTTGAAAACTGCTGTAATAGGGGGCACTCGGTTCGGACCTATGACAGCGGTTCGAGCCGAACCGCTGTCATAGGTGTCAAAAAAAAAAAAAAAAATTGGACTTTTGGCAACGGTTCGGCCGAACCGCTGCCACAAAATTCACTTTTGGCAGCGGTTCGGCCCGAACCGCTGCCAAAAGTTGTCAAAAAAAATAAAAATTTGAACTTTGTGGCAGCGGTTCTGCCCGAACCGCTGCCAAAAGTTGTCAAAAAAAATAAAAATTTTAAACTTTGTGGCAGCGGTTCTGCCCGAACCGTTGCCAAAAGTTCAAAATTTGGGCGGGTTTATTTCAAACCGCCCCCCCCCCCCTCTCTCACTCTCACTCTCTCACTCTCTCTCTCTCTCTCTCAACTCTCTCACCACCACCACCACCGCCTCCGCCGTCCGCCGCCCCTCTCGGTTTCTCTCTCTATTTTTAGATCTACTTCTCTCTCTCTCGGTATAGGACCGCCGCCGCCCACCTCTGCCAACGCCGACGCCCACCTCCGCCTCTGCCGCCGACGGCGACGTGGTACGTGTCGAATGTGCCAAAATAAAATTTACTGTTCTCACAAGGATTTGTAGTATTCGTAAGTCCAAGTCGAACCCTAGAGATTGGTTGATCAAAATAATATTCAATGGGGGGGGTGTTGTTTGGATGAATTCAATGACTAAAAACGACAGGAACTAAATAGGAATTTCAATAAACGTAAAATATCGATTCAAGGATAATTCGTTCTTTAATTCAAGTTTGATCATAGACACCTAAAATACTATCTATTCTTCGATTACTTAGCCAAGAACCTAAATAACCAGCTATTTAGATCCTTATTGACTTCCTTATATCATTAACCAAAGCCCAGCACCCGGTTAAATTCTTATTATCAACTGAATCGGTATTAAGCAATCCTAATCATGTCAATAATAGCATAATGAATTAGAAGCGACTAAGGATAAACAATAGTTTAAGCAAGCGCCAACTATTTAATTTACACTAATGTTTCCCTCGAGTAATCAATGAAAACTGGGATCGCAATCTTGAAAAATTGCTACGAGCACAAATCAAGCATAACAATTACGGATTATGAAGATTTGTTAGCAACAGATTGTAATAGATAATCAACTAATATGCATCTTAGATTATCATCTACACAACCATGAACATTAATAATAAGAAACAAAAGATAATCAACCCGTAGATAGATCATGAAGCTCCGTGTCTCACAACATATGAATTAAATTGAACTACCTTGAATCGAAAGAGAAAATTAGCTATTCATTAATAAAAGTACAATAGTTGATATAATATTTTTCTTAACTCTCTTCTCTTTTCTCTCTTCTCCCTTCTCTAGCTCTAAGAATGTGCTATATTTATAGAGAATAGGCTTCCTTCATAAGAATTCTAAGTTGTCTTCTCTTTGAAATCAATTTGAAGTTGTCTTCTCTTAGAGATCATTTTGAAGTTGTCTTCTCTTAGAGATCATTTTGAAGTTGCCTTCTCTAGCAGCCAGATTTTAATGCAGGAATTAGAACACTGATTTGGACTATTTGCAGTCCGAATTTGACTTTGCCTCCTCCTAGAAAGTTGTAGATATGCATGTTGGCTATCCAATTCAGCTGGTTTTGTCCAAATACAATGCATGTACCGCCAGATTTGAATTTTCTACCAAAGTGGTGCAGTCCAGCCCGCAACAGAAACAGCTGTGAGTTTTTGAGTGTATTTGAGCCTTATCCCATCCTAATTCGGTTTAGTGTTCTTCATATGAATTATGGAGCTTTTCATTCGATTTCTAACCATATAAAAATCACTAACACAAGAGGTGTTTAGCTCCAGATAGGATTGTAATTCCATTGTCGCGCCGAATTGCCCAATTTATAATCACAATAAAATGCTAAATATAAAGGGAATTAAATATATAAATATTGCACTCATCACGACGCCGCCCACCTCCGCCGCCGCCGCCTTCTTCCATTTAGTTTTGGTATTTCTTTTTAGATAAATATATATACACACACACACACATAGAGTATATATAGATGTATGTATATGTGGGTGTATGTATATTTGTGTATGTGTGGGTGTATTTATATTTGTGTATATGTGGGTGTATGTGTATGTATATTTGTGTATGAATATTTGTGTATGTATATATGTGGATGGGTGTATGTATATTTGTGTATATGTTCATGGGTGTATGCATATATGTGTATATGTTAATGGGTGTATTTGTGTATGTGTGGGTGTGTGTATATTTGTGTATGTATATATGTGGATGGGTTGTATGTATATTTGTGTATATGTTGATGGGTGTATGTATATTTGTGTATATGTTGATGGGTGTATGTATATTTGTGTATGTGTGGGTGTACGTATATTTGTGTATTTATGAAAATATTTCTCGGTTGAAATTTTGCGGTGTTGGAATGACACGAAATTCACAAGGTCATAGAGAAACGGCATTCTGAACAAAACGTAAGACTTTGTCTTCCGCTCTCGTGATTTTAGCGATCCGAGATCGTTTAAGGCCTCAAATACGTGTTTTATTACAAAAATACGTATTTATGTAATAAAACGCGTATTTGAGGCCTTAAACGATCTCGGATCGCTAAAATCACGAGAGCGCAAAATTTGCGTTTTGTTCAGAATGCCGTTTCGCTATGACCGTGCGAATTTCGTGTCATTCCGACATGGCAACATTATAAACGATAAAATAAAATTAAAAAAAAATAAATAAACCACTCTATGACAGCGGTTCAGCCGGAACCGCTGCCATAGGGTCCAATTTAATTTTTTTTTTTGAATAAATGACCCTATGACAGCGGTTCTGCCGAAACCGCTGCCATAGGGTCACCCTACTGCAGCGGTTTCTATAGAACCGCTGTCATAGGGTGACCTATGACAGCGGTTCCAGAACCGCTGCCATAGGGTTTTGACCTATGGTAGCGGTACCTATGGCAGCGGTTCAAAACCGCTGTAATAGGCCCAAAAAAACCGCTGCTATAGGTCATTTCTGTAGTAGTGATAGATAAGCTGCAAGGGAGAGGAAAAAAGTATTAGATTATTTTAAGGAAGATTTCCTTGTCATTGTCAAAACCAGATTTGATTTATACCAAAGAGGTCTACAATCTCCCCCTTTTTGATGATGACAAGGAAATGCGCATTTATGAGAGCAAGGATAGGATTGATAGTACCAAAGGCTCCCCCTAAATATATATTTTCCCCCTGTGAAAATGCTTCAGAGACAAAATAGAACAGAACGGATAGGAACTACCAAAACCAAATACCGGTCGGATAATTGGAACTATCAAGCTTACTAAAAAAGATTAACATTGTTTTAAACAACCATAAGGGAACATAAGATAGCGTAACAAAAGATAATTGAGCAAGATATGATAACTAAGATAACTAAGCAAAATACTTCTCTTCCTTCAGCATCAAAAAGGATCAAGCCTTGAGGCGTTTAACCTTGTTTTCCAATTCTTGAGAGTGGTCATAGCGCTTTTGAGCTGAGTCCGGATAGAAATAACCAGGCGAGAAAGACCCTTGGTAGAGCTGCTGGAGTTGGTAGAGCACTACTACAAAAAACGCCTATTACAGCGGTTTTTTTTTACCTATTACAACTGTTTTAACCGTTGTAATATGGTTTAGGCCTATTACAGCGGTTATAATTATAACCGTTGTAATAGGGTTTTTTTTTTGTTTTACCTTCTCGTTTGTAATCTTCCTGTAGATCAAAAGTCAACAAACCAACACAACAAACCAGCACAGTACAACAGATTCAACAGAAACAACAAAAAACCAAAACTTCAATATAACCAATTCTTTCCTCCAACAACAAAAGTTTATAATCTCCAACAAATGATCACGTGTTTACAATCAACTAATTAAATTAATCACAATTTAAATACAACAAATCAAATCACAATTTACAACAAGTCACAATTTACAAAAAATACATTACCCAATTTCTAATCGCATTCGATAATGTATTGTGTCACTTCGCTACGTACTTCATCAATTTGCACTTGAGTGTAGAAGGAGCATCGACAATCATGAAAGTACTGCAAGATACATATTGCAAACCCAAATAACGTTTCAGTTACCTACCAAAGGTTTAATAACTTCAAAAGGGAAAGAACTGAGTATTAGGATTATGCATACCACTACTGGGATTGTAGATTCTTCGTGGCTAATAATCTCCTTCATGAATCTCATAATAAAGTAGCCACAATCTACGTCGTTTGTTTGTCGGGGGCACTACAAAAAGTAATCAAAGTTGTATTAGAACACTAACTTTTATTCGAATAATCTCTTGAAACTAGAAAATACTAACCTTTATTCTAATCCATTTATAGGTCTTGTTTTTGGATTTCTTCAATTGGTTGTTGTGATTTGCACGAAATATGAATACAGCCCTGTAAAAAAATATAAAAAACCAGAAAATATGTCAAAAACAAGCACATATGTGAAATCTAGAAAGATATATACACTTTAAAAATAATATTAAATATACTGGATACATTAATTGATTGAATGAAAAACTTACTGATTGATTTTTTTTTCATGTCAAATCAGTTATCCGGATCACCATACAAAGAATCCAGCTAATAAACGAACTCTTGAAATGGATCAATCATAAGCAACAACCAATGTCCCCTAAAGAGAATTGAAAAGATAAGTTCAAAATTTGCTTTGCGTAACAAGTTTTACAAATTAAAGTTTGGGTCTTTAGTAGCTCACCCGGTGTTGTAAGGTGCAATAAATAACTTATTCATTTGTGCGCTCTCTGTCATAGCATTTGCTATGAACCGCACTTGTTCAAGCTGAATACCTGATCCCGCAGATATAGCATGTGGGCTAAGGAACCCAAAACGAATTTCTTTCCCTTCGGGGACCACGTAATTAACCCACAAAAACCTAAATTGAGCATAAAATAAATTTGAGTAACGAAAATAATCATAGTTTAGATGCAATAAAATAATTAAAAAACTTACTTGATATACACTGAAATGACAGAGTCTCCTATCTCTTCTTGACGCAAAAGGTGACAGATCTCCCCCCTCCCAATATATTCTTGGAATTCAATATTCATAATTATTTTCTCGAAGTCTATAGTGATCTGGTCATCAATAGACATCCTCTTCATGTACTTTCCTAGAAATAAAAGATCCCTAGGGAGTCCACCTAGTAAAAGGTCTTCACATCTGTCACCTTCACATGCAGACTTGGCCACTGGAGGTCTTGGTTTAACAGCTGAGTGCTTGGACGTCCCTGATTTCTGGTTTCCAAATGATTTGGATGGTCCAAGAGATTATTTAAGGAAAGAAAACAAAACGTGAATGTTACACACCAAAGTATATTTAGTAACCTTAAACAATTGTTATAATTTATTAATGGCTAACTATTAATTACATATCGATGCATCAATGACAATGACAAGATTCATAGGCCAAACAACATAGGTACCCAAAGCATCAGAAATGGTGAGCACTTCATCATTGAGAGGGGGTGGTAGGGGTGTATCCTCCTCAATTGCAGTGTCAATGCAAACTTTCACAGGGTTGGTGGGTAATGGACAGTTGTGAAGTGTTCTATCTGATGGTCCATTGAACGTAAGTCCTTTAGCCACCACACGATATGATGGTAATGAAAGTGCTAATTGACATGGCGCCTTAACCTACATATATATACCATTATATTAGAAAGTTTTGTGTGTTTTACAGAAATAGAGAGTTGCAAGTCACATGATCACTAAACAAGTTCAGATCATTACCTCAGAAAGTATCTTAACTGGTTCTGGGCAACTATCTTCCAAAGAAATCTTAACTAGTTGAAAGTATCTTAACTGGTTCTGACGCTACCCAGATGCCCACAACTCATCAACCTCGCGTTGCAAGGAGGATAGTGATTCGGTGAGGCCCTTCACCATGCTTCTCATGCTTTCCATCTCCATCTCTTTAGAAGGCTTTGGATCCATAAAGTACTCTCTTTGTGACACCCCAAGCAACACTCCTAACGCGACCCAGATGCTCCTTCTTTTTAAGAGCTTTAGCCAATAGATCATCCCGGCTCCTCTCGTTTCCACTATGGCTAGTACTCTTTTGTGAAATGCACTTCTGTAATAATACATTTAAAAAATACAAAAACTTAGTGAACTTTGCTCTTTCAAAAGTATTTCAAAACAAACATACAACACACTATAGAGCTAAAATTGCAAATAACTCACCATTTCATTCACTACTCTTCTAACATTGACATTATCAATCTCATTCTTTTTATCGGAATGCGTAATCCTCCATACGAGTGCTCGAGTCACCTCTGTGCAATTGGACCCCGCTTCCTTTCTTTTCTTCATCTATATTTTGATTAAAAAATATATATTTATTAACAAGGAATTTTTATTAAAAAACTTGTAAGGATTCACTGTTAAATAAACTACGTACCTCAATTTGCTCCACAAGAGCATGTCCAAGACGTGATTTCCTGTAAGGATATTCAGGTTCCTTTGTTCTTTCCTGATTTTCCCTACTTAGTTGCTGTTTGTTACATAATCAAAGCACTAGTCAATGTATTAGTTACATATAAACGCAATAACCAACAAATGAAACCGTAAAGTAAAATGACTACCTGGAACTCTTCACTTAGGCGAACATCTAAAAATGCAGTCCAATCAACTTGAGGTATCTCATATTGTGAGTGTGGACTGTAATTAATGTTCCCATCATCATCCGGTACCCACACTTTACTTAAGTAGCTCCTGAAGTTTCGTGCTAGCTTCCCGACTTCTGCTAGTACGTATTTTTTTCTACTTTCTCCAATATCAAATAACAACTATAAAAAACAAACAACAAAGTATATATGAAATTATAATTTATAGAAAATTAAATCAACAATAAATACATTAACAATTAGAAACATGATAATAACCAAATTACCGCTATTTCATCCCAAATTGCTTTTTTTGGTTGGTGCCGGGACCTGTCGCTAATCACTGATGGTAATCGGCACCTTCTGCCGAGCCAGGCCTCCTATGTAACCAACAAGTGTTGATTTGTTTGGGTCAACTGCTTGGCCTCTCTCATTCCAGCCGACAGGTAGCCTTATGCCTTTACTTCTGGCATTGATGACTTTTCTCATAGCTGTGACACCTCTCCGTATCTCATTTTCAACACGTTTGTCTGCTCCACGTCCATCCTCCTCGGGAAAAATTCCAGCACGTTCTGAAGCCATCGACCTACAAAAGCCAAAAATACAGAATTTAGACTCATATACCAACAATATAATTTTAAATTAGAAGTAATAAAGATTACAAAAATGCATAGATTATTTCTTGTTAAAGTAAACTCACTTATGAAATATGAATTTTACTTAAATAATTTTATTAACATCAGTTGAGTTGAATTAATTAAATAATTTTAATTTTAATTTCTTGCCCATTATTCTCGAAAAAAATTGGCAGAGTAACGGCGCAAAAATTTGTACCAAGTTCTCGACTAATTCTTCCCCCAAACTTGCAACCAACAAAATTCGGATCTTTCAACTACAACAAACACAATATTCTGATCTTTCACCCACAACAAACCCAAAATTTCGATCACTATACGAAAATATTGATCACCAGTTGGATCACATAAAGCATCATATTTGCAGCAACTACAAATATTGATCACCAGTTGGATCACATAAATCACATAAAACTACAAATAAAACATCATATTTCCAGCCACTAAGTATAAATATTGATCACCGGTTGGATCAATGTATCCTAAACCACAAAATAACCACGATTTAATCCCAAATTAAACGTAATTAATCCCCAGCTAACCCAAATTAACCCTAAATTTAGTCAAGTCCCTATTTCCCCTAAATTTTCCATAAAAATAGGCAATTCTCAAGAATTACTTATACCACAAAATTTTCCTCATATTTATCTAAAAAACTTACCCCAAATTCGCACAAACACAGACACATAGCACAAACCAGTGACATTTTAGGAGAAATTTCCAATTTATAGCACAAACCCAAAACACATAGCACAACCTATATATATATATATATATATATGTAAAAAAACTCACCCCAAATTCGCACAAACTAAACTAAAATGGTGGTGGTGAACGCGGCAGCAGTATATGGTGGTGTTGGTGGCGGCGGCGGCGGCGGTGCTATAGAGAGACAGAGGGAGAGTGTTATATATATATATATATATAGAGAGAGAGTTATATATATATATATATAGAGAGAGAGAGAAAGAAGAAGCTTACGGTGGTGGTGGAGGCGGCGGCGGTATATGGTGGTGGTGGCGGCGGCAGTTTTGAATAAGCTATAGAGAGAGAGAGAGAGAGAGAGAGAGAGAGAGTAGAGAGAGATAGAGATGAAATGGTCGGGAGGCGGCCGAGTTTTTTTTTTTTTTGTATAAGGGTGAATCGCCTATTACAGTGGTTCAAAAGTGAATCGCTGTAATAGGGGGAACCTATTACAGCGGTTCACTTTTGAACCACTGTAATAGGTACGGTTTACTTTTGAACCGCTGTAATAGGTACCTCTGTTCAGCTGTTTTACCAGAACCGCTGTAATAGTGTATTTTTGTAGTAGTGGAGGGATCAGATGGAGAGCCCGGAACAAATAGATCTTTAGAGCTGGAACTTGTTATTATGCGGGCAGCAACCTGTCTGGCACTTGATCTTCATAGTGGTAGAGAGCGATGCTTGTCAGTGGTTTCGAACCATTCACCATTTTCAGAAATGTCCAAGAGGATCTTCCGTACACAGCTCATGTCCACAACTTTACGTTCATATTCACCCTCTTGGCAGGCATTGGGGAGATGAATTCCCTCATGTTGCAAGAGATGTGTCATAAGCATGGCATAAGGCAAGTTTTTGGAACAATGTTCATAGGACATGATCATGTAGCGAAGTACGAGATAACCAACATCCATCTTTCAACCAATGATGGCCATGTAGAGTAAGAACACTGTCATCCAATTCATATCAGTTGTGTGCCCCCCATTGAGTGTAGACCCAGAGAGAAGGGACATGTTGATCAGTTTGTGCAGAAAATAGTGCTCAACAAAGAGATTGTTGAGAGTAGGGCCGCCAGATAACTTGTATTTCTTCCCTTTCAATAAAATAGAGTAAGCCTCATTGACATAAAAAATGGAAGATTACACCATTCATTCATATTAAAGTAGCGAATACCTTCATAATTGGGCCCCAAAATAAAGTTTACTTTTTCCGAATTGAGCACAATTTCCTTACCAAGGACATAGGATTTGATGGTTACATCTTATTCGTCATCAGAGATACGATGCCAGATATTCACGTAAAAAAGTTTTACGGCTAGAGGATAAGCCGGAACATCAATTGCCATTAGCTTGTCCCAACCCATAGAAGATACCCAATCAATAACAGGGGAAGGAGGAATTTGAAAGCAATTAACTGAGCTCCCTCGATTTAGTATTTTATCAACTATCTTCTCTTCAAATATCTTATGGGTGTTGGTGTTGTAGAACTTCAGGTCAAAGTTGATGACAGAGAGATTGTCGGTAACAATGTCCGAAGCGGAGTAGATGGTGTAGTCGGTTTCAGTATTTTGGGCATCGGTGAGATTAGGGTTAGGAGAGTTGTTTGAGGTTTGAGGGAATATGCATCGGCGAGCAAGAGGAATTTCAAGTGAAGTATTAGGGTTTGGAGGTGACGGTGGAGACGAAAGTGGAGTGGGTTGAGGATATTCCATAGAGGTTGTTGGGGGTGGAGAGATTGTATGAGAGGGACGATTGGTTTTCCGTTTCGCCATTAAAGGTAGCTTATAGAGAGCTTTTTCTGCAGAAAAGGTAAGTATAACAGAGAGGAACCTTACCAAATATGGTTACCTAGCACAATATACAAGAATAAATTGATGATGAAAGGCGGTTACCAATGACTGCGTGAACAAAGATCTTTTGAAAGAAGACAGGTCCCGCTTAAAAATATTTTGACAAAAAATGGGCAGGAACAGAAATAATTACTATAATCTGTGGGGCATATTTGTAATTCCAAGACTTTTTCTCAATTTTGAGCATTGGTCAACAAAAATATTAGCCAATTGTGAATTTGAGTTAACAAAATTAATTTGAACATCCCCTTTTTGAACATGATCCCGAATAAAATGATGCTATACTTCTATGTACTTGGTACGAGAATGGTGTACTGGATTTTTTGTGATACTAATTGCACTGGTATTATCACAAAGAATAGGAATTTTGCCAAAATGGAGATTATAGTCTTGCAAGGTTTGTTTCACCCATAAAAGCTGAGCACAACAATTACCAAGAGCCATATAGTCAGCCTCGGTGGTGGAAAGAGCTACGAAATTTTGCTTTATACAGTACCATGCCACTAGACTTTTACCAAGGATTTGACAAGTTCTACTAGTACTTTTGCGGTTTACCTTACAACCAGCATAGTCAGCATCAGAATATCCGATGAGATGAAAGCTGGTTGTGATAGGATACCAAATACCACAATCAATTGTTCTTTTAGGATATTTTAAAATGCGCTTGACAGCAATAAGGTGAGACTCTTTTGGTTCAGATTGGAATCGAGCACATAGACAAGTGGTTAACATGATGTCCGGACGACTAGATGTTAAGTAGAGTAGGCTACCAATCATACCTCAAAATTGTTTCTCATCGATGGACTTAGCAGACTCATCCTTTTTAAGTTTTACGGAAGTGCATATTGGAGTGGATACTGGATTACACTCATTCATTTGGAACTTCCGAAGGAGCTCTTTTGTGTATTTTTCTTGATTAATGAAGATTCCAGTTGTTGTTTGTTTCACTTGAAGGCCGAGAAAGTAATTCAGTTCTCCCATTAAGCTCATCTCAAATTCTTGTTGTATATCTTTAGAGAAACTTTCACACAAAATATTGTTAATTGCACCAAAAATAATGTCATCCATATATATTTGAACTAATAAGAGGTCATTTTTGTGGTACTTTATAAAAAGAGTAGTATCGATAATTCCCATGAAAAAACCTTTGTTTACAAGAAATTTACTCAATCTTTCGTACCAGGCCCTTGGAGTCTGTTTTAACGCTTAGAGAGCTTTAGATAACTTGAAAATATGTTTTGGAAAGGAGTTATTTGTGAAACCAGGAGGTTGTTCAATATACACCTCCTCATTTATAAATCCATTTAAGAAACTTTTAACATCCATCTGAAAAAGAGTGAATTTCTTTAAAGCAGCAAAAGCAAGTAGCATGTGAATGGATTCAAGTCTAGCTACCAGAGCATATGTTTCATCGTAGTTTCTACCTTCTTCCTGACTGTAGCCTTTAGCTACCAGTCTAGCTTTGTTCCGAGTTACCTTACCATTTTCATCAATTTTGTTTCTGAAAACCCATTTGGTACCAATGATTGGGTGATTAATGGTTCTTTTTACCAGAGTCCAAACTTGACTCTTTTCGAACTGAGCAAGTTCTTCCTCCATAGATTTTATCCAGGACTCATCATTTAAAGCTTCATCAACATTTTTTAGTTCAGTAAGAGATAGAAATGCACAACTACCAGTATTTGGAATACTAGTTCCATCCTGCTTTAAACTAGATCTAGTGGTGATTCCAGGATTTGGATTTCCCAGGATGATATCTGTTGGTTGACTTGAAGCATGCTTGAATTTTCTTTGTCTGGTAGTTCCAACATATGTTTGATCTTCCGACATTTCTTCATCATCAGGATTAATGTTGATGTTGACTTCTGTGCTTGGTACATCCAAATCTTTCAGAGGAGGAGCATGATTTTCACAGTTGGAAGTTCCAGTTATACCTGCAGGTTCCGAGCTCATAGATTCTTTGGCTGTAGATGAGTTAGTTTCATCAAAAGTGACATGCATAGATTCTTGAATGGTTCTTTTGCATTTATTGTAAACACGGTAAGATTTGATTTGAGTGGAATAACCCATGATGATTCCTTCATCAGCCTTGGAATCAAACTTTGTGAGATAGTCCCTATCGTTCAAAATAAAGCATTTGCACCCAAAGACACGAAAATAAGATATATTTGGGACTTTGTCATACTACAATTCAAAAGGAGTTTTTCTAATTAAGAGTCTTAGGAAAACTCTATTTGAAACATAACACGCAGTGTTAATGGCTTCTCCTCAAAGAAGATGGGTAAGTCATATTCATGAAGCATGGTTCTAGCCATTTTTTGTAAAATAAAATTTTGTCTTTCCACTACCCCGTTTCATTGAGGAGTTTTTGGAGAGGAGAAGTTAGGGTTATATCCATTTTGTTCGCCAAAGAATGTAAAATTGCTTTTCTCAAATTCAGTACCGTGATCACTGCGAATGTGCTTGATGGAAATCCCTTTTTCATTTTCCAAACATTTAGTAAGGAATGTAAAGGAATTCAGGGATTCATTGTGTGAGCTTGAGTACCCAAGTAAATCGAGTGTAGTCATCTACAATTACGAAGGCATATTTTTTACCTGCCATGTTTGCGGTTTTCATTGGTCCAAAAAGGTCCAAATGGAGAAGTTCCAAAGGACATGATGTAGAAATACCATGCTTTGGTTTGAAAGAGCTCTTGACTTGCTTCCCTTTCTGACATGCGTTATAAATCTTGTTCTTGATAAATGAAATCTTGGGAATGCCTCTGACAAGATCTTTCTTGGATATATGAGTAGGAAGCTCCATGTTAGCATGCCCCATTCTTCGGTGCCAGATCCAAGTACCATCATCTGTAGCTACCAGACACTTGACATTCTGTTGGGTTAGCTCATCAAGATTTATACAATATATGTTTCCATCACAAAAACTATTGAAGACTAAAGTATCATTTTTCATAATGGAACAGTGAACTGGATAAAATTGAACTTGGTAATCCTTGTTGCAGAATTGACTGATACTAAGAAGGTTATGTTTTAATCCTTCTACCAAACATACTTCCTCAATAATGGTGGATCCATTCTTACCAATGGATCCCTTACCTACAATGTTTCCTATTGTGTTGTCAGCAAAGGAGACTTTTCCACCAGCGAAATCGTTTAGGGTAACGAATCTTGATGTGTCTCCTGTCATATGCCTGGAACATCCACTATCCAAGTACCACTTATTTTTCTGGAGCTGGTTTTGAGGCGAATCCTGCATTAATTGTTGCAATTTCTTAGGTGCCCATTGGGTCTGGCAAGATTAGCATAATTGAGCTGTGGAACCTAAACAAGTTTAGTACCAATATCTCGTTTTACAAAGCATCATCGAGAGATATGACCAGTTTTACCACATGTATGGCATATTTTCTTTTGGAGCTTTCCATAAGGTTTGCTTACATTGTGATTTTGCCATTGGTGATTTTTTGTCCCGGAGCATTCAGCAAATTTGATGAGAAATTTTGATGAGGGGAGTACATGATATCTTTGCCTTTAATAGTCCTCTTAAGATCTTGGATCTGTTTCCAAATCGAAACATTTTTTTCTGTGAGTTAATCTCTTTCTTTTTCAAGACAGGGTTTTATCTTCACTGAGATTTATGATGCAAAGATCCAATTTATTTTATCACGAAGGATTTTTGTAAGACTTTCTTGAAGAAGTTTGTTTTGGTAAATCAAGTTATCAATTTGATTTTCATAATCCTTAATGATATCATGCATGTCTAGGCTTTCATCAAAATCATCATTTGAATCAAAATTGGATTTTGGTGGTACCTGTTTGTTCACCATAAGGCAGTTATCTTCATCATCGAAGTTCTCAGATTCAGATTCATCCTAAAGGGAGGATAAGGCACGTTGTTTGGAACTTTCATCATTTCTCTGAAACTTCTTCAGCTTTGGACAACCGGTCGAATATGACCTAGTTCAAAACATTAATGGCACACAATTTTGTTGTTCTTCTATGTCTCTCTTTGTTTGAAGTTATTTATGGGATTGCGTTGGAACTTCTGGCTTTGCTTGAGAGATTGCAGGCGCATTGTGACCATGGCTAGTTCATCACTAAATTGTACTTCACTCATTTCTTCTGGTTCCATGATGTCGGTAGAGAAAGTAATAGATTTTTGAGTTTTTGAGATTGTGCTTTTTTCTTTGGACATTAGAGTCATTTCGTGAGAAAAGAGAGATCCAAGGAGCTCTCCCATAGTCATAACATTTAAATCCTTCGGTTCATGTATGTCAGTGACTTTAGGTGTCCATTCTATGGGGAGAGATCTTACTATTTTTTGGATTTGTTCATTTTCAGGAATGACTTTTCCAACTCCAAACATAGGATTTATAACTTGCATCAACCGAGTATACATCTGACTAATGGTTTCATCAGATTTCATCTGGAACATCTCATATTGGTGAACTAGGAGAGCAACTCCTTCTTGTCTAACTAGACTAGTGCCTTCATAAGTGACTTGTAGCATATCCCACATTTGTTTGGCTGAGGTACAAGTGCTGACGCGGTAGTACTCATCTTTGATTAGAGCATAAGCTAGGATTTTCTCAGCCTTAGCACTCATTTGTAAGGCCTTTTCATCCTCATCATCGTAATCGTTCCATCCCTTGGGAACATTCAGACTGTTGACTGTCTTAACAGGAATGATTAGTCATTTCATTATGATTCTCCATAGCTTGAAATCTATGGAAATGACATACTTCTTCATTCAGTCCTTCCAGACTGCATAGTTTGATCCGTCGAAAAGTGGTGGGCGAGAGTGTGATTCCCCTCTGCATGTGTATCGGCAATGGAGGTGTCTATGTGGATCTTCCAACTCGGGTGGTTAAACCCTTAGAATTGAGCCACCTGGCTCTGATGCAAATTGTAACCCAAAAATTGCCTGAGAGGGGGGGGGGGGGGGGGGGGGGGGGGGGGGGGGTGGGTGATTGGGGCGGGGGGGGGGGGGTGAATTAGGATTTTAAAAATTAACAGCGGAACTTAATAAGCACCAGAACTATAAACTGAATAATACTTTTATTGAATAAAAAAGTGGAACATATAAGTTCCAAAGCAAGATCCAGAAGGAAACTTGTAACAAATAATATTATCTAAAAGATAAATAAAAAACACACTCGATATAGAGGGTTGAGTAACACTCAAAATGATCGTAGAGACTAGGTGTGGAATAACACACTCCTTGCTAATCACTCGTGTTTGATATGTTGAACTCCAACCACTGACTTGTACTTCTTCTTTCTCACTGGAACCAACAGAAGATCGTACCTTAAAAGAAAAGATTACACTTAATAAGTGTATGCTTAAGAGTGCTTCAGAATTCGTGCTTTATAAAATAACATGCTTCCCGATTTATATAGAAAAAGAAATGTGAAGCTATATAGTAAACTCTAACGGCTCCTTCCATAGCTGGCACAACGGAAACTTTCTAATAAAAAGAATGGAAGGATTATAGACATATTTACATAGGAAGGCAAGATTTAAGGGATTGATATACTTCCCTTTCATGTGTCCTTAATGCTGCGTGAAGCTGGTTTCCAAAGATAGATAATTTGCAAGGGAGAGAAAAAAAAGTAGTAGATTATTTTAAGGAAGATTTCATTGTCATTGTCAAAATCGGATTTGATTTATACCAAAAAGGTATACAAATAGTGACTAGAAATGTATCTAAGTTGTGAATCATATTAACAATTATGACGCACATATAGTGATAACTCTGCGACGACAACTATATTAGTTGTTGTTGGATTAATTAGTCACCTTATGTCTCTCACTAATTTTCGGAAGTGACAATTATATACACAATTCTTTTTTCTTACTAGCTATCATTAGTGATAATTTATATACAATTCTGGTGCATGATTAGTGATAATTTATAAACAATTCTAGTGCATGTAACAAAACAAAATTAGTTTGTCTCACCGAAAATATGTAAACATTAGAGATAACTTTGATATCATCGATTGATAAAAAAAACAAAACTTTAATTATGTCTCAAAATGTATCACATAGTATAACAAGGTATTAGATACATATATACTAATGCTCACCTCGTGTAGTAAACAAAATCACGAATTATTACCTTCGAACATGTGACCTTATGTTTGTTTTTCTTTATCTTCTTCATTTGGATAACATTTCATATATGCTTATTATTCAGGAGAGCCGGATGAGATGATTCTGGAAGTAGAAGCAGTGTGCAAGCTTTGCTTTGACATATTTCAAGCTGATAACGTTCTTAAAACAAAATGCAGATGTAAATTTACACTAATACATGAAGAGTGTGCAATTGAATGCTCTAGAAAGCAAGGTAACATCAAATGTAGTGTATGTCATCAAGATATCGAAAACATACCTGTGACCTTGTCTAGGGCCAAAGATATCCGAAGCACACCTCCAAAGTCGTCAGCTGATAAGGAAAAGCTTGAGAAACCAAGTTCTACTACTAAAAGGTGACATAAAATCATTGTTTTCTATTAAATAATCAAGGGACAATTACACACACACACACCGTAATTTATTGTGTAACTACCAAACCATGTAATTACCAAAACCCCCACACTCATTGAAGATTACATTAGACATTTTTTCCAATTACACTACTTGTGTAGTTAAACATTCGTGCAACTTTACCACCGCAAAGCTTACATATAGAACTCTTAAGTGGGTGTGTTGGTAATTTTCAATAAGTAAAAGGGAGTTTTGGTAATTACATAATAAGTAAGAGGGTCTGATCGTGATTTTCCCAAATAATCAAATACTTCAAACAACTATTTTTCAATTAGACGTTTGAAAATTTGTGAACTCTAAACTCAAACTCTTTTGTTAAGCTTAGTCATACTGTCTAATTATGCCTTCATTGATGTACTCATGTGCCACCTTTTCTTTTCCAATCTTGGATTCTAGTAAGGAAAATGCGTTCTTTACTCCATTTTTCTTTTGCTCACTGGAATTCAATGTTGAAACATAGTCTTAGTCAAAGATGTTACATTACATGATTTACCATTCTCATAATATGTGAGATAATCTGAAAAAAAACTTAATTATCTACTCAAGGTCTTGACTCTCTTGTGCTTGCAATTTTGTTTCACATGTTCTATCTCAGGCTTCAGAATTGGATTGCGAGTTGTTTTCGCACGTAAGATGGGGACATGAATGGATCATCAATAACTACCAGCTTTTTATGGGTCCTCGTATCTTTCCATCTTTCTCATATCTTCACCATATCATATCTTGTATCTTGGTAGATATATATTGTATATATGTTATGATTATAGTTTCCTTATTATTTGTAGATTCCTTATTAGACTAGGGTCCATTGTCTATATATACCTTGTACATCTCAAAATTATACTTGGGTTGAAATAATATGGAATTTCAAGATTCTACATGGCACCAGAGCCAACCTCCTCTTCCACGGTGGAATCTGCCTCTCCTAACCCCCCATCGCCGCCGCCATCCGGCAACCTATCCCCAAATCCTCTCACCCAAATACACCAATATCTCTCCATAAAACTAACTCCCAAAAATTATCTTCTTTGGTGTACACAAATTCTTCACCTAATCAAAGGGCTTAATCTTTTCTCCTATGTCGATGGTTCGACCACCCCTCCTCGCTCCCAACTTCTTGATACAGAAACAAATACCAGCATTCCAAACCCTAAATTCCTTTAATGACAGGAACAAGATAACTTATTGATGAGTGCTCTCATAAACTCCCTTACGGAAGAGGTCGTCCGTCTCATTGTTGGAGCCTCTTCATCTCACGAGATATGGCTTACCCTTGAACCTGCATTTGCCTCTCTTTAAGCAAGGCTACGACTCTATCCAAACCTACCTCCGCATAGCTAAACTCATTTCCGACGAACTTGCCACTGCCGGTCAACCTCTAACTGATAGTGTTATATGCCCAGCGAGCCATCTGTTGGCTTAATCACTAGAACATAAACACTATGACAGTCTTTTCTTTCACATCATAACAAACCTATTGGTATTGTCTTTTACGTAATGACTTACATAGTCTCGATAAAGATCTCTTTGGATTACATAGAGCTAGGGTAGTAGTGTGTGAACACTCTCAAGGGCTACAATCCTTAAAATAAGTTCTAAGTCATAGAGACAATGAGATAAGGGATATCATAGTCTCGCCAAGACTTGTCTGTATATGTCATTCCCAAATGGGAGAGTGTCTTGTATCTTAGATAATGACCCATCGGGTCAGTGCATATATGGAGATTCATACTTTGGAGAAGCATGGAATTGAACAACCACGCAAGGACATCTCATTACATCTGATTGAATTGGAAGTCCTTCAGTTCGTAGTGTGAGGTTAATCCTTTGACTTGAGATGTCACTGGAAAGGATACTACCCACTATACTTTGATATATGGCGGGTACTACAGAATACTCATACAACGGCGTATGTTCTGTATAGTCTGGTAGTATAGAGGAACATATGGCATTAGATATGAGATCCATCCAGGGCTAAAGGCCTGATATTTCTTATGCTGTTGAGTAAACTCTGAATGATCGATATAAGCCTCCGGAGCAATGTCTTAAAAGAGGGATTGGTGATCCCCGCCTTAGAAGACCGGATCATTAGTGTTTCCAACGTAGTCATAGTTGCTGAGGTTATTAGGGTTTCGACTGACACGCGAAATCCTAGCAAGTATACTAGGTCGTGCAAAGTAATAGAGTGGACTATTTAGCCCGGGGTGTATCGTCTCCACAGGGACAATTGGATTCAATGCTCGTAATTGCTATATTATCTAACTCTAAGCTAAATCAAATTATAAGATGATTGATGTTTATACTATGAAAATAATCAAAGATAAATAGGTGATAAACAAGATAATAAATCGAATGGAAAGAGGTGATTGGGTTATGATCCTACTATGTTCTATTCTATGTTCATGAACTCTCAATTATCCGGATTCTTAGAACGTTCTTGTTATGGCGAAACCTCCTAATGTATTTATTATTCAATCTCTTGAAATAACAAGCCTATACTAGTTAACAACTTCCTATATCTCTATAGTGAAGATTAAATTAACTAACATGCATTTAGGTTCAAAAGAATTCCTTGTTTACGAAGATCCTACATTCAATCGGGTCATCTTATCACAAAAAGCCACACAACGCAATCGATTCTATCTCTAGTCAATTGTTACGTTATGATGTTTGATTTTTCGATCTCCCTTTATCTATCTCCTCTCGGTCTCAAGACAAAGCATTTTATCAAACACATGGTGATCAAGCATATGCAAGCATTAAGCACAAAATCAAACATGTAACAAGAATGTAATAAATCCGAAAATTAATGATTCATTAAACACAAAACATCACAAAGTATTCACATAACCCAATCACAAAAATACTTAGCTCATACTTACAACAACAAGTGATTCAACAACTCTACAAGACATTATTGAAATACTAATCAAGAGAAAGAGTTGAATTACTCCCTATTATAAAGTGTGAATCCAAGCTTTGATGATGAAAATGATGATGATGATGACTCTTCAAGCTTTCTTAGGACTTCCCATGGCTTCCCCTTGGTGTTTTAGAGCATTTTTCGCCTTTAGGTAAGTGAAGAATGTGTTATAAAGACCAAAAACGGCGGATATAAAAAATAGGGCAGCAGGAGAATCGGACCGCGGCACAATTAGTGTGAACCTTATTTTCCGAATCAGGACCGCGGTCCTGTGCCGCGGTCGTCTCACGCAGAATTCGCAGCTTTCGTATTTTGATCATAACGCCCTCTACAAATGTCGGATCGAGTTGATTCAAGTTTCTACGCGAAGTTAAGAAATAGATCTACAATATTGAAGAAGAAACCTTAGTATGATTCGGCCTGTAAGAGGACGAAAACCTCGTTTATATATGAGCATTGTGTAAAATCTTTCGTCAACTATCTTCTTTTGTTTCTTTCTTCAATTTCAAGCTCAATTTGGATCTCTTTTCTCGTCTTGCATGCATAAATCAACTTTTATCCTACAAAACAAAATTTATACCAATCAAAGCATTATGAGGGATAAAAAATGATCAAAGTAACGATCAAATCATATTACAATGGGGCATAAAATACTGTAAAATATGGACTTATCAACTACCCCCCAACTAGGCTATGATTGTCTCGATCAATAAATGGCGAACAAGTACTCATAAGTTCAGATTTTACAACTTGCTTTGGGATCTTGAAAGGTTTTATGTCTCAATAATCAAGCACGTACACGAATTAAACCCTCGAAAATGATTATGACAAGTTACACTATACCTAGAACACTCAACAATTTGAAAGCCTCCAAAACATCTTCGATTCCATCTCAAAATCATGAACTCCATATCCATTGTTATGCCAAGAGCACACTTTAAACAAGATTATGCAAACTCATTAGATAATAAAAACATTAAAACACTTCAAAACTTTGTTAACCTATCGGTGTGCATAAAATGTGAAAGTCAAGATCAAAAGGTCTTTTTGGCTTGTAACGTAAGGCTAGGTAATGGCTTGGACGGGAATATATGGATAAAGTGACTAAACTCAAGAAAGCATACAACTCAATATCATCGAGCTAAACACTCACTTATCAACCGAAAAAAATCTCCACATCTCGCCACTTAATGCTTTTTTATTTCTTTTCCCTTTGAACTCATAACCCCAAAACTTGTTTCTTTTGATGCTAGGGGTGGAAAAATGATTCTCAAACCAAATAAATCACATTGAAGCTCGGTTTGTAGCCAAGTCAAGAGAGAGCTCACATAATATATTTTTCGGTAACTTCCAATCTCTCGACTCTTTAGCCAACTTACAACATTTCTTTTTCCTCTCTTTATTTCACATAAACTCAAGACCTCAAAATTTCTCAAAATCATCAAGAACAAACACACCTTTTAACCCATTAATCTATGAGATTCGACACCCAAAACAAAGCGTAAACCCAAATTAAAGCCAAATGATATGAAGTTATATGCTCTCTTACTTGGGAAATAGACTTTGTTTTTCTTTCTTTTAGGCTAAAGGGTGGTTGGTGTGGCTTACGATAGAAAAGCGAATGGTGGTTTTTAGTATGCTTAGCACACTCCATTCTTATCAACACAGCTCAAAATAAGGTCTAGAGATTATGTAGTATCGTGAAGGCCAATTGTAAGGTT
This sequence comes from Buddleja alternifolia, assembly GCA_019426215.1. NCBI lineage: Eukaryota > Viridiplantae > Streptophyta > Magnoliopsida > Lamiales > Scrophulariaceae > Buddleja > Buddleja alternifolia. The sequence goes on from CM033403.1 coordinate 17,727,247, forward strand.
AAAGAAAATGAAAGATGGCCTAAATCATTTCATGACTTCGCACACTCAACACACATTTCAAAGTTGACAAAATTGAACGCTTAATGCTTTAAATCCTCAACAATTCACATAAGCATGGCTAAAAAGGCTTTCACATATAAAATACGACAAATGATTTCATCTTAGATGAAGTAGAGACATTCAAACGAATCGTGTTCCAAGCAAAAGTGTAACAAATCATGAATATGAAATCATTGATTATCACAGTTTTCTAATCCCAAATCAAGCATGAAACTTAACAAATGAGTACAAGTTACACCAAATCACCACATCACAAAAAAAATTAGGACGTCTATCTCACCCCCCAACTAATCTAGCACATTGTCCCCAATGAGCGAACATACAAATGTAAAGTAAAGGAAGGAAAGACGTCCCTGATGTTTGAATCTAAGTGATGTCCAAAACGCGAAAGAGCAACAAGGCGAAGAGTCTGAAAATAACGCCTAGCCAACTGTAAAGTTAGAAAAACAAGAAGAGACAAAAAGCATCATCAAAACAACTAAGAACACTTAAAATGAAACAAACAAAACAAAACAAAAAAATAACGAGAATGAAAGAAAGCATGTAAAACGTGGGTTGTCTCCCACGAAGCGCTTGTTTTAAGTCATTAGCTCGACTCCCTTGCACTGCTCACGGTGGATCATAAGGAGCAATGCCAACTTTGTAGGGACGAGCCTTTTTGTGCTTTTTCCAGTTGCGTAAAGGCTTATCATGTCCCATCACATTCACAAATCCTGAAAAACCAAGATATGAGCTCAGATTCACTTTTATAAAAATGTAATAAAATTGTAAATAACTAAAAGTGAATTTTAAAGATGGGGAGTTTTCCATTGATGGTTTTAATAAGTATGTGGCTAGGCCTAACTCCCTGAGCCTTGATTCTGACAACTTTAGTGGTGATATATCCCAGTGACTTTTATATCTTCGGATCTCCTCATTTTCAACCGTAGTATCACTTGGGTTCTTAGTGTATGCCTCGAACGGGCCACTAAAGTTGTAAACCTTGTCTTCAACTTCCACCACTCTATCTCTCTGGTTATTGATGCACTTTCTTAAGAAATTAAGAGATATGATGGTAGGTGGCGTTGGATTCTTGAATATTTCTAATGCTTTTTCTTGGTCATTTGATGGAGTGGATTTTGGGATCCCAATGCTGAATTGAAGGTGCTCCAGTGATGTTGTATCTACTTCACCACACATAGATTCTGAAGGTAGTGCTGGTGTAGCAATGGGTTGTAGACAATGTGGTGTCGAATCAACAACTTGTTCAACTTCTGTATCAGATACCTCATCATTCTCCTCTGTGCCACTCTGAGAAGTGTCTGATGATCTCTCTGCCAATAAGTTAGAAAGTTGGTTGAGTTGTGTTTGCAATTCCATTATAGATGCTTCGAGATTTTGAGACCGCTCATCGTTCGACTTCATCCATTGGATCATCAACTCCTCAAAACTTGGGTCCCTATCACATTGTTGCTGATAATCCCCATGGTTCTGAAAGTTAGCCGATTCAAATTCTCCCTGCATTAGAAAAGGGGACCTATCTTGTTGCAGGTATGCTTGTGAATCTCTCATAACATAATAACTCAATGGCAAGTCTTGCTGACTTCTCCATCCGTGTTGACAATAATCGCTATGATGAGCGTCTCCACACCACGAACATAAATCTTGCACTCGACGCCCGTATTCGGCACCTTCATCCCATCCTTGTTTTGACCAATAAAAGTCATTGATGCTCATCTATTCAAGAATAAAAAATAAAAATAAAAACATAACAAAACAACAACTAAAAAAAAACAAAAACAGCAACTTAATAAAAAACAAAAACAGCAATTTAAAACACAAAACCAACAACTAAAAAAACAAAAACAGCATCTTGAAACACAAAAATAGCAACTTACAACACAAAAACAGCAACTAAAAACACAAAAACAGCAACTTAAAACACAAAACCAGCAACTAAAAACACAAAAAACAGCAACTTAAAACACAAAACCAGCAACTAAAAACACAAAAACAGCAACTAAAAACACAAAAACAGCAACTTGAAAAACAGCAACTTAGTCTTAGAGAAAATAAGTGAATTACAATATCAAATAACGCAATTGTCCCCAGCAACGGCGCCAAAAACTTGACACGCGAAATCCTAGCAAGTATACTAGGTCGTGCAAAGTAATAGAGTGGACTATTTAGCCCGGGGTGTATCGTCTCCACAGGGACAATTGGATTCAATGCTCGTAATTGCTATATTATCTAACTCTAAGCTAAATCAAATTATAAGATGATTGATGTTTATACTATGAAAATAATCAAAGATAAATAGGTGATAAACAAGATAATAAATCGAATGGAAAGAGGTGATTGGGTTATGATCCTACTATGTTCTATTCTATGTTCATGAACTCTCAATTATCCGGATTCTTAGAACGTTCTTGTTATGGCGAAACCCCCTAATGTATTTATTATTCAATCTCTTGAAATAACAAGTCTATACTAGTTAACAACTTCCTATATCTCTATAGTGAAGATTGAATTAACTAACATGCATTTAGGTTCAAAAGAATTCCTTGTTTACGAAGATCCTACATTCAATCGGGTCATCTTATCACAAAAAGCCACACAACGCAATCAATTCTATCTCTAGTCAATTGTTACGTTATGATGTTTTCTTTTTCGATCTCCCTTTATCTATCTCCTCTCGGTCTCAAGACAAAGCATTTTATCAAACACATGGTGATCAAGCATATGCAAGCATTAAGCACAAAATCAAACATGTAACAAGAATGTAATAAATCCGGAAATTAATGATTCATTAAACACAAAACATCACAAAGTATTCACATAACCCAATCACAAAAATACTTAGCTCATACTTACAACAACAAGTGATTCAACAACTCTACAAGACATTATTGAAATACTAATCAAGAGAAAGAGTTGAATTACTCCCTATTATAAAGTGTGAATCCAAGCTTTGATGATGAAAATGATGATGATGATGACTCTTCAAGCTTTCTTAGGACTTCCCATGGCTTCCCCTTGGTGTTTTAGAGCATTTTTCGCCTTTAGGTAAGTGAAGAATGTGTTATAAAGACCAAAAACGGCGGATATAAAAGATAGGGCAGCAGGAGAATCGGACCGCGGCACAATTAGTGCGAACCTTATTTTCCGAATCAGGACCGCGGTCCTGTGCCGCGGTCGTCTCACGCAGAATTCGCAGCTTTCGTATTTTGATCATAACTCCCTCTACAAATGTCGGATCGAGTTGATTCAAGTTGCTACGCGAAGCTAAGAAATAGATCTACAATATTGAAGAAGAAACCTTAGTATGATTCGGCCTGTAAGAGGACGAAAACCTCGTTTATATATGAGTATTGTGTAAAATCTTTCGTCAACTATCTTCTTTTGTTTCTTTCTTCAATTTCAAGCTCAATTTGGATCTCTTTTCTCGTCTTGCATGCATAAATCAACTTTTATCCTACAAAACAAAATTTATACCAATCAAAGCATTATGAGGGATAAAAAATGATCAAAGTAACGATCAAATCATATTACAATGGGGCATAAAATATTGTAAAATATGGACTTATCATCGACCATCGTCATACCCTACACCTTACACGGGTAAAATATGGAGGGATTCGACTCACATGAAGATCGTAACCTGGAAAGGTTTAATTTATTGTTAACATCTAGGAAGTCATGGCAATGTTGCTAGACATTTATGCATGATCAATAGGTGTCTGGAATTAATATGGTGAATTAATCAAGACCTAATTAATTATTTGGATAATTAATTTAGCCTATGGAAAAAGACTTATTGCGAGTACCTGTTAGCTAAGTTAATTTTTTGTGAATTAATGGAGAGATTAATTAATTGAAATTAATTAATCGGGAAAAAATAATTAATTAATTGAGTGGTCTTAATTAATAAAAGTCTTATAATTTAATATTGGAATATTAAATTGGGAAAGACTAGTTAATTAATTAGTGGTCTCATTAATTAATATATATGAAAGAAAATAATATATATATATATATGTATATATAGATATAGATATACACGTTAGCCGTGTATGTATGTATATGTGTGTGTGGTGGAGACTTGTCTTGTTGACTAAGTCTATACACATAAATATCTATATATATTATATATTAAATAGATTTTGTATATTTGGAAAGATCTCAAATATATATTTGAGGATCTCAAACATATGGAAAATATATAATTATTTATTCGGATGATTCAATTAACTAAGGAAGAGAGAAGAAAGAAGAAAAATTTTAACTTTAATATATATATATATATATACACGGCCATATAGAGATATAGGCATGTGTGTATATGTGTTTTCCTTTTTGGAAAACTAAAAGGGAAAACTCTTGTGATATATATATATATATATTATATTAAGGAAAAGAGTTTGAAATATAGTGGAAAGTATAATTATAATATATATATATATATAATAAATATATATATATATACCTATACATATACATACACGGCCATGTGGCCGTGTATATGTATGTGATGAAAGTCCACTTTTGGACTCTCACCATATATAATATTATTTATATATATATATATATATATATAATATAATTAAGGTTTGAGGATGAATTAACCTAATCACAATTTTAGAGTTGTGAAATTTATTCTCTCTTCAACCGCTTTCATAATATTCTTCCAACTCCTGTTTTGAGTACGAAGAACACAAGAAATAATTTCTACCCTTTATCTCCATAAGCCAAAAGTTCGAATCATTTTTTGCTAGCACTGGTAAAACGAATCGAGTGCACGAACTAAGGTGTGGATACACCGTAGAGATCCAAAAAGACTAGTTGTTGATTTTTCGTCAACGAGGTAAACACGTGAAAACCCCCTTGTTAGTTTTTTGTTAAATTCGATGGTACCATGTCAACCTAGCCCTTGTTTAAGGGATATCGATTGTTTAATTTAGAAAATTATTGTTTTTCACTTCCGCTGTGTCCATCGATTATCCCCGGGGTAGGCCACGCTACGACTTTCCTAACAGTGGTATCAGTGCCAAGGTTTTGACATGGCTCAAATTTTTATATGTGGTTATGTTTGTATGCATTAATTTTTGGTTTTATTGCATATGAATGGATTGGATTTTCTGATTTAATTTTTTGGACCGATTAAAACCATATAAATCTAAAAATTAGTTTAAATCTAAAATTGCATTTTTTGCTTAAAACATAATTGCTGCATTTTTGTCGAAAAATTGCATATCGGCTTCGTGCGTCATTATAAACTAAACAGCAACGAAAAACGGGCTTGAGCCTGCAACTGCACTCACGTGCTGTCACAGGTGCACCCATTGTCGTCGCCGTGTGTAGCTAACACGCACACAACATGGTGCAAGAGCACGGCTCATGGCGCTGCGTACAGTGCAATCACCATCGCGGCGGCGTTGCTTTGCTGTGGTGTCGCCGTCTAATGCACAGAAACCCAGTCGTGTATTTTACAGCAAGAGGATTGATCATGTGAAGTAATAAAGTGGACAATTAAGTCCGGGATGTTGAACCCACAGAGATTTATATTTTAGCACAAACATTAAATTAAATCAAGTAATAGTAGAATTAAAGTAAAGAAATAAATTAAGACAATAATTAAAGATATGCAAAGAATCAATAGATAAAAAGCAACTAAGACACATGCGTTGACACAACTAATCAATTCTGTTTTAGGTAAATGCAATTTTATTAACCCGACATAACAAGAGTTTCTCATACAAAACACACAAGGATATGTATCATATCATTCCTTGATGACCTTAAACAGGACAGAAAGATAAAATGAACATCAAAGCTTAAAACCAATCATCCTACTACACTGGTCTACTACATGATTGAAGAAATGTATGCTGTATCTCTGCCTTTCTTCCTGTGCTTAACTGCTTCTGCCGTTGTAATACTCAGGGTGCTTTTTAATTCTTTAAAAGCCACATCTACCTGCCTTTCTTTCTGATCAAAGATCCTCAGATTCCTTTCTCTCCAGATTGTATCAACTGCTCCCACCACCCCAGCAATCACAATCTGTTGTCTACTCCGCCATTGAGTAAAAGCATTTTTAAACCAATTATCCCACCTTGGGAACCTTTTAGGCTATGTACTAACATTTAACCACTTCATAACTTTCCTTAGAAGTTGCATCCCCCAATCACAATCAAAGAACAAATGCTCAATTGTTTCTACCTCATACCCACAAAAGACACAATGACAGTCTATCTCTAGTTAGTAAACTTTAATGCATCACTAACCACACAATAAAGGAGTGCCTAGGAATGTTTACCTTGTTCCAAATAATAGGTGCATGCCTGAAATGTTGTTGAGTCCCTTTTAGCCAATCATAGAAGCTGTGCATAGTAAAGACTCCCGAAGGTGTTGAGGTCCATCTGTTTTGCACAAATCCAGCTTGAATCTTTCTCTTCACATTATTAATTTTCCTCCAAGACCAACTACAATTAGAGGGTGGGAGTATAGCCAAAAGTCCTGGTCTTTAAGATAAACAAAGTGTCCTTTTTCTGAGATAAGGCCCACACTTGCTTTCCTATAGCTGCAACATTCCAAGTTTTACAACACTTGAGATTTAGTCCTCCATATGCCTTTTTAGTGCAGATTTGTTCCCAACCAACAGGTATCAGCTTCTTTTTCAATTTTGTTTTACCCCACAAAAATTCTCTACATTTCTGTTCAATTTTCTTCATGATGGATTGAGGAAGGATAAAAATTGAGGCCCAATAAGTGCGCATGGATAATAACACTGAGTTAATCAATTGCACTCTCCCTACATATGACAAGTGTCTAGATGCCCACATAGTTAGTCTCTTTGTAATCTTCTCCACTAATACATAATAGTCCAGTGCATTCCATTTTGTTGGAGAGAGTGGAACTCCTAAATACCTCATAGGGAAATGACCTTCTGTAAAGCCTGTTATACCCAAGATAGCCTGTTTTACTTCTAGAGTAGTGTCCCTGACAAAAACATTAGATTTGCTCTGATTGGCTTATAAGCCAGATGTTTCAGAGAATTTCTGAAATGCGTTCCATAACACCTCCACAGCTGGTGTTGTTGCTTAGCAAAACAATATGAGGTCATCTGCAAAGCAGGTGTTGGTAAGTTGCAAGTGCTTACACCCAGGGTGGAATCTAAATTGGCTCTGTGTAGCTGCAAGTTTAAGACTCCTTGTCAAGTATTCCATCACCAGAACAAAGAGAAGGGCGGAAACTGGATCACCTTGTCTCAATCCTTTCTGCCTTCTAAAAAAACTATGTGTCTCCCCATTTATAACAATAGAATAAATGGGGATAGTCACACATTCAAGTATCCATTGGCTAAATTTTTGGGGAAATTTAAGGCCCTCCAACAACTCCTTAACAAACTGCCACTCCACTAAATCATAGGTTTTTTTTATATCTATCTTCATTAAGCATCTTGGTGCGGCATTCTTTCTATTGTAAAGTCTTATCAACTCATGACTGATCAGTATATTATCAATTATTGTTATACCCTTTGTGAAAACACCCTAATTTTCATTCACTAAGATTGGCAGAACAGAAGCAAGTCTAGCAGTAAATATTTTAGAGACACATTTATAAATAGTGTTGCAACATGCAATAGGTCAATATTCACTGGCAAAACTAGGATTATCTACCTTAGGGATCAAGCTCAATAGTGCACAATTAACATGCTTTAATAACTTACCATGGTGAAAAAAAACTCAATATAGCCTTTGTTACCTCAGAACCAATCACTTTCCAAGCCTTCTTGAAGAATCCACTGCCAAATCCATCAGGCCCTGGACTTTTGGTTGAATTAATACTGAACATGGCCTGCTGTACATCTTTTTATGTAAACGGTTGGATTAATGTCATCTGCATATCCAAATCCAGTGTAGGACCTTGTTCAAACACCACCTCCTCTGTATGCCTAACTGGATTACTAGTGCCAAGTAGCTGCTTGTAAAAGTTCACAATATGGTTAGTCACCTCTTTGTAGTCTGTTAGAGTAACCCTAACTACTCTTGCTTTGTACTTTTTTTGTTTAATAACTCTGTGGAAATAAGTTGTGTTCTGATTGCCCAATATTAACCACTCAATCTTTGCTTTCTGCTGCAAGTATTTCTCCTTTGCCAATTTTTTTTCTCTACACTCCTTTAGGCCTTTGCTCACCTGATTCTGTAATTGCAAGCATTGAGGATCTCTGTGTAGCCTTTCCTGCAAACTGCTCAACAAAGCCTGTGCTGTCTCAGCTTGCATTTCAATCTCATGGTACTTGTCCCTGTTAAGTTTCTTCAATGGTATTTTTCAGCATGTTCAGTCTTTGGACCACTGAATACATTATATTACCCTCTACAACTTGACTCCAGATTTGATCAACTATTGGCAAAAAAAATTCTGAATCACACCACATATTAAAAAATTTGAAGGATTTCTTCCTTCTATCCACCTTATTATTCATACTTATCACCATTGGGTTATGGTCAGATAGTCCTTCAAGCAAGAAGAGGGCTTCAGCATCAATGTACTCAAGGCTCCAAGTGTGGTTCATGAATACTCTATCTATTTTTGAGTAGATCTTATTCCCCAATTCATGGTTGTTATTCCAAGTAAAGCTACAATTTGTCCATCTCACATTCATCAATGCAGGCCTTGTAATATTTTATCTCATTCACACTGATAGTATGCCCCCCTATTCTATCTTTTTCTATGAGAGCACAATTAAAATTCCCCAAAACTACCCAAGGGCCTTGTGTACTCTGAGCAATCTGTTTTAAGTCTTCTCAGAGGCAGCCTTTCTTAGGCATGATTATACGCATATACATATGTGACAAAGTGTCTTTTTTGATCCAACTTGTTATATACTTCATTGTGAATATACTGGGCACTCATTTTGAGGACTCTAACCTCAAACATCTCTTTCCTCCACATTTGCCAAATCCTCCCTCTAAGGTCCTTTATATTATTTGTGAGGCAGCCCCACCCTGGGCATAACCTATTATATAACATATCATATTTTAGGTTTTTGATTTTATGTTCTAAAATACCCATCATCCCCACTTGATACTTATTACAGAGGGCTTGGACATCCCTCTGTCTATTGCCACTATTGAGTCCCCTTACATTCCAAGCAGCTAGGTTGTGCATCATTTATCTGTAATGATAACCACTGCTGGTTCCACCTCAATATTTTTCTCATTCTCTGTTGATGTGGATGCTCTGTTAGCATCGGTGTTCTCTTCAAATAGAAAGTCTTTTCTATCAGTTCTTGTTACAATTTTCCATGGTTCAGGCCCCTTTCTAGGACTTCTATTTCCCCTCCTTCCTTACTAACTTGAGCAGGTTTACTTGGCCCAGTCTCCTGTTGCTTTTGAAGTGGTTGTGTTTGTTTAGGTCTCCATACTGCTTTCCCTTTTTTCTTTCTACAGTCTTTCTCATCATGGCCATACCCTTCACAATACGAACATTTGGATGGTTTCCATTCATACCTTATTCACTGTTCCATAATAATTCCTTTTTCATTTTGAAATAAGACATAATCAGGCATATGATTTACATCAACTTCAACCAACACTCGAGCATATTGCACTCTCCCCTTATTCACCGTCATCTTATTAGCCATGATGGGGTTGCCTACAAAACTCACTATTTTACTCAAGCCATTACTTCCCCAATATTTAAGGTGTAATCCTTCCAATTGTATCCATACAGGCACTTTCTCAATACTCTTTTTATCATATGTGTTGTTTTCATTCCAAAGGGGACATAATCAAAGGTTTACTATCAAAGTGGTAGACACCTATCTCCAAAACTGAATCTCTAGCTTCAACAGTATTAAATTTCAAAAGAAATAGATCCTTTAGCATAAGCAAAAAATTTCAAGCCCATACTTACCCCAAATTCTTCTTATGTAACCATTCATGATTGGGAATGGAGGGTTAGCACCCAGAACATAACACACCACTGAAGTACTCCAATAATCAATCTCTGTTTGGACATCAATTAGGCCCAGTCTCTGCTCAACATGGTTTTGTGGCTCAACAAATTGTAATTTGCACCCCGCATTCCCTAATTTGTTTACATCAAATTTGTCCCAAATTGTTCCAGTTTTTTGCACTTTGGGCCTCAGCTCCACTCGTTGCTCTTCTATCACCGGTTCTTCAAGTTGATTGACTGTGTGCTGATCGTTTGATTTCACATTAGTGGCCAATGCTTTGTGTTATCACCATTTCAACTTCTTTCAAGCCAATCGATGCTACTGCCTTGCCCAGTAAGGTCTCTATCGCCCCCAATTTCCCACTCCGATTCATCTCATCGCGAGTCTCTTAAACCCTAGCTCCGCTTCCCGATTCCCCTTTTCCACTCCGATGTTGCGTGTCGCTATCCCCCACTGGTGTGAGCTGCAGTGATGTAGTAGTTATCTCCATAGATGATTTGGTGCCTCCGCCCTTCTCCTTCCTTGCCATGGCACAGAGCACGTAGCTGCGCTAACATGCACTGAGAGGAAAAGTTAGAGAGAGTTTTGCAGTAAGTTAAAATGAATAGTACTAATCAATTCTTGTAATATAGTTATTCTCGTATTTCAGATAAATATTGCTAAGATGGAATTTTGTTTAAGATTATTATCAATTCGATCTCTCGCTCATGATAACCTATGCTAGATTGCGTGTAGCAATCTCACTTGCATGCATTAAAAACTAGAATTTCCCCCAGATAAATCTGGCTAACATCATCCGGAGTATGTAGCCATCCATTGCATCAACTAACTTAGAAGATGTTATTAATCTTTTTTGCACCTTAAATTACTTTCTCCCGAACAGATAATTTAAGCATAAAATGATACATATGTTGGCCAAACACACGAAGCATTACGAGCAAGATTAAAACACAAAGCAATATAAATCATTCATACGAAAAATACGTTTTATAACTGAAAAATCATAATTCGGCCTAAGCATATCCTTAGTCTACAAATTTAGCTACTCATAATGGAAAAACTAATTAAAGAATTCATGAAAGTAAAAAGCAAAGAATAAAAACTCCCTATGACTATAAAAATCTTCTTCTTCTTCTTGCTCCGATGTGTTCTTCACTCATCCATTCTAAACTAATCTAACTCTAAAACTCGTATATAAAATAAAACTCTATTCTATCTCTATTTTTCTTCTCAAAAGTCGCTCTCAAACCCTACTGAACATCTGGTCTTTATAGATATAAGTTGGGAAAAACCCTTTTAGGTTTAGAATTGGAAATTTCCAAAACTACTCTGCCCGACATCCACGTCCGAACGTAACACTTCCAACGTCCATGCGTAAACCATCTCTCACGTTTATGCATACATCCTTCTTCACGTTCAAACGTTGGTTCTCTGGCATTCGTACGTTAGCAACAGAACTTTCTGCTTTTCTGCTTTAAACTTCCTTCTTTTACTGTTTCTTCATCCTTTTTCCTCAAATGTCATCATTTATACCTGAATACTCAGAATAGACAGGTTACACGCATATGTGGTATAAAATCATACTTAATTCTATAAAAACTGAAAACATACAAATAAAGGATTATAAAACACGTAATTCTCAACCCTATCAACTCTCCCAAACTTAGCCATTGATCGTCCTCGAGTAATGATAAAAGGAAACATAATCAAAGGGAAAACAAAAACAAAACAAACAAAGATAAACTCACTTTCATGGAGTAAACGATTACACTTAGCATGTGCAACAAGCCTTTAAACCTTTATGTTACCCAAAAAAGACGAGTTATAGTCTCGTGAGGGTTTGTAGATGATATACCCACAAAATCCAAAAAATTTCAGACCCAACCCAGTCAATACACATCAACACAATTAACAAGATCCAATGGCACAAAATCATCCTTTTAAAGCTCAAAAATATATATTCATATCAAATAATTTTGCTCATGTGACTGAACTCGAAAAGACTCCAAAGGGTGTAGTGAAAATAAGTCTAAGGTATTATAGTCGAGAGGCATCCTTACCAATTTTTGGACATTTATCCCATATCTATCAACTTTCGATCAAACACAAGGCACAAGAATCATAGAAAACTTCATAGCCATTTATATTTCACTATCTCAAACGTTCAAACTTTACATCCATATAAAACTTCCAATTAAATTCATTAAGGCTAGATCATGTGCAATGTTCTATTCCATTAGGTTTTCTATGGCACCCATGTGCAAGCTTTAGATCAATGACTCCCAAACTAGATAGTTTTAGGGCATTAAGTATAGAGACACTCCTAAGGATTTAATCACCTGAGTGTCAAAGGTCACGAAATAAAACTAGATCTTTTAACAATTAAACTTTCTTTGACTTGAGCTTAGCTTAAATTAGCGTAATAGTATAGTATGTAGCCATGTGACTTTCACCCCCAATACATATTAGTCTGACCTCTTTGGTCATACCAAAATTCAACTTTTTTAATTCATTATTTAAGCATACAATATTAACTAATCAACTTATAACCTTTATGAAAAATCTAAGTCAATATTTTCGGGAAAAAATCCTTAATTGTCTCAGAATGGTTGTCCATTCAGCTCCTCTACCATCGACTTATGTGCAATGTGAATCATCTAAGGAAATCTAATCTAGTCTAGGATCTCCACGAGAAATTTCAAAGATATATATGTTCCATTAAATTCAATTTATGTCACGAAATCATAAATTTTCTCCACATAAAAGCACATAAACATGATATCAATTTATTATTCCCCAAACTTGAGAGATAAAAATTAGGATTGCATGAAACTTTATTCTTGTTTAAGTACTTCTATACCCCCAAACTTAAATCTAACATTGTCTCCAATGTTATCATCAAACAAGCATAGAAAAAGTAAAAATGAAGACTTACAACCAAGAATGTTGAAAAACATCCTTCATTCTCAAATGCATTCCTAATAATCTCCAACTCCTCTTAAGTAAAATAGGCATCTCAAAACATGGGACCAAATTGCATCATAGCTAAACTTTATTTCAATCAATCCATTGAGCCTAAGGAAACATACATACCAAAAGTGTATGCATCACAAGAAAACAAAACAACCTAAATCTAAAAAAAACAAAAACAAAAACAATGAAAAACAAAAACGAAAAAAATGAAAAAAAATGAAAAGAAAAAGGTAGGATATGATGGCATCAAGACCGCACCCCCGTTGGGGCAGATGCGGGCTCCTCATCATCGGCGTCATAATCACTTTCAACTTTGGATAAGCGGTGGAATGCAGGTACGGGTGGATAGGAAAAATATGGCTTCCTACCGATCGATCCATGGCAAGAGCTATGTCCATTTCAGAGTGTGCCATCATTCTCATATTTGCCATCATAACGGATTGTGTCGCCCTAATCCCTTTTTGTGCTCTTCTCACTAAACCAAGATCACATGAAAATAGTCTCTAGGGAAATGGATGTGTAGGGTCTCTCAGAGCTTTCACCACTTTCTCGGGTAAATCTAGGCATCGGGGCCTTTTATTTCCTCTCTTCCCTAAAAGCACTATCCAATCCTGGTTTCTCAAACCCTTCATCACTTTCTCGCCTTACCTCTTGTTTTAGGCATAAAGTGCTAATCAAAGATGGAAAAATAAGTGGAATTTTCTTGTTAAGAGAAGGGTTGACCATATCATTTCCCATCTTCCTCACTTGATTCAACAAGGCATCAAAGACAAGTTGTGAAAAATCAACTTGTTTCAAAGTCATTATGCAATAAATCAAAAGGGCTCTCTCTTTGTTAACCGAAGACCGGTTATTAATAGGTAAAACACAATACCGAATAAACTCAAACCAAAAGAATGCCTCCTGTTTCAACTCTCTAGGTAGTATTTCTTTCTTCTTTCCATTAATCTTAGCTCATTCTGTTGCAGTCTCTCTCAACAACATATTCCAGTCCAAAATTTTCACCTCATCTTAATCTATCAATGTTTCATATGCACACTTTATAGGTATAGGGAGTTTCATGAGTTCATTCAATTTTGTCTTTGAAAAATCTACCTCTACCCCTATTACCTTAACCTTGTACACCCCGTTTTGGAAATTCTCTCTCGACTCCGTGCTTGCACTATTTGCATAAAATTCTTTTACCCACGCACGCACAATCATCCTCGGGATAGTGGCAAAGTATGATAAGAACAATTGTTTCCTCGTAGCTAGCATAAACATCTTTTTAACTCCGATTGATCTTTCTTTATGTAACTCATAACCTTCTATCCATTTACAAAATTGTTGAACAGCTCCTGATTCATTCCTTGTAGTACTAGCCTCTTTCTTGACACCTTAATCCTTCTTCATCCTCGAATTCTTTCCTCGACACAATTTTCCTGATCTCAACCTCGCCATATGTAATCTCAATGCTCAATTTCCCCTAAACTTATCCAGTTAAATCTCAACCCGGTATACTCCAATCAGCAAACCTCAATCAACCAATACCAACACACAATCACACAATAACAATACACAGAGCCCCATACGGCTACCAAAAATAATTAACAAAGAAATGATCAAGCCAATCACTTATAGATTACACAGAAAACAGGAAGCAGACTCCAAGGTCCGTAGCTCAGGTTCGAACGTTGGGCCCTTCATGTTCAGGTGTGAGTTGCGAACAGTAATGTTGTACTTCTACTTCTTTTGAACATGTAGGATGATAAACCCTCATGTGTAGAAGCTTCTTATGGTATTTCTGTGTACAAATATATGGTGGTTATGTATAGGTATAAATGTTTTAGGTTTTGTGATAGGTGGGTTTATATAGAGGGATTTCTTGTATGTGAAGAATTGTATATGGAATGGATGATGATAATGATGGCAAGATCTAGAATTATGGAAGGATTATATCGATATATTATGATTTGGAAATTGATTTGGAGTAGGAAAGTATATTTGGCACGAGTTTCTTGGAGAGGAAGAGTATTTTGAATGGGTTAGGATTTTGAATACCCCAGTTATTAAGTTTCTGCTGACGGACTCCATGTTCGAACGTTGGCACTGTCACGTTCCGGCATGCTGACTGAATGTTGAGGATTTTTCTCTCGGACGACGTTTGAACGTCAGGTAATACAAGTTCGGGCATCTTGACAGTAGTCTTTTTTTCAGATTTTCTACCTTTTTCTCTGCACGAAAAACAAAACGAAAGATCAAAAACAAACAAAGAAGGCAAAACAAACTAAAAAGACAAAACAAAACAAAACAAAAACTAAAACAACTCGGGTTGCCTTCCGAGAAACGCTTTTTTAAAGTCATTAGCTTGACTTTGTAGAGTTGGCCTAAGTAGTCGGGTCGTGGAGTGGACTAGAATTCTTATCCAATCTCCCATCAATTCGTTCTTCATGTTGCAATTGAACATTTTCAGTACTTGTCACTTGGTCCGAATCATCAAGGTTTCCAACCTCGCTATCACTCATATCTTCCTCACTGTCCCGAATCCTCAGGTCATCAGATGTATGTTCCTGAGACTTTTCAACATCAAAAGGATAAAAAAACATCTAATGTAGAACAAGTATTATCATGAAATGCATGCTTAAAACTCCTATAGACATTTAAAATTACCTTCTTATCCCCTATGTTCAATGTAAGGTTACCATGTGCCAAGTCTAGCGTGGCTTTACCTGTGGCTAGGAATGGTCTTCCTAGGAATAGTGGGACATCAAAGTCTTAGGAGTACAAAATCGACTGGAAAGTAGAACTTGTCGAACTTAACTATTACATCTTCAATTACTCCAATGGGATTCTTGACAGACTTATCCGCGAGTTGCAAATGCATAGTTGTTGGCTTTGTATCCCCAAGGCCAAATTTCTGGAAAAACTTGTAAGGCATTAACTTGATCCCGACCCCGAAATAAAAAATAATTCTTTCAAACTTCATATCTCCAATAGTGCATGGAATGGATAAACTGCCCAGATCCATGCACTTCTTTGGTATATTATTCAGCAAAGTAGCTAAACATGTCTCTGTCAAGCATACAGTACCCACTTCTGCTTGTTTGATAAAATTTCCTTGAACAATTTTGTGAAGTTCGGCATCTGCAAAAAACATCTAGTACAGGAACGTTAATGTGCACTTCTTTTAGACTTTCAAGAATATGAAGGAAACTCTTATCATGTTCATTCTTTTTAATTTTCTAAGCTAGAGGGAAAGGAAAACGAATGTCAACAGGGGTTAGGGGATCAAGAGCAGAAGATTTAGTACTGGAGTTCGCTGCTTTGGGCATTCAAAAGTTAGGAGGATCCACGTTCGAATGTTGATTATGCAACATTCAAACATTAGCTCCCCCCACGTTCGGACGTTTATTATGCAACGTTCGAACATTAGCTCCCCCACGTTCGGACTTCTGAAGCAAAACTTCTTTCATTTCTAGAATATCATCGGACTTTCGAATGTCAGATGATGCAAGTTCGGGTGTCTTGGTTGCATTCTTCAATTCCTTGCCACTTATGAGCGTAACTGCAAAGCACTGCTCTTTTGGATTCTTCTTTGTATCACTTGGCAATGTCCCTGTGTTTCTCCCTGATATACTATTTGAAAGATGCCCTATGTGAAGTTGCATCTCCTTCATACCCATGACAACATCCTTAAGCATCAAGTGGAGTTCTTTAAAAGACTCATCAGATTTGAGAATATGTGCATCGAGCTTATCATCAATGTTCATAGCTCTTCCTTGACCTTGTTGCTGAAAGTGCACTTGTTGTTGGGCATTATTTGACTGAATTGGTGGTCGAGGTGCTTGGTATGCTCCGGGATTTCCTTGTGGTGGGTTAGTTGGCTTTCAGGAAAAATTCTCGGCTCCTCCAAAAATAGCTTGAGGTCTGTGTTGATTCACGTAGTGACTTCTGTCACAACATCTGACCCAACTCCTTCTTCCTCAACCTCTTTGACCGCTTCCACCTTCTTTAGTGCGGGTGTAATCTCATTTTCCTCCTCAGGGTTTAACTCATCCTCCCGAGCTAACTGTTCTATTTTCTCCCAGACGGATTTATTATCGAGACCCAACAAATCACCCCTACTCCAGAATTGAGTCGATGTTTAATCATAGACCATACTCCATTATGAAAGTGTTGGACTAATTCATCTTGAGTGAAATTATAGTCTGGACACTTCCTTATCATTCGCTTGTACCTATCCCAACCATTTGCTAACGACTCATTCTTTCTTTGCCTAAACCCTTTTATATTACATCGAAGCTCGTTTACTCTAGAGGGTGGAAAAAATTTGTTTAAAAATTCTTCTACGAGCTCTTCGCAAGTGGTAATTGATTGTGAGGGTAAGGACTTATACCAAGAAATTGCTGTATCTTTCAGTGTGAAGTGAAATAACCTAAGTTGGATAGCATCTAGGTCTCCGGGATTAAATTGTATAGTTAACAAAATATTTTTAAAATTTTCCAAATGATCATGAGGTGACTCTCTATTCTCTCCATAGAAAGGGTCCTTTTGTGCCATGCTAAAAAGATGTGCTGGAATGTGAAAGTTTGGCGAGTAGAAAGGTGGTATGACAACAGGACCAGGTAAAGTGTGTGCCCTAGGTGGTTGACTACCACAAACTGATGGTAATGGAGCCGGTGCTACCGGCTGCATTGCTTGTAAAATATTTTGGAGTCATTCACGATTCTCTGTAAGGTTCATGTCCGGAAAATTTGCTGCCATGGCTCAATTTCTTTGGTTTGCTCGGATTGTTCGTTCGATTTCTGGATCAAATATCGCAAGATCTCCGTCACGAGATTATGTCATAAACCTGAAAAAGATATCAACCGAACAACAAAATTAAAGCTAATTAAAACTAGAAACAAGAAAAAGTTAAATTAGAATAGCTATGCTAAACAAACAAATCCCTTGCAACAGCGCCAAAAACTTGATGCACGAAAGCTCAGTTGTGTATTTAACAGCAAGAGAACTGATCGTATGTGGTAATAAAGTGGACAATTAAGTCCAGGATGTCGAACCCACAGAAATTTGAAATTTAGAAAAATCAGTAAATTAAATGAAGCAATAGTAGAATTAAAGTAAAGAAATTGTCAACTTATAAATTAAGAAAATAATTAAAGATATGCAAAGAATCGATAGATAAAAAATAACTAAGACTCATGCGTTGACACAACTAATCAATTCTTGTTACCTAGTGGTGGTCCCAAGTAGCATACGAAAGGGTCTAGAGGGGGGGGGTTGAATAGACCCTGAAGTCTTTTTCGATTTTTAAAAATTCGTATCACTTTTGAAGAATTTGAATGCTTGGTAAGCTAAGCGCTAGGTCAGGCGCTTTAAGATAAAATAACTTAGACTTAGTGATTTCAACAATTACCAAAGTAGGGGAATGCTTTAATCGCTTAATCAAAGTTAGCACAGCGGAAATGATTTCTAAGCTTAGCACTCTCTTTAACCAAATAGTCGTTTAACCATTTTAATGTTTTTTCAAAGATATGATATGAAAATATAAAGTAAAGCAATAAAGCAGTAAATGACACAAGATATGTAAGGTTCACTGAGTGATGTAATCCCAGCTACGTCCTTCTTCTCCTTTACACTCAGAGGAATTCCACTAGGTTGATTATGGAAGGATCACACAGAGGCGTTTACAAAATAGAGGAAAGGAAGATGATCTTGAGCTCCTTGATCACACAGACTTCAGATCCAATGAAGATTTTCTTCAACAAGCTTCTCTCACTCAGAAATGCTGCTTGTAAATTGTTGGGTTTTGCTAAAAAACTCATTAACGCAGCGGAAGGATTTGAAAAATTTGATTAAAACCCAAAGTGTTTCTCTAATCGCATAATTGAATCTAAAATTGCTTTAACGAATAAATTTAACTTTCCCATTGAAGCGAGGTTGTAGGAGAATCCAATTCTTCTTCAAAACTTCGAATTGATGAACTTCTTGAATTCTTCAATCCTCGTATTCTTCAAGTCTTAATTTCTTGAAGTTTCTTGTAAATAAATCCAAACAACGAAGCACGTTGTCTCTAAATTATCACGCACGAATTGATGATGAAAAAGTCCCTTTTCTTCTCTATATGAACGACGGCTAGTGTGTATAGAAGGGGAGGATATTTTTCTTCTTCTTTTCTTTGGAGAGTTACTATGAATTGTAAATTGTTAATTATTCTCTAGGTTAAAATCAAGAGAAGCCTTTTATATCTCAATGACTTATTGACCAAGACAAAACAAAAGAGACCAACATGATCATCCTTCTAGCCCTCATGGGCGTCCTCTAGGACGCCCCACATGGGGCCCGGATTTTTTTCTCGTGCTTTGTTTAATTAATTCTTTATTCAATTAATAATTTATTTTATCCAATAAACAAATTAGTTAATATAATAAAATTAATTAGATAAATTAATTCATTAATATATTTGTCTGAGAAATTAATTATTAATTAATTATTTAACTTATCCAATAAATTAAATCTCTCCAAAAATAAAATAGAAAATCCTTTTCAATTTTCTTCTTCAATTCTTTAGCGCGACTCTTTAGGTTCGTTTCATTTGGCATTGAGAGGAAACCAAAGGAAGTGGGTAACACCTAGCCAGTCACATGGCCCATTTCGTAGCCCAAATGAAATACGAATGAATGGATCATTCTACAACCTTCCAATCGTAAATACCGTATATGTATAAACCCTTTGTTCACGTTCCCCGGTCAAGTGAGAGTTATGGTTATGTCAAACTCACTGGACTTGACCATATGTATAAATTATAATAATACGAGATCATTGAGATCGATTAAGTGCCTAGCACAATCGTCTCTTTTACTTTGGCCAAAGACTTTGATCTCTATTTATCTATAATCACATAGGGTACATTCTCATTCACTTATGAGAGAACAAATCCCATATTAGATATCTGTTAAGACTACCACTTGCCCATGAAGTCCGCATTTCGAGGTCGACCCCACCAATGGGTGAATTGGGTCTAACTACTCTAGTGAAAGACTTGACGTCACAAGTTCATCTTCAGCCTGATACTTCAGGTCAAAGGTTCACATATACCTATTACGCATAATCAGTTCTGTCATTGACAGTCACAGCGTGAAAACCAATGTGACAGAACCGATGCAAGTCATGTTAGAGTATATCAGTTCCACTGATGTGCCTACATTCTTAAGCTCCCACAATCACATGGTGTTCGACTGACACTCCTATGTCAGAGCTAAGCTTGTACAAGTATTCGAAGTCTTTATTTGCCCATTGAAGACTTCATATTACTTGCGAACTAGTTTTAGTAATCAAGGTCGATCTCTAGTGTCATTCTTCATATCCCATAGGAAGTAGAGGGATCACACTGAAAACACGGGCAAAGCGTTTTACATAACTTATAGATGCAGATAAGAATTAAGTGAAAAATTAAATAGTGCCTTTTATTAATAATAATTAAGTTCAATACAAGATAGATGTCGTACTCATTCTATCCTCTATGGCATCTGAGGGCATAATCCTAACAATCTCCCACTTGAACTCAATGCCACTCATCGTGGTATCTTTTACCTATCCTTTCCAGGTGTCGGTCCAAAACAGCCTGAGGTAGTGGTTTAGTGAACGAGTCAGCTACATTGTCAGCTGAGGCTATTTTCTGCACTGCTATCTCTCCTCTGCCAACAATCTCCCTGATGATGTGAAATCTCTTTCAATGTGTTTGGACTTGTTATGAGACCTCGGTTCCTTGGCTTGTGCTATTGCTCCATTGTTATCACAATAAAGTGGTAACGGGAGCTGAGGACTAGGGACCGATTCAAGTTCTCCAAGAAACTTTCTCATCCAAACAACTTCTCAGAGGCAGCCACATACTCTGCTTCAGTGGAGGAATCAGCTGTTGTGCTTTGCTTAGAACTTTTCTAAGACACCGCTCCACCATTGAGAGTAAAAACAAACCCTGAAGTGGATTTTCGATCATCAACATCAGACTGAAAGTCTGAATCAAAATAACCTTCCATCTTCAGGTCTCCACCTCCATAGATGAGAATCATATCCTTAGTTCTTTTAAGATACTTTAGGATATTCTTCACAACCATCCAATGTTCCTTTCCTGGGTTTGCCTGAAATTGACTCACCACGCCTACAACATAGGCTATGTTGGGTCTAGTACACAACATCGCATACATCAGGCTACCAAATGCAGAAGCATAGGGCACGTTACTCATCTCCTGTCTATCTTCCTCACTTTGAGGATACATAGACTTGGATAAGTGTACTCCATGCCTCATGGGAAGAAACTCTTTCTTAGAATTGTCCATCCTAAACCTCTTTAGGACCTTTTCTAAGTAAAGGGCTTTGGAGAGACCTATCATTCTATTTGTTCTATCTCTGTAGATATGAATTCCTAGAATGTATGTCCCTTCTCCCAAGTCTTTCATGGAAAATGTACTCGAAAGCCATTTCTTAACTGTGGTGATCATTCCTACGTCATTTCCTATAAGCAGAATATCATCCACATATAGTACTAAGAACGAGAGTTTGCTCCCACTAGTCTTCTTGTAGACACAGGGTTCATCTTCGTTCTTGATGTAGCCATATCCCTTTACTACTTCATCAAAACAAAGATTCCAGCTTCTAGATGCTTGCTTGAGACCGTATATGGACCTCTCAAGTTTACATACTTTGTGGATATCGGTCTCGAATACAAAACCGTTTGGCTATTCCATATAGATATCCTCCTCGAGGAATCCATTAAGGAAAGCCGTTTTGACATCCATTTGCCATATCTCATAATCTAAGTATGCAGTTATGAATAACAGTATTCGGATGGACTTTATCATGGCCATGGGAAAAAAGGTTTCTTGATAGTCAATTCCTTCTCTTTGACTATACCCTTTCTCTACGAGCCTGGCTTTAAAGGTGTCAACCTTGCCATCGCTACCTATCTTTCTTTTGTAGATCCACTTACATCCTATAGGTTTGATACTTTCAGGACGATCGACCAAAGTCCAAACTTGGTTCGATTGCATAGAGTCCATCTTTGTTTCCATGGTTTCTCACCATCTTGAAGCGTCGGCATCCACCATCGCTTGATCATAGGTACAAGGATCATCTTCATGACCTTCTTGTACTACAGTGTAAAGTTCTGGCTCCCCCTGCAGTAGATACCCATACCTCTCAGGTTCATGTGGTATTCTACCAGATCTACGTGGTGGTTGTGCTACTATTGGTTCAGGCCTTAGTTCTTGGACAGATGTCTCTGAGGGAGTTTAATTTTGTTCTTCTAAAATAATTTTCCTACCTTTGCCCCCCTTCCAAGATGAACTCATCTTCAAGAAAATGAGCTTGTAGGGCCACGATGATTCTCTGATCATCATGCAGGTAAAAGAAGAATCCCATGAAATCTTCAGGATAACCAATGAAACGTCCCAAGAGAGATCTTGTCTCCAATTTCTCCACTTTAGTCTTTTTGACATAAGCGGGACATCCTCAAATCTTAATGTGATTCAGACTTGGTTTCCTATTATTCCACATCTCATGCGGAGTTTTAGGAAAGGATTCGGAAGGACATCTGTTCAATATATAAGAGCAGTAAGGAGCGCATGTCTCCACAATGAAATGGTTAAATCAGTGTAACTAAGCATGGAACGAACCATGTCCAACAGTGTTCGGTTCCTTCGCTTGGCTACCCCATTTAGTTGAGGAGTTGATGGTGGTGTCAGTTGTAACATTATTCCTTGTTGTCTAAGGAATTTATCAAACTCGGCACTCATATATTCTCCTCCACGATCCGATCGTAGAGTTTTTATATTTTGCGTAGTTTGATTTTCTACTAAGGCTTTGAACTCTTTGAACCTTTCAAAGGATTCAGACTTTTGCTTCATCAGATACACTAGACCATATCTTGAATGATCGTTTGTGAAAGTGATGAAGTAGTACAAACCCCCATGACCATTTCTCCAAATGGTCCGCAAACGTCGGTATGAACTAATCCTAAGACTTGAGTAGCTCTTTCAAAAGTCCTGGTGAAGGGAGATCTAGCCATCTTGCCTAAGAGACATGATTCACATGTTGGATAGGGATCCGACCCCAGTGAGCTTAAAAGCCCATCTTTTTTCATTTTGTGTATCTTGTGCTCTCCGACATGGCCTAGTCTAAGATGCCACTTGAGTCTTAAGTTAGGTTCTTGCCTACCATGTTTATGAGTTACAACATTCACAACAGATGAATTAAGGACATTTAAATAATACAAACCATTAACTAAAGAAGCATTGCTAACCAATTTATTTCCATAATAAATGTTGCAATTCAATTTAGAAAAACGGAATGTATAACTAGTCTTAACTAATATAGGAATGGAAACAATGTTCTTAAGCCCCTTGAGCAAAACTAAAACATCATTTAACAACAATAAATGTCCAGAATTCAAATAAATAGAAGTAGATCCAATCCTAGTAGCTGCGACGCTTTCCCCGCTGCCTACTTTGATCATCACTTCTTCTCGGCCTAGCTTTCTACTTCTCTACAGATCCTGATCCAAAAAACAAACATGGGCACTAGCCCTTGAGTCCAGAATCCACGAAGTAGAAAAGACGGTCATAGAACAGTTAGTTTCAAAAACAAAGAGTTCCATACCTTTTGCGCCTTTGCCTAATTTGGGACAGTTCCTCTTCCAGTGGCCAAACTCACCGCACTCGAGACATTTATCCGTTTTCTTAGGCCCTTTTCTCTTTTAAAACCCTTGAGCCTTTCCCTTACCCTTTTGAACACCCCCTTGAGCTCCAAGTTCGCCAGACTGCTTCTTGTTCTTCTTCTTCTTAGACTTAGACTTTTTAGGTCCAGAAGAGATGACCAAGGTAGTTTCCTTTCCCTTTGGTGTCATTTGAGATTGTGCAGTAACCAATTTGTTCATTAGCCCTGTTAAATTGCACTCTATCTCATTGCAGTTAAAGTTAACTACAAATTAGGAGAAGGAATCAGGAAGAGACTGCAAGATTAAGTCAGTTTGAAGGGTGGCGTTCATGGTGAATTTGAGAGCTTCCAATTTCTCAATCCTCAAAATCATTTTGAGTACATGATCACCAACCTTTTCACTTTCTTTCATCTTGGCTCCAAAGAGCTCTTTCGATATCTCATATCGAGCAGTTCGACTGTGCTCACCATAGAGCTCTACCAGGTGAGCTAGGATAGCTCTTGCAGTGGGCATCTTATCATGTGACCTTTGAAGATCATTGATCATAGATCCCACCATGTATCCTCTCACCCAGAGGTCGCCCTTAACCCATTTTTCATGGGCTTACACCTCTTCCTCGTTGGTACGTGTTCTAGCAGGAGCCGCCGGGATATCAGCCTCCAAGGCGTATCCCAGAGATTCCATATTGAGGACAATCCTCAAATTTCTAAGCCGGACCACATAGTTGGTATTAAGGCATTTAATGCACTTACTAAAATTTGAAATTATTTCCAATTGTATAACCCCCATAACTGGGAAGCATTACACATTTGTAGTAATTTTAATTTTTTGTAAGCTTAGTGGAGGGAGAGGATGTCAAACATCCTTTACTAACTCGGTATTATTTATGTGGGAGAATTTTAATTCGTCAAATGTTTTGGTCTCACATTGCACATTTATTCAATTTATATAGCGCTTTTATTCTATATTGATCATGCATAAAAATATTACTAATAATCATGCCTTTCAATATAAATAATCACGGAATTTAAATAAATAAATCCATCACTCGATCATGGACTTTTACTAGAGGGCCTGAGCCAATGGGCCATCACAAAAGGCATAAATTAAAACCTATTTAACATTCATGGGCCTTTTGACTTTATCAATTTTGAATTGTTCTATTTCAGTTCCTAAAACAACTCATGCATTATTTCTAAGAATATAATAAATAGCCTCAAACTTGATAACCTATAAAATATAAAGGTAAAACAAATAAACCTAAGTCCACGATCGGTGTTACAATCACATAAGACATGCTCCCATCAATTAATACATGCTCGCAATATTAAATCACTTATGTTGATTATTAAAATTTTAGTCCAACTAAAAAGTCCTTTATAAAATTCCCAACCTTTTATACATTCGATATTTCAATTAAAATCATTCTAGTCCAACTAGATGACTTAGATGTACAAAATTAAAAAATTAAGTATATCTACCTTTAATTAAAATAATATTAGTCCTACTAAAAGAATACATAAAATGTGGAATTCTATTTCATTATGATAATGCCATCATTAATTGGAAATACTTTTATTTGATCAAAGAATTAATTATTAATCTCTAAGAAAAATAATTTATATTTCTTATTCAAAAATTAAGTAATTTCCAAGTCGAGGAAAAATAATAATATTTAATCCATAAATTAATTATTAATCTCTAAGAAAAATAATAAATTAAATCTAATTAAATATTTTATTCCAATTAATCTTATTGGGCTTGATTTCATCAAACTCAAGTCACCATCCTTTTGGTCCACTTGGATTTAATTTAATTGGGCTCAAATTAATTAATTAGAAAAACATGCACGTTTTCATTAATTTCTTATTGGGCTAAATTTAATTTAAGTCCAAATCACCAATCTAATTGGCTCATTTAGATTTAATTAAATTAAATCCAAACTAATTAACAAATCAAAATTAGATAATTTTCAATTGGGCTTAATTTAAATTATTCGGGTCATCATCCTTTCGACCCACCCGATTAATTAAACTTACCCAAAAACCCAAATATCAATTTCGATCCAAACATAGCTCGTTTTAAGACCCGGATCCAAGACCCAGTTCAGCGGGTCATGTGCCGGAGCACCCGACCAGTCAGGCCATGTGGCTGTGTGGCCCGGTGGCCAGGCCACACGGCCCAAATAGCCGAGCAGTAGTATGTGTTGCTGTGCACTCGTGCACAGCGCTGCGCATATCATTTTGGGCCTCCGAGCCCCATTTTTCCTCGGGTTTTTTAATTTTTTAATATTATCAAATATTCCCAGATTCACAATAACTAAAAAATCAAAAGTTCTAGGCAAACACCATGAAAAACGCAGATTCAAGAAAACATACAAACATGCTTCAAAAACACATAACATGCATATCTTAAATCACGTAAACAAGATCAAATATGCAAATCAGATGTTGGTCCCAAGTGGCATACGAAAGGGTTTAGAAGAGGTGGGGGGTTGAATAGACCCTGAAGTCTTTTTCGACTTCAAAAATTTTTGTATTAAAGTTTGGTTGGACGCTTTAAATGTAGGCGCCTAGCTGATTGCCTACTTGAAGATTGTTTTGAAAAGATTAACTTAGACTCAAGATTTGAGTACTATAACGAAGTAGGTTTAAGCGTTCAGTTTTTTAATCAGGGTTAGCACAACGGAATAATTTTAAGTCTTCCTTTTGAAGGTTTTAGCGTCACAAGGTTTTCCTTAGTTGCTTAGCTTTAAATGATTTTATCAATGTGTTAACTTAACCGATTTATGCAATGATATGACTAGATAGAAATAACAGTAAAGTAAAGAACACAAAGAATTGAAAGGTTCGCTGGGTGGTGTAATCTCAACTACGTCCTTCTTTTCCTCGAACACTCGGAGGCAATCCACTATAGTGATCCGCAAAGAATCACACAGAATCTTCTACAAAATAGGGAGAGATGGATATTGATGACTTGAGCTCCTTGGTCACACAGATTTCTGCTCCAAGACACTTCTCTCCCCTTGCTTCTTTCACCCAGAAATATTGCAAGTATCCAACTTTGACTTCACACAAATTGCGAAGCTTGGATATGGGTTTTTCTAAAAGTTTGTTTGATTTTGGAAAAGTTCAAACAACTTGGAATATCTCAATAGTAATGTAAGGTTCTTCTATGAAGAGGTTTGAGATATTGGTTGACTGTCTCAGGATTTGAAGAAAAGCAAAGAGAATGTTTGCTTGAATATTTTGGCTTTTCTGAGAGTTGAAGGATTGAGACTTCAAAGCAACAGAGTTTTGGCTTGTAAGCTTGTACCGTGTAAATCTTTGATTTTGGCTTGTTGCTGAAGTCTATTTATAGACATTCTTGGAAAAAGTGTCTGTTTGACACATGCACAGGCGCGTGTCTCTCACTTCCGCGAGTGAATAACTTTAGTAATTTTTCCTGAAAATCTGTTGCACAAAAGTTGGTGTTGCAGTCTCTGAATAGTTGATAGTCCAATAGGGTGGCTTCTTCGCATGTCCTTAAAGTGCTTAGCACATTTAATGCTCTTATCAGCATTTAATGCATTAGAAATAAATGTCTGTTGGCAATTAATGATCTGAGAATATTTGTATTAAAACTCCTTCTGGACTTAGGAATAAATTCAGGTGAATGTTTGTCATTGATAGATGCTCATTCAATCACTGAATGATCCTGTCCTCAATCAATGCTTGATATAGCTTGACGCTTGGAATCTTCATCTTCATTCAGGCTTCAGGCGCTTGAGTCTTTGAACTTAACTACTGATAAGCTCACTCAGAAATTATCAGACGCTTAGTCTAAGACCACTTAGCCTAACAAACTAAAATGAAATAAATAAAGCCTATTACAAATCTAACGCTCAAAGCCTATATATGATTTCTAATAAAATCAAACTTACATATTTTGGGGTCTAACATAGAACCCTAATTGTCATCATCAAAACATCTAACATGAAATTTCCTAACAATTTCCCCCTTTTTTATGACGGCAATACTTACTCTTTTATAGTTTAAGAGTTAGACAGCCAAAACATAAAAGTTACACTACCACAAAAAAGTCCTATTGCAGCGCACCTATGACAGCGGTTTTGAAAACTGCTGTAATAGGGGGTACTCGGTTCGGACTTATGACAGCGGTTCGAGCCGAACCGCTGTCATAGGGGTGTCAAAAAAAAAAAAAATTGGACTTTTGGCAGCGGTTCGGCGGAACCGCTGCCAAAAGTGAACTTTTTGGCAGCGATTCTGCCCGAACCGCTGCCAAAAGTTGTAAAAAATAAAAAAAAATTTGAAGTTTGTGGCAGCGGTTCTGCGCGAACCGCTGCCAAAAGTTCAAAATTTGGGCGGGTTTATTTCAAACTGGCCCCCCCTCTCTCTCACTCTCACTCTCACTCTCTCACTCTCTCTCTCTCTCTCTCTCAACTCTCTCACCACCACCGCCGACGCCCACCTCCGCCTCTGCCGCCGACGCCGACGCCGCCCACCTCCGCCGCCGCCGCCGCCTTCTTCCATTTAGTCTTGGTATTTTTTTTAGATAAATATATACACACACACACACACATAGAGTATATATAGATGTATGTATATGTGGGTGTATGCATATATGTGTGGGTGTATGTATATTTGTGTATGTGTGGGTGTATTTATATTTGTGTATATGTGGGTGTATGTGTATGTATATTTGTGTATGAATATTTGTGTATGTATATATGTGGATGGGTGTATGTATATTTGTGTATATGTTCATGGGTGTATGCATATATGTGTATATGTTAATGGGTGTATTTGTGTATGTGTGGGTGTGTGTATATTTGTGTATGTATATATGTGGATGGGTGTATGTATATTTGTGTATATGTTGATGGGTGTATGTATATTTGTGTATGTGTGGGTGTACGTATATTTGTGTATTTATGAAAATATTTCTCGGTTGAAATTTTGCGGTGTCGGAATGACACGAAATTCACAAGGTCATAGAGAAACGGCATTCTGAACAAAACGCAAGACTTTGTCTTGCGCTCTCGTGATTTTAGCTATCCAAGATCGTTTAAGGCCTCAAATACGTGTTTTATTACAAAAATACGTATTTATGTAATAAAACGCGTATTTGAGGCCTTAAACGATCTCGGATGGCTAAAATCACGAGAGCGCAAAATAATTGCGTTTTGTTCAGAATGCCGTTTCGCTATGACCGTGTGAATTTCGTGTCATTCCGACATGGTAACATTATAAACGATAAAATAAAATTTAAAAAAAATAAATATACCACCCTATGGCAGCGGTTCAGCCGGAACCGCTGCCATAGGGTCCAATTTTTTTATTTTTTTTTAAATAAATGACCCTATGACAGCGGTTCTGCCGAAACCGCTGCCATAGGGTCACCCTACTGCAGCGGTTTCTATAGAACCGCTGTCATAGGGTGACCTATGACAGCGGTTCCGGAACCGCTGCCATAGGGTTTTGACCTATGGTAGCGGTACCTATGGCAGCGGTTCAAAACCGCTGTAATAGGCCCAAAAAAACCACTGCTATAGGTCATTTCTGTAGTAGTGTTAGCTTTGAATAAAGGTTAGATAAAGTTAGTTAAGGTTAGTTAAGCCTCAACGAGATGTTTTAGCTAAAAAATGCACTTCAATAATATATCAAGTAAAGTACAGGCATTTTACTACTAAAATAACAAAAGTAATAAAGAGACAAGAATATAGATAATGCAAAGTAAACAAGAGTTCTTAATCTTCTGATTGAGCGTTGACTCTTCTATTTACTTCAGCCCTGATCGCTTCAGATATACTCTCTTCAAGTCTAATTATGGCAGCATGATCTTTGTCAATTACGGACTTCTTCTCTTTCTTTTGTCTCTCTCTATAAGCAACAAACTGCTTATCCCATTCAACTGGGTCAACACGAATAGGTGCTCATTCACATGGAACTTTGATACATCTGTATGGTACATGACTGGTTCCAAAGATCTTCTGATCAACTATCAAGCTGCCAATGGTCCTCAGGTTGTATTTGGTGACAACTCCAAAGGTAAAACCAAAGGTATAGGTACTGTTCATAGGGGGAACATCATGATAAGTGATGTTTATTTTGTTGAGGGTCTGAAGCACAATTTATTAAGCATAAGTCAATTCTATATAAAGGCTTTAAAGTCATATTCTCAAGTGACTATTGCTATATAAACGACGCTAAGACTAAGTCTACTAAATTGAAAGGAAAAAGAACTAACAACGTATATTTGGTAGATTGGGGTTCAACACTTGATAACAACCCAACATGTTTTGTTGCTAAAAATGAATCTAAAATGGGTTGGTTAAGGCATAAAAAAATGAAATCACCTCAACTTTAAGACAATCTCTCAGCTAATAAGTCAAAATCTTGTAGAGGGATTACCAAATGGACCATTTCATAAGGATCGTCTTTGTGACGCTTGTCAAATGGGTAAACAAGTTAAATCATCATTCAAGAGAAAACCTCATCTATCTACCTCTAGAATACTTGAACTACTTCACATGGATTTGTTTGGACCCGTTCAAACGATCAGTGTAAGCGGTAAAAAGTATACTTTGGTGATAGTAGATGATTTCTCTAGATTTACTTGGGTGGAATTTCTTTCATCCAAAGATGAAACATGTGACAAGTTAACAACGCTTATTCGGCAACTTCAAATATTGAAAAATCTTAAGGTTGCAAGAATAAGAAGCGATCACGGTACTGAGTTTACTAACAAGATTGTTGAAAAGTCTTGTGCAGAAAATGGAATACATCATGAGTATTCAGCTCCCAGAACTCCCCAACAAAATGGTGTTGCTGAGCGCCGGAACCGAACGCTTAAGGAAGCCGCTAGGACTATGTTAGCAGAATCCAAGCTTGCTCCTAGAATTTAGGCCGAAGCGATCAACACTGCCTGTGACACTCAAAACCGTTGCATGATCAACAAACAGCATGGGAAAACTCCATATGAACTATGGAAGGGACGTAAGCTAAATGTTTCATATTTTCACGTCTTTGGTTCTAAATGTTTTATCCATAATACTGGATCCCAAATCCAAAAGACTTTTGATCCTAAAGCGGATGAGGGAATCTTTCTAGGCTACGCCAAAAATGGAAAGAATTTTTGCATTCTCAATAAGATCAAATCGAAGGTTGAGGAATCTATTCATGTTGTTTTTGATGATGTTAACCAAGAACCGAGTAAGGTTAATTTAAATGATGTAGGAGTTGAAGATCTATGTCATCAAGCGTCTAAGATTACTATTGATGAAGATACTGACGATGATGATGAGATCTCAGTGCCACCTCCTAAGATTACTCGTGAGATTACTCTAAATTATCATGTAAGAAATGCTGATGATCATGAAGAGAATGATCATCAAAAGCACACAAGGAGTTGTGAACTTGAATCACCTACGCAAGAAGGTAGTCAAGCGTCTGTTCCTCAAGCGCCTGTTCAACCTCTTAACCCCTTCCAACCAGACAGATTATGGCTGCGTGATCATCCACCTGAGCAGATTATTGGAGATATTGAAGCACCTGTTAGGACTAGACCCGCTACTACGTTCAATGAGGCTATGTTCGCAAGCTTTCTATCTCAAATGGAACCTAAGAAAGTGGATGAAGCGCTAAGCGACCCAAGTTGGATTGAAGCTATGCAAGAAGAGCTTAATCAGTTCGAACGAAATAAGGTTTGGATGATAGTACCAAGACCAACTCACCAAGGAGTTATTGGAACTAGATGGGTATATAGAAACAAGATGGATGAGAATGGCATTGTTATAAGAAACAAGGCCAGACTCGTAGCTCAAGGATATTGCCAAGAGGAGGGTATTGACTTTGATGAGACTTACACTCCTGTCGCTCGCCTTGAAGCAATCCGTATGTTTTTAGCGTATGCAGCGTTCAACAAGTTTATGGTGTATCAAATGGATGTGAAGAGTGCCTTCCTGAATGGTAAACTCCAAGAAGAAGTGTATGTGGAGCAACCACCAGGATTCATCAACAATCATGGTAAGGGTATGGTTTACAAGCTAGAAAAAGCACTTTATGGGCTTAAACAAGCACCCCGAGCATGGTATGACACTCTCTCTATCTTTTTTATTGGTAAAGGCTTTTCAAAAGGCAGCATTGATACAACGTTATTTAAAATTACCAATAACGAAGACATTCTCTTAGTCCAAATTTACGTTGATGATATTATATTTGGTAAAGGCTTTTCAAAAGGCAGCATTGATACAACGTTATTTAAAATTACCAATAACGAAGACATTCTCTTAGTCCAAATTTACATTGATGATATTATATTTGGTTCTACTAACAAGCGTATGTGTGAGAAATTCTCGAAAATGATGCAAGAACAATTTGAAATGAGCATGATGGGTGAATTAACTTTCTTCTTAGGACTACAAGTTAAACAACTCCCTAATGGCATATTTATTAACCAAGTTAAATATACACGAGATATGATTAAGAAATTTGGTATGGAAAATGCATCATATTCAAAAATTCCAATGAGCCAAACGCTTAAGTTAGATAAAGATGAAAGTGGAAAGAAAGTTGATATTACTAATTATAGAGGTATCATCGGTTCACTTCTTTATCTTACTGCCAGTAGACTTAATATTATGTTTTCGGTATGCATGTGTGCACGATTTCAAGCTGATCCTAAAGAGTCACACTTAATTGCTGCCAAGAAGATCCTTAAATACCTAAAAGGCACACAGAATGTGGGCTTATGGTATCCTAGGGATTCTCCTTTTGAACTAATTGGTTACTTAGATGCAGATTTTGCAGGTTGCAAAATAGATCGTAAAAGCACTAGTGGTACTTGTCAATTTCTAGGGGATAGGTTAGTTTCATGGCATAGCAAGAAACAACAATCCATAGCTACCTCCACAGCCGAAGCTGAGTATGTAGTTGCAGGAAGTTGTTGTGCACAAGTATTATGGATAAGGCAACAACTTAGAGACTATGGAATAATCCTAGGTCCAACCCCCATTCATTGTGATAACCAAAGTGCTCTAGCCATGACTCAAAACCTTGTTCTTCATTCCAGAACCAAACACATTGACATTAGATACCATTTCCTTCGTGACCACGTTCAAAAGAAAGATATCTTCATGCACTTCATTGGAACTGACAAACAATTGGCAGATATCTTCACCAAAGCACTCAACGAACAACGTTTTCTCACTTTGAGAAGTGAACTAGGTATGATTGATTTAAACTCTTAATCATCAAGCATCATAATTTATTAGACATGTAATTTAGGGGGAATCCACTTGATTTATGTCTAAAAGCCTTCTTTGAAAAACAAAACAAATGGTACAAGTTATCAAATTTAGGGGGAACATTAAAATTGTACTTGACCATAACTGTAAGCGTCAATGATCAAAATTTTCAGATGCATGATCATTAAATTGATCACTAAAGCTCAGTATTATTTTTGCATAAAATATTGGACGCTCAAACATAAAAAGGACTTTGACTTTAAGCGTCTATATTACAACAGTTAAAATGAATTCCAACCAATGGTATCAGTTAAGCGTTGAATCAAGTCCAATCAACTCTTAATATAAAAATATTATTTTCTTTACAAGCCATGCATAATGTTTCCAAACTTCTTTCGAAGTAGTGGGTAGACTCAAAAGTCTATTTTGTACTCTACTCGCTCGCTTCTATAACATCAAACTGGCGGGTAATCAAAAGTTTCTTTTCAAAATGACGGTTCAGAGATAGCACATGTTTGTGTACGTGTCAGTGTACAAACGGGCGCGTGCGTTACACTCTGAAAATGCGAAACGTTTTTAAAATTTTAACTCGGATGTCAAATCTTTATATATGAGAATTACCAAATGTAACTTCTCTCTATTACACAAAACTCGCGTCCGCAGTTAATGAATTTATGGCTGAGATTCAACAATCGTTACACGTGTCTAAATCCTACAGAGACTAGAGAACACAAGTTTCAAAAATTCTTTACTGTGTCATTTAAAACACAAATTCTGCAGAAAGACAATTCACTTTTACTCAAACATATCTGCAAAACTTATTCTCTCTCTCTCTCAAAGCAAAAGAAAATCTCAGTTCATCTCTTTCACTAAAAATGGCACCAAAGAAATCTTCGTCTACTTCTGCTGAACTTACCATCAAGGTGACTGAAGGCCTTGTTGTCGACTGGAAATTTCTCTATGAACAATCTCAGATCAACCTAACGGACATGATGGACATGGTCGTCAAGGCTGGGCTCAAACCGTTCTTGACCCAATACTCATATATGTTTCCTACTGAAGTTGATACCTTTTAGAAGACTGCTAAACTTTCAGAGGACAAGAAGTCTATCTCCTGTCTAATTCCTCTATCCAAGAAGGAGCCTCCCAAGGAATTTATCTTATCTGCTTCCACCATTGCCAAGAACTTCAATCTCCCAAATGAGGGTGAGGCATTGGATTGTGTTACTCTAAAACAAATCAAGGAAGCCTGGACAACCATGAGTGCGTACGACGATGTGCCCTACACTCAATACTTCGAAAAGAAAGACCTGGTGTCCAAATACCGGCTGTTGGCTGATTTCTGCAGCAAGATCATAGAATGCCGAGTGGAAACCTTTGATAAGGTGAACCCTGTACAATTTCAGATGATGACTGCTATACTCTTCAACATCAAAATCAACTGGAGTGAGTACATCTTTGGAAGGTTTCGAGACAGTCTAAGCACCTCAAATAAACCTTATAGACTCGTTCAAAGCGACCTGTTGTACAAATCGAAATGTGTATACTCGTTTGCACTTCCGTTGAATAAGACCAAGTTGTTGGGAAAAAGGATTCTGAATAATCTGTTCAATCCTCCAAAAATTGGTGGTGCTGCTAAACCACTGTCTGAGCGTCTGGAAGTATGTCAAGCGTCCGATAAAGAAGCGAAGCGTCCAGTGCCAGAAGAAGCTGTGAAGCGTCCGGCTGCAACAAAGAAGAGGGCTCCCAGAAAGCCCAATGTTCAATTTTCCGCCTCCTCTCAAAAGGACGATGAGGAAACCGATGAGGATGCAGAGGACAAGTTACCTCTCAAAAGAAGGAAGCTGGAAGGGATCATCAAACAAATAGACTTTGAAGAACCAGCTGCTGATCCTCCCGCTCCACCGTCTAAGCTCGTTGAAGGAGTCAACGTAAAGAAAATCTTCAAGCGTTCCAGGACTAGCAAGCATCGAGTTGCTCCTATTCCTGAAGAGCTTGAGACTGATGAGCTAAGCACTCAAGTCGCTGTTGAGCCAAGCGCTCAAAGAATTGCTGTTGAGACTAGTTCTCAGGGTAAGTTTATTTCTTCCCACAAGATTTCTATTCCTGCATCTGTAGAAGATCCTGCTCTTATAGAGGATACCTCTCGTATTACAGCTTTAGTTCCAGCCGTTGCTGAAGCGTCAACAGATGTCTTCCTGGATGTTGATATGACAGAAGTTGTCACTATTGCTAAAGATGTTGCCGCAGAAGTTTCTGCAATTGAAGCTGAGGAACCTGCTACTACAGAGGTTCAGACTCCTATTCCTGTTCAGGCTATAGCAGAGGCATGCTCAGAAGGTCAGAGTGTTGCTGAAGACGTTCCAGCGCCTAGCCACTTCTTCAAACTCGACCCACTGAAGACGATTGGTCATTCAATCAATTATATGCCTCCAGTTCCTGAAGAAGAATTCATTCCAGCTGGCTATAATGAAGAATGTTACATCGTCGCTGAAAATGATTTAGCCACGATAATTGATAGAGATCGAGCTCTTATGGAAATGCTGTTCAACAATGCAATCTCAAGCGTTGAATTTGCATACTACTTGGCACTAGCCAATGGAGATCCTCTACCTCCTACCCCATAGTCTGTACAGATATTTGAAAAATGGGGTACTGATAGAATTCCACAAGGGGATGTGGACTTAGCTTACTTCATGGATATGGGACACAGCAAGCCTTCAGGTTTTGCTCCAAGAAACTATAAGATTAGAGCCTATGAGCGTCTACCTGTGGAGCTTTTAAATCTTGAAGAGGAAATCTTAAACAAAGAGAGTTATTCCCACTTTCATTCAGTTGTGCACAGTGCTGCTAATCAGAGTCTTCCCAACCCATTAAGATTGTGGACAAATAAAAATCCCTATATCGGTGAGCGTCCTGCCTCTTTAAACGTTCTCATTCAAGAAGAGGCTGACTATTTCTTACAAAGCGTCCTGAATGCAAACTATCAGCCTGATAAGCATTGATAAGAGGTGTTTTTACGTGTTTTTAAGACCGTAATTCTTATGATTTGGATTCACTTATTGCTTAAATCATGTCACATTTGCATTTAATAGGTGTGTTAAGTGAATACAGGTAATAAATGAGAATACATGAAGAAAAGGGAAGAAAAACGATGTACAAAACAAGTTCAAGCATGTTTTTCAACACCTAGGCGGTTAATGCATCTCCTACCACATTCGAGCGATAATTCCGTATATTTTGAGACCGACTTAGACAAAGTTTCCTTCTACAAAGTTTTAGATGTATGTCTTAGCTTCAAATGGGAACTTGAAACATCCAAATTGGAGGTCTATAGAGATAATTGTGAAGGAAATACGATTGCTGCACCGAACAGAGAAGTACATGTGCCAGGATACGCCCCAACGCCCTCCTAGTCATGCCTAGGCATGGATAGTCCGAATGTTACTCCTTTTTCAGCCTAAATTCCAGCATTATATGATGAGTAAGAATCACTTTTGTCCATAATTCATCACATGTGTTGAGGGGTTGTCATAAGTGTATTTCTTGGTAGATTTACTTTATGGGCGCCAAATCAGAAACAACCTCCATGTTGAAACGTAATTTAGGTATACTTAGAGACCTAATTGAACAAATGTCCTTCTGCAAAGTTGTAGATCTACGTTTTATCTGAACATGGGGACTTGAATCATCCAATTTGGAGATCTGTACAGAAGTTTATGAGGAAAATACTAAGACTGCGCTGGAAAGCAAGAAAATGGCAGCATGCATGTGTTTTGTTGAAGTTTTCACATGGTTAGGCTTGGTGGAATTCTTAATGGCCGAAAGTTCAACATTTTTTAGCTGGTTGGAATCTTAAAAGCCAAACTTTAAGCATCAACTTAGGTGGAATTCTCATTGGGGAACTTTAATGGGAATTCTTAATGCATACTTTAGTGGAATTTTTGGCTATAAAAGGAGGGGGAACCCATACTCTTCATCATTCACTATCAATTTCAGATTCTTGGAGGAGAGGAGGAGGAGGAACAGGTCCTCAAGCTTCATTCATTACCATTCTTCATCATTCTAAGAGGAGAAAGCTAGGAATTGAAGTTCCAATCAAGGGGCCATCATCTATCACATTAGGGGGAGTTTTTATAGCCTTTTCATTTCATTCATGTCTATGAACATGTGTATTTATTCATTATTGTTTTTCATAATAACTATCATGAACTAAATTCATAAGACTAAGGCCATGTAAGGTCAAATTGTGATATATGCTTATAATAGATGATTGTAGAGGTTATACTTATATTGTTATGTGATGTGAATTTGTGTTTTTACCTATCTTGCATATACTTGATCACTATATGTTAGAATCTTATGCCTAGGTTGATATTTCGGGAAAAAATTAACTTAAGGTGCAAGAGATTCACATCATGACCCGCAACTAATGAGGAATTGCCCTAGACATAGGTAAAGATTCTCGGGTGAAGTTGTTCGATTCTAATCGAGTGAACTCTAGTACGTTAATGCATGTTTAGTGGTTAGATTTCCGGATAGGAATATTTAGGAAATCACGATCTAAGCATAGGAGTTTATACGCGAGACATCGGTTATTCTCTACCCTCGGAGCTCTCACCATAACAATATAAGTGTAATCCTTCAACAAGAACCTTTATAAGTATATTTGATCAATTTGAACCTAGCATGTGCCTTAGTCTCCCTTTATAATTGGTTTTAAATCACTTGCTCATCTTTGTTCTTGTTCTTTACAAATTTTATTTGAATTTATTCTTACTTTGTTTATTCACTTCATTACAAATCTTAAACTAGAATTCAAGTCTCCGTGGTTCGACAACCCGGACTTTTCGTCCACACTTATTACTACACACGACTAGTGCACTTGCTACAATAGCACGTTAGCTTTTAGCGTGTCAAGCATCGCTTTGAAGCCATCCGAGATATTCATCATGAAGGCTTTCGTGCCATTCTGAATGCAGGCACAACCTTCTGCATGAATGAGATTACCTGGTGTGAAACCTACGTTGGCCAGTGTTACAAGTTTGAAGACCTGGTCAAGGAACCTCACTTGTTCACAATCGGCATGCTAGATAAAAGAAGACAGTTTGCTCGATATTGCTTACAGCGCCGAGAAGCAAAAGTTGGGCCACTTGCTCTCTTACCATCTTTTCGTCAACCAATTGAACGCTTTCTGCGTGAAGCGTTGGCTAGGATCGTAGATCTGCCAATTAATTACTGTGGCCAAGCGTCAACAAGCGGAACAAAGCCTACTTCAGATTTAACGCTTACACCTGGCTAGCAGGAAGACAACATCAGACATATGTTGAAGATGCTCCCTCCGTTACGGGATTTCGACAATGTCTTCACTACAAACCTGAGAAAGCCAATTGGATCCATTATAAGACCTCTTTTTCGGTATCCATTGCTCTTCTCTTTCCGATAGGAACTGATAGAACACTATGCCTATGTTCTCTCTTTACTCAAAAGAAATCCAGACATCTCGCGTGCAGCCTTGCCTTACGTTGAAGAATACATGGCAATGTACGTATCAGAGTCTGAGCGTCCATTAGAGATGCCAAAAGATAGAGTGCTACGCTTCTCCTTCACTCCACGTGACGATGCTCTATTCTTTATTAAAGCTCCTCGTTGCAAGATCTTTGTTAACCACATGCTCCAGATCTTAGGACCAGGATGGGTCATAGCAATGGACACTCCAATCCGCACTCTAAGTGATTTCTCGACCATTTCTATTTCTCGAGTAAATGAGTTAATCAACAGTTCATCAACGGAGTTCGCTGATTCAGATTTTGGAAGGGTCAACTTCAGATTCTGTGACTTTAGTCATCTAACTACTGTCTCTTCTTTACCTTCCACATCTGATACAGAAGCTGCGTTAGCGCCCATAGTGGAACCAGTTCAAGCGTCTCAACCAGAGGCTATGCCTGACGCTTCAACTTCACCTGTTCCAACGATTGCTGAGATAACAATCCATTCGTCTGTTTTCAATCCAGATTTTCAACAACCATCTATTGAGTCACTAAAGCACACCTCAAAATTTAAACAACCAGCTACCTCTCCGAATGTGCTTCAAACTTTTGTGCCTCTCCTCATTGAAGCGTTGGAAGAAATGAACGCTCAAGCGTCCAATCATGCAGAATCTCTCCACTGGATCAAGGAAGACTTAGCTAAGATCGAGAAGGAGAATATGAGCGCTCAAGTTTCTCATATGCGCGGAGCTGCTGATGCTGTCGTAGATACTGCTCTTTCTCGTATGCAGACGATGGTCGATGGACTTACAGCTAATCAAATTGCTATGAAAGAATCTCTTGAAGCAAAATTTGATGCGTTGGCTACATCCATGGCTCAAATGGCTGCTCAAATTGCCATTCTTACTGAAGCTACAGTAAAGGCTGATGATGGCAATAAGGGGGAAAAGAGGAAAGCTCATGCTAGTTCAAAAGCTCAATCAAGTTCTAAGCGTCAAGAAGTGAAGCGTCTTGAGCCGAAAAATCCACAAGATTTTGTCTTCTTGCCACCTCCTCCTCCTTTGCCCGAATCTAATTACCCTTCATGGGTTGCCGCCACAGGAATTCCTAGTAGAAGAACTAGTTTTCCTCCCATCGCTTTCAGAGCAGATATACCTGTGCCTTCTCAAGCGTTACTTGAATAATTCAATATACCAATGGAGCGAGCGCCACTTCCAGAGCCTACTACTCCTCAAGACTTGGCTGTGGAAATGGAGTTCTCAGACTTATCTCAAGCGTTCAGAGCAGTGCTTAGGCATATGGGTATTGATCCATCCGAATGGGATCGACGGCATACAGTGTATAAAACAAGGAGAAAAAGGGAAAATCGTTTCGTAATTGACAGAGATCATCAGATAATGATCACCCTTCAAGATCTCATCGAAGAAGCCATAAGAACAGAAATGATCAGACGACGAAATCTTACCAGAAGAAAATAGATCATGATAGCTCTTTGTAATTTAACCTTGTCTTCTGTTTCTACACAGTTTGTAAAATGTATGAACTCTCCGAATATATATAAAGTACATTTTTTAGCTGAAACATCTCGTTGAAGCTTAACTAACTCTAACTTACTAACATAAAGCTTATTAACTTTGGCTGTCGTAACTCTTGAACTATAAAAGAGTAAGTATTGTCATCATCAAAAAGGGGGAAATTGTTAGGAATTTCATGTTAAGATGTTTTGATGATGACAATTAGGAATCTTGTTAGACCCCAAAGTTATGTATGCTTAAATTTCATAGATACTTGTATAAGCATTTGAACATTAGAAATGTATAGGCTTTATTTTATCTTTTACTTTTGACATTCTTAGATCAAGAAATCGGTTAGATTAAGCGTTTGATACTTTCTGAGTGAGCTTATCAAGACTGCGAAATCTGAAGACTCCAAGCGTCCAAGAAATCAATAGTGAATGAAGTTTGAAGAAGTTCACTCTAAGCGCCTGACATGTTCTGAGTGAGGTGTCAAGTAACGAAGACTGAAGTCTCAAGCGTCTACACTTCTAAATAAAGTCTGAAGACTTTTCCAAGCGTCTAAACATTAAATAGTCCTCCAGATTAAATTGAACTTTCAGTTCATGAATGAAGCGTCTATCAAATGACAAACATTGTCCTGAAGCGTCAGATCAAAAGGAGTTTAATGCAAATATTCTCAGTGCATTAAATGTCAACGGGCATTTAATTCAAATTGCATTAAATGCTGATAAGAGCATTAAATGTGATAAGCACTTTCAGACGTACGGAGAAGCCACCCTATTGGACTGTCAACAATTCAAAGACTGCAGCACCAACTTTTGTGTAGCAGATTTTCAGGAAAAAAGGACAAAAGTTGTTCACTCGCGAAAGTGAGAGACACGCACCCTTGCATGTGTCAAACGGACACTTTTTCCAAGAATGCCTATAAATAGAGCTTCAACAACAAGCCAAACATAGAACAATTAACAAGCAAAATTGTTGTTGCATTGAAGTCTCATTCCTTAAACTCTCAGAAAAGCCAGAATACTCAAGAAAATATTCTCTCTGTTTTTCATCAAATCCTGAGACAGTCAACCCAATATCTCAAACATTCTTTTTGAAGAAACTACACTACTACTGAGATATTCCAGTTGTTTGAACTTCATCAAAATCAAACAAACCCTTTTTGAAAAACTCCTATCCAAGCCTCGCGATCTGTGAAGTCGAAGTTGGATACTTGCATTATTTCTGGGTGAAAGAAGCAAGGGGATTGAAGTGATTTGGAGCAGAAATCTGTGTATCAAGGAGCTCAAGTCATCGGCATCCATCTCTCCCTAATTTGTAGAAGATTCTGTGTGATTCTTTGAGAATCATTTTAGTGGATTGCCTCCAAATGTTCGAGGAGAAGAATGACGTAGTTGGGATTACACCACCTAATGAACCTTACAAATATTGTGTCATTTACTTTTCAGTCAATTCTTTCATCTATCATATCATTGCTTAAATTGATTAAGTAAAACACAATTAAAATTTAAGCAACTAAGAAACCTCTTGTGACGTTAAAACTTTCAAAGAGAAGACTCCAAAAATCATT
Source organism: Buddleja alternifolia (assembly GCA_019426215.1). NCBI lineage: Eukaryota > Viridiplantae > Streptophyta > Magnoliopsida > Lamiales > Scrophulariaceae > Buddleja > Buddleja alternifolia. Next base: position 17,768,739 of record CM033403.1, read on the forward strand.
CCGCTGTGCTAAAACTGATTAAAAGAACTGAACGCCTAACCTACTTGGTCAAAGTATTCAATTCTTGAAGTCTGAGTTAACTTTATAAAAATAGTCTTCATCAGACGCTTCGCCAAAGCGCCCATATTTTAAGTGAACGCTTAAGTCAAGCGTTAGACACTTCAAGCGTCTATCTTTTCAAGCGTCCAAAAATCTTTTGGTACGAAATTTTTGAAGTCGAAAAAGACTTCAGGGTCTATTCAACCCTCCCCCCCCTTCTAGACCCTTTCGTATGCCACTTGGGACCAACAATAAACTTACATTATTTTGGGGTCTAACATGAAATCATATCTTGTCATCATCAAAACTTCTAACATGAAATTTCCTAACAATTTTCCCCTTTTTGATGATGTCAAGACCTTAACTCTTATAACTCTTTTATAGATTAAGAGTTCAAAGAAAAGTCCAAAATAATCATAAGTTAGCGTTTTGAAAGTTAGTTAAGTTAGCTAATGTTAGATTAGCCTCAACAAGTTGTTTCAGCGATAAATCATTCATTCATATGGAAAGGTAAGCATACATGATTTATACTAAAAGTAAATAGTTTAAAGTGACAACAGAAATATTTAAAAGAATATAAGCAATCATCTTTTCTGTCTCTTCTTGTTTGTCACTTCTTAAAAGATTTCAGTCGCTAGATCCAGGAAAAGTCTATCAACATCTATCATGGTTGTATGCTGAACTTCATCATAGTCGTGTCTTCTCAGTCTAGCGCTTTCATTGAGCTCCATCAATCTTTCTACCCAATCCCTCGGAGGGATTCCATGTTCACGAATTAAGTCATGGTAAATGTCTTGTCTTCGATCATTCGTGGGTTTCCAGTTGATAGGTCTTCAAAGAGGTCCAGCGTATGGATGAAAACCCATACTCTCTAAGAAGTCTACATCCAAGTTCGAAAGCAAGTGTCTGCCTAGATAGTATCTTGGCTTACGCTTCTTAGTTAGCATTTTCTTAATGCTCACTATCTCTTTGAACATGGATCGCCAATGTTTATTATTGGTTTTAGAGATTGGCTCCCTCAGCGCTTTGGACTGGGACTTTTCTTTCAGATCTTCCCCCTTCTTGGAATCATCAAGGGAGGTATTTTAGTCAGCAATGTCCTGCGCAATAGCCGAACTTCTTCAACAAGTAGAGCGACTTGTTGAGTGATTCTCTGGGCAACCGCATTGGACGAATTGTGCCTCTCAGTATCCGCTGAAGCGTTCTGGGCTAAATGACGATTGAATTCTTCGGATAGAGTAGTGATTAGCGGTGATATGCTATTCATGATTGCTATGGTGCTCTTGGTAGTAGCGTTTGCAACATCACGACTTCTAGTATCAAAGACTAACTTGATATTTCTATCATTATTTTCAAGTATCTTAGAGCAGGAACCCTCGATGGTATTGAGCGAGTTCCTAACGGCTCTTCTAAAGTCTCTTGTCTCTTCATCGCTATCTGAATCTGAGTCTGATGAAGAAGCACGCTCAGGAGACGGGATGAGTCCGTATGAGCTAGAAACTGCAGCCTTTCCTTTGGTTTTATCTCTAATAAATGGTTCTTCAGGCTCTTTAGCAATTTCTGCATGAACTTCTTCTAGCGCTAAGTCAAGAGATTGAGTTATTATCTCAACCTGAACAACTTGTTCAACAATAGGAACCTCAACTGCTGGATCACTGGGGGCAACTTCAGCTTGCAAATCAGCTTCTGTGGTTTGAGCGATTTCGACAGCAGGAGCTTGTTCCTTTTCCATCTCAACAATCTCCACGGGAGGAGAAGGTTTCTCAACAGCAATGACCCAGAGTGGGCCAATCGCTTCCATAACGTGCCTTGGACTTAGGACGTTGGTCTGCGGGATGAAGAATATAGCGTCTGCACGCTCTTCAGTGTTGAGTGCAAATTGCACATCCTCGGGCAGATCAACTCCTGAAATGTAGGAATTGTAAAAGTCCAAAATAAATGGCATCAGCGCTTGAGCAGCCTCTTAGTCCACTGGCCTGATTAGCGAGATCATCTTGGCCAATTGAACATTTTGCTCACAAAATAGAATGGGAAGTAGATTGTATCCTCTGAAATCACTGAGACCATCACCAAAATGTGAAGTAATGGTGATATCCAGCGACTGGGCATTTTCAATAATCGCTCTGCGTTCTCGGTAGAATTCTACAAGGTTAGCATGGTCATCTTCCAATCACATATGGGCTTCGCTTGGACTGGGATTTGCATCTTGTTTACTGGTAGATGCATCCTCGTTCAAATCTGGCAAGATGCGCTGAACAAACGCTTGATGTGGGTGAAACACATAGCGTCCTTCTTGACTGAATAAGGCTAGCTGCTGGCGGATGTAGCGTTCAATAGGTTGCCTATATGCAGGCAGGTCGCTAATATTTCCCGCAATATGTTGAGGTTGTTCAAGTTGAAAAGTAGCAAACCCTCGGTGTCTGTATTCGACTCCAAATCCGAATAAGAATGGATATCTCATGAATTCTTCGAGTGTAGAAGTGCAAAACGAACTCTTCAACCCATCTAGCGATATCCATCATCCACCGCTTGCCAAGTTTGTTAGCTTTCTTCTTATCTGCTCTAGCGGCTAGATACTTCTCAAATCGATCAGTTCTCAAATCGATCAGTTTCTTCATCATAATCCTCAGCCCAAAGTCGTGCCAAGTATTCACGGGCTTCATCTTCTATCCACGAATTAATCAAATTTGGACGCTCAACGACAATCGGTCATTTTCCTTTCCAAAGCTTAAGTGGATTAGGAGAGAGAGCATTCTGAGGAGAGTTGACGACTTTTGGAAAGGCAGAGTACCCAATTTTGTTGAGATCCTCTTCATCGGGGTTTTTCAGCCAATCGCCCATGTGGGGATTTTTTATGACAATTTTGTTTGTCCGAAGAGGATAGAAAGACTCATCAGAGCGACCGATGAAACTAAAACGTGCTTGGTCAAAATCTATTATGTTGATCGCTAGTCTTCAAATATATTCCAAGCGAGACTGAAGACGCTCTAGCCTGTAGAGATCAAGGTCTGCAAGTCTTTCGAAAAATTTAAATTTGTTTGTGTTGGAGAGGCGAGGGTTGTGGAGAGTATCTTGAAAGGTTATCTCCGATTCAACCAGGATCTTGGTGTCACGTTCTCTAGTGGCATAATAGAATTCAACTTCGGCAGAATATCCGCGAGGAAAGAAATTGATGACACAAGGAGGAGATCCGGTTGGAGTAGGAACAATGGCAATTGTTTCTGGTGCGATAGGGGTCACTTTTATAGACCGCTCAGCGTGCAGAGTCGCTTCACTGACTGGAGATGTTTCAGCGTCAGGAAGGACTTGAGCTACTTCTTTAGCTATATCCACAACAGTTGCTAATCAACATGTACTTCAATAGGAACTCCTGAAGATGGAGGTGCATCAGCGTCTGGTGCTTCCTGAGCTGATACATGTAAGCGATTGAGAAAAGCAAGCAAAATTTCTGCTAGGTAGAAATCACAATAAAAGACTAAAATTCTTACCCTAAGGACTATCATCGACTGATGCAGTCGCTTGATTTGTTTCAACTATTGGCACAGTTTCCTCAGGCTCTGGGACCACTTCTTCAGGATCTAAATCGAGGAAAGAAGTGAGGGGTTCAGCACGAATGGGAATACGCAATTTCTCAAGAGTGTTAAGAACAGTCTGAATATTCGCTTCACACTCGGCTGAAAGAATTTTATCCTAGCGTTAGAGCCAAAAAACTAACGAGGAAAGGATAGACTACTTTGTTTAGCACAAGTACTTACCCTGAACACGAGAAAGCCTTTCAGATTGAGGAGTGGCTTTAGGCTCTGAACTGGGTTCAGGAACAGCGTCCGAAGAAGGAGGAGGAACACTCGCTCGTTCTTCAAGCGCTGACTCCACTGGAGCGCTTGTTGATGCAGCTGGAATGGATAAAGGAGTACGCCTGCATGCTAGCGGTATTTCTTCTTCTTCTGCTTCTTCTTCTTTGTTTACATTAAAGATAACCGCTGAAGGGAGAGAGGGTGATTTGGGAGAAGGAGAGGGAGACTTCTGTTTCTTCTTTGGCTCCGGCTTCTTCTTTTGTTTCTTTGCTGGCTTGGTTGGCTCAGCGACTTTAACAGCGATCTTTCATTTAGGTCGCTTAACCACCACTTCTTCTTCTGATGTGGATGATGAAGACGAAGTCCCTTGTTCTTCATCATCACTTCGAACAATTCCTTCCGCAAGGAGTCGCTCACGCTCTTCCTTGGGAACCGCTGCACCACCATGTCGCCTTGGTTTGAGCAGCTCGCTGGTCATCTTCTTTGCATAGAACTTAAGCGCTGGGACTTTCTTTCTAGTGGTATTGACGAAACCACTAGCGCTTAAAATAAGACTAAGTACAATCCCATAAGTCTTGGGATTTACTGACTCAGCCATCGCTGCTTTGAAGCGATTAAAGACGTAAAGCGACCAATTTATCTTCAGCTTGGTCAGAATTGCTATCATCATTTTGTATTGAACGTTGGAGATCTTATCGAAGCTCCCCTTCCTGTATTCGATCATCTTTGAGCATATGTCCGCCAAAATGACATATTCACCCTTCATGTTATTCTTTTTGAAGTTAGGTTCGTAGGCAGTTTCAATGTCTTCTTTCTTGATCAAAGCCCAGACTTTGGTAGCATCACCGAGAGTAACATTCGTAACTTCGCCACCATCGTTTGGCAGATTGAGTAAAGATGATATAAGAGAAGGATTGAGAACAAAGGTCTCACGAGTAAAGGGAAAGACGCAGGAAATGGAGTTTCCATCGTCGGAGATTTTTGCGTTCTAGAAGAAGAAAAGGGTTTTTTCCTCATAAATGCTTGAATGGGAAGTTATCATGTCGTGCAAACCAGATTCTTAGACCAAGGGAAGAACAATCCTCAGAGGGAAGTTCTGGTTGTCATGAAGGTAGTCCCAGTTAACTAGAAATCCGGCGTTAACAGTGATTGGTTTCTGGGTTTTGGAAGATTTTTCGGTAGCAGATTTTGAAGATTTGGGTGCCATTGATGAACTGAAAAAGCTTCGGTTGAGGAGAGAAGGAGAGTCTTTTTGCCTTAGAGAGAAGAACTTTTATAGTAGGAGTATTTGGAAGTGATAAAATTTAATGTAAAGATTGCAAAGAGTTTAAATAGGAGGCAAAAAGTAACTCCTCAACTATTAGATGATTGACACGTATACAGAAATTAATTTTGAAAATAACAAAAATTAAATCTGAGTCGTTTACTCACAAAGACGGATGTCAAAAAGTGCGGTAAAATAGGGTAACAACTGAATTATAAAAGTTTGAAGTCCGCAGTTACTTGTTCAAAAATGTTTGAATAATTTTGAAATTTTCAGTGTGAAGTACACGCGCCTGATAGTACACTGACACGTACTCAAACAGGTGCAGTTACTGAACCGTCTAGTTTTTAGATAGGAATCATTAACCGTCAGTTTGATTTGATAGGCACGTGTGGGCAGTTATCAAATCTCATCTTTGGACTTATCCACACGCTACCTTTTTAGCGATGAAAACTATGCATGATTTTCAGACAAAGTTACTTAGCGTTAAAGTGGGAATCTTTTAACGCTGAAGTCTTTTTGATAGAAGGTCAATCGCTTTTGATCTTTAAAAGACATTCTCAATTAATTTTGTTAGAGATTGATTTTGTCATGCATAATAGATAAACGCTAGTGATCAATGCATAAAATTCTTCAAAGTCATTTTTTATCACAGTTGCTCATAGATTGGAATAATTACAATTTTAAAGTTCCCCCTAAAATTGATAACTCATTTCAATTTTGAAAAACGATTTAGACATAAAAATAAAGTAGATTCCCTCTAAATTATATGCCTATAAAAATATGATGCTTTATGACTTAAGCGTTTAAATCAATCATACCTAATTCACTTCTCAAAGTGAGAAAACATTTTTCATTGAGCGCTTTGGTGAAGATATCTGCCAATTGTTTGTCAGTTCCAATGAAGTGCATGGAGATATCTTTCTTTTGAACATGGTCACGCAAAAAATGGTAGCGAATGTCAATGTGTTTAGTTCTAGAATGAAGGACTGGAATTTGGGTCATAGCTAAAGCGCTTTGGTTATCACAATGGATTGGGGTAGGACCTAAGATTGTTCCATAATCTCTAAGTTGTTACCTCATCCAAAGGATTTGTGCACAACAACTCCCAGCGTCTACATACTCTGCTTCAGCGGTAGAAATCGCTATGAATTGTTGTTTCTTACTATGCCACGAAATTAGTCTATCACCTAGAAATTGACATGTACCACTAGTGCTTTTTCTGTCTATTTTGCATCCTACAAAATCTGCGTCTAAATAACCAATTAGTTCAAAAGGAGATGCCCTTGGATACCATAAGCCCACATTTTGTCAGTCTTTTAGGTACTTAAGGATTCTCTTGGCAGCATTTAAGTGTGATTCTCTAGGATCAGCTTGAAAGCGTGCACACATGCATACCGAAAACATAATATCGGGTTTACTAGCGGTAAGATAAAGAAGTGATCCAATGATACCTCTATAGTTAGTGATATCAATTTTCTTTCCACTTTCATCTTTATCTAACTTAAGCGTTTGGCTCATTGCAATTTTTGAAGATGATGCGTTTTCCATACCAAATTTCTTAATCATATCCCTTGTATATTTAGCTTGGTTTATAAATATGCCATTAGGGAGTTGTTTAACTTGTAATCCTAAGAAAAAACCTAATTCACCCATCATGCTCATTTCAAATTGATCTTGCATCATTTTCGAAAATTTCTCACACAATCGCTTGTTAGTAGAACCAAATATAATATCATCAATATAAATTTAGACTAAAAGAATATCTTCATTATAGGTAATTTTAAATAACGTTGTATCAACACTGCCTTTTGAAAAGCCTGTACCTATAAGGAAGATAGAGAGAGTGTCATACCATGCTCTTGGTGCTTGTTTAAGGCCATAGAGTGCCTTATCCAATTTGTAGACCATACTTTTCCCATGGTTGTTGATGAATCCTGGTGGTTGCTCCATATAAACTTCTTCTTGGAGTTTACCATTCAGGAATGCACTCTTCACGTCCATTTGGTACACTGTGAACTTGTTGAATGCGGCAAACACTAGGAACATACGAATCCCTTCTAAACGGGCTACTGGGGCATACGTTTCATCAAAATCAATACCCTCTTCTTGGCAATAACCCTGAGCGACTAATCTGGCTTTGTTTCTTATAACAATGCCATCTTCATCCATCTTGTTCCTAAAAACCCATCTAGTCCCAATAACTCCTTGGTGAGTTGGTCTTGGTACTAGCGTCCAAACCTTGCTCCTCTCAAATTGGTTGAGCTCTTCTTACATTGCTTCTACCCAACTTGAATCACTGAGCGCTTCATCCACTTTCTTTGGTTCCATTTGAGATAGAAAACTTGCGAACATGGCCTCATTTATGGTTGCGGACCTAGTTCTAACAGGTGCTTCAATATCTCCAATCACAAGCTCTGGTGGATGATCTTTAAGCCATTTACGATCTGGTTGGAACGGCTTGAGAGACTCTTGATCATCAATCGTTTGACCCTCATTTGTCTCTTGCACAGTCACTACATCATTCACAGTTCCAATTTGCTTTTGATGATCATTCTCTTCATGATCATCAGCGATTCTGACAATATCATCATTTGCAACTTCACGAGTAACCTTAGGAGTGGGCACAAAGATCTCATCATCCTCATCATCATCACTATCATCACCAAGATTGATTTGTGACGCTTGTTGGGCAAGATCTTTAATTCCTACATCATCGGGATTAACCTTACTCGGTTCTTGGTTAGCATCATCAAACATAACATGAATGGATTCTTCAACCTTCGATTTGATCTTATTTAGGATGCGAAAACTCTTTCTATTTTTGGCATAGCCTAGAAAGATTCCCTCATCCACTTTAGGATCAAACGTCCTTAGATTTTGGGATCCATTGTTATGAATGAAATATTTTGAACCAAATACATGAAAATATGAAACGTTAGGCTTACGTCCCTTCCACAACTCATATGGAGTCTTCTCATGTTGTTTGTTGATCATACACCGGTTCTGAGTGTAGCAAGCGATATTGATAGCTTCGGCCCAAAACCTTTGAGGCAGCTTAGACTCTGCTAGCATCGTCCTAGCGGCTTCTTTAAGCATTCTGTTCTGTCGCTCGGCAACTCCATTCTGTTGAGGTGTTCTAGGCGCAGACTACTCATGAAGTATTCCAAAGTCTGTACAAAACTTCTCAACAAATTGGTTAGTAAATTCAGTTCCTCTATCGCTTCTAATTCTCGTCACCTTTAGATCTTTTGAGGTTTGTAATTGACGAATTAGTGTTGTGAGCTTGACACTAGTTTCATCTTTGGTCGCTAGAAATTCTACCCATGTATGGCGAGAGAAATCATCAACTATTACTAGTGAATACTTTTTACCACTAACACTAATGATTTGAATAGGACCAAACAAATCTAAATGCAACAGTTCAAGAATTCTAGAAGTAGATAGGCATGGTTTCTTCTTAAAAGATGATTTAACTTGTTTACCCATTTGACATGCATCACATAAGCGATTTTTCTGAAAGGAACCTTTAGGTAATCCTTCTACTAGATTTAGCGATATTAACTAAGAGATTGCCTTAAAGTTGAGGTGATTCATTTTTCTATGTCATAACCAACCCAATTCATTTTGACTCTTAGCAACAAAGCATGTGGGGTTGTTATCAATTGTAGAATCTCAATCCACTAAATACACATTGTTTGTTGTTTTTCCTCTTAATTTAGTAGACTTAGTCTTAGCGTCGTTAACATAGCAATAGTCGCTTGAGAATTTGACTTCAAAGCCTTTATCACAAAATTGACTAATGCTTAATAAATTATGCTTAAGACCCTCAACATAATATACATCACTAATCATGATGTTCCCCATATGCATGATACCTATACCTTTGGTTTTACCTTTGGAGTTATCACCGAATATAACTTGACGACCGTTAGTTGCACGATAGTTGACCAAGAGATCTTTTGATCCAGTTATGTGCCTTGATGACCCACTATCAAAGTACCAAACTGAAGTATCGGTGTTGGCTCTAGGTATCTGCATTTAAAGGGCAGTTCTAATTCTTCTTAGGTACCTATTTTGTCTTGGGTCCTTCAATGTTAGTAACTTTGGTTTGAATTAAAACTTTCGGAACCCATATTTGCCTTGTCTTCATTACGGGAAAATTGTCCTTCTTGGGTTTCGGTTTGTGTTATGTGTGCTTTTTAGGTGTATAGTAATATCCTCGATTATAGTAGTAATCATAGTCATAATCATAATCATCACAGTATCGATAATATGATCTAGATCTTTGAGGTTATTGACGCTGGTATCTCCTCAGCACTGGCTTAGGAGTCGCTTTTGCCGATTGACGCTTAGCGTTTGATTCACTTGTAGATGGTTTATCCTTAGCCTTTTGAGCGTTTGGATGAACCTTCTTCTGTGAATCATTCACTTTAGTCTTCTCCTTATTGCCCGAGTTGGTACTGACCTTCTCATTTGGCCTCTTACCATTGTCCTTGGGTTCATTCAGCGTTTGACTGTTTGAACTCTTCTCAACAAAGAATACACCTTTTCCTTTGTTGTTTGCCGTAACCTTAGATGTTTTTAATTTTTGACCAAATTTATCACAACCTAAATCGGTCTTTTCACCAAAAAGTCTGGTTACCTCAGTCACATTATCTAGCTTTCTTGATGCTTTCGATAATCATGAGACAAGCTACTCTGATTTGGCAAGTCTAGCGATCAATTCAGCTTCTCTCTTGACTATTATATCAATATCACTTTTCAATTGAGTAATTTCACTCTTAAGCGATTGAATCTTCTCAATGCATTGTTGCTGAACTTGCAACTCTACCTTGAGCGTCATTTTATCACTTGTGAGAGATCAAATAATATCGAAGTGATTTTGATATATCTTGGCGACATCTTGACATTCTTTATAATATTCATTTACTTTGTCAAGTAATTCATCATACGAAAGAGGATGAGATAATTCATTGTTTACCTTAGATAGCGTGTCATCAGACGCTTCTTCATCTCTCGCCATAAGACAAATCAGCCCTGAGTCGCTGGCTGGCTCATCATCACTGCTTTCATCTGATGATTCCAAATCCTCTTCAGGTGCGGAGTATGGTTCAGATTCCGCTAGCAAACCTTGTTGGCGAAGGTTGCTCCTGAATTGGTTTCTATCCACATAATCTTACCTTGTGGGCTTAGATACATTTGGATAAGGGCAATTTACCTGGTAGTGCCCTGGTTTCCTGCAATTGTAACACAAATTAGTTTTCATTTTCTGTTCAGTGGTTAATCGCTTGGAAATTACTCGCGCTGAGAGATTCTGAGTAGGAGACAGAGGCGCTTGGTATTGAACTGGCGCTGGAGGCTGAGGAGCAGAATACACTGGCGCTTGGTACTGCGGCGCTGGTGTAGGAGGAGGGGTTTGAAATGATGTCTGTCCATTAGGGTTTCTCTTTTCGTATTTTAGAAATTTCTTAAATTTCTTAACCAACAAAGCCATTTCCTTTTCCTCATTCGATTCTGTCACTTTCACCTCACTGAATGACTTTCCCTTGTTCTTAGTAGTAGCTATCAGGGCTCCTGATTCAGTCACTGAAGTAGAAGTCGTTGTGTCGCTGTCTTCTCCTAGTTCAAATTCAAATGCCTTCAACTCTGAAAATACATGTTCCGGAGTTAGAGTTTCCAAAGTTTGTGATTTTCTCATGGCAACCATCTTAATCAAATATTTCCTTGGAAGACTTTGAATATCTTATTGACCGTTTCCTTGTTGGTCAACTCCTTGTTTAATGACGCTAACTCTGTAATGAGCAAAGTAAATCTTGCGTCCAATTGTTCTAGCGTCTCGTTGTTCTGTATCTTAAAATGCTCAAATCTTGGCACGGCTATGGAGAGCTTGTTCTCTTTCATCTGTGCTGAACCTTCACACACGATAGCCAACTTATCCCATATTTCTTTTGATATTTTACATTGCTTGATCTTGTTGAACAATGCATCATTGTCTCCTAACGCTGAGTATAGTGCATTTCGTCCAACATTATCTAGATTTGCTCTTTTTCGATCATCTGGCGTCCTTTCTAGGCTTCTCGACATACCCATCTGGAGTAGCCTCAATCACTCCAGGTGCTCGAGTTAAAACTTTCATAATCTGAATGGGGCCATCTGTAATCACATCACACATTTCATTATCACATGAACATAAGTATGCAAATGCTCTAAGTTTCCATGAATCATAGTTTGATTCAACCAGCTTAAGCATCTTGTTAAAAGCCATGATATGAGATTTTAAATAAAACGACTATGTTTTAAAAAAAATGGATCTAAACAAGCAGTTACGCTCGAAAACGCTTAGGTTTCTACTTCATCCGCTCTGATACCACTTGGTGGTCCCAAGTGGCCTACGAAAGGCTCTAGAGGGGGGGGGGATTGAATAGACCCTGAAGTTTTTTTCGACTTCAAAAGATTTCGTATCACTTTTAAAATTTTGAACGCTTTGGAAGTTGAGCACTAGGTCAGGTGCTACAGAAAAGATAACTTAGACTTAGTGATTTTATCAATTTACCAAAGTAGGGTAAAGCTTGAATCGCTTAATCAGGGTTAGCACAGCGGAAATGATTTTTAAAGCTTTAGCATTCGTTTTGGTCAAATAGTCGCTTATCAGTTTTACTTATCTTTTTCAGAGTAAATGATAAAAATATAAAGTAAGACAATAAAACAGTAAATAACACAAGTGTGTATAAGGTTCACTGGGTGGGGTAATCTCATCTACGTCCTTCTTCTCCTTGAACACTTGGAGGAATTCCACTAAGTTGATAATCGAAGGATCACACAGAGGCTTCTACAAAATAGAGGAGGGGATGATGATCTTGGGCTCCTTGATCACACAAACTTCAGCACCAATGAAGATCTTCACCAACAAGCTTCTCTCACTCATAAATACTGCTTGTAGAGTCAACTTCTTCTTCACACAGATAGATGAGGTTGAGGGTTTTGATCACAGGTTTATTTAATTTTAGGAAGTTCAAACAACCTAGGATATCTCAATAATAATGTATGGTTCTTCTTGAAGATGTTTGAGATATCTGTGACTGTTTGGAATGTATGTAGAAAGTTTGGAAGAATTTTGGCTATGGAGTTGCTAAGCTTTTCTTGAGAAAATATTTCAGCAAAGTTTTTACTTTCTTGTGTATGTACTTATGTTTTTAGGGTTTGCTGGGGTAAGATATTTATAGGCAATTTCTTGGGATTTGTCCGTTGGACACATGTAGGAGCGTGCCTCTCATGCGCGAGTGAGTCATACCTTTTCTCTGACATTCCTGAAATCCTGCTGCACTAATTTGATGTGGCAGATTTGAACTCTAAAATCCTGACAGTCTAAGCCAATAGGTAGCTTGCTCCGTATGCAATCTGTCCTTATCACATTTAATGCTCTTATCAAGCATTTAATGCATTTGAATTTATTTCCCGTTGAAATAAATGTTCGTTAAATGATTGCATTTAAGTCCTTAGTGACTTCAGAATTTATTTCAGGTGAATCTGATTTACTTGATCGCTTGGTCACTTTAATCGCTTGATTCTTAAACCCTGAAATAGTCTATAGCGATTGGCAGTCGCTTAAGACAAAATCTTTATCTTAGCGTGACTTCAGACGCTGATCTTCAACTTCATCTCTAATAAACTCACCTAGAATTCTACTAGCGACTTGGTATCCAATACTTAGTCTAAAATCTACAAAGATAAAAATTACAAGCTTAACATAATTACAATCTTTCAAACGCTTATACATAGTTCTACGAAATCATAAATATTTTGGGGTCTAACATGAAATCCTATCTTGTCATCATCAAAACTTCTAACATGAAATTTCTTAACAATATGTCTAATTAAAGTATGATGCATAATGATTAATCGTTTAAATCAATCATACTTAGTTCACTTCTTAAAGTGAGAAAGCGTTGTTCGTTGAGAGCTTTGGTGAAGATATCTGCCAATTGTTTGTCAGTTCCAATAAAATGCATGGAGATATCTTTCTTTTGAACATGGTCACGAAGAAAATGGTATCTAATGTCAATATGTTTGGTTCTGGAATGAAGAACAGGATTTTGATGTCATGGCTAGGGCGCTTTGGTTATCACAATGAATGGGGGTTGGACCTAGGATTATACCATAATCTCTAAATTGTTGCCTCATCCATAAAACTTGTGCACAACAACTTCCTGTAGCTACATTCTCGGCTTCAGCTATAGAGGTAGCTATCGATTGTTGTTTCTTACTATGCCATGAAACTAACCTATCACCTAGAAATTGACATGTACCACTAGTACTCTTACGATCTATTTTGCAACCTGCAAAATCTGCATCTGAGTAACCAATTAGTTCAAAAGAAGAGTCTCTTGGATACCATAAGCCCACATTTTGTGTGTCTTTTAAGTATTTAAGGATTCTCTTGGCAGCAATTAAGTGTGACTCTCTAGGATCAGCTTGAAAGCGTGCACACATGCATACCGAAAAAATAATATCAGGCTTTACTGGCAGTAAGATAAAGAAGTGATCCAATGATACCTCTACAATTAGTGATATCAACCTTCTTCCCACTTTCATCTTTAACTAACTTAAGCGTTTGGCTCATTGGAATTTTTGAAGATGATGCATTTTCCATACCAAATTTCTTAATCATATCACGTGTATATTTATCTTGGTTAATAAATATGCCATTAGGGAGTTGTTTAATTTGTAATCCTAAGAAGAAAGTTGATTCACCCATCATGCTCATTTCAAATTGTTCTTGCATCATTTTCGAAAATTTCTCACACAGACGCTTATTAGTAGATCCAAAAATAATATCATCAACATAAATTTGGACTAAGAGAATATCTTCGTCATTGGTAATTTTAAATAACGTTGTATCAACGCTGCCTTTTGAAAATCCTTTACCAATAAGGAAAATAGAGAGAGTGTCTTACCATACTCGGGGTGCTTGCTTAAGCCCATAAAGTGCTTTATCTAGCTTGTAGACCATACCCTTACCATGGTTGTTGATGAATCCTCGTGGTTGATCCACATATACCTCTTCTTGGAGTTTACCATTCAGGAAAGCACTCTTCATGTCCATTTGATACACCGTAAACCTGTTGAATGCTGGATACGCTAGAAACATACGAATAGCTTCAAAACGGGCGACAGGAGCATATGTCTCATCAAAATCAATACCCTTTTCTTGGCAATATCCTTGAGCAACAAGTCTGGCTTTGTTCCTTATCACAATGCCATTCTCATCCATCTTATTTTTATAAACCCATCTAGTTCCAATAACTCCTTGGTGAGTTGGCCTTGGTACTAGCGTCCAAACCTTACTACGCTCAAACTGATTAAGTTCTTCTTGCATGGCTTCAATCCAACTAGGATCACATAATGCTTCATCCACTTTCTTAGGTTCCATTTGAGATAGAAAGCTTGCGAACATGGCCTCATTGAATGTAGCGGCCCTAGTCCTAATAGGTGCTCTAACATCTCCAATAATCTGCTCTGGTGGATGATCACGCAGCCATAGTCTATCTGGTTGGAATGGGTTAAAAGGTTGAATAGGCGCTTGGTTCACTTGCTCAAGCGCTTGACTAACCTCTTGCGTAGACGCTTCAAGTTCACAGATTCTACCTTTCTCTTGATGATCACTCACTTCATGATCATCAGCACATCTATCATGATTGTCCAAAATATCTCGAGTATACGTAGGAGGTGGCACTAAGATTTCATCATCGTCGTCACTATCATCATCAACAGTAATCTTTGATGCTTGATGACACAAAACCAACTCCTACATCATTCATATTAACCTTACCCGGTTCTTGGTTAGCATCATCAAAAACAACATGAATAGATTCCTCAACCTTCAATTTGATCTTATTTACGATGCAAAAATTCTTTCCATTTTTGGCTTAGCCTGGAAAGATTCCCTCATCCGCTTTAGGATCAAATGTCTTTAGGCTTTGGGATCCATTATTATGAATAAAGCATTTAGAACCAAAGACGTGAAAGTATGAAACATTTGGCTTCCGTCCCTTCCATAGTTCATATGGAGTTTCCCATGCTGTTTGTTGATCATGCAACGATTTTGAGTGTAACAAGCAGTGTTGATCGCTTCTGCCCAAAATCTAGGGGCAAGCTTGGATTCTGCTAGCATCGTCCTAGCGACTTCCTTAAGCGTTCTGTTATGGCGCTCAGCAAAACCATTCTGTTGGGGAGTTCTGGGAGCTGAATACTCATGATGTATTCCATTCTCTGCACAAAACTTCTCAACAACCTTGTTAGTAAACTCAGTACCGTGATCGCTTCTTATTCTTGCAATCTTAAGATTTTTCAAAGTTTGAAGTTGTCGAATAAGCGTTGTTAACTTGTGACATGTCTCATCTTTGGATGAAAGAAATTCCACCCAAATAAATCGAGAGAAATCATCTACTATCACCAAAGTATACTTTTTACCGCTCACACTGATCATTTGAACAGGTCCAAATAGATCCATGTGAAGTAGTTCAAGTATTCTAGAGGTAGATAGACAAGGCTTTCTATTAAAAGATGATTTAACTTGTTTTCCCATTTGACAAGCGTCACAAAGGCCATTCTTATTAAATGTTCCTTTAGGTAATCGCTCTACAAGATTTAGATTTATAAGCTGAGAGATTGTTTTAAAGTTGAGGCGATTCATTTTTCTATGCCATAACCAACACATTTTAGATTCACTTTTAGCCACAAAGCATGTTGGGTGGTTATCTATTGTTGAACCCCAATCTACCAAATATACATTATTTGTTCTTTTACCTTTCAATTTAGTAGATTTAGTCTTAGCGTCATTTATATAGCAACAGTCGCTTGAAAATTTTACTTCAAAGCCTTTATCGCAAAATTGACTTATGCTTAATAAATTATGCTTAAGACCCTCAACATAATAAACATCACTTATCATGATGTTCCCCCTATGCACAGTACTATACCTTTGGTTTTACCTTTGGATTTGTCACCAAATACAACCTAAGGACCATTGGCAGGTCGATAGTTGATCAAAAGATCCTTGGAGCCTGTCATGTGCCTTGACGACCCACTATCGATGTACCAAACAAATGTATCGGCTCTAGTTCTAGGTACTTGCAATCAAAAGGGAAGTTCTATTTCTGTTAGGTACCCATTGTGACTTGGGTCCTTTAACATTAGTAGCGTTGTTAGTTTGAACTAGAACTTTAGGAACCCATATTTGCTTAATCTTCATTGCGGGAGGATTAGCCTTCTTGGGTTTCACATTATGTTGTGTGTGCTTTTTGGGTGTATAATAATATCCGCGATTATAATAGTAATCATAATCATAATCATCATAGTATCGATAATATGATCTAGACCGCTGTGGATATTGACGCTGGAATTTCCTTGGCGCTGGCTTGGGATGCACTTTTGGTGCTGGACGCTTAGCGCTTGATTCACAGTGGTTAGGTTTATCCTTAGCCTTTTGAGTGTTTGGGTGAACTTTCTTTGTGACTCATTTGCTTTCGCCTTTCCCTTGCCTGAGTCAGCTTTGGCTTTCTCATTTGGCCTCGTACCATTTTTGCTCGGTTCAACAGGTGTTTGAGTTTTTGAACCTTTCTCAACAAAGAAGACACCCTTTCCTTTGTTGTTCGCCGTAACATTAGATTTATTTGGTTGTTTACTGAATTTATTGCATCCTAAATTGGTCTTATCAACAAATATTCTTGTTACCTCAGTCACATTGTCTAGCTTTCTTAACGCTTTAGACAATGATGAGACGAGTTGTTCTGATTTAGCAAGTCTAGCAATCAACTCAGCTTCTCTCTTGACTATTATATCAAGATCACTTTTCAAATTGGTTAACTCACTCTCAAGTGATTTGTTCTCCTCAATGCATCGTTGCTGAACTTGCAACTCTACCTTGAGCGTCACATTATCACTCTTGAGCGATGAAATAATATTGAAGTGATTTTGATATAACTTGGCGGCATCTTGACAATCGTTATAATATTTTTTTACTTTGTCAAGTAACTCTTCATAAGAAAGAGGATCAAATAATTCAGTGTTTACCTCAAAGGACGCTTCATCATCTCTGGCCATGACATAAATAAGTGTTGAGTCATCCACTGGCTCATCATCATCACTCCTCTCCTCTGAAGACTCCAAATCTTCAGGTGTGGATGCTGGTTCTGATACCGCTAGCAAACCTTGTTGACAAAGGTTGATCCTGAATTGGTTTCTATCCACATAATCCTGCCTTGAGGGCTTGGATACAGTTGGATAAGGGTAATTTACCTGGTAGTGCCTTGGTTTCCTGCAATTATAAGAAAGATTAGTTTTCATCTTTTGTTCATTTGTTAACCTTGCAGTGTGTGGTTTTGAGACCACTGGCGCTGAGAGATTCTGTTGAGTAGACGCTTGGTACTGAATCGGCGTTGAGGGAGAAGGTGCAGAATATTGAGGCGCTTGATACTGTTGTTGTATTGGAGCAGGCGCTTGATATGAACTCTGTCCTTGATGCTTAGGACTATTTCCTTTCTTTTCATATCTTAAAAACTTTCTGAATCTGTTCAAAAGCGCTAGTTCCTCATCCTCACTAATATCTGACACTTTTTCTTTGTTACCCAATTTTCCATTGATTGAAGCTATTAGCACTCCAGACTCTATCATTGGACTGCTCACAAGATCACTGACTGAATTCAACTCAAACTCAAATGCTTTGAGCTCTGAAAGGCATCTTCTGGAGTAAGAAGATCTAACATGTTCGATTCTCTCATTGCTGTCTTTTCATCAAAAATCTACTAGGTAGACTTCTGAAAATCTTAACCACCATTTCTCTGTTCTGTAAATCCATTCCCAAAGATGTAAGTTCCATCACAAGAGCTGTAAATCTTATGTCCAATTGCTCTAGCGTCTTGCTAGGCAACATCTTAAAATCGTTAAATCTTTCCTTGGCAATTGAAAGTTTCTTTTCCTTGATTTGTGTTGAACCGTGCAAATTATGGCTAACTTATCCAATATCTCCTTAGTCGTATTGCAAGATTTTACCTTGTTGAATAAGTTGTCGTTATCACCAATGGCAGTATATAGAGCATTCCGTCCAACATTATCTAGATTAGATCTCCGAAGCTCATCTGTGGACCATTCCGGCTTAGGTTTCTCAACATAGCCATCTGGAGTCTCTTATGTGGCTCCAGGCGCTTTAGTGATTACTTTGTAAATCTGAATAGGTCCATCTGAAATGACATCACACATTTCATCATCGCATGAACACAAATAAGTAAAAGTTTTGACCTTCCATGAGTCATAATTTAACTCGGTCAACTTAGGAACTTTTGAAAATGCCATAGAAATTTTAAAGCAACTAGATTTTAAAAGAAGGTCTAAACAAGAAGTTATGCTTGGAAATTTAAAAAAATTTCAACTTCAACCGCTCTGATACCACTTGTTGGTCCCAAGTGGCATACGAAAGGGTCTAGAAAGAGAGGGGTGAATAGACCCTGAAGTCTTTTTCGACTACAAAAAGTTTCAGATTAAAGTTTGGTTGGACGGTTGAAATGTAGGCGCTTGGCTGAGCATCTACTTGAAGACTGTTTTTAAAAGATTAACTTAGACTCAAGATTTGAATACTATAACCAAGTAGGTTTAAGCGTTCAATTCTTTAATCAGGGTTAGCACAGCGAAATAATTTTAAGTCTTCCTTTTGAAGGTTTTAGCGTCACAAAGTTTTCTTTAGTTGCTTAGCTTTAATGATTTTATCAATGTGTTAGCTTAACCGATTTATGCAATGATATGACAAGATAGAAATAACAGTAAAGTAGAGAACACAAAGAATTGAAAGGTTCGTTGGGTGGTGTAATCCCAACTACGTCCTTCTTCTCCTCGAACACTCGGAGGCAATCCACTATAATGATCCGCAAAGAATCACACAGAATCTTCTACAAAATAAGGAGAGATGGATATTGATGACTTGAGCTCCTTGGTCACATAGATTTTTGCTCTAAGACACTTCTATCCCCTTGCTTATTTCACCCAGAAATATTGCAAGTATCCAACTTCGACTTCACACAGATTGCGAGGCTTGGATAGGGGTTTTTCTAACGGTTTGTTTGATTTTGGAAAAGTTCAAACAACTTGGAATATCTCAATAGTAATGTAAGGTTCTTTTATGAAGAGGTTTGAGATATTAGCTGACTGTCTCAGGATTTGAAGAAAAGCAAAGACAATGTTTGCTTGAATATTCTGGCTTTTCTGAGAATTTAAGGATTGAGACTTCAATGCAACAGAGTTTTGGCTTGTAAGCTTGTACCGTGTAAATCTCTGATTTTGGCTTGTTGCTGAAGTCTATTTATAGACATTCTTGGACAAAGTGTCCGTTTGACACATGCACAGGCGCGTGTCTCTCACTTCCGCGAGTGAACAGCTTTTGTCCTTTTTCCTGAAAATCTACTGCACAAAAATTGGTGATGTAGTCTCTGAATAGTTGACAGTCTAATAGGGTGGCATCTCCGTACGTCCTGAAAGTGCTTATCACATTTAATGCTCTTATCAGCATTTAATGCATTTGAAATAAATGTCTGTTGGCAATTAATGATCTGAGAATATTTGCATTAAAATTCCTTCTGGACTTAGGAATAAATTCATGTGAATGTTTGTCATTGATAGACAGTCATTCAATCACTGAATGATCCTGTCCTCAATCAATGCTTGATATAGCTTGACGCTTGGACGCTTGGAATCTTCATCTTCATTCAGACTTCAGGCGCTTGAGTCTTTGAACTTAACTACTGATAAGCTCACTCATAAATTATCAGACACTCAGTCTAAGACTACTTAGCCTAACAGACTAAAATGAAATAAATAAAGCCTATTACAAATCTAACGCTCAAAGCCTATATATGACTTCTAATAAAATCAAACTTACATATTTTGGGGTCTAACATAGAATCCTAATTGTCATCATCAAAACATCTAACATGAAATTTCCTAACATCAGAGATTGGCTCTGATACCACTGTTGGGTTTCGCGAAAAAACTCATAAACGCAGCGGAAGGATTTCAAAAATTTGATTAAAACCCAAAGTGTTTCTCTAATCGCATAATTGAATCTAAAATTGCTTTAACAAATAAATTCTACTTACCCGTTGAAGCGAGGTGGTAGGAGAATCCAATTCTTCTTCAAAACTTCGAATTGATGAACTTCTTGAGTTCTTCAATTCTTGTATTCTTCAAGTCTTGATTTCTTGAAGTTTCTTGTAAATAAATCCAAACAACGAAGCACGTTGTCTCTAAATTATCACGCACGAATTGATGATGAAAAATCCATTTTCTTCTCTATATGAACGACGGCTAGTGTGTATAGAGGGGGAGGATATTTTTCTTCTTCTTTTCTTTGGAGAGTTACAACGAATTGTAAATTGTTAATTATTCTCTAGGTTAAAGTTAAGAGAAGCCTTTTATATCTCAATGACTTATTGACCAAGACAAAACAAAAGAGACCAACATGATCATCCTTCTAGCCCTAATGGGCGTCCTCTAGGACGCCCTACATGGGGCCCGGATTTTTTTCTCTTGCTTTGTTTAATTAATTCTTTATTCAATTAATAATTTATTTTATCCAATAAATAAATAAATAAATTCATTAATATATTTCTCTAAGAAATTAATTAATAATTAATCTTATCCATTTAATTAATTACTTATTGGATAAGTAATTAATTAATTATTTAACTTATCCAATAAATTAAATCTCTTCAAAAATAAAATAGAAAATCCTTTTCAATTTTCATCATCAATTTTTTAGCGCGACTCTTTAGGTTCGTTTCATTTGGCAATGAGAGGAAACCAAAGGAAGTGGGTAATACCTAGCCAGCCACGTGGCCCACTTTGTAGTCCAAATGAAATACGAATGAATGGATCATTCCACAACCTTCCAATCGTAAATACCATATATGTATAAACCCTTTGTTCACGTTACCCAGTCAAGTGAGAGTCATGGTTATGTCAAACTCACTGGACTGGACCATATGTATAAATTATAATAATACGAGATCATTGAGATCGATTAAGTGCCTAGCACAATCGTCTCTTTTGCTTTGGCCAAAGACTTTGATCTCTATTTATCTATAATCACATAGGGTACATTCTCATTCACTTATGAGAGAACAAATCCCATATTAGATATATGTTAAGACTACCACTTGCCCATCAAGTTCGCATTTCGAGGTCGACCCCACCAATGGGTAAATTGGGTCTAACTACTCTAGTGAAAGACTTGACGTCACAAGTGGATCTTCAGCCTGATACTTCAGGTCAAAGGTTCACATATACCTATTACGCATAATCAGTTCTGTCATTGACAGTCATAGAGTGAAAACCCATGTGACAGAACTGATGTGAGTCATGTTCGAGCATATCAGTTCCACTGATGTGCCTACAGTCTTAAGCTCCCACCATCACATGGTGTTCGACTGACACTCCCATGTCAGAGCTAAGATTGTATAAGTATTCGAAGTCTTTATTTGTCCATTAAAGACTTCATATTACTTGGAACTAGTTTTAGTAATCAAGGTCGATCTCTCTAGTGTCATTCTTCCTATCCCATAGGAAGTAGAGGGATCGCACTGAAAACACGGGCAAAGCGTTTTACACAACTTATAGATGCAGATAAGAATTAAGTGAAAAACTAAATAGTGACTTTTATTAATAATCATTAAGTTCAATACAAGATAGATGCCCTACTCATTCTATCCTCTATGGCATCTGAGGGCATAATCCTAACATAAATCAACAACTTTCTCACTCAGATGAAAGAGGTTGAGGGTTTTTGTCACGGGTTTGTTTGATTTTAGAAAGTTCAAACAACTTGAGATATCTCAATAAGAGTGTAGGGTTCTTCTATGAAGATGTTTGAGATATCTTTGACTGTCTTTGGAATGTATATGAAATGCTTGAAGGATTTTTAGCTATGGAGTTTATAAGCTTTTCTCTCAAATATTTTCAGAAAAGTTTTGACCTTTTCTTGTGCATGTACGTATGTAATTAGGGTTTGCTGAAGGGTACTATTTATAGAGATTTATTGGGATTTGTCCGAAGGACACATGCAGGCGCGTGTCTCTCACGCAGTGCGTTAAATAGTCCCTTTTCTGACATTCCTGAAATTCTACTATTACCGATTGGACAAGAGCAGACTTTGACCTCTGAATCCTAATAGTTTAGTCAAAAGGTGACTTGTCCACAAGTCATAATGCCTTATCACATTTAATGCACTTATCAGGCATTTAATGCATTTTGAATTTATTTTCCGTTGGAAATAAATGTCCGTTGATGATTGCATTTAAGTCCTTCATGACTTGAGAATTTATTTCAGGTGAATCTGATCCTTGATCACTTGAGTAATTTGAGTGCTTGATTCAATAATCCTCAAACAGTCGTTTAGCGTTTGACAGACGCTTAAGACAAATCTTCATCTTCACTTGACTTCAGATGTTGGTCTTCAACTTCATCTCTGATAGACTCACCTAGAATTCTATCAGCAACTTGGTATCTAATACTTAGTCTAAAATCTATAAAGATAAATTACAAGCCTAACAAAATAACAAACTTTCAAACGCGACCCGGGAGTGGGGGGCATTATGATGTGCACAAAAAAATACCTAAGGGCATTATGGTAATTACGTGTGTCCCCAAGTTGGGTCGGGTCGCCACCCGCGGGCTAACGTCCGTGGGTAACCCGCTATACAAGCCCAAAAAGGACTGAAAACCCACCAAAGATAATTGGGTTATATTATTAGCCCAAGTGACAATAATTCTACAAATCATTAATCCTGGTGGATTATTGATTGAATTAGGCCCACAGCCCATAGCCCACTACCAACTCCCTATAAATACCTTAGAGGAGCTGGGAGAGGCTCATTATCTACACCCCCAGTAAAAAATTCACTGGCTATTGAGAGTAACCCCACAAAAGATCTACAAACTGACTTGATCCCACATACCTTTACGTAGGCAGCTCGACACAACCGAGTGCAGTCTATAACTTAACCAACCCCTAACCTAGTTTTTCGTTCGTTGGATCGGTTCCATTACCCCACATGGTCAATCACGTGACATCCATTGTCTGACGATTTTTACCATCATCAGATTATTTCCTTACGAGTAGGTAATGATGGATGATCACAATTCTAATTAAAACTCTGTTAGGTCACTGACTTATCCCGCGTGCACGGTCATACGAACCATTTATTTCTCACATTGTCAAAACACTCAAACTCCGGAACGGATCTTCTATCCCACAATGGTATCACATCATTGTGAAATTGACAAGTGTCCATTTATTTTGAATTATTATTAGCAATTTTTTTTAAATGAACACTTGTCAGTCCTACAATGATGTGACACTATTATGGGATAGAAGATCCGCTCCGCTCAAACTTCCGTAGGAGTATGTATATAAAATCACACAAAACCCTGTATCAAAATGAAGCTCTTATCCGCATTGTATAGGGGTAGAAATGTGACAGTTTGAATTAATATTGACCCAATTCATCGCATATACATGTAATAAAATTGATGTTATATAATATTAAATGTACAACAATCATATTATTTAGGGTTAAATTCATTTTGACCCCTTTATTATGAGGTAGGTATCAACTACTCTCTCTATTAATAAATTTTTTAATTCAAATACCGCCTAAAGAAGATTAAAGACCAAAGTGCGTTTGAGCTATAAAATGATAAATTTTCTTTCCTTCTTAAAGTTTATAGTACTTTGGCCCTATGCAATCTAATTTCAATCAATTTGATCCCAAATTTTATTCAACGCTAATTATGTAAAGTAAATTAACCATCACATATATAATTGCATAATATGATTATATAAGTATAAATAAGATATATTAAATTTATTTTGTTTCATATAAGTATTATGGCCATTATTCATATAATTTTTTGTTATGCAATAGACGTTTACTAATTCATTTATTTCATTTGAAAAATAACCAATATAGATTTCACATTATTCTATATTAGAATAATAATATTTCAAAAAAATTTGTTATTTATTTTTTGACTGTTGTATTATTTATTAAGACAAAATGATGAAGCTATTTATATAATTTTTTATAGTATAACATGTACATTCTATTCTACATATATATAAGAGCGAAGGCACACAGCTCTCGGTCAGTCGGGTGCACGAAGCACCGGATCCCAGCCCATCTTTTATTTTTTTTGTTTGCTCAGCCTACAAAACGACGTCGTCTTCTTTCTATTTCTCTATTTCTCTCTCAGAAGCAGCTTTCAAAAGATTGGCGACGTGGAAAGCTCTCTCTCAACAGGAGCACCGATTTCATCTCTAAGCAAGTGGATTTACGTGAATCTGTAAAAAGGGGTTGTGCTCGAGTCGGGTTTGTTCGTGAACAGGTATAGCTCTTTAATTTACTTATTAGTTTTATGTTTGGAACTTAGGCAAAAATTTGAGATTGACTTACCTATATACTAATTTGGTTGGGCTTTGTATGCCGATTCATGTGCTTATTTTCAATTTTCAAATTGTCGGCTTCATTTCGTAAAATAAGGGTTTGGGAATTTCGGCTGTTTCAGATTTTGGTTTCAAGGGTTTATTGTTTGGTTTGGGTTCACGTGGGTTTACTGAAAATTGTTTTGTTTGTGTGTGTATGGGTGTTAATTGTACGTCATTTGGAAATGTTTACCTCTACTTGGATAACGTATGAAATTTTTTTTTTTTTTTTAATTTCGATATGGTTTATTTTGGGTATGAAAAAATAGTTTCAATTTTTGTGTATGTTCTGGAAATAGATAGAATTTATTCCAAAAAATTTGAGAATATCTCGGCTGATTTAGACTTGGTTTTTCAGTTTCTGGATTTTCGGTTGGAAGACTTTAAAGCCATAGTAGGCTGATGTTTGTTGTTTATGGAGAAATGATCCTTTGGTTGTTTGTTGGTGCAGCAAGTTTTGTGCAGGAGATTTGATTCAGTTCATTGAGTTTCTTACCATGTATGTGCTTTAGGATGGGATTGTTTGATTGGACGGTGGATATTTGCTGTTAAGGAACTGTTATTCTGATTCTATTTTTTCTTAAATTTTCATCTTTCCCCTGCTAAAATCCATATTAATGAATCTAGAATGATTTTCGATCAAGTAAATGCAGGAAATAAAGTGGTGAATGCTTGAAATTGCATCATTATACTAGCTACACTAAATCTGAAATGTAAGATATTGGGAAGCTCTGGGCATCAAAAGCTACATGAGTTTTGGTAATTTCTTTTACCTATTTTCGGCTGCTTTGAATTTGGGTATCAAAAATTCGGGTTTGTTTCTCAGTTTCCTCTATCTTTGTCGTGGTTTCTAAAATTTGAATTTATGGGTTGAATCTGATTTTGTGCCCTCTGCCTTGAATTAGTTTTTGTGTTCTCTGCCATAAATCAGATTTTGGGTTGAATCAAATTTGGATTTATGGGTTTGATTTGTTGGGGAGCTATTGAAGATACAATTAGTTGTCAAAAAACTCATGTTTTGATTCCTTCAATTTGTGAAATAAATGTGTTCTATATTTAAGATGTGTTCTAATTTTTGTCTTCTCTGCCATGGAATAATTTAGTTTTGTGTTATAGAGTTCTTCAAAACAGTTCATGCCAAGTTGCTTAGCAGAATTCTTGTAGTTTAGGAAGCTACAAGAAGTAGAAAACCTCAATTGCTTAGCAGAAAGGTTTTACGCAATGAGAAAAAAATAACTACACTGATTTAACTAAGAAATAGATAAGTAAACTGTTAATGATTTATGACTAACCATTGAAGAATTATTTAATCAGGAGAACATCGATTTATGATCACATAAAAGTTATGAAGAATCTGATATTTATCAATGGTGGTTATTGTTTCATTTAGGACTATTAACATCAAGAGAATTTGAAGGCATAACATGGAGCAATTTTAAATCAGATTCATCTAACAAAAATTCATGTCCTCTTTCACTAAAAAGTTTTGTCGTTTGATTTTGTAGAGCTCTGTCCATTGCTGGTTTCAGTTTGGCGAGAGAAAAGGTTTCTGCAGGAAAAAAGGTTTGGAATTTTCGGGTGCTGCAAATTTGGTATCAAAAATTTGGGTTTACTTCTCTGTCTCCTATATCTCTATTTTTTTTTTTGTTTGGGAAATTTAGGACTCCTTTTTACTTGTTACGGATTTGGGTGTGGGTAAGGGTTTGTGTGAGTTCTTTTTTTTAATTTGCTATACAATTGAACCAATCTAATTAGCATGACATATTTGAATGCATGCCTGTTCGAGAGGTAGAGGAAGCAAAAAATTTGTTGAGATTTTTGGTTACATGTTAATAGAGTCTCACCTGCTTGTTGGTTTCAACCTTTGTAGGATTCTCAAATTTTGGATTTCTTTTTACTTGTTTTAGATTTTGGTGTCGAGGTAGCCTCGGTTTGTTTTTACCTGTTTCAGATTTTCATGTTCAATTTCGATTTGGTTTCGTTGGTTTACTGTGGGTAAGCATATATGTGAATGCTTGCTTGTGATTTTCCTAGGTCGCTTTCGTTTTAGAGGGTGAAGTTTAGGTCTGGGTAATAAATTAAAGGGCCCTTCCAAATTTAGTAAACCCTTAATTTTGTAGTATTTATGCAAATGGTTCATTAAATGTTTCTCACTACTGCCAGCTAATCAATGCACTTCTGTTGTCACATCTGATGTTTGTTTTCGTAAATTCTCATAATGCATCTGATGTTTATAAATTGCAGGTTACATTCATTTCAAATGAGCCCATGATTCCTGAGCTCTCCTTGAAAAGTTAAATTTGGAAATTTTACCTTTAATACCGTTGTTCTGAAACAACTTAGTAAACTTGGTGATTGTTATTATAGCACGAGTGCTTGTGGAGTAGTGGAGTAGTGGAGTTTAAAATGGTGAAATTTTCTTGCTCTTGTTTTTAGAAAGAGATGAAAGAAAAAAGTGTCTCATTTGACTAGAGAAAGCTGCTGGAATCTAAAGTTGTTGGTTAAGCTACATGTTAGTTGACGTTCTTGTAAAAATAGATATACTACCGTAGGCTCGACTTTCGGTATGAAAATTGTAGGCCTCCATTGATGTATAGTTTGAAGCCAATAAATGTAGTTTTACCATAAGTTTCAGTTTTGGTGTATTGGTTATATTGGAAATTTGAACTGCTACTTAAAAGCTCTATAATCTTGAATGAGTCTTAAGTCCATTTGATTTATGCACAAGAATAGTATTTCGTTACTGAATTACATCGTAAATATAAAAAAAAAATTGTACCGGGCACCGCCACCGCGCATTGCGCGGTGCCCCTTAACTAGTATATTTATAGCCACGATACTTTTATGTTAATTACTGGCAGACGGCTTACTTTTCATTTATTTTGATCGAGTAGTTAATCCTATTAAGTAAAAAAGACGTGCATGCACATTTTTGTACATATTTATTAAATAATTTCAATGTAGCTATTTATTTGTGAAAGCGTAATTAAACTTAGAAAATATAAACTCATCAAGAAATTTCTTTTAATGTTTATTGATGCACGTTTTTGAAGTTTAAAAAAACGGGTAAGAGAGAATCTTTAATAGTCTTTCCAAATATAATTTGGAAAAGATGGTAGCATATAAATTTACATATGATAATTGAAAGCTTATCATGTTTTCACTCTATACTATTGTAATTATACTTCTATTTTTATTTAATTTTTATTAGCTAAGATTAACTTATTTAATAAAATTGGCTTTGAATAAAATTTGGGGTCAAAACAGTTAAAGTTTCATTGTAGAGGGGTCAAAGTTTTGTCATATGGGGTGCAAGGTGAATTCTCCTTTTTATAAAGCTCAAGGACATCCGAGTCCATATATATTTTTTAGGAGACATTTGAAGTATTTATTTGTAGAGGGATTTAACTGATCCAGACCTATAGCACAAGCGGAATTAGCCCTATTATTTATTTATTTTTTGAAAAGTTTTAGCCCTATTATTTAGAAAGACAATAAAATAGAGATGTTAATTAAAACCACAAATGTCAGAAATTATGATATAAATTTTAAAGATTAATTTCCAAAAGAAGGTACACAAATTCAATCAAAACATCACCAGACGAGGAGGAAGACGGGGTCGGGGCTATCCGAATTCAGAACAAAGGAAAGGAGAAAGTGGGAGCATCGAGTGGGGCTCGGTACAAAGCCAAAACGGGAAGTCATATCAAGAACAATGAGGGAGGCAATGTGACACATGGGAAGGAGAATACTGAGCCGAACGTTGAGGTCAACTTGGAGCAGCTTACACCAATAACCAAAGGTACAACTTATGCTATCCTTAATAATTCTATATCCAAACATTCAGTTGGTAGAAAGACACCATCCACACACTACACACCACATGAAAACCGAACCACACCACATGAAAACCGAACCACTATGGGTTCGGATTACAATCCCTCCCCCCAGGTTGATGTAGTGCAGGCGGGAAAATCACATGCTAGCTTGAGGAATGGTTTGGATGCGGCTTCGGACGTGGATAGGGGCCCGAGAGGACCACAACTCGAGTGTAGAGGGATGTACAACATGGAGGACAACCCACAGGAACTGGTGGGTGGTCTTCGGGTTCACAACGGCATGCAAGAGACCCCTTCGGAGGGGTGGGATTATGGTACCGATATCCGAGAGGGTTCGGACGATGACGCGGAGATGACCGTGGATGCGGTTTATGAGAAGTTGGGGGATTTTATATCCCCCCGAGGTTAGATTTTGTGTCTTTCCTCAATTTTGTAAATATTTATTGATGAAGATCATTGTATGGAACTGCAGGGGGGCAGGTAGCCTTAGTTTCGTGAGTACTCTTTTAGAGATGTTGCGTGAACACACTCCGTCTACCTTTGTTCTCATGGAAACAAGAACACAAGGTGACAAGGCAGATGTGATTATTAATTGTAGTCAACTGGGCAACCAGATTGGATTTTCTCGGCTCTTTATGGCAGCCCACAACTTGATATTAGGGACAGCCTTTGGACTCATGTCGAGTAGGCATTGAAGGGGATTCGGGGGCCGTGGATGCTGGCGGGGGATATGAATGCCGTGACAAACAGTACGAAGAAATCGGGGGGGCTCCGGTTGACTTTAGCAAATGCAGGAAGTTTCTCCAGTGCATGGACAGAGTGGGGCTCATTGATCTTAAATTCTCGGGATCTCCGTATAAGTGGGCTAGGGGTGGTAATTCAAGGCTACAGGAACGTCTTGACAGGGCTATTTGCAACAGTGATTGGAGGGTCGCGTTTCCTAGAGCATCTGTGACTCACTTACCTCGCATCTCCTCGGATCATTCTCCGCTTCTTGTGGATTTGATCCCTGGGGACGACCGACTCACACGTAACCGGGTGTTCAGGATGCAGGCCGCTTGGTTTTTAGACAAGAGATTTCAAACCTTGATTCGGGATACATGGCAACCGGGGGAGGAGATAGATATTTGGGACAGACTTCAACGGGCTAGGATAAATGCTGATAAATGGAATCGAGAAGTGTTCAGCAATATTTTTCGTAAAAAATGAGAATTAGTGGCTAGGATCAATGGTATCCAAAGGATGGAAGGCGCCCAATACAATCGGTACCTGCAAAAGTTGGAGAAGAAACTTGTTGAGCAGTACCAGGATACGCTAAGGCAAGAGGAATTGTTTTGGAAACAGAAATCGAGGGTACAGTGGATCCAGGCAGGCGACCTCAATACTCGGTTTTTCCACACAGCGGCTGCCACCAAACAACATCGAGCAAGGATACGTGGTCTTTTCAGAGATTATGGGGAATGGGAGTCGGACGAGGTGCAATTAAAAGAGATGGCAATCGAGTTTTATAAAAACTAGTACAGAATGGATACGTCTGTCAGCAACTATAGGGTGACGACAGATTTTCCGAAGCTTGATGATAGTCAAGTTAATTTACTGTTGAGTTACCAAAGAGGAGGTAAAACGGGTTGTTTGGGGGATGCATCCTACGAAGGCCCCTGGTCCTGATGGCATTCAGCCTATCTTTTTTCAGAAGTGCTGGGATACTATAGGGGATGAGGTGACATATACTGTGAGTCATGCACTAAATTCAGGTATAGTAGATCACCGTATTAATGAATCTCTTATTACTTTAATCCCCAAAGAAAGTAACCCGACGCGTTTAACTAATTTTCGTCCAATCAGTTTGAGCAATGTTATTCTCAAAATTGTGATAAAAACCATGGCTAATAGGTTGAGAATTATGATGGATAGTTTGATTCCTCAAACTCAGAGTAGTTTCATAAAAGGTAGGCAAACTGTTGATAATATCATTATTACGCAAGAAATAATTCATAACTTGAGAGTCATGAAGGGTAAAAAAGGCTTTTTTATTGCAAAAATTGATTTTGAGAAAGCATATGACCGAATTGATTGGACTTTTTTAGCAAACGTGTTAGGTAAAATGCGATTCCCCTCATCTTGGATTAGACTCATTTTGGAATGTACTACCACAGCTAAACTATCCCTCTTGTGGAATGGTGTAGCGATGGATTGGTTCAAACCAAAACAAGGATTGAGACAAGGGGACCCCCTTTCTCCTTACCTCTTTGTCTTCTGTGTAGAAAAGCTGGGATCACTGATTACGGAAGCAATCAAGGCGGGTCATTGGCACACTGTGCCCTCGTCTAGGACAGGCTCGAGAGTCTCGCATTTAATGTTTGCTGATGATCTGATACTATTTGGAGAAGCCTCTGACAATCAGACAGCAGTCATTAGCCATGTTCTCCACAATTATTGTGCTATGTCTGGACAATCGGTGAATATGCACAAGTCAAAAATTTACTTCTCAAGCAATGTCCCTAGTCATCGTGCTCGCATCATCAGCCAGTGTGCGAGTCTCAGTCTCACACGGGATCTGGGGAAATACTTGGGAGCTCCTCTCCATCACTCCAGAGTTCTGCTTAAGGATTACAAGTTTATTCTAGACAGGGTGAGAAAAAAGTTACAAGGATGGAAACGAATTCAGCTGTCAATGGCGGGGAGAACAACCTTGATGAAAGTTGTCATGGCTACTATGCCTTCATATTATATGCAAACGTCGTTGATACCAATCGGAATCTGTGAAGCAATTGATAGGGTCGACAGAACTTTCTTATGGGGTGGAACAGAAGAAACCCGGAAGATTCACTTGGTGGCATGGGATTCGGTTTGTAAGGCTAAAGAGGCGGGTGGTCTTGGTCTCAGAAGGACTCGTGATGTCAATCTATCATTTCTGGGGAAGCTGGGATGGCAGATTATAACTGATGAACCGAGACTATGGGTGCAAGTCCTTCGGCATAAGTATGTGTATCGGCAACGAGCTCGGAGTCGCAACTCTACACCACACACGTGGAGGAGCATCCAAAAGGGGTTTCCTTTGCTCAAAGAGGGTTTGCGCTGGAAGGTGGGGAATGGTAATAGAGTGCGATTTTGGACGGATAGATGGCTCGGTAATAGTAAACTGGAACATTATCTGGAAGCTCCAAGCCAAGTGCAGAATCTCCAAGAGACCGTGGCTAGGTACTGGAATCGGGGGACGGGATGGAAATGGGAGAAACTCACTATGCTACCGGGCGACGTCCATATGGAGCTACTACGGTACAACCTGGATGAGTTAGCACAAGTGGAGGACACGGCGGTCTGGAGGTTCATGACGGATGGGAAATACTCGTGCAAAAGTGCGTACGAGCAGATTCTTAATCCCGTGACTACAACGGGAGATCGCCGAGATAAAGAGTCTTGGAATAGGCTCTGGAAAGTCCGAGTGCCATATCGCAGGAAGTTCTTTTTGTGGTTAACTTAACATAATAAGCTCCTTACCAGGTGCTTGTTGGTTCACCGGGATATCACTGATACGGGACAATGCCCCATGTGCAATAGCCATGAAGAGACTATCCTTCACGCTCTGAGAGATTGCCCAAGGGCGGCCCGGCTATGGGAATCACTTGTCGCACCGCATCACCACTCTAAGTTCTTCGCCCTTACTAACCCGGCATGGGTGGATTGGAATCTGTCAACTTCGGCATTCAGGTATGACAGGTCTAAGGAATGGAATATATGCTTTACTGAAGCTTTAAACTTTTTGTGGCAGGTTCGCAATGAAGTGGCTCATGGAAAAGAAGCACGGGACCCGGAAGATGATCTTAAAACTGTTTTTACCCGAGTTGAGGAGGCCCTTTACTACTCTCGGAGTGATACGACTATGTGTGATAATTTTATCCATGTGGGTTGGAAACCGCCTGTAATGGGACAATGGAAACTTAATGTTGACGGGGCAGTCCGTCGGGGGGGAGCACTCCAAGCCGATGAGGCGAGTATCGGAGGAGTTATTCGTGACCACCAGGGTCACTGGGTTCGAGGATTTTGTGGTGGCATAGGCACATCTACGCCTCTTGGTGCCGAGCTAAGAGCAATTTTGCATGGGCTTAATTTGGCATGGGACACTCGCCTGCGAAATGTGATTGTTGAATCAGATAGTCGGGAGGCTATTATGAGCATTCGCGATGGCACCAGGGCGCACCACCACTAGGATCTAATTGAAGCAATTAGGTGTAAATTGCAACTGGCATGGCAAGTTCAACTAACTAACATATGGAGAGAAGCCAATCGTGCGGCTGACGGTTTGGCAAAACAGGGTTTTGATGAAGACCTCTGTGTCATGCAATCCCCGAGCTTAGATCTGCAGAGTATTTTGGAGCAAGATCGACAAGGCCTTACTTGGCTCAAAACAACGACTATAAACTCGGGTCTGTCGGGTTAAATCGTTAGGGTCCCCCCTTTCTCTGTGTATTCAAAAAAAAAAAAAAAAAACATCACCAGAGCTTAACAATTTTCTAGTGACTCTTAATAGCTTCGGATACTTTGGCTATGTTTCCAAACTCAATTTGGTCCAAAATTTTGGCCCAATTGTGTTTGGTTAACACAATTTTGGGCCAAAA
This sequence comes from Buddleja alternifolia, assembly GCA_019426215.1. NCBI lineage: Eukaryota > Viridiplantae > Streptophyta > Magnoliopsida > Lamiales > Scrophulariaceae > Buddleja > Buddleja alternifolia. The sequence goes on from CM033403.1 coordinate 17,801,822, forward strand.
ATATGTTATTTTTTGGTCCAAAAAAAAAACAATGATTATTTATTAAAAATCTACAACCCAGGTATTATCCACTATTTTTGCCTCTCCCGTCTCTTAACTTTCAATCATTAACTAATTATTAACAGACAAAAGGTTCATGATTTGACCGCTACAGTGATTTTTGTTCCTTTTGGAAACAAAACCAAATAATCTCACCAAAAAAAAAAAACACCAAAAAATTAACTCCCAAAATAAAATCAAAGACAATCTCATCAACTCCATAAATTTCTCACCAATAATTCTCACCAAAATACCATCCCAAAACATAACCAAACATAGCCTTTATATTCTAGTATGACCACAATTGTGTATAGCTAGTGTGGTCCATCAGCATAATTTTTATCTTTTCTCCTCTGCCCAATAACTTTCTCTCTCAACAGAGAAAGTGAAGCTTGGGAGTCTCTCCTCCCGTGGCCGCCGTTCCGGCGGCTCAGCCTGCGGTGCTCTTTGTTCCTCTTTCTTCTTAGAAAAAAGGTCCTTGCTTTCTTCCTTTTTCCCTCCTCACAAAATATGGAAGTCATCATCCTATTTCCCACTCGCACTAAGAGACCTCCACCGGCCGGGGAATCCAGCTTCCTCACCACCGGATCTCGTCACGCCTCCACCAAATCTCGTCATGCCACCACCTGATTTTGCTCCCGCAAAATCAGATCTAGGCTTTCCATCCATAGATCTGATGTTTCATCTGTTGACCCCAGCTTTTCCGCCCTTACTAGAGCGAGAATCTCCGGATTCTCGAGTTTTATTTGATTCGTTTCTGGCTTGGTGCTATTTCCCCTTTTTTGAGGCGGGGAAGGTGTTCGGTTGTATGTTTATAATTTTCTATGTATCTTTTTTTCTTACATGCTTGTTTGTGTCTATTTTTGTCCAGTTTAGGGCCTTTTTGGTGTTGAAAAGCTATTCCTGGTGGTATAATTTTCTTCAAGGAGATTATGTGATTTACATTGAGTATACCACAACTTTTGTCAAGCACAAGATTTAGTTGCAGAAGTCTATTTTTGGGGAGATTGTTTGGTGCCACATTCTTCATTTGAATGAGGCATTCTTGATTTTGGAAATTCCCTTCCAGGAATCCCAGGAACTTTGCTCCGGCAATTGTTCCAACCCTAACCCCATCACGTATGTTTTGTTTCTCCCGAATGTAGATTTCGTTACTTGTAGTGCCTTTTTAGTCTGTTATCTTCTGTTTGTAAAAGATGGAGCTTTCCCCAATTCCCTTTCATTTGTAGGTTTGTTTTGTTTTTGGAGCTCATCTTGTATTTTGTATTTAGGGCTTTTGCCCTCTATTAATATATGAAATTTTAATTATCAAAAAAAAAAAAAAGCTAGTGTGGCCCATCAAGTATTTAGCTAACAATGGTAACAAAAACCTTTGCTTTACCAGATAGTATACTCATTGCCTGACCAAAATTCCTACCATTCATCCTAAAATAGAAAGTGAAAAGAAAATCTAGAATAACATAATTAATAGAATGGCAAATAGTTATATTATCCCAATCAACAGAACCTGACATAACTAATATTTAATAGTATGATAACATGTCGTTCAACTGCCATATTACACCATATTTAGGTTAAAAAATGTAACTTCATCAGCAAAACTTATCCTATATGCGCACGTGCAATGTAATGTCATTGCATAATCGTTTGAAATATCAAAATAAGTAGAGATAACAGTAAAATCTAAAATGAGCAATATTCTCATATTTGCTTAATTGAAGTTAAGGATACTACATAACACTACTTTTAACTGAAATATTGTACTCGTTCCACCAACTTTTCACAGAGTCAACTATTCAATCATCTCAGCCCATGCTTAATTTAAGAAAATGCAATATTAGACACATCTATGCAACATTGTTTCCAACTCGTTAGAATTGCTAAAATAGTCAATTTGCAGTGGTACTATCCGAGTGGAGTTCTGCCCGCATTTCTTGCATGAGTATTTCTTCAATGCTATCTGCAAAGCTTGAGATTTTCTGGCGTAAGTTTGCATTCAACGAGTTCGCCACTTCCTAATGAATCAAACATAACACAAGATCAGATATATATAGAGCATAGACATGTATATGCCAATATATATACAGACATTCAAGCAAATAATCTTTTTTTTTCTTTTTGTTTTTAATAATTGGTGCTCCCAGCAAAAACTACTCAGAAAGAAATGATATGTTCATGGTAAGAGGCACATGCCCCACATCATCCTATCTCCTTCTGAACAAAGATCACATTCTTCTCCAGTCAACCAATAGTTTCCAATAAGAAGCTTGGATTTTACAGAACCATAATTAGGCAACACATTATTAGCAAAATAAAAACAGAAGAGAAAAAAAAATAGAAAAGGTATTTTGAATGTGCATGGTTTAGAATAACGAAAATTGTATCTAAATTATTCGACATTAACTCTCATTTATCATCACCTCTGCTGATTCTGCTATTTATCACTGCTGTTGATTCTGCATTCTACAGCATCCTTCTGTTTAAAATTCTGTACTTTCAGGATTTTTTTGACAGCCTCTCTTATTTATTTCCTAAAATTGGAGCTAGCTTTCTTGGATTCTAATAAAATAATGTGGTAACTGGTAATGAATCCCTCCCTTTTCTATGAACTAAAATATTGAGCCTTTTAAAAACTGGAAATATTACGCAGGTTCACCTATAAATACAGTCATGATAACATTGTTTCAAAAATAGAAGAAAGAAAGCTGAGATTCAGCCCATTAGATCTCCATTTGCATTGCCATAAAACACTTAAAATTTTCTTGAAAGTGAATCTGCGGCTCGATTTAGATGCTACTTTTCTTTTTCTGATTTTCAGTTTGATTTAATGATAGGAGTATAACTGTTGCTTAATAACAGAGGCAGACTTCTCTATTAGGGTTAACAATCTGGTGCAGTATACCTACGGGAGGTTAACAGACTATCTTGGAGATGGATGTAGTGATTGTTTGGTGCATGTATGTACTAAAAGCGGATGCTCGAATATATAATTTAAAATTGATTATGTTACAATGATTGTTCAAAACTAATGCAATATAGCTTCGGAATATCACTGGAATACAAAAGGAGTTTTGTAATTCTCAACTTTGCTAGTCTCTAGTCTAACTCTGTTCTAATGGCTGCTGATTGATTCCACATGAGATCAATATAAATCATATTCATAGGCACATACTAACAGCCTTAACAAGCTTGTAATTGTCTAAGCTAGACAAAAGCTTCACCATTAAGAATGTGACGATAGATTTACGCTTAATCTTTTGGAAAATTCAACACTTTTCCATGCATGGTCGGGGTGGACCGACTTCATACCTTAATCTTGAAGGAAATTTTCTCATTGGATGAGGTTGCAACATTAGGATGCTTCCATGAGTGGCTTCACTATTTTTTTTTTTTACCATGAATTACAAATTACTTGAACAGTAACTAACAGTACTTCAGAAAAGACTGTGTGACATGCTTTCCAACCTATTCCAAGTTTATTAACATGATTTCTACTTAAATTGATCTCTCCAGGTCATTAATCAAAGGATGTCAAGACTAATACTTTTCGACTTATTATTGTTTCAAAATAATTAGTCTCATGATAAACTATTTGACTAATGGTTCATGACCATAAATCAGGAACGTCTTGAGTAAATACATTCTATTATAAACAACTAATATTGTGTATTTCATGATTTGTAAAGAGTTATATGAATGCAAAAAATGGAATATCGAGAGACAAAATTTGAATAAAAATAGGACAAATAATGGCATTATATGGAAAGAAAACAGTAGAGAGTTTCTCGGGAAATAAATGAAACACTATCTGTTTAGAAGCAAGAAACTAGTAATAAGACCACTTACCACAATCTTGCAAAGGAAGCTCAACGAAATTTCTTTAGAGTAATGAGTTGTGCTCTTGAGCGATATTAGCTCCAATCCCGAATCTGATAATGGCCAACCCTGAGGCAGCTTTGTGAAAGCATCAACCCCACCCACCACATGAGCTACTATTATGTCTTCTCTGTCAAGGTACTCAAATGAGTGCCTGAAAACATTAACTTATAATGTCATGAGAGTAGATTCATAAATACAATTATCTAAGAACATAAAACTACCAGCAGCTTAGAGCATGACTTAAAAATATTGCATTTTTGGGCTACAAGCAGGTTAGAGGATGTCTCAATATATAAATCATATAAATTGACGATCACATTTAAACAATCTTCAGATTGTGAGAGATTTGACTTTTTATACCCAACTACCAGGGTTCAACCGACTCTCAACAGACTAGAGAGACAAAATGAAAAAGGAAAATGGCAAGGGAAAAAAAGGAAGCAAGAAAGCCGAAAATACTTGAGAGAAAAACAAATTAGAAATCAAACCCTAGTTGTTCTCACATTCTCATAGCAAACACAATTTCAGTTTTGGTTCATTCTCCCCCTTCTTTTTTCCTTATTACTTCTCCACCACCACTTTACTCTCTTTTCCAAAATTTTGTTAATCTTTCGCCTTCATCTATCCTCTTCTTTCTTCCAACTAGCAAATTTCACCAAGTTTAAACAACTGTCTCATGGTAGACCAATGTCATAAAAACTTACGCTAGTGACAGATGAAACACTATGTATCATTTGAAGAGGGTAATGCTGTTCAGATATTAATGTCTCACTTGAAAATTAAATTTTCAAGAGGCGCATTTTATGTCGGTTTTCAATAATAATTTAATTCTAAAAGTTTTGACTCTTAAGCTTGATACAAGTGTCAAACTGAAGCCGATCAAATTGGGAACCTTCTACGAATACCAGTTCCACATTAAAACTCTATACAGAATCAACATTGCTCAAAGACAAGCATAACTAACTACATATGACTGACCTTGACTTATTTGCATTCTTGACTACAAGTTGTCTAAGTGAGGAAAGAGCAACTCTATCTTGCACTCTTCTCACAAACCACTCCAAAGAAGACCTGGTCTCGATGACTGAGAATGTGGGATATAGTTGCCTGGAAACACCACAAATAATAAATGTCAAATCGATATATAAACTAAAATTTACATTCACGGCGTACAATAGAGAATAGAACATTGAATTAAGGAATTCTTTTGGAATTGATATATCTAAAATTCACATTGATTTAAGCTAAATTCAGTGCACTTCAATATGCACTAACAAGTGTAGCCACAGTCTGAAAGTAGATCCAATTGTAGACCTTCCAAGTTCCGCAGAACGGCACAAGAATTTTAAGCATGGGGAAGCTGCAACATCTTTCTAACATTTTTCTATGCTTGTATCTCGGACCTAAACATGAAACTGAAACCAATTGATTCTTGAACTATTAAAGAAGGTTAAATGTTCATCCATTACTTAAGATGTATTCATGTCACAGGATTCACGCCTATACATATACTAGAAAGGGTATTCTGAAACCAAAATAAGAAATTAAATGTAGCTGCCACAACGTACATTACTAGAGCAGGAGAAGATATTGTGTAAAATTTAAGCAGACAATAAACCAAAAAGGAAAAAGTGCAAGGCAAAATGGAAACTACTCCCATCCTAATATGAGCGTCCTGTATCAAAGTCAAAATATAAATATGTTAGACCACATGCTGTGAAAATTTCACCTAACAGAAGCTAAAGCCTCCCATATCTATTGGTAGTAAATTACTTGGATATTGATCTACATTTCAATATTAAGATTACTGACTGTCATTCTACAAAACCAAAACTTTTGTATCATTTTTGGCCTTATCCTCCCATCGAACTCCTTCCAGCAGACATGAGTTGCAATGAAAAAGTTCCAACTGGTTCTTTTTCTTGAATTATTAGACATTCATCTTTTACAAACTAACGTGGCGTATATTTCACAAACATTGAAGGTAAGCGACTTGTGTTGAATTTCACATTAAGTTGAAAAAGTGAAGAGAAGAAGAAAACACAAGAATTATGTGGTTCTACCATTTGGCCTACATCCACGGAACAATGCCCAAAGGGCTATAAGACTTTCAGTCTCTCTTAGTTATGAATTACAATGGTCACCTCTAGGTGAAATAATCATGTAATAAATGTGAAGATGGAGAAAATCACTCGTATCAAAACGTAATCAAACCATCAATCAATCTCCATATGTATCCATAATCTATATCATATCAAGTGTGATTTTCAATCTCAAACTTGATTTCCAACACTCTTCAAGTTGAACGCAAATGTCCGAATTGAAGTGTTCAAATTGAAATAGAAAGAATGTCTTCAATAAAAACTTAAATTCTTTTTGGACTTCACGATGTTGCCATTGGAGATCAATGATGAGAGAAAATATGCACAGAATGACACTTCTGCACTACACAATGGAAATAGTACAGAAGCACATGGTCAGTTTGATACCAATAAACTAAATGCATGGAATGATCATCATCCTAAACTAAAGCAGTAAGAAGTTGGACTAAAACTTGCTCTAATACAATATTGAGTTTCATATTAAGTTGAAAAAGTGAAAAGAGAAGAAGAAAACGCAAGATATACGTGAGCCTACATCCACATAATAATGCCCAAAGGACTATATCTTAGTTGTGAATTACAATGGTCGCCTCTATATATCTATATATAGCTTAAATAATCATGAGATAAAAATGTAGTGGTGAAGGCAACTCAAAATCATAGCATAAACTAATTAGATCATCAATCAATCCCCATATATATCCACAATCTAAATCATATCAAATATAATTGAAGTATCAAACTTAATTTCTAACACTCCCCTTCAACTTGAATGCAGAAATTCGAATTGAAGTGTTCGACTTGAAATAGAAGGATTTTTTTTCAATGAAAGCTTAGATTATTTTTGGACTTCATGATGTTGGAGATCAATGATGAGAGAAAATATGCATGGAATGACACATCATGCACTTGGATAGTCCATAGCCACATGATCAATTTGCTAAGAATAAGTGAAATGCACGAAATGAACATCGTGCTATGCGGAAGCAACATGAAGCATGACTAAAACCTCTTTAGGCCATATTGAATTTCATATAAAGTTGCAAAAGTGAAGAGAGAAGAGAAAAAACACAAGAGTATGTGGTTCAGCCATTTGACCTACATCCACAGACCAATGCCCAAAGGACTGTAAGACTTTCATTCTCTCTTATTATGAATTACAATTATCACTTCTATTTGTAGGTGAAATAAACATGTGATAAATGTAATGATGGATGAACTCACTCCAAATCATATTACAATCTAACCAAATTAGAAATCAGTACTTATATATATTCATAATCTAAATCGTATCAAATATGATTTTCAATATCAAACTTGCTTTCCAACAGGTTGGCATTCAATTATAACCTAAAAAGAAACGTTTGGCCACAAATCTTTCTTTGATAATCTTCACATTGAGCGTCAACCACTAAAGCCGTTAGCACCCTCTGACTTGTGTCAAGATAAATTTTTTCATAGATATAATTTACGAGTTAATCACCACATTTAATGATACTAAAAGATCATTACTTCATATCACCATCTACAACCACCAAAAAACATCACCCTAAGCATTTGGGATCATAATTACCAGAAAAATTGTTAATTATCATTATCATCATCATCATCATCTTCATTAGAAACTATTCGCCATCACCTTAAATATATTGTTCACCACCTGGCCTCATAACTCTGACCTATATGTCAAGCCTTAGTGTCCATTTTGGATACTAGATAGATATGATTAGAGGCCACCCAGATCATCAAAAAGTTTATGGGCCTTATCCACTTTTCAACTTTGTAGCCCCACTGAAATAAAAGAAACAAGAGCAAGACAAGAAAATATGTTGAGGAACTTATGAACCTGAAAGATTTTGCAGCATCAATAATTTCACCAATGTATACATCATTCGGAAAAATCTGCACGCACCAAAAAGGCAGCAAAGATTACTAGATTGTGACAAAGAATAAGTTCTAAAAAAAAAAAAAAATTGAAAAAAATGACATAGCTAGTAATAATTTGGAAAAGCATCCTTGATCTATTATCGAAGTTACATGCATAAGTAGAGTACTCTGAAATGATATATACAAAAAGGGTAAAAGTTGGCAAATAATGCGAAGAAAAGTTTGATAAATGCCATAGGAGAAAACATAAAAACACAGGCAACAGATACAGAATTTATCAGTTTCCACTAGCTGAAACCTTGAGAAATTAATGATTATCAGCATCACTATCGTACAAAAGTTCTTTTGCATGTTCATGTAGGTAATTGATGAACGTTTTCTTAAGATGATCAGAGATTGCAGAATGTAGCAAACCAATTGATGAGATGGAGCATTACGCAGTCATCTGTCACCTAAGGGGAGAGTCAAGCATGTTGATTTTTAGAATTACATAATAAGAATATTTTACTCTAATAACCCTAGCTTGCCCTGATCGAACAAAAGAAGATCGAATGCAGGATCTCTTCTAAGAAAGGTATAACGAAGCAAACAAAGTAATCATCACCAATTACATCAGAACTAGCACAGATGACTCGATAGGTTTAACAGCTGAGTTTAAGCAAGGTAGCAATTTTTCTTTTTAAAATATGCTCGGATGACTCAGCCTCAAGTGAGACTTCGTTGCATTTGCACTTTTCAAGAAATTGCATCGTGCAATATTTCTATCATGAGAACCACTTCCAAGTATTAAAATCCATTTGTGACAGCATATATTCTGCTACTGTAGCCATAAAATGACTGATGAACTATTCCTCCAACCAAAGAATTTTACAAGAGTCATACCTCCACATTCTTTAGTTCCCAGGTTCCATCTACTGTTCCTATCATCAATTCATGATTCAGTTCTAATGGCTCAATGACACCTTCTATGTCTTGCTGGCGCAGTACATTTTCTAAATAAGGGATGTATGTCTTCAACGACAATCTGATGCTGTCTCCTTCAATTTCAATTACTCTGAGACCTGTCAATGCATTCTCAATTCTCTCAACAGTTTCGAACCTGACAAAGCAAAAATATGATCTGTCAATACTGGAGTATAAACAATGGAATGTGGATGTAAAAGTTTCTGAAAGGATAAAAAAAACCTTTTATAGATAGAGTCAAGATCCTGCAATGACTTCAAAGTTGTCTTGTTCTCCTCAATCTGATGACTCAGTTCTAGCATCTTAACAGAGAATGCAAAAAGGCAGATAAGTTTACTTCGGAGACTATTTCGCTTGTCAATGAAGGAACTAGGCTCATGAAGAAGTGGTTAAATTAAGAAAGTCTTTCAGACAAACATACTTGTCCATAGCACTATTTCATATTAATTCAAAATGTTCTTGGGGACCTGAAAAAGGGCATCTTAGCACCACAAAGCTAAAGCAGAACCACTATTACAATTGAGGTCATGTAGCACGATTGTTCACATTAGAAAAGCACGGTTTTGACATTTGAGATAGAACACAATGCTTCCAGATACAATGATGGGGCAGAGAAAATCTGCCTAGTTCTTTCACATCGATAATGGTTCACAATTATGGAACAGAATAAATATGATAAAGGCCAAATTTGATAAACCTTAAACTTAGAACATTGTGCGTTTGAGAAGTCTGTCTGATGATCGGCGGAAGAGACGTCTATTTGTGTATCCTTTTTTGCTTTCTCAGGAGTCTGCAAGACAAAAATTATGTTTAGCAGAATCGCATATAGGTAAGAAGTAAAGTAGTAACATAGCTTCAACAAACTGATTTATCTTTCAAGATCTCTATTCACTGCTCGAGGAAGGGAAGGGACGGGATTATTAATTATAAAGGGAACGGAAAAGAGTAACTGGGTTGAAAAATTAGATATAAAAGCAACTTATTGAGCACTCCCTTCACCTTCCTTTTACTTAATTCAAATTTAAAAGATGTAAACCCTTTTTTTTATCCCTCTTTCTTTCCCTCCCTTTCAGAATGGGGAAAAGAAAAACTGACCATAGAAGACAACGATTACCTTCAAATCTAAAATGGCTTTCATAGTTACGATCAAGCTCTTAACCTACAAGGGGTGATGGTTCTACCTGTGACTCTCTAATGTAGCTAAAAATGTGCAGATCAAAATTACTTTTGCTTTCCCCAATTGTACCTTAAATAATCTACTTCATGACAGTGCAATAAACCAAAATCACTAGACTTCGACTAATCTCCAGTCAAAATGGTTCTGTGAATTCATATTGCCAGTTCTAACAACATTGTCTACGAAATGACGTTCTTTACTGGGCTTCTTCCATTTTTCTATGAGATTAAGAGACGACAAGGTACAGAATAATTAGTTGCTAAGCGTATGGAAAGGAATCAGTGGTCGTGAAAAACTCCCTCCGTTCTCTGTATCTATTCATACATAGCTAACCTGTTTTCTTCTCCCTTTTCGTCCCTCCCCTTCCACCCAAGTTGAGGCAAAAAGGAAAGCCGGAGCAGGGGAGGGAAAGGAAGCATTAATACCCAGAAATCTAAGGTAGCCTTATATGAAAGGCAAAAGCCTTTGATCGTTGAACAAGCTTTTGTCTTGATTCCACCAGCAACTTTTTGTAGTTTAGGTTGTCCATATTCAAATTTTATCTCTACTTCTACTAGAACATTACAGTATATATTATCTTTTACATAAAATCATAAGAAACAAATTTAAAAGATGTCCAGTGAAATATTTATTTCCACTAATGTTTCAAGATTTTATGAAGATACTGTCTATAAAGATCTGTTTAATCTTCATTCTTTTCATAATGCAGTAGCTCTTAACATACAGAAGATGACAAAGCACAACCACAATTAAAACAACAGCACATTAAATCATGACAACAGAAAAGAATGTTAACACAATCATAATCCATTAGCTCGTTGACATAGAAGAAATTACTGATGACCAAGCACAGTTAATATTTGAATGCCTGAGAATGCCAAGTTACAAACCTGTGACTCAATAAACTCCAATGAACAACTTAATTTCTCCAGCTCACTCTCCAATTTATCATGATCTGCATACTAAAAACATGATATCAACCAACAACACTGATAACAAAGATAATGTAATAATAGCAAAGAACCACTTACCAAAAACTTAGAAAACGAAATCATGCCCCATCAAAAAATAAAACTGCCCCTTGTCCCATTCAACGCAACAGTAACATTTCTTCACAGTACTATACGTTTTAAAGACCTTCTAACGTCTTATGATATGAGTCAAGGTAAAAAGCAGACACACCATGAACTTGCAGAGAGAATGCACTTTGCTTCCTTGACCTTCTAAATATGTATTTATAACCCGTCCCTATATACAATGCTTTTTTTTATTTTTATAACCCCATCCACCAACTTTGGTAGAATATTCCACTGGAGATATTGTGATGTGGCATTCACATGCCTAATATAAAGGCATAATCGGTGAATTCAAGTTCTCAAGTCTAGTCTAGAAGTAGTTACCCCTAAAATGTGGATCACATTGCACTTTTGACCACTAACGCCTTAAACAATTTGCATTCAACCAAGTAGGTGATTTAAAATATCTGCATTATGGTGGAACAGTTTTATTTGATTCTGAGTTCAGGGCGGTGTCTGCTTCATGTTCTATGTATTAAGTGTAGCACAACCACTATAACTGAACACAAAAAATTAAATTGAATTTATAACATCTAGCTTAATTAGTTCAGAATTCACAAATATAATCCCCACCTTCCACACATCGCCTTTCAAGCTCGTCAATTTCACGTTCAATTTTCGCATTTTGACCCTCCACGTCACCCAGCTCTTTCTTTAATTGCCAGAAAAGTTCATCTGGATTACAAAAACACCCAATCTTGAACTTTCAAAACAATACACTAATAGCAATAATAACAAACAAAATCACTTACTAAGGTCCTCATTCGGTACCGAGCTTAAATTCAAACGACACTCCGAGAACATCTGATTAGCTTTGCTCTGCAAAAGGAAAGTTCTCAATTTTAAGTAATCGGAAAATAAAAATTTACTGAAAAATGAAAAAACAAAATAATCAAGGGATTTTCATCAAGGGACCTCAAGCTCACGCGACACGTGATTCAGCAATTTCTCCTCTTCCTCCGTGCCATGTTTGGAAAAGCCCTCAACATTTCCGAGCTCCGCAATTCGACTGCAACGCAAAAGAAATAAACACCGCATAAGAAATCCAAAACTATAGATACAGATATCTGTATCTAAAGGTACGCATAAAGTAATATATGAAAATTTTGGACCTTCGAGCAGAGTTCAGATCAATTGTCTGAGAAGGAATGAAGAAACTTTTTTCGCTCATAATTTGTGTATAGTATTCTTCCCTCTAATTTTCTGTATTGCCCCAGATTGTATCTATGTATTTTCCATTTCCAGTGTATTTGAACTCCCGCCAAAGGGCAGGGGAAGAAATGGGCTAAAGCCCAAGTATGTGGACTAAGGCCCTGTGGACCAATTCAAAAAAAAAAAAAATGAAAATACAAGTATCATCGTCAATATTTTCAAGGATAAAATTAAATAAGTCTTGACGATTGTCAAATTATATACCCACCCCTCGTGTTTTTGAAGTTCACTTTAACTCTGATGTTTGAAGAAACTGTGAAGCCAAAATGGAATTCCAAAACACCCCTACAGTGCGGAAATAATTATAGCATTCGATATCGAGTAAATGTAATACCATTAAAATATTATAGTTAAAAAGATTAATTTAATGGGAAGCATTTGATTTAAAACTTAACTGAATTGATTTAACCATAATAATTAAGTTAACTATCACTTTTCTAAACTCTAGTGAAGATTTTATAAATTAATTTATTTACAAATTACTGAAACATACTGTTGGGATCGGCCCGTGGAGGCGCACGCAAGAGAAGTAATAATTTCAAATTTAACGCGCATCCCCTAAACAAAACTAGGCAGACATGGTACTAAATTCAAAATGAGAGTTTTATTGCGTTTACCTATTGAAACTTTTCCACCAATTGAGTTCTTAACAGCAACTTGACTCTTGAAAATCTTCCACATATCGATTTGATTCTTCGTAGCAAGCTCCGCTTCACTTAGATCTTGGATTGGTTTGATCTAATGTCTTAACAGAGAAATCACCTTTAAGCGTATCTACACCTTAACTCGTACCCTCAATTCTCTTTTTCAGTGCTGGCCTAAAGATATAGAATGTTTGGCTTGTGGGAAAAAAGGATGAAAAAATGTATGGGCTCAAACGCAAAGATAGAGAGAAGAGAAAAGAAATTGTTAGGAAGACAAATATTTTTCATTATAAGGGAATGACTACACTGGGTATTCTTATACCTAGTCAATATGACCTAGTAGGCCTCTCTTCTTTCGTTTTGACTTTAAGCCCAAAATAATTATTTAATTAGCCTACTAATTAATTAATTGTTCTTATACTTACTAATTAATTAATTAGTCCATTAATTACTTAGTCTTTTCGTCCAAGTTCTTTAACTAAATAGACCACTATTTAATTAACTAATCCATCAATTAATTGGTCTAGTCTTTAATTTAATCAACCCAATTATATTACTTAGACTAAAATTTATTAAGTCTACTTAATTTTATTCCTCTACATTAAGTTAATTAGACTACTAATTAATTAGTCTCATCCTAATTTAATATTTCGATATTAAATAGAGGACTTTTATTAATTAAGACCACTTAATTAATTTATTTCTTTGTCCCGATTAATTAATTCTCGCTCCATTAATTCACGAAGAACTAATTTAGACAATAGGTACTGGTGTAGGTGTAAAATATACACTGGGCTAAGATCAATAATTGGACCATTGATACACATGATTAAGTAGTTGGCCCCAACATTTCTGATATTGGACGAATAAAGACTTATGAACTTGATATATGTTTAAGTCATGATTAGACCATATGGGCTAATTTTAGATGATTGAGCTATGACCTTGGCCCAAGAAGATTATGACGATTAGGGTTTCTCGTGTTATATCATTGACAATTTTAAATACCCTTGGGAGGAGGGTTTGAGAGAGGAGAGATTTTTTGAACGTGATACATACATTTCTTCTAATGATTTCTAACTTGAGCGTCGGAGGACCAACGCCAGGGAAACCCTTGGCGTGCCTTCTAACTTTCTATTCTTTTGCAGGTTTAGAGACTTGATCGGGACAAAATCATCGAGACAACAATGATGCACAATCCATTCGCATCATTTTGGCGTCGTCTGTGGGAATATCTGGGCCACGAACAACTTTTGAGAGATAGTGTCTATATGATAGATAAATTTTCAGATAAGTTTCTTTTTGGTTCTTAAAAAAGAAAGAAACAATTATGATTTGTCCAATGTTCACGACTTTAAATTTCATGTAGAAAGTAAGAAGTTGAATGGATATTGATGCTTACAGAATTTAGGCATCTAAAAATCTGTAATTAAATTCATAATTGGATAATGATTTGAAGAATTATGTTCAAAAGCTATAAATAATATATGGGAATCCATGGAAGAGCTTCTTCTAGATCGTGCTCAAAATACTCTTTCTATAACCCAAAGGGATTCTATTCTCATGAGCTTGAGTCGTTGCTTCATTCAAGTAAAATTATGTTACAGTAAGATACATAAAAAATAAAGGACATGAAAATGGCCGTTCTAGAAAGCCGTAGGTTGTTGGTGTGTCGCTAATACCTAGATTTACCTTGTCTTTGTTCAAAATTCATGTTTGCTTTTGGGATAGTTGTTGGACTTCAGAACATGGCAACATATAGTGTTTCTCAATGATGGAATGTCTTAAAGTGCATGTTTTCTTGGAATCCTTCATGTACTCTGCTCTATCTATGAACACCTTGTTTCTCATTCCTGAACTACTGATGTTACGAACAGTGGCAGTCCAAATGTAGTCCGATCCATTACTCTTTGCTATTTATTCATTCGATATGTACGGACTGACATACTTATACTTCTTCCGTGACGTAAGGACCCCATTGGAACTAGGTTTCATATGATGGACATGCGAGATTCTGGAGTATAAGTGCAGAAGGCATTTTCTTTTATGCTCGAGTGGGGAAAAACATGTCACAGATTCCAACTTCATCAGCCAACCATATTTATTTCTGTCTGAGGGCTCGCTCGGGTACTCACTTGCAGGCTGATTCGGATAGGACAATGAATGCCGTGGCAGCTGGTTCAGGAAATACACTATATTTTCAGAAAACGTCTATAAGCCTCAAAATCGTGATTAATCACGTACCTGCTGGTAAATCTTACATTGATGTTGCTGATATTTGTTGAATCAGTCTTATTTGGGTGTTTCACTAGAATTTCACCTCGTTTGTTGTCAAGTTTTGATCTAGTTTCGGTTGTCAATTTTGATCCTCGCCAGTATTAATACTTCAGTGACTGGATCTAATTGATAGAAGTGAAACAATAGGCCATAATGATCAATCTCTTAAACAACTTAAGGAGGTGTGGAAAAATGATAAATAATTTTCATAAGAAATATATGCCCCATTAGCTATTTTGAGGCAAAGAATGGAGTCTAATTGGCCAACTAAAATTAAATGATGAACATATAAATGTTAAAGATTTACTAAATTTAGTGAAGTTCAAGTGCCTAGAATACTCGACAGAGGAGTTGGAGCAAGGGTTTCATTTTCAAAGAACTTGAAAAAGAAAATGTATATATGTATATATCTACTGCCCTTAGCAAAAGTATAAGAGCCTTTTTCTCAATTATTTTAATGGTTGGCTTATTTATAGACAAGTGGGATATGGAAGACTATCTCGGGAATTTTTGCTAGGGATGGCAATGGGGCGGGTATGAAGCGGATTTAGCAAAACTCGCTACCCGGCCTATTTAATTTTATTGATACCCACAACCTGCCTCGCCCCACTTCTTGCCCCTCCCTGCCTCGCCCCGCCAAGTACCCGGCGGGTTAGGGTTTTAGCCGTTAAACCCGAATGAGTCATGAAAATTTATTAATTAATCAAATTTGCAATCGTCCAATCCGAATCCGAATAATCCAACAACTAATAAACTTACAACATAGGCAAACACTATGAAAATCCACACAAATAATAATCAAAACACATTCATAAATCCAAATTTAAAATCATATCAATACGATATACACCAAATAACATCTATGATCATGTATTTCAATTCTACTACATCAAATTAAAAATTATTCATAAAACAAAATATTCCAAATTTTTCATCAACTCAACTATAAAATAAAATGAACTAGATCGTCTTCACTAAATCAATTTTGTCTCTTTATGAGACTTTTTCAACTTCACATTTTCACTAATTTGGTTAACAAATAAAATTTAATAAAAAAAGTTAAGTTATGCAAACTTTAAGTTATGTTGAATATACTAAATAAAAATTAAAGATCTATTTATTAGAATAATATTAGTGGGGCTGGTGGCGCTATACCCACTACCCGCCCCATACCCTATCGGGTCATAAATTTAATATTCATAACCCGCCCCATAACCCATTTGGTGTACCCAAACCCTTCCCACCGGGACGGGGTGGAGACGAATACCCATATAACCCTACCCATTGCCATCCCTAATTTTGGCAAAGTCATGACTAGAAAGTTTTAAAAAATCTTGACTAATGTTTTACGTGTGATCTGTGAATCTTTTTTATATCCTGATAGGAAGAAGTGTAGGGCTCAAGAGGCATTTTATAAGCACGGAAATTAGTGACGATTGTCAATAATAGGAATAAGTTAACATATATCACGATAACTGAAAGCGTGCATAATCCTTTATTAGTTGTTATCTATTGATTATTGTACTCATAGGACATCATAGACATTGCTTGGATACTTTCAGATATCGAACATAGAGTCGAATGTTTTGAGAATGATGAGAGATGAATATTCATCTCCCTTATTTTTAAGCTTATAATTGTCTTTTATGTGGAAGTGAAAATGAGACACTTGAACATCTATTGTTTAAATTAAATGTGATTGGGCTAAAAGACTATTACATTTGGTATGTTGGTTGAATGTCCAGAAAACACCAGTGGGACTTAATCAATGGAAGAGATGCATTACCTATGCATGGGAAAATTGCAATTTTGGTCCCACAACTTAGCCCATTTGTGTTTTTGGTTTCAATATTTTTGACTTTAGCATTATACGTCTCATAACTGCAACAAATGTGCGTTTTTGGTCCCAAGATACGATTACGTCATGTATTTGTACGGAATTGGCATGTGCGGTTCACGTGGGATCACCAAAAATGTGCGTTTTTTGTCTCATAACTCCAAAAAACGTGAGCTGCACATGCCAATTCCACCAAATACATGACGTGATCGTATCTTGGGACCAAAAACGCATATGTTTTGGAGTTATGGGACGCATAATGCTAAAGTAAAAAATACTGGGACTAAAAGCACACATGGACTAAGTTATGGGACCAAAATTGCAATTTTCCCACCTATGCATTTAGGAAATGGGAATGGAAGCAATCTGCTGTCATGGCTGGCTTGGCTGGGGTAATTTACATAGTATGGGAGGAAAGGAATTCGAGGGTGTTTGGAAGAGGAGTAAGAACACCAGAAATGGCATTCATACAGTTGAAGGGACCATTACTGTAAGACTTGCTGAGAATAAAAGGAAGAAGTTGTCACATCGTAGTAAATATTACCCAGAATCTATTCTGAATTAGTAGTTATGTGATTTCCTTAAAGGATTAAAACGATGAAATTGTGCATATGAGTAGTCTGTTCCTCATCTAGTTTTGATTCATGTTGTAAATAATTTGCTTATGGGTATAAAGTAATTACTTTCACCCAAAAAAATTTGTTCAAATTAGCGTTTTGCTATTGCTGATTTATAAAATGTGTGTTCTTACCAAGAAAAAAAAAAGATTTATAAAATGTGTGTAGAGAAGTTTTATATGATTTGATTCATTACCTCGATCCATGGCAATGACTTTGTGATTAATTACTATTGGATAATCATTTAACATGTCACATGCTATTTCGATTTATAAGATTACAAAAAATCAAGACTAATGATATTATTGGTGTCCAAATTTAATTTTGATATCTTTGCAAGTTTTGAATGCCTGCAGGAAGAACTTCCGAGAGCCACTCGGCCTGGGAAGTACTAAATGGATGGTTCAAATATAAGCTTAATAGGTTATGAATTTGCGTGTTTTAAAGCCCTATATTCATATGATTTATATTGGTTTATGCATAATTTTATGTCACATATGCGTTTAATTTGTGTCTTAAGTGAGTTTAGGTAAAAATCATTGCAATAGAGGAAAAAAGGTGAAAAACATAAAGAAGATTTCAGCGGGAAAAAATGCCATTGTTTCCAACGCTTGAACGTGGGCCATATGACATTCGCAGGTGACGGTCAAGGTCAAAGTCAAAGTCAACAATTTTAAAGAGAAAGTCAATGCTCGAACGTGGACATTTTGACGTTCGAACGTCGGGGTCGGCTGAGCAAATTTTGGAAATTTCCAGGTTTGAATTGAATAGGAGTCTTCCACCCTTTGGCTATAAATATCAGATATGTTCTCTATGATTAGGGTTACGAATGTTTTATACTCTTAGACAATTTTGAAGCAAGATAAGGCAAGGAATATCAAGAAATCAAGAATTGAAGAATTCAAGATTCATCATCATAGGGAGTTTTAGTTTTTTAGTTTTATCATTGTTTATGAACATCTTTGTTTCAATTAATTGTTTTTCGTTCATTATGAGTAGCTAAATTTGTAGACTAAGGTCATGCTTAAGCCGAATCATGATTTTTGATATATAAAAATAGTTTTTCATATTCATGTTGTTCATTGCTAAGTGTCTTGATCTTGTTCTTAATGCTTATGTGTGTTTGGCCATCACATGTATGAATTTTCGCTTAAATTAGTTGTTCCAGAGAAGGTAATTTAAGGTTCAAAGAGGATCATTGTTAGGAAATTTCTTGTTAGATGTTTTGATTATGACAATTAGGATATATGTTAGACCCAAAATATGTAAGTTTAAATTTCATAAGAAATTTTGCATAGGCTTTGAGCGTTAGATTTGTATAAGGCTTTTATTTATTTTATTCCAGATTGTTAGTCTAAGTATCTTAGACTGAGCGTCTGATAGTATTCTGAGTGAGTCTATCATAAGTCAAGTTTGAAGATCAAGCATCTGAAGTTTGAATGAAGATGAAGATCTCCAAGCACTTATTTGAGCGTCAAGCTATTCCAAGCGTCGATGTGAAAATACAAGCCAAAGGATCATTCAAGGTTGAATGAGCGTCTACCAAAACAGATTTCACCTGAATTTATTCCTAAGTCCACAAGGATTGAAATGCAAATGCATTAAATGATGATAAGAGCATTAAATGTGACAAGCACTCTAGGACATACGGAGAAGCCTTCCTATTAGACTGTCAAAATCAGAGAGTCTGCGGCACCAGCTTTTGTAGCAGAATTTCAGGGATAAATGACATAAAGCTGTCCACTCGCGAAATTGAAGAGACACGCTCAACTTTGTGTCAAACTGACACTTTATTCAAGAATGTCCATAAATAAAACTTCAGCAATAAGCCAAAAATAACAACACAAGCTTACAAGTCAAAACTCTGTTGCATTGAAGTCTCAACCTTAAACTTTCATAAAAGCTCAAAAATCAATAGCCAACATTCTTCAAGCTTTTCACAGATCCCTCAGACAGTCATAAATATCTCAAAACTCTTCTCAAGAAGAACTCTACATTCTTATTGAGATATTCCAAGTTGCTTGAATTTTCAAATCAAACAAACCTGTTGACAAAAACCCATTCAACCTCGCAATCTGTGTGAAGACGAAGTTGAAAACTTGCATTATTTATGGGTGAAAAAAGCAAGTGAATCAAAGTCCATTGGAGCAGAAATCTTTGTGACAAAGATGCTCAAGCAAATCTTTGTCCAATTTATCCCCTATTTTGTAGAAGTCTCTGTGTGATTCTTCGAAGATCATTTAGTAAATTTCCTCCAAGTGAAAAAGGCGAAGAAAGACGTAGTTGAGATTACATCACCCAACGAACCTTTAAATCTTTGTATCTTTTACTTTATCATTTATTTTCTCTCAATTATCTCATATCATTGCATAAACTGATAAGTAAACACATTGACACTTAATTATAAGCTAAAGCAACTAAGTAACAATTTGAGACGCTCAACCTTTCAAAAGAAGACTCAAAACATTTCTGTTGTGCTAACACTAGTAAAAGAATTGAACGCTATACCTCAATCAAGTTAAGTATTCAAATCTTAAGTCTAAGTTAACTTTATAAATCTGTCTTCAAGTAGACGCTCACTTAAGCGTCTAGTCCATTAAGTGTCAAATCAAATTCATGTAATACAAAAGTTTTTTTAAGTTGAAGAAAACTTCAGAGTCTATTCAACCCCCCCTCCCCCTTCTAGACCCTTTTCGTATGCCACTTGGGACCAACAATCATCACATAAACCAAATACAGGAATTGCCCTAGACATATGTAAAGATTCCTGGGTGAAGTTAGCCTGTTTTTCCGGGGAATTTCTAGTGAGTTAATGCATGTTTGTTAATTAGACTTCCGGATAGAAATAATATGGGAGTCGTTAATTAAGCATATGTTTGTTATCATGAGGGATGAGTTAATGAACATAAAAGGAAATTCCACCTTAGCAACTATAGTATGAAATACGATTGACACTTTTATATTGATAATTAATTGGTTTGTGTCGCGCATGTACCTTAGTTGTTTTTTCTCTATCTGTTTCTCATAAATTTATCTATCCTTGTTTTATTTTAGTTATTTACAATTGCTTCATTTAGTTTAAGTTTGCTTGACTTAATTTCGTTATTGCTAAAATTCAAGTTTCTGTGGGATAGACAATTCAGACTTAATAATCCACTTTATTACTTGCACGATTAGTCCTCTTGCAGTACAAACACGTTAGATTTTCATGTGTCAAGTTTTTGGTGCCGTTGCCGGGGACTTGTTAATTTTAGTTTCGTTTTTATTTCAAGCTTTCATAATTCCTTTTTTTTTTTTAATTCTTGCTTTGGTTTTTAGTTTCGTTCTAATTTTCTTTGATTTGTTTTCATTTGTAGGTTTTGACTCGAGTTTCAGAAGGAGATCTTGAGAATTAGACTCGAAAATCGAACATACTATGTGAGCAAATCGAAGAAATCCACAATGGTTAGAAATTTTCTAGACTGAACAATCCGGAAACAGAGAGTGGCTACAGAATATCATACAAGCCATGCAACCGGTAGCACCAGCATATTTACCGTCTGTTCGTGGTAGCCAACCACCTAGAGTGCACACCTTACCAACACTTTCTCATAATAATTTCTGACTTGAGTGTCGAGGGTTAACACCCGGGCAAACCCTCGGTTTTCCCCAGCGCGCCTTCTAACTCTCTATTATTTTGCAAGTTGAGATCGAGAAACAACAAAAAAAAAAAAAGGAGGAACGAACCAAATCATCGAGAAAAACAATGAGTAAAATTCCCTCCTCCAAATACTATCCCTAAGTTAGTGTGTGACCCCTTACAGTACCTCCTTACAAAAAAAAGGGTGGCTAGGCAAGGTCCTCACATCCAAAGTTTTAGACCATCCCAAATTGTCTTATCAATTTTTAGTTAAATTTTGGGTGAAGAAATGCAAAAAGGCAATCTACGCTGAGGGGGCAAATGGTTATGTATGAGTTTAGTAGTTCGTCGTGAGTGCCAAAGATGAAATAATGACTAGTTAAAGGCAGAGTTTATAATAAACAGAGAGAGAGAGGGAGAGACGAGGATGCATTAAGTTCAGAGACGCGGAATAGGAGGACGAGGCCATAAATGTGGGGAGGACATGTAACGGACGACTGACATGCTTCTTTCTTATTTCTTTAATGCTCCCCAAAACCATTTTCTTCATTTCTCTCTCTTCTTTCTTTCTCTCTCTCCTCTCTCTACCATTTCCCTTCCAAATTGGAATTCTTCTTTCTGCAGAGATAGAAAGAGAGGGAGAGACAGAAAGAGAGGATTTTTGAATAATAACACTTACATTCATTTTTATTTCAACA
Source organism: Buddleja alternifolia (assembly GCA_019426215.1). Classification (NCBI taxonomy): domain Eukaryota; kingdom Viridiplantae; phylum Streptophyta; class Magnoliopsida; order Lamiales; family Scrophulariaceae; genus Buddleja; species Buddleja alternifolia. The sequence continues at coordinate 17,823,849 of CM033403.1, forward strand.
AAAACAACAAGAGTTGTCTTTTGGTTTGAAGAGAGAGAGAGAGAGAGAGAGAGAGAGAGGAGAGAAGCTGAAATACCCCGTCGTCAATCACTTTTCCATATCTGAATATTGATTGGGGGGAGAGAGAGAGAGAGAGAGAGAGAGAGATTTGTTTGTATATGAGCCATAAGATTGGTTGTTTTTATTTTCATCTGAAGAAGAAGCTGAACATAAAATTTGATTCTGATTCTGTCCCTGCCCCCACATGCGCACAAAGCCTTTAAGGTGGGTTTATTCCTTTTACATCTTTTTTCATTTCATCATTTTTTTTTTGGTTAAGTATTGAATAATTTACATACATGTATTGATTATGAACTTTTTTTTTTTTTTGTGGTCTTGGTGCAGGCGATGATGTATTGGGTTTGGAATTTGTGATATTCTTCTTATACATTTTATTATTATTATTATTATTTATTTCTCTCCATTTATAATATATATAAGAAATGGTGGGAACGTCAGATAATGTGAAGGGGTTTATTCTGGCAATCTCTTCCAGTATATTCATCGGTTCTAGTTTCATCATTAAGAAAATGGGCCTCAAAAAGGCTGGGGCTTCTGGTACTAGAGCAGGTTTGTTTGAAATTGTGATTATACATACATAATTCTATTCTTTTAATTTTACCATTTCTGGTTCAAAATGTTGATTATCTATTATATCCGAGGGAATTGCAGCATTAGTCGTATAGGATACGGTGGGTCTTACTGTTGTATTCTTAGTCCCGTTATTTACAAATTTGATGAAAGAGTCTTATAGGATGCATTTTTAATCCCAATCGTTAAAAATTCAATCATTTGCACGTGATCAGAGTTTCTGTACAACTTTTAATGGATGAGGTCAAAATTGCAAAAAATTGCATCCTACGTAATTTTGCAAGTTTGTAAACGAGACTAAAATTGCTATAGAGCTTAACCTATGGGGACTAAAATTGCAATTCTCCCTATATTTGACTTAGCCAACATAACAGAGAAGATGAAGTGTATCTACCTAATGTTTTGTATTATTTGAAATAATCTGAGCACATGTTCTTTGGATAAAATTATCACATGTATGAATTATTATTCAGTCTTTATAATGTTTATAGGGCCTAAAATTTGATATGATTTTTATAATATAAATTATGTGTTGCCTTTACATTTATCTTATTTCGGATTAGTTTGTCTTTATTTAAGAATTATTTGCTAATATTTTGACAAGAAGAATATTTGTTAAGGTGATGGAGGGTACTCGTATCTGAAGGAACCTTGGTGGTGGGCTGGAATGATTGCAAGTAAGATATGCAGCAGCACAAAACTTATCAAATTTGGAACCGTTTTTTGCTCCTTATTGTACATTTAGGATTCGTGTGAACACTTTGTGATTGATAAGCCATTGTTTATTTAGACATCAATTATTTAACTGTTTCTATACATGTATATTCATTCATCTATGACCCGTCTCACATTTATCGTTTTCGTTTACATTTCATAGTCAAGCCCAAAGACCTTTAGAATTTTATTGCAGTCATATATTGATACATTTTAATACTTTTCGGTTCCTCCTATTACAAATAACATTATTCTTATATTACTTTTGACCGTAATTACATGCGTATGCAGTGTTTGTTGGAGAGGGTGCTAATTTTGCTGCCTATGCATATGCTCCAGCTATTCTTGTTACACCCTTGGGAGCTTTAAGTATCATTTTCAGGTATTGGCAGTGTATCATCATTAGTATAACAGCCTTTTTACATTTAAGTAATGATTGCATATAAATTGTAATGCAGTGCAGTGCTAGCTCATTTTATTCTGAATGAATGTTTACACATGTTCGGTGTGGTCGGTTGTATTCTGTGTTTGGTGGGTTCTGTGGCCATTGTTTTACATGCCCCCTTGGAGAGGAATATTGAATCTGTCAAGCAAGTATGGCATCTAGCTACTCAGACAGGTACTAATGGTTCTCTAGTTCGTTATTTTAATTGCATATTCAAAAGCCATAAGTTATAAGTCTAGATATTTCTCCAGATTTCATAAGTTTTTGGGTGTTCATCTCTCATATGTTTTACGAAATCATATAATTTAATAGGTCTCAAACATCTTACATCTTCTTATATGTCTCTGATTTTTAATATGGGCAAAAGGTATTTTACCCCTTGAGTTCTTGGAAATGGGCATATTTATTGTCAAAAAGGGTTGATTACCACCCTCGTGTGTTTTTCAGAAGAAAGGCAAATGACATCCAACCCCATTTCTTATTATTATTACATTAAAAAAGACAAATATACCCTTCTATATAAATGATATTGATGGGTTTTTGTAAGTATGTGTGGTATGAGAATTCAGAGCCACCCTTGGCCTGATAGATATAACTCTCCTCTTCATTCATCATTCTGTTTTATTTAAAGTAATATCTTTATTTACACATATAAGAATATATATTATTAATAATGTGATGTTATTCAAAAGATTTGAAATAAAATATATTCATTTCTTTAACATTCTTATTATTTTATCCAAAGTAAGGTAAAATAATGAAATAGCATATGTTATATTTTAAGATTTTTTCTTTATATGACATGATTAATAAACACACACTAAGCAAAACCTCAGATATCCATTACAACATTTCATTGACATACTTAAAATACTTGTATATTACTTTATTCTAAAATATTACTAATAACATATATAATCAAAGAATATTTATATTTTTTCTGTCATAATTTGCAATATTTTACATTTTTCTAGAAATATGTATGCTAGTTATATGTGTTTACTAACTATTGTTTTAAATGCTTATGATCATGATAAACAAAAGAGAGAAATTCATTAAAAATGTAATACTATATGTGTAAGGTATTTTTCATTTTAATTTAATACTCCCTCGGTCTCAAAAAAAAAACAAAAACACCTTTCTACTTTTGTTTTTCCGAAAAGATTGTCCCTTGTAGAAGCAATTTTTTTGGTTAAGTGCCTATTATGCCTTTGATTTTATACATGATGATGTGTTAAGATTCTTTTCCATTTCCTTTCTCTTTTTCTTTTTCTGTTATACGCAATACTCTTACTTTGGTAAGAAAGCTGGAAATCTAAAATTATTGTATTCTGTAAGGTAATTACAAATTATTCCTATATTTCAAAGAATATATTTGGTAAAACCTTTTTGAAAGTTAATGTATATCATCTCCAAACAATATATTTCTATGTGTGTGTGTGCGCGTATATATATATATATATATCTATAATATCATCTCCAAACTAACTCCTAAGCTAAAGCCCAAGCATGCACTTTAACTTAGGAGTTAATTAATTTTACTCTCTTCTAATTTTTTATTTAATTAAACATGAAATATTGTTTAAATTGAAAGATTGGTTGTTAAATTTAAACAACTAATATTTGTTTGTTTTCATAAGATAAGGCAATTTAGGGATAGAAGGTGGAAATGTTGACTTTCCTTATTCTATGCAAAAAGTCATAGAGGACATCCTTTTTGGAACGGATGGAGTAAATGAAAAGGATGAGGTTGGATTTTATTTGCCCTATTTCTTGAAACAGAAAGAGTAATCAGCCCATTTTGATAATACATGGGAGCAAAAATACATAAGGATGAAGTGTCTTCTACCCTTCTTAGTATTAGGGGATGAAATATATTTTGGTTCACATGTGAGGGTAATTCAAGAATCTCAAGGTGGCAAAATTTTCAATTTACATAGAAACTTTAAGGCTATAGACAAGTGAGGGGGAGCGATTTCCCCTACTAGCGTCATCTCTTTATTGACTTGAGGATTTGTCAGTTCGAATGCATAGGTTAAATATATTCTAATGTAAATCCTGCTTTATTCACGTCTAACAGAACATAAAAAATTGTGATTGACAGGTTTTATCATCTACACCATCGTAGTTGTGATTGTTGTCATCGTTCTAATTTTTGTGTACGTGCCAAAATATGGACAAAGATACATGGTTGTGTACATTGGAGTTTGTTCTCTCATGGGTTCTCTTACGGTCAGTTCTTTTTCCATCTGATCATTTTATTTGCCCAGTCGCACTTCTTTACTCTAATTTTTTTCCCCTTCCATTTTTTGCTTCTATTATGCAGGTTATGGCTGTCAAAGCAGTTGCAATTGCTTTAAAGCTGTCATTTTCAGGGTCAAATCAGTTTAAATACTTCCAGACTTGGTTTTTTACTATTTTGGTGATTCTTTTCTGTGTCATGCAGCTGATATATCTCAACAAGGTATCTCGTTAAATTCCTTTTATTTGGCAAAAGATAAGCTTCACCTTTATTTTTAGAATTGCTGATAGTTCTTATCATCTGGAAATTTGAGACAGTGATGTGGTTATGTTGTTAAAAAAAATAAATTATGTTTCACCTCAAAAGTTCACTTTTCCGCTCTATTAATTGGTAATTCTAGTACTTAACTACAAAATAGAGGTCGGTGTTGGAAATTTTGTTCCTTTAACACATCTTTGGGAGAATACTTCTGCTCCTATTTCACTACTACCACTGAATTAAGACACTGAAAATTCTGAACTATATAAGAAAATATTTTGTCTTCCACTTTTCCTAATCCGAATTATAAAAGGAAATATTCTGATCACTGTTCTTCATTAATGATGTTTTTTCCTCTCCATGAGTGTTCTAGAATAATTGCAATAATGTCATTGTGCTTTGTCAAGATATTAATTATCATCTGGTCTACTATTATATTTAGGGCTCATTTACATAGTTGGATGAGGGCTCATTGTGATGGCACTTTTTATCACCCTCATCCATTATTATATCCCATTACTTTGGCATCGAACTCTTGGGCAACTAGGACATGTTCCAAATACTTTATAACACATACACATATATATTTTTTGTGTATCTTACATGCTGTCTTCCAAAGGTATACAAAATATTATTGTCATTAATTTGTCACTCAGTTTATCTATACATTTCCATATACACAAGTAAACGAGCCTTACTGTGAATCTATGATGCAGATTGATGCTACTTATCAAAAAAGAAAAAGAAACAAAGTAATACCAAATCTAAAATATCTGAATGATTTGTTGTTTCACATTTGCAGGCACTGGACACATTTAATACTGCAGTGGTTTCCCCTGTATACTATGTCATGTTCACAACCCTCACTATCGTAGCCAGTATGATCATGTTTAAGGTAATACTGCACATCTCTGTTTTTCTTGCTCTTATTCTCAATTTTTATTTTTCTTGACTTTTTACACCATTCTTCACACTTTTAAAACTAATTAGAATAATCCCGCTTATAGAATTCTTCATATCTTCATGTAGATTAATCAATTTCACTTGATACTTTTATCACAAGTGTACTAATGCATGGCGATATTATGAGAAGTGACATTTATCATCAGGACAGAACATAATATGTTTTCTTTTAATCTCATTGTTGTGATGAATTCAGGAAGAATTCAACAACGCATCGCAGATTGTGACAGTGCTGTGTGGTTTTGTGACAATTTTATGTGGAACTTTTCTCCTTCACAAAACAAGGGACATGGGAGGTACTCCCACCGTTGTTTCCCCTGTTTTTCAACAATCTTTAGAATCAAGTCCCGTGCAGTCAAGTCCAGCACAGTCAAGTCCCAAGCAGGCAAGTCCTAGACGGGCCGATATTTGATATTTGATGACAGAGTTTTGCACTTATCAAAAAAAAAAAAAAGGACGACAGATTTTGCTGAAATTATAGATTAAAAGCTCATGACTATGGAAAATGACTATATAATTTTGTTGGTTTACCAGAGCATTTGACTATAGGAGGAATATTTCATTTCTAAATATGTATTCCCACACCATTCCATTTCTAATTATTTAGAATTTTAACGATTTACGTGTAAATAGGTCTCAGAATGACAGGATTTTTTCTAGGGATTTACTTTTTTACTTTTAGATGAGATGGATTTACTGAGATTGATTGAAGACTTCAAAATAAATGTTTTTGAACACTAGGGCTGTGTATGGTTATGTTACTGAATGTGTTTTCTGAAAATTCTTCGGGAAATGTGCACTGATGTGATGTTGATTGTGTTTGATTATGTTGATCTGCATCTATTATGAAATGACTTATCCCATCTTGTTTGGTTTGTATGGCTCAAGACACACACACACACATCTCATATTTATATATTGATATAATAGTTTTTTATGTATGAGGAAGAGGTGTTCTGTTCACTATTGATAGATAAATTGGCAGCTATTACTAGCCAAATTTCTTACCCTTTTTTGAGTGAGTAATCATTATTATTATTAATCTATTTAAGTAGTGAGTTTATCTTGAAAGTCATATGATGAAGTAAATATATGTTTTATTCTCAAGGGTTTGTATCTTTACACTGGAAAGAAAACAGGACTTTCTAATAGTTGTGGATTTTAGGACGATGCGAATTTTAAAGATTGTAACTGTTTGCGAATACTTATATAGTGATTTATGGATGATTTACTTGTAATGAAATAACTTTTGATCCAAGGATTGTTTTATTCTAGAAACATGATGGTAAAATTTGGTGTTTCTACATCTATAGAAGTTCAAATATTGATTAAGAAACGCAACACTTTCTTCTATATTTTTCCCACTAAACAAAGCGTTGTTCTACAACTCTGCTTTTGTGTTTAGAAAAGCAAGAATGCATGATAGGCAATATGTTAAACTATTGAGGAATAGGTGTCCTTTAATAGACAAAAAGGTAACACAGGTGGGACAAACTATATGATCATTGTTGAAATCAATATATATCATTATAGTGGTTTTCTTTCTTAGAGAGGTGGGAAACTAGTATGTATACCATTGAACACAATTAACATGGAATTTATTTATCTAGTGTTGCTTGCAGTGGGTAAATGTGAGGATATATCAGAGATACATTTATCTAGTTTGCCCAAACATCTAAATGTCAAAGCAAATAAAAACATGAAATATAACATTAAGTGATATATAATTGAAAAAAAAAAATATATCCGATTCAACTTTGTAAGTACGCAATTGTCAATGCATATGATATTGTCAAGTCTTCTTGTGAATCCTATGCATAGACTCATTGTAGACGCTAGGCATGATTATGTTGCTAAAAATTTATTCACACAAGGTATAACAAATTTAGATTCACCTTTTCACATGAGTAAGTACCCTACATATTGACTTTCTAAATGAACAAGATCAAATTATTGTAGCCTTGATGATTTCATTATGTAATTACGTTAGTGAACTTAAGTGATTGAGATAATTCTCACTACAATTAAACTCGTCTTATCCAAGTGAAGTGTATGGTAAACTAGAATCAAATTATGTTCGTGTATCATTTTTAGCAACTCGTTCTTCATTATTTGATAATGCTTATTAAGTCCACAAATCGTTATTTTTATTTTCTTTTTAGGATATTGTCTAACATGATATTTCATTTATACATAATAATGTTTTTTCAAAAGTATTAGCAAAATGACGACGTGATTGTCACTAACACTAAACCACTATCTTTGTACATAAAAGTGTAATATTACTTGAAACATTTACCCCTTTTTACTCTCTAATATTTAGGTGCTAATTCAAATATCAAAAATTAAAATCGAGAAATGGAGTAACTAATTATTGTGAATTTTTTTTCTTTAAATAGATGCTGAAAATTGAATATTGTACTATTTATTAATTTAAAACAAGTTGTACAATCAAATTACAAGTGCATACATGACACTCGTTCAAGTCTTGATCTCATACTAAAAAAACTTGATTCAAGTTTATTGGCTTGCAAATTTAGCCGTGAGCTCGAGCTCTGACTGCAAGAGCGAGACGGTCAAATTTAAGCTCAAGAAAAAAAAATGTAAAGTGTTGTCCCATGCGTCAAAACGGTCCTATGTCGTCAAACTATTTAGTTCATAAGTGCAAAATTGACTTAAAAATAAAAAATTCTCAAATTCAAGTGGTCACAGCATACCACAAATTCAGGTAAAATTGAAAAACTCTGGCCAAACTAATCTTCAATTTGCGAGTTTGTTATATATGGTATTTCTCTCTGCATTCCACGTGGGTTAAATTTGAGGATATAAATTTACGCTGGTAGACACGTCTCGTGTTCTTCAAACAAAATAGAGATATAATAGTAAACAAAATACTGTATTTCCAAAAACACACTTTCCACCATTTTCATCTTCAAAATTAAACAGTATAAATCTATTAATATCAGCTAATAAAAGCACATTTTTGCTGAACTGTAATTAAACAATTTCATTAGAGAAACATCCTTCTAGAATTTTTTAGTTTAAGTTACTGAAAAGATCAAGAGGCATTAATATTATATGAAATACATAATGCTTGAAAAATTCTAAAAATTATTAAAAATGATAAAACGAAAATACAAATTAATAATAATAAGAGTGAATTTGGCCTATCTTCTACGTAATTGATTATATGATAATCGATTATTGTAAAATTGATTAGACAAAAGTTAGAATTTTCGGTTTTGGGAACGCAAGTACATCCTAACAAGATTATACGAAAGTGGGCGAAACTATCATCAAAATAATAGTGTCCAAACGAGATTATAGAAAGCGAGACAACAAACATCAAAATAGAGTTTGAAATGCAAACACAAATTTTAGTTTTGAAACCACTGGGTCAAACCCACCCCAAGTTTCTGATTTTCATCGGATCAGTAAAGTTTGATCGAGATATCGTATACCCGGGCTACTTTGGAGTTTGGACTTGAACAACATAAACATTACATAAAGAATAATCATCAATTAATAAAGGCAAAGATACGAATTCGCAATTAATTAACGAACAAAAGTCTTTCCCTAATTAACAAACTCCATAGATTAACCAAAAAAAAAAGATAAAAAAGAAAGAAAGTTATTCTTCATAAAAACCCTAAAAAAAAACATAAAACCAAGAACAAAACCATAATATTCCTCATTATATTATCAAAAAACCTATTATATATATAAAAAAATAAAAAATAAAAAATAAAAATAGAAACCCAACCCTAATAATAATTAATTAAGCCTTCCTAGTAAAATTCTTAGCCCCAGAAAGATCAATGCCGGGATGTTGAGACATGATCTTCTTCATCATATCCTGACCCGCAATCTCATCACTCGTCGGCAAACCCTTCTTCTTCTGCCGTTGATCAAACATCATCTTCTCCACCATCGATCTCGTCTCGAGGTCCAACTCCGATAGCCTGCTCGGGGCTGGCTCGACTTTCTGCATGTTGATCTCGGGGTCGCCTTTCAACAAACTCTTCCACCAATTCATCCTGTCAATCTTCGTCAGCAGCACAGAAACCGTCTTCTTATCTTCCAAACTCCATAAACAATCCTCAACCTTAACGCCCTGGAAAAGCTCACGTTCACCATCAATAATTGGTACTTGATCTTTGAGCCCTACTTTTATTTTATGTGTCTCGATAACAACCGTGATGGAAGTGGCCTGTGTGCCTGGAGGGACAGGGATTGTGATGTTGATTTCTTCAAGGGATTGACCCCATGAATAGTTTTCCGTGTCAAGGCCGTTGAGTTTGTTTGGTAATAAGGGTTGTTTTGGCTTTTCATCTTCTTCTTTTCCTTCTTGCTTTTTCTGATCATCCTTTGTTTGTGATTGAATGTTGTTGTTTTTGGGCTTTTGTAGTTGTAATTGGGATTCATGAGAAGAAGGTTTTGTGGTGATTTGGTTGTTTTTGTCGTCTTCGTTGAAATCAGAGAGAATTGCCATGGCTGATGAGAGAGTAGCAGCTGGGGGGTTAATTATCAAGTAATGATGATTTGTGTTTTGAAGTGCTCAATGGTGATGGGGAGGGAGACAATTAGATGGGTATATATATATATATATATATATATATAGGGGCAGTATTTGTAGGAGATGTAGGGTTTGGATTTCGTGTTCGTGCAAGATCAAGTCATGAAGGTTTTTGTTTTCCTAGGTTTAATAGGTCTAGGATACCTTTTTGGGAAGCCATGTGGAATAATTTCCTAGTTTTTTTGGTTTACTTATTCTACTCTATGTTTTTTTGTTCTTTATTTTTTTTAAAATGTAATTACTACATTGCCCCCAACTAAAAAATAACTAAGAAATAAGTTTTTAGGGTAGTTTTTATGGTAAGAAATGTAATTACTATATAATTCCTAACTTTTTTTTAATACTTGTATTGACTTTTGTTTGATATGAAAAGTAAGAGACCAATTAAATGCAATGTTTTAAAACTCGGACCGGTGGTCGAACCAGACGACTAATTGGGTCATTGGGTCACTGGTTCGACCGGTTGAACTATTGTCAAAAAACCGGTTAACCCGTTATATATATATATATATATATATATTATATTCTAAATAATTTATTGCATTTTATGTCTGTCTTTCTTAAGTGAAAAATTATATATCTATTATTTATATTAGTAAAAGATAACAAATAATTTGTTATCTTATCATTTCAAAGTAAAATAATAAACATGAAAATGAAAAGGAGAAATGCTTGTGAAAAGGTCACACATAGTGGGGTAAAACCTAATCTCCTTTCTTCATTCAGCGCCGACTCGTCTCTTCTTTTTCTCCTCCTCCTTTTTCTTCTCTCTCTCTTCTTATTTTTTTGTTTCTTCTTCTTGCTGCAAAGTTCCTAATTATAATATGCAGGCTCCAATACACAATTGCTCTTATGTTATACATTAAACTTCTAATCCAGAAACACTTCAACAAATATATAGTTGAAATATATGGATCTGTTGGAGTTTTGGATCTTCTCTACGATGAGGAAGAGCAGGGGTGTACATAAATCCGCCCGAACCGCTCAACCCGAGCCGATCCGTCCGAAAACCGCCTGTTTAAAATTATTAAATAATAGTGGCGGGTTGAAAATATTACAACCCGTCACTTTCGGGTCGGGCGGTGAATTTAATAATTGTAAACCGCCTAACCCGCAACCCAACAGTTAATCATTTATGTTACAAGTATAAGTATATATATAGTTAAAGATTAACACTAAACTTTGAAAACTATATATGCATATATACTATCTAATAAGAGTGGTTTATTCATATTCATGTAACATATTTTATTTTTTATTTGAGAAAATAAATTGACTCGTTTGAACACTTGTTTTTATTTTATTTGAACGAAAAATTTATATGTATATGTACATTTTGATGATAAATTTATAAAAAAACATTAATTTTATTAATATTTTAGAGTTTTTTACTCATTAGAAATCATGATAATATGAATTTTATTTAATAACACCACTTATTTGTGTATTTCTCACCAACTCAATTTTTTTTAGTTAAATGTACAACAAGTATAATATTTAATTTCTTACTTACTAATTATAACTAAAATTAAGTTGTATAAATTATAACTATAATTTGATAACCCGCCAACCCGCCCGCTAAAACATTAAATCCGACCGACCCGAACCGCTCGGTTTGAAAAGATAATTATACGTTTTCGGTTTGATATTTTGTCAATCCGCACATGTCGGGTCGGGTTAATTTTTTTTCTAAAACCGGCCGAACCCGACCGTGTACACCCCTAAGGAAGAGTACAGAACCAAAAAACCGGGTGAAACGGGTCGGCGATTTAAGCGGTTCTTGTCTGGTTTGACCGGTTCTTGGCCGGTTCACCGCGGTTTTATTGCTGACCGTTGTTTCATATCAACCGGACCGGCCTCATTCCCGGTTCCCGATTTAACCGGTCGAACCGGCCGGTCCGATCCGGGTTTAATAACATTGATTAAATGGTAAAAGCAAATAGAAATGTTGCACATTTCAAAAAGTTTTTTGGAGAAATACCGGATCCAAACTACACAATCAATTATTGGTAGAACTATCAAAACTGAGGAAGGATGTCACGAAGAATTTTTTTTTTTTTTTAATTCAAGAGGAAAGGGATATCCTGCATATCTAGCCCGATAAACCCGAGTTGATAGTTATCAACTGAGCCATAAAGACTCTATCTAATTCCATAAAGGAGGGAAGAGCCACAATTTGTGGCAGTTTTAATTCGAACCCAGTACCTCTCACATAAAGTGGGAGGTGGATACCACTAGACCAACATGTTTTTGGTGTCACGAAGAAATTTTGATGGGAGGATGTGCGGTGGATTTTGTGATTTGTATTTAAATAATTATAAATTATTCGTATAATCTCAAATATGTTAGCCCCAAACTTAACATAACTATTATAAATCATAAAACAATATATATTAAACATATAAAGTTTGAAACAGAATGTTGCACTGGTTGAGTGTCACGTCATTTGACGTTGTCCTAAAGTTATGATTATTTCCCTACGAGCAGATAGTGATGGATGATCACAATTCTAATTAAAACTCTGTTAGCTCACTGACTTATCCCGCATGCACGGTCATAGGAACCATTTATTTCTCACATTGTCAAAACTCTCAAACTCCTGGAGGAGTATGTATTATGGGTAAATTACACCCAACCCCCTTGTGATGGGCCTTATTATCACTTCACCCCCTATGAAAATATCAACTTACCCCCTTGTGAATAAATTAAAGTAAGTAATTTAACTCCCTACGCGCTTCACTCGCGAGTAATGCGACTGGTTATAAAACTTTCATCAGTTAAAGACTATTTCGCCCCTGAATTGCTGACCATTGGATCTGATCATCTAAATATCAATGGTCAGGATTAATTTCTTATATTTTACTAAATTCAATTTATTACAATCGTAGATCTTTATAGAGATCAACGGTTGATATTAAATGTCTTATTTTTATAATAAATATACATATTTTTAAAATTTTAAAATTGTAAAAGATATTTAAAAATATATATATATTAATAATATATTTATATACATATATATATATATATATATATCCCGTCACCACTGCTTCACTGCCGACGAACGGTCGCCGCCTCAAGGACCACCGCCGCCACTTCTGCAAATCGCCGGTCAAAGCAACACACTTCTGCAAATCGCCTCAAGAAACACATGTTAGAGTTTATGCCCGGCGCACCAATTTTGGGCGTCATTCTATGCAATAATAACTCTAGCTAAACGATCTTTTTAATATAAATAAAGTTAATCTTTTGGCATTCTTTATTCGTGTATATAGCTTGGTCTTAACTTAGAATAAAGTCCCGAAGGATCACACATAGCTATGGGACATCATTGCGCATCGGGAATGACAATGATGGAATATGTCTCCAAGGCTGTGATCCTTAAATATATGTTTCAACTCTTGAATGGGCTCGTCGAGATAAAGGGATATCGATGAGACTCAAAAGACTTGCTTATATGATGCATACTCTTGATAGAGTGTATCTCGTTCCATAGATATTGGCACGGTGAAAGCCTATGCATATATGAGGGTTCTTATTGTGGGAATAGGTATACTGAACAACCCCATGAAAGTTCCATTAAATGGAATCCCAGTCGAATCTGGAACTTCCAGTGGTCTTGTAGTATAAGAGTAATCCTTAGGACCTGAGGTTCCATTGGATGCATGTCTTATACACAATTGAACATGTCTTGATTTGTTACATGATTACTTATATGAACACAAATGGGCAAACTCAGACATGGGCTAATTGTGTGCGAAGGCACGTGAGAATCAAGATGGGATCTATCTCTGACATTAGTCTTGTCAGTGAATCGACTTTAGGAATCTTCGGTCGAAGTATGATATCTAAAGAGGCGTAGGGTTTCCTCGTTTAGATAGTCGAAAGTCGATCTCACCGTATTTGGGAAACATAGTTATTGAATTAATAGAGCTTCGACCTTAGCCACTGCTCTAGATTCGATCGGGAGATTAGATGGAGGGATCTTACTTATACAAGGATCAAGATCACGAAAGGCGTATCTTTATCTTCGTCTTTGTCTAGGTCTTCGTGGCCTGTTGCTAGACAGTAACCACGATTTGTAAGTGTCGAGAATTAATATGGTGATTAATTCGAGGCTTGATTGAATCAAAGGAATGATTTAATCTAGCGCTTTCTATTTTGGGAAAGCACACTAGCACTTTGGGAAAATGTACTCACTATTAGATAGTAGACGAGCCTAAGGGGTCACACACTTAACTCGTGAGAGTCACTGCTTAAATGATGCGATTAATCAAGTTGAGGAAATTGAGAAAATTAGGAAAGTCTAGTCCTTTACTAATATGGAATATGAATTAATTGAGGGAATTCAATTAATTCGACTATTTTAATTAATCTTGTAGAATTAATTAAATTAATGAACCTAGTAGAGTCCAAGTATTTTATTTAGTTGGACTTGGTCCAAGTTAAATAAATAAGTCAATTGGAATAAGGAAATATAATTAAACGGGTTTGAATTATATGGGAATATTTAATTGATGGGTTTAGCCCATAATTAAATATGGAGTCAAGAATTAATTCTTGGACTCCAAATAAGGATGATGGCCGATTTTTAGGGCCTTGGTAGCTGGATTTCGAAACCTAGGTGAAGAAGGAAAGGGTTTTCTTCTTCTCCAAGTCTTGCAGTTGAATAAGGACTCTAGGGTTCCTATTCTATATATATGTGAGTGCAAGACTAAAACAATAGAGACTTTTAGGAGTGCAAATTTCGAACCCCCAGCTGGAAAATTAGGAAAGAATTTTCTTTGTCATCCTTAAGCCAAAAATCGGCCCCTTCCTTTGTTCCAACAAGACATCGTTTTGTTCATGTATTGAACTTAACGATTCACATATTCCATTCCTTTACATAATCAAGCCTAGATTTTAGACTTAGATCTATTTCGTTGGCTAGCATCAATAACGAAGTAGGTGGTGACTTGAACGAGGTGTGGATACATCTTAGAGGTGCGATGTTTGGAGCACTCAAACCGGAGATACAATTGACGGACGATTTCCTCCAAGAAATCGTGTGGAATTGCACCACAGGGTTGAAAAGATCCAAGATTGTTGCTGCGAGAATTTAAACAAAGAGGTAAAAATTCTCGCAACCTTCTCTATAGCATAATCGAGCACACCATTATTCCTGTTTCGGGTGGTTGTACGTTTAATTTTTTAAATTCCACTGCCACGAGCCACCCGGGGAATAGAACCCAACCCAACAACACACTTCTGCAAATTGCCGGTCAAGTGAAAAACCTCAAAGGAGCTTGACTTACTTGTTTCTTGTT
The DNA here is from genome assembly GCA_019426215.1 of Buddleja alternifolia. Taxonomy (NCBI): domain Eukaryota; kingdom Viridiplantae; phylum Streptophyta; class Magnoliopsida; order Lamiales; family Scrophulariaceae; genus Buddleja; species Buddleja alternifolia. The sequence continues at coordinate 17,838,983 of CM033403.1, forward strand.
TTCATCAAATCTGCAAATTTGCAGATTTGAATAATTCATATATATATATATTGATATATATTTATATATAATATATATTATTAGTATATATTTTTAAATATCTTTTTGTGATTATAAAATTTAAATTGGGATGGGGAAGATGATTAGGATGATGGTGCATTCTGGGGGGGGGGCGAATTTTGGTTAGATAAGGAAAATCAGATTTGCAAATCTGAAAATCAGATTTGCACTTGTCATTGATGGGGTTTTTCACTAATGTTAATGGCGATTTTGGGTGTACTGTTGGTGGTGGAGGTGGTGGTTGCGGCGGCGGCGGTAGTTGATTTTGTGCGTACTGGTGATGGTGGTGGTGGTTGGTTTTTAGACTTGCAAATCTGAAAATTAGATTTGCACTTGCCATTGATGGGGTTTTTCACCAATGTTAATGGCGGTTTTGGGTGTACTGGTGGTGGTGGTGGTTGAGGCGGTGGTGGCGGTTTGTTTTGTGTGTACTAGTGGTGGTGGTGGTTGATGGTGGGGAAGAAGATGAAGAAAGAAAAAATAATAAATAAATAGAAAATAGTTAAAATATTAAATTAATAAAATGAAAAATAAAAAATAAAATAAAAACTATATTGTGTAAATATCTAAAACGGACAAGGGTATGATAGTCTTTCAATGAAATTTTATAAGCAAAAATACCAAATAGAGGCAGTAAACATATTTTAAAAATTACAAGGGGGTAAGTTGATATTTTTTTTATCATAGGGGGTGGAGTGATAATAGGGCTCATCACAGGGAGGTTGGATGTAATTTAACCATATAAAATCACACAAAACCCTGTATCAAAATGAACCTCTTATCCGCATTGTATAGGGGTAGAAATGTGACCGTTTGAATTAATATTGACCCAATTCATCGCATACATGTAATAAAATTGATGTTATATAATATTAAATGTACAACAATCATATTATTTAGGGTTAAATTCCTTTTGACCCCTTTATTATGAGGTAGGTATCAACTACTCTCTCTATTAATAGATTTTTTAATTCAAATACCCCCTAAAGAAGATTAATGACCAAAGTACATTTGAGCTATAAAATGATAAATTTACTTTCCTTCTTACAATTTATATTACTTTGGCTCCATGCAATCTAATTTCAATCAATTTGATCCCAAATTTTACTCAACGCTAATTATGTAAAGTAAATTAACCATCACATATATAATTGCATAATATGATTATATAAGTATAAATAAGATATATTAAATTTATTTTGTTTCATATAAGTTTTATGGCCATTATTCATATAATTTTTTGTCATGCAATAGACGTTGACTAATTCATTTATTTCATTTGAAAAATAAATAACCAATATATATTTCACATTATTCTATACTAGAATAATAATATTTCAAAAAAAAATTGTTATTTATTTTTTGACTGTTGTATTATTTATTAAGACAAAATGATGAAGCTATTTATATAATTTTTTATAGTATAACATGTACATACTTTTATGTTAATTACTGACATACGACTTATTCTTTCATTTATTTTGATCGTATAGTTAATGCTATTAAGTAAAAAAGACGTGCATGCACATTTTTGTACATATTTATTAAATAATTTCAATGTAGCTATTTATTTGTGAAAGTGTAATTAAACTTAGAAAATATAAAATCATTAAGAAATTTCTTTTAATGTCTATTGATGCACGTTTTTGAAGTTTAAAAAAACGGGTAAGAGAGAATCTTTAATAGTCTTTCCAAATATAATTTGGAAAAGATGGTAGCATATAAATTTACATATGATAATTGAAAGTTTATCATGTTTTCACTCTATACTATTGTAATTATACTTCTATTTTTATTTTATTTTTATTAGCTAACTTATTTAATAAAATTGACTTCGAATAAAATTTGGGGTCAAACATTTAAAGTTTCATTGTAGAGGGGTCAAAGTTTTGTGATATGGGGTTGCAAGGTGAATTCTCCATTTTATAAAGCTCAAGGACATCCGAGTCCATATATATTTTTTAGGAGACATTTGAAGTATTTATTTGTAGAGGGATTTAACTGATCCAGACCTATAGCACAAGCGGAATTAACCCTATTATTTAGAAAGACAATAAAACCACAATAAAATAGAGGTGTTAATTAAAACCACAAATGTCAGAAATTATGATATAAATTTTTAAGATTAATTTCCAAAAAAAGGTACACAAATTCAATCAAAACATCACCAGAGCTTAACAATTTTCTAGTGATTCTTAATAGCTTCGAATACTTTATGTTTGGATATGTTTCCAAACCCAATTTGGTCCAAAATTTTGGCCCAATTGTGCTTGGTTAACACAATTTTGGACCAAAAATATATTAGTTTTTTGGTAAAAAAAAAAAAAACACAATAATTATTTATTTAAAAATTTACAACCCAGTTATTGTCCCTTACTTTTGCCTCTCCTCTTTCTTAACTTTCAATCATTAACTAATTATTAACAGATAAAAATTTCATAATTTGACCGTTACAGTAACTTTTGTTCCCTCTAGAAATAAAATCAAACACTATCTCACAAAAAAAAAACACCAAAAAAACAACTGTCAAAATAAAACCAAACATAATCTCATCATCAAATATGCACGTGTCCCCATAAATTTCTCACCCAAATACCATCCCAAAACATAACCAAACATAGCCTTTATATTCTAGTATGACCACAATTGTGTATAGCTAGTGTGGCCCATCAAGTATTTAGCTAACAATGGTAACAAAAACCTTTGCTTTACCAGATACTAAACTCACCGCCGGACCAAAATTCCTACCATTCATCCTAAAATAGAAAGCGAAAAGAAAATCTAGAATAAAATAATTAATAGAATGGCAAATAGTTATATTATCCCAATCAACAGAACCTGACATAACTAATATTTAATAGTATGATAACATGTCGTTCAACTGCCATATCACACCATATTTAGGTTAAAAAATGTAACTTCATCAGCAAAACTTATCCTATATGCGCACGTGCAATGTAATGTCATTGCATAATCGTTTGAAATATCAAAATAAGTAGAGATAACAGTAAAATCTAAAATGAGCAATATTCTCATATTTGCTTAATTGAAGTTAAGGATACTACATAACACTACTTTTAACTGAAATATTGTACTCATTCCACCAACTTTTCACAGAGTCAACTATTCAATCATCTCAGCCCATGCTTAATTTAAGAAAATGCAATATTAGACACATCTATGCAACATTGTTTCCAACTCGTTAGAATTGCTAAAATAGTCAATTTGCAGTGGTACTATCCGAGTGGAGTTCTGCCCGCATTTCTTGCATGAGTATTTCTTCAATGCTATCTGCAAAGCTTGAGATTTTCTGGCGTAAGTTTGCATTCAACGAGTTCGCCACTTCCTAATGAATCAAACATAACACAAGATCAGATATATATAGAGCATAGACATGTATATGCCAATATATATACAGACATTCAAGCAAATAAATCTTTTTTTTCTTTTTGTTTTTAATAATTGGTGCTCCCAGCAAAAACTACTCAGAAAGAAATGATATGTTCATGGTAAGAGGCACATGCCCCACATCATCCTATCTCCTTCTGAACAAAGATCACATTCTTCTCCAGTCAACCAATAGTTTCCAATAAGAAGCTTGGATTTTACAGAACCATAATTAGGCAACACATTATTAGCAAAATAAAAACAGAAGAGAAAAAAAAATAGAAAAGGTATTTTGAATGTGCATGGTTTAGAATAACGAAAATTGTATCTAAATTATTCGACATTAACTCTCATTTATCATCACCTCTGCTGATTCTGCTATTTATCACTGCTGTTGATTCTGCATTCTACAGCATCCTTCTGTTTAAAATTCTGTACTTTCAGGATTTTTTTGACAGCCTCTCTTATTTATTTCCTAAAATTGGAGCTAGCTTTCTTGGATTCTAATAAAATAATGTGGTAACTGGTAATGAATCCCTCCCTTTTCTATGAACTAAAATATTGAGCCTTTTAAAAACTGGAAATATTACGCAGGTTCACCTATAAATACAGTCATGATAACATTGTTTCAAAAATAGAAGAAAGAAAGCTGAGATTCAGCCCATTAGATCTCCATTTGCATTGCCATAAAACACTTAAAATTTTCTTGAAAGTGAATCTGCGGCTCGATTTAGATGCTACTTTTCTTTTTCTGATTTTCAGTTTGATTTAATGATAGGAGTATAACTGTTGCTTAATAACAGAGGCAGACTTCTCTATTAGGGTTAACAATCTGGTGCAGTATACCTACGGGAGGTTAACAGACTATCTTGGAGATGGATGTAGTGATTGTTTGGTGCATGTATGTACTAAAAGCGGATGCTCGAATATATAATTTAAAATTGATTATGTTACAATGATTGTTCAAAACTAATGCAATATAGCTTCGGAATATCACTGGAATACAAAAGGAGTTTTGTAATTCTCAACTTTGCTAGTCTCTAGTCTAACTCTGTTCTAATGGCTGCTGATTGATTCCACATGAGATCAATATAAATCATATTCATAGGCACATACTAACAGCCTTAACAAGCTTGTAATTGTCTAAGCTAGACAAAAGCTTCACCATTAAGAATGTGACGATAGATTTACGCTTAATCTTTTGGAAAATTCAACACTTTTCCATGCATGGTCGGGGTGGACCGACTTCATACCTTAATCTTGAAGGAAATTTTCTCATTGGATGAGGTTGCAACATTAGGATGCTTCCATGAGTGGCTTCACTATTGTTTTTTTTACCATGAAATACAAATTACTTGAACAGTAACTAACAGTACTTCAGAAAAGACTGTGTGACATGCTTTCCAACCTATTCCAAGTTTATTAACATGATTTCTACTTAAATTGATCTCTCCAGGTCATTAATCAAAGGATGTCAAGACTAATACTTTTCGACTTATTATTGTTTCAAAATAATTAGTCTCATGATAAACTATTTGACTAATGGTTCATGACCATAAATCAGGAACGTCTTGAGTAAATACATTCTATTATAAACAACTAATATTGTGTATTTCATGATTTGTAAAGAGTTATATGAATGAAAAAAATGGAATATCGAGAGACAAAATTTGAATAAAAATAGGACAAATAATGGCATTATATGGAAAGAAAACAGTAGAGAGTTTCTCGGGAAATAAATGAAACACTATCTGTTTAGAAGCAAGAAACTAGTAATAAGACCACTTACCACAATCTTGCAAAGGAAGCTCAACGAAATTTCTTTAGAGTAATGAGTTGTGCTCTTGAGCGATATTAGCTCCAATCCCGAATCTGATAATGGCCAACCCTGAGGCAGCTTTATGAAAGCATCAACCCCACCCACCACATGAGCTACTATTATGTCTTCTCTGTCAAGGTACTCAAATGAGTGCCTGAAAACATTAACTTATAATGTCATGAGAGTAGATTCATAAATACAATTATCTAAGAACATAAAACTACCAGCAGCTTAGAGCATGACTTAAAAATATTGCATTTTTGGGCTACAAGCAGGTTAGAGGATGTCTCAATATATAAATCATATAAATTGACGATCACATTTAAACAATCTTCAGATTGTGAGAGATTTGACTTTTTATACCCAACTACCAGGGTTCAACCGACTCTCAACAGACTAGAGAGACAAAATGAAAAAGGAAAATGGCAAGGGAAAAAAAGGAAGCAAGAAAGCCGAAAATACTTGAGAGAAAAACAAATTAGAAATCAAACCCTAGTTGTTCTCACATTCTCATAGCAAACACAATTTCAGTTTTGGTTCATTCTCCCCCTTCTTTTTTCCTTATTACTTCTCCACCACCACTTTACTCTCTTTTCCAAAATTTTGTTAATCTTTCGCCTTCATCTATCCTCTTCTTTCTTCCAACTAGCAAATTTTACCAAGTTTAAACAACTGTCTCATGGTAGACCAATGTCATAAAAACTTACGCTAGTGACAGATGAAACACTATGTATCACTTGAAGAGGGTAATGCTGTTCAGATATTAATGTCTCACTTGAAAATTAAATTTTCAAGAGGCGCATTTTATGTCGGTTTTCAATAATAATTTAATTCTAAAAGTTTTGACTCTTAAGCTTGATACAAGTGTCAAACTGAAGCCGATCAAATTGGGAACCTTCTACGAATACCAGTTCCACATTAAAACTCTATACAGAATCAACATTGCTCAAAGACAAGCATAACTAACTACATATGACTGACCTTGACTTATTTGCATTCTTGACTACAAGTTGTCTAAGTGAGGAAAGAGCAACTCTATCTTGCACTCTTCTCACAAACCACTCCAAAGAAGACCTGGTCTCGATGACTGTGAATGTGGGATATAGTTGCCTGGAAACACCACAAATAATAAATGTCAAATCGATATATAAACTAAAATTTATATTCACGGCATACAATAGAGAATAGAACATTGAATTAAGGAATTCTTTTGGAATTGATATATCTAAAATTCACATTGATTTAAGCTAAATTCAGTGCACTTCAATATGCACTAACAAGTGTAGCCACAGTCTGAAAGTAGATCCAATTGTAGACCTTCCAAGTTCCGCAGAACGGCAGAAGAATTTTAAGCATTGGGAAGCTGCAACATCTTTCTAACATTTTTCTATGCTTGCATCTCGGACCTAAACATGAAACTGAAACCAATTGATTCTTGAACTATTAAAGAAGGTTAAATGTTCATCCATTACTTAAGATGTATTCATGTCACAGGATTCACGCCTATACATATACTAGAAAGGGTATTCTGAAACCAAAATAAGAAATTAAATGTAGCTGCCACAACGTACATTACTAGAGCAGGAGAAGATATTGTGTAAAATTTAAGCAGACAATAAACCAAAAAGGAAAAAGTGCAAGGCAAAATGGAAACTAGTCCCATCCTAATATGAGCATCCTGTATCAAAGTCAAAATATAAATATGTTAGACCACATGCTGTGAAAATTTCACCTAACAGAAGCTAAAGCCTCCCATATCTATTGGTAGTAAATTACTTGGATATTGATCTACATTTCAATATTAAGATTACTGACTGTCATTCTACAAAACCAAAACTTTTGTATCATTTTTGGCCTTATCCTCCCATCGAACTCCTTCCAGCAGACATGAGTTGCAATGAAAAAGTTCCAACTGGTTCTTTTTCTTGAATTATTAGACATTCATCTTTTACAAACTAACGTGGTGTATATTTCACAAACATTGAAGGTAAGCGACTTGTGTTGAATTTCACATTAAGTTGAAAAAGTGAAGAAGAAGAAAAACACAAGAATTATGTGGTTCTACCATTTGGCCTACATCCACGGAACAATGCCCAAAGGGCTATAAGACTTTCAGTCTCTCTTAGTTATGAATTACAATGGTCACCTCTAGGTGAAATAATCATGTAATAAATGTGAAGATGGAGAAAATCACTCGTATCAAAACGTAATCAAACCATCAATCAATCTCCATATGTATCCATAATCTATATCATATCAAGTGTGATTTTCAATCTCAAACTTGATTTCCAACACTCTTCAAGTTGAACGCAAATGTCCGAATTGAAGTGTTCAAATTGAAATAGAAAGAATGTCTTCAATAAAAACTTAAATTCTTTTTGGACTTCACGATGTTGCCATTGGAGATCAATGATGAGAGAAAATATGCACAGAATGACACTTCTGCACTACACAATGGAAATAGTACAGAAGCACATGGTCAGTTTGATACCAATAAACTAAATGCATGGAATGATCATCATCCTAAACTAAAGCAATAAGAAGTTGGACTAAAACTTGCTCTAATACAATATTGAGTTTCATATTAAGTTGAAAAAGTGAAAAGAGAAGAAGAAAACGCAAGATATACGTGAGCCTACATCCACATAATAATGCCCAAAGGACTATATCTTAGTGGTGAATTACAATGGTCGCCTCTATATATCTATATATAGCTTAAATAATCATGAGATAAAAATGTAGTGGTGAAGGCAACTCAAAATCATAGCATAAACTAATTAGATCATCAATCAATCCCCATATATATCCACAATCTAAATCATATCAAATATAATTGAAGTATCAAACTTAATTTCTAACACTCCCCTTCAACTTGAATGCAGAAATTCGAATTGAAGTGTTCGACTTGAAATAGAAGGATTTTTTTCAATGAAAGCTTAGATTATTTTTGGACTTCATGATGTTGGAGATCAATGATGAGAGAAAATATGCATGGAATGACACATCATGCACTTGGATAGTCCATAGCCACATGATCAATTTGCTAAGAATAAGTGAAATGCACGAAATGAACATCGTGCTATGCGGAAGCAACATGAAGCATGACTAAAACCTCTTTAGGCCATATTGAATTTCATATAAAGTTGCAAAAGTGAAGAGAGAAGAGAAAAAACACAAGAGTATGTGGTTCAGCCATTTGACCTACATCCACAGACCAATGCCCAAAGGACTGTAAGACTTTCATTCTCTCTTATTATGAATTACAATTATCACTTCTATTTGTAGGTGAAATAAACATGTGATAAATGTAATGATGGATGAACTCACTCCAAATCATATTACAATCTAACCAAATTAGAAATCAGTACTTATATATATTCATAATCTAAATCGTATCAAATATGATTTTCAATATCAAACTTGCTTTCCAACAGGTTGGCATTCAATTATAACCTAAAAAGAAACGTTTGGCCACAAATCTTTCTTTGATAATCTTCACATTGAGCGTCAACCACTAAAGCCGTTAGCACCCTCTGACTTGTGTCAAGATAAATTTTTTCATAGATATAATTTACGAGTTAATCACCACATTTAATGATACTAAAAGATCATTACTTCATATCACCATCTACAACCACCAAAAAACATCACCCTAAGCATTTGGGATCATAATTACCAGAAAAATTGTTAATTATCATTATCATCATCATCATCTTCATTAGAAACTATTCGCCATCACCTTAAATATATTGTTCACCACCTGGCCTCATAACTCTGACCTATATGTCAAGCCTTAGTGTCCATTTTGGATACTAGATAGATATGATTAGAGGCCACCCAGATCATCAAAAAGTTTATGGGCCTTATCCACTTTTCAACTTTGTAGCCCCACTGAAATAAAAGAAACAAGAGCAAGACAAGAAAATATGTTGAGGAACTTATGAACCTGAAAGATTTTGCAGCATCAATAATTTCACCAATGTATACATCATTCGGAAAAATCTGCACGCACCAAAAAGGCAGCAAAGATTGCTAGATTGTGACAAAGAATAAGTTCTAAAAAAAAAAAAAATGAAAAAAACGACATAGCTAGTAATAATTTGGAAAAGCATCCTTGATCTATTATCGAAGTTACATGCATAAGTAGAGTACTCTGAAATGATATATACAAAAAGGGTAAAAGTTGGCAAATAATGCGAAGAAAAGTTTGATAAATGCCATAGGAGAAAACATAAAAACACAGGCATCAGATATAGAATTTATCAGTTTCCACTAGCTGAAACCTTGAGAAATTAATGATTATCAGCATCACTATCGTACAAAAGTTTTTTTGCATGTTCATGTAGGTAATTGATGAACGTTTTCTTAAGATGATCAGAGATTGCAGAATGTAGCAAACCAATTGATGAGATGGAGCATTACGCAGTCATCTGTCACCTAAGGGGAGAGTCAAGCATGTTGATTTTTAGAATTACATAATAAGAATATTTTACTCTAATAACCCTAGCTTGCCCTGATCGAACAAAAGAAGATCGAATGCAGGATCTCTTCTAAGAAAGGTATAACGAAGCAAACAAAGTAATCATCACCAATTACATCAGAACTAGCACAGATGACTCGATAGGTTTAACAGCTGAGTTTAAGCAAGGTAGCAATTTTTCTTTTTAAAATATGCTCGGATGACTCAGCCTCAAGTGAGACTTCGTTGCATTTGCACTTTTCAAGAAATTGCATCGTGCAATATTTCTATCATGAGAACCACTTCCAAGTATTAAAATCCATTTGTGACAGCATATATTCTGCTACTGTAGCCATAAAATGACTGATGAACTATTCCTCCAATCCAAAATTTTTTACAAGAGTCATACCTCCACATTCTTTAGTTCCCAGGTTCCATCTACTGTTCCTATCATCAATTCATGATTCAGTTCTAATGGCTCAATGACACCTTCTATGTCTTGCTGGCGCAGTACATTTTCTAAATCAGGGATGTATGTCTTCAACGACAATCTGATGCTGTCTCCTTCAATTTCAATTACTCTGAGACCTGTCAATGCATTCTCAATTCTCTCAACAGTTTCGAACCTGACAAAGCAAAAATATGATCTGTCAATACTGGAGTATAAACAATGGAATGTGGATGTAAAAGTTTCTGAAAGGATAAAAAAAACCTTTTATAGATAGAGTCAAGATCCTGCAATGACTTCAAAGTTGTCTTGTTCTCCTCAATCTGATGACTCAGTTCTAGCATCTTAACAGAGAATGCAAAAAGGCAGATAAGTTTACTTCGGAGACTATTTCGCTTGTCAATGAAGGAACTAGGCTCATGAAGAAGTGGTTAAATTAAGAAAGTCTTTCAGACAAACATACTTGTCCATAGCACTATTTCATATTAATTCAAAATGTTCTTGGGGACCTGAAAAAGGGCATCTTAGCACCACAAAGCTAAAGCAGAACCACTATTACAATTGAGGTCATGTAGCACGATTGTTCACATTAGAAAAGCACGCTTTTGACATTTGAGATAGAACACAATGCTTCCAGATACAATGATGGGGCAGAGAAAATCTGCCTAGTTCTTTCACATCGATAATGGTTCACAATTATGGAACAGAATAAATATGATAAAGGCCAAATTTGATAAACCTTAAACTTAGAACATTGTGCGTTTGAGAAGTCTGTCTGATGATCGGCGGAAGAGACGTCTATTTGTGTATCCTTTTTTGCTTTCTCAGGAGTCTGCAAGACAAAAATTATGTTTAGCAGAATCGCATATAGGTAAGAAGTAAAGTAGTAACATAGCTTCAACAAACTGATTTATCTTTCAAGATCTCTATTCACTGCTCGAGGAAGGGAAGGGACGGGATTATTAATTATAAAGGGAACGGAAAAGAGTAACTGGGTTGAAAAATTAGATATAAAAGCAACTTATTGAGCACTCCCTTCACCTTCCTTTTACTTAATTCAAATTTAAAAGATGTAAACCCTTTTTTTTATCCCTCTTTCTTTCCCTCCCTTTCAGAATGGGGAAAAGAAAAACTGACCATAGAAGACAACGATTACCTTCAAATCTAAAATGGCTTTCATAGTTACGATCAAACTCTTAACCTACAAGGGGTGATGGTTCTACCTGTGACTCTCTAATGTAGCTAAAAATGTGCAGATCAAAATTACTTTTGCTTTCCCCAATTGTACCTTAAATAATCTACTTCATGACAGTGCAATAAACCAAAATCACTAGACTTCGACTAATCTCCAGTCAAAATGGTTCTGTGAATTCATATTGTCAGTTCTAACAACATTGTCTACGAAATGACGTTCTTTACTGGGCTTCTTCCATTTTTCTATGAGATAAAGAGACGACAAGGTACAGAATAATTAGTTGCTAAGCGTATGGCAAGGAATCAGTGGTCGTGAAAAACTCCCTCCGTTCTCTGTATCTATTCATACATAGCTAACCTGTTTTCTTCTCCCTTTTCGTCCCTCCCCTTCCACCCAAGTTGAGGCAAAAAGGAAAGCCGGAGCAGGGGAGGGAAAGGAAGCATTAATACCCAGAAATCTAAGGTAGCCTTCTATGAAAGGCAAAAGCCTTTGATCGTTGAACAAGCTTTTGTCTTGATTCCACCAGCAACTTTTTGTAGTTTAGGTTGTCCATATTCAAATTTTATCTCTACTTCTACTAGAACATTACAGTATATATTATCTTTTACATAAAATCATAAGAAACAAATTTAAAAGATGTCCAGTGAAATATTTATTTCCACTAATGTTTCAAGATTTTATGAAGATACTGTCTATAAAGATCTGTTTAATCTTCATTCTTTTCATAATGCAGTAGCTCTTAACATACAGAAGATGACAAAGCACAACCACAATTAAAACAACAGCACATTAAATCATGACAACAGAAAAGAATGTTAACACAATCATAATCCATTAGCTCGTTGACATAGAAGAAATTACTGATGACCAAGCACAGTTAATATTTGAATGCCTGAGAATGCCAAGTTACAAACCTGTGACTCAATAAACTCCAATGAACAACTTAATTTCTCCAGCTCACTCTCCAATTTATCATGATCTGCATACTAAAAACATGATATCAACCAACAACACTGATAACAAAGATAATGTAATAATAGCAAAGAACCACTTACCAAAAACTTAGAAAACGAAATCATGCCCCATCAAAAAATAAAACTGCCCCTTGTCCCATTCAACGCAACAGTAACATTTCTTCACAGTACTATACGTTTTAAAGACCTTCTAACGTCTTATGATATGAGTCAAGGTAAAAAGCAGACACACCATGAACTTGCAGAGAGAATGCACTTTGCTTCCTTGACCTTCTAAATATGTATTTATAACCCGTCCCTATATACAATGCTTTTTTTTATTTTTATAACCCCATCCACCAACTTTGGTAGAATATTCCACTGGAGATATTGTGATGTGGCATTCACATGCCTAATATAAAGGCATAATCGGTGAATTCAAGTTCTCAAGTCTAGTCTAGAAGTAGTTACCCCTAAAATGTGGATCACATTGCACTTTTGACCACTAACGCCTTAAACAATTTGCATTCAACCAAGTAGGTGATTTAAAATATCTGCATTATGGTGGAACAGTTTTATTTGATTCTGAGTTCAGGGCGGTGTCTGCTTCATGTTCTATGTATTAAGTGTAGCACAACCACTATAACTGAACACAAAAAATTAAATTGAATTTATAACATCTAGCTTAATTAGTTCAGAATTCACAAATATAATCCCCACCTTCCACACATCGCCTTTCAAGCTCGTCAATTTCACGTTCAATTTTCGCATTTTGACCCTCCACGTCACCCAGTTCTTTCTTTAATTGCCAGAAAAGTTCATCTGGATTACAAAAACACCCAATCTTGAACATTCAAAACAATACACTAATAGCAATAATAACAAACAAAATCACTTACTAAGGTCCTCATTCGGTACCGAGCTTAAATTCAAACGACACTCCGAGAACATCTGATTAGCTTTGCTCTGCAAAAGGAAAGTTCTCAATTTTAAGTAATCGGAAAATAAAAATTTACCGAAAAATGAAAAAACAAAATAACCAAGGGATTTTCATCAAGGGACCTCAAGCTCACGCGACACGTGATTCAGCAATTTCTCCTCTTCCTCCGTGCCATGTTCGGAAAAGCCCTCAACATTTCCGAGCTCCGCAATTCGACTGCAACGCAAAAGAAATAAACACCGCATAAGAAATCCAAAACTATAGATACAGATATCTGTATCTAAAGGTACGCATAAAGTAATATATGAAAATTTTGGACCTTCGAGCAGAGTTCAGATCAATTGTCTGAGAAGGAATGAAGAAACTTTGTTCGCTCATAATTTGTGTATAGTATTCTTCCCTTTAATTTTCTGTATTGCCCCAGATTATATCTATGTATTTTCCATTTCCAGTGTATTTGAACTCCCGCCAAAGGGCAGGGGAAGAAATGGGCTAAAGCCCAAGTATGTGGACTAAGGCCCTGTGGACCAATTCAAAAAAAGAACAAAAAGAAAATACAAGTATCATCGTCAAGATAAAATTAAATAAGTCTTGACAATTGTCAAATTATATACCCACCCCTCGTGTTTTTGAAGTTCACTTTAACTCTGATGTTTGAAGAAACTGTGAAGCCAAAATGGAATTCCAAAATACCCCTACAGTGCGAAAATAATTATAACATTCGATATCGGGTAAATGTAATACCATTAAAATATTATAGTTAAAAAGATTCATTTAATGGGAAGCATTTGATTTAAAACTTAACTGAATTGATTTAACCATAATAATTAAGTTAAATATCACTTTTTCAAACTCTAGTGAAGATTTTATAAATTAATTTATATGCAAATTACTGAAACATACTGTTGGGATCGGCCCCGTGGAGGCTCACGCAAGAGAAGTAATAATTTCAAATTTAACGCGCATCCCCTAAACAAGACTAGGCAGACATAGTACCATATTCAAAATGAGAGTTTTATTGTGTTTACCTATTGAAACTTTTCCACCGATTGAGTTCTTGACAGCAACTTGACTCTTGAAAATCTTCCACCGATCGATTTGATTCTTCGCAGCAATCTCCGCTTCAAGTAGACCACACTTTAGCTCGTACCCTCAATTCTCTTTTTCAGTGCTAGCCTAAAGATATAGAATGTTTGGCTTGTGGGAAAAAGGATGAAAAAATGTATAGGCTCAAACACAAAGATAGAGAGAAGAGAAAAGAAATTGTTAGGAAGACAAAATCCTTTTCTTATTTTTCATTATAAGAGGATGACTACACTGGGTATTCTTATACTAGTCAACATGACCTAGTAGGCCTCTCTTCTTTTGTTTTGACTTTAGACCAAAATAATTATTTAATTAGCCTACTAATTAATTAATGTTCTTATACTTACAAATTAATTAATTAGCCCATTAATTACTTAGTCTTTTCGCAGTCCAAGTTCTTTAACTAAATAAACCACTATTTAATTAACTAGTCCATCAATTAAATGGTCTAGTCTTTAATTTAATCAACCCAATTAAATTACTTAGACTAAAATTAATTAAGTCCACTTAATTTTATTCCTCTACATTAAATTAATTAGACTACTAATTAATTAATCTCATCCTAATTTAATATTCCGATATTAAATAGAAGACTTTTATTAATTAAGACCACTTAATTAATTTATTTCTTTATTCCGATCAATTAATTCTCGCTCCATTAATTCACGAAGAACTAATTTAGACAATAGGTACTGATGTAGGTGTAAAATATACACTGGGCTAAGATGAATAATTGGACCATTGATACACATGATTAAGTAGTTGGCCCCAACTTCTCTGATATTGGACAAGTAAAGACTTATGAGCTTGATATATGTTTAAGTCATGATTAGACCATATGGGCCAATTTTAGATGATTGAGCTATATATGACCCTAGCCCAAGAAGATTATGACGATTAGGGTTTCTCGTGTTATATCATTGACAATTTTAAATGCCCTTGGGAGGATGGTTTGAGAGAGGAGAGATTTTTTGAACGCGATACATATATTTCTCCTAATGATTTCTAACTTGAGCGTCGGAGGGCCAACACCGGGAAAACCCTCGGCTTTCCCAGCGCGCCTTCTAACTTTCTATTCTTTTGCAGGTTTAGAGACTTGATCGAGACAAAATCATCTAGACAACAATGATGCACAATCCATTCGCATCATTTTGGCGCCGTCTGTGGGAATATCTGGGCGACGAACAACCTTTGAGAGATAGTGTCTATATGATAGATAAATTTTCAGACAAGTTTCTTTTTTGTCGTATAAAAAAACGAAACAATTATGATTTGTCCAATGTTCACGACTTTAAATTTCATGTGGAAAGTAAGAAGTTGAATGGATATTGATGCTTACAGAATTTAGGCATCTAAAAATCTGTATTTAAATTCATAATTGGATAATGATTTGAAGAATTATGTTCAAAAGCTATAAATAATATATGGGAATCCATGGAAGAGCCTCTTCTAGATCGTGCTCAAAATACTCTTTCTATAGCCCAAAGGGATTCTATTCTCGTGAGCTTGAGTCGTTGCTTCATTCAAGTATTACAGTAAGATACATAAAAAAAAAGGACATGAAAATGGCTGTTCTAGAAAGCCGTAGGTTTTTAATGTTCGCTAATACCTAGATTTACCTTGTCTTTGTTCAAAATTCATGTTTGCTGTTGGGATAGTTGTTGGACTTCAGAACATGGCAACATATAGTGTTTTTCAATGATGGAATGTCTTAAAGTGCATGTTTTCTTGGAATCCTTCATGTACTCTGCTCTATCTATCTATGAATACCTTGTTTCTCATTCCTGAACTAATGATGTTACGAACAGTGGCAGTCCAAATGTAGTCCGATCCATTACTTTTTGCTATTTCTTCATTCGATATGTACGAACTGACATACTTGTACTTCTTCCGTGACGTTAGGACCCCATTCGAACAGGTTTCACATGATGGACATGCGAGATTCTGGAGTATAAGTGCAGAAGGCATTTTCTTTTATGCTCGAGTGGGGAAAAACATGTCACAGATTCCAACTTCATCAGCCAGCCATATTTATTTCTGTCCGAGGGCTCGCTCGGGTACTCACTTGCAGGCTGATTTGGATAGGACAATGAATGCCGTGGCAGCTGGTTCAGGAAATACACTAAATATTCAGAAAACGTCCGTAAGCCTCAAAATCGTGATTAATCACGTACCTGCTGGTAAATCTTACATTGATGTTGCTGATATTTGTTGAATCAGTCTTATTTGGGTGTTTCACTAGAATTTCACTTCGTTTGTTGTCAAGTTTTGATTTAGTTTCGGTTGCCAATTTTGATCCTCGCCAGTGTTAATACTTCAGTGACTGGATCTAATTGATAGAAGTGAAACAACCATAATGATCAATCTCTTAAACAACTTAAGGAGGTGTGGAAAAATGATAAATAATTTTCATAAGAAATATATGCCCCATTAGCTATTTTGAGGCAAAGAACGGAGTCTAATTGGCCAACTAAAATTCAATGATACATATAAATGTTAAAGATTTACTAAATTTAGTGAAGTTCAAGTGCCTAGAATACTCAACAGAGGAGTTGGAGCAAGGGTTTCATTTTCAAAGAACTTGAAAAAAGAAAATGTATATATGTATATATATACTGCCCTTAGCAAAAGTATAAGAGCCTTATTCTCAATTATTTTAATGATTGGCTTATTTATAGACAAGTGGGATATGGAAGACTATCTCGGGAATTTTGGCTAGGGATGGCAATGGGGCGGGTATGAAGCGGATTTAGCAAAACTCGCTACCCGCCCCATTTAATTTTATTGATACCCACAACCTGCCTCGCCCCACTTCTTGCCCCTCCCTGCCTCGCCCCGCCAAGTACCCGGCGGGTTAGGGTTTTAGCCGTTAAACCCGAATAAGTCATGAAAATTTATTAATTAATCAAATTTGCAATCGTCCAATCCGAATCCGAATAATCCAACAACTAATAAACTTACAACGTAACATAGACAAACACTATGAAAATTCACACAAATAATAATCAAAACACATTCATAAATCCAAATTTAAAATCATATCAATATGATATACACCAAATAACATCCATGATCATGTATTTCAATTCTACTACATCAAATTAAAAATTATTCATAAAACAAAATATTCCAAATTTTTCATCAATTCAACTATAAAATAAAATGAACTAGATCGTCTTCACTAAATCAATTTTGTCTCTTTATGAGACTTTTTCAACTTCACATTTTCACTAATTTGGTTAACAAATAAAATTTAATAAAAAAAGTTAAGTTATGCAAACTTTAAGTTATGTTGAATATATTAAATAAAAATTAAAGATCTATTTATTAGAATAATATTAGTGGGGCTGGTGGCGCTATACCCACTACCCGCCCCATACCCTATCGGGTCATAAATTTAATATTCATAACCCGCCCCATAACCCATTTGGTGTACCCAAACCCTTCCCACCGGGGCGGGTTGGGGACGAATACCCATTTAACCCTACCCCATTGCCATCCCTAATTTTGGCAAAGTCATGACTAGAAAGTTTTAAAAAATCTTGACTAATGTTTTTACGTGTGATCTGTGAATCTTTTTTATATCCTGATAGGAAGAAGTGTAGGGCTCAAGAGGCATTTTATAAGCACGGAAATTAGTGACGATTGTCAATAATAGGAATAAGTTAACATATATCACGATAACTGAAAGCGTGCATAATCCTTTATTAGTTGTTATCTATTGATTATTGTACTCATAGGACATCATAGACATTGCTTGGATACTTTCAGATATCGAACATAGAGTCGAATGTTTTGAGAATGATGAGAGATGAATATTCATCTCCCTTATTTTTAAGCTTATAATTGTCTTTTATGTGGAAGTGAAAATGAGACACTTGAACATCTATTGTTTAAATTAAATGTGATTGGGCTAAAAGACTATTACATTTGGTGTGTTGGTTGAATGTCCAGAAAACACCAGTGGGACTTAATCAATGGAAGAGATGCATTACCTATGCATGGGAAAATTGCAATTTTGGTCCCACAACTTAGCCCATTTGTGCTTTTGGTTTCAATATTTTTGACTTTAGCATTATACGTCTCATAACTGCAACAAATGTGCGTTTTTGGTCCCAAGATACGATTATGTCATGTATTTGTACGGAATTGGCATGTGCGGTTCACGTGGGATCACCAAAAATGTGCGTTTTTTGTCCCATAACTCCAAAAAAATGCGAGCTGCACATGCCAATTCCGCCAAATACATGACGTGATCGTATCTTGGGACCAAAAACGCATATGTTTTGGAGTTATGGGACGCATAATGCTAAAGTAAAAATTACTGGGACTAAAAGCACACATGGACTAAGTTATGGGACCAAAATTGCAATTTTCCCACCTATGCATTTAGGAAATGGGAATGGAAGCAATCTGCTGTCATGGCTGGCTTGGCTGGGGTAATTTATATAGTATGGGAGGAAAGGAATTCGAGGGTGTTTGGAAGAGGAGTAAGAACACCAGAAATGGCATTCATACAGTTGAAGGGACCATTACTGTAAGACTTGCTGAGAATAAAAGGAAGAAGTTGTCACATCGTAGTAAATATTACCCAAAATCTATTCTGAATTAGTAGTTATGTGATTTCCTTAAAGGATTAAAAGGATGAAATTGTGCATATGAGGAGTCTGTTCCTCATCTAGTTTTGATTCATGTTGTAAATAATTTGCTTGTGGGTATAAAGTAATTACTTTCACCCAAAAAAATTAGTTCAAATTAGCGTTTTGCTATTGCTGATTTATAAAATGTGTGTTCTTACCAAAAGAAAAAAAAAAGATTTATAAAATGTGTGTAGAGAAGTTTTATATGATTTGATTCATTACCTCGATCCATGGCAATGACTTTGTGATTAATTACTATTGGATAATCATTTAACATGTCACATGCTATTTCGATTTATAAGATTACAAAAAATCAAGACTAATGATATTATTGGTGTCCAAATTTAATTTTGATATCTTTGCAAGTTTTGAATGCCTGCAGGAAGAACTTCCGAGAGCCACTCGGCCTGGGAAGTACTAAATGGATGGTTCAAATATAAGCTTAATAGGTTATGAATTTGCGTGTTTTAAAGCCCTATATTCATATGATTTATATTGGTTTATGCATAATTTTATGCCACATATGCGTTTAATTTGTGTCTTAAGTGAGTTTAGGTAAAAATCATTGCAATAGAGGAAAAAAGGTGAAAAACATAAAGAAGATTTCAGAGGGAAAAAATGCCATTGTTTCCAACGCTTGAACGTGGGCCATATGACATTCGCAGGTGACGGTCAAAGTCAAAGTCAACAATTTTAAAGAGAAAGTCAATGCTCGAACGTGGACATTTTGACGTTCGAACGTCGGGTCGGCTGAGCAAATTTTGGAAATTTCCAGGTTTGAATTGAATAGGAGTCTTCCACCCTTTGGCTATAAATATCATATATGTTCTCTATGATTAGGGTTACGAATGTTTTATACTCTTAGACAATTTTGAAGCAAGATAAGGCAAGGAATATCAAGAAATCAAGAATTGAAGAATTCAAGATTCATCATCATAGGGAGTTTTAGTTTTTTAGTTTTATCATTGTTTATGAACATCTTTGTTTCAATTAATTGTTTTTCGTTCATTATGAGTAGCTAAATTTGTAGACTAAGGTCATGCTTAAGCCGAATCATGATTTTTGATATATAAAAATAGTTTTTCATATTCATGTTGTTCATTGCTAAGTGTCTTGATCTTGTTCTTAATGCTTATGTGTGTTTGGCCATCGCATGTATGAATTTTCGCTTAAATTAGTTGTTCCAGAGAAGGTAATTTAAGGTTCAAAGAGGATCATTGTTAGGAAATTTCTTGTTAGATGTTTAGATTATGACAATTAGGATATATGTTAGACCCAAAATATGTAAGTTTAAATTTCATAAGAAATTTTGCATAGGCTTTGAGCGTTAGATTTGTATAAGGCTTTTATTTATTTTATTCCAGATTGTTAGTCTAAGTATCTTAGACTGAGCGTCTGATAGTATTCTGAGTGAGTCTATCATAAGTCAAGTTTGAAGATCAAACATCTGAAGTTTGAATGAAGATGAAGATCTCCAAGCACTTATTTGAGCGTCAAGCTATTCCAAGCGTCGATGTGAAAATACAAGCCAAAGGATCATTCAAGGTTGAATGAGCATCTACCAAAACAGATTTCACCTGAATTTATTCCTAAGTCCACAAGGATTTAAATGCAAATGCATTAAATGATGATAAGAGCATTAAATGTGACAAGCACTCTAGGACATACGGAGAAGCCTTCCTATTGGACTGTCAAAATCAGAGAGTCTGCGGCACCAGCTTTTGTAGCAAAATTTCAGGGATAAATGACATAAAGCTGTCCACTCGCGAAATTGAAGAGACACGCTCAACTTAGTGTCAAACTGACACTTTATTCAAGAATGTCTATAAATAAAACTTCAGCAATAAGCCAAAAATAACAACACAAGCTTACAAGTCAAAACTCTGTTGCATTGAAGTCTCAACCTTAAACTTTCATAAAAGCTCAAAAATCCATAGCCAACATTCTTCAAGCTTTTCACAGATCCCTCAGACAGTCATAAATATCTCAAAACTCTTCTCAAGAAGAACTCTACATTCTTATTGAGATATTCCAAGTTGCTTGAATTTTCAAATCAAACAAACTTGTTGACAAAAACCCATTCTACCTCGCAATCTGTGTAAAGACGAAGTTGAAAACTTGCATTATTTATGGGTGAAAAAAGCAAGTGAATCAAAGTCCATTGGAGCAGAAATCTTTGTGACAAAGATGCTCAAGCAAATCTTTGTCCAATCTATCCCCTATTTTGTAGAAGTCTTTGTGTGATTCTTCGAAGATCATTTAGTAAATTTCCTCCAAGTGAAAAAGGCGAAGAAAGACGTAGTTGGGATTACATCACCCAACGAACCTTTAAATCTTTGTATCTTTTACTTTATCATTTATTTTCTCTCAATTATCTCATATCATTGCATAAACTGATAAGTAAACACATTGACACTTAATTATAAGCTAAAGCAACTAAGTAACAATTTGAGACGCTCAACCTTTCAAAAAAAGACTCAAAACATTTCTGTTGTGCTAACACTAATAAAAGAATTGAACGCTATACCTCAATCAAGTTAAGTATTTAAATCTTAAGTCTAAGTTAACTTTATAAAACTGTCTTCAAGTAGACGCTCACTTAAGCGTCTAGTCCATTAAGTGTCAAATCAAATTCATGTAATACAAAAGTTTTTTTAAGTCGAAGAAAACTTCAGAGTCTATTCAACCCCCCCCTCCCTTCTAGACCCTTTTCGTATACCACTTGGGACCAACAATCATCACATAAACCAAATACAGGAATTGCCCTAGACATATGTAAAGATTCCTGGGTGAAGTTAGCCTGTTTTTCCGGGGAATTTCTAGTGAGTTAATGCATGTTTGTTAATTAGACTTCCGGATAGAAATAATATGGGAGTCGTTAATTAAGCATATGTTTGTTATCACGGGGGATGAGTTAATGAACATAAAAGAAAATTCCACCTTAGCAACTATAGTATGAAATACGATTGACACTTTTATATTGATAATTAATTGGTTTGTGTCGACGCATGTACCTTAGTTGTTTTTTCTCTATCTGTTTCTCATAAATTTATCTATCCTTGTTTTATTTTAGTTATTTACAATTGCTTCCTTTAGTTTAAGTTTGCTTGACTTAATTTCGTTATTGCTAAAATTCAAGTTTCTGTGGGATAGACAATTCAGACTTAATAATCCACTTTATTACTTGCACGATTAGTCCTCTTGCAGTACAAACACGTTAGATTTTCATGTGTCAAGTTTTTGGTGCCGTTGCCGGGGACTTGTTAATTTTAGTTTCGTTTTTATTTCAAGCTTTCATAATTCCTTTTTTTTTTTTAATTCTTGCTTTGGTTTTTAGTTTCGTTCTAATTTTCCTTTGATTTGTTTTCATTTGTAGGTTTATGACTCGAGTTTCAGAAGGAGATCTTGAGAAATTAGACTCGAAAATCGAACATACTATTTGAGCAAATCGAAGAAATCCACAATGGTTAGAAATTTTCTAGACATGAACAATCCGGAAAACAGAGAGTGGCTACAGAATATCATACAAGCCATGCAACCGGTAGCACCAGCATATTTACCGTCTGTTCGTGGTAGCCAACCACCTAGAGTGCACACCTTACCAACACATTTCTCATAATAATTTCTGACTTGAGTGTCGGAGGGTTAACACCCGGGAAACCCTCGGTTTTCCCCAGCGCGCCTTCTAACTCTCTATTATTTTGCAAGTTTAGATCGAGACAAAATCATCGAGAAAACAATGATGTAAAATTCATCCGCATCAAATACTACACTAAGTTAGTGTGTGACCCCTTAGACTCATTAACAAGCTAGGCATAGGTCCTCACTCCAAAGTTTAGACAATCCCCAAATTGTCTTAATCAATTATTTAGTTAAATAATTAAATAGGCCTTGAATTAATTTGACTATATAAATTCAAAGCACCTATTGGTCATGGTTCGGCTTCTAGAAATAGCACCATGATTTCCGAAATGTAATGATGAACAACAAACCTTTCCAGGTTACGATCTTTATGAGAGTCGAACCATTTCATCTTTTTTCCGTCTGCAGTCTAGGGTTTGGTATCGGTCAAAACCCTAATAACCCAGAAGCTATGGTTGTGTTGGAATACTAATGATCTAGTCTTCTACGCAGGGACACCAGTCCCTCTTATAAGACAATGCCCCGGACGGAGTCTTTTAACAATCATTCAGCTTACGCAATAGCATAGGAAATATTAGGCTTCAAGCCGTGGATGGATCTCGTATCCAATGTTATCTGTCAAGTGACACCACCAGACTACACCCAACATACATTGCAGAATGATTTTCTTGGAATTCACGTCTATATCAAAGTACAGTGAGCAGTATACCTTTCATCCATGACATCTCAGGTGAGAGGACTAATCTCACACTACAAAACCGAAGGACTTCAAGTTCGACACGAAACCAACAAGGAGTCCTTACAGGGTAGTTTAATCTCATAGTTGCCAAAGTATGGATCTTTTTCCATGCACTGACCCCAAGGTCATTGCCCATGGAACAAGGCACTCTCCCATGAGAATGACATACACAAACAAGTCTACGCGAGACTGCGAGATCCCATATCTCGTAGTCTCTATGACTTGGAACAGGGTTTTAGGATTACGTCCCTCGAGAGCATTCCACGGTCGTCATTCCCATGTGACGACCACTCCCCTAGCCATAAGTAAACCATGAGATGTTTATCTGGACATGTGATAAAGATGGGGTTACCAATGACTAATTTAATATGATATCAAAGACAAGAATCATAGTGTTTTTAGTCTTACGGTCAAGCCAATAGATGACTTTCCAAGCACCCAACACTATCACATACAACACCGATAGATTAGGTTTAATTAATATAAATATTAATTTAATTTGTATTCAAATTTTTTATAATTAATATATTTGAACTTTTTAATATTCGTTTTAGATAATATATTTCAATTTTTACCTAGGTGGACACTAAATTTAGCCTATTTTTACATTTAAAATGATTATTATCAACTAATGGTTTAAATAATTTTGATGAATAAAAAATTAAAGGAAAAAATATCTTCTTTCCAGCCTGCATCTCCCACTCCCTCAGTGCCCAACCCCAGCGCCATTTCCTGCTTCCTAACCCCAACCCAGCCATCCCTCGTAGCCAGTAGCCAACAACACCAACCATCCCTATTTTCTTCCTAGCCAAAGCCACCCTCTCGTCTCCCCTACCCCATCGCCTAACCCCCGGTATGCTCCTCATCCCTCATTTAAACCTAATATATTGGTTCTTTATGTTTATATATTTGTACATAAATTAGTTTATAAATTGTTTATTAGGATATAACTAAAGGGATGTTTAAATTGATTATCTTGATTAATCAAATTAGTTACGTTCTAAATCCTATATTTTTTAATTTAACTATTTTAATAAAGTCATAATTTGTGATGCACGGATATGTATATGGAAATATGAATATTGATAGGAATTAATTTTATGTTAAAAGTTTTTATGATGACAATTAGGAATTTGTTAGACCCCAAAATTATGTAAGTTTGATTTTACTAGAAATATGTATAGGCACTACTACAAAAATGGTCTATTACAGCTCACCTATTACAGCGGTTCATGGGTGAACCGCTGTAATAGGGTTGACCGCGGGACCTATTACAGCGGTTCTTTTCAGAACCGCTGTAATAGCGCCCGACCTATTACAGCGGTTCTGAGAAGAACCGCTGTAATAGGTATATTTTCAAAAAAAAAAAAATTAAAAAAAAAACGGCCTATTACAGCGGTTCACATAAGAACCGCTGTAATAGGTCCCGACGAAAAAATTTGAAACTATTTTATCTTCCCGCTTCTCTCTCTCACTCTCAAAATTTAAAACCCATTTCAGCCTCTCTCTCTCTCTCTCTTTCTCTACTCTCGGTCTCTCTCTCTCTCGATCCACCCGGCCCCAAAAGCTCGCCACCACCGCCGCCGCCACCACTACGACCGTGAGCTTCTTCTCTTTCTCTTTCTCTTTCTCTCTCTCTCTCTCTATATATATATATATGTATATTTGTATATGTGTGGGTGTATGTATATTTGTGTATGTTGGGTGTATTTATATTTGTGTATATGTGGGTGTATGTATATTTGTGTATATGTGGGTGTATGTATATTTGTGTATATGTGGGTGTATGTATATTTGTGTATGTGTGAGTGTATTTTTATTTGTGTATATGTGGGTGTATGTATATTTGTGTATGTGTGGGTGTATGTATATTTGTGTATGTATTGATGGGTGTATGTATATTTGTGTATATGTTGATGGGTGTATGTATATTTGTGTATATGTGGTTGTATGTATATTTGTGTATGTGTAGATGGGTGTATGTATAAATTTGTGTATTTACGAAAATATTTTTCGTTTATAATTTTACCGTATCGGAATTACACAAAATTCGAACGGTCATAGAGAAACGGCATTCTAAACAAAATGCAAACTTGCGATCTCGTGATTTTAGCCATCCGAGATCGTTTAAGGCCTCAAATACGCGTTTTATTACAAAAATATGTATTTTTACATATTTTTGTAATAAAACGCGTATTTGAGGCCTTAAACGATCTCGGATGGCTAAAATCACGAGATCGCAAGAGAATATCTTGCGTTTTGCTTAGAATGCCGTTTCTCTATGACCGTGTGAATTTCGTATCATTCCGACACGGTAAAATTATAAACGAAAAAATAAAATTAAAAAAAAATACTACCTATTACAGCGGTTATTTTTATAACCGCTGTAATAGTATAGCCTATTACATATTTTTGTAATAAAACGCGTATTTGAGGCCTTAAACGATCTCAGATGGATAAAATCACGAGATCGCAAGAGAAAGTCTTGCGTTTTGTTTAGAATGCCGTTTCTCTATGACCGTTCGAATTTTGTATCATTCCGATACGGTAAAATTATAAACGAAAAAATAAAATTAAAAAAATACTACCTATTACAGCGGTTATTTTTATAACCGCTGTAATAGTATAGCCTATTACAGCGGTTATTTCCATAACCGCTGTAATAGGCTTCGAAATTTTTTTTTTTTTTTACAGCGGTTATAAAAATAACCGCTGTAATAGGTGCCTATTACAGCAGTTTTTAACCGCTATAATTGGCCTTAACCAATTACAGCGGTTAAAACCGCTGTAATTGGCCATTTCTGTAGTAGTGAGGCTTTGAAACTTATTTTTATGTAGGGTCTTATTTGTTAGGTTAATGTCCTCAAATGCCACTAGAGGATTAGAGAATGTAAGGACATTAATAAATTGTAATTGTTTCTTATTCTTTTAATAAAAAGGCATTTAGTTGTTTACTATTATATTGTTATTTATATATTTTAATCATCTATAACTCCATGAACACAAGAGTTAACTCTCTAAGGCACTAGAGGAGTTTAATACTTGTGTACTAAAATAGTCTGCAAGTCAATGATTCCCAATTGGGCATTGGAAATCATCAAGACTTGTATGATGTGAGTTTTGATGAGAAAGGTGCCCGTCAATCACTAGAAAGTAGTGAAGAACTCATATCATAGGTGCACTAATGGAGATAGTGGCACTCAGACATGACTCGCATCGATTTTGTCACTTGGGTTTTCACTCTTGGACAGTCAATGACAGAATTGATTAAACTGTAATAGGTGTGTTTGAACTTTAGACTTGAGGAATCGAGTTGAAGATATACTTGTGACATTAGGTTTGTCATTAAAGTAGTTAGACCCAATTCACCCTTTGGTGGGGTCAACCTCGAACTGTAATCTAATGGGTAAGTAGTAGTCTTAATTGATATTCAAGACGGGATTCGTTCCGCTGAAAGTGAACGAGGAATTATCCTATGCATTTATAAGTAAGTTAGATCTTAAAGTCTTTGGCCAAAGAATTCAATGATCTAGACCTATTATAAATATAGCATAGAGTCAAGTTTGTGAGTTTGACCCAAAACCATGACTCTTACTTGACCGGGATATGGAAACGAAGAGTTTGTATTCACACGGTATTTCCAAAAGGAAAGGTAAAATGATCCAATCATTTCATCTTATTTGGGATACAATGTGGATCACTTGACTGGCTAGGTGCAACTCACATTCAGTGGAATTCTCCCATTTCCAAATATAGATGAACCTAAAGAGTCACGCTTAAGAAGAAAAAATCAAAAGAAAATATGGTATATTTCTTGTGGTAATATTTTAAGTATTCGATACTTAAAATTAATTAAATGGAATTAATTATTTGGAGAAAATAAGTTGATTCACTTATCCTTTAATTAATATATTATATCTTGGTGAAATAAAATTAATTAAATATCCTATCTATTATTTAATTAGATTAATTAAAGAAAGGATTTGACAGAGCTCAAATTGGTGCACCAAAAGGCACACCATGACCGAGTTGGGGCAGCTAAGAGGCGTCTAACTTGGGCTTTTTGAGCCCAAATTTATAACGTAAGTGATATAAATATATCACTTTAGTTAATACCTAGGTCATAACATTAATTGTACACTTGAGCAAAAAGAAAGAAATTTCTCCCCTCCTCTCTTCCTCTAGCCGTCGGTCACTGTGCCAAAGAAAGAGGAGATTTTCTGATCGAGTTTTTTCCAGCGAGACAATTTAGAGACAGCACTTTTGGATTGCTCGGATTATCAAGCAATCGGCCAGACTGTTTCGCGAAAGAGTTGAAGAAGATGAATTCTCCAACCACTTCACTACAACGGGTAAAGTTTCAATATCCCTATCGTACATACGCGTGACAAACCCCAGGATTGATCCTGTTATGGGAAAATCCAAAAAAAATTATTACACCGTTTCCGCTACGTTTTTGTATAATTTTCCCAACATTATTTTATTTAGATTTTCGGGTGAGTCTGTTAAACTAAAGTTGAAAATCAGCACTTGAAGTCTAGAAGAGATTATCTAATCAACATCAAGAAAGCGTTGAAGCCTTGATCAAGCCGTAAAGACTATTCAGCGTAGAAGTAGCATCCCAAGGATGTATTATTTTTACCTAGCGTCCGAAAGATACACAATTTCCACCTGAATTTTTTTCGAAGTCCAGATAGAGTTTAATGTAATTAATAATGGATATTTAACTCAACGGGAATGAATTATGAATAAATTTAATGCTTGATAAGAGCTTTAATGGTGGTAAATACCTCGGACGTATGGAGAAGCCTTTGTGATTGGACTGTCAGGCTGCAGAGATTGCCAATTACCTTTTGTAGCAAAGTTTCAGGGGAAAGGTAAATATTTAGAGGTTGTTTCTGAGAGAAACAAATTTTTTGGTAACTAAATGAATCTCTAGGAGATCTCTTTCACCTACACAAAGATTGAAGAATCATTGTGGCTTTAGAGGCCCGATTTCTCAAATATTAGATCGTTTGAGAAAACAAAGAGTAGTAGAAAGATAATTGCGGGAAACAAAATAGACTCTATTCAAACCAAGCCCAACAAGACACAACCGCCATTGCGATGGTCTAGTAGAGTATGTTGGTCCCAAGTGGTATACGAAAGGGTCTAGAAGGGGGGGGGGGGTTGAATAGACCCTGAAGTCTTTTTCGACTTCTTAAAAATTCGTATCACTTTGAAGTATTTGAACGCTTGACAAGTTTAAGCGCTGGATGTGGCGCTTGAGAAACGTTAACTTAGACTCGGTGATTTTAACGCTTACCAAAGTAGGGCAGAGTTTAGTCACTAAATCAGAGTTAGCACAGCGGAAGTATTTTATAGCTTAGCGTTCGGTTAATTAATCGAAAGTAGTCGCTTAGTTGTTTTAAGACTTTATCAGAATGTATGCAATATGAATAGTAAATCAGTAAACAATGAATGCTTAAAGAGGTAAATGACACAAGATATTTGTAAGGTTCACTGGGTGATGTAATCCCAGCTACGTCCTTCTTCTCCTTTTATCAGGGAGGTTTTTCCACTATGATGATTATCGAAGAGTCACACAGAGACTTCTACAAGATAGAGGGAGATTGGATATGATCTCGGAACTCCTTGGTCACACAGATTTCAGCTCCACTAAAGACCTTCTATCCCCTTGCTTCTTTCACTCAGAAATGGTGCAAGTTACTCTTGATCTCGGAACTCCTTGGTCACACAGATTTCAGTTCCAATAGAGATCAACTTCAACAAGCTTCTTTTACACAAAAATATTGCTTGCAAGTCAACCAGCTTTCTCACTCAGATGAAAGGTGTTGATGGTTTTGGTCACGGGTTTGTTTGTTTTTGGAAAGTTCAAACAACTTGGGGATATCTCAATGGTAGTATAGGTTCTTCTTAAAAAGAGATTTGAGATATGGGTGACTGTGTCTGGAATATTTGTGAAAAGCTTATATGGATATTTGGCTATGATTTTCAGTAAGCTTTTCTTTCAACAAAGTAGGTATTTTTTGCTTTTTTTGTGTGTATTTTACTTGTTTGTTGAAAGAGCTATTTATAAGGTATTGGTGGTTTTTTGTCCGTTTGACACAGTTGGAGTCTCGTTTCCCCAAACATTCCTTGAGTTCAGACATTTCTAACTTTGGGTATACCTAATTAGTTAGGCATGTTCTTGGTTTCATAACTTCTGACAGTTTCGGTCAAAAGAATGGCTTACCCATACGTTATAGTGCTTATATTTTAATAGCACTTATCCGACTTTTAATGCATCTTGTCTTATTTCCGTTGGAAATAATTCGTCCGTTTGATTCATGCATTTTTAAGTCTTTGGATGGTTTTGGGTTTGAGTTTTCAGGTTACGTTCTTTGTAGGTTGTGTTGGGTTAACCTTTTGGATGCTTGCTGAAGAGAATAGTTATTCTCGTGTATTGGACAGACGGTTGGACTGATCCTGAGTTTCTTCTCTTTATTTCAGACGCTTACTCTTCAATCTTGTCTTGATGGTCTTACTGAGAATTCCGTCATTTCACTTGATGTTGAGTATTCGGCCTGAGTTATCCATTCTTAGTTTGAGCACGGGGATAATCCCTAAAGCGTTTGACGGACGCTTCAAGATATCTTTGTCTATTGTAGCTTCAGACGCTTGATCTTCACCTTCATCACTTGGTAGACTCACCCAGAATTTTCCTAAGTGATTTAGTGTCACATACTTAGTGAATTCTACAAAGATAAATACTATAAGCCTAAGATAAATAAGCTTTCAGGTACTTATACATAACATTCTATGAAAGCTTTTACACTTTTTGGGGTCTAACAGGAAGTCCTATTTGTCATCATCAAAACATCTAATATGAAATTCCTAACAGAGTATCTCAGCCACCTGAAAGATATGGTAATCTGCTGTTGCAGTGGAAGGAAGCCATGAATATGATTTTTCTACTCATGACTAAACAATGGTGGCATGGACAATGCAAGATGATGTAATACTTTGAAAGTGGGAATGGATTGATTAGTTGGATTGTCTTGACCAAGTTGATGGCGTAGTCAATATAAGTGCATTGACTATGAGGAAATCATTTTTCTCCCAGTAATAATTAAATCCATTAGAACTAGGCTTTCGATAGTAGCACACTTGAATTATGAAATCTGAGACATTGATATGAAGGCTCGTTCATGAATTCCTTTAGAAGGATGTCCAAATAGAACTGCCCAAAGCTTCATATCTAAGTCCGATTCTCATAACGTGTGGTAGCTGCATAGGTCCATTTATAGAATAAAATGGATGCCTCGTAGTTGTAATTTTTGCTCTAATGATACAATGTCATCAAGAATGAAAATAAACCATGTGTCTGCAAGAAGGTCAGTGGGAGCAAATTAATATTCTTGATATTATATCAACTCGTTGACTGGGTCAAGACGAGGCTCTCAAGCACTCTTTCCATCAAAGACTTGTGAGAAGATACTTATGTCCTTTGGATTTGCACCTATAGAGATAGAGCAAACAGGGTGATAAGACTCTCTCAAGCCCTCTACCTAAAGATTCTCCCAATTTAATGGTTGATGGGTAAACTCTAGGAGAGGTCTCTTGCCTATGAGACATAGACCTCATCTCTCTAAATCAATGAGAAGATCAAAAAGAGATGTGTGGCACGGCCTATGCCTTGGAAGTAGAATGTCTCGTGTTGGCAATGTTATGCACAAGACGGGATCTTGCTTGCGCATTTAGCGAAGTAACTAAGTTTCAAGCTAACCTAGGAGAGAAGCATTGGAATTCGATGAAAAGTATTCTATGGTACTTAAGAAGAACCAAGAATGTAAAAACATGGAAGCGATTACATAATGTCGGATTTTGAATCTGATCATGATCGGAAAATCCACTTGTGGGTCTGCATTCCCTCTGAATGGTGGAGCAGTGTCTTGGAATAGATTACAAGCAAAGCACAACTGCCGATTCCACAACTGAGGTTGAATGTATGCCAACCTTTGAGGTTGCCAAACAAGTTGTTTGGATTGAGAAGTTCATAGATGAACTTCAAGAGGTTCTTGGCATGGAAATTCCGTTGTCACTAAAGTGTGATGACATGGAGCTATCGGCGCAGGCTAAGGAACCGAGGTCTCACAACAAATCTAAACACACGGAGAAAAGTTATTCGAGAAATTGTTGGATTGAGGCAATATTTCCTTGCAGAAGATAGCCTTAGCTCACGATGTGGCTGACCCACTTACTAAGTCATTATCAAAGGCGGTGCTAAAGCGACATCTTTAGAAGATTGGTATAAGATACCATAGTGATTGGCTTTGAGTGCAAGTGGGAGATTGTTAGGTGTGTGCCCTCAATGAATGAGGAATTAGATTTGAGTAGGGCACTGATTTATATTGTACGAAGATTTATAAAGGCAATGAGTATTGTTTATATAAAACTATGTGGCATTAACTGTATTGAACAAACAAAGTCCTAAGATTGAGGTGTACTCACCACCACTTATTTGATAGTGTGGAGGCACTGGTGGAGTTAAGTGCTCGATCTTATAAATATGGTTCGCAAGTTAAGGAATCTTAATTGGGCATTAAGATTCAACTCGCATGACACTAGCTTTGACAAGAAGTGCTGGTCCTACACTGATTAGATAGTGGGAGCTAGCGTTATGAATATAGTTAACAGAGTTAATATATTCGAACATGACTCGTTGTAATCCGATCACATTGGTTTTTACTTAGTGACATACAATGATCGGGATTACCTGTTACGATAGTATGGGTGAGCTTTAGACCTGAGGTGTGATAACCCTCCCATTTGCGTGCAATATGGTTCCATTGTATGTTTACGAATGCGCGGTTAGAATAATTTAAAATTGTGGTATTTTCGTAAAATTAGGAAAGTGTAACAATTGTGGTTTCCACAATAACTATGCTTCAAGTAGTGACTATTTTGATACAATCTTAAGAAAATGGTGGTATTCTTGTGATATCTATATCTGTAAATTTTTATGTATGAGTTTAATAGTTTTGTAATTCAATTTTGTGTCATGTTATTTCTCCATAGGAATTGAAAATTATTTGACTAAATGTGTACTAATATTATCTCCAAGTAAGTAGATTACTTGATTATTATGTAATTGTATTAACATGCCAATTCTTAATTTTGACAGCGTCTGGAATGCCAACTATCAGCCTGATAAGCACCGCTTTGAAGCCATAAGAGATATTCATCTTGAAGGTATTCGTGCTATGGTAAATGCTGGCACAGACTTCTGTATAAATGAAGTAAATTGGGTTGAAGCGTACATGGGACATAAATACACCTTCCCAGAGTTAGTCCAAGCTCCCCATCTTTTCGGCATAGGCATGCATGACAAGAAGCGTCAATTCGCCAAGTATTGCCTCCTGAAGCGTCAACAAAGACTCGGACCTGTTCTCAAGCTCCCAATTATTAGACATCAAATAGAACAATGTCTACGTCAAGAACTTCAGAGATTATCCATCACCCCTCTTCGGTTTAATGCTCAAGCGTCTTCCAGTGGTACAGTTGGTGAACGGTGCTTAAATCTTGCTCCAAGCCACTGTGAAGAAAACTTCAATCTGATGGTAAAGATTCTATCTCCCGTATCTCTCTTTGATAAAATCTTCACTGCCAATCTCAGATCTTGGAATGGCTCAGTGATCAATTCATTCAAAGGATATCCGCTGCTCCCTTCCATTCGCAGTGAGGTACTCAATCACTATGAGTATGTTCTTTCTCTGCTTGAAAGGAATCAAGAGCTCGCTCAAGCCATTTATCTGTATCTTGAAGAGTACTATGCGGACTGTGTGCCTACACATCGACGTCCTGCATCTCTTCCCTCAGATTGCTTGATTGGATTTTCCAGAACTCACTGCACAGATTCACTATTCTCCATCGCTCAAGCGCCGTCCAAAGTTTTCCCAGATCATGTGCTGGATATCATTGGTCCAATGTACATCAGGGCCATTGATAGTCCTCTTCGCACATTTATCTCCGGTACTTGTATGTCCAGGACCAGACTCATTGAACTCTTGGATTCTACATCCACCTCTTATGCCGACTCAGCAAGCTGGAACTTTCAATTCACTGACTTTCGCCAGCCTGAGTCAACGCTTGAGGAAGCGCCTGCTGAGACATCTGAAGCGTCCAAATCTGCAGATACCAGTATTCCTGACGCTCCTGAACATGCTACCATTGATAGTGCTGAAGATACTTCCCTGGATATTCGAGGTACTGTTTTTGATCCAGCCTATCAAGTTCCTTTTGACTCTCTCAAACACTCATCACGGTTCAAGCGACCAGCTCCTCAAGTGGTTCAATCAGATGAGAGTCAAGCCTTCGGTCCCCTGCTTAAATCTGTTTTGGAGACAATTAGCGCTCAAGCTACTCAGAGTGAAGAATCTCTCCATTGGATTAAGGAAGACCTGGCAAAGATTGAAACTCACGTAATGAGCGCTCAGATTGCTCATATGCGTAGTTCAGCTCAAGCGGCAGTTGGTGAGTGCAAACAAGACTTTCAAGAAATACAGGATGCTGCCCACGCCACCCAACTTGCCATGAAAGAAGAACTTGAAAAGCGCCTTGCAACCCTTGAGATATCTGTGAATGACGCCACCAGCGCTAAGCTTCTTGTTATGCAGGAACGCTTCGACAAGCGTCTGGATGACATCACAGATTCCTTATCTCAAATTGCTCATCAGGTAAGTGTACTCACAAACCACTTCTTAAAATCTGATGATGGCAATAAGGGGGAAGAGAAGAAGAAAGGAGAAAAGCGGAAAGCGTCCAGTTCAAAAGTTGAAGATCCTCCGTCTGCTAAGCGTCAAATGCCTCCTTCTCAGTCTGCGCTTAATCTCCCGTCTTGGATAACTGCTCTGAAACAAAGTTCATCTGGAGCGCCCAGTAGTACACTAAGGGAACCTCCTAGAGCGTTATATCCAAACCTACCAATTCCTACAAGAGCACTGCTTGAACAGTTTGACATTCCTCTTCAGAGAACATCCATTTCAGAACCTACAGATCTACAGATCTTAGCTGAAGAAAGGAAGATGACTGATTTTAGCCAAGCTTTTCGAATCTGCCTAAGGTACATTGGTATCGACCCAACTGACTGGGATAATCACTTTAAAGTATTCAAAAAGAGACAACAAGAAGAAAACAAGCTTATCATCAACAAAGATCATGAAGCAATGATGATCTTGGAAGACAATCTGACTGAAGCTATCCGAGCTGAAATGTCCAAGCGATACAGAGTTAGACCAAGTCATTAAAGCTTTCTGATTTTACATTATCTATATTCTTGTCTCTTATATCTTTAAATATTCAGCTGTAAAAATGCTTGTAATTCTCGATAAATATGAAATGCATTTTTTTGCTGAAACATCTCGTTGAAGCGTAACTAACTTTAACTAACGTCTACTGATCAAAGCTAACTTTTACGTTTGGCTATCTAACTCTTGAACTATAAAAGAGTAAGTATTGCCATCATTAAAAAGGGGGAAATTGTTAGGAATTTCATGTTAGAAGTTTTGATGATGACAATTAAGTTTTTG
Organism: Buddleja alternifolia; assembly: GCA_019426215.1. NCBI lineage: Eukaryota > Viridiplantae > Streptophyta > Magnoliopsida > Lamiales > Scrophulariaceae > Buddleja > Buddleja alternifolia. The sequence continues at coordinate 17,873,921 of CM033403.1, forward strand.
TTAGACCCCAAAAAAGTTGTAAGTTTATTTTTTGTAGAAAACTTGTATAGGCTTTGAAGCGTTAGACTTGTAATAGATTTATTAGGCCTTGTTATCTTACTTTAGAGTGTTAGGCAAAATAGTCTTAGGCTGAGCGTCTGATGATTTCTGAGTGAGTTTATCAGTGGTAAAGTTCGAAGACTCAAGCGCCTGATCTCAGAAGATAGATACAGTCTCCAAGCGTCCACTTTGGCCAGCTATATCAAGCGTTACCTTATGGGACAGAAGTGATTTCACCGGAATTTACTTCTAAGTCCAGAAGGAGTTTAATGCAAATATTCTCAAAGCATTAAATACCAACGGGTATTAATTTCAAATGCATTAAATGTTGATAAGAGCATTTAATATGATAAGCAATGTCAGACGTACGGAGAAGCCACCCTATTTGACTGTCAACTATCTCAGACTGCAGCACCAACTTTCGTGCAGCAGATTTTCAGGAAAAAGGACAAAAGCTGTTCACTCGCGAAAGTGAGAGACACGCGCCAGTGCATGTGTCAAACGGACACTTTCTCCAAGAATACCTATAAATAGGACTTCAACAACAAACAAAAATAGAAGCAACAATTTTATCAAAGCCAAATTGCTGTTGCATTAAAATCTCATCCCTTAAACTCTCAGAAAAGCCAGAAACTTCAAGAAACATCCAAATTGCTTTTCTTATATTCCTGAGACAGTCAACAAATATCTCAAACATTCTTTTTGCAGAAACCAGATTCCTACTGAGATATTACCAAGTTGTTTGAACTTCATCAAAATCAAACAAACCTTTTAGAAAATCCCATCCAAGCCTCGCGATCTGTGTGAAGTCGAAGTTGGATACTTGCATCATTTCTGGGTGAAAGAAGCAAGAGGGTTGAAGTGATTTGAAGCAGAAATCTGTGTGATCAAGGAGCTCAAGTCATCGACATCCATCTCTCCCTAATTTGTAGAAGATTCTGTGTGATTCTTTGAGAATCATTTTAGTGGATTGCCTCCAAGTGCAAAGGAGAAGAAGGACGTAGTTGGGATTACACCACCCAACGAACCTTACAAATATTGTGTTATTTACTTTTCAGTCATTTCATTCATCTATCATATTACTGCATAAGTAAAACACAATCAAAAGCTAAGCACCTAAGAAACATCTTGTGACGCTAAAACTTTCAAAGAGAAGACTCCAAAATCATTCCGCTGTGCTAACCCTGATTAAAAGAACTGAACGCTTAACCTACAAGGTCAAAGTATTCAATTCCTGAAGTCTAAGTTAACTTTATAAAACAGTCTTCATTAGACGCTTCACAAAGTCTCAAATATCTTATGTGAACGCTAAGGTGAAGCGTCACACTCTTCAAGCGCCTATCATTTCAAGCGTCCAAATACGTTTAATACGAAATCTTTTTTTAAGTCGAAAAAGACTTAAAGGGTCTATTCAACCCCCCCTTCTAGACCCTTTCGTATGCCACTTGGGACCAACAGAAATAAACATCGGTTTTATGATTTTTGTGAAATTACTCCATCATTGGTCTTGTTTCATGATCATTTGTCGTGATGGTGTTCTTGTGACGTGTTGCATCTGACGTGGTTGTGTTGGGCCCATGGTCGGGCGATGGATCGGGCAGGGTTCGGCCGGTCAAGCATGGGCTTGCGGTCTTAAACAGTTCCCGCTATTCACGTCCAGATCCATGCACCTAGGACGGAGTGCTCTGAGGGTGCATGGGTCATTTATCGTGTGGCATACTCCGGATATGACCAAATCGGGCATCGCGAGCCTGCGTGGGGAGGTATAAGGTGATGGCTTTTAAGCCGCGTGTTCAGGGGTGATAAGGAAGAAGCAGCGGGACCCAAAGTGCTATGGGTAAATCATCGGACGCGATGGTATTTCCAACATGGCCCCCTACTGCTTAAGCGTGACGTGTACATGTTACTTAAACATGTCTTGTACGTGATACTTGCATTGAACTACATGCCTTTTAAAATGCATGCTTTGAAACTTAAATATCATGCCACCAATTGTTCCAGCTTTATCATGAGCGTAATTTTTTCCAAACATGTTTTCAATGATATTTGACAAAACCTCATCGTGCATATACTAAGACCTTTGTCTCATACTAGCTATTGCTTAATTGTTACTATGATCACAAATTGCTTTTCTTATTTAGGATTTCAATGATCCTTTGAAAATCAACAAAAGAAAAACTATTATTGTTTTTCCCTCACTAATTTATCATTTGGGTCTAAAAACTATTTTAAGCAACTTGCACACAAACACTGGCACTCACTAAGCCTTTGCTTACGTATTTTGTTTCATTCCTTCCTTCCAGCTGTAGGTGAGTTGAGCAGTGAGACTAGCTTGGAGGATAACAGGAATAGACATAGACAATCCAAGAGGTAAAAAAAAATTGATAGTTTTAGTCTAGGATATTAAGTTACTTCATGATGCGGTTGATAGTTTCAGGACTAGGACCCTAAGATACATTGATAAAAATTGGGTCCATGTTTTGAATTAGAACTACAGCTACGATAGACTTATGTATTCAAGTTGGGTCTTTTATGACCAAATTTTGGGGCGTGACAGAGTGGTATCAGAGCTTGGCTAATGCCTGAGCTACACCGGGATAAGATCTTCGGACTGTGGAGTGTAATGGATTCTAAGTTAAGCTAATGATATTGAGGGATGAATGTTGATAAAATGTTAGTTCGGTGAGGTAGAATCGTATTACATCAATGATAAGGATGCATTTGATATGTCTTTCCACTAAACCTAGATGAGTTCTTTGGATTAATTGGTAATTTGAAGAAGGACATGTTATGCCTAATGACTGGAAAGTAATAGGTTGTGTTTGATTGAAGATAATTCTTATATCCTGGATAAATAATAGAGTAAGTATACAAGGATTGACATGACACCGGAGTTTTGATTAAGTATGAATCTCAAATAGCAAGTATTACAATATGGTGTCAATAGTTATCGTTACTATCACGATGAGTGCGTTGAATTAATTTATCTCATTGAACTCATATAGTTTCTTGGCTTTAGATCGTGCTCCCCACTCTTTACCCTCTTGGGTAAAATGTCATTTTCTAATTCGGTGAAGCATAATCATTTGTTGCACCTTGCCAAATGGGTTCCTATCACGTAAAACAATTGATATTGTCGATGGTCCTTTTGTTTACGAAGCTAAGCTAGAGTTGCAGAGGCTAATCTAGAAGAATCGCAGTGGGTAATAGCATTGAGACGATGACAACTTCTATTACGGGAAAGAGAAGTAAGATGACTTTTGGAGGCGACTTTGCATGTTAATTAATGCTCCGTATTGAAGAATGAATGCGCATCGAGTCGTACAAGCGTACTTCAATGTTAAGTCAGAAAGAGTTGGCATAGTGAAAGCGGATTGCTTCATTTCATCCAGCTAAACTACTCAATCTTTTGTCTTGTAACGATCGTGTGAAGTGAGAGGTAAATGTGTTAAGAAGGAACTTTTAGGGTGATTCTCCTTGCTTTATAGAAGACGAAGGATTTCTATTCGCCAACATAGATTTACTTTTCCCTACCTCTTTCTCGTACCTCTGTTGAAACAAATTTTTTTTATGGATTCATGCTTCTTTATTATGGTTGGGAATAGTAAACTCCATTATTGAAAGTTATGTTCCTTTCGTAATTGAGAAACTCTCGTATTCGAAATTCTTTACTGTTCATAGTTTCATTCTAGAGAGTTTCGTTCCTTGGAATTTATTTTATATCCACTCTTCGAAAACCTCTTGACATTTTGTTCTATAATTCTATTCATAAGTTCCAATACCTGTTGAGTTGTTAACCTTTGAGGCGGATTCACTCTTATTATAGACTCATCATTTGAATTACATTTTCTATTCTACTTCAATTGTTGAGACATAATAATTCTCTCTTAATTCGCAATGTCTCTTGATTCCTTTATGTGAAAAATGGAAGTTTGACTATATTTATGATACTCAATTGACCAATCCTCCCATAAAACCTTGAGCTTGTAGCTATTTACATTACTCTCATTCATTTTTTATATTCTTCTCGATAAATTGTTGCTTAATCCATTTACATTGAGTAACTCTTTGAATCCATCGATCTTTCAGCTTTACGTTAGACTTATCTTTCGACTTTATTCTTGAAGCTCATCCAAAAAGTCCCTTATTTCTTGAATAATGGGACAACAACAATTTTCAATTTAGATCCTTGCTATATCACATAAGGTATGCATTTGCCAATTGAATTACTTATTTCTAATCTTGATCACATATTGAACCACTTTTCCTTGGAAACATTCTCAGCTCTTCAATTTATCTATCAAAGTGTTATTTACATTCTATATTTCTCTTTCATCGATTTTATCTATTTGAGATTGTTTGTAACCACTTTTGGCCAATTGATTATTCTTTGAGGACGATTCAATTTTATCACTGAATCATCATTTTAAATCGCGATTTCACTCTACTCCTATTATTGACTCCTTATAATTGTCTTTTAATAGTTGTATCCCTTGCTCATCCATCCTTTATTTGAAAATTAAGTTTAACATTTGTCGATATTCGAATTACTAATCACCTTCTGTGAGATCTTGAATTTGCAGCCATATCGTTTTAAATGTATGCTTCTTGGATACTCGCTTGCTTGGAGTTTGTCTCCATTCAAGAATTTCAATATTGTCATCTTATATCCATACTCCTAATTGATCTTAACATCTACATTTTCGTCTCGTTATCTTTAAACTTCTCTAAGTTGAATCATTTTCCTTCGTTCAGTTTGAGGTTCGGCAATTCACTTTCTAAGATCATATGTAATTTGTATTTTCCACTTGAATTGTCTATTGTTAACCTTGTCCAAAGTTTAAATCGTCTGTGCCCTGTAACTCTTATTGTGCCTTATATTCCCATTTGTTTAGAATGTCATCTATATTGTATCTTTTTCTTCCAGTCTATTATGTCTACTTGAGATTGTATTGTATAATATAGTTACAATACGCTTTGGGCCAACATATTATTCTTTGGTTCGCTATAAGATTCCATAGGATGCTTGTATTTGTTTCATTCAATAAGCTCCGTCATCGTGAATTTCTATATTTTAGCATTTGATGTCCTCATATTCTTAAATTTATTATTGATTAACCAAATTTCTCAGTACCAGTTAAACATTCTTTTATTACCTCGATTAATATTCTAACAAATTCTTGCCAACACTTTCACTAAATCTCAAGTTCCTCCATTCTTGAGTTAATTTTTCCTGATTTTGTTTGATTTTGTTTAAGGTTATTCTGAAGAAATCCACCCTAATTTATTCTTAAGTAGCAACCCCATAGTTGGACCAATTGAAAACACCCTAACCATTTGTAAAATTGGAAACATTGGTACGGGCTCGAGTGACAAACCGTATGGGTTATGAATCTCCCTTATAGGACAACGGAAGTAAGGAACCTTTTCTGGGCATATAGCTACGACCGAAGTGAATAAAATATCAAAGTGATCAATGACAACTATATCGTCCTTCAATTTCCTACCCAAATTGCAAGCTACGAAATCGAGGATGTGGCACCTCCTAAGGAAAATTTCAAGCAGATCAATCATCTATTACAATCGGGATCTTCTACTTACCCCGACTAACATACCTCAATGAAATAGGAAGACAAAAGAGAGAAACAGAGAGACCTAGCAACTTCAAAGATGCAGAGGAGTATCAACATCTTGGTCCCAATACAAAGACCTCTAGATCTTATTAAAGAGCTTTAGTATATAAAAATTGATGTATATGAACATTTTTACGGAGTCCTACACTAGAAGTGATCCGAGACTCTATCAACAACAGACAATAATCATCTATAGAACAAGAACACACTGAGCTATCTCGAGAACTGTGTACACAACCAAAAAAAAAAAATTGGGCGATCAAAGTAAATGTTTATGATCGAGACTTTTCAGAGTTTCATCTAGAGGAGGACTCATGAAGATCAAAATAAGGAAGTTTCAATGGTGATATTCAAGACGCTCGCACACATTATGTTTCTCGAGTTTCTTAATCAGGTAAATATTAGTTGGACTCAACGTGTGTACTATATTGACACATGCTTCACTTAGAGCAAGACGATGAGAAACAACAATATGAAATCCGATTTTCCTTATCTACTAAGGAAAGTTCCAGAATCACCCCGCACCAGGAGCTAGGCTGTCCAGATTTTATTCCAGAATTATATTCTATTTTCATTTGCCAAGAAATAAACCTTCCAATGGTCTGATCGGACATGCAAGACCACCCCTAGAAAGCTCGTTCAGTTTTGCGTCATTCAGTTATGATAATCGGACATGAAATACTATTATAATAAGTGTGAATTTGGGGACCAAATTCTTTTAAGGAGGGGAGAGTGTGATAACCCTCCCATTTTCGTGCAATATGGTTCCATTGTATGTTTACGAATGCGCGGTTAGAATAATTTAAAATTGTGGTATTTTCGTAAAATTAGGAAAGTGTAACAATTGTGGTTTCCACAATAACTATGCTTCAAGTAGTGACTATTTTGTTACAATCTTAAGAAAATGGTGGTATTCTTGTGATATCTATATCTGTAAATTTTTATGTATGAGTTTAATAGTTTTGTAATTCAATTTTGTGTCATGTTATTTCTCCATACGAATTGAAAATTATTTGACTAAATGTGTACTAATATTATCTCCAAGTAAGTAGATTACTTGATTATTATGTAATTGTATTAACATGCCAATTGTTAATTTTGACAAGAAGAAAACCTTAGCTATTAGTTCATATCTATGAGGGACTTAATTGATAAATGATTGAACGTAGGGATTTAAACAAAAAGCAAGGAAAGAGGAAATTGCACAAACCCCCTCATGGTAGGTCTATATAAAGACCCTTAGTTATCTCTCTCTCCTTTTAGTTACTCTATTCAACTTCAAGACAAAAGAAAAGGGGGAAATGGGTATGTCCAACTCCACGCAGCAGCTGTATATAATTACAATCAGCATCCTTCAATTTTAGGAATTCTTTCCACCGTGTTCTTCTTAGAAGGTCAATCAAAGGTAGATACTCAAAACCCATTTGTTTATTACCAAGAAATCTAAGAGTTGGAATGTATATTGTTGCATGTGCATATAATTAGTTGGATTCTTGAAATCTATCTGTGATTGTAGTGCGTAGATGTTGGTTTTGATATTTAATGGAAGAAAGTTTACATGCATGTTGATAACAAAGATGTTAAAGAAAAGGGGCTGTAAATTCGAACTCCCTCATCTGCTTCAGTTCTGAAATTGATTTAAGGGACAAACTACCCAATTATTCTTTGACACGTTTTCTGTAGATACTTGGGCATGTTTTGTGCATATCTGGAAAAATTTGAGATTTTTGGAAATTTGATGAATTTTGTCAAATTGTCAAACATAGACTGCCAGAGTCTTACACGATTTCAGGGAAAGTGGTGTTTGGGGATTCAAATGTTATATTTACATCTATTAATTTTGATTCAAAATTTTACAGGGATAATTTGGGTCTTATGGGAATACTGTATACAAATTTTGGAATTTTTCATTAAACAGGGGATTTTATAAAAATTATATAATGCAACCTGCCTGTGTTCAAAATGATTTCGGTAAAGCCTGGGTTCGATGATCAAAACACCTACTTAGAAATGCCCATTGTTTCAGAATTTTTTATTCAATCTTCCTTCACGTGTTTTTGATATGTTTGGAAAATTTCAGATTTAAACTTATATCTAATGAATTTTAACAATTTCTAAACTTCAACGGCGCAAAACTGTTTTCTTAAGGATTTTTGTAATATTTGAATTTAATTTAAACTGGTTGCAGCCTAATTTTCTTAGGAGTGTAGTACACTTTAGTCTTGATCCTATAGTTCACAGGATTATGGGGTACGTCGGCTAGATTATTAAGATATGATATTATAGAATAAGATTCTAATATGATCTTCGGATTAGCAGGTAGTGTTGGAATTTTGCTCAACGACAATCCTAAGTGGCTCGGAAGAGTACTGTGAGTTGCCTCTCAAAATTATAGTTATATGTCTTTCAAAACTGGAAGGAATACGTCATATATATATATATATCTATGTACTTTTAACATGCTTTGAATACTTGACATGAAAATGGGTTTCAACACTTTCGAATCAAATTCAGAACTCATTTTACATTCACCAATTCTTGGCACCAACTATTACCTGCATGAATGTTTCAAACACGTATCTTGCAAAAGTAATTTTTCAGGCATGTGAAAATGAATTCGAGGAAAACATTCTTTTAAGGAAATTCTGAAAAACTATTTGTTCGATTAAATATTTCATCGTGAGCTAAAATGCTTCACTGCATCATTCGTGACATACGTGATTGCATACTTATTTCAGATGCATAATTTATACAAGAATGATTTCGAAATAAACATCGGTTTTATGATTTTTGTGAAATTACTCCATCATTGGTCTTGTTTCGTGATCATTTGTCATGATGGTGTTCTTGTGACGTGTTGCATCTGACGTGGTTGTGTTGGGCCCAAGGTCGGGCGATGGATAGGGCAGGGTTCGACCGGTCAAGCATGCGCTTGCGGTCTTAAACAGTTCCCGCTATTCACGTCCAGATCCATGCACCTAGGACGGAGTGCTCTGAGGGTGCATGGGTCGTTTATCGTGTGGCATACTCCGGATATGACCAAATCGGGCATCGCGAGCCTGCGTGGGGAGGTATAAGGTGATGGCTTTTAAGCCGCGTGTTCAGGGGTGATAAGGAAGAAGCAGCGGGACCCAAAGTGCTATGGGTAAATCATCGGACGCGATGGTATTTCCAACATGGCCCCCTACTGCTTAAGCGTGACGTGTACATGTTACTTAAACATGTCTTGTACGTGATACTTACATTGAACTACATGCCTTTTAAAATGCATGCTTTGAAACTTAAATATCATGCCACCAATTGTTTCAGCTTTATCATGAACATAATTTTTTCCAAGCATGTTTTCAATGATATTTGACAAAACCTCATCGTGCATCTACTAAGACCTTTGTCTCATACTAGCTATTGCTTAATTGTTACTATGATCACAAATTGCTTTTCTTATTTAGGATTTCAATGATCCTTTGAAAATCAACAAAAGAAAAACTATTATTGTTTTTCCCTCACTAATTTATCATTTGGGTCTAAAAACTATTTTAAGCAACTTGCACACAAACACTGGCACTCACTAAGCCTTTGCTTAAGTATTTTGTTTCATTCCTTCCTTCCAGCTGTAGGTGAGTTGAGCAGTGAGACTAGCTTCGAGGATAACAGGAATAGACATAGACAATCCAAGAGGTAAAAAAAAATTGATAGTTTTAGTCTAGGATATTAAGTTACTTCATGATGCGGTTGATAGTTTCAGGACTAGGACCCTAAGATACATTGATAAAAATTGGGTCCATGTTTTGAATTAGAACTACAGCTACGATAGACTTATGTATTCAAGTTGGGTCTTTTATGACCAAATTTTGGGGCGTGACATGAGGAGTCATTTACATTGTGCTCGTACCATTGAACAAGTTATTAGAGTAGTTAGGCCCAATCACCCGTTAGTGGGGTCGACCTCGAAGTACGATTCAATTGGTGCGTTCGATGATGGGAAGTTGACTGCCAATAGGGGATTCACTATCTCGAAAGTAAAAGAGAAGCAACATGTACGATCATAGGTGTTGTGGAATTAAAGTCTTTGGCCAAAGCAAATATAACTGACACGTATTGGATACGAAGGGAAGTTTGGTAATTTCACATCATTGTGATTAGTACAGTATCAAGTTCTATGAGTTTGACATTCCATGACTCTTACTTGATCGGGTTGCGTCAGTGAAGAGCTTATACGCATACGGGATTTGTAACTTAAAGGTTCATGATGACATATTCATCTCGCGCTTGATTGGGTTTTGGTATAGCTTCACGGGACTGGCATGGTGATAACTATATCCTTGGAATCCTCCCAATGTCAATCAAGATGAGCCTAGAGAGTCGCGCTATATGAAAATGATAGGATGAAATGGTTTTACTGCAAAAGGGTATTTCGGTAATTTCACATGGATGTGAAACTACTGATTTGGGATGTGTTGATTTAATAAATATATATTTAATGGTCTGAGTTAAATATATGTATTTAATCAATATTAATAGTTAAATTAATTTGGAACTAATATATACTATTAATAAAAGAATAAATATTCAATTAATTGTCTAATTGGATTAGACTTGGATTAATTAATTAAATTACTCAACATTGGGCTATATATTGGATGAGCCTAATAAGCCCATCCCAGTAGGCTTGGATGCCCAGCTTGGAGAATAAGCTGCTTGGTTTTGTTTAAATACCCTAGTCATTATTGACTCAATAAGTTTTTTACCCTACAATTTGGAGTTAGGTTTTCTTAGAGAAAAGTAGTAAAAATAAAATTCCCTCTCCCTCTCATAAGCCCTAGACATCCGCCCCATTGCTAGGAGAGGAGGATGGAGATTTTGAAGACCATCATCTTCGCGTGACAATCTAGAGGTAGGAACTCACGGGTTGCTACTCTCATGAACGTGATTCCGAACACGCTACAAGAGGTAAATTATTTTATCTCGATCTTCTATTAAAATCAACGAAAAGCCTAAATTGATCCGTGGCTTGGGAATCGAATGAAATTTTTATCCGCTATGTATTTTGAATAACGATTCTCAACTGTTACGTGGTGTTAATAGTCCCACATGAGAAAAATTGAAAAGAAATGAATAATTTATAAATGGTTGCCTAGGAACTCAAGTGTAACATTGGATCCCTTTTGGGCTGTTGTTCAAGTGCCCAATTTCAAGTTACGCTCAGTGAATCTGGAGGCACGCAACGCATCTAATGGGCTCGCGGACCCGAGGTGTGATAAATGATATTAGAGCCGTTCACCAGCCAAAACTTTGGGAGTTAAGTGCTACACGAGAAAATTTGCTGCATATTGCGGGAGTCACCTTGTGAACCGTAGGGCAAAGTGCTATGCTCATTGGAGACACCTCTTCAGCCCATGGGAGTTACCGCTAGAGTCCCGATGCCTGATGATAGGTCTAGAACTGAGTCACGTCATAACGTAGACATCGCTTTCTGAATGAGAGGTGATTGTAAAGCTTTTCCAGTAATCACACATGAAAAAATTGAAAAGAAATGAATAATTTATAAATGGTTACCTAGGAACTCAAATCTAACATTGGATATTCCTTTTGGGTTGTGGTTCAGGTGTCCAACGGGCTCGTTGGCCCGGGACGTGATAATATGTCTAGGTCTTCATAGCTCGTTGCTAATCAATAACCATGATTTGTAGGTGCCTTTAACTAATACGGTGATTAATTCAAGGCTTGATCGAATCAAGAGTGATTTAATATAGCACTTTTCATTTTAGAAAAGTCCACACACTTCTAAAAAGTGTACTTACTACTAGCACGTAACGAGTCCAAGGGGTCATTCATTAAACTCTAGTAGGGTTTCCGCTTTGATAATGTTAATCAATTGTTGGTGCAATTGAGAAAATTGGGAATATATAGTACTTTCCTAATTGGGAATATTAATTAATTGATGATATCAATTAATTGAGCTATTTAATTCACCTAGCTGGATTAATTAATTAATTAACATTGATGAGTCTAAGAATCTTATTTAGTTGGGATAAGCTCAATTAATAGATGATTAATTGGATTGGGCCAATAATAAAAGTTGGACTTTAATTATTTAATTTAATTGAAAGGCTATGCCCTTTAATAAATTAAGTATTAGTCAAAAACGGAATCAAGGAGTTTAACATTTTTGGACTTTAATTTTTTAGAGAAGGGGCGTGTAGGTGTGTAGGATCATGGATGGAGGGAGGATTTTAATCCTCCTCCAATTCTTGATCTTTGATAAGATATTATTTGGAAAAGAAGGAAAAGTTTACTACATAGATTAATTAAAGAAGTTAATAGGATTTGGATTCTATACTTAAGTTATTTACAAGGATTTGGATTCTATATTTAGTTATTTACTACTATTTAGATTTAGTTATTTACTTGGATTTGGATTCTAAATTTATCAGAAAAAGTCTCAAATTTCCTCTTATCCTATATTTACTAGGATTTAGATTCTAGATAAGTAGTTCAAGAATCAAGAAGTTCAATCCTGATGATTAACTTTTTTGAGGATTCTAATTCTACTACGGGATAATTACACTCACACCCCCTCAATAATAGGTTAATTACACAAACCTCCCCTCACTAATTGATAATTACAAACACACCCCTTCAGGGGATCGATTTGTAAGGTTTACAGGGGTACAATTGTAAGAATTGTTGCACACACAGGGGGTGCAAGTGTAAGAAATCTTTAACATGAGGGGGTGTGTTTGTAATTATCAATTAGTGAGGGGAGTTTTGTGTAATCACCCCATTATTGAGGGGGTGTAAGTGTAATTATCCCTTCTACTATATCCAGAAATCCTTGCATATAAATATTGGTGTTCAAGAAAAAACATTACATACTTTTTCACATACTGAGAAAAACGCCTACTAGAAGAAAAATAAAGAAGTATTTATCATTCTCTCGCACTTTCAAAATCGTCCATCACCAAGCCCCAATCCTAGACACAATTTTTATCATGTGTTGAGATTAATCATTCACTAAATATCCACACATTCTCACATAAAAGTCTAGGATTAAATTTTCCTTGTTAGTAGCACCAAGAACAAGGAATCTGGAAATTTGAACGGGGTGTGGATACCACGCTTAGAGGCGCAACGTTTGGGGTCCTACAAACCGGGAGATACATAAAAAATGCAAAGGTCGGGTTGATTACGATCCAATCCACCGGGAGTTAGATTATCTTTGTTGGTATATTGCTAACCTTTTTCTTATAATAAACTGATTGAGCAAACTGAAATCCCTTCTTGGGGTGTGTACTTTTTAAAATTTTAATTTCCACTGTGCACCGTCACTGGGGATAGTCAACCCAATAGAAATATAGAGTCAAAATATGCTAATATGTAATAAAATGTTCAACCCATGAACTTCAGGTGGTTCGGTATAAAGAAATAAAGTTTTTGTAAGAAAGTGAAAAAATGCACATTGTTCAGATAAGTTATTATTTTGACCCTTTAAAAATTATAAAAATAAATATGAGTTGGTAATAAGGTAGTGATCAAATCTCAAAAAAGTTCTTAAAACAAACTCATGTAGTTTTGATAAAATCAATCATTATAGATCACATGGAGTTTATGAGAGAATCAAAATCATTATCACCTGTATCTCTCATACTTTCACTTTCATATTGCAAATACATATTATGAGTCAGATGTTTACAATGGCCCATAACATTAAAGGCTTGTAGTACTGCAAATAGAAAGAAACATGCTAGTGATACACTTTCGTCATTGCCCCTTGTAGAATCCAACAGACACTACTTACGCAAGTTGGGCCGCAACATAAAGATACGACGACAAATATACATATGTGTTGTACTTGTAATGATTTATTCCTTTTCTTTTATAATATAATTTTTTGAATTTTTTGTTAGTATGACAACTAGTCCCAAATGATATTTTTTCAGTTAATATCAATATTGTATATCTATTATTACTTACTTGGAACTTTTATACAAGTAACATTTATATTTCCACTATCATTTTAGAACTCTTAACACATGTCCCCACTTTACCATATATATTTGTTATTTTGCTCTAAAGTTGGGCTCTATTTCTTATAAATGAAAAATATTTTTCTTTTTAAAATTAGTTTAACTTAAACTAGTTCTAAACATATGCATGAAAAATATTGTATTAAATTTATTTCTTCATTAGTTCATCATTAGATTACTAATTTTAAGTAGTATCTCATAAGTTAATCTTATATATCATGTACATTTTCTGATTATAAGAAATTGAATAATATTAAAATTCCATAAATTTTGAGTTTCTGTGAAAAGATTAGAAGTTTTGGGTTTCAATGAAACTCTAACGAAATCAAACTATGGATACTTAAAAATCTAATTTTTTTGCTGAAACTTCTGAAATTTCTCATACCAATATATATTTCATCTACCCTCACGATAAAGTAAACTAAAAATATTAGGAAATTGAAGTTGTTCAGTTAACCCAAAGGACCCAGTTGTAACAATTAAAAAAAAAAGAAAAAAAAAGATGGACATGTATAGCTCATTTCAGTGCACACATATTCTTTTAAGGAGTAAAGTGCACGATAGATGCACAAGAAGTAAAGTGCAGATAAAATGCACAAAAAATCAAAAACATATACAAGCTTGAAAAGCAAGAATAGGTAGTGATGAATTAATCAAAACTTCCAGAAAACAATATCAACTAAATTTTATATCTAATGGTATGATAAATTGAAAACACTTGAGTTGTTGACAATATTGTTCAGCAAACATACAAAATGACAAACAAACTTTTTTCCATAAGATATATATTAAACATATTACTTTCTTTAAGATTCTTTCTACATTTTAAGTATATATTTGAAAAAACTAGTGCACTCATAGTACAAATTTTATAATCAGTATATTTATAAATTATATAAGGAAATAATATCATCCCCTTTATAGGAAGAGAGGAGAATGAAGAGGGAATATGACACATACTTCAAATCCAGATAGAATCTTCTATTGTAATTTATGTTGCATCTCATAGTGCAAGGTATTGGGTGAATGACATGTATCTAATAAAAAATCAACAATTATACATGTCATTCACCCAATACCTTTGCAATAGGAGATGCAACAGAAATTGCAATAGAACTTCTCATTTGCTTCAACTCAAAATATGAGAAATAAAATATCATTCCATGAGTAATCTTTCTCAAATGTGAATTCAAGTGCGTAAAGTCATCTTATACAAATATACATTTCTCAATTCTTCTTTCATGAATTGTTCTAATCCATCTGGAGAAGTTGGAGACTTTTGTTATTTTTAAAATCATTGCTTGGGTGAAGTACATGATATGTGCATGAATGATGAATAGATTGCATTGAAGATGCACAAAAGAATTGGAAAATGCGCAAAGGTCGAAAAACACTTGAATAAATACATGATGTTTAAATTTAGTTAACATTCATAATTCTAGAAAAACGCAACTGTGATCTCAAATTCGAAAATATTTGTTATAATATTACATAAATAAACATAAGCATACACAAGCCACACGAAGTTATTCAATTGGCAAACATATAAATAATAACATGCAATCTAGCTTCTATTTGGAAGGTAGATCCTAAATGTGTCTCTTACTGTAACCCTGAGCCTACATACTGGGCATTTCTTTTCAATATCTAGTGCAGTAATTATACAACTTCTGCAAAAGATGTGACCGCACTTGGTTGATGTCTCCTCCACCACTTCATCCATGCAGATAGGACATTCATATATGGGAGCAACATTCAGCATAGCAACTTGAGAGGCCTGAAGTGTTGTACATTTTCATTTTTCTATTAGTGAACATTTGATCAATTATAAAAGTAATACATATTAGAAGTATGAGAAATTAACAATGGAGAAAGTTCATGAAATATCTTCATGTGTGTGTCTATAAACACACTCTCATGCACGTTTACGCACTCGAGCACATGGACACACACTTGTGTTTATATATATTGCCTTTTTCACATGATTATGGTCTTGGGATACGGTGGCTAACCCTCCAGGATTGTACGCACAGTGGAAACAGATAATTAAAATTAACTAAGCACAACCCCGAAATAGGGATTACGCAAACGTGCTACGATCGTATTTTTCGCAAACATTCATCAAGGGGTTTTTCCCGAGTTACCTTTTAATGAATCCAATCAACAAATCTTCAGCAACAACCTCTGATTTACGAAGAGATTGGTTATGCTCCAACCAATTCTCTTGATTCGTTTGCTTCTACTCTCTAACTATGCAAAGCGCCTCTAACGATATCCACACCTTAGCTTGGATCCTCGATCTTTTCTATAAGTGCAAGCTAAGAGAAATCAAACATCTTGGCTTATGGAGACAAGGGTGGAATTAAGTGTATATGCTCTAATACAAAGAGAGAAGAAAAGAGAAGACAAAAACCAAGTCTCACACTCTTGTGTATTAGGCGTGTAATAGGCGCCTACTGCTAGGGCTTCAACCCTAGCAATTTTTCATTTCTTTTGTTTCTTAGTCCAAGCTCATATATAATTAAATAAATTAGTCCAATAATTTATTAATTGGCCTTGTACTTATTTAATCTACCAAATTAAATAACAAGACTAAACATTACTTAAGCCCACTTAATTTATTTATTCATTTTCTTTTAATTAATTAGACCACTAATTAATTAGTCTTATTCTAATTTAATATTCCAATATTAAATTATAAGACTTTAATTAATTAAGACAACTTAATTAAACTTTTTTTTCCAATTAATTGATTCTCAATTAGTTCACAAAGAATTAATTCCACTAATAGGCACTATACTAAGCTAAGTGTGTGACACATTAGGCTCATTAATAAGCTAGGTCTAATCCCCAAAGGATAGACAATCCCTACATTATCTTAATTAACTATTTAGCCAAATAACTAATTAGGTTTGAATTAATTTACTAGATTAATTAAAGGCACCTATTGGTCATGGATCGATATCAAGCAATGTTGCCATGACTTCCTAGATATTAATGATGAACAACAAACCTCTCCAGGTTACTATTTTCATATGAGTCAACTCCTCTCATCTATTTCCCGTTTGTAGTCTAGGGTTTGAGTGCTGGTCGAAATCGTAATAACTCAGAAATTATGACTGTGTTGGAACACTAACAATCTGGTCTTCTAAGCAGGGACCCCACTCTCTCTTTTAAGACTTTGCTCTGTCTAGAGACTTTTATCGATCATTCAGCTTACACAACAGCATAGGAAATACCAGAAAGCCAGCCATGTATAGATACATTATCTAGTGTCATCTGTTTCATCATATTATCAGACTACACCCAATATTTCTCGTTTAGTGATTTTCCTGGAATCACGAGATGTATCAAAGTGCAGTGGGAAGCACACATCCCAGCCATGACACCTTAGGTCAAAGGACTAATCTCACACCTGTGTAACCGTAGGATTCTAAGTTCGACACAGAGCCAATAAGGAATCCTAGTCAGGTCGTTCAACCTCATACTCACCTAAGTATGGATCTTTGTGCATGCACTGGCCCCTTGCTCATTGCCCATGGAACAAGACACTCTCCCATGAGAATGTCATACACAAACAAGTCTTGACGAGACTATGATATCCCATATCACAAAATCTCTATGACTTGGAATGGATTTTAGGATCACAACCATCGAGAGCATTCCAAAATCGAGATATAAGTGATCCATGGGATCTTTATCTAAACTAATGAAAGCATATACGATAAGAAAAGGTTGCCTAAACAAATTTGATATAATGTAAAAGATAAGATTGTTGTAGTGTTTGTAATCTAATAGTCAAGCAACTAGATAGTTCGCTGGACACCTAACACTATCATATGGGGCTTAGAATGTTTTCCTAATTGATCTATAAGGATTTGGTTTAACCAAATTTGTGGACATATGTTAAGGATTTAGGACTTGTTGGAGAACACAAAGCAATATTGGAAGCCAGTTCAATCTTTATTATTCACTTATCCACCTAGGCATTTTTTGATTGTATAATGAGGCGCATACCAAGACTTAGAAATGCACTTCGGGAGTTGCATTTTAGTTGGAGTATGCAATGCCTACTCTTACGTATGCGTGTCAAAAGATATGGTTGTTTTAGAATGTGTTCATTTAGTTCTTGCCTGGTAACACAAAGTCAAATGTTATGGCTACTTGACTAGTTCACATCAATGTTGACACAATTAATAGCCTACCTTGGATCTTTACATACATATGAAGAATATGTAATCTATTACTAAAAAAATCCGTTATAAAGTTGATGTTTAATAAGGCTAAATATTTGATTTTGTTTATGTGAACTTAAAAAATGAGAAGTTGGTATTCATGACTGGCACAAAAGTAGTGTTGGGCCATGCATGCATAGACTCATTATAGCTCATATATAAAATCATTAACAATAGAAGTCATAAAATTGAACCTACACATACGAAAATGTAAAGATGAAACTAATAAATAATTTGATTAACCTTAAATTTAAGAGGTTGACTTGCAAAATTTGCTGGGAATTAGAAAACAAACATTACAACCTATACATAAAAATATTTATGTATCAATATATGTAATGTCAAAGTATATATGAGCAGATATGTATATAGTTGCACAATTGTGATGTAAAGATAATGATCATATAAATGACTTAAAATTATAACCAACAAGTAGCACCTGACAAGTATATAACAAATATTTCTTTCTCAACAATAATTTTATACCTATATGTTTATGTGAACTCAAAAAATGAGAAGTTGGTATTCATGACTGGCACAAAAGTAGTGTTGGGCCATGCATGCATAGAATCATTATAGCTCATATATAAAATCGTTAACAATAGAAGTCATAAAATTGAACCTACACATACAAAAATTTAAAGATGAAACTAATAAATAATTTGATTAACCTTAAATTTAAGAGGTTGACTTGCAAAATTTGCTGGGAATTAGAAAACAAACATTACATCCTATACATAAAAATATTTATGTATCAATATATGTAATGTCAAAGTATATATGAGCAGATATGTATATAGTTGCACAATTGTGATGTAAAGATAATGATCATATAAATGACTCTTAAAATTATAACCAACAAGTAGCGCGTGACAAGTATATAACAAATATTTCTTTCGCAACAATAATTTTATACCTATGAGACTAAACTGGTTCAAATACATTTTGTAGAGTGAAATAATTAAAATGAATTTTAAGCAAGTACCGTCGGCTAAAACAAATAATATAAACACATATTATCTTACTTATATTGTAGCTACTTTATGATATACACATTCATTTATAATGGTATGTTACATTTATATTACTTCTGCCTTGTTATACACATTTGTATAAATACACACACACACACACACACACACATATATATATATATATATATTATGAATAATCATATGATATCGATTAATCACCAATATAGTGATTATACCTAATGCGTAACGAGCACTTTGATATAGATTGAAATCTAATAGCACATATACATTAATCCCATGCTCCACCATTAACCTTTTATAGATGTAACGGAAATACAAAAATTCCAACTACTTTTTTACACCTTTTCTCTCTTTCCCTACTTTAGTCCCATTTTCACCTAGAGTTGGTCGTAAAAGTACAAATTATGACAAATAGAAAGAAATGATATTAGAAGATATATAAACAACATAATATCATATGTGTTTAGGAGTTGTAATCAAGAGACTATCTCAACCCTAAAGTCAATGTTTAATACTGGAGGTTATAAAAAATTATTTATAAACTTATGAAGTACTACTCTGATACTTTCTCTTATACGAACAACCTCACAAAATTTAGCCAAAATAAAATGTCCTGGGCTTTTGTACAGTGACTGCCAAGAATATGTGGTTATAAACTTAAAAAAATGAAAAGGATAAATAATTGGAATGGTGAGTATAATTAGCACCAAAATACTTTTTTATTCGCTACTAATAATTTTCAGTGAACTTAAAACGGGTTTTGCATCTCAAACTAAAAACTATTATTTTGGATGCAATAGATATTAATATCAAGAGGGACCAACAAATAATAAGGCACGAAAAGCATTTTGTAAGCCCGCAACCAATAAGTACGTTTTTTCCTTTCTTCTATCAAACATCATATAGCAAGGAGTATGAAAACATTACATCACTTTTAAATATATTAGATCATAAATATTGAATATTAAGTGAGATACACCAACTCTATTTAATTTTTTCTAAATCTGCATGGTATTCAATCTGTCTTACCTAACATTTGCGAGACCGATAAAATAATCATTAATGCATGACAATTCATGATCATAGATATAAAATTGACAGATTAGAAATAACAACTAGCTAGATAATGTTGAGGAATTTTCAAGTTAATAAAATGGAACAATTTTGCTAAGTTGAATAACCTATTTTGAGATTATTGGTAATTAATGTCATTACTCTAGGTCTACAAGAAATAGTTGCAACATGTATTCTCAATGTAACAATATATAGTGATTCTTGAAATTAATGTAATTAAGTAAGTTGAAAACAACACTATAAGGACATTGTTGAACGTGACAAACAAAAACTATTAATCTATTTCTACTCAAGTGAATTCTATAAAGTCAAAATCAGAATATGTTTACCTCTAGCGTGTCTTGGCCTGCCCTTGAAATAGAAGGAGTAATGCCATCAGATGCTTGCGTTGTAGACATTATCATGCGCATGTTACCATTGGCTTCGCAACTTGCTAAAGTCAAATAATTCTTGTTAGTTATACAACCATTATAAACTAAGAGCTAAACTTTTAATATAGCTATACATAGGGTCATTTGCATCCACCTCCCTTGAGGTATTGCGCTTTGGCAATGACCTCCCCTTATGTATTAAATTTTGGCATTCACCACCCTTGTGTGTAAAAAAATATATGTACTACCCTTTTTACCCTTATTTTTTTCTTTTCTCTATTTTCTATTTAATTCCCTTCCCTTTTATTATTTTTCTTATTAAATAGAACAAAAAAATAGAAATTAATTTTATGAAAGTTTTTTATAAAAAGTTTATATCTTTATTGATTTACATTGTTGCTTATCATAATAAATAAAATCTGAAAAATTGATAGAGTAATTTTGTTTGAATATAAAACTCCCATTCTGTTTTCTCACATGCTTCTCTTTTTTTTATTTTATTATTCTTGTGTTTTGTTCTAGGTAGAGAGAAGATGAATATGAATAGAATAAATATTAAAAAAAATTCTAAGGAAAAAATAGATGGTTTAAAATATATAATATGATAATAATTAAAATGAACAATGAGACTCCTAAATAATTAAATAATAAATAAGACCTCTTCAGTTTCTACTTCAAAGTCATCTACGGTTCCTTAAGTAAAGATATTGAAACAAAATTACTCCTTCAATTATTAGATACTTATTTATTGCAATAGTCAATAATACTAATCTTAAAGGTTTAAAAAATTTATACAAAATAAAACACTATTAATTTATTAAAGACTTGCTTGATATATTGAAAAATATAACTCAAGAACCACAAGAAGAAACAAATTAAGAGATCAAATTGTTAAGTTTACTTAAAATGATGTTAATATGTGGAAAATTACTAACAACTCATTAAAATAAACTTATATATTCAAACAATTTATGATAATCTTTACTTCAAAAGTTGTTGATATTGACTTTTATATTTTCCAATGAAAAGATTGTAAAATGAGTATTTCATATGAAAACAAAAAATTTATGATTTTTTTTATTATAAGAATCTTTTTTTTTGCGGGGCGGGGGGGGGGGTTTAGTAATTTCTCCTTTATTTTATAGTAATCATTAGAATTATTTTTAACAAAAAACTTACATGAGCATAATTTTTATTCATTTTTATGTCTATTTAATGAAATTAAAAAGAATGGAAGAAAGTGAAAACGAAGATAGAGAAAAAGAAAAATTAAGGGTAAAAAGGGTAATATATAATTTTTTATGCACAGGAGTGGTGGATGCAAAATTTTAGTACATGAGGGGAGATCCATGCCAAAAAGCAATACCTCTGGGGAAGTGGATTTAAATAACCCGCTACACATATAATAATGAAAGGTAAACTTAACTAATTTATAGACAAAATAATAGAATATTTGTGTATACGTAAAATAGGTATAGTTAAGATTCATCTAAAAAAGAATTAGTGGATTAATTAAAGATTATGTCTTATACTTGTGCATGATTTTCCTAAAAAAAATTTATAATTTCCAAAGGTAGACTTCATCAAGTAAAAAAAACAAAGTGGCGCGAACAACATTAGCTTTCTTTTGATTTGTGAATAAGAAAATTCAAATATGTTATTTGTGGAAGCACAAGCTAAATAAGAAGTCAGTACAAACTTTTTACATGAGAAAACATGTATACTTTTCATGTCTAATGATGAAATATGCATATAATAAGAAGATAATGGTTCTAATCATTGTGACTAATGAAAAGAATAACTTTTTCTAAAATTCTGAAAGTATGCCATGCCAAAGGAATATTTGTTGCTAATTGTGCAAACCTGAGTGGCCTCCATGCGATCCAACTTCTTGATATGCCATGTGTGTTACCTGACGATGCTCGTTTGATCTATTGACAGCCTAAAGTCAACAAAAAAACAAAAAAAAACAAAAAATCAGACAAATTTAAACTTCAAATAGAAATTTTGGTCTTAAAGAAGTGATTATTACCTGATAAAAGCTCCTAGGAGAACATATTATCATTTCGTCATCCTCATTATCTTGGATTGTCATTGCTTGCATTGAAGGTAGTCCAAGTTCCAAATTTGTATTAACCTCCTCGAAGGGAGGTAGACTATTAAGGTCCAAATTGCGTGCCATCTAGATGTAGCTTAGGGTAATCCAAAGCACCTTATTATATTATTTGAAGTGACATATAAACAAAAATATGATGCATAAAGTTCAACAGTCGAATGATTATTATTGTCCTTTGACATATTCAATCAAATGTCAATTTGGTAACAAAAATGATTTTGAGTAATTTTACTCATTATGAAACGAACTAGCTACTATGTTATTAACATCCAATTAGACAAGATTTTGTCTATAAAATTTTAACAATTTAAGGAAACAAATGTAGATTTCCATATCATGGTTGATGCCCCAAAATATTAGAGGTCTTGAATTCTACTCCCACGTCGGTCTTTCTCTTCTTTATTGATAGTTGTTAGCTATAGTAAATTAGTATTAGTGCTATATGTTGATGGATGATTTATATTGATGCTTCAATTGATACGTGTAATCGATTATCTCCAAAAAATAAAAGTAATACTATGGTTAGTTCAATTCAATATGCAAAACTTCGTATAAATAACTAAAATCATTATAGCACATAAGTACTAAGTACATTTTCTTTAATATTTTATCATTGCACAATAAAATGAAAACTATTTAAGTATAATGTATATATTAGATGAACATTAACGTTTATTTTAGGTTTCTATGTTTACAGTAAATTTTGTAATGGGTATATGTAGTTCAACTACCCCCAAAAAGAAAATAAGACTATGTAGTCTAGCTAAAATTAGGAAATATGTTAATGTTTGGTGGAATCATAACTCTAATAAGTACAAAAGTTCAACGTACGGGTATAAAATTACCGTTAAAGAATGAAGGGTACTATGACACGTTTCATTAATTGAACTATCTAACAATAATTGAACTAATGCGCTGAATGTGTAACTATGAAATGCGCATTAATTTTGTTACAATAATCGATGTAGACACAAATATATATATATATAAGTATCTCAATTCTTGTGAAAATAGCAATTAACAAGTGTTTTTGTTCTCATATAAATATTTAACAGTTAATACATTTTGATCAGTTTATGTATTTGAACTAAAAGTTTGCATTTTGTTAATTAGTTAATACATATAAATATTTAACAGTTAGTACATTTTGAAAATATCAATTAACACGTGTTCGTTAAAGTTGAATTAACAAAAGTATCTTAAATGGAAGACAAAAAACTAACAAAAGATCAACAGATCAACTAATCGTATGCACTCCGTATACAAAAAGCCAACGTAGTCTAGGTCTTTTTATTAGAGTGGTAATATATTTAAGGAATGAGGATAAGAAACTCGAACAAAGTAACTATTAATCTCACAACTTCAATAGATTTTTTATTTCCAAAATACATGCAAAATATTCCTAAAAAACGTACGATGCCCTGTATCCCCCAATCCTCTAAGAGTAAGTAGAACAAATATGCACTTCAAAACCTTAAAAATGCAATAATTTGCAACATTTAACAAAAGGTGGCAATCTGTTGTTACTATTGATAGATTATTTAAGATGATAATTTGAATTTAAAAATGTTTACCTTACTACCTCAAGAAATGCATTCTTCATATTAATTTATGAATGTGATTACAAGGGAGCAACACGATATAGATAATAAAGATAGTCCGTACAAAAATAATATTTGATATAGGAAAAGAAGCACATCCACTCGCACACATACATATATATACACATATATATAGCTAATTATTGTCACTCCCTCCATGCACAAACATGATTTCTTTAACCCTATTGCACATACTTACACATCACCCGTACTTAGATCTACGATGATACAAACACTTTCCCTCATCTATGTTCATGTATGACGTGATGAATTGAGAAAATGACAAAGATAAGCCTGATAATCAGTTTTACTAAAATATTTGATAGATTAAAATTTGGTTGCTAATATATTATGTTAGATAAATAATATAAAATAATACTTCTAATTCTAGATCCAAAAGCCTAAAACATTAACAACAAATTACAATATACACAAAACTATAGTTCAGGATAAAAATGGTTGAAAAATGAAAAAGAGAAGGTAAATTGGTTATCTTTTCAAGAAATTGATGGATTAAAATGCATTCTCTATGAGGAATTTAGCAATCTTACCAAAATATAATTTCAATAAACATTGAAACATACATGACTAGTTCAAGAAAGTAAGAAAGTAAAATAAAATTGAACCTTTACTTAAAAAAATTGGAAAATCAAAGGAGAAGTGTCATACCTCTTGAATGAGATTCTACAAAGTATGAAACTTTATGAGAAGTTCAACACGATAAAAGGAATTAGGGTTCATGTGACCAAAATGTGTTAGTATAAATTTTGATGAAATGGGGAATAAAGACAACAAACAGATAGGATTGTGGTAAGTCATACATCCTTACTGAGGAACAGGTGTCTAAGTGGGAATAAACTCCACGCAAAATTATGTGTTGCTCTTTTTCCCATAAAAACTTCTTTGGTCTTAATTAATGCACTAAATAGTGCCCCCTCATGCAATTTTAAGAATTTAAATAGGTAATTATTATCTTTAATTCTCTCTGTTTTTTAATTCTACTTTGTATCTCAATAGTGAAATTATTTTGCATTCATGTCAGACTAGCCGATTGTTCTTGACTATCGGTTTTCTTCAATTTTGGATGTACATAAAATTTTCTATTTTTGCCTTTTTTTTCACTAGAACAAGGAGGAATGGTTTGGTTGGATCACGAGATGAAAATGATAATACAAAAAGAATAAAAGCACATAGATTTAGCACAATATATTCGAAATTTATGAATTGATAGGACGTACTTCTTTTGAAAAGGTAAATAATAATGCTCATTTATTATTATGTAATAAAATTACACAAATCTTGTTTAACCTCTATAACTCATACAATGTACTTGCCAGACTATTTCTATTGGTTGTTGAAATGAGAGCACTTTAACTTCATGGCAATTTACAGTCCTTTTAAAATTTGATGTTTAGAGATTAAGTTCAATATTTAATTATTTATATTAAATTTAAAATGATTAATGTTGAGGATTTTGTATTGGATACTAATGCACTTTAGTTATTTTTTACAAAATTCGGGAGTTAATCGCACAAACTACGAGTATAAAAGTTAAGAGTAAATTGTACAAGCTATGGGTATTAATCTTACTAAATTAAATTTAATGAATTCGTGGATATAGAATTACATGCTCTATATCCCTTATTATTCCAATTTGCGTTAAAAAAAAGTTTCATTTCTTGTATATTGTTGAAGAGTAAATTTTTGCGTTAATATCCACACTACAATATTCTATAGGATTTTTCTTACAACGGTTATAGTTTTAGATATTATATAAAAATACACTACATTTAGGAGGGAGGCTCTTCGAGTCTTACAAGTCAATCTGATATTATGTCATACAAGTAATTTAAACATCTGTTCCCATTTTCTGGAATTTTGGAACTAATATTTTTAAGAATAAATTTTCATTTTGCTAAAATTAGTATTTACTTAATCTTTTAAATATAATTAGAGAGCTTTTTATACCTCAAGTTTATGACGACGTACTCATAAATCAATATATAAAAGTTGAAAAGTAGTCTTAAAATTCAATGAACTTTGATTACATAAAGGCTAAAGCTCATGCCAAAATTATACTATTTTATTAAGCATTAGGGGTCTAAAATTTTAATTTGATTTTTCTATTGTGATTTTTTTTAATGAAAAAAAGATTCAACATTGTATGCTTACTAAAATAACCTCTGTATCCTTTTATGAGGGAAAAATATTTCAAAATAATCATGATCTTTGAATTTGCTTTCAAAACCTTCCATAAGGTCTTGAATTTTATCAATGGCCCTTGACCAGATTCCGGCCAAAATTTGGATAAATATAGAATAATTTATTCGTCTAATTAATATTAGTTATAATAATCAAAATCACCCCTGCAAGACTTTCAGTTTGATTGGAAATAGTCCCTAAGGTTTTGAATTAGTTCGATGTCATTCTCTAACTAAATTTCAACAATAATTTCCATTAAATAAAGGACAATTTAGTGAGTTGACAAATTTTAAGTTTGTAAAATAATGAGATCTATGTTCGCCGCTAATATAAGTAGAATGGATGTATAAATAATTTTATAATTAATAGGATTAAAATTTCTTCTATGTCTATTTATCCAGTTCATATATTGAGGAAAATAATATGATAGTAACATTATGGTAAAACAATTTTACAATACAACCAAACAACAAAACTTGACATGGATGCAATCATGATTTTTGTCGAATTTGACATGCATAAAAAAGTAAACACATTGTAGTTGGTAGATGTAAAAACCAATCATTTAGGAGCTGAAAATTAAATATACAAAATTTGTCCAAATAGAGAAATGGTATATAGCTTCAATGCTCAAATAACTCAATTTCTATGCACCTGTGTCGCATCAATATACATGATTTTATGTTCATTTATATATTTAAAAATGGTGACCTCTTAATATATTTACTTTTTGTGAAAGAACAATTGAACATGCGTCAAAGTACTTTTTATTTTTGTAAATAGTGTAGTTATGAATACTTTTATTTTCAAAAGGATAAATTTCACTTTACTCCCTTTGTACTCGTATTTAATCACGTTTTACCCCCTCTTACTCTCAATTGTATTACTACACCCCCTTGCACTCTCAAAAGTTCTCAAATTATTATTATTTCTAGATTTTCATCCAGAATGGATCATTAAACCCCTTCGTACTCTTTCAAATACTAAATAAATATTTTCTTTTTAAAACATCCAAAATTAAAACATTAAAAAAAAATTCTATCACTTAAAAAAAATCTTACATCACTAAATTTTTTATTATTATTTCTAAGAAGCAACAATTATATTAAAAAAAATTACGTTTTTTTTTAACAATAAGTTTTAAATTTGATGTTTCTCTATGTTATTTTCTTTCCACGATATGCATTTTTAGAAAATGTTTTCCTATATTGACATTGTGAGTGGACAGGGTGACTTTGGCAAAGGTTGATTTAATTCGAATCCGTAAAGCTTACCAAAATTGGGAATGTAATGATGAATTGAACTGGCTATTGATTATAGTACTGCAACGATTGCTTGCTAAAGAGGGCTTTGGTTTTCGTTCCCATCATCAACTCGCGTCAAATGTGCGGGCCAAGAGAAACATAGATCTAAAGATATACTATTAATTTTTAAATTGTGAATCTCATCTTCAAATTATCTAAATTGATGCTAGCTTTTACCTATGATACGGTCAACCTAGGAAATGATGTTTTTATGATTATATTGTAGTTATTAATGAGTTTAACAAATACAATTGTTGAATCATCGCATAAAAATTATCAACCGATTCGGAAATTCTATGATATTTCTTGCCCTGTACAATAGTTTTTGATCTCTATTAAATATTTGAGAATAACTGCATGTCAAGTTCCACGAACTCTTTGTTTCTATTTAGGAATTATTAAAAAAATTAAAATTAAAATATTTTCCTAATAACATTATACTATTTGCAAGTCCCTTGGAATCCCATTAAGAAATGAAACTCCTACGTGCTACACCCCCACTCCTCATCCCTTTTGTATATATCACGTGACCGTGTAAAATTCCCATTATCCACCTCTCGCAATCCCACTTTGTCATCGAAAAGAACTTCAATTCCAAATAGATAATGGATTTGAAGGAACAATACTACTATTCACTGCTCTCAAATGTTCTCATTCTCGACATCATTTCCTTTCTTCCCTTTAAAGATGTTGTGATAACTTCTGTTCTGTCGGAAATGTGGCGCTACTTCTAGCAAGCAACCAGAAATATCAATCTCGACATACGCTTATTCGTCAAGAAAATACTTTCCGAAGAGGTCAAAGAATTGCAGAAAAGAAATTATCTTTGATTCATCAATTATTGAATGGAAATGTATAAGGGACCTGATGTGAGATAATTCTGACTTAATATTTTGAATCCAGCGGAGAATTTAATACTCATAGTGCAAAAATGTATCAATTTCGTTGTTGATCACCCATAGGTACAGTCACTCAAGTTGATTTTCCAAATATCCCACTTGGTTCGAAGGAAATCTTGATATAAACCCAGTCCTGAGTGTACCAATTAACATTGAGGCATATTTAAATAATTTAGAAGACCTAGCATTATATGCATGTGACTTCTCACTACCGCAATTCGGTTTCAGCATTCCTTATTGTTTACCCTTAAAAAATACTAAACAGGTTTTTCGAATTAAAAACGCCCAATACAGGAGTAACCAGAAAATAATAATTAAATTGGGTTTATGTTCGAGTAAAGCCCGAAAAATGAATGACGTGGGTAAAGTCGAATGGACCTGGGTTTGAAGAAATCGAAAACAAAGACAAACAGAACATTCGAAAAAGAGTATGGGCCAGCCCAATAAGGATAAGAGAAAGGATAAGCCCGAAACAAAAAAATCAACTTGATACCAAAACGCGGGCGCCAAAATCAGAAGAATTTGAAAAGGGAGTTGACAGCGGTTTCAGAAGTAGAGGAGAACGTGGAGGTTGCGAAGAAACCGACAAAAGAAGTGAAGTATATAAGCGCGAAGAGAAAGAAAAAAGAGGATCATCATCAGAATCAAGAACTTCTACATTTTCGTTCTCTTAGAATTAGCTCTAGCCTTAGGAGTAGTTTATAGCGTAATGTAGGAGTAGATCGTAGCGTAAATTAGGAGTAGCCGTAGAATAAATGTAATAGTTGCTTATCGAGAACCGCTGGGATGCGGCTACGAAGCATGTATCTGTAGTTATCTTTAATCTTTTCAGAATTGAAGACTTTCACGGAGGTATAAATTGCCGTTTATTCAGATTTAAGTATCGAATGGATAGTTTATGCACTGGACTTGATTTTTCAATTGTCACTTTTGAATTCGAACGTACGAAAGTATAAAAGCTTGACGACTTTCACGGAGGTATAAATTGTCTTTTTATTCAGATTTAAGTATCGGAGAGATAATTTGTACACTTGACTTGAGTTTTCAATCGTCACTTTTGAACTCGAAAACATTAAATTAATTTAAGACTTAAACCACCACTAGCTCATAGGCAGGGGTTATTAGATAATTCTAGGTTGTGAATTATCAGGGGGCTTGGATCGAACATTCGAAATCTTTCCCTAGGCTAGTTTGTTCGAAAACACGAAACACTTATGCAATAAAGCACCTTGTCCTCGCATGGATTAAAGTTTCTGATTTCTGTCTGAATGAGTTTGTAGGTATGTGTCAATTGCTTGAATTTCTACGCACGAGGATATGCTCGAATATGAAAAAGTGGACACGTGCACATTTAGATTAAAGGATTTGGTCATCGGAAATGCTCATTCGAGTGGACAATTTGTGTGATTACTCCATTGCTACGTAGCTTCAAGTTCATCGGAGCTTTTATTAACCTAAGTCATTTATTAAAGGCAGTTTTTTATTACCAACTTTATCATGATATAAACATATGATCGCCAACTCAGTTGCAGTGCTACACTTTGTATTTAGGGATTTTCACAATGTTATCTTACCATATGCAGTTACTCTCTAAAGAATTAATCTAGAGCGAGAAATGATTACAATATTAAAAAAAATTATGTTTTCCCATATTTGGAAACATTTTTTGAACACTCAATTGCTTGTTCTAAAATACCGCTTGCTTGCTTTTTTTCTAAACATATGTCCTGATTTGGAAACTCTTTCGGTTCATCATAGACCCCAAACAATTCACCACCACCCATTGATTTCAACCCATCATGAGGATCACTCCTTTTTTATTTATCTATGGTCTCCAATATGCATAGGGAAAACTTTAAAAAAATTGAAGCTAACAGTATTCAAGGACTTTGACAATGAACTCATTTTTATGAAATTACTACTAAAGTTCGGCAGTTTATTAGAACACCTGAACATCTCTCCATCAGAAGAGAAAGCAAATAGTGAAACGGACATAAAATCGACTCATTGTGAGAAAATTGGTGAGATGATAATGTGCGAAGTTGCCTCCCATAAATTGCTGAGTGTTTGTATAAAATTATAAGAACTTTGTAAACTTTCATGAGTTTATTTCATCACCAGAAAAATGTTGTAGGAGTGTTTTACCACATTTAGTTAATAAATATCATTGCTTGCAATTTTGTATTTATTTTCTATGATTATCGTTAACGAACTCATTGTTCATAGAATCAATGTCCTACGAACCTAACAAAACTTTTATGCCATTGCATACACTCGTCGAGGGCATCAGCGTGCGTCACTGGAACTAAAGTCCCACGTTAGTTTATAGTAATGATGTGGGGTCATTGGTTCTTAAAGAGTTTTATTTGTTAGGAAAATGCTGTAGAGGATACACTACATTAGGGCTATTATAATGTAATTGTGAACTTGTTCTTTTAATAAAATACCTTATTGTTATTTTACGTAGATCTTATAGACATTCATATGTAGTATTCAATTATTTGTCAAACAGCGTCATTTCATTAGTCCGGCGCAACAAACAAAAAGAAAAAATAATATAGAGGACAACGAAAAAATTACTGTAGATTCGTGTTGCGAGCCAAAAAACGCCATTGTTTGACACAATAATCACCAGAATAGCGTCGTTTAGCATGCATAGTCTCCCGTTAAAAATATCAAATATAGGACAACAAAATTCTATGGTGTCGACTTTGGCCAGGCATATCAACACCACAATCCAAACGATGATGCTGGAAACACCAGACACACAAAACATCGTTGTTTCATTCGTCTACTGCAATAAAAAAAAAGCAAAAATAAAATACACGACAGTAAACGATTGTTGTAGATTCGGAGCGTTACCTTTTATAAAAAGTAGTAATACAAATTATATATAATTGTACACATTATATGTTATTTGTTATATATACAAGTTTAGATTTACAATACATTTAAAAATCAAACACGTACATAGATAATGAACCAAGGGCGCAGATTTGAAGAAATCAACAAACTTCTTCACAAATCTGAACGGTAAAGCCTCAAAATATCTCACCGCACCTAGAATACATGAAAAAATAGAACAACTCATACACAAATAAGGAGGTCTCGATTGGCATATTGGAATGGGATGGGAATAAAATGGTCATTCCCAAGTTCATGCCAAGCCTATGCTTGGTATATTATAGCGTTGAGAATGGTTATTCCCACAGTAATCCATATTCCCAAACATATGGAACAACCTTTCGTTCTATCCTCCATGAGTTTAGTCATTCTTGATACACTAGTAATCAACTTTTTTTTACCTCTTGATAAAATTATCATCCCCTTATATTTTTGTTTTCGACATATAATGATTAATAATTTTAAATTACTTTATAAATGATGATGATTGATACGGTCGTAAATCTCGTTTATCTAATTGGGCTTAGATGAAATGGGTCACGATGATGTATGGTAAAAGGGATGAATTAATAATTAAGAAAGCGCTATATAAACTGAATAATGTGCAAAGTGAGACCAAAATTTTTTGACGAATTAAATTCTCCCAAATAAATTATACCGAGTTAGAAAAGGATGTTTGACATCCTCACCCTCCACTAAGCTTTCTAAAATTAGAATTACTATAAATGTGTAATGCTTCCCAGTTATGGGGATTATACATTTAGAAATAATTTGAAATTTTATAAAGTGCATGCATATGCCTTAATCGAAACATATTTCACCCCAGAAACCTGTTCGGTTGCAAGGTGAAATTCAAATGCTAAATTATTGGAGTTAGTGGGATAAACTCGGGTAGTTCACGAACCTAGAAATCGAATGGGTTGCGGTTTGGTGAACTATGGGGAAACATACTGAAACATTTATTGGATAAATTGATATTAGATATCACTTCAAATAATTAATGGGCCAGAAACCGGTTAGGTTGCAACCTATTTAATTAATTGAGGACCTCAATACCTGCTATGGAATCGATGCTAATGATGATTCTCGATTTTCATGGGAGTGTGGGATTCGAAAAATGCAGTGGTAGCCAAGATAAATTTTAAGTCCTTAATTTTTCTTGGTTAAGTCAAAACAAGTAATCTAATAAATCTGGTTTATTTCTGCAGTCATTTGCTCGTTTATCTCTCTCAAATATGACAAATCCACTTTCAATTCTACTCGAAAAGAATACTCTAATTGGACCCAATTGTGTGGACTGGCTTAGAAATTTGAGGATTGTCCTCAATATGGAATCACTGGGATACATCTTGGTCATCTCTTCTGGACCCAAAAAGTCTAAGAAGAAGAACAACAAGAAAAATTCTGGCGAGATTGGAGCTCAAGGGGGTACCAAGAAGGGTAAGGGAAAGGCTCAAGGGTTTTACAAGAGCACAGGACCTAAGAAAACTGATAGATGTCTCGAGTGCGGTGAGCTTGGCCATTGGAAGAGAAACTGTCCCAAATTAGGCAAAGGCGTACAAGGTATGGAACTATTTGTTTTTTAAACTAACTGTTCTATGACCGTATTTTCTACTTCGTGGATTCTGGACTCAGGGGCTAGTGCCCATGTTTGTTTTTTGGATCAGGATCTACAGAGAAGTAGAAAGCTGGGTCGAGAAGAAGTGATGATCAAAGTAGGCAGCGGAGAAAGCGTCGCAACTACTAGGATCAGATCTACTTCTCTTTATTTGAATTCTGGACATTTATTGTTTTTAGATAATGTTTTGGTTTTGCCCAAGGGGCCTAAGAACATTGTATCTATTCCTATCTTAGTTAAGATTGGATATACATTCTGTTTTTCTAAATTAAATTGCGATATTTATTATGGAAATAAATTAGTTGGCAATGCATGTTTAGTTAATGGTTTCTATTATTTAAATGTCCGTAATTCATCTGATGTTAATGTTGTAACACGTAAACGTGGTAGGCAAGAAACTAACTTAAGACTCAAGTGGCATCTTAGACTAGGCCATGCCGGAGAACACAAGATCCACAAAATGGAAAAAGATGGGCTTTTAAGCTCACTAGGGTCAAACCCTATTCCTACTTGTAAATCATGTCTCTTAGGCAAGATGGCTAGATCCCCTTTCATAGGGACTTTTGAAAGGGCTACGCAAGTCTTAGGATTAGTGCATACCGACGTCTCCGGACCATTTGGAGAAATGGCTCGTGGAGGTTTCTACTACTTCATCACTTTCACTGACGACCATTCAAGATTTGGTCTAGTGTATCGGATGAAGCAAAAGTCTGAATCCTTTGAAAGATTCAAAGAGTTCAAGGCCTTAGTAGAAATCAAACTGGCAAAATATAAAAAATCTACGATCGGATCGTGGAGGAGAATATATGAGTGCCGAGTTTGATGAATTCCTAAGACAACAAGGAATAATGTTACAACTAACACCACCAGCAACTCCTCAACTAAATGGAGTAGCCGAGCGAAGGAATCGAACACTGTTGGACATGGTTCGTTCCATGCTTAGTTACACTTATTTACCCATTTCATTGTGGGGATACGCGCTCCTTACGGCTGCTCATGTTTTGAACAAATGTTACTCCAAATTCGTTCCAAAAACTCCGTATGAGATGTGGAATAATAGGAAACTGAGTCTTAATCATATTAAGATTTGGGGATGCCCCGCTTATGTCAAGAAGACTAAAGTGAAGAAATTGGAGGCAAGATCCCTAATGGGACGTTTCATTGGTTATCCTGAAGATTTCATGGGATTCTTCTTTTACCTGCATGATGATCAAAGAATCATCGTGGCCCTACAAGCTCACTTCTTGAGGATGAGTTCATCTTGGAAGGGGGCAAAGGAAGGAAAATTGTCTTGGAAGAACAAAATGAAACTCCCTCAAATACATCTGTTCAAGAACCGAGGCCTGAACCCATAGTAGCACAACCACCACGTAGATCTGGTAGAATACCGCATGAACCGGAGAGGTATGGGTATCTAATGCAGGGGGAGCGAGAGCTTCACACTATAGTACAAGAAGGCCATGAAGATGATCCTTGTACCTATGATCAAGCGATGGTGGATGTTGACGCTTCAAGATGGCGAGAAGCCATGGAGACAGAAATGGACTCTATGCAATCGAACCTTTTCTGAACTTTGGTAGATCGTCCTGAAGGTATAAAACCTATAGGATGTAAGTGGATCTACAAAAGAAAGATAGGTAGCGATGGCAAGATTGACACCTTTAAAGCCAGGCTCGTCGCGAAAGGGTATAGTCAAAGAGAAGGAATTGACTATCAAGAAACCTTTTCGCCCGTGGCTATAATAAAGTCCATACGAATTCTGTTATCCATAGCTGCAAACTTAGATTATGAGATATGGCAAATGGATGTCAAAACGGCCTTTCTAAATGGATTCCTCGAGGAGGATATCTATATGGAATAGCTAAAGGGTTTTGTGTCCGAGTCCGATATCCATAAAGTATGTAAACTTGAGAGATCCATTTACGGTCTCAAGCAAGCATCTAGAAGTTGGAACCTCCGTTTTGATGAAGAAGTTATGGGATATGGCTTCATCAAGAACGAAGATGAACCATGTGTTTACAAGAAGACTAGTGGGGGCAAACTCTCGTTCTTAGTACTATATGTGGATGACATTCTACTTATAGGAAATGACATAGGAATGCTCACCACTGTCAAGAAATGGCTTTCGAGTACGTTTTCCATGAAAAATTTGGGAGAAGCCACATACATTCTAGGAATTCGTATCTACAGGGATAGAACGAATAGAATGATAGGCCTCTCTCAAGCCCTTTACTTAGAAAAGGTCCTAAAGAGGTTTAGGATGGACAACTCTAAGAAAGGGTTTCTTCCATGAGGCATGGAGTACACTTATCCAAGTCTATGTGTCCTCAAAGTGAGGAAGATAGACAAGAGATGAGTAATGTACCCTATGCTTCTGCAGTTGGTAGCCTGATGTATGCAATGCTGTGTACTAGACCCGACATTGCCTATGTTGTGAGCGTGGTGAGTTGATTTCAGGCAAACCCGGGAAATGGACATTGGATAGCTATGAAGAATATCCTAAAGTATTTGAAAAGAACTAAGGATATGATTCTCATCTATAGAGGTGGAGACCTGAAGATGGAAGGTTATTCTGATTCAGACTTTCAGTCTGATGTTGATGACCAAAAATCCACTTCAGGGTTTGTTTTTACTCTCAATGGTGGAGCGGTGTCTTGGAAGAGCTCCAAGCAAAGTACAACCGCTGATTCCACCACTGAAGCAGAGTATGTAGCAGCCTCAGAGGCAGCGAAAGAATCTGTTTGGATGAGAAAGTTTCTTGGAGAACTTGGAACGGTCCCTAGTGCTCAGCTCCCGTTGCCACTTTATTGTGATAACAATGGAGCGATAGTGCAAGCCAAGGAACCGAGGTCTCATAACAAGTCCAAACATATTGAGAGAAGATTTCACATCATCAGGGAGATCGTTGGTAGAGAAGAGATTGCAGTGCAAAAAATAGCCTCAGCTGATAATATAGCTGACATGTTCACCAAACCACTACCTCAGGCTGTTTTGGACCGACACCTTGAAATGATGGGTATTAGATACCACAATGAGTGGCATTGAGTGCAAGTGGGAGATTGTTAAGATTATGCCCTCAGATGCCATAGAGGAGAGAATGTATAGGGCATATATCTTGTATTGAACTTAAACTCTTCTTAAATAAAAGACATTATTGAGTTTTCACTTAATTCTTATCTGCATCTATAAGTTGTGTAAAATGTTTTGTCCATGTTTTCAGTGCGATCCCTCTACTTCCTCTGGGATAGAAAGATTTGCACTAGAGAGATCGATCTTGATTACTAAAATAAGTTCGCAAGTAATATGAAGTCTTTAATAGACAAATAAAGACTTCGAATACTTGTACAATCTTAGCTCCGACATGGGAGTGTCAGTCTGGTATCATGGGATGATAGGAGATGAAGTTTGTAGATACGTCAGTCGAACTAATATGTTCGAATACGACTCGCATTGGTTTTGTCACATAGGTTTTCACTCTGTGACTGTCAATGACGGAACTGATTATACGTAATAGGTATATGTAAACCTTTGACCTGAAGTATCAGGCTGAAGATGCACATATGGCGTCAAGTCTTTCACTAGAGTAGTTAGACCCAATTCACCATTTGGTGGGGTTAACCTCGAAATGCGGACTTGATGGGCAAGTGGTAATCTTAGCAGAAATCTAATATGGGATTTGTTCTCTCATAAGTGAATGAGTATGTACCCTATGTAATTATAGATAAATAGAGATCAAAGTCTATGACCAAAGCAAACGAGACGATTGTGCTTGGCACTAAATCGATCTCAATGATCTCGTATTTATTATGATTTATACATATAGTCAAGTTCAGTGAGTTTGACATAACCATTATTCTCACTTTACCAGGGAATGTGAACAAAGGGTTTATACATATACGGTATTTACGATTGGAAGGTTTCGGAATGATCCTATCATTCGTTTTCGTTTGGGTTACGAAGTGGGCCACGTGATTAGCTAGGTGTTACCCACTTCCTTTGGTTTTCTCTCATTGCCAAACAAAACGAACCTAAAGAGTCGCGCTAAAGGATTGACAAAGAAAAATGAAGAAAAAGGAATTTCTATTATTTCTTCTGGGAGTTTTAATTTATTAGATAAATTAAATAATTAATTATTCATTAGATGAAATAATTAATTATAATGATAAGATTAATTATTAATTAATTTCCTGTGAAATATATTAATGAATTAATTTATCTAATTAATTTGATTATTTAATTTATTTATTTATTTATTGGATATAATAAATTATTAATTGAAATAAGAAATTAATTAAGCAAAACAAATCTCGGGCTAAATAAGGAGTCCAATTGGACGTCTATGAGGCCTCAAAGTGGCGTCTTTGAGAGGCCACATATTAGGGCTCTTTTGTTTTGACTTGTTCAATAAGTCATGAGGTATATAAGGACTCTTTGACTTAAAACAAGTAAGAAGAATACATAACTCTCAAAAGAAAAAAAATATTTCTCCCCTCCTCTATACCTAGCCATCGACCATAGAGAAAGAAGAAAGCGGATTTTTCGTTTGTTGATCCGTGCGTGATGATTTAGAGACGACGTATTTTCGTTGTTCGGATCAAGTTCAAGTTTGAAGAATCAAACCAAAGGATTGAAGATTTTGAAGCTTCAATATTTTGAGTTTGGAGAAGAAGAAGTTTTTCTCCATCATCATATCCATATTAACGAGTAAGTTTTATTCGTTATACGCTTTTAGATTCAATTATGCGAATTAGAGTACCAATTGGGTTTTCGTTTTAATTTTTGAAATCTCTTCCGCTGTGTTTATGCTTTTTCGAATGAAACCCAACACCACCATCATTAGGCCTTATGCTGATACTCCGCCAACAATGGGGACATCTCACCTCCATTAGTGCTGGCTTCTCAAGGAATCAGGCTCGAAACACAACCAATCGTGTGTGTGAGATGTCAAGAGACGCAAAATTTTGACAATTCTAGGCTTTATACCACACGCAAGACCACCAAATCCAGCCATCTTCAGGCCCATATCGAATCACATCGTCTCTGGGCCCGTGCCGCCGCTTGTCCACGAGACTCTCGGGCCAAGGCCACCACCACCGGACGTTATGCCCATTAACGGGGATCCGCATTCCAAGGGAGAGGCTCCAAGGGTGTTGTACTTCGTACACTTCCACATTCCGCCAAGCAGATCGTCAACCAAGAATGCACCACAGCTAGCTGACCAATGGGGACGTTAGTTTGCAACTGCTATGGCATCAGTCTCCAAAGCAATTGCCCTCGGATGATGGTATATGCACCAGGAGCTATCCCACCAGCACTTCCACCAGCTGTCCCGAGAGCACCTTTCCCTCCATAAGTTGTTGCATTTGTTCCGCCACCGATGACATCGCAAGCTTACGAGATGAACAACAACCCTCCAACTAGGGCATTATGGGGCTTATGCTTTTGAAGCAAAGTGTTAGAGTACATGCCCTCAAATGCCATAAAGAGGATAGATTTATAGGGCATTGACCTGTAACTAAACAATAACTTTTAGTAATATAAGGCATTATTTTGTTGTCTTTTATAGGCATTTGTAAGGTTTTAATAAAAAATGTAAAGTCCTTGATAATAAGGCAAACCTTCTACTTCCTAAGGGTTAGGAAGAATGGCACTAGAAAAGTTTGATCCTTATTATCTAAAAATTGTTCGGAAGTCGAAAAGAGTATTGACTGAACATCAATACTGGATAAAGACTTGTATGATGTAAGTCTTGACAGAGAACGTGCCAGTCAATCACTATGGGAATGGCAGTGAAAACTTATGTCATAGACATCTCAGTTAGACTGATATGTTCGAACACGACTCGCATCGGTTTCATCACATGGGTTTTCACTCATTGATAGTCAATGATAAAACTGATACGTTGTGATAGGTACACGTGAACTATAGACCTGGGGAATCAAGTTGAAGATGTACTTGTGACATCAAGTCTGTCATTATAGCAATTGAATCCAATTCACCTTTTGGTGGGATCGACCTCGAAGTGCGACTTGATGGGCAAGTAGCAGTCTTAACTGATTAGTAAAATGGGATTTATTCTCTCATAAGTGGATGAGCTAAATTTCCTATGCAGTCATGAATGAGTGAGGTTAAAAGACTTTGGCCAAAGCATAAAGAGATACTCATGTTAGACATGAAGGTATACTCATAGACCTCGATTCATTATGAACTAAGCTTATCGTCAAGTTCTGTGAGTTTGACTGAACCATGACTCTCACTTGACTAAGATATGTGAATAAAAGGTTTATACTCGCACGGTATTCACAGCGTAAAAAGTTTGGAATGATCCTAATCATTCGTTCTCAATTGAGGTACGATGTGAGCCATGGGTCTAGTTAGGTGTTACTCACATCCTC
The DNA here is from genome assembly GCA_019426215.1 of Buddleja alternifolia. Taxonomy (NCBI): domain Eukaryota; kingdom Viridiplantae; phylum Streptophyta; class Magnoliopsida; order Lamiales; family Scrophulariaceae; genus Buddleja; species Buddleja alternifolia. Next base: position 17,913,334 of record CM033403.1, read on the forward strand.
TTGGTTTCCTCCCAATTGCCTTTTGAAACGCACCTAAGGAGTCGCGCTTAAAGGAATTGCAAAAGGAAAAATCATGGAATAGACTTAAGAGAATTTTTCGGTATTGGTTATCGAAATTAATTAATTTATTAATCATTAGATGATTTTATTAATTAATTAATTTAATGAATTAATTAATTTCTTAGAGAAAATTAATTATAGAATTAACATAGATTTAATAAGTTATTTAATTAATTTATTTATTAGATAAATAATATTAATTATTTAATTAATTAAACAAACAAACATGGACTAAAGCCCGAAAGCTTTCTGAAGCCTAAAGTGGGCATCCATATGGACAACCATGAGGGTTAAAGAAGCATAGGGTTATTATTTCTTAGTGTAGTATAAATATACTACTTAGTGAAAATAATAATAAGTCTCCTACATTAACTTTCTCTCCAAGTCAAGAAGACAGTGGCGATTTTACTGTTCAAGAAAGGATCAAGAAAGCTGGTTCAGAATTCAACATACGCGAAGAAAGGTAAATGAATTCGAAACACAATTTGAATATGTGAAATCGAGATGAACCACTTGGGCTTTTCAATTTTATCTTCCGCTGCGTTTTTATGCATTAGAACCCAACACAGAGAATAATCTCTGAAGACAAGGATACCAAGTTCGGGGAGCTGCGTGGATACCTAAAGCTAACATGATGGAAAAATTTGCCACCACGATCTGATCGTAGTGCCTTAATATTGTGCTTGGTTTATTTTTTAGTCATAGTCTTGAACTTCTTAAACCATTTTTATTAAGTACACGAGTCTATACCCAGTATGGTCGTCAGTGAAAGTAATGAAGTACTGAAAACCTCCGTAGGCCACATCCTTGAAGGACCCACAAACATCTGTATAAATTAAACCCAAAACTTCCTTGGATCTTTCAAAATGTCCAATGAAGGGTGACCCAGTCATTTTACCTTTTAGACAGGATTCACATGTTGGATATGGATCAGATCCAAGTGGGTCGATAAGCCCTCGTTTCTCCCACTCGTGAATCTTGAATCACCGGCATGTCCAAGTCTAAGATGCCACGTAAGTCTTTGGTTTGTACCATTCATACTACGCTTCTTAGTCATAATGTTAACCATACAATGGTTTTGAACATTAATATAATACAATCCAATAACTAAAGATGTTGAGCCAATCCATTAACTAAAGATGTTGAGCCAACGTTTTTATTTCTAAAATAAATATCACAACCATTGTCATTAAAAGTAAACAAGTATCCTTTCCTGACCAATACAGGAATAGAAACAATGTTCTTAAGCCCATTGGACAAAACATGGCAATTATCTAAAGTAATAGAGTGTTCAGACATTAATGTAATAAAAGTGCTTCCAACATGTGTAGCCCCGACACTATGCCCACTTCCCACATTGATCATCACTTCTCTTTCTCCGAGCTTCCTACTTGTTTCCAGATCCTTTTTTAAAACTCAAATGTGAGCATTAGCTCCCGAATTTAGAATCCATGAAGTAAAGAATATAGTCATAGAACAATTAGTTTCAAAAACAAAAAGTTCTGTACCTGCTTTTTCAGCTTTTAATTGAGGACAATCGCGCTTCCAGTGGCCTAGCTCCTTACAATGGAGGCAAATGTCCATTTTCTTTGGGGGTCCTACCTTTAAACTTTTTGACCCTTTTGGCCTTATCATTGCTTGATGATTTGGAGACTCCTAGCTGCTTCTTACCTTTTTTCTTTTTCTGACTTCTCTTAGAATCAGTAGAAATGACTAGAGCAGTTTCTTTTATCTTCGGCTCCAACTATGATTCAGCATTGATCCGCTTGTTCATCAGCCCATCTAGTGTTCATTCAATGTCATTCATGTTGAAATTCACAATGAATTGTAAAAACAATTTTGGGATCGACTGGAGAATGAGATCGGTATGAAAGTGGAAGTCCATGGTGAAATCAAGGGCTTCAAGTCTCTCAATCATAAAGATCATTTTGAGGCCGTGATCCCCAATCTTCTCTCATTCTTTCATTCTACCTCCAAAGAATTCTTTCGATATATCATATCAAGCAGTCCGACTGTATTCTCCATAGAGTTTCCTCAAGTGCAGCAAGATCTCCCCAGACGTTTTAATCTTCTCATGAGAACGTTGGAGATCATTGCTCATAGAACCTAATATGTAACCTCTAACTTTGATGTCATCCTTAACCCATGTTTCATAGGCAAGTCGATCCTCAAAGTTTTCAGTATCTGGGACTAGAGGCTTCTCTTCATCGAGCACATATTCTAAGGCCTCGAGACTAAGGACTATCCTTAGATTTCTTTGCTAGTCAAAGAAATCATATCCAGTGAGGATATTTTTCTCAAGTAGAATTGTGAGTGGGTTAACCATTATATAGAGTAAATATCAAACTGCAGAAAATACCAATATTATTCAATTAGATGCTTTATATTGTTTAAAACAAGTAATTTTAAAGGACTTGTACATTTACTTGTCTCCCACTATTTTTCTCAATTATTGTACTCCTACTTCAATAATCGAAAAACTCCTTGGATTGGTTTCATAGTGAGTGATTGAGGTCCTCAATGTCTAAATGGGTTGCAACCTTTTTCTATATATGACCCGTCTAGAAATTGAGGTGGCGCCTAGTGCCAGTTAAACCATTTCACGATTCAATCCTTTTGGCTCATGAATCACTTAACCACAACCTTGTTCGATATATATAGGTAGTGATTCATTTAAGCCTATTCCCATAAACTCTTATCAGTCTAAGAATTTAATCTTGCCTTGCAAGCTTTTTTGATGTATGGGGCGAAAGTCGCTTCGACTGAAAGCATCAAATGCACTAAAGAAGATTAAGCATATTACCTTTATATATGACCCCCCTCATACCGGGACGATGCCATAAACAAGATGCAACCATTTTGTTCTAAAGCTTGATGGAGAACCAAGATATCAAATACCCTTTACTTACTTAGTATCATTTAATTTAGGGAGAATTAATAGTTATTATATTTTGGGTCTCGCTTTGCACATTAATGTATTAAGCACTAGTTATGGAAATGCATAAGAAAAACGCCTAGCAATTTCTAACAACACACACGTATGGGCTTTAATCTAGATTGTCTCGAGCCAACGATTCAATTGGAGAAGGGTTCTAATCTATTACAAAAGAGTTTCTTGACTTTGCTCCAAGCTTGCACCGACTTCTATCTTCATTGGACCTATCTAATATTTTTATTACAACGGTACATGCCTATACAATTGTTCTAAATAAAAATAAAGATCCAAACTGGGGGGCTCAAACTTCGGTCCAATACAACTCAGATAATAAAAAGAAACCAACCCTAAGCCCATACGAGGTATCACCATCACATAATTATAAAAGGAGCACATAATCAAATTAAACACATAGGTGATTATTATTAAATCATATTTAATATTTAATTAAATCTAATTTAATTATTTTCAAAAATAAATTCAATTTATTTTGAATTTTAATGTTAATGGGCCAAGCCCAAACATTTACTTTAATCCAATTATAGTGGACTCTATCAAATAAAGTCCAACATGGGTGAAATAATTTAAAAGCGAAATTAAACTCTAAGAGTTCAAAAACACATAATTAAATCCAATTTAAATTAAGTTGGGCCAATTTAATTTAATTTAATACTTAAAATAAAGCGATCCCAACAAGCTTTATTTAGACACCTAAATCCAATTTAAACACCAAGGATTAAATTTGATGATTAATTCTCAAGTGGCTAAAAAATCCAATTTTTGGCCTTAGAAAAATTCAATTTTTCAAACAAATTAATCAAAATTAAATCCAATTTAATCTTAATTAAAATCTAATTTTTAAATTTGAAAAGGATTTTATGGGGCTTTTAATTTTAAAATTAATCCACAAAAATAATTTTAAAAATGCTAATCGGGCTTGAGCCCAATTTTATTTTCAAAATCATCCATTGGGTTCAATATACATCCAATGGACTAAACGGTCCAAGCCCCAATTTAAAAATTTAATTTTAAACATGTTGGATTAATTTTCTAAGGTCGAGGCCCGACCCGACTAAAATCAAAATTACACGTCGGACGAGCCCGACGCACGACACTGCCCTAGCTGGCAGCGCCAGCAGTCACACATACACACACTCACAGCACGGCGAGCGGCCAAGTCGCACTACACCACGCAGCCAGGCCGCGTAGCAACGCGGCACGGTGTGCTGTTTGGCTGTCGGTCGGCGCATGGGCAACTGTTTTCCGACGATTCTACCATGGTTTCACCTCATCTTTTACAATCACGCAATTTTAATCATCAATACCCAATTGTTTAATCATGCATAATATTAAATCATAACACCTATTTTTTACATTTTTGCATGCAATACAAAAAAATATAAAACTATACATTCATATTCATCAAATAATATAAACATATAAACAAGTGTTCATATTCATCAAACAACATAAATACATGAACGCATGAAAAAAATTAGCATAGCCATGAATTTGGCTCTGATACCACTGTTGTGAATCGAACAAGAGTATAAAAAATTTTCTCGATTCACAAGTCATGGATTCAATTCATGCTTTTGATAATTTTATTTACATATAAATCTAATTACAAGATGAATATGTAATCTAATTACCTTTTTCGATGAATTTCTTGAGCCAAGCTTTTAAGAAGCAACAGATCGTTCCTTCCTCTAAATTACCACACAAAAGATGATCTTCAATTCTTGAAGCTCGACCTCCTCTACCTTAGATAGGGTTGGATGACTAGGGTTTATGGGGAGGGAGAAAGGATTATTAGTGTTTCATTTCTTTTTACTATCTAAGATGAAAATATTACATAGATTATGTTTTTAGTTAAGCACCTAGTGTTTAAATAAAAACTACTCTTTGACTAAGGAGAGAGGGAGTAGCTGCAATGGCCTTAGGGATAGGTTTACTGGGTTTTATCCAATTTTAAGCCCAGTGTTAAGTATTTAAATATATTCCCAGTCCAATCCAATTGACAATTAATTAAATACTAGATTTTTTTATTTAATAGTACTTTATTAATTCTAAATTAATAATACTATTAATATTGATTGAATAAATTTATTTAATTACAATAATTTAATATATTTATTATAATCAATACATATCTCATTGATAATTTCCACTCTAAGTGAAATTACCAAAATACCCTTTATGAAGTAAAACTCCTTTATTTTATCATCTTTATATAGCGCGACTCTCTAGGTTTGTATTGATTGGCATTGGGAGGATTCCAAGGATATAGTTATCACCAAGTCATTCCCGTGAAGCTATACCAAAACCCAATCAAGTACGAGATGAATATTTCATCACGAACCTTTTACATTATAATTACCATATGAGTATAAACTCTTCACTGACGCAACCCGATCAAGTAAGAGTCATGGAATGTCAACCTTATACAACTTGAAACTGTACTATAATCATACTAATGTGAAATTACCAAATTGTCGTTTGTATCCAATACAAGTCAGTCACAAATGCTTTGGCTAAAGACTTTAATTTCACAATACCTATGACATACAGATCACTTCTCGTTTACTTTCGAGACAGTGAATTCCTTATTGGCAGTCCACTTCCCGTTGTCAAACGCACCCATTGAATTGTACTTCAAGGTTGACCCTATCAACGGGTGATTGGGCCCAACTACTATAATAACTTATTTAATGGTACAAGCACAATGTAAAGGACTCCTCAGGTCTAAAGTTCAATCATACTATCATAATCGGTAATCCTTATCATTAACTGTTACCGAGTAAAAACCCATGTTATAGGATTACAACGAGTCGTGTTCGAATATGTCAACTCCGTTAAGACTAGCTCCCACTATTCAATCAGTGTAAGACTAGCACTTTCTTTGTCAAAGCAAATGTCATACGAATTGAACCTAAATGCCCAATTCAGATTCTTTAACTCGCGAATCATGTTTATAAAATCAAGCACTTAACTCCATCAGTGCTCCTACTTATCAAATAAGTAGTGGTGAGTACACCTTGATCTTAAGGACCTATTTGTTCAATACATTTAATGCCACAATTAGATTTATAAGAACAAACTCAATGCCTTTTATTAATGATTAATAATGTTCATAAAATATAAATAAAATGGCCTCCTAAATGTCATTCCTCAATGGCATAGAGGGCATAACACTTAACTATCGCGTCTCAGAGGAAATATGCCCAGCCCACCAAGAGGGATCCCCTCCGAATCTCAAGTGTTAGGTAATGAATTGCCTAATAATTTCCATGCTCCGAATGTATCAGAGTATGATGGTTCATCAAATCCCACGGAGCACCTGTGGAAGTTCGAAACTGTGCATTGTTACATCAATATTCCGATGGGGTGAAGTGTCGCATGTTCCTGACAATGCTGACGTAAGCTGCTCGGCAGTGGTTCAACCAGTTAGCACCAAACTCGATTCATTCATTCAAAGAGTTCAGCTTGATGTTCTTACACCAGTTCGCTAGTAGCAAGAAATACCAGAAGACGTCCTTAAGTTTATTCAGCATGCATCATAGAGCTAACGAGCCTCTGCGAGGTACATACCAAGATTCAATACTGCCACTCTCGGGGTAACGAGTCTAGTCGATACCCGCCCCAGACCCGGACACGGACCAGCCCCTGTTTATTAACATAATATTATTTTTTAATTTTATATATCTAATTATTACTAATATTTATTAGTATTTATTAATTATATCAAAAAAATGCTCTCAATCATTATATCCTTCAGCAGCAAACCCTCAATCATTATATATCTATTTTTTTTAACTTTATACTTATTTAGTCGTTATGAATTATTTTTTGCATTTTAGTATCAGATGACTTGTAGTGAATTTATTTATGTTGAATCATAAATTCGATATTATTTACTTATTTTATATGTTTTGAATGCGTTTGTGAGTATAAGATAGACGAAAAAATGTCAAAAAATAGATTTCGGCCGGGTCTAATAGGTAGGACCCGAACTCGCCAAGTACCCGTCGAGTCCCGGGCCGGGGCGGGTAATTACCGAGTATGAAAAATCTTTAATGGGACGGGTTCTAAGTCCTGCAGTACCGCCCCACACCAGTTGCCATCCCTCAAAAGATTATTGACACAAATTAGTATTAATTTTTTTTTTCGTTTCATTTTCTTTATTAACCAAATGGAAAATAGTTTCCATTAGCCCAAATCAGTTTTGTTTTTTCGCAAATTAGTTTTTCTGTTTTTCCTTTTTCAGATTTCAGTTCCATTTTTTCGGAGAATTAACTAATTCCATTAAAAAAGAAGGGGACGAAAGGAATCCAAAAACCCATCAGTTGTTTGTTTCGCCGAAAACCAGTTTGATTAATCAGAAAAAGGCCAGCCGAATAAAAACTGGACGGAACATCACATCACATGGGTGAAGAATCAGTACAGTAAGCATGCTATTGTTATGTTTCAGAGAGTAGTAAGTAAGACCACGATTATGAGAAACGAAGAAGAAGAGAGAGGGAGCGGAGCGGCTTGGCCTGTTCTGTTGAAGAAAGATAAACCCTAGAAGAACAGAGATATATATATATATATATATATATATAGAGAGAGAGAGAGAGAGAGAGAGAGAGAGAGAAGAGAGAATAAAATCAATGGAGATGAGCAAAGAGGCTATGCAGCAGCAGCAGCAGCAGCAGCAGCAGCAACATGCGTTTCTTGATCGTGCCACTCGAGCCACCAGAGGCAAACGGTATGTGCAAAGTATTTTGTATTACATAAAAAAACCTTTATAATTAGATTGATACTATGAAACTAAACTTAGTGGTTGAGATTATTATTATGTGGTAGGATGACAAAATTGCTGGATGATGAGATTGAAGATGACGAGCTCTTCTGGAACCAAGATGCTCTCAAAGAGGTGCTCTTCTCTTCTATTTCTATTTCTATTTAATGTTGATGCCCACTTTTGTCAGCCTATTCTACCTTTTTACTATTGATGATATTGGCTCAAATTAGAGAAACAACATGGTGGTGTTTATGACCTGTGTCTCGTAGGGAGCTTACAGCTGGGTGTTGACATGATTCAATAATAATGTGATATATCTAAAGATGAAAACATCTGTATACGAGTAGTAAATATGTTGAGTAATTGAAATGATCAAATTACTGTTTTCGTTCTGGAGAAAAATGTTGTACTCAAGAATATGGGGTTTTGCTCTGATGTTTGATCGTGAACAAGATGCAAGATAAATGAGAGATTGTTATTGGTGAAGATTCTGAAAGTTTTCATTTAACATAAAAACACTAATGTTTCATCCTGGCATTTATGTGTTTGGAGAGCTCATCCTTTTCTCATGCCTGAGTATTGCATGTGGAGCAAGATTTGTAACTCTTTTAACTTTTAGGTTGATTTGTGTTCATCCTGTGTGTGCTTATTACACTCAAGTTTTCATTCATATATTTCCAGGAAGCGGAGGATGTAGAATATGAGGAAGAAGGAGAGGTTGCTGATGTTTTTGATAGTGACTTTGATGAAGATGTAAGTTTATGTTTTCGTGATGTTCGCATCTCATCTTTACTATTTTTCTTACCTTTGACATATTGTTCTATGCCATTAGGAGCCCGAGGCAGATGAAGAAGTGGAAAACGAACCTGATGAAAGGTTTGACCTTCAGTTCCTAACATCAAATATCTCGCTCATTGTAATACTTTTCTTATGTGTTATCTGTTTTGGGGACAGGACAAGGACAAAAAAGAAACTAACATATCCAGGAAAACCACCTATCAAAAAGAATAAAAAGAAAAACAAGGTGGTTTCTAAGGCAGAAAGGACAACTAAAGATGAAGAAACTTTGGAGCAGCCCACTCCATCAGAACATCATGATCTTCCTGACGATGCCGAGGCAGAAAAAACAGTTAGAAAATCAACTAGAACTTCTGTGATTATTAGGCAAGCCGAGAGGGATGCAATACGTGTTGCTTTGCAAGCTACGATGAAGGTATGGTGGAACAATATAGTTGATTATGTTTGCTAATTATTTTGAACACCCCTTGAGATATGTAACTAAACTTACCTGCGAGAAGTGTGGCTTCTTATATGGTCCACGTTTCAAAAATGTGAGCGTTGACTTATTGTAGTTAAGATTGTATTAGTTAAATATATTTATAAGTGAAAATGACAAAAATTAACCCCAAAGAAATACATGGGTCTAATAATGTGCATAAGGTTGTGGAGGTTGAGATTATGTGTTTTATTTCGCCATAGAACCACCATCGGCGTCAGAAAAACTGATTTTTCACAGGGAATGGTGAGAGAAAGAGAATGGTTGGAAAATGTGAAAGTGAAAATGAAAATGAGTATTTTTATTAGCAAATGGTATAAAGTACGTATTTCCATTTTCAAATGAAAATGAAAATGTAAATGGGTGGTTGAAAACTTACCAAATACCAAACTAAGGTTTCAGAGTCGTCCAATCATGAGTTTAAAAGATGCATTTCTCGGCATTACGCATAAACTCAAAAGGAAAATGCATAGTGTATCTCCTCATCTAGTGTTTCCCTCCCAAAAATAATTGTTTCCTTCCCCAACTTGTGCAAGCCCGAGGCGCAAGAACAATCTTCAAAATGCTGAGCGCTATAATAGCGGATGGGGCAAAAGCAGCAGGATGCCTGTTCACTTCCCTCTGCCTTCCTAGTAACACTTTGCAAAGTCTAGTAAGTGCCACCTATCTCTTTTCCCCACATATCTTCTGCAGGCAATATGACCCTTTTTCGAACTTTATTTGCAACTTCGAGACGAGTTTATAAGCAAAATTTTCTTTTCATCAATGGATAAGTTACAGATTCTTTCAGTAGTTAGTTTTTACACAGGAAAAGATTATACATATTTAAACTTCAAAAATCCTTCCCAAATAGTGGAAAACATATACACCTGACAATAATAGAAAATTTCATTTTATTTGCATTTTGAGTATTCCCTTCGTGCCAAAAATTAACATAGAGATAGATTCATCAAAGTCCAATGCAAATATTGGAGAAACCATGACGTGTATGAGGACATTTACATATTGCAGAAAAAATAACATGCATTTATCATGTTTAGGAAAAAAAAACAAATGTCTATCATCTTTCTTTGACTCTCTGCAAAAATAAGGGGGTTTCGCGAACTCTTGCTAACACATTCGGCCTGTTCGTGAAGAAATCTTAAGTCCTTTGGATGAGTATGAAATTAATTGCATTGTTATTCTAATGTCAGCTAATATGTGAAGCATGTCAATCTGATCCTCCGAACTAGTGTCCCAAAATTGCAACAAATATAGCCAGTTAAAAATATTATGATAGTTCAGGGCTCTTTTTATGGGACATATTATAATTATATTGAAGTAATAATATTATTTGCACATGTTTATTTACTCATGAGCTTTGAGAACATCTTGTCTTCAACCATCTGACGGTCAAACAAATATGTCTAGTAGAAAGTCTACTCTAGATATTTAGTTTATCGACCTTAAATTTTCTTCTTCCTGCATGCTGTGATGTTTTATAGTAACTTTTTTTTTGCTAACCATGTTTCATATGTCAGATAATAGGACACACTGGATAGAAGTTTTGGGTTGTTGGTTTAGATTAATCTAAAAAAGCGCAAGGCTCATTTCCTGCTTAAATTTGCAAATTGTATGCTGATTTCGATGTGAATGTGGTGTGGTTTACATCCGATATTGAAAAAAACTATTCTAATGCTGTGTGGGGAATATATTTCATAAACAATAGAGAGAATTTTAAGAAACTAGTGACTCTGTGTAATGGAACTCTTTGGCGTAGCAGTTAACCAAACTGCTTTACTTTAGCTTTATTTTAAATTTGGGTCTTTAAATGTATTCTTCTTTTAACCTTGGAATTGAAATAGTATAAACAAGTCATGAAAGAAAACTAGTGTAGGATTTACCATCCTCTTCATGTAATGCAGAAGTTTGTCGATAAGTATTATACATGTTTCCAGAATTCCCATCGATTATTGATAACCCCCATAAGATTATTGTGGCTGCTAAAGCTTTATTGCTTTCTCCGATGAATGTATATCGTATCGAAGTTGTCATCACGCTTCTGAAATCTATTTCAGAGGTTTAAACATGGTGAACCATAGTTTGAGGCTTAATTTGACCATAGTCAAAACTTCCAATGTTGCATTCCGGATTTAAAAGAAAAAAAGTTTGATTTCTGTTTTTATTATGATATATGCATAGCCACCACCTTCTTGAGTAACCGCATGGTCAGATAACATAAATAATTATTTCCATATCAAGAAAATTTATGCAGTTATTTAGCCATATTTCTAACTCTCCGGTGACTTCTATCTGTTCTTTTACTATATGTTCTTTGAATCTGTAAAAACTTGTTGGATCACACCAAGGGTGTGAAACCCATCCAGTCTCTTCTCTATTGAACAGTATGCTTTAACCTGTTCAATTTCTGAATAATCATTCAAGTGTTTCTTCTTGGCAATGTACAACCATGTCTGATTGTCATTATTTTCTCAATTTTCAGCCAATTAAAAGGAAAAAGGAAGGTGAGGAGAAGAGGATGACCCAGGAAGAGATGCTTCTGGAAGCAGCTCAAACAGGTCCTTTTCATGACAATGCTTTATTAAGGTTATTTATCTTGTTGGAATGTATGGTATGTTATCTTGACATCCGTTTTAATTGTATGGAATAAAAACCATGTTGCAGAGATTATGAATTTGAGAAATTTGGAAAGGGTGTTAGCAAGAGAAGAAGAAGTTAAGAAAAGAGCTCTTGTGAATAAAGCAGTTTACAGTGGTCCCCAGATACGATACCTTTCCAAAAATGGCAAGCTTTCAATCTTCACATTTGAACTTTTTGATCTTTACTTTTCTCATAAAACATCTTGTGGTTAGACGTATTATTAATTATTTCATGATTCTATTTGTTCGCAATTCTCATGCAAAAGTTTGTTGATGAAACTTCTAAAATATATCAACATATTTATTACAGGTTACTCGTATCTAGATTTCATGAATGGATCATCATTTGAATCGGAGGTCTCAACCACATCCACTCCATGTAAGTAAAATGCTCCTATTTCAACCAAATTCACATGTGTCAGTACAATGCTCATATATCTTCACCCCCTCCATGCATTTTTTTAAGCATGTTACGTAGTAGTGATATGATTCTTAATTATTCGCTAGTTATGTCTAGAGGTTGAAATTTAGATTCTGAAAACGATTCATTTTACAGTAATAGCTACATTTGTTAAAAGCTTGGAACTTGGGGAGAGATAGGATTACCAATTACGTTATTATGTTGTTGCTACCATATCACAGATATTTGACATGTTAACAACCAATGCCTTCACTGCTTGTATCTTTGACATGAAAGAAATAAACCAGGTCTCTTCTCCTTTGTGCTATGCATCATATCTTTTGAAATTTCTACCCAACTTGATAACCATTGGGTCCTGCTGCCCCATAGTCTGCTTTAGCTATAGTTGGTGATGTTCATCAGTGCAAGCATGTTGATGCTTTCAATCCTAATTGTGTTTAAATCAATTGGCACAAAGGGATATCTTTTTCCTTAGAGCTTGCCGCTCCTGCATAACAACAATGTTATACGGCCTAGTTTCAAAGTGGAATGAGAAAGGTGATGTATTTTACTCTCTGTGGGGCAAAAAGAAAAATAAGTGGATAATGCTTGGAAGCATATAACAATTAGTAATTACGACAAAATGGAAAATTATTAAGCACATATGCTTAGATGCATAATTGAACAGCTAAGAAAAGGAGAAAGAAAGTATACTCAAATATGAAAAGGAGTGAATTGAGAACTCAAAGAAGACACACAATGACATCCATTTTGTCGTAATTTTCCTTTTTCGTTTTGAGTCTCCGACAACAAATTAATATGGATCTTGGATTTTTCTCAAACACAACCATATACATTTTCAGAAGACAAATCACATCTACTCGAGTAATTACATATTTTTCTCTTAGAATCTCACAAGTCACTTCCAAACACCCATTTGTCAAAGCTTCCTATATCTCTAAACCCATTGATCAGATCTTCCTGTATCTCTAAAACCTACTTTTTCTTACTTTCTATCTACAAAACAAAACAAGATGAGAAGAAAATTCATCCATCTGCTCCCATAAAATCTAAATTTTTCAAAAAAATGATAGAAACCCCGTAGTAGATGCTTGGGTGATGAATGAAGAAAACTAGAAGCATCTCCAATCAATTTTCCTAAACTTTTTTAAAATGTTCCAAGAATCAGACCTTTTTCTTAGCTAAAGAGTACAGGTAGCAAGTCGATAGCGTAGTGTTAGAAAGTGATCAAGGTTTACTGAGTACTTGCCTCAACACCCCATATTTATGTATTTGTTTCCAAAAGCTGTTTGTGTCTTTGGCAGGGGAAATTTTTGGGATCCCATCTTATATATATATATATATTATATCAACATGTGAAAATGTAATAGTAAAAGATTAAAGCCAAACAAAGGAGTAGTACTCCCTTACAATCCAAAGAAATACCTCAAGCTTCAAATAAAAAATAAGTGAAAGAGTACTACCCAGAATAGAAAAATCATTGACCAAGATTAGGAAGATCCCATTTATCCATTTTAATGCAGCCCCAAATAAACCCCTGGAGGTCTTAATCCTTGAGAACCGCCGAATTTCTTCCACCACATCCCATGTTGGCAAGAATATCCGCAACCTTGTGTCCCTCCCGGAAGATGTTGGTAATTATGATAACCGTTTTCCCTATGAACAGTTTAATATTAAGGAGACGGGATTGAGAAGACCAATGTCCCTTATTGCAAGATTGGATGAAGTGGATGAACCTTAAAGCATAAGTTTCAATTCACATGCTCTCAATGCCCTTATCAAAAAGTTCAGAGTACACATTAGTGTGGATACCCAAAAAACATCAATCTTGCTATTTATAATGATGCCTCCAGCCCCAGCTCACCCAGGTTTCCTGTAGCCACCCCATCAGTACAGTTTCGTTTATCCCATGACCGGTTTGTACCAAGGTACACTTATAGGCAGCGGCTGAAAACGACATTGGAAATCTCACCTTCGCTGCAGCCAATAAGTCCCCTCTCAATTGTGTATCTTTCATTACTTTCCCTCTAAAAAGATTCTGGAGGTGCCTAGAAACCCTGACAATGATGTGGTGGGAACGGAACCTCATTTTTCTCTATCTCGCGTCATTCCGTTCCGCCCACACAAACCAAGGGATAATCAATTGGATGGAAATTTATTCATGGCACTTGCCCGTAGGCAGAGTGAATCCAGGATTGGAGTATCAAGATCACGCTCTCCTTGTTTGATAGCTATGCCTCATAACATGGCGCCGAGTATTAGAACTGCCTTCTCATACAATTGAACAGTGTATAAGATATTGGAAATCTAGTTATGCAAGGAAGTAATAGTGATGGTTCAAATGTTAGACAAATTGCTTCATTGCCATGTTTGTTACTAAAAGTTGAGGACCAACTTAAGATGGTGTAAGTTGTATGTGCTTTGGTAATTATGGGACACCAAAATTATATACCTGTTTAAAGTTAACACTTGACACGACAGAATCTTACGTGTATGCACAGCAAGTGTACTGGTCGTGTGTAGTAATAAAGTGAACGTTAAGTCCGGGTTTATCGTCTCCACAGGGACAACTACCATCTAAGTACCGAGACTACTGTATTACTCTTTTCTAAGTTAGATCGGTCGATAAGATAGTTGAATTAACTACTTAGCTACTTTAACTACTACAATTGTTTGTAATTAAATGAGTGGAGGAGATGATCGGGTTATGATTCCACTATGCTCTATTTTTGTGCTCGTAAACTCTTAATTCCTCGGATTATTAAAACGTTCTTGTTATGGCGAAACCCCCTAAAGTATTCGTTACTCAATCTCTTGCAATAACGAGCCTATGCTAGTTAACAACTTCTTATATCTCTATAGCGAATATTGAATTAACTAACATGCGTTAACGTTCTAGGGATTCCTTGCTTACGAAGAGCCTACTTTCAAATCGGGTCGTCTTATCACAAAAAGCCACACAACGCAATCGAATTCTATCTCTAGTCAATTGTACGCTATGACGTTCGATTTTACGATCTTTCTTTATCTATCTCCTCTCGGTTTCAAGACAAAGCATTTCATCGAACACATGGTGATCGGGCAAGTGCAAGCATTAAGTACAAAGATCAAACATGTAACAAGAATATAATTAATCCGGAAACAAAGAGTTCATTAAACACAAAACATCACATAGTGTTCACATAACCCAATCAAATAAGTATTTAGCTCATAATCACGTCACAAATGCGAATCGTAATCATACAAGTCATACTAAAGAGTTGGAAAAATGTAAGAAATAAATATATAACAACTCCCGAATAACCGTAATGAATTCGACTCCTCGATGACTTCTCGGTCGTCTTGCGAATCCGGATGTTCAACGAGACGTTATGACGTTCGATTCTTGCTCCGAAGTGCTTCTCTCCCCCTCCTTGGGTTGTGGCTGCCCCCCTAGGGTCTTTAGAGTGTATTTAGGGCTTCTTTTTGTCCAAATGACCTGATGGTCTATTTATAGGCCAAGTCCGCTGCCTTGAACGCCGCGGCGTTCAATATTCTGCTCCGAACGCCGCGGCGTTCCCCTGCTGCTCCGTCCAGTTTTGGTAAAATATGCATAACTTTCTCTATCGATGTCGGAATAAGATGATTCAAGTTGCTGTAGAATCCTAAGACAAAGATCTACAACTCTCAAGAAGACACCAAGGCCTAAATCAAACGTTAAAGATGATAAAAATGTCTCACAAGTCACTGAATGAGAAAACTCCATCGTAAGACGATCTCTTCCGATGGCGTTTTCACCTCCTTCCGTACATATCTGATCTTTGTCTTCAACATAAGAAATGTACCTTTGCCACTTATGTTTCCATTGGTGTACCAATTGTGTAATTTGGACATGGGTAGAGAAATCTATTTCATAAATGCTAGCACTGCGCAGACAGTTTTTTATCTTTATGCATGATTTACCTTCAATCCTTGTTCTTTTCCTCCAAATGTTATGATATTCTATAAAATATGAGAAAACAAAGGTCAAAGCATCATATGTGATCAAATTATCAAAGAAACCATCAAAATCAATTTGCTAAACGGGGCGAATCTTGTGTAAAATTGGCATATATCAACACTCACTGCGTCCCATAAAGGATGTCGTGTTTGACTTTTTGTAGGAAATAAAAGAAGTCAAATTTGTTACTGTTTCTTCCAAAATCACCCTTCTTTATTAGAAAAATAATAAATAAAAAGATCTATACTAATTAGAATCTCCATTCAAGAAAATGAGATGATGATTAATCTGGGGATAACTCATAAGAGCATAATTATGTCCTTACTCAAAAACACAAATGTAGATGATATTGTTTCTAATAATATGAAAAGATGCTTGAAAAGAGGTGCGACAAATAGAATTTAACCTGAAGGGCATAAGGGACATTGGGATGAATAGGCATGTTAATTTTGTAGAATAACACGTGATTTTTTGGACAAACAAATGGAAACCAAGACCTCCTTTGAGGGACAGATGGAGTATGTAAATACATGCATATTAGTCAAAGATAATCTTACAGGGTAACATATTACTGATTGAGAAATGATTAGTTGAAATTTTTTCAATAATTTAGACTATCAAAGAGACTCAAAGTTCACGTCCATCTTCTGCGCCCTGCCGGCTCCTACCCACATAAAGAGACTTCAGGAAAGAATTAAGTACTAGAATAATATTGAAAATAAAATCAAGCACACAAAAATATTTACATGATACTAACAGGGGTGGTTCTATGCCAATCCCATACTAATAGATAAGCTAGAGATTTATTAATATTTTTGTGGTGATACTAATTCAACAAAAGTATATTTATAAGTAAAGTCTATTATAGTTTTGTTTCTTGGGTTTGACAATGGATAGTTGCTATACAATAAGAATGTTCTGTAGTTTGATTGTTTCCTCCACATGCTATGGAAGTGGTTCATGAAAATCTCCCAGTTCTCTTTGAATGGGTTGTAGGACAGAAAGAAAGTCTAGCAAAATAACTCGAGTAGGAACCACCCAATCAGCCAAACCAGAATTGAAGTTGGTGATTGCTCTCTCTTCTTAATTGCAAAATGAACAACCAGTTTTTGAGAATTGCATATCCTGCCCAGTCAACTTCATGTATATCTCTAGGAGTAGCTATGCTGAATTTAGACGAAAATCATTATAGAGCTTCAGTTAGCTACTGATTTATGCATCCTCAAATCTCTACGAGGCATTTGCAATTGTGCCTTGAAGGTGATGAGCTATCTATAAATTACTCTTGACAGGTAAACTTGGCATTATTGCTGCAATAGCGAAATTTATCTGCATTCAGTGCTTCTTCCTTTATTGACTGATTATGCATATTCACAACTTTCCAGATCCAGAGAAGGCATTGTGTACTATTACTGGACTGCCAGCACTGTAAGTAATGACTTATGACTATTATCAACTTGTAATTTCAAAGTTACATTTATTTTGCTACAGATGGTAATGCTTGTAAAGCCACTGTTGCATTTTGTACTGCTTGCTATAATTAGGGCTGTAAATTACTGTTAGTAGCCAAACCACAAGCATACACCCTTTGTTCATTTATTTATTATAGATAATGGGGGAACAAGTTGTTGGCTATTTACTTATCATCCTAAAGTAAATGGGAAAAGAAAATTAAGGCCTTGTTTGTTTATGTTTTCAAATTCCATTTTCAATATCCTGGATCACAAAATTCTAAAAATCCATAACACAAACCATTTTCATTTAAATTCTACTCTTTTCAACTTAACTTTTTCAATCCCCCATATAACTACCTATCAATCACTATATCAATCATTTCACACATTTATCAATCAACATCATTTCCTCCAATCATTACTTTTTTATTCAATCTTCCACATTTTACTATATATTAATAATAAATTTCAAATTTCAAATTTCAAATTTCAAAATATATTAATAATAAATTAACTTTATATATCTATCTTATTCACATAATCATTACACAAATAACTAACTCAATTATTTAACTCATCATACATCAACCAATTATTATTGATTTGACACATTTTACAAATCTCAACCATTTTTAAAAACATAAACAAACACAACACACATCACATCAATTCTCACACGAATCCATGTAGTACGCATTTCCCGAGAAATTTTCAAGATTTTATCTCAAAAACATAAACAAACAGAGCCTAAGTTTCTGAACAACTTATATATTAGTGAACTAAGTTTAGGATTGAAGAAATTTTAAATTTGTTAAAGAAGTTACGATATATGTTAGTAGTGTAAGAAGATAAGCTCAGATTGATATACTAAAAGCACTAGCTATGTTTTTCTTTTGGTTCATTAATAATATGAGAACAAACATGAATGAGCTTTTATAGGGGATCTATACAATATTACGAGTTGTTCCGGAGCAGCTTGGTTGGTTTATGGGGCATAGGCCTTCAATGATTACTGTTATAATTCCTAATTGTAGACTCTACTTTCCATTACACTTCATTTGATTTGGGATGGAAGGAAAATAAGAAGGAAGGTGAATTAATGAAAGCCAATTCTCGTCAAGTTTTTCTTCCAACATGACTAATAACTTAAATATATTTTTGAAGTGTTATTGTTTATCATGAAAAAGAAAAATGATTTTGTGTACAAATTATCTAATAACTCTGATAATTTCTGACATACAAGCTTTTCTTCATATTTTTGGAAACAAGCAAGGAAAACATTATTTTCACGTAAAATTAATAACCATGTGGAACATTTGGATCCTACGCCTCGCACGGTTACACCATTACCTTGCATGTGCTATATTTGGGTATTGGATCCATATATACTATAAATATATTCTAAAAGATGTGTTTGCACTGTGGTTTAACGCAGTTACCGTGATCCAAAGACTGGATTACCTTATGCAACAAAAGAAGCATTCAAGATCATTCGTGAACGGTAAGAGTTTATTCTCTACTGTGAGTCTCTCTTTATGTAGGGTCTAGTAAAAGATAATATGTTTGTTTACCATTATTATTACACCCTTGAGCAATAGCTGGCTGCAAAAGTAGGTCCGTACCCATCTAATGTAGGATCTGTATGAGTGGGAATACTCCTCTACAATATTATTTAGGGATAATTACAATGACCTCTCCTCAATTTAGGCCTAAATAAAGTGACCTCCCTTGAGTTATGCGAAATTACCAACACCTCCCCTCTCGAAGTAAGAGACTGATAAAAAGCCTAACAGCATTTGACCATTTTTGCCCTTGATTGAAATCTTAAAAAATGCAAAAATATAATCCTCAGAAATTAAAAATATCCATAAACAAAATTACTCTCATCTCATATAAAAACAAAATAAAATAAGTTTTGAAAAAGAAAGAAAGAAAATAAAAAGTAGTCCTATCATCTTCTTCCTCGCTCCCCCACCCCAGCCAAGTTGACTTTATAGCATCAAAGTACTTAGCTCCCTAACTGGAACAAAATGGCTATTGGGCGGAAGACGGGGAAGATGAATTTGTTTAGTGGATGCTACTAAAGCAGCATACAGAAGATCCTCCCTCCGTCACTTTCTCCTACTTTTTGGGGTTCTTTACTTCTATGAAAATTCCATAAGTTTGTTACCTATTGAAGTATTGCCCCTCACTAGAGGTAGGGGTAGTATTTAGTTGACATTACAAAATTCTTAGTGTACCACAATCTTGAGGTTAGAGGTAGTATTTTTTTCCCCTAATTATTAGGCTAGGGCTGATTAAAGAAAGAAACAGGAAACTTTATCTTGATGCCTGGGGAAAAGTCTTACATGCCAAAATTCTCACAATATGACACTTTGTTGAGCTCTGATGAAGGAGTCATGTCTAATCTGTCAGCATAATATTGTTAAATTTATCTAATGCTAAGAACTTTCTGATTGATTTTCTGAGATACCCCATCATCTGGTCTAGGGGATAGTATATGTTGATTGCTTCAATGCCTTGTGTCGCAATCTGAGGTATCTCTGTTATAACTATTTGGTGATATTTGTGTAGATTTAATGAAGATTTGAGTAGCTGCAGTAAGAAGGATAGTAGGATGGGATTGCTGTCTGATGCAACTTATGAGCAAGGATTCTCTCTAAAGAGAAAGAGATCAATGATTAACCGTGACAACGAAGCATCTTACTTTCGACACTTTGCTCGTTTTCGGAAAATCCCTGCTCCTGAAATCGAAGATTCGGACTAGAGCTTAGCTATTACATGATGAGTAGTGTTTTGGCAAATATGTTTGATGTTAATGTGTAGAGTTTGCTATAAGTTGGAAAAGGCTGTACACTTTTTTTATGTGAACCAATTTTCCATTAACTTAATATATGAGCTTTAGGATGTAGTATGTCTGGTGGTTTATTTTTCACAATCGTGCCGTCTATTATTGAGATGATTAGCGTAAGTTATTGGTAAGAATTGCATTTATGAGAATAAACTAACTGAAAATGGATTCTGTCCAACCTCATCTTAAGGTTGCAACAAATCGTGCGAATAATAAATTTGCTTATTTACCCTGTTTTACTATATGTTTTGGGGCCTTTAGCCAAATAGCATTAAGTTGGCCCCCTTATTTAAGAACTATTTTTCATCTTCAAATAATTAAGTTACATAGCCTCCTCACTTAATGAAAATATGAATTTTGTGAAAAATCCTTATCATATAAATAAGGGAAAATTATGTACAAATCTTTTCATTTATTGTGTAATTACCAAACTTTTCTTCACTTATTGAAAATTACCAACACACTCTTTTAGGGGTTTATTTGTAAGGTTTATAGGCGGTAACATTGTAAGAATTGTTAAATGAAAAGGGGTGTAGTTGTAAGAAACCATTAACATGAGGGGGTGTGTTGATAATTTTTAATAAATTGAGGGGTTGTTGGTAATTACACAATAAGTAAGGGGGTCTGTGTGTAATTTTTCTAAAAATAATGTTAAATAAAATGCTTGTAAAAACAAAAACATTTTCCCAAAAAGAAATGGGTACTACATAGCAGCTCTCTACCAAAAACCCAAAAAAAATAAAAGAAAACCTCAATTTTTCAAACCCTATTCTATTATCTTCCCTTGTCATTGATCATTGACAACCGAATTTGATTTTCATCCTCCATTGGTGTGTCTTTAACTTCTTCTAATGGACATAAAGAATGAAAATTGAAGAAAGTGAGACCCCAAAAATTTGATGAATCTAACTCCAATGCATTTTATTTTTTTTGTATCATGTAACAGTAGTGTTATGAAAGAATTTAGCTCTCCACATCAAGAAGTAAAAGCATAACTTAGTAACTTTTTTACGAGTCCATGACTAATGACCATAAATGAAAAGATGAAAATAAATGGTATTTCTCCTCAATATTTTCAACCAATAGACGTTAGATTTATGATGAGATCAAATGAACATGAATTTTATGCTCTTTAATTTTTTGTCAACTAAATATTATGTTGTTTATCAATTGAACATCTTTTCATCTATGTTGATTTGTCTTCCGAATGACATAATCAAGCTTCAATTTGCAGATTTTGAGTGACCACCTACTTGTTTGATGAAAGTTCTCAAAAAAATAAGTTAAATTTGACTAACGAAATTCATCAATTTTTGGACATAAAATTTCACGTGGGATTGACATCGAGACTTTTTAAGATTTATAGGGCTAAACGTGATACGTCCACAATTAATGACCAAAATTCAAATTAGTAATAGGACGAAAACTGCAAAATTCCTGATTGAATACTTATCCCTGCGACTTTCTATTGTCGATCGCAGGTCACTTTCACCATTGACGTTGCAACACAACAAATATGTATTGTTCTTATCCGTAACAAACACCTATTCGTTCGCACGCTGAACTCAAATCAGAAAATGGGGTTCAAATTTCAATGGTTGTTCTTAGGATTGACGTTACAATCACTGATTGTTGCTGGAGAATATTTTAAGCCATTCAATGTGAGCTATGATGGCACTGCCATGATCATTGATGGAAAGCGGCGGATGTTAATCTCCGGCGGAATTCACTATCCCAGAGCCACTCCTGAAGTAAATTCTCAGCTATATACAAACAATTTTGTCTCAATTCAAGTTTATATTTTTACCCGTGTAGTACTGCATGCATAGATGGTAATAATAATAATAATTTTATTCTGTCTTTCTGGATATTTGCATTTTCTTTGTTATATGATGCAAAAGTTTTGTTCATGTGATGTTTGTGTTTATGATTGCTAGAGTTTGCAAGGCTTGAAAAGGAAAAAAGGGTCCTGTAAGAGAGCACATTAGTGGTGATTATGCATAATGTTCTACTAATACTTCTTAGCTGAATCAGAATCCGCGGAAATATATACTGTCGAAATTTCCAGCCATAGTGAATTTTGTGGGTCTTTTGTTGACTGAAATTGCTTTGATCTGAATTTACACTGTCGAAAAAAAAAATTATGGAATTAAATGAAAAATGGTTTACTGCACTAGAGGAGCCTATTATCTTCCTCAGGACCTTGGACAAAGAAAAGGTGAAGTCTACAAAAACCAAAATTTCATCTTTTTATGTGGGTTTGCTAATAGTTTGGTGGTTCAATAATAATTCAATTGGAGAAGCTTTTCTGAATCTTGTAGTTTAGACTTCCGGAATTGGGAATTTACTGAATGAGATATTATGTTAAGAGGTATTCCTTTTTATCCATTGTGGACCTGGTCTTGGATTGGGCCTGTAGCATCACCAATTGTTCAGTTCAGTGTGTAGAAAGTCGTTTTTAACTAAAGAAAAGATATGGAGTAATTAGCCACTTGCATTGTATACTTCAGTTGAATGGTTGGTCACACACTCCATATCAGAAAGATGTTTCGAAAAATGTTTGAAATATAGAAAATGAGGGCATTCTTGCTTACATTTCTGTAGGCTTGAAAGTGATAACTCCACTTCTAGTTTAAATGAAATGTAGACTCGAATTCCTGCTCAATAACTGGCGTTTTAAAAGGCCTATGTAAACTATTCACTTTGCCAAACAAGTATTCTTCTTCTAAGTATCCACTGTTCTTTTGTAACTTTGTTTGGTTGGAATAGTTATAGATTTTGTGTAGACTATTTTTGAAGTATTTCGAAGTCTAATATTTTCTGTGACATCATTAAGTTGACTTGTGCCAAAAAAGGTGCATCGGTAAAAACAATGGAGCTGGAAAAATGCAGACCTTGTAAAGGTGTTTTTATTGCTTCATTCGTCTTTAGTGTTTCTGTTGCAATGTTTTCAAGTCTTACAGGGAAATATAATATTTTGAAGAATTCAGGAAATATTCCCAGTGTAAATAGTATTTGCTTTTGGTCTATTTCTGCATGTGACAATTTTCTGTAGATCATTGTCATTCTTTCTAAGAAAATGAGTGAGTTCTTTAAGTTTCTTTTACATGTCATTTTGTGTCTCTCTGATAGTTCTAATTCAATATCAGATGTGGACTGATCTGATTTCTAAGAGCAAAGATGGTGGAGTGGATGTCATTGAGACGTATGTATTTTGGAACGGCCATGAACCAGTAAGGGGGCAGGTATAATTTCTATCCTAGCTTTGTAACTTTCCTCTACATTAATTTTTATTTTATTTATTCTTGGCTAAACCATTGCTTATCTTTTTAGTATAACTTCGAAGGAAGATATGATATTGTGAAGTTTGTGAAGCAAGTGGGTTCCAGTGGTCTTTATTTATTTCTTCGTATAGGTCCTTATGTTTGTGCAGAGTGGAATTTCGGGTCAGATTCTCTTTCCCTAGCTGATATTTTGTAACATCTATTTTCACTTTTTCCATATCATTAATGTTAGAGAAGTTTTAGATTTTATCAGTTTGAAGCTATTTGGCAATTTATAACTTCTTATTAGTTAAATTATGACTGTAAATGTAGTTGAACTTGCTAAAATTGTTATAAAGTACTTTGATATGCATTCATGCTGGAAAACTTATGATGAATCTGTTAGTTGAGTCTTCTGTTTCTTACTTCAGCTGACAAATGATAAATATGTCTTCAACTCTATTGACATAATAATGTATTTCTTAATTCTTGGTAAAAAGGGGTTCTTGTTGATTCAAACATATGAATGAACAAAATTAATTTTATAAACTTGTTATTCGGTCTGGAATTTGTCAGAAAAATCCAAAATTCGATAAATATCTAATTTTAGTTCATCTGTAAACAAGATATTGTTCAGAAACCTGAAATATATTGCGAGACAATTCAAGAACCAAGACTAGAGTTACAAGTTTATTGCTATAGAAACTTGCAACAGGTTGAAGGAACATTTAGTGTAGGGTGAGATGTCATGTCAGAGCAAGATTAAATCTTATGTTGAGTCCAAAGGAGCTTGACTAGGATTTAAAATTACTCCAGCTTGACTTGAAGTGTCATCGCTTTGTTTTTAGGAAGGTAAGATATGTTCGTTATCTTTGTGAGTCAATTTTGTTTGTTCTTTTAGTTGATTGAGCCGTCTTATACCACTTGGAACCTTTTTTGTAAGTAAATTAGGTGAGGGACATTAAGTTCTGATTATGATTTTCGTAGTTAAATTGGGCAACATCTTGCACCTGGATGGTGTTGCTTCTCACCTCTAATTGAACATGAGGCAAGGCAACCTATGTTTATGTTTGCTAAATGAGCTGTTTATGTGTTACAAGTTCCATTTGCCTTGATTACTTATTCTATGACTTGCACTCTGGAAAATGCTTTAACTACTGTACTATCACTTGATAACTGATATATAAGTGCTCATATTTGGCTTTTACAATAGATGATAAATATGTCTTATTAGACATGTAAAGTAATATACATCTCTTGCTTCACCTTGTCAAGTCTCAATCAAATATGATATTTTTCTAGGGGTTTTCCTGTTTGGCTTCGTGATATACCTGGTATTGAATTTCGGACTGACAACACGCCCTTCAAGGTACTATAAGAGAACAGCTTAAGTCTTTTCATCCTGGTCTCATGGATTAAATGTTATCATTCTTATGCTCATTATGGTTATTGGCATCCACGTTGGTGTGTGTAGATTTTATGGCTTACACTTATGGTTTCATTCCTGCCATGGTGGGTTGATCATGTGTGACAACTTCAATTGGGTTATATTTCTGTTAAATGAAAACTGAATCTGAAAAGCTTGGCAAATATGGAAATCTATGGCTGTGTTTGTTTCTATTTTGGGGTTTTTTTTGTTGAAAATTTTGGTGAAAAAGTTTATTGGGAGTTGTGTATTTTGATGAAAATGTGTTTGGTTTTGTGTTTGACTTTATTTGCAGAAGAGACAAAAGTTACTGTAGCAGTCAAATTACGTAAGTTTTTGTCTGAAAAGTTATGTTTATAATTAGTTAATTATTGAAAAATATAATATAATATAATATAAGTTTTAAATGATTGTAATATTATGATTATATATATATATATATATATTGTAGTTGATGTAATTAGTAGGCACTCTAAAGTAGACACAAATAGGAAGGCCATAGCTGACAAATTCTTTGACCAAAAAAGTCCTTTTTGGGCAAAAAAAAACATAAAGCAAACAAGTTTTGGCCAAAACATGTTTGAAAACAGAAACAAACACAGCCTATAATTCGGGTAGGGTGTGCACTAAAGTTTATTACAAAATCAGACCTATCCTTTCTAGTTATAAATTCTTATTATTTAATGACAACCCCTGGTGTTGAAAAGTAAAGGAGATAACACTAGCATCTTTTAGCCTACAAGTCTTCTCCTATAAGTGAAAAAAATCTAACAATGGATTAATTAGAATTTGAGACCGTAATAAAATTTTCATGCATCTAAATGAAACTTAAACTTGAATTTGTAACCGAGCACTACTAAACTGTTGAAATAGCGAATCTGAAATTTTCTAACTTGTTTGGACGGAACAGACCTCTATCGAAAGATACTATAGCACTTCAACTTTCTTTTACGCGATAAAGCTTAATGCTCATTATAGGTTCGACAATCTCTGAGTTTGACTTCCAAAGTGTACCTTGTGCTGCATCATCCTCTTTGAATGCTTTCAGGCTTAATGGACACGAGTTGGGAACTAGGGATTATTTAGCTTTCTTTTTGTCGGAACTTTGAGAGCTCCGGAAACATGTCTTCTTGCTTCAAGCAATGACTCCGGAGATGTCACATTCTGGGTCCTTGAGTACAGGTGCTATGAGATCATTTGTTGGGTATTGGTTTGGCTTCCAAGACGAGTGGCCATTAATTCATTAGGCCATTTTTGGAACTTAGGTCGTCTCCAGCATTCCTATATCTTCAAGTGATATCCATTAAGATACGAATTTTGATAATTGAAGATGTAAAAATAACTGACCTTTTCTTATCCCTACAAGATATTTTTTATGCCACTCTCATTTTACCACAATCTTCAAGTACATTAAAACATTTGCAAGTCTCCTAGCATCGCATATGTCCTTATGTACCTGTTAACTCATGGATATCATCAGTTTTTATTCAAGTAGTTGCTACTCTCGGCTGTGCTTTTCTGGCAAATAATGACCATCTTTCCTTTATCTATTATGCTAACAAAAGCAGATCTTTTCCTTCTCTTTTCACTTACTCTCTAATGCAGCTATTTCCAGGGTCCTGATGTTATCACCCTGCTTCTAAATTCTGTTTCTAAGTGCAAAAGATTTCTTTAAAACAATTCATAACCCATTTCTAGCTTTTCATATCAGCTGAAAATGAAATAGAGTAACGCCTTCCTCCTTCAGTAAAAACAAGAAAAGTCTTTTAGTTCTTTGAGCAACATTAGTTCAAGTAGTTTCTGTATACGTTAAAAGATAATTTTCTGATGCATATTTTTTGACTTTTCGAGTGCCACACGGTAGTACCATGATAGTGATAATGTTAGGGGGATTGGCTGGGTATCTTGCAATTGTCAGTTGCATGTCACTCAATATTATATGGAATTAGATTTTAATTCTGTTTGTTAGTGATAATCTTTTATACTCATGGACTTCTTTTTCCCATTCAGATGTTAATTTTTAATTTCTGTTAGGCAAGCATATTCAGTTGGTATTGCTGATACCATCTTCATTAAACTTTAATGCTATTCATTATAACTTTTACTTCATCAATATTAATTATGACACTCTAATAGTTTTATATATGGTACCTTATTTGGGGTCATAAACCTTACTACAGGTCTTGTCTTTTTCCAGGAAGAAATGCAACGGTTTGTCAAAAAGATAGTGGACTTGATGCGAGAGGAGTCACTTTTCTCTTGGCAAGGTGGTCCAATAATTATGTTGCAGGTCAAATTCTTTCCTGTAGCTTCTGCCCTTACTTGAAAAGTAATAAATGTCACCAGTACTAGAATTGTCAATCAGCTGTTGTAGTTTCTTATACTGATAGAAATTACGTTGTCCGTCTCTCAGTCTCTCTCTCTCTCTCATTTGCGCGCCTTTGTTTTACAATGAACACTTTGTTTCATTATGTCTTCATTTGAGATAATTTAACTATAACTTGTAATAATTCTCATTTATTTATATATTTGATTTCAGATTGAAAACGAATATGGAAATATTGAAAGCTCTTATGGCCCTAGAGGAAAAGACTATATGCGATGGGCTGCCAAAATGGCAGTTGGGCTTGGTGCTGGTGTTCCATGGGTTATGTGTAAGCAAGTTGATGCACCAGAATACACCGTAAGTTCATAACCGTTGCGCAATTTACAATTAGCTGGCTTGTGATGTGAGATACACACACACACACACACACACTAGGTTAAAATTCAATGTGCCTGTATCAACCAGATAGTTGTTGGATGCTGGAAGATAAATGCTTACCTTTGTAATATCGTGAAAATATGGGCCATCCTTCTTAACCATTGTGTGTGTATTTCTTTGCTCTATCAGATAGATACCTGCAATGCATACTATTGTGATGGTTTCAAGCCGAATACAAACAAGAAGCCAAAAATTTGGACTGAGAATTGGGATGGATGGTATGATTTCCCCCTGTGATATGTGATTTTACCAAAGAATGAAGAAACTATTTATATTTTCTCTGTGGCGTATGGTGCAGGAGGTCTGTAATTGTGTAGTTCCATCTAAGCTCTTCATAGACAATTAAAAATTATAGTAAGTACGCCAAGAAAATTTACCCTTGTGGTTACTCAATAGGTCTTGTTACAATGAAACTAAACAATTGAGATCGAGTCTATGTGAATCCTTTAGTCTACACAAGGATGGCTTACAACATTAGTTCAACTAATAAAGCTTTTTCCAACTTTTTGCCTTGGACTTTGGTTTTTCTAATCGCTGTATAAAAATTTATAAACAAGTCTCTTTTAGTCTCATTGGGCAGGATTGATGAGTGATATGATGCTCATACTTATGCTTGATTATTTTGGGAGAAACAATATGAACATAGAAAATACTGATGTTAGATATGGTATGAATGTGTCATTCCTAGGCTTATGTTTATCATGAAATTTATTTTTGTTATGCTAAATAGTCCATTTCTTTGGCTACAGCTCATGGTCAACTATAACTCTTTAAGTTATAGTGTTTTTTAACCCCTTTACAAGGGGGTCTGTCGAGTTTTTCTGTATCAACTATATCCTTATGCATGTTTTATAAGTTTATTTTGCACGCAGTACTGATTTATCTTAATTAAAATACAAGTAATGTCCTTTGTGAAACTGCATCTCTACAATTTGCTGCCCACTTTGGCGAGTACGCTGTGGATGTATTTCTCAGAATTCATATCTTGATCCATTATTAGCAACCAATCAATTATATTCAGACTTTGCTTTAAGAGATACGAGTTTAGAATTTGTGGTCGATCCTCAAATATAGAAAAAGGTTGGACTGACTTAATTATAGGAGTCTCTTTCTTCACTCGAATCTCTTGGCACTAAAAATCCTTCCTGAACTTAACTAATCTCTGTTTAGATGTCGGAAGCTAATAATTTTGAGTTAAAATTAAAATTGTCCACGAGAATATGTACTTTTTTCTTGAATTGTCTCATCGAGAGGTACAGGATTAAATCCTTTTAATTAACAGCCAAACGTTATATTTTAGATTAATGTCCATTGTTTGCTTATGTCAAGGTATACAAGTTGGGGTGATAGAGTTCCCCATCGCCCAGCTGAAGATATTGCATTTGCAGTTGCTCGCTTTTTCCAACGTGGGGGGAGCTTCCAGAACTATTATATGGTATGTTTGATACATGCAGTGGCTAGATGCTTTAGTCTTTGAGGTTATGCGATCGATCTGTAAATGCTGTAACCATTACCTAAGGGAATGATTAATATATTACTCTGAATTAGGAGTATCATTTTCTAAATTCGTACTCTTGAAACTATTGTAACTGTTGATGTTTGTGTTAAAGAATTCATTTCTCGTGCATAAAATGCAAGTTATCATCGTTCTAGTTTTCCTTCCTTGTCAATTGATTACATATTCTTCTGAAGACCTCTTTGTCTTTTGAGAAAATTATTTATTACTATGTGTCGCATTAATTTGAGTGGACAAGTAATTTCCCTAGTTCTGTGATTGTAGTATTTTGGTGGGACAAATTTTGGCCGAACTGCAGGAGGCCCAAATTACATCACTAGCTATGATTATGATGCACCAATTGATGAATATGGTAAGCTTTACAAAAAAAATTGCTCAAATCAATCACCATTAAGGTGCCACATGTATATATGTTGCTGCATGAATGTAGCTTTTTGCTAAGTAGTTTCTTTACATGTTCAGGACTTCTGAGACAGCCTAAATGGGGACATTTGAAAGATCTGCATGCTGCCATAAAGCTTTGTGAGCCTGCTCTTGTCACTGATCATTCACCTCAGTATATCAAGTTGGGACCGAAGCAGGAGGTCTGTATGAATTGTAAAATTGTTAAACAATAATAGTTTTGTTATACTCAGAACTTAGATCACTTTAAGATTATATCGCACCACCTTCTTTGTCTGTTTATTTACTTATAAAGTATTTATATAGTTACTTACAAACTTCTATAGTTTTGTTTCTTCTTAGTGGACCCTGTAAATCATTCTCAACACCCTAGGAAGTATGGTGTTGTGACCATCAATTTGATAGAATATTCAATGTTGGCATAAGGAGATTTCTTTGTGCTAGTTTTATCCCTATTTTACCTTTCTTATTTTCATGTTAATTTTTTGTTTCTTGAATTTTAAACATGTTCTTGCTTTCAGTGATGTTAATAAGTTCTCATTTTGTCTTGCAATATCAAAACGTTTACTCAGTTATCATTTAATATTGATTCATTCGTTCCTGGTTTGACCAGTTCGAGAGAAGTAAATTTGTTTCATCTTGTATGCTCCCCACTTCCATCAGTTATGTGGTTCTCATATTATTATTCTCAGGCACACGTGTACCGAGATAATGGAAGCAAGTGTGCAGCATTTCTCGCTAATATAGATGAGCATAATTCTGCCACAGTGAAATTCCTTAATCAAGCATACACTTTACCTCCATGGTCAGTGAGTATATTGTCGGATTGCAGAAACACTGCCTTCAATACTGCTAAGGTATAACCTGTATGTTTATATGTATTCTTTTGCTTACTGATCAAACAATAGATGTTTGCAGTGCGATGCTTTAAGCTTGTCTGGAGTGTAAATATAATATTCAATGTCAGCAAAATGTCTGAATACATAAACTCGCATGAAATCTTATCTTTTGGCTTGCCATTTTTTATTTTGTTGTTTAAGCAAACACATTTCTTCAGACTTGTTTATTCTTTTGAATTTACAGCAAATTTGTCACTAATCATATCCTCTAGTTCTCTAATTTGCAGCCTTAGAATTTTTGCATGAAACTTCAGTACCTTATAACATCTTAGATAGATTGATCTTCTCTAGGGGATACAAATCCATCAAAGAAAACATCAGAAGTATGGTCTGTACACAGTGATAACCTACCTTGAGAAATTGTATGATAGTATCATTACCATGTGTCCTCCAAAGGAGAAAAAAATATAACATGAAGAAAAAAGTCATTGTAATTATTGATTTGCATTTTCTTGTTCACTAAACCTTACCTAGTACTCTCTCCTGACTATTCTTTTATATCGATAAGTACATTTGTATTTATTACATGTCATATCCTTCATCAGATCCTTTGTCTAATACTTTTTATCAGTCTAAAAGTTTGCGCATTACTATATCCATGCAATATGGAGCTTTTAAATTTTCATGTTTGGAACAGATTGGTGCACAGACTTCAATTAAGACAGTTGGATTCGATTCTAATTCCCATTTAAATGATCGTGCATCTTTAAGATTGATAGCACCATATGAAGGTTCCTACATTTCAAGAACCTGGAATTTTGTTAAAGAGCCAATTGGTGTGTGGAGTGATAAAAACTTCACAAACAAAGGAATTCTGGAGCATCTGAAAGTGACAAAAGACCAGTCGGATTACCTATGGTATACAACCAGGTAGTAGTTATCTTACCAAACTGGTAAAGTAAAATCGAATTAATTTTGAGAGGACCAGATTCGGTTTAATTGAAATTCTTATTGCTTCATCCATTGTGCATAAAAGTTTAGCACGCTCCTCTACATCTCAGCGAAGAACAACTAAAATCTAAAAGCTTTGTTTACAATGTAAAATGAGGAAGGGGACGGGCATTAGAAACAGTAACATCACAAGCACACCATCTAACCCTTCTATGTGATGTAGCCTTTTTGTGGGGTCTGTGTGTTTTAAGGAGTAAGGCCGTGTATAGGCTCAAGAAGCTTGGGTATTTGGGCTTGATAATTCATAGCCCGTTCATGCTCACAGTGGAGGGTAAAAACTTTCTTAAACTTTACCTTTGAAGCTTTGGTTCATCAAGAAAAAAAGTAACTGACATGATCATTAACTAGGTGCATCAGATCTGCTCAAACTTGTTTAGCTTATCTCAATATGGAATTAGGGAAGCTTGAATATTATTTTAGACTTAAACAATTTACTTAGCCAAGCTTGAGCTTGCTCGCTCATTCACATTCCTAGTGAAAGACATGTTTTGCTTTCTCATTTTCATTTTTTTTTTCTTTTTGATCTGCTCAACATGATTTTCATTTCTTCTTACACTTAAATTATATATTCCCTGTTCCCCACTTATTTTTGTAAAGGTCAGTGTACATCCTTCTATCTTTGGGCACATGGACTCTAATTTGCTCATTTAATGTCTTATGTTGATGCAGAATATATATTTCTGTCGAGGACATCTTATTTTGGGAAGAGAATCAAGTTAGTCCGGTAGTTAGCATTGACAGCATGCGTGATTTGGTCTACATATTCGTGAATGACCAGTTTGAAGGTATGTGTTTATGTTAAAGTTCCTTTTCCTCTTTTGCTCTCTATACAACATGTGTCTATATGTATTATTGAGAAAATTGCACTTATGGCCCCATAGGTTATCGCGTCTTGCAATTTTGGTCCCATAGGATACTAAGTTTCAACTTTAGTCCCATTGGACTCAAAAAGTCGCACTTTCGGTCCCAGATGTTAAAAAATGGACGGAAAATGGCGTGTGGTATTAGTGGCAACTTTATGTTGTATGCATACAGATGTGACACTCTGAGGAGATAATAGTTTATAAATTTTCTCAACTACCAAAATTAGTTTTTGATTGCGGTTCCATGCTTACAAATCAACCACATAATCCTCAAAAATTGTTGATTGGGATTATCATTCATAGAAACAATTGCATTTTAGTCAAATTCGTTTGAGGTAGTTATTCTGAAACAATAGTGTTGTGTTCTTAGAAATAAATTCCTACAGGAAGTATTCTTGTTCATATAGGGTTATTTGCTCTAGTGATATAAGGTGCAAAGCTTGTGAGCTTCCTCCAAATTAATAATGAACATCTATTATGCACAATATTAATCTTTATTATTCTTTCCCGCCTCATCTTTTGTGGTTATAGTAAAATAAAATATGCTAACATCTTTTTATTTGTGGCATATTCTGCAATTCCTGTATTGAAGGCAGTGCAAAAGGTAAATGGATAAAGGTAAGGCAGCCTGTCAACCTCATACAAGGATACAATGACATAACACTGTTATCTCAAACATTGGGCTTGCAGGTAATCTTCTTCAGTAATCCGATATTTCTGTGGTTATTGTCATCACGTCTGATATCGCCAATAAATGATACGATATCGTTTGATTAATCTTGAGTAATAAGCAATATAAATGATGAATATTAAATATGAGGAATAGAGAGAATATGCTAATTGCAAGAGAAATATTATCTTGTGTATGTATTGTGTGTGTTATTTTACACATACAAGAGCTATTTATAACCTAGGCTTACTATTCATTATGGGCTTTAGGCTTTTCATACTCACTTGGGCCATCTTTAAATACAAATCTATTCTAAGCCCATGACTAACAACTAATAAAATATATTTGGCCCAATTCAATATTCAATTCCCTATCATCTAGTCCCCCAATTCTTAAACTTCGGTGTGCCTAAGCTCGCATAAGCTTGAGAATTTACGATCTTGAGCTTCGAATAATTTTTCAACGGATCCATCTCTCTTGTCTCGATGCGTCTTCAAAAGAGGGATTTAATATTATTGCTACTAGTTTGTTGAGTGTTGGACTTCAAATGGATTTTGGGCTTGAGGAGCTTGAGTTTTGGGCTGCATATAGGTCTTCTTTTGGGCCTCAACTCATAACTATCAAGGTCCACTCCCTTTAATCCACTTAGTAGCAAAACAAGCTTTAGTCCCTTTTTGAATTGCAAATTGACTTCTTCTTCTTCTTCACAGCAGCGAGTGAGGCAGCCACCCAATGGGTTTTGCTACAATTTTCTTGTGTCGACCTTTAGGCTATACCTAGCCAATCGACCTTCAAGCTCGAAATCACCCGCAGACCTTGAGCTATTCAATGGTAGACCTTCAAATAATCGACCTTCAAGTTGCCGGGTCTCGGCTGCTCGACCTTTGTAGAGTAGGCAAACTGCTCGACTTTAAGCTCTTACCCCTCGATTGATCGACCTTCATTCCTTGGATAAGTGGCTCGGCCCTTAGACTTTTAACCTTAAGCTCTTGTCCCTCGGATGATAGACCTTCACACCTTAGATAAAAAAGCTCGACCTTTAGACGTTTAACTTTAAGTTCTTGCCCCTCGGATGATAGACCT
This sequence comes from Buddleja alternifolia, assembly GCA_019426215.1. Classification (NCBI taxonomy): domain Eukaryota; kingdom Viridiplantae; phylum Streptophyta; class Magnoliopsida; order Lamiales; family Scrophulariaceae; genus Buddleja; species Buddleja alternifolia. Next base: position 17,947,572 of record CM033403.1, read on the forward strand.
TCACTCCTTGGATAAGTGGCTTGACCTTTAGACCTTTAACTTTAAGCTCTTTCCCCTCGGATGATAGACCTTCACTCCTTGGATAAGTGGCTTGACCTTTAGACCTTTGACTTTAAGCTCTTGCCCCTCGGATGATAGACCTTTATTCCTCGAATAAGTGGCTTGACCTTTAGACCTTTCATAGTTGTTAATGGCGAATGGCGCGGCGTGGCGACAAGGGTCCCATGGCGTATGGCGCGGCGAGGCGCGGCGTGGCGACGCCTTATCGAGGAAAAAAAATAATTATACATAATTATAAAATAAATAATATGCCACTTTTTTAACAATAATAACTATAAATATAAATAACAAGTATTTCACACATAAGCATTTCAAAGCAATAAATATAAAAATAGTCTAGAAGTTTAAATTAATACTCTAATCATCTAAATCTAAACTTGCTAACTGGACATCCTCCTCCTCTTCCTCGTCCTCCTCACCACCACCACCACCACCACCACCACCATCCTCATGCTCATCATCGTCACCATCATCCTCATCCTCATGGGCCTCACCAATGATATCATCATCCTCTCCTTCATAGCCATCATCGTCTTCTTCTTCATCAATTAAATGCAATGCGCCGCGATTAGATGTTTTCTTTGTTGTCTTTGATGAAGATGCCTTTCTTGTATACACTTGTGGAGCTCTTGAAGGTCGTGATCTAAAAGCATATGCATCTTCATCCACTCCAGCCGCTTGTGAAGCCATATTCCAAGTTAAACCGTCCTCCTCACCATGTACAAAATTGTTCCCATCTTCTTCCATTTCTCCCACCAACCACTCGTTCGATTCATCTATCTCCTCAAGAGAAATTGGATCAATCAAATTACGCTCATCATAACGACGAATTAGACTTCTATTGTATTTGATGAAAACCAAGTCGTTCATGTTTTTGTGAAGCAACTTATTTCTCTTCTTGGTATGAACCTGTATAAGTTTATGTTTAAAAAATTATTTTAATAATATAACTAGATAAGTACTTTAATATGTAAAATTGTAAATTATACTTACAAGATCAAATATACTCCAATTTCGCTCACATCCAGATGAGCTACAAGTGAGACTGAGTACTTTGATGGCAAACTTTTGTATATTTGGGCAATTTGATCCAAAAGAGAACCACCAATCAGCTAAATTTGATAAGGAAATGGAAATCCAAATGTTAGGCGGTCCAAAATAGGTAATAAAGCATTGTAACTTGTAAAATAAATATAAAAAATGCTTATTACCGGGTGATTTTATGGTTCTTTGTCTAATAGCTGCTGGTACTCCAAAAAGTCCTTCGGCTTTTATGTAGGACGATAGCTCCACGCTAATCTTATCTGCTGTCTCAACATCTGGAGCTAATCTCTCGACACAAGCATAAAAACCACTCATAAGCTTTGGGTCTTCATTTGTGTTTGCATAAAAGAACTCTGGGTTAAGGATGTAACCAGCTGCATGTAAAGGTTGGTGGAGCTGGACTGCCCATCTTCTATCAATGATCTTGAAAATCTCGGCATACCTTTCTTCATTTCCTCCAAAAGAGTCCTTTATTGCTTCCTTAGCCCTATCCATTGCCTCATATATATATCCCATTGGAGGCTTCTGCTCCCCATCTACTAACCGAAGAACTTTCACTAATGGACCGGCAATTTTAATTGCATAAAGCACATTGGTCCAAAAAGTAGGCATCAGTATCACTTTAGCCGCCGTCTTACACTTTTCCTCTTTTGCATACTTACTTTGGATGAATGCATCAGATGTAAACATTTTTTTCAAATTTGTTTTCTCTTCATGAAACCGCTTCAAAGTTAGAAAGGCGGTCGCAAACCGGGTCTTCGCCGCCCTAACCATTTCCTTATCATTGGTGAACTCCCTCATCATACTCAATAATTGTAGTTTAGAGTAAATACAACCACTAATTTGGATTGCTCGCTCAATGGTCTTCTTCAATAAAGGAATTTTAAAGATGTCTTCGAGCATCAAGTCTAAGCAATGAGCGGCACACGGCGTCCAATACAAGTGTGGATATTTAGCCTCCAACAATTTTCCTGTTAAATAAAATAATAAGATAAAATATTTTATACTTAAAAAGCTTAAATATTTAATACTTTCTTTAATTTAAAAATTATAATAATTTCTCACCTGCTAAAACATTTGAACTTGCGCTATCTGTGACTACTTGAACCACATCATTCACGCCAACTTTTTGCACCATTTTATCCAACAAGCTGAATATAAACTCACCCGTGTGAGACTCATTTGATACATCAAGTGATTCAATGAACCTGCTTCCTCTCGGTGTATTCACGAGGAAGTTAATCAATGACCTATTTTTTTATCCGACCAACCATCAGCCATAATTGTGCAACCATATTTAGCTTGCTCTTCCTCGTGGCATTTTAGGAGGTTTTTTGTGTGCTCCATTTCTTTCTTCAAATAAACAACCCTCATCTCATGATATGTAGGAGGCTTCATATCAGGTCCAAATTGGCCAATAGCTTGAACCCAAGGGCCAATGGTGTCACCGTTTACAACATTGAATGGAAGAGCTTTATCATACATCCACCTAGCGAACTTTTGCACCGCATTATCCCTCAGAATCTTCCTACTCTCATTGTATGCAAAAGCACCTGCACTGTTCCTCTTTCTCTCATCACAAATCTCATCCTCATCTTTTCTATAGTATATATCGAGAGGACCGATTTGCCTTGGAGGTTTCGGCTTAGGCTGTGGGAATGATGAGTGAACCGACGAGCTTGAAGCCTGTTTACCTTTACTAGTACGATCAAAGTTTCGTTGGTCCATTTCACGTTCTTCAGCTACTTGATCAAAATGAGGCATTGCGTTCATTTGCTCTTTTAGCACTTTCTTTTTCTCCATAAGAGTCTTTATCTCTTCTCGAACATACTCCGGACATTTATCACAACGGTTTACATTCTTAAAACCTCCAACAAAGTGTTGCTTGAGCCTCGTGATTCCTCCCTTTGTAACCATTGGACAAAAGATGCATTTTATATTGTTCGTATTGTTAGAATTAGGCAATTCCCCGTATTGCCATGCTGGATCCTTTCGGTTCGAGTTCGAGTTCGACATTCTACAATTTTCAACAATATATCAAGTATCAATATATAATCATCAATATACACATTTCAACACAAATATAAACACTAAACATATTATATATGAGTATAACTATAGATAATAATAATTTAATAATAGATAAAATATGGGGGCATGAAAAACTTAGTGAGGCAGTTAGCAGTAAGCTCACCTCACTGCCTTAAAAATGACTTGTCAATTTTCTTTTTTCAACTTTCAAATTTTCAACACTAAACACACAAACATATTATATATAGTATAACTATAAATCAAAGTAGCAAATAATAACTAAAAAATGGGAAAAACAGCTGCAGTGCTGCCTTATAGTGTGCCTTTTAAGTTTTAATTTGAACCCATTTCATTTCCTACCACTACCACTACACACTACACAACACACTACACATATTATATTATATATATTATATATATATAGTTATAAGCTACCAAAAACAGCAAAAATGGAAGAAAACAAAAAGAAACTCACGACGGGCAGCGACGGCGACGGCGGCAGCTGGGTTCGGCGACGGCGACGGCGGCAGCTGGGTTCGGCGACGGCGACGGCGGCAGCTGGGTCGCGACTCGCGAGTTCGGACAGGCGCGGAAGACAGAGAGTAGAGAGAGAGAGAGATCGCGACCGAGAGAGGTGAGAATTAGGGCTTTAATATTGTGTTGGATTGTTGGGTAAGCTTGGGTTAAGTAATATATCCCAAATTCAGCCCAATTTTGCCCCCAATTTTGTAATTTTGACCTATTTTGACTTGATTTCCTCACCATTTAATTTCATGCATATGGCGGTAAAGGCGAGCGCCTTGACGGCGCTCGTCATGGCGGTAATGGCGCCCCCTGGCGGGCGCCATATTGAGCCTCACCGCCACGACATGGCCCATGGCGTTGAGGGGGCGCCATGGGCGCCTAGCGCCACGGCGAGCGCCATGGCACGCCTTTGATAAGCATGAGACCTTTAACTTTAAGCTCTTGCCCCTCGGATGATAGACCTTCATTCCTTGGATAAGTTGCTTGACCTTTAGACCTTTAACTTTAAGCTCTTGCCCCTCGGATGATAGACCTTCACTCCTTGGATAAGTGACTTGACCTTTAGACCTTTAACTTTAAGCTTTTGCCCCTCGGATGATAGACCTTCATTCCTTGGATAAGTGGCTTGACCTTTCGACCTTTAGCTTTAAGCTCTTGCCCCTCATTCTCAAGGTCGAGGTTTCACGCGAGCAATATAGCTTGAGAATTTAAATCTGGGTCCTATCTAGTTTAGGTTGAGCACGTAGTATTCCAAGGTCGGAGATCTTGGGCACCTAGTCTTCCAAGGTCGAACATCTAATATTCCAAGGTCGACAACTTGAGTGTCTACTCTTCAGTGTTTGTTACCTCCTCTTTAGGAAATCTTTTTCCTTTGTATTGGGACGAGCTCTTGGTAAGATAATTGGGCATGCTTTCTATGGTTTTTGAAGTGCCAAAAGCAAGTGAAATTTCGAAAAGGCTTTCAACCAGGCTTTCACTTTGAGGTTGTGCATGTTAGACTTTGAAGTTATGAATGTTAGACCTTGAGCTTGGATCTTCTTTAGATCACTTAGAGGTCGTACGTGTTAGACCTTGGGGTTCTGCACAATGGACCTTGAACCTCAATTATCTTTACATCACTTAGAGGCCGTGCATGTTAAACCTTCCGGACCATGCACGCTAGACCTTGAATTTGGATCTTCCTTTGCCTATTTAATTACTCTTATTCAGACTTTTTCATTTGAATAGTCTTCTTTAAATTATTTTGAGTCATTCTAAGATTTGTTTGCTTTGTTAGTCTTTTTTTTTTTTTTAGACTAGTCTTCAAGACTTGGTCTTTTTTATAAGACTATTTGTGTTCTTTTATGGACTAGTCTTCCAAAGTTAGTCTTTTGTAAGACTATACCTGTGTCCTCTTCAGACTAGTCTTCATGATTTAGTCTTTTTGTTAGACTATTGTTGTGTCTTCTTCAGACTAGGCTTCATAACATAGTTTTCTTATCCGACTAGAGTGTCCTCTTTGGACTAGCCATCCAGACTTAGTCTTTTTTGTAAGACTATTTTTTTTTTTTTTTAATCCTCTTCGGACTATGCTTCAAAACTTAGTCTTTTTGTAAGACTATTCTTGTGTCCTCTTCGGACTAGCCTTCAAGTCTTAGTCTTTTTTGTAAGACTATTTTTGTGTCCTCTTCGGACCGGCCTTCAAGACTAAGTCTTTTTTGTATGACTATTTTTGTGTCCTCTTCGGACCATGCTTCTAAGTCTTTTTTGTAAGACTACTCTTGTGTCCTCTTCGGACCATGCTTCAAGACTTAGTATTTTTTGTAAGACTATTTTTGTGTCCTCTTCGGACTAGCCTATGAAGGTTTGCAACGCTGGTGCGAGTAAGAATTAACATAGATATCCAAAATAGTATAGTATTCATAAGTAGACTTGCAAGGCATACATTGCAATTTCTTTGAAATATAAATTCAAAACATAAAGATAAAAATTTAAGGCTATTAGCATTAGAATTTCTTTAAATTTGCCATGTTCCAAGGGCGGGGAAACTTTTACCCTTCCACTGTTTGCATCTTGTATACTCCATGTTCAGTTGTTGCAATGCTCTAGGGCTATGCCCCCCCTGCTCTTTGCTCGACCTTGGTTTCTCAAAACTATGGTTCCACCCTCACCCTTCATAAAATTCATCTCTTCCTCACGTATATACTGCTGAGCCATAAGGCTAAGCTCTTCCATGCTTTTAGGAGCTTCGAGAGATAAGGCTGAAGTAAAGGGACCCAGCTTCAACCCGATGATCAAAATACTGACTATCATCTCAAAGCCCACATATGTTACATCTATGAGTTCGTTGCAGAACCTCTCGAAGAAAGTCCTCAACGGTTCATCCTCTTCCTGCTTAATGGCCAATAGATAGGTGGCCGACTTCTTTGGCTTCTTCTTGCTAGCAAAGTGGTACGTGAACCTTCGCCCCAGTTGCTCGAAACTCACAACGGTTCCAGGTGGTAGAGATGTGAACCACTCTTGGGCCCGTCCTTGCAATGTAGTTACAAAGACCCTTGCATTTACGGCCTCCGACTGTCCAAGTAAGTCCATGATATTTTGGAAACCAATCAGGTGCTCTTCCGGATCTTTAGTCCCGTCATATTTTGGGAGGTCCGGAATGCGAAAGTTTGGTGAAGTGCGCTCCCGGAGGATATTCTTGTGAAAGGGGGAAGCACGTTGAAAAGTTAAGACTCTCGGGTGTGCGACCCTAGGTTGCACGGTTTCCGACTCATACTCATCTTTCTCTTCCCAATTTGGACTCTGGTAGATTGAATGTCGTCCGACGTCCGGCGGTTCCCTCGCAAACCCCCGAGCTCGGCTAGGCAGGGGAGGTCTGCTCTCAGCCTCATCCGATATCACTATCTCCTTTCGCTCCCTCCTAGGCACAGGTCGCGGAGCTTGAGGTGGTGCCCGCACTCCCGGGTCAACACGCGATAGCGGCACCCCTCTCGACCTTGGTTGTCCCACGCTTATGGATTCAAATTCGGGAATAAGTTGACGTGGGGGTGGCATAGCTTCGGGTCTTACCACTCGAGCTCGATCTCTGTTGAAGGTCGGATCCGTGGCCGGGTTGCGCCACACGTTAGACTCCAACCTGCGGACGGGTGGCCGGGGATGCACTTGCTCACTCCACTCCACGAACATCTTATGCAAATCCTCTTTTGAGATCTGGAGGATTGGGCTCGCGGAGGTTCCTACCCCATTACCTCCCCCAGCTGGTGGTGCGGAAGGTGTGACGACCGGTCTTGTCTCTCCTTCAAGCTCTTGCCCAGGAGTTTCAAGAGCAGCTGCCTTGTTCTTCAAGTTGTCCATGACTTGCCCAGAAAATCAGCTTTAAAAATCCTCAAACCCACCAAAAATCAACCAAACAAATTTAAAAAGTTCCCACAGACGGCGCCAAATGATATCGCCAATAAATGATACGATATCGTTTGATTAATCTTGAGTAATAAGCAATATAAATGATGAATATTAAATATGAGGAATAGAGAGAATATGCTAATTGTAAGAGAAATATTATCTTGTGTATGTATTGTGTGTGTTATTTTACACATACAAGAGCTATTTATAACCTAGGGTTACTATTCATTATGGGCTTTAGGCTTTTCATACTCACTTGGGCCATCTTTAAATACAAATCTATTCTAAGCCCATGACTAACAACTAATAAAATATATTTGGCCCAATTCAATATTCAATTCCCTATCAACGTCTAACTGTGTATTGTTAATGATTGATTTGAAATTTATGTGAATCATCCATGTCACTATAAAAAGGTGTTGAAAATATCACAGGAAGATATTCTTAGATGAAACGGACCCAGGCATAGGTTTTTGGTCAAAGACCTAGCGAAATTTTTAATTACAACTTTGTCCTTTTCATTATGTTGGTTGATAGATATCAGACGTACCCTTGCTAATTTCCTCCTGGAAAGCTCCAATTGTAATAGCTATGCTACTTAACTTCTCTTGCTTCAGAATTATGGTGCCTTTCTTGAGAAGGATGGGGCAGGTTTCAGGGGTCAAATAAAGCTTACAGGGTGCAAAAATGGAGATATTAATCTAACACAATCCACGTGGACCTATCAGGTACTTGTTCATTTTACTTCTGGATTTATGATTTTTCAAGCCATCTGAAAGTCGAATTAGAATTTAAAATTGCGGGCCGGTATGAATTTATGATTTTTCAAGCCAACTGAAAGTCGAACTAGAATTTAGAATTTTTCTCCATATCACCTGCTATATAAACAAATCTCCTATAGTTTCATTGAGGAATTTTTTTAATCTTTATTGTAAACAGTAGACTAATTTGTTTTGTAGTAGGTTATGAAATCCGATGATTGAGCAGATGACATAAATAATTGTGTAATTATCCTTCTTTTCAGATCAATTCACTGAGAAACATGATTTTAACTTTACTAACTCCACCCAAACGACTCTTTGCATACCATAAAATTAAAACAGAACAATGATGTTGACTGAGATGCTGCATTTTGATTGCAGGTAGGGCTTAAGGGAGAGTCCTTGAAGATATATGACATTGATGAAAATGGAAGTACAGAATGGAGTGAATTGCCACCTGATGCGGTTGCAACCAGATTTTCCTGGTACAAGGTAATGAATCAAGAACATTACATGAAAACATGTCCATTTTGTCAATTGTCTCGCGTGATATGTGGGAACTGAACAAAACATGCAGACAAGTTCAGTGCTTAACATTGTGTTGATCCCTGGTAGAATTTTAAATTCTCTCTGTTACTGATTCTCTTGAGGAAGTAGCTTTAAAAGTCTTCAAATGCTGGGAAAACTTAATTAGACTATCTTCTTCCATCCCGCATATGATTGTTTGAATGGCTTTGCTCATGGCAGTTGTTAAAGACAGAAGTAAACTTATAAATGCTGGCATAAATGTTATTTGATTTGTTTGCATTCAGATGAGAGGTTTAATGATACTATGCACTAAGGAAGTAGTACAAACATTAATAGTTTTGTGTGTCAGGACAAGGTAATACAAATTATACTTTCTCATCTTTCAACCATAACAAAACCTACTTCCTTAGATTAGTTTTTATTATTCTTCCGAAGGAATATGTTTTTTTAAGTGGCAGAACCTCTATTTCCAGAAATGCCAATGAGTTTTCGAATTATATGTTTATACTATAAGTAGAACTAAAGATTTGACATTTCAGAAAGTATTGTTGTCTTTTATACTAGCATTTGTTTAGATTTTCCTACAAACTCATTTACTCTATCTCACAGAAAGGAGTACCTAATGGAGCTTATTTCAATCTCTTAAGCTTCCTCTCCAAGAAAATATAGCTTACATTGAGCTTCAACATCTTGGAGATCTTCATTTAGCTCTTGTTATGCATGCTCTTTATTCATGTAACTATTTTAAGGAAATAGATTATGGGATCATTAGTTCATTGCATGGTCCTGAAGAGTACGTGCTTAAAATGTTGGCTTTCGTTCGTGTATACTATGAGTAGAGAATAACTTAGTTCGATATAATAGTATATTTTGAGCTTTCATGTGCGTGCTGCAAGCTAGAGTCCGACACAAATGGCTCCACTACAACTACATCACGTTCTCCCTTTGCGAAAATGATTAATCCAAATTACTAGAGGAGTCCGGTGTATACACTTATTAACCAGTCACAATTATCTATTACTATTCTTGTGGGATATCATAATCACCTCTTGTTAGATGAGTGGTGTTCTCATCGTGCTCTTTCCCTGACTACATGGCTCCACAATGCACATCCAACTGAGCCTCTGTAATGATGGTACCCCTGGGTCGGCTGTGATATCATATTGTCATGTCCCTAGGCCCATTGGGTGGGTGAGGACTTGAAGCAAGACCCAACATAATGGGATCTCCTAGAATCTACTCTGGTTTTCGTCTTCGTTTTGAGAAAATGATTTAGTGTATAGGGATATCTCAACAAAACTAAGTCAAATTAACGAGTATAGGATTTGAACCAACGAAGCACTCAAGAATTTGAACGTAGCCGCTAGAATATCCAACAGTTTTTATATTCTGAGACGTGGATTGTGAGATGAATATATGACTGTTTTACAAGTGGGTGAAATGGACTTCTCTAGCAACTTGTTAATCATTTTCACAAAAAGATGACGAACCACAAATAATTGCTAGCAGTAGTATTGGAGTCTCGCTTCCCAGATGTGAATTGTATGAGAGTCGCTATCGGATGTACTATCTCCGTGGATGTGTACAGTGGAGTTGAGGATTGTGGCAGGAAATGCGAGGGGAATGTTGCATGTCAAATGAGGGGTGATCTTGATATCCCTTTACAATACTCCTTTGGCAACTTGGGTCAATCAGTGTCGCGTAGTGAGTACGAAAGCAGAGTAGTTGCTAGGGGAGCCTATTGTGCCAAGTCTCGCTTGTGGGCCCCTTCATGGGCTGGGGGTATGATATCAAAATATCCCACATGGATTGTCGGAGGAAATTGTGACTGGTTTCTAGTGAGTCCAACGGATTCTTCTAACAACTTGAGTTAACCATTTCCCTGAAGCGAGATCGATAGAAGTAGTTGCTAATGGGGCCAATGGTGATGGAATCTCGCTTGCTAGGCCTCCAAACCGTGGGACTGTGGCGTGGTATCAGCAGTTCTACATTTAAATAAAAGAAGGCCTAGTTTTATGCTTGAACGCAGGTCCATCATCTAATGGGAGATAATGGTTAATAAAATGTCCCTTTAAAAGTTTCTGGACAACAATCAATCTTTTTCTTGGTTAATTATATATACATGTAACCCTTGGAGCTCTAAGATAGTGTCTTACACTCCTGTGTAGATCTTCTAGCAACTTCATTCCAAAACTGGCTATTTTTACTAAGTTTGGTAATTGAAACATGGTGATGCCCTCAGGAGTTCGCTAATAGTGACAATTCCCAGGAAATTAGTCCCATAAGATTTTTAATCGACTGAGGATTATCAGTTTAGTTCGCTAATAGTGACAGTTCCCAGGAAATTAGTTCCATAAGATTTTTAATCGACTGAGGATTATCAGTTTACTTACCTATGCTATTGACCAAAGAAAAGGGATTGAAGGAGAAAGGAAAGAGAAAAAAGAGCACTAAACTAAATTCATGAATCATGAATGCATCTGCACATTCCATTGCCTAAACATATTTAAGCTAGTTGATGCTAGCGCAATTCTTACTAATATTTGTTTACAAGAGATGACACTTGAACACAGTCTAACTTTATATACCTCTCAGGACTCAAAGTTTCTTCCTTCTTGTCTCATGGATAATAAAAATGATTACTTTGTTGCAGCTATGGTCTAGCTATCCTTCTCCATATATGTATTTATTTGCTTTATATGTGGTTCTCCTTCAGCACTTTAGAGGATATCTATAAACAACTATTGTAAAGAAGAAGTTATTCCACCAATTCTAATCCTTTTAGCCTTTCACAAATTAAATGCACCATTCTCTATGTGTTCCCTTTGAATTGGTTCATTTCCTTTTTGGATATCTGGGAATAATGTTCCTTTCTTAAGAAAAGATAATTTCTTATAAAATTTACCTTTTCTTAGTCCATTTGATAGTGTTTATTTTGATGCATTTGCCGGCACTCCACAGTATTCTTGTTTCTGTCATTTTTAAGTGTCTCACAACTTTTAACAATTTTGTCTGTTTTTTCATTCATCATCCAGACATATTTTGATGTCTCTAGTGGACTAGATCCCGTTGCCCTTGATTTGAGCAGTATGGGGAAAGGCCAGGTATGGGTCAATGGCCACCACATTGGAAGGTATTGGACATTAAATGCCCCCAAGGATGGATGTCAAACTTGTGATTATCGTGGAGCTTATGATTCCAATAAGTGTGTAACAAACTGCGGGGATCCTACTCAATCCTGGTATTCTTCAAGACAGAATCTTAGTTTTACATGATTCATTGTTTTTCCAAGTTTCAGTTATCCACATGAATGAACGAACGGTAGTTATTTGGTGGAGTTTAGGGATTGGTGGAGTTTAGGGGTAATAACCCCTTTTTTGTCCTTAATCTTAATTATCTGGTGGAGTTCAGAGCTAATTACATATTTGATCATTTATCTGTGACTGATTGACACTGTAGAAAGTTCAGATGTAAGGATCAAAACTGTGAAACTAGAAGACAAACTACAATTATTCACTAGCCGCCCCCCACTATAATATTTCCATTGCTAATATGGAATTTTGCCTGCATGTGAGCAAGTCTGTTAGTACTAAATAGAACTCATTGGTGTAGTCCATTTTTTTGTTAAAATGACAATATGTATTAAAATTGATGAGTATCAATAGGGGACTGAAATTGAAATTAAAATAGAGGCAACGATAAGGGATCAACAGTTTAATGATCCCGTGGATTTTATAATACTTCGATTCGAGTGTATGAATCTACGCTGTTCTACCTACTTATATATGGATGAAAACTCAGCTTCTTTAGTAAAGTGATCATCCAATCCATAGTGATTCTAACCTGTCAAATGTTGATACATATCCAGGTATCACATACCAAGATCATGGTTACACGCATCGGAAAATCTGCTTGTCATATTTGAAGAGACTGAAAAAAACCCATTTGAGATTTCAATCAAGTCCCGATTCACAGAAACCATTTGTGCTCAAGTATTAGAGAATCATTACCCTCCTCTACATGGCTGGTCACATCCAATGACGAGCAATCAAACAATTTCACTGAAAAATACAGTACCGGAAATGCACTTGCAGTGTGATGCTGGAAACACAATTTCCTCTATTAAGTTTGCAAGCTATGGAACTCCACAAGGCAGTTGCCAAAACTTTTCTAGAGGCAATTGTCATGCACCCAATTCGTTCTCAGTGGTCTCTCAGGTACGGCTATGTTTTATTTATTTAAAAAAAATTTGTTCATAGCTTGGTTTTCTAACTTATTATTTTGTTACATGCCTTATTATTTGGTTTTCTAACTTATTATTTTGGATAGAGCTGTTGCATTTATAATCTCGTTGTTTACAAACTCTCAAAATTAGTTCCCTAGGAATCACTTTTTTGCATTTTTTTAGTCCCCAACTGTTAAAATTGGAAACCGTTAGTTTGGTCACGTGCCTTGACGTGAAAATCCATGAATTTTTAGCAGGTGGGACCAAAATTTCAAATAAATAAATAAATTTGCATCCTACGGACTGACTTGCAAGTTTGTAAACAACAAGATAAGAGTTGCAAGTTGCAACAGGCCCTGTCCTATGCGACTAATATATCCCAATAAAATTTAAGGTTGCTATTTTATGTTATTGTTGTCCAGGCTTGTATAGGAAAGCAAAGTTGTTCTGTAGGTATATCCAACGGTGTATTTGGAGAAGACCCATGTCGTGGCATTGTCAAGACTTTATCTGTTCAACTGGGATGCTCTCCTTCATCCATCACCACTTCTTCACTAGTGAAATAAGTAGTTCGAGCTCAGGTCAGGTCGTCTTTCAGTTGTAGCACTGATGTAGTGCTTCCATCATACTGCCTCGGAGCTATAAGATGTGTTTCTAAAGCTTTATGTGTAGTAAACAAGTGAATGTCTTCTTGATTATGTGTGTCCTACTAAATGGAAATACTATGTATATATTTGGGTCCTTATAAGGTACTTATGAAGCAAGAGTGAGCAAGTGTGTTCTTCATATCCTTATGATTTGGATGAAGAGATCGTTTTTGGTATATGTGAACAAGGTTGTTACGGATTTAGTCTTGTTACTGATGTGACAAGATGCTATCCATTTAGGCATTGTTTACGATACTGGATGGATGAATATCGAACCTTTTTTTTTGCCCTAATCACTTGTTTACTTTCTATGGTGGTGGGCTGGTGGCCATGTATGGCCGGCCATGCCTGACATGACGAAACGATGAACCCACATGATTTATCCAGCCTTTTGGGTTCGAATGAGATATCCAGTCGAGCCCCACCATTTTGTCAAGCCATCAAAATATCATTTGTTAATGTATAATACCCCTTAACCTAATATTATTAACACCATAAGGAGGATATCTAATCTAACCCCCCACCCCCACCCCCTGGCAGTGGAATGGGAGGCAGCGGGACGTTGAGATTGGAACAAAATTCAAGAAACAGATCCAAAGGCAACTCCTTCGTGAAAATGTCTGCGAACTGGCTGGATGAGGGACCACGTAACACATGAATCTCGCCAAGATTAACTTGTTCTCACACAGTGTAAATCTAATTCTATATATTTAGTATGTTGGTGTAGTATGGGGTTAGAAGAAAGATACACAGAACTAATGTTGTCACAGTAAACAATAACAACCTTTGTGAGAGGACAATGAAAGTCAAGAAGAAGATTACGTAGTCAAGTGGTTTTTGCCACAACATTAGCTACCCCATGATATTTAGCTTCAGCACTAGAATGAGAGATGACGTGCTGACGCTTAGAAGACCACGAAATTAGATTATCACCAAGAGGACCATGAAATTAGATTATCACCAAGAAAGACACAGTAGCCGGAGGTGGAACGACGGGTATCCGGGCAACAACCCAATCAACATCGAAATAAGCAATGATGAGGAGGGAGAAAGAGATAAGACCCTGAGAAAGAGTGTCATGTATGTAACGGAGAATGCATTTGAGCGCATGCATGTGATTTTTGCGGGAATCATGCATAAAGAGACATAGTTGTTGAACATCGTAGGCAATGTCGGGGCAAGTGAAGGTGAGGTATCAGAGAGTACCTGCAAGACTCCGATAGAGAATACGATCAGGAATAGGAGGACTAGAGATAGCCGAGAGCTTAGAGGTTGTATCAGCAGGTGTGGAAGTAGGGTTATACGAGGACATGTTAGCACGGTCTAGAATTTGTAGGGCAAATTTTTCTTGCGAAAGAAAGAGACTATACGAGGAAGGAGTGACAGAATTGCCTAGGAAAAAATGAAGAGGACCGAGATCAGTCATGGAAAATTCAGACGAGATAAGAGATGTGAGATGAGACAGGAGAGAGCTGGACGAATCCGTGAGCATAATATCATCGACGTAAAGAAGCAGATTAGCAGTAGAAGAAGATTTGCGGGAGATGAAGAGGAAAGTATCAGCACGACTTCTGACAAAGCCGAGAGTGGAGAGATATTTGGCAAAACGATTATGCCAGGCACGAGGGGCTTGTTTGAGACCGTAGAGGGCCTTGTTGAGATGACAAACATGATTAGGGAAAGAAGGATGAGCATAGCCAGGAGGTTGCTTCATGTACACTGTTTCAGATAGAGTGCTATGGAGAAACGCATTTTTGACATCGAACTAATGAATAGGCTACGAATTAGATAGAGCAATACTAGGAACGGTACGGATGGTGGCAGGTGTGACTACAAGACTAAAAGTATCTTTATAGTCAATCCCGGGTTGTTGATTATATATAAAGTGTCGTATTATTACATATGAGTTGACGTATTATTACATATTAAATGTTTTATTTATTACGTATGAATTGACATATTATTACATATCAAATGACGTAAGGTTACATATATATTGACATATTATTACATATAAATGCGTATTACTATATACGAATTGACATATGGTTACATATAAAATACTGTACTATTACATATGAATCGACATATTATTACATATCAGATGACGTATGGTCACACATAAAATGTCATATTATTACATATGATTGACGTATTATTACATATTAAATGCCGTTTTATTACATATGAATTGACATATTATTACATATCAAATGACGCATGGTTATATATACATTGATGTATTGCTACATATAAAATGACGTGTTACTATATATTAATTGACGTATGGTTACATATAAAATACTGTATTAATACATATGAATCGACATATTATTACATAGCAAATAACGTATGATTACAATGAAAAAGACGTATTGTTTATTTTTGTCGTCATTTTTCACTCTAATGTCATGACACCGTGATATTATGAACATGATTCAAAGTTTCTTTTCTTTTCCACCGAAACGTTCGAAAAGTTTATGTTTTTCAACTTACCGAAAAGAAATCACCGTGTAGTTTCGAAATTACATTATTTCCTAGGAAACTCTTAATGTTTCCAATATTTTCATGGAAACTCTCAATGTTTCCAATATTTTCATGAAAACTCTCAATGTTTCCATGGTTTCCATGTTAGTTTCCATAGAGCATGGAAACCATGGAAACATTGAGAGTTTGGTAATTTCTTTTAAAAACG
Source organism: Buddleja alternifolia (assembly GCA_019426215.1). Taxonomy (NCBI): domain Eukaryota; kingdom Viridiplantae; phylum Streptophyta; class Magnoliopsida; order Lamiales; family Scrophulariaceae; genus Buddleja; species Buddleja alternifolia. The sequence goes on from CM033403.1 coordinate 17,963,469, forward strand.
ATTTGCTTTATCGCCAATACATTAAGAATTTCAAAAAGATTTCCATGGAAACCATGAAACATTGAGAGTTTGGTAATTCCTTTTCAAAAAGATTTGCTCAATCGCAAATACAATAGAGCTCTCTAATCTCTCAATGTTAGGGAAAAAAGGTAAAAAAAAAAAATGGAGAAGAAGAAGAAATGAAGAGTAATAAATCTAACAATCAAACAAATATTTATTTCACCGAAGAGATACTTTTTATCATGCGGCTCAAGATGAAAATTATTGTATTATCGATTAAGTAATTTTTTTATATAATTTGCAGATGAGTTTGAAACGATGGTATCATCCATATTAATTTTTATTTTTTTCACGACAACACTTTTAGAATTTTTTATTTCACAATTTAAGTTACTAAAATTTTATCAATTATATGCTCTGTGAATGTTAAACTTGAATCAAACATTTTTTTTTCACGACAACACTTTTAGAATTTTTTATTTCACAATTTAAGTTACTAAAATTTTGTCGGTTATATGTTTTTGAATGTTAAATTTGAATCAAACGTTACCACTTTCTTTATTAGTGTAATTTGATCGATTATTGATGTAGATGTATAAATATTTTACACCACTATTGTTTTTTGCTAGTAAAAAGAGGAAGTAACTCTTCTTTACTTCCTTTTTCACGGTTTCTACCTTGTTTCTAGCATTTTTCAAGTTTTTCATGACGTTTTCGAAACGTTTCCGATACGTTTCTTATTTAAGAACTCGAAACTTATCATCGAAACGAAATTTTAATCCTTGATTATGAAGTCTCATACTTTATGCATTAACTTGAAATAATAAAAAATGTAAAATACAAATCATCGAGTATACCATTAACATCACGAGAAAGTCTATAACGTATTGTACAATGCTTGGAATCATAAACTTTTTTTTATTTATTTTATAGTAGGCACATAGGGCTTTCTAGAAATATGACATAACCGTTTAGGGGTCAAAACCGGTCAAAATCGCTCAGAACCGCGGTTAAACCGGGTGATTTTGAAAATAATAAAATTCAACCTTTTAAATTCTAAAAATCTGAAATTGACCCCTTTAAAATTTAAAAATATACAATTGGCCCCCCAAAATATAGGAAATACATATTTTTATATATATATAGGAAATAACTATTTTTTTTCATATTTTCATATTTTATATATTTAATAGTATATTAATTATTATTTATTGCATAATTATGACGACCCCGGTTGACCCGACGGTTGAACCGGTGACCTGTGATCCGATCATTTTTTCGGTTCGCTGTCCGGTCCAATTTTCAGAACACTGCCTATATGTCCTCCACTTTTGAATAGTTCTGAGTCTTGTGACCATGGCTGACATCTTTTTCTCGTACATAGATATTGCAATTAAATATGTCCTCCACTTTTGAACAATTGTGACCATGGCTGACATCTTTTTCTCGTGCACAGACATTGCAAGATTCCTTGCAGACTAGTTCATCCTTTCTTGAATTAGAATTGGATTTTCAGATCTCAAATCCAACTTAGAGAACAATCTATAGCTCAATGTAATTCATCCAGTAGTTCTTCAATCAAGGGTATGCAAAATTTATCCATGATTGTTGGTCTGTTTATACGTATAGGTATATATATATATATAGTACTATATATTTAAATATATTATTAAACAAATTTTCATTAATATATTTTTTATAAATTCAAATAAAATATATGTTTATATAGATTCAAGCTATAAATATGAACCGTTGATGTCTATCAAATCTACGGTTGTTATAAATTGAATTTTAGCAAAATAAGTATTTAAATAATGATTGTTGATTTAGGAGATTAGATCCAATGGTTAGTAGATCATGGGCAAAATAGTCTTCTATTGACAAAAATTGTATAACCAGTTGCATAACACGCACGCTAGAGGCACACTTGAAGAGTTAAATTGCTCATTTATTTTTTTAACAGGGGGTTTCTTGTTATTATTTTTTTCACATGGATTTGAATTATTGTACTTCATTTGAATTTGGGGACGCCTTATTGTACTTCATTTGGTGATAAATTTAACCAAAACCAAGTAAAAAACAAATTGCATGTGCATTCCTTTTCAGAAGCAAATTCGCTGAAGTCGTTGTCTGTTGATAAAAGTAATAATTAAAAAACTTGCAGTTTATGTCTTTGATCACAATTATTATTATTAGTCCCTTGAGCACACTCGACGCGTGTCTTGAATAAAATAATTTTTTTAAAAAAATATTGATTAATTTATTGTTATGTAGTATGGATATTTTGTTTGAAATTGTAAAAGACATAATTTTACCTATAAATAGAAATAAGTTGGAGAGAGTATTAACAATTTTGGGAGGAAAAAAATAAAAAAATTTGATATAGGAGAGTGAGAAGAGAGAGAGAGACAATGAATGAGATGCATGTGCATTGCTTTGCATTTTTTTTTTAGTTGAATATTGAATTGGGCCAAATATATTTTATTAGTTGTTAGTCATGGGCTTAGAATAGATTTGTATTTAAAGATGGCCCAAGTGAGTATGAAAAGCCTAAAGCCCATAATAAATAGTAACCCTAGGTTATAAATAGCTCTTGTATGTGTAAAATAACACACACAATACATACACAAGATAATATTTCTCTTGCAATTAGCATATTCTCTCTATTCCACATATTTAATATTCATCATTTATATTGCTTATTACTCAAGATTAATCAAACGATATCGTATCATTTATTGCCGATATCATTTGGCGCCGTCTGTGGGAACTTTTTAAATTTCTTTGGTTGATTTTTGAGTTGATTTTTGGTGGGTTTGAGGATTTTTGGAGTTGATTTCCTGGGCAAGTCATGGACAACTTGAAGAACAAGGCAACTGTTCTTGAAACTCCTGGGCAAGAGCTTGAAGGAGAGACAAGACCGGTCGTCACACCTTCCGCACCACCAGCTGGGGGAGGTAATGGGGTAGGAACCTCCGCGAGCCCAATCCTCCAGATCTCAAAAGAGGATTTGCATAAGATGTTCGTGGAGTGGAGTGAGCAAGTGCATCCCCGGCCACCCGTTCGTAGGTTGGAGTCTAACGTGTGGCGCAACCCGGCCACGGATCCGACCTTCAACAGAAATCGAGCTCGAGTGGTAAGACCCGAAGCTATGCCACCCCCACGTCAACTTATTCCCGAATTTGAATCCATAAGAGTGGGACAACCAAGGTCGAGAGGGGTGCTGCTATCGCGTGTTGACCCGGGAGTGCGGGCACCACCTCAAGCTCCGCGACCTGTGCCTAGGAGGGAGCGAAAGGAGATAGTGATATCGGATGAGGCTGAGAGCAGACCTCCCCTGCCTAGCCAAGCTCGGGGGTTTGCGAGGGAACCGCCGGACGTCGGACGACATTCAATCTACCAGAGTTCAAATTGGGAAGAGAAAGATGAGTATGAGTCGGAAACCGTGCAACCTAGGGTCGCACACCCGAGAGTCTTAACTTTTCAACGTGCTTCCCCCTTTCACAAGAATATCCTCCGGGAGCGCACTTCACCAAACTTTCGCATTCCGGACCTCCCAAAATATGACGGGACTAAAGATCCGGAAGAGCACCTGATTGGTTTCCAAAATATCATGGACTTACTTAGACAGTCGGAGGCCGTAAATGCAAGGGTCTTTGTAACTACATTGCAAGGACGGGCCCAAGAGTGGTTCACATCTCTACCACCTGGAACCATTGTGAGTTTCAAGCAACTGGGGCGAAGGTTCACGTACCACTTTGCTAGCAAGAAGAAGCCAAAGAAGTCGGCCACCTATCTATTGGCCATTAAGCAGGAAGAGGATGAACCGTTGCGGACTTTCTTCGAGAGGTTCTGCAACGAACTCATAGATGTAACATATGTGGGCTTTGAGATGATAGTCAGTATTTTGATCATCGGGTTGAAGCTGGGTCCCTTTACTTCAGCCTTATCTCTCGAAGCTCCTAAAAGCATGGAAGAGCTTAGCCTTATGGCTCAGTAGTATATACGTGAGGAAGAGATGAATTTTATGAAGGATGAGGGTGGAACCATAGTTTTGAGAAACCAAGGTCGAGCAAAGAGCAGGGGGGCAGAGCCCTAGAGCATTGCAACAACTGAACATGGAGTATACAAGATGCAAACAGTGGAAGGGTAAAAGTTTCCCCGCCCTTGTAACATGGCAAATTTAAAGAAATTCTAATGCTAATAGCCTTAAATTTTTATCTTTATGTTTTGAATTTATATTTCAAAGAAATTGCAATGTATGCCTTGCAAGTGTACTTATGAATACTATACTATTTTGGATATCTGTGTTAATTCTTACTCGCACCAGCGTTGCAAACCTTCATAGGCTAGTCCGAAGAGGACACAAAAATAGTCTTACAAAAAATACTAAGTCTTGAAGCATGTTCCAAAGAGGACGCAAGAGTAGTCTTACAAAAAAGACTTAGAAGCATGGTCCGAAGAGGACACAAAAATAGTCATACAAAAAAGACTTAGTCTTGAAGGCCGGTCCGAAGAGGACACAAAAATAGTCTTACAAAAAAGACTAAGTCTTGAAGGCTAGTCCGAAGAGGACATAAGAATAGTCTTACAAAAAGACTAAGTTTTGAAACATAGTCCGAAGAGGACTAAAAAAATAATAAAAAAAAAAATAGTCTTACAAAAAAGACTAAGTCTGGATGGCTAGTCCGAAGAGGACACTCTAGTCGGACAAGAAAACTATGTTATGAAGCCTAGTCTGAAGAAGACACAACAATAGTCTAACAAAAAGACTAAATCATGAAGACTAGTCTGAAGAGGACACAGGTATAGTCTTACAAAAGACTAACTTTGGAAGACTAGTCCATAAAAGAACACAAATAGTCTTATAAAAAAGACCAAGTCTTGAAGACTAGTCTAAAAAAAATAAAGACTAACAAAGCAAACAAATCTTAGAATGACTCAAAATAATTTAAAGAAGACTATTCAAATGAAAAAGTCTGAATAAGAGTAATTAAATAGGCAAAGGAAGATCCAAATTCAAGGTCTAGCGTGCATGGTCCGGAAGGTTTAACATGCACGACCTCTAAGTGATGTAAAGAAAATTGAGGTTCAAGGTCCATTGTGCAGAACCCCAAGGTCTAACACGTACGACCTCTAAGTGATCTAAAGAAGATCCAAGCTCAAGGTCTAACATTCATGACTTCAAAGTCTAACATGCACAACCTCAAAGTGAAAGCCTGGTTGAAAGCCTTTTCGAAATTTCACTTGCTTTTGGCACTTCAAAAACCATAGAAAGCATACCCAATTATCTTACCAAGAGCTCGTCCCAATACAAAGGAAAAAGATTTCCTAAAGAGAAGGTAACAAACACTGAAGAGTAGACACTCAAGTTGTCGACCTTGGAATATTAGATGTTCGACCTTGGAAGACTGGGTGCCCAAGATCTCCGACCTTGGAATACTACGTGCTCAACCTAAACTAGATAGGACCCAGATTTAAATTCTCAAGCTATATTGCTCGCGTGAAACCTCGACCTTAAGAATGAGGAGCAAGAGCTTAAAGCTAAAGGTCGAAAGGTCAAACCACTTATCCAAGGAATGAAGGTCTATCATCCGAGGGGCAAGAGCTTAAAGTTAAAGGTCTAAAGGTCAAGCCACTTATCCAAGGAATGAAGGTCTCTCATCCGAGGGGCAAGAGTTTAAAGTTAAAGGTCTAAAGGTCAAGCCACTTATCCGAAAAATAAAGGTCTATCATCCGAGGGGCAAGAGCTTAAAGTTAAAGGTCTAAAGGTCAAGCCACTTATCCAAGGAGTGAAGGTCTGTCATCCGAGGGGCAAGAGCTTAAAGTTAAAGGTCTAAAGGTCAAGCCACTTATCCAAGGAGTGAAGGTCTATCATCCGAGGGGCAAAAGCTTAAAGTTAAAGGTCTAAAGGTCAAGCCACTTATCCAAGGAGTGAAGGTCTATCATCCGAGGGGAAAGAGCTTAAAGTTAAAGGTCTAAAGGTCAAGTCACTTATCCAAGGAGTGAAGGTCTATCATCCGAGGGGCAAGAACTTAAAGTTAAACGTCTAAAGGTTGAGCTTTTTTATCTAAGGTGTGAAGGTCTATCATCCGAGGAATGAAGGTCGATCAATCGAGGGGTAAGAGCTTAAAGTCGAGCAGTTTGCCTACTCTACAAAGGTCGAGCAGCCGAGACCCAGCAACTTGAAGGTCGATTATTTGAAGGTCTACGATTGAATAGCTCAAGGTCTGTGGGTGATTTCGAGCTTGAAGGTCGATTGGCTAGGTATAGCCTAAAGGTCGACACAAGAAAATTGTAGCAAAACCGATTGGGTGGCTGCCTCACTCGCTGCTGTGAAGAAGAAGAAGAAGTCAATTTGCAATTCAAAAAGGGACTAAAGCTTGTTTTGCTGCTAAGTGGATTAAAGGGAGTGAACCTTGATAGTTATGAGTTGAGGCCCAAAAGAAGACCTATATGCAACCCAAAACTCAAGCTCCTCAAGCCCAAAATCCATTTGAAGTCCAACACTCAACAAACTAGTAGCAATAATATTAAATCCCTCTTTTGAAGACGCATCGAGACAAGAGAGATGGATCCGTTGAAAAATTATTCGAAACTCAAGATCGTAAATTCTCAAGCTTATGCGAGCTTAAGCACACCTAAGCTTAAGAATTGGGGGACTAGATGATAGGGAATTGAATATTGAATTGGGCCAAATATATTTTATTAGTTGTTAGTTATGGGCTTAGAATAGATTTGTATTTAAAGATGACCCAAGTGAGTATGAAAAGCCTAAAGCCCATAATGAATAGTGACCCTAGGTTATAAATAGCTCTTGTATGTGTAAAATAACACACACAATACATACACAAGATAATATTTCTCTTGCAATTAGCATATTCTCTCTATTCCTCATATTTAATATTCATCATTTATATTGCTTATTATTCAAGATTAATCAAACGATATCGTATCATTTATTGGCGATATCACCACGGTTCCCCACATTATATTGGGCATGAGATTAGTCCCGTTTCGCGGTACTGAGCCTACCATTGGCCTGAGTGGATTTGTCACTGGGGGAGTCGAACACTCTCCCTAAGAGCGTAGTGGTGGACAAGCCACTACGCCAACCCTTCAGGTTTGTGCATTGTTTTGCATTCACTCAATTAGTATTTATAATTATCAATTAGTGAGGGCTCATTTGAGGGGTGTGAGTGTAATTATCCCTAATTATAATCATATTTATTCATTACCCAACCAAAATTTCAATCGCAAATTATCAGCGAGGAGTTTGAAGCAATAATTGAGGTAATTAATCTTATGGAATCATATATATATATATATATATGCGCAGTTTGTATGCGTAGTAAACATTATTTTTATTCAAACTTGTTAGAAAGGAATGGAACCTAAAGGCAAGGGAATTGTTAAGCTGCAGTCTGAATCATCAGCATCTGATGAAGACAGAATCATACAAGTAATTTTCTTACTCGATCGATGTTCTGTTTTTGCTAGAATAAAAGAACTAGCTAGTATATATGATTCGATAACAACTTACATGGCTTGGCATGTTATATTTACTGAGTACGACTAAGATAAATAAATTTATTATAACTGATTTTTGACCATTAATTTCACTAATAAACTGTTTCCATTAACTGATATTTTGTTTTCTGCAACAAGGGACGTTCTCGCATATCGGACAAAGGACGAATGCGCTTGGAATATTGTGTAATTCACTTAACCTTGTTTTTCTTCTTCTCATTTCAAGTTACTAAGTAATTCATTCTCCACTTACAATGCAACATTTTATTAACAATTCTTTTCTTTCTTCTCTCCCAATTTATTAAATAGGCATGTCCCCCGCCGTCCTTCAATGAACCGAAGGTTAGTTCTCTATTAGTTCTTTCAACAGTTATGATTTATAAGTGAAAGTGTTGCAACTTGCAAGAGAAAAATCGAAAAAAGTAAAGAGGAAAACGAAAACAAATAATTCCAGAGGAAAGAAAGGAAGAAGATGACAGATAGGACACAGGAGAGAAAGGAAAGAAAGATGACAGTGATATAATAATGAATTATAATTTACAAAGAATACAGGAAAAGAAAAAATAAATAAAAAAGAAAGGAGGACTTCATTACAATTTACAAGTACACATATTATACAATTTACAAGTACATAGGTACGATATGATTCCCATATGTTAGATATGGATGATTTTGTATCACCTCATCACTCTACTTGGTATTATTAAGAATTTGGTATTTAATAAATTTTATGTAATAAGTTCATATTTGCAGACTTGTAAGGTGATATTGACTCTAGCTCAAATATTTCTATGCGCAAAATAAATCTCTTAATAATACAAATTGCAAGAATTATATAATTCTATTTCAGAGTTATAATAGCATTACTGCATTCCATTTTATTAGCTTTTGTTGTTCAAAATATTTTAATAAAAAAAGTTAAACATTCAATACAATATTTTCTAATTATAAATTTTTTTAAGATTTTTTTTTTTTAAATTTTGAGCAATTTAAGCTAAAAAGTTGTGGAACAGTCGCAACCGTTCGACGACATTGTAATGGAACTGGAACGATGACCTCCACGACAACCACCCCGAGCGTTCTGGCGATCCATGATTATGAATGAATCTTTTGGAATTATTGAACGCCACATATTTTTAATTCTTACACTCTCTCTTTAATTATTAGAAGTGCATAATAATGGCTCATTCGATGCTACACACTTTGGTTGTACCAACGTTAGCCTTTTTTAATTGCACATGAGTCCAGATATTTTTGAAAAATTTAAATTCGATCCTTATAAAATAAATCTAACCTTTATATAAATGTGTGAATAACTTATTTGTTTGTTCTATTGTGAAAAGACTTTCATACCCTTACTCAAATTTTTAATCGTTTTAATAGCATATGAAACTATTTAATTAATTATTGATGAAAGAAAAAAGAAACTTATTGGTACTAGGACACTAATTAATAATTATTAAGATTAAAGTGAGAAAAACCCTATCAAACATTAACTCTACGGAGATTGGAGGGAGTCTCTCACTCAAGTTGCCTACTCATCGGTCAACTAAAGAAAAGGATTAAGGATTTTTGGCCAATAGCAATTTGATTCTTTTCTTTAAGTATTCTTCAATAATGCAAAACATGCAATTATTTTTTCTTTAAAATCTAATAGTAAAGAACCTTTTGTGTTTACCACATAATGAGACATGGAGAACCATCATATTTTCAATATTGTTAGACATATTGATTGGACGAAAAAAATAAATCGACTCATGTGGATCTCACAAAAGAAAAAAAAAAGGATAATATTATTCGTAAAATAGAAAATATACATAATTTAATGATCATATATATAAACATGCTAAAAGAATAACAATATTTTAAAAAGAATATTTTACATTCAAATAGATCAAAATAATTCATCTGTTTAAACATGTTATAATAATTAATAGTTGATTACATTAACAAAATCTCAATAGTATGAAGTATTTAGTATAAGAAAAATAAAACTTAAGTTTCTACATTATCTAAAGGTACTTAGACATGTGCTTAAAAAACTTAATTATGCATGAGAAATATAACACAAGAAAATACTATAGAATTCATATATTTTTTTTTAATATGTGAAATAAGTTGAGAGAAAAAAATTAAACTAAAAGTCATCTAAAATAACATTCAGGTCATCCCAATTTTAAAGGTCTATTTTGACAAAATTATAAGTTTTAAATGAGATTTGAAAATATAAAAAATATTTAGTATGTGTTTCATAATTGTTATCATTATTAGTGTTATATTGATATTGGAGGACACATGCAATATAATATTTGATACAAAAATGATAAACCTATACTTTGAGGACTTGTTTGGTTCAAAGAATGGGATTGGAATGATTAAATTGATGATGATGGATTACACTGTTCACTATCAAAAGAGCATGATCAATCAAGCGTTTGTGATGCAAGATTGAAAGTTCTAATGTGTTATTTAGTCAATTTGTGAATGTATATAAGAAGAGATAGTTAAAAGTACGACGTTCCAATGGATTATCATTCTGTATATGTGCTAGAAGTTCACATGTGCTTAAAATTATTAATTAGAACGAAAAACAGATACAAGGATGTAAATTAATTAACATCAAATGTAACTTGAGTGATAATGTGATGCGCTCTGTATTTAGTACTTTAGAAAATTTATAGACAGACGTATTCTTACAATATAATCTAAAGTTTATAGCAATTTTCTCTATAACATCTCCGTATTACTGCATATATAAATATGGAAACAAATATTATATCATAAAGTGATAGGATAAATTTATTTGTATGTACAAGAGTCTATTGAGTCAATAATAAAACATTACTATAACAAACAAAAGTTTATGTTTTATATGAATATTTAGAAAATCCTTTTCTAATTCGAGAGTGATGGAAGTGATAAAATAATATCGAAGTGTAAACAAGCAAGTCCTTATTAGTAAGGAATAATTTAGTGAAAGGAAAATACATATATAAATGGTTATATTATCTAAAATTGGGGAAAGTATTCTTAAAAAATGTAATTATACACAAACAGATATAAAAAATAGAAGGTAGAGTTCTTAAAATTATTATTTTTTAAATACGAGGTGTTAGAGATAAGTTGAGATAAAAATCGATAATAACAAAAGTTTGTTTGAGATAACACTTCTTTCATCCCAATTTAGAGGCCCATTTTTACCAATTATAAGTTCTAAATGAGATTTGAAAATGTAAAATCTTTAGCATTTAATATATTGTGGTTACGGTTAGACTTTAACTAAGTAATTTTGAAAGAAAAAAGAGGTTCTTTTTTGTTGAGTAAGGAAGAAAAATGCTCATCTTAGAAAAATAGAACCTTATTTGGGCATGTGCCAAGACTAAAGAAGGGATTCTTTTTTTGTTGTGTAAGGAAGAAAAATGCTCATCTTAGAAAAATAGAACCTTATTTTGGCATGTGCCAAGATGAAAGAAGAAACAATAGTTATGTGAAACATTTAATATTGTACTTGATGCTATAGACACATGCCTATATCATAAAACTATAAATGAATTATTTTTCTTACATATAGTTATTTTATGTGGATTTTTATATAAGGTTACATAAGTCCAAACTATAAGATGATTGCACAAATGGATTATCATGCTATATTTAGAAGTTCACATGTTCTTGAAGTTATTAGAATGAATAACAAATGTAGAATATTGTGCTTGAAAATAAAGTCCTATAACTAATATAATTATGTGAGAAAATGACAGATTTTATGTTTAATTTTAAAACAAATAATAACATGAGTATGTTGTTTCAAAATTTGATGCTTACAGTTATTTTGTCTTTAAAATCTCATAATAAAGAATGTAATATATATGTTATTGCATATAAAAATATGAAAACAACTTTTATATTTCCACCACTATTAGAAAAAGTGACAATACAAAATAAATAAATCTACTGCGTAGATCACAATAAAGAAAATATAGTGTCAATTATAAATTTAGTATATCAAGACTAATAATTATATCTATGAACATGCTAGAAAATAAATATATATTTTTATGAGACATTTAATTGATATTCAAATAGACCAGAATATTCTTTTTGCTAAGTAAATAGATCAATATATTATATGTGTTTAGGTATAACATAATAAGGGTTGATTATGAAGAAGAAAAAACTTAGTAGTAGGAAATTATTTAGTTGAAGGAAAGTAGACATTTAGCTTCCTACATTGCTTAAAACTATTTAGACATTGTGACGAAAAAATTTAATTAAACATGAGGAATTATAATGAAAAACTATGATGAAGTTCTAAAATTTGCAACTCTTTAAATATGAGGTGTTAGAGATAAATTGAGAGAAAAATAAAAACAACAAAAGCTAGCTCATTTCATCCCAATTTCATTGATCTATTTTGACCAAATTACTAATTTTAAATTAGATGTAAAATTAAAATGAAAAAATTGCATTTCATGATGTTACATTACTTTAAGTGAGTATATAAAACAATTATTTAAAATAGGAAACTTTATTATGGCACTCCTAAAAGAAAGAAACAATGGCTATTAGACGCATGCAATTTTACATTTTATAAGAAAGACATATATTATATATAAAAATGTTGATAAATTGATTTCTTGTACAATTTTTTTGTTAAATTCTTTAGTGTATGTGTATAAGAATACTTAAGTTAACACTAGAATATACTTGCTCAAATTAACTGTCATCCTATATCTAAAAATTTATCTATACTGAAGTTATTTGAATAAATAACAAATATAAACAAATGTACTTAACAATAGAAAATATAAGAAATAGGGTGAAATTAGAATGTATTATGTATTTAATTTTGAAAAGACTTATAAACATGAGTATGCTTATGTATATATTTTTCTAATAATATCATAATTAAAGAAATATACTATAGATTACTGCATATAGAAGTATGAATATTGGTAACATATTTTTTAAATTACTAGAAAGAGTGATAGAACAAAAGAGAATGATCTACTTACATGCAGTACATAAAATAAATGCAATTAATGATCATATGCATGAATATGTTAGAAAATAATATTATATATTTGTCAAAAGAAATCGAGATGATATTTAAACAAATAAACAAAATGTTATCATGAATATATAAAATCAATTAACTATTTTCTTGAACAACTAATAATAAATAAAGATTAAATTTATTTGTCAATAAACTAAATACATTTACAAAGGTCCTAACATACATAAACCATATCAATTTCATACTTCTTTGCTTCAATTTCGCTGTTCATTATACGACCATGACCACGTGCAACACACATGATACTTTCTAGTTTTTACAAAAGCAGAAGAAATTAAATAAAAATGAACAGTATTACCAAATTCTTATCATTTAACGAGTTAAGCATTTACTTTCATTACCGTCTATACTTACTACATCTTCATCTAATTGTTCTGCTATGGTTGCTCTTTCCATATTAAATTGTCTTTTTGGGCATCTATTAGCTAAATGTCTAGGATCTCCACAAATAAAACAAGTGCGTTTCCTAATTCATGGCTTTCTAACATAATTAGGGGGTTTTCTTCCTTGTCTATATTGTTTAAAACTAGATTTTGGTTTATTTGATTTCCTTAATATTTTTCGTTTTGACTTAAAGTAACTTTTCTGTCCGTATTGTTGTGGAGTGTATATAGCTTTTCTACAAAATTCATAATATTGTTTTCTAATTTGTTTCCTAATGAATTCTTCTTTACACCATTCTTGAACCTTAAAGAAAGTATATTGCACTCTAGGTCCTATACCTAATCCTGTAAGATTACCATTATTGTTTATCCATTTTTCATGTATTCTTTTTCCTAAATCTTGTGGTAATTTCATAAAATATCTGTTACATAGCTCTTCATCAAATGCTTTATTAGCTTCTCCTATTAATCTTGTAAAATCCTGACTAAAAGGTATAATATATTTCATATCGGTTATATTGAGTTGTTCTAGGTTTCTAAGTGCCATATTTTGTATGAATGTATTTTCTCTTCCTGGATCTATTCCTATTATTAAAGTTCTGATTAAACTAGTAAAATTATAAGGATTCTTTCCTAAGGCTTTTATTTCATTAATTCTATTAGAATCCTTTTTCTTCTTACTTTGCCAAATAGATAATGTTGTAGGTCCTAAGCATGTTTCTAAAAAATTAAACATATCCATATCTGCCTTTTTATTTATTTTCCAATGTCTTATTACACATTGTTCCCATATATTTACTTCTTCTGGCCACATTTGCGGGCTTCCTAATTCTATTATTAACATGTTTCCACTCATAGTTCTTCCTATGGGTTGTCTTGACCCTACATATTTATTTGGCTATGCTGATCCATATTCATATGTTGGGCTTTTCCATTCTGGTCTACTACTCATTTCTACATTTCTGGCTGGAATTTCACTATAATCTGGTTCTACTCTAGTTCTTTTTCTTTATTACTTGATTCACTTATAGTTCTACTAGTACCAGTAAATGATCACAACATTTTACCAATATATATATTTTTTAGGTTCCTTTTTAAGTTTTTCAGACTCCTCTAGTGCTAGATTTGTTAATATTTTTTCTATACTATCTTGTAAATCTCCTTTAATTACTTGAGATACATTGTCTATTTTAGTGCTTAACTTTTCTATTTTCTTTTCTAATTTGTTTAACATTTCAAATATTTGTAAAATTAAAGCGAATTGAATATTCCAAAGTTTAAGATATAATTTATCTGAATTACTAGTTCCTTGATAGATAGTAAACCCTTCTTCCATATATAGGTATTTATTCACTAGTTCAATGGCTCTTTTATATTCTAATCTATTGCCTAAACTATTCATCCACTAACTATTCGTTCTATATTTTTTAGAGTTTTACTTGTTTCTAAATTTTGAGCTTCAACTTTATTTATTTTATCTATTAATTGGCTTAAGGTTTTCTTAGTCTCAACGTCTATTTGTTTTGTTTTATTACTATCCAGACTATATTTTAATTCTATTATTTCGTCTTTAGTAGGGAAAAACTTATTATATTTTTTTAACTATTTTTAACGTTTCCTCAGACTGTTGCTTAATATAGTTTAAATTATTACTTTCACCTCTTTTTATTATTTCTCTATTTATTAAAACGGCTTCTTTTAATGATTCTAAAGTTTTATAAAATTTTGTATTTTCTAATTCTAAGCTTGAAGCTAGAGATATCAGTAAATCTGTTAAACTATTTAGTTGTTTATTTTTCGAATGTAAATTGTGCTTAAAACTTGAATCAAATCTACAAATAAATTTATGTTTATCTAAAGAGATTATGGATCTATCGGCTAAACTATATTCTAGATCTAAATAATCTAATTTTTTTAAATTAGAAGGATCTATTTTAATAAAAGGTTGCTATTAATATATTTAAAACTAAAAGAAACTTAATATAATTTTGATGGTCTCGAAATCTAGGTGGTGTGTTAAAATAAGTATTAACTCAATTATCTCTCCTAGTTATTAATTGGTTTCGTAATTCTAATATTAATTCTTGATTATTATAATCTAAGTTTTCTAAAGTATTAAGACAATCAATAAAAGAGTTCAAAATATTATTGGGTACAGGCATGTAAATGACTTATGAGTGCAAATGTACAGTTTTTTGCAAATTTATAAAAGCGGATTGAGATTCCTTTTTTTTTAAAAAAAATATGTATAATTACTCTCATGGGTTTAAATAAATACTAAAGCAAACAAAAGGACTAGAAAGAAAAAGCATAAAAAATATGTACTTAAAACAAAAAGTCATCTTCAAAAACCTACCATGTGTCACTTTATGCATGGAGTTTGGTGCCACCAACTTTGGTGACATCGAACAAATCATAATTATGATAATGACTGTGTATAAGTGTTAGAATTATACCTTCTCTGAACTATGGACAATTGACATCCACACTTTTCACTTTTGGAATATTGGCATGGACCCCTCTTCCTTCAATTTTCAATTAAATTTATTAATTAAAGACTAAAATGCTCTTTATTGTTAGAGCTAAAAATGTTGATTTAGACTTGATTATTTGTTGAATGTTTTTTTAAAAAACCATTATAAAAAAAACTTTTAATAAAATATAAAACATAATCATCCAAATTTTTAAAAAAATTAGAGATATATTTCTAAAACTCTTATACCATAAATTAATAATAATAAAAACACCTCGGATACTTTCATTCTTAAGTTGAAATTTAAAAACTGTACAATGAAAAATTAACTTATGAATATTGTATATACAAATTAATGAAAAATTATAACTCAACAAGTAGCAAACCTATATATATATATATATATATATATATATATATATATATGAATTTCACTTAACTGAATGAAAAGAAAAACTCAAAAATCACCATAAATCCTTAATTTTGAATATGAAATTATACTAAATACAATATAAAAAAGTACTAATACAATATAAAAAAGTACTTGACAAATTGATTCAAAATTGCTACAGAAATAAAAAGTGAGGTAACTAATGAAAATAGCACATAAATTAAAATAGAAAATATTTGTCCATGATGAACTATTCATGAAGTTAGGAAATATTCTTTTTAAATATATAATTTAAGGTTTAAGGATTTTAGAGATATTTCTAAAAAAAAAATTAAGTATTTTATTGCAAAGTAATTTGATAATATTTTGACAATTTTTTATTTAATTAAACTTTTTTAGCTTAAATGTGAAGGGTATAATAGTTTTTAATTTGTAAAGTTTAGGAATTAAAGAGTTGAAGGAGGGGGAGGTCCTTGCCAAATATCAAACGTGAGGGGGTATGGATGCCATTTACCTATAGTTTAGGGGAGGTCAATGCAATTTTTCCTATTGATAAATTATTTACATATATAGTTTTTTCACAATCTTTAGGAGGGGGAAACACTTATCGTGAAGATTAAGGCACCACCAATTCATGGCTCTGTTGAAGGTACTCTATTTTAAATGCTACATGCTTTTCAGTACAAGTACAAGAATCGTTGTATATCCCAAAGATGTTAGGTTCATACAGGACTTTGTATATCCTGAAGATGTTGTGTACTTAGGACATATATCATAATTACTTGACCAAACTTCATAACTGATCAACTTAATCTATTAGAGAAAACCTAGCAATTATATCATAATTGCATCTCCTGTAAACCTTACATATAGACCCCTGAGGGGGTGTGTTTGTAATTACCAATTAGTGAGGAGAGATTTGTGTAATTACTCCATTATTGAGGGGTGAGTGTAATTATCCCTATCTTTTATAATCTGTCTTCTCATTTCCTCTATCTCTATCATGTATTTATATATATGGAGGAAAGAATTAAAAAGAAATTCTTCTGTGATATTCTTGAAGGCTTCTCCACCATTTTTATTGAAAAAAAAAACTGACACTCAAGTTTATTCTGTGTGGCAGAAAATCAAAATTTCATTCCACTAAGTTTTTTTTTTTTGCAACTTCAACTCTAGGTTTTGTGCAACCCTGTTCTTGCATACACTCGTTGTAGTCCTTCACGAAGTGCTCTTGGGTAGAGAAAATTTGATTTCTTTCTCTAATTCAATCTTTGTTTTACGTCATTGTGAGAGCAGGGGAAGAGAATATATATTTCATATATTTTTCTGTGTAGGAAGAGATTTTAATTCCTTTCTCTATATATGTGTTTAACGTGATTGAAACTGGGATTGGGAAGAGAGAACACGTAATTGTGAAAGAGGAAAAAGAAAGGTTGCAGGAGATATAATTGTTAGATTTCCTTGATTAGAAAATATTAACTTGGGTTGTGAACTTTGGTTCTATAACTAGTTATTTAATATATGCCAATGGATCAATTTACTTATTATGACATGTCATCCAGTATATTGAATACAATTGATGAAAACGAATAATGGAGGAGAGCCAAATCCCCAACGAAGAATAAAATGACTTTTTGTTTTTCCTAATACAAATTTAACTTTCAAAAAAATTTAATTAATATAAAACAATGGTTTGCCTAAAGGTTACTGAAATTTAACTCTACTTTTTCTAAGACTCGTTTTTAATATCAGTAGGGTTTGATGTGAATTGTTATAATCTTTGGATCTGAATAAAAAAAACTCAGCTTTATTTGCATAGATTTAAATGGAAAGCAAAATCCAAGTATTTATTTAATTGCATGTTTGGTACAAAGGATAGAGCATTATAGGAATAATATTTTTCACTTAGTTATTCCAATTTCGTGTTTGGTAGGACTATAAAGCCTCGTTTGATTAGGAGGTTGCGTTTAGATGTGTCAACGCAACCAAGGGGTTTAAAATCATAGGGTTTTTAAACCACAAGAAAACTTTCTTTAGTTGGTCATTTCGGCCCAAGTACATAGTAATGTCAGGAAAGGTTTACATGGGTCAGATTTCGGTAATTGACTTTTATATCTCAACTTTATATTAATTTTCTACTTTGCCCCTGAGAAATAAGAGTAAATTACATCAAGTCTCCCTCACTTTAGTGCGAATTACACAAAAACCCAGTCGAGTCTTGTAATTACACAATCTCTCATGTCAGGGCGTGACCCCTTACAAAAATACCCCTTGTGATTATTTCCGGCCTGAAAAATGGTGATGTCATCCAAAAATTGCCCATTTAACCCCATTTTGCCTCTGGAGTTGACCCAGACCAATTTTGATCAAAGTTCTCATGACGATAATACCCCTAGGGGGTGTTCTAGTAATTAGGTAACACTGAAGGGGGTGTTTGTGTAGTAAAACACAGTAAAGTACGAAGAAGCCGTTGCAACAGGTGTTTATGTAATAAATCAAACTAAAATGATTTTTTTTCTTTTTTAAAATTGTACTCTATTTTATTTATTATTTATAATAACTCTAATTAGCTATTATTGTTCCAATTAAGAAAACCAATAAAACATGTGATGAATACTTAATTTTAATTATCTGTAACATAATCATTAGTTAAGAAATCAAATAATAATAATTTAATATTTTTAACGATTCAAATACGAAAATTACTTAAAAAATTATTTAAATAATTTCTTTGTTGAGTGATGCTAATTAAATTATTTAGCTGTAATCAAGTAACTATAACTAACAATAGATTATACTTTTGTTAATTATATTTGAAAAAATTATTCAATAATAAAATTTGAAAGATTTTATTTATGATGGTCAATTAATAATTAATTAGGACAAAAATTTTATTTATGATAGTCAAATAGTTAATAAACTATATTCAATTGTTAATTAAGACAAAAAAATTATTAGTGATAATCAAAATATTTAGTTAGTAATTAAAAAAATAAGAAATTAGAAATAAGTTAAATTTTCTTTAATATCTTTAATTTTATTCTTTAATCTCCCGTTCTTCTTCTTTTTCTTATGAAACATCAACTCAATGCTGGAGCTGGTGGTGATTTGTTGGGATTAGATGCTCAGACTGCTTGGATAAAATTGGAACAACTAGCAAGGGAAGGGAAGATGAATTATACCCCGAGGATAATGAAGGCTTACCTCGTGATGAAACTTTGAATCTGAGAAAGGAGAATGTAGATGAAATCACTGTATTGCATGCAATAAAAACGGAAAAAGCAATTTGAAAACACGAACAATGAGGCCCATTGCTTTTCAGAAACCAAGTCACTGAAGTTGACAAAACAAACAATGATTCTTATTGCATTTTACACATGTCAGATACACATGCTATGGAAAATGGAATATGATTCTGCAAAAGGAAATGGTGGGGACCAACTTGCAGTTTATGTCTTTGATCACAACATTATTATTATCCTATTTATATATTCATTACCCAACTAAAATTTTCAATCCAAAACTATCTGCGGAACATATATATTATCCTAAAATTTTGAATCCAAAACTATCTGCGGAACGAGGAGTTTGAAGCGATAGTTGAGGTAATTAATCTTGTGGAATCATATATATTTTTTTGTAAATTTCCGCAGTTTGTGTAGTAAACATTATTTTTATTCAAACTTGTTAGAAAGCAATGGAAGCTAAAGCCAAGGGAGTTGTTAATCTGCTGTCTGAATCATCATCATCCTCATCTGATGAAGACAGAATCATACAAGTGATTTTCTTACTCCATCGATGTTCTGTTTTTGCTAGAATAAAAGAACTAGCTAGTATATATATATATATATATATATATATATATATATATATATATATATATATGATTCCATAACTACTTGGCATGTTATATTTACTGACTAAGTACGACTAAGATAATTGAATTTATGATAAATGATATTTTGACCATTAATTACACTAATAAACTGTTTCCATTAACTGATATTTTGTTTTCTGCAATAAGGTATATTATTCACCGCCGCCGTCGCCACCGCCGCCGCCGCCGTCGGTATGTTTTGCAATTCACTTAGCCTTGTTTTTCTTCTCCCTTCAGGCTATTAACTAATTTATTCTCCACTTACAATGCAATATTTTATTAACAATTCTTTTCTTTCTTTCTCTCCCAATTAATTAAATAGGCAGCTCCGCCGCCCTTCAATGAGCCGGAGGTTAGTTCTCTATTTAGTTCTTTCAACAGTCATGTTATGTAATTCATTCTCCACTTACATTGCAACATTTTATTAACAATTCTTTTCTTTCTTCTCTCCCAATTTATTAAATAGGCATGTCCCCCGCCGTCCTTCAATGAACCGAAGGTTAGTTCTCTATTAGTTCTTTCAACAGTTATGAATGAACTTTTTGGAATTATTGAACGCCAGACATATTTTTAATTTTTATATCCTCTCTTTAATTATTAGGAGTGCATAATCATGTTAATGACTGTGTATAAGTGTCAGAACTATACCGACAAACAACAAGTCTTATTAATAAATTATTTACATATATAGTTTTCTCACAATCTGTAGGAGGTGGGGGAACAACTTATCGTGACGGTTAAGACACCAACTCATGGTTCTCTTGATGGTACGTTATTTTAAATGTTACACGCTTTTTCAGTACAAGAATCTTTGTATATACATACCGAAGATGTTAGGTATATAATATGTCATAATTAGGGGTGAAAAATGAACCAAACTACTTGATACTCGGCTCGAGCTTGTTCGCTAAAAGCTCGTTTGAACTTAGTTCGTTAACTTATCAAACCAAGTTTGAACAACCTTTTGTGTTTGATAAGTTTTGAGGCTCGGCTCGAACTCGGCTCAATTAATAAAAAATAATAAAATATGTATAAAAAAATCAAACTACTCGAGTTCGACTCGTGTTCGGCTCGATTAAAGCTCGTTTGAGCTTGGTTCGATTAATAATCAAACAAGCTCAAACACAAACTTTAAAGCTCGATTGTATTTCAAACAAGCTTAAACAACATCTCGTTCGGTTCAACTCGGCTCGTTTACACCCCTACTCGTAATTAAGTAGATTGATCCAAGGACATATATGTTATAATTGCTTAACCAAACTTCATAACTCAAGTTAATATATATATTCCAAGTTAATATATATATTCTCTAGTTAAGAATGTTAGGAATGTGCCCTAAAATCTAATTATTTAATGTGTTTATTATGAATAAATAAATAATATATATTAGAAGTTATGAGTATTATTAAATGTCCTATGGGATAGACATAGTCCATAATTACATATGAGAATCCAAATGGAAGTGATGTTCCATGAAAGACTTGGATTACGTATATCATGTGTTATTATAAATTGGTTATAGTCGGTGATAAGAATGAGCGTCTTATCTGCTAAAGACTATAATATGCTATATTCGATGATTTGTCTTAATCATGGGAATAGGGATTCCATATATAGTATATTCGTGTAAATCAATTAGATTGAAACATTGAACCGGACCAATCAAATTATATATTTTGATTACTATCGAAAATAAATAATTTTGAACAATAACTCTTAATCCTATGATTGTCGTGGACTAATGCATCTAGTGCACATTGCTTTGATGTATTTAGAAGTGAGGTCTTCGATGACCAATATACTTTATACATTGGGCAATGACATAAAAATGTGATTGGAAAGGACATTCATATGGGATCTATAATCTCTATAAGAGATAAGATATATCCCCTATAATGGATTTGCAATGTTCGACTTTTCTAAAACTTTGGCCAAAGTGTTTCAAGTGAAGTGTCGCTGAAATTATATGAAAAATAGTTTTTCATTTGGAAAGTTGATAAGAAGCAAATTGAGCATTATAGGATAAGATGTGAGAAATAAAATAAAAGTAGTCTCAATTTTATTTCTTCATGGATATTTTAATAGAGGAGTTAATGAAATATTTCTTTGCGAAAGAATGGGAACTCAAAAATAAATTGAAGTTAATTTTAGAGTGCAACAATATTTATTTAGTGGAATTAAATATTGTTAAGTAATATTAAATATTATCATGTGATGATAATTTGATTTAATTTACTTGGAGCTAAAATTAATTTTCCCTAAGGTCCCTTCGCAAACCTCAAATTGAAACTCTACGAATAAATACTAAAGTATCCATTAGATGGATAAGTTTGAACTTAGATAAAAAATTAATGTGGGAAATATGTTTGGAAAAAGATATTTAATTAAATAGTGATTAAAAAAAAATTGTGAATAGTAACAACGTGAACAGTACCGAAAGTTTCTTTGTTTTTTTCACCCCACTTATTTTCTTTAACATCCTACATGAATTTTTTAATGCCTCTTCATTTCTTTTTCACCCTATATAAAGGGGTGTCATTTGGAAGTTCAAATGCACCAAACACAACAAAGACAAGTAGTTCTTGAACAATTTTTCAAGAACAAGCTAGTCTTTAAGAAAATAAAATTCCTCTTAAGGAGTTTTATTTTAATAGTATTTTTTGGAGCCCATACTCATGAGTTTGTTGAGGCATTGCGAAGAAGGCTTTGCGGTGAACAAGTTCTTCTTCTACCGGCAAGTTCCAATCTTCGGTGTAAAGTTTGCTTTCTTCATTTTCAATTGTTATTGTTTTTATAGTTATTCAATTATTGATTTTAATTAAAGTGTTTAATTATGTAGTCTTTTAATTGTTAGCTGTAGATAGACAATAATAATTATTAATTAAAGTGTTCAATTCATTGCTTTAAGTCATAGTATGTATGCTTTAATTTTTGATGTCATGCATGTACGCATAAGAGATAGATCTCTATTTTAATTCCGCTGCGTATCAATTTGGGTTCGATTATGAATCGATTTCCCAACAACGAAAACTTAGCAATTATATATCTTATAATCTCTCTTCTCATTTCCATTCTCTCAACCACGTTTTTAACATATATGGAGAAAAGAATTAAAATGAAATTCTTCTATGATATTCTTGAAGGATCCAATAAGTTTTTTGTTTTTTCCCCTGCTTCAACTCTAGGTTTTGTGCAACCCTGTTTTGCATACACTTGCTGTAGTCCTTCATGAAGTTCTCTTAGGTAGAGAGAAGTTAATTTGTTTGTCTAAATCTTTGTTTTACGTCATTGAGGGAGTAGGAGAAGAGAATATATATTTCTTCTATTTTTCTGGGTTAGCGTGATTGAGGGAGAATAGGAAGAGATTTTAATTACTTCTCCGTATATGTGTTTAACGTGATTGAAACCGAGATTTGGAAGAGAGAACACGTGATTGTGAGAGAGTAGAAAGAAAGATTTTAGGAGATATAATTACCAGATTTCCTTGATCAGAAAATGTTAACTTTGTTTGTGAAGTTTGGTTCTGTAACTATATATTATATGATATATGCCGGTGGACCAAGTAATTTAGTGATAATTCATAAACAATTCTAGTCACGGTTAAATTTGTAAAATCATTCATGTAACAAAACAAAATTATCTAGTGACGTTTGTGTCACTTAAAATATATAAATATTAAAGATAACTTTGATATTATCGATTGATAAAAAAAAAATAAAAAAAATTCATTTATGTCTCAAAGTGTATGACATAGTATAACAAAGTATTAGATACATACATAATAATGCTTACCTCGTGTAGTAAACAAAATCACGAATACTTACCGTCGAACATGTGACCTTATGTTTGTTTTTCTTTATCTTTTTTCTCATCGGGAAAACATTTTATATATGGTTATTCAGGAGAGCCAGATGAGATGGTTCGTAAAGAAGAAGCAGTGTGCAAGTTTTGCTTTGAAATATTTCAAGCTGATAACGTTCTTAAAACAAAATGCAGTTGTGAATTTATTACACTAATACATGAAGAGTGTGCAATTGAATGCTATAGAAAGCAAGGTAACATCAAATGTACTGCGTGTGAGCAAGATATCGAAAACATACCTGTGACCTTGTCTGGGGCCAAAGATATCCAAAGCACACCTGCAATGTTGTCAAGGGCTGATAAAGAAAAGCTTGAGAAACCAAGTTCTACTACTAAAAGGTGACACAAACTCCTTGTTTTCTATTTAATAACCAAGGGAAAATTACACACAGACCCCGAAATTTATTGTGTAATTACCAAAATCGTAGTTACCAAAACCTCCCTCACTCATTGAAGATAACATAAAAAGCCCTTCATGTTAAGACATTTCTTACAATTACGCCCTTTGTGTATTTAAAAATTATTACAATTTTACCATCGCCAAGCTTATAAATAGACCCCTTAAGTGGGTGTGTTTGTAATTTTCAATAAGAGTGAGTGAGTTTTGGTAATTACACGATAAGTAAGAGGGTCATGATCGTGATTTTCCCAAATAATCAAATAATTCAAACAACTATTTTTGAATCAGCCGTTTGAAAATTCACGAAGTCTAAGCTCAAACTCTTTTGTTAAGCTTATTTGTACTGTCTAATTATGCATTCATTGATGCACAACATGTGCCACCTTTTCTTTTACAACCATGGATTTTAGCAAAGGAAAATGCTTTCTTTAATCCATTTTTCTTATCTTTCTTTTGCTCACTGGAATCCAATGTTCAAACATAGTCTTAGTCAAAGATGTTACGTGATTGACCATTCTCATATATGTCAGATAATCTGAAGAAAAACTTAGTTATCCACTCTTGACTCTGTCGTGCTTGGTTTTGTTTCACATGACCTTTCACAGGCTCGGGAATTGGATTGCGAGTTGGTTTCGCACATAAGATGGGTCATGAATGGATCATCAATAACTACCAGCTTTTTATGAGTCCTCCGACCCGTATATTATTAGTTGTCTGGATTCTACTTAATCAAGCAATTTATTTGGAATTTCATGTAGTAAGATCTCTCAACTTTCAAGTTGTGAATTCTACTATTATTATCTTGTGTATCGAAATAAATTCTTAATGTCAGTTCTTCTAGAATTGGAAAGTCAAATGAGGTCAGATCTTCGAGGTTTTGAGCTCCTTGTGTTTGGGAAGCGACTTGAAAGGTATGGTAGGCTAGCCGGGGCGATCCCGATGTTTGCTATTTGATGCTTAAGTTAGATACTTTTTACATGAAGCCATTATCAGCACAACAAAAAAAGGGCATATACCTATTTATGGTTACTCCCTAGAGTTCTCAATTAAGTTCTATCCATCATAATCAACTAGGGGTGTTCGTGGTGCGGTTTCGTTTTTTTTTTTACTAATTTGAAACCGAATTGCCAAGTACGGTTTTTTGGTAGAAAAATCTCTAATTGCCATTTTGAAAAATAAAACCAAGGGTGCGGTTTGGAGCGGTTTTGGGCGGTTTGGTGTGGTTCGATGCGGTTTACGCTTTTTATCTAACTAAAAAGAAATATTTCAGGATATTTGCATAAAAGTGTCATTTTTTAAACATTACCTAACTAAACCTAATAATAATATTTCACATAGATAAAAATTATGCTTAACAAAAACTATTTATCCAAAAAGTACATAACATAATCAAAGCTTCGCAAAAACTTAAAATATTGGACCAATATAAAAATAAATATATATAAACAAATGAAAAGCCTCGCGAGCCTTTTGAAAGCCTTAGAAGTCACAGACTCAATCTTTTAGAATGAAACTTGTTTCCTTGTTTTAATATTAATCATTTTTAGTTTCATGATTAAGATGAATATGAATTCAGTTTTTTAATTTTATTTAATTTTTACCTATAATTTTTATTTTGAATTAATATAAAATTTTAATTTTATCTACTGTCTCCGATTGAAGATAAAATTTAAATTTATATTTCCATCTCTAAACTCACCTCAAATTTATAAGGTTGAGACGAGATATGTGTTATACGTGCATTATAAGTTATCGAGAAATTATCTCTATCAAACTATAATTCAATTAGAACATATCATCCATAACATAAGATTCAAAAATCAATTGAATAACATTTTGAAGTACCTATTTTAATTAGTCTAAAGTTCAAAAAGATATTATATTTGTAGTATATAAATTGGTATATCTAAGATTTCATTTATTTCCCCAAATTCATGCTTCAAGAAAATATGGACACGCATCTTGGGTGAACACTTCAATAATTGTTATATACTTTTTATTGGTCCATATTAGATAAAAACCCATTCTATTTATTTAATCTATCAGGCATTTAGGGTTTAGGGTTTAAAGTTCATGGTTTAGGGGTTAGAGCTTAGAGTTTAGGGTTTAGGGCTTAAGGTATCAATCTATAGAGGTGTTCATCAGTTCGGTTCATGTTATTTGATATATCTAATCTAGTATTACTTTAATCCTAATTCAAAATGAATAATTAGTTATAGCAAATGAAATTTAATTCTCAATATCAATTTCAATATGATTAAATAACAAATTTATAATAAATAAATATGTACATAAATATACATATGTATAAATATATATATAAAATAATGACGGTTTTGCGGTTCGGTTTGGTGCGGTTTGGTCCAAAACCATCACCAAACCAACTTTGCGGTGCGGTTTTCGTTTAAAATCGAAACCACGGTTTGCACAATAATTTGACAAAAACGATTTGGTGCTGTTCGGGCGGTTTCAAAAAATGGTTGCCCAGCCCTATAATCAACAATTACTTTTTGGTTCCCATCCCAGAGATTGGTTTAGGATACATTGGGCTTCTTGGCCCTTTTCCAAAGGGTCTTTTAGTCATTCTAATGGAATTTTAGTTTTGTTCTATCATTACTCCCGAAAGTCCTCAAGCTAGGTTGCACGGACACGGGGACACAGGGATACGGACACGGCGACACGGATTTTCAAAAATTTTAGGATACGACACGGCAAGGATACGGCTATGTATAATAATTAATAATATATATTATAATGCATATATTATTATATAATACATACATAAACATTTAAATATTAATAATGCACCAAGTGAAACAAAATAATAACTTAAATTTTTTTAAAAGTTCCACAAATACAAGCTTCAGACACACCTTCAATTTTTAAACAAAATTTAAACAACATAATAATTAAACGCTCAATATCCTAATTCAAGTTTCTAAATTCAAGTCCTTTAAATACAACATAATAAATTAATACATGCCTAATTGCCTACTTTATCAAAATTAAATGGGACATCATCATCATTACAATTTCTTATGAGCATCATCTTTCTACTTTTACCTTTATTTTTGCCTTTCTAAATGGCATCATCATCTGCCCCTTTTGTTTTAATTAGGAAGAATTTACAATTTCAGCCCCTCAATGATTTGGAAATGTTAAAAAAGACACCGCTGTGTCCTAAACGTGTCGGACACGGGTATAGCCGTGTCCGACACCCGTGTCCCTTTATTTTTTTTTCCTAATTTAATTGCCGGACACGCCATGTGGCGTGTCGGGCACGTATCCGAGCCGTGTCCGAGGCGTATCCGTGTCCCCCAAGTGTCCGACATTGCATTTCGTGAATTTTAGGAGTATCCGTGCATCATAGTCCTCAAGTGATTGAGGATGTTTCTGTTAGTGTTACCACTTTTCAATATTGAACTTTTGCACATTTTTTTGTATTTTCTCTAATTTTTTAACCAGATATCCTATCCTAAAATGAAAGACAAATCTACTACACATCAAAATTGCAACAACTAATGTTAGGTACGTAATTTGGTGCTAAATAAAGAAAAAGAAATAAAAGATATATAATTTGATTCAATTAAGAACTTTACAATATTCAATTACCATGTTGTGGTGTTCTGTTATTTTTATCTTTTTGACATCACAAGTATGATTGTGTAAGTAAATATTTCATCCAATCTCCATACCTAATAAAATACGACAAAATCTAGAAATCGGCCGATAACATCTTAGAAATCGATATTATTTAGACCATATAAATATAACATAATTGCTAGAAGTTGATAAAGAAAACCAAAATTTCAAAATGAGCTAGGTTTTTGTGGATAAATCTCCTTACTTGCTTATTCAAATATTTCACTTCATAAATGAATTTGAAAGATTATTTCAATAACTTTATTTTCATACTCGAGTTAAAATAATTAAAAAGTTATATGTATTAATTAATATTTTAGATTTTTGTTTAACTTCAACTCCTTTATAAATCAATAAATGATAACATAATCAAAATATTTAAGCATATTAAAAGTTACTCTGTCTGCTATGCAATATAGTTTGAAGTGTAACGATGAAAATTATAATGTATAAAATTGATAACTGATGTGCACCAAAAATGTCCAAGGGCATTACAGTAATTACACGCATCCCCGGCTAGGTCTGGGGCGCTACCCGTGGGTTAAAGCTCGCGTTTAGCATGCTAGTCAAGCCCAAAAGGGCTGACGACCTATTAAGAATACTTGGGCTATTATTAGTCTAAGAGTAATAAAATCAAGCCTGATGGGCTACTGACAAAGTGAAACCCGTGGCCCATAGCCCACTACCAGCTCCCTATAAATACCTTAGAGGAGTTGGGAAAGATTATTATCCACTCTTTCCAGAAAAATTCACTAGCAAGAACTTAGAGTAAAACCAATACAGAACTACGTATTGACTTGATCCCACATACGTCGGGTACGTATGCAGCTCACTAAAACAGCGAGTGCAGTCTATACATTTCTCAACCCGCAACCTAGTTTGTCTTGAGTAGGATCGGATTCCCTCCCCCCCACGTGGTCAACACGTGACATTCAGCGACAGACGATTTTTACCATCATAAGATTGGAGTCGTCTGTGGGAACAGCGCTCTAGCCAATGAGTATGCAAACTAGGTCATAAGCTCGTACTACCTTAGATAGAATGACCAGCCAACATTAGCCAGCTACTGATGGTGAACTTCCTAATCCAACGCCTGAAGATCGGCCCAACATTCAAGTGGGAGAAAAAAATCTCCCCAACGGTCTGACTGACAGCGGAGGTCCTAAAGTAGCGCCCCCGAAGAACGAGCAAAATTTGTCGCCCATAATACCAGCGGTGATTTCGCCCCCTACTTCCAGGGTGTTCGAGATCACCCAAGAGCCACTGCTTGCTCTAGTTGAAGATGCCTCTGTGCGAGTGACACGCTAAATGCTAACGTGCGTGGTAGCAAGTGCACTAGTCGTGATAGTAATAAAAGTGGACTAAAAGTCCGGGTTGTCGAACCACAAGGACTAGGTATTTTAGTTTATGATTAATGAAAATGGACAAAAGTAAATTGCAATAAAACAAGTAAGCAAGCGAAGAACAAAAGAGAAACGGACTATAAATTAAATCTCAAGAGTGATAAAACGACTAAGGCACATGCTACAACCTAATCTACTCATCAATATACGTGAGCTACTCTTCGAATTATTAGACTCCTATTGCTTCGGTGGAAAATCCTTATTTAACTATTACCCGATGTCTCGACTCATAATAATCCTATGATTAATTGACGGTTCTCTAAATATGTCTATCTGAGAATCTAATCAATAACCACGCATTAACGTTCTAGAGTTTCCCCGGATAATCCGGCTAACAGCACCCGAAAATCTTTACCTATTTCTAGGGGCAATTCCACATTAGTTTCGGATGATGCGTTGATTCTTGTTGCACCGTAACCCATGTTCTTTCGAATGGATAGAATAGGCACAATAGCAAGCATATGATGATCAAGTATATGATTGTGATAAAAGCACAAAATCAACATACAAAGCAATAGGAGAATTAATATGAAAATTTACTTCACATATATTGATTTGTAAATTAGGCCTTTACATGGCCTTAGTACTACAATTTAGCCTCTCATCAAGGCTTTAAGAAAATCTAACACAAACATATACATACTTATGGAAATAAACATGTAAATGCAAGCAATTAAAACTCCCTCAATTGCTTGATGATGGATCCTTGCTTTAGAACTTCAGTCTCTAACCAAATCTCTTTCCTTCTCCTTCCAATTGATGATAAAATGGCCCAAAAACCCAAAAATATGCCTTTAATCCCCAGGAATTCGAACCCTTCAAATGAGCTGAAAATTTCCTTTTATAGCTTCCAAAAACGGTTACAGCGGCGCCCAGGCGCGGGTGGATCGGCGCCTGGGCGCCGCCTACGTGGCAGGAGTTTCTTGGAGGAAAAGTTGAATGGCGGCCAGACGCGGGACAACTGGCGCTCGGGCGCGGGTGTGTCGGCGCCCAGGCGTGGAAACTCTGGCGCTCAGGCGCGGGTCTGCGTGCACTTACTACTTCTCTTCATCTTCTGGCGCCGGGGCGCAAGTAATGTGGCGCCTGGGCGCCAGCGTGCGAATGTTCCTCTAGAGTTCGTTTGAAATGCCATCTTTTGCCCTTTTCTTCGTGTATCGTCGCTTAATACCTGAATTCACTTAACACACATATTAAAAGTACGAGTGGCACAATTCAAGCTATAAATGGACCTAAATCGTCAATAAAAGGGCTAAAAGCACGTGCAAAAATGACTCCTATCAACCCCCTAAACTTATCAATTGCTCATCCTCGAGTAATAAGAGCTATAGGATAGGAAAAACATCATCAAACACGGGAGAAACAACAAAAAAAATATAATAGAAAAACTACCTAACTCACTTTCATGGAGTACACGGTTACATTTAGCGAATGTAACAAGCCTTTGAACCCTTGAGTTACCTTAAAGGACGAGTTATAGTCTCGTGAGGGTTTGCATACGATATACCCACAAAATCAAAAGATTTTCAACCCCAATCAATCAACACAAATCAATATGATTAATAAAAACGTAATGGCATGAATTCACTTGTTTAAGCTCAAAATTACATATATATACACGTCACATAGTTGCTCATGTTACGCCTTAACATCGAAAAGACCATCCTAAGGGTGTAGTGTAATAAATCTCAAGTATTATAGTCGAGTGGCATTCTTACCACTTTTCAAGCATTAATCCCATATCTATCAATTTTTGATTAGTCACATGGCACGAGAATTGAAGAAAACTTCATAGCCACTTAAAATTCATCACTTTATCCACTTTAGGCTTTAACTTATGCAACTTTCAACACAAAACAGTAGAGGCTAGACCATGTGCAATGTTCGGTTTTCTTAGGCTTTCTATGACATCTTTGTAACGAGCTTTAGGCCAATAACTCCCAAACCAGACGGCTTTAGGGTATTAAGTGTAGAGACACTCCTAAGGGCTTAATCACTCGAGTGTCAAAGGCCACAAAACAAAACTAGGTCCTTATTACCTTTAAACTTGCATTGGCTTGAGCTTAGCTCAAAATAGCATAATAGTACAGTATTCTAGGCATGGTGCTCTTCGGCCCCAGTATCTATTAAGCCTGAATTTTGCAGTCATACCAATGTTCACCTCGTTTATTATTGTTAAGCATACAAAGTTAACATTCTCAACTCATAACACATGTGAAAATTCTAGATTGATATTTCCGGGATCAAGCCTTTAAGTGTTTCACAATGGTTACCCACTCAACTCCTCTACCCTCGACTTATGTGCATATGTGAATCATCTTAAGGTCAATCTAGTCTAGTTTAGGGTCCCACAAGCAAGGAAACAATTTGTATAGTCATTAAAATCCAAATTAATAGAGAAAACATGCCATAGATTCAAATTAACCGTTCTCAATGCATTGATTGAAAGGTTGAACTTCTATCCAATTTTTTTTTAAAATTGCACACGTTTCACATGTAGAGACACCCCCCCAAACTTGGACCGAAATATATAAAACATGGATAAACACGACTACAATGGATCTAGTAAACCCCCCCCCCCCAAACTTAACATGAACATTATCCCCAATGTTCGAGAAAGAAAAGGGCAAAGTACACATCACCATAGAATTGCTGAAAGCGTTGTCAGCAGGCGTGAACCCGATTTGATTCCTCGACAGCAATTTTATGGTGAATGGTCCAAGATGTCAGATGTGTGAGGACATGCAATTGTTTAGCACACGGTGAGAGCAATGAACACAACACTAGCCCACATTAAATGATGTTAGCCTTGGGGGGAGACTGGTTTCAAAGCGTGAGGCGGAGAGGAGAGAAGGTAAGTATCATTTTGGATAGAAGCGAGAAACGATTGAAGCTCTAACAAGTATCATCACAACAACTAGAGGGAGTTTTTAATTGCTTTTCAAATTTCATGTTCATGATAACTAAAACATTCTTTTAACATTGATGATGCTTCTACTATGTGAAGGCCAATTCAACGGATGGAACTTATATTGTTATGTGATATGAATTTGTGTTTTTACCTATCTTGCATAATCGCAAAATATCTAGGTGAATATTTCAAAAAAAGGGTGCAAAAATTCACGTCATGATGCAACTAATGAGGAATTGCCCTAGAAATAGGTAAAGATTCCCGGAAAGTTGTTCGATTTAACGAGTGAGCTCTAGTGCGTTAACGTGTTTAGTGGTTAGATTTCCGGGTAGATATCTTAGGAAATCACAATAAGCATAGGAGTTTAGCGCGAGAACGGTTATTCTCTACCTTAAGCTTTCACCAAACAATATAAGGTAATCCTTCAAAGACTTTATAAGTATAATTGATATTTGGACCTACATGCTAATCATCCTCATTGACATTTAATTTACGGTCCACATAAAAATCATCTTTTAGTCTCTCGTCTCATGGCCACCCTCATCCTCGTCTCCACCCATTATATCATCCATGTCGAGCATATCATTTGTGCCTCCCTCGGGCTCAGCTGAATCACTCCCAATGACTATAGCACCGGCACCGATCAGATCATCCGGAGGAGGAGTGGAAAAGTGCGGGAAATGTGGGGGCACTGAATAGTCAAATGGCCCACGGCCCAAGAATGCGTCATGCTCTCGGAACAACTGGCGAAAATAAGCACATCCCTCACTCATCATGGCATGCATATCAGTCCTCAACTGCTGCAGATCAGTCCGAAGGGTCCCCACATTAGACGATGTGGTGTGGCTGGATCCGGTGCCACGAGCCGGATGAGCTCTCGGGGGAATAGGCGGATGGGCGAGTAATGTGGCGCCTGGGCGCCAGCGTGCGAATGTTCCTCTAGGGTTCGTTTGAAATGCCGTCTTTTACCCTTTTCTTCATGTATCGTCGCTTAATACCTGAATTCACTTAACACACATATTAAAAGTACGAGTGGCACAATTCAAGCTATAAATGGACCTAAATCGTCAATAAAAGGGCTAAAAGCACGTGCAAAAATGACTCCTATCAGCGACCAGCCACGAGGGCGATTCAACAATACGCCCAGACACATCCATCACTGGCACCACCTGTTCCATCAACTAGTAGGGGCCAAGAGCCCCGCATGAGAAGCCGTCAGGAGGTCCCCAACCTCAGTCAGTTTGTGGAGGTTGAGAGCATCAAGATAAAAGTCATCCCTACCGAGTAACGCCTAGCCAATCCCCCCGCCGAGGTCATGATTCCTTGAACCCTGGTGGGAAGGGATCAAGGCGATCAGATTCCCCGGTGAATAGGGCAGTACGAGATAGAGAAAAGAATAGTGTGGTCTCAACCCCTAAGCGGCCACCGAGGAGAAGAGATAGAAGACCAACGCCTCCTAGGTCTCCACGCCGAGGTCAAGTATCATTGACCTCCGAAGAGGCCTTTCCAAGGCAAGAGGGCCGAAGAAGGCGATCACCTCGCCATGATGGAAATCTAGAGGACCATGCGTGATATGAAGACATTCGACTGGTACCACTAGCTGTAGCACCCCCTAAGAGAAATCCCTCCGGCCTGGCAATTTTGGCAGAGTCACTACCGCAGGGCCTCAATATACTACATCTGAACGAGCATGAGGGAGCTGGAGACCCTCACGAGCACGTTGGCAAGTTCAATGCTAAGGCTGACATGTATGATGCCAGTGACGCAACCTACTATAAGATTTTTCGGACAACACTATCAGGTTGGGCCCTTAACTGGTTTAACCAATTGCCCCCCGGTAGCATTATCGGCTTTGAGCAGTTAACAAGACGTTTCCTTAACGACTCCTCCATAAACAAGAAATATATAAAGATAACCTCATTTCTATTCATGGTGGTGCAAAAAGATGGTGAAGTGCCTGGTGACCAAAGCCCCCTCCACCTACATTGTCATTTTGGGAAGGCCGAGCTTAAAACTATTCCAAGCCATCAAATCTACCTATCACATGACTGTGTACTTTCCAACCCCCGTAGGAACGGAGGAAGCTGTTGGTGACGTGAAGATAGCAAGAGAGTGCTATGCTAACATATTGAAGAAACCTAAAACGAAACATGACGTGGATCACAGTGACAAGGGGGAACAAATAGTAATAAACTTATTCTCGCGAGAGAAAACTTGCTTGGGGGCAAAATCAACTTAGTCCATACTTGGTCAAAATCCCAGCAGTAAGATATCTATGAAAAGACACATGACGACATACCATCCCAAGAAGACAAAACCTATTTCGAAGATACAAAAACCACTACTGATGGACAAGACTCCAAAGTGACGGGCGTGCTGACAGTGGATACCACTAGCAAGATGACCCCGATGGGAAACATCGCCCAAGATTGACAAGATGTCAAGCATTATGAGGCCTTATAAGGTAACAAATAACAAAAACTATTTTTTTTTCCAACATTACTATTGAATAAGTCAAGCGTTGAGTGGGGATGTCCACCAGTGCCGACTACCTTTACTTAAGTTCTGAGGTGCCTAAGTGCACCCCCACGCATTTTTATTAAGTGTTGGATGTTTTAAGATTTCGTCATATAATTGCTAAGTGCCATCAGGCACATCAACTTTTATGTAGCTAGATGTGCTAAGCTTGTTTAAATGACAGGCATTTTATGACATTAACTATGGGTGATTTAACAACACCCAAAACAGTAGCCCCTCGGAATGCTTATAGCACCCTTATTATGTTGATATATTAACAAAAATCCATTACTTAGTTTATTTTGGCTACTAGACGCGTTACCATGATAACTGCTGCTAACACTTGGTGCTATTGGCCACTGGCCAAACATATGTTTGAAAGCTTATAGCATCCTTATTATGTTGATATATTGACAAAAAACCTTAAATACTTGTGTTTCACCCACATAGTGGGGAAAAAAAATACCAATACAACCCCTGGGAGCTAATCAAATTTTCACTAGAGGCGTTATACAATTACCCTCGACCCCACTAGAGGTTAATATGGGTGGCACCGCAAAAATTCCCCGAGCTGTCAAAGACTCGCACAAGGATGGGTCACCCCATAATCCCTCCTGTAACATCGAGAGAGGTTGAGGACCCATGAAAGGTCTCCCCACTCCCATTAAGGTACTGGAACTAGATCATGCAAAAAAATAACAAATTAAAGGCGACCAAACCACCACTAATAAGTGTCCGCGAGTATCAAAAACCTAAGCCACTCATTCAAACAAATATAACAAAGGTTTAGACTAGCCCACCTAATGATCCCTCCAGCATTACCGAGAGGGTGTGAGGTTTTAAAAACAACCCCTCCTCCAACATGGAATCTAGATTGAGATCATAACAATATAACTAAGGTGATAACTCACCTCATACAAACATAACAAGGGTGATAGCTCACCTCATATCAATGTGGCTAGGGTGATATTTCACTTCATGCGTCGAATAATGAACA
Organism: Buddleja alternifolia; assembly: GCA_019426215.1. Taxonomy (NCBI): domain Eukaryota; kingdom Viridiplantae; phylum Streptophyta; class Magnoliopsida; order Lamiales; family Scrophulariaceae; genus Buddleja; species Buddleja alternifolia. Next base: position 17,998,925 of record CM033403.1, read on the forward strand.
TTAGAGGCTATCTAAGCCTCCTAACATTATGAACACTAGTGGCTATCCAAGCCTCCTAAAATTAAGACATAGGTCGCCCTAGTGAAAACACTGAAAAGTTGCGAGGCTAAAAAGCCTCAGGGCATCAGTTTTCAAAATCACAGGGGTCAGCATTCGAGGAACCAAGCCTAGAGCTCTAATCATCATCAAGGAACCATCCCTAACCCCCTAGTGTCAAAGAAACACCACTTGGTTACTTACTCTTGAATATGATTCACATACTAAGGAGTAGGGGCAATGAGTGGGGAAGTAGGAATGAAATAAACAAATAGCTAGCTAGAGAACGAATAGCTATCTAATAGCAGTAAAAGACTAGCTAGTGAAAAAACTACCAATGGTGAAAAAACAACCGGTGATGTAAAAACCACCAACGGTGCGTTGGGAATATCAGCATTTTGCCTTCATATAGACAACCTTTCGAACGCTATATTCGCCAGCAGCTGGATCTGTTCATTCGAGGAGGACACTATGTTTTTCATCCAGAGATAACCAATCCTCCTCGTCTAGCGTTTGTTCAGTGTATCCAACCAGATCTGAATGAGGATGCATCTACAAGCAAGAGGAATGCAAAGCCTCTTCCAGAATGGTTTGTTCAGTGTATTCATATGGTTTTGAATGATGATCACGCTGACCTTGCAGAATTTTATTGAGACAGAAGAACAGTTATTAAACACTGGATATCAACTTCAACCATAACTTTGGTTTTAGTGACTTCCGTGGATATAACCTTCAAACAGTTCTCTTCTGTGAGCAGAACATTCAAGTGGCCAAGATTCTATCGCTTATCTGGCCAGTGGATCAAGAAGCTGCTCAATCATTGATGCCATTTATTTTGGACATCTATAATTCTTATATTTCAGGAGTTGATCTACCAGAAGATGTGCACTTTGCACTTAGCACTGAAGAGTATTTTACATACTGCAAACCAACATAATAAGTCCAAGGCATGTGATGGAAGTGATTGGCCCACTCTGGGTCATTGCTGTTGAGAAACCTTCTCCTCAGGTGGAGATAGTTGAGATGGAAGTGGAACAAGCTCCTGCTGTGGAAGTCGCTGAAACCATAGATGCTGATACGCAAGATATTGCTACTAGCGCTCCAGCAGTTGAGGTTCCAATTGTTGCTCAAGTTGTAGAGATTGATACTGCAACTGAATCTGTTGAGCAAGCGATTCAAGAAGTTCAGGATGAGATTACTGAAGAAGAACCAGAAGAGCCTTTGATAAGAGATACATCTAAGGGAAAGGCTGCAATCTCACGTGCATCCCCTGAGCGGTCTTCTACTTCTTCGGACTTAGATTCAGACAGCGATCCTGAAGCTAAGGAGTTTAGGCGAGCAGTAATGAACTCTCTGTTTGATATTCAGGGTTCATATTCTCATTTCGCTGAATCATCTCAAGAAATTATTCGAGTTGTGGAAAGTCAGCGAGTCACTAATTTGCGGACTCAAGCAACTCAGTGTGCTAACAAAGTTCTTAATAAGATGGTGCCCTTATTTCTGGGTTGTCTGAAGAGTTCAATCGCCACTTATCCCAGAACACTTCTGTAGATACTGAGCGACACAATACTTCCAACTCAGTTGCTCAAAGTATCGCTGAACAAGTTGCTTTACTTGTTGAAGAAGTTAGGCTATTGCGCAGAGATATCGCTGATCTCAAAACCTCCCTTGATGATGCCAAGAAGGGGGAAGATGAGGAAGAAAAACATTTTTTGTCCAAAGCCAAAGGAAAAGCTTTGACGAAGCCAATTTCTAAAACTGACAACAAATATTGGCGCTCCATGTTTGAAGAGATAGTAAGCATAAAGAAGATGCTCACTGATAAGAGGTGTTTTTACGTGTTTTTAAGACCGTAATTCTTATGATTTGAATTCACTTATTGCTTAAATCATGTCACATTTGCATTTAATAGGTGTGTTAAGTGAACACAGGTAATAAATGAGAATACATGAATAAAAGGGAAGAAAAACGATGTACAAAACAAGTTCAAGCATGTTTTTCAACACCTAGGCGGTTTATGCATCTCCTGCCACATTTGAGAGATAATTCTGTACATTTCGAGATTGAATTGGACAAAGTTGCCTTATACAAAGTGGTAGATCTATGTCTTAGCTTCAAATGGGAACTTGAATCATCCAAGTCGGAGGTTTATAGATAAAACTTGTGAAGGAAATACGATTGCTGCGCTGAACAGAGAAATACATGCACCAAGACACGCCCCAGCGCCCTCCGAGTCACGCCTAGGCGTGGGGAATCCGAATGGTAACTCCTTTTCTACCAAAAATCCAGCTCTTTATGATGGGAAGGAATCACTTTTAGTCATAATTCAGCACATGTGTTGAGGGGATGTCATAAGTGTGTTTCTTGGTAGATCTACTTTATGGAATTTTATACTACACACTTTAGAGTAATGGAGGACACAAGAGAGGAACAACACATGGGAGGGAGGGGAATCTACACCTATAAAGCTAATCATCTCTTGCACTCACCAGCATCAAGGAAAGAGGGGGAGGAAGTGACCGATCCATTGGAGAGAAAGGAGAGGGAGAAGGATTCTTGGATTCATTATCATCATTGGAGAAAGAACATTCACTTGGAGTTCTATCATCATTTAATTATAAGGAGTTTTTAAGAGCTTTCCATTTCATTTATGTCTATGAATATTTATATGAATCCTTTTATGTCTTTTAAGCTTTCAATTATGAACTAATCTTGTAAGACTAGGGCCATGTAAGGCCAAATTGTGATATGTGCTTATAATAGATGATTGTTGAGGTTATTCTTATATTGTTATGTGATGTGAGTTTGTGTTTTTGCCTATCTTGCATATACTTGATCACTATATGTTAGAATCTTATGCCTAGGTTAATATTTCAGGAGAAAATTGACTTAGGGTGCAAGAAATTCACATCATGACCCGCAACTAATGAGGAATTGCCCTAAACATAGGTAAAGATTCCCGGGTGAAGTTGTTCGATTCAAATCGAGTGAACTCTAGTACGTTAATGCATGTTTAGTGGTTAGATTTCCGGATAGGAATATTTTGAGAAATCACGATCTAAGCATAGGAGTTTATACGCGAGACATCGGTTATTCTCTACCCTCGGAGCTCTCACCATAACAATATAAGTGTAATCCTTCAACAAGAACCTTTATAAGTATATTTGATCAATTTGAACCTAGCATGTGCCTTAGTCTCCCTTTATAATTGGTTTTAAATCACTTGCTTATCTTTGTTCTTGTTCTTTACAAATTTTATTTGAATTTATTCTTACTTCGTTTATTCACTTCATTACAAATCTTAAACTAGAATTCAAGTCCTTGTGGTTCGACAATGCGGACTTACCCTCCATTTATTACTACACACGACTAGTGCACTTGCTATCATAGCACGTTAGTTATTAGCGTGTCAAGTTTTTGGCGCCGTTGCCGGGGACTTGTTCATTTTAGTTTTTGATTTTTCGTTTAAATTTTCATAATTCTTAGTTCTTCATTTATTTCTAACCTTTCTTTTATTTTATTATTCTAACTTTGTTTTTTGTGTTTAATTGTTAGGTGTAATTTGTGGTGCATGACCCGCTCTTCTAACGAGCCTCTATACAATTTTGAGCCGGAGATAGAGCGTGTTCTTCGATCTAGTAGACGCGCTCGAGAAATGGCCGACAATCTAAATCCAAATGGGAATTTTCCAGACATAAATCTCCCGGAAAACAGGGAATGGTTGCAAAATCTATTCCAAGCTATGCAACCGGCACCTCCTCAAAGACTTCCATCGGTCCGGGAAAGTCTACCTCCAAGGGTCCACACCATACTGGGGCCCGTAGTCTTTCCAAATTTCTATGCACCAAATTATCACATTCCGTCACACATCTTTAGCATGGTGCAAAGCGAACCCTTCTATGGAGAGACCCATGAATCACTTCATGAGCATTTGGAGACTTTAGACGACACTCTCATGACTACTCAATTTCATCCACGGGATCTTGATGCAATTCGTCTAAGAGTCTTCCACTTCTCATTAAAGGAAAGGGCGACCATGTGGTACAAGTCTCTACCACCCCAATCCATCACAACATGGGGACAATTGGTTGATGCCTTTTTGAGCAAATTCTTTCCACCCTCCAAAATCAACGAGCTAAGGAGCAATATTAAAGAGTTTAAGCAAGGAAATCATGAGTCCTTGGCCGAGGCATGGGCTAGATATAAAAACATGTTCCGAAAATGCCCTGATCACAACCTAAAGTTGAGCGAGCAAGTACTACGATTCCATGATGAGTCCGATCGCGCATCTGAAATAGGCTCAATGCCGGCGCCGGTGGTGATCTCCTTGGGCTCGATTGCCAAAGTATGTGGGACAAGATTGAGCAATTAGCCAGAGAAGATGAACTCTATCCCGATGATGAAGAAGTCACACCCACTAAAAAGATTTCTTGTGTTCAAGAGTTGGGCGAAGAAGTTGCTTTGGAAACAATGGTTGGCAATGTAAACTATGTTGGAAATGCTAATCGACCTCAATTAAACTTCCATGTGTCCGAAAATTTACCAAGGAGGCCCAATCCGGCACAAAATGCCCATCTCGGCGTCTATCAAGCATCAAGGCCCCCATTCAACAATAACCAAGCTCAAAGGCAAGGTAATCCTCATATACAAAGGCAAGTAAGACCTCTTACAACCGATGAGCGTCTCGATGAACAAATAAAGAAATCGGATTCAGCAATCAACGAACTCCGTACTATGATGAAGGATTTAATGATGGAGATGAAGGATATGAAAACACAAATGGGTCAATTATTCTCCGCAATGAGCGGGAGAGCCCCGGGAACTCTACCAAGTGACACGGAAAAGAACCCGAAGGAGCAATGCCATGCCATTACCTTAAGAAGTGGCAAACAGGTAGCAAATGATGTTGTTCGCACTTGCGCGCCCGAGCGCCCAGATTGCCACGCCTAGGCGCCGGAACCAACCCACAGTGAAAAAGTGCTTCGCACTTTCGCGCCCGCGCGCCCCGATGATCACGCCCCGACGCCCGAGTCACGACACCCCGGCGCCGAATGTGGCGCCCAGGCGCCCAACACATCACAACAGGAGAATTTGTTTTGCACTAATGCGCCCGAGCGTCTGTCGAGTTCCGCCCAGGGACCCGAGTCACAGCGCCTTGGCGCCGATTGCCGCGCCCAGGCGCCACCTCCTGAACCCTCCACCATGGGCCCTTCAACTCCAACGCATCCTCCCATCGAGGTCTATCTGCCATTTCCAAATGTACATAGACAGAAAAAAAAGGAGATGGATCCAAGTTTCCTTCGGATCTTAGCAATTCTTCGTGAGGTTAAAATTAATATTCCTTTTATAGACGCAATTTTACAAATGCCAAATTACGTGAAATTTTTCAAGGATATTTTATCTAACAAACAAAAGTGGGAGGAAAACGAAATGGTGTGCCTAACTGAGGAATGCTCCGCCGTATTGCTTAATAAATTACCAATGAAACTAGAAGACCCTGGGAGTCTCACTATTCCTTGCACGATTGGGCCATTATCCTTCGAAAAAGTTTTGTGTGACTCGGGAGCTAGCATCAACCTCCTCCCGTACTCTCTTTTCAAAAAGTTGGGCCTTGGTAATCCAAAGCCGACTTCAATGAGCCTCCAACTTGCCGATAGATCAATCAAGAGACCACGGGGAATAATCAAAGATGTAATTGTTCAAGTCGACAAGTTCTACTTCCCGGTTGACTTTGTGGTCCTTGATATGGAGGAAGATGTTGAGGTACCCCTGATCCTAGGAAGACCATTCCTAGCCACTGGTAAGGCGGTAATTGATATTGCCAATGGTAAGCTAACCTTAAATGTGGGAGATGAAAAGGTCACCTTTGATGTTTTTAAAGTGCTTAAACACCCATGTGATCCTGACTCATGTTTACGCATCGATGTATTTGATATGTTGATTGATGAGACTTTTCAGGCACAAATGGTAGATAACCCATTGGAGACATGTTTTTCCAAATCTATGGATGTCGATTCAGCGAGTGAAGAACAATTGGAAACCATGTTTAGCGTAGAGAAGCCACCTCTTTACCACGTCATTGGAGCTGAAAAATTAGAAAGATCACTCTTGGCTCCTCCTCGTCGTTCCATCGAAGAGGCCCCTATCCTTGAGCTTAAACCATTACCATTACATTTGAAATATGTATTTTTAAATGATAATGAGACTCTACCTTTAATTGTCTCATCTTCTTTGACAGGAGAACAGGAGGAGCAACTCATGAGAGTTTTGAAGGCCAACAAGAAGGCCTTCGGGTGGAAAATTGCGGATATAAAAGGCATAAGTCCAGCGATGTGCATGCACAAAATACTCATGGAGGAGTCCGCAAAACCTACACGCCAACCACAAAGACGGTCAAATCCACAAATACAAGAGGTGGTAAAGAAAGAGGTTATAAAACTACTCAACACAGGTATAATCTATCCTATCTCTGATAGTGCATGGGTAAGCCCGACTCAAGTAGTACCCAAGAAGGGCGGAATAACTGTGAGAGAAAATGCGAACAATGAATTAATCCCTACTCGAATGCTTACTCGGTGGCGTGTATGTATAGATTATCGCAAGTTAAATAATGCCACTCGTAAGGACTATTTCCCCCTCCCATTCATTGACCAAATGCTTGAAAGGTTAGCCGGACATGATTTTTATTGTTTTCTAGATGGGTATTCCGGCTACAACCAAATTGCCATAGCCCCCGAGGACCAAGAGAAAACAACTTTCACTTGCCCCTATGGCACGTTTGCTTATAGACGGATGCCGTTTGGATTATGCAATGCCCCGACCACATTTCAACGATGTATGATGACAATCTTTCATGACATGGTTGAAGAATTCCTTGAGATTTTTATGGATGATTTTTCTGTTTTTGGAACCTCGTTTAACACATGTCTTGATCATTTGGATCGTGTTCTAAAACGCTGTGAGGAAACAAATCTTGTTTTGAATTGGGAAAAATGTCATTTTATGGTCCAGGAAGGGATTGTGCTAGGCCACAAAATCTCTCAAAAAGGGATTGAAGTGGACCAAGCCAAGATTGAGGTTATAGAGAAGTTTCCCCCTCCTACCTCGGTGAAAGCCGTAAGGAGTTTTCTTGGTCATGCCGGCTTCTATAGGCGATTTATCAAAAAAATTTCAAAAATTGCAAAGCCGTTATCTAACTTGCTTGTCAAAGATGCACCTTTCAATTTTGACCCCCCTTGTTTACAGGCCTTCATGACTCTTAAGGAGCAATTGATATCCGCTCCCATCGTGGCACCTCCCGATTGGAGCTTGCCTTTCGAATTGATGTGTGATGCTAGTGACACCGCGGTGGGTGCGGTCCTTGGCCAAATGAAGGATAAGGTATTTCAAACCATCTACTATGCTAGTAAGACTTTAAATGATGCACAAATGAATTACGCAACCACGGAAAAAGAATTACTAGCCATAGTATTTGCATTTGACAAGTTCCATGCTTATCTCATTTTGAATAAGGTAATTGTGTACACCGATCACTCCGCATTAAAATACTTGCTTGCCAAAAAGGATGCAAAACCTAGACTCATTAGGTGGATTTTACTTCTTCAAGAATTTGACGTAGAAATTAAGGATAAGAAAGGAGTAGAAAATGTTGTTGCCGACCACTTGTCTAGGATAGAGGCTCCTAACCCCGAGTGCGTGTATGATAAACTTATTTGTGAGGAGTTTCCCGATGAGCAATTGTATGCTATACACAATAATGACGATCCTTGGTATGCCAATTATGCAAATTATCTTGTCATGGGAGTTCTTCCTCCGGATATCACTTATCATCAAAAGAAGAAATTCCTATTTGATGTGAAGCAATATTTGTGGGACGAACCATATCTATTTAAGATTTGTGCAGATGGCCTCATTCGACGATGTATCCCTGAGGAGGAAACAGCATCAATTCTCACCCATTGTCATGATATGTCGGTAGGTGGTCACTTTGGACCTTCTAAAACAGTGGCTAAAGTGCTTCAATCAGGTTTCTTTTGGCCTACTCTTTCTAAAGATGCATTCTTGTATGTTCAATCTTGTGATAGGTGTCAACGAAAAGGAAACATCTCTAAAAGACACGAAATGCCATTGAATAACATGCTTGAATGTGAACTATTTGATTTGTGGGGTATTGATTTTATGGGACCTTTCCCTAGTTCTTGTTCTAATAAGTATATTCTTGTTGCGGTCGACTATGTCTCCAAATGGGTCGAAGCCGAGGCTTTACCAACTAACGATGCTCGGGTGGTTACTCGATTTTTAGGAAAAAGGATTTTCACTCGTTTTGGAACTCCTAGAGCAATCGTTAGTGACGGGGGCACCCATTTTTGCAACAAACAATTCGAGCACTTATTGAACAAGTACGGGGTACGGCATAAAATCTCAACCCCATATCATCCCCAAACGAGTGGTCAAGTGGAGGTGTCAAATCGGGAGATTAAACGCATTCTTGAAAAAATGGTTAACGCATCTAGAAAAGATTGGTCCCTTAAACTAGATGACGCCTTGTGGGCATATAGAACCGCGTTTAAAACTCCGATTGGCATGTCATCATATCGCCTTGTCTTTGGAAAAGCATGTCACTTGCCGGTCGAGCTCGAACATCGCGCTTTTTGGGCTATTAAATTTCTAAATTTTGATTCCCAACTCGTAGGTACCAAGCGTTTGCTCCAATTACACAAACTTGAGGAATGGCGCCATCAAGCGTATGAGAATGCCAAGCTTTACAAGGAGCGAACGAAAACTTGGCATGATAAGCGTATTATTCCTCGGGAATTTCATGAAGGAGACAAGGTGTTACTATACAATTCTCGCCTTCGACTTTTTCCCAGGAAACTCAAGTCAAAATGGTCAGGACCGTTTGTTATATCTCGTGTTTATACCTCCGGTGCTATTGAACTTATAACGGAAAATGGACGGACCTTCATGAAAAACGCCCAAAGGTTAAAGCATTACATTGGAATTGACGGGTCAAGAGATAAAGTGACCATACCCCTCCGGGATCCTTAGCAACTCTTTGTCTCACGTCGAGCTACCGACTCTAAACTAGCGCTTCTTGGGAGGCAACCCAAGTTCCTTCTTTTCTCATATTTTTTTGTTTGGTTTGCTTCGTTTTATTTTGATTACTTTTGCTTAATCTTTGTTAGTTGTGTTAATTGTGGTGTGAATTGTTATTTTTCCTTTTGTCTACAAGAAATGGAGTGAAAATTGCAACACAGCAACATCCACGCCTAGGTGACATATCTACCGCGCCTGGGCGCCACTTTCTTCAGTACAGGAGCTGCATCGCATTGCCGCGCCCAGGCGTACGACACTACACGCCCAGGCGCTAAAATCCTACGCCGGGGCGCCACGAGAGCTATTTTTGTCCAATTCCTTTCGCATTCCCGCGCCCAGGCGTCACCCCTTACACGCCCAGGCGCGGAGTGACTCTCAAAGTGTCCATTTGCTTCGCATTGAGGCGCCTAGGCGCCGATATACGCGCGCCCGGGCGCCGCGCAGGTATATACTAAACATTGGCTGAAAAATTAGATCTGTTTTCTCAAATCTCTTTCTCTCTTCCGTCTGCCGAGCACCACCCATCAAATCTCCACCTTAAAGCCACCATTGGACCTTCCCGAACCACCGTCTTCCACCACTCGCCGTCGGATTTGCCGCCGTAAACATCACTTTCCGTTTTCTCTCGGTCAAAAGGTGAGTGAATAGCTTTGCTCTTGCTCGTTTCCGATTATTCAATCCGTGTAAGGCTCTCTTTCATCAGTGTTTTCGTTTTTGTGCCTGAAATTGTTGCTTAATCTTGGTGAATATACAATTGTGGGGAAATATTCGGGATTTACAGATTTGTGAGGATTGTTTGTGCGTAATTTCAGTTGTGAAATACAGAGTCGTCAGGCTGTGTAATGAATTTGGGAATTACATATTTGAATTTACATTTGTGACTATAGTTCCGTTTTGGTGTGGAAATTAGTTTTACATTTCAAGATTTGGGGTGATTTCTGGTCGATTGTTGTGTGGGTTGCTGTTTTCGGGGGTATAGTCGGGAACTTGGTAAATCGATTAAACGTCGTTACTCTGCCAAAATTTCTACAAAAAAAAAATGCCGAAGCCAACTTCCAAACACTCCAAAGGTAAATAGAAGGTGGGGGAAGGGTCATTTAACGACGCCGAACTGCCCATTGATTCGACTATTCCGACCCTTGACCCTCGATTCTCTGATCCGGAGGTCCAAATAATCTGTCAATGCCTCCACCATAGAAATATCATTAAGGAGAAGTACTTAGTTACACAGGGACAGCCTTCGGTGCGGGAATTGGTTGAGTTTCATCACTTGCAATATTTTTGTCGTAAGCCCGAGATTATTTGGGTCCCTTTGGTTCAGGAATTCTTTGGTGCGGGGGCATTTCATGAACTTACAGCCTCGAGATATAGTGAGCCTGAGCACACGGTTCGCCATACCAAGGTGTCATATGATGACGGAAAGATTCGGGAGATTATAGGTATTCCTAAGCCTCAACAGTGTGAATACACTATTCTTTATCACGGGGGACACCTACAAATTGATATGGATGAGTTAATGAGGGTTATTGCAAAGGAAGGTGAGATTTGGCCATCAGGTCAGGCTTATCTCCCCCGTCGAGCTTTACTTCCGGAGGCCACCTTTTGGCTTGAATTTATACGGTTCAATCTCATTCCTAGCACTAATAAGTCAGAAGCTAATAAACAAAGGGCCGCTCTCATTTTTTCTATCATGACTCGCAAAACTATTGACTTCTCCAAGTTGATCTTTGATTCTTTATTAGACCAGTTGAAGAAGTTCAAAAACGAGTTTGCTTGGGTAGTTGCTCAGAAGACACAACAGAGGATGGGAGTAGAGTCGACAAAGAAGAATCCTCTGATTTTTCCCTCCCTTATCACTGCTCTCTGTAACAAGCATAGAATTCAAGTTTCTCCTCTAGAGCGACCCGAGCCACCCGGTTCATCCATCACTATGCTTGCCGCTACTCCACACGCTCCCCCTCCTCCTAAGCGTTCTCGTCCACCTTCATCTGCTCATGGTACAGAATCAAGCCACACTACATCATTTGATATGGATGCCCTTCGGCAGCTATTAAGGATAGATATGCATACCATGATGAATGAGGGTTGTTCTTACGTTAGACAGTTATTTATGGAGCAGGATGCATTTATGGGACGGGGACCTTTCGACTACTCTTCGCCGCCTACTTTTTCGCATTCTTATACACCTCAGCAAGATGATATGCCCGGTGTAGGTGCGGGTGCTTTAGTTGTTCGGGTTGATTCTCCTGAGCATGTCGATGGTTCCGATGATTTGCTTGACGATGACCATATTTTAGGAGATGATGAGCCTGTTGAGGGTGGTGGGGATCATGATGATGTGGACGCCATGTTTGACGATTAGTCCCGTGTTATTTTCATTTCCTGAATTTTTATCTTAGATGTTTATTTGTGGTTTGTTTTTGGATTTTGATTAACCTTTGTCATTTTGGAATTATGCTTAATTATTATTGTTGGAATTTATTTTGTTACTTTTTGTGTTTGTGGAAAATATGTTATGCTTAACCGGATCGTATGGATAGCACATGTTGATTTTGAAGTAGGATTCTCTTTCAACTAAGTCGCGGTTGCTCAACTTGGAACAGAATATCCTCAAGAGAACTAGGGTTTGCTTTTCAGCACCCCTTATGGTGAAGTGTTCTCTTACCTAAATTTTTCTCCAACATTGGGGACAATGTTTGTTTTAAGTTTGGGGGGGGTATATTTGATCTATAATTGTCATGTCCAATCATGATCTATATATTTCTGTCTAAGTTTGGGGATGTCGTATTTTAGGGTTCTACAATTGAAAAGTGTGAAATTTTTTTTTTAGCATATATTTGTGTAAAATAATAATAATAATAAAAAAATAAATAAAAAAATAAAAATTCTTTCCAATTGATGCATTGAAATTTATTAACTTGGAAAAATGGCATAATTTCTTGAATTAATTTGAATTTAATGGAACATATATATATCTTTGAAATTGCTCATGGAGACCTTAGACTAGAATTGATTCCTTAGATGATTCACAATGCACTTAAATCGAAGGTAGAGGAGTTGAGAGGATAACCATCTTGAGACACTTAAGGAATTTTTCCCGGAAATATTAACTTAGATTTCTCATATGGTTATAAGTTGAGTAGTAATTTTATATGCTAAAACAATGAATTGAAAAGGTTGAATTTTGGTATGACCAAAAGTGGTCGGGCTAATACGTACCAGAGGTGAAACGTTTCATGCCTATATACTGTACTATTATGCTAATTTGAGCTTTGCTCAAGCCAAAAGAATTGAATTGTTTAAAAGATCTAGTTTTATTTCGTGGCCTTTGACACTCGAGTGATTAAATCCTTAGGAGTGTCTCTACACTTAATGCCCCAAAACTATCTAGTTTGGGAGTCATTGGTCTAAAGCTTGCTACACGGGTGTCATAAAAAGCCTAATGGAATAAAACATTGCACATGATCTAGCCTTAATGAAGTTTAATGGAAATTTCATATGAATTGAATGATGAATATTTGATAACGAAATTTAAATGGCTATGAAATTTTTTTTTATAATTCTTGTGCCTTGTGTTTGATCAAAAGTTGATAGATATGGGATTAATGTCCAAAATTTGGTAAGGATGCCTCTCGACTATAATACCCTAGATTTATTTTTCACTACACCCTAGGGAGTCGTTTCAAGTATTGGTGTCACATGAGCAAAAGTAGTTGATATGTATATATATATTTGTGAACTTTAAAAGGTTGCTTTTATGCCATTCATTCTTGTTAATCATATTGAGATGTGTTGATTTGGTTGGGATTGAAAATTTGTTAGATTTTGTGAGTATATCGTATGCAAACCCTCACGAGACTATAACTCGTCCTTTGAGGTAACTCAAAGGTTTAAAGGCTTGTTGCACCCGCTAAGTGCAATCGTTTACTCCACGAAAGTGAGTTAGTTAGTTGTTTTGTTTTCTCCCATTGAATGATGTTGATCTTGCCATATAGCTCTTATTGCTCGAGGTCGAGCAATTGATAAGTTTGGGGGTGTTGATAAGAGGTGTTTTTACGTGTTTTTAAGATCGTAATTCTTATGATTTGGATTCACTTATTTCTTAAATCATGTCACATTTGCATTTAATAGGTGTGTTAAGTGAATACAGGTAATAAATGAGAATACATGAAGAAAAGGGAAGAAAAACGATGTACAAAACAAGTTCAAGCATGTTTTTCAACACCTAGGCGGTTTATGCATCTCCTGCTACATTCAAGCGATAATTCTGTACATTTGGAGACCGAATTGGACAAAGTTGCCTTCTACAAAGTGGTAGATCTATGTCTTCGTTTCAAATGGGAACTTGAATCATCCAATTCGGAGGTCTATAGAGACAATTGTGAAGGAAATACGATTGCTGCGCTGAACAGAGAAATACATGCACCAAGACACGCCCCAGCGCCCTCCGAGTCAAGCCTAGGCGTGGGAAATCCGAATGTTAACTCCTTTTCTTCCAAAAATACAGCTCTTTATGATGGGAAGGAATCACTTTTAGTCATAATTCAGCACATGTGTTGAGGGGATGTCATAAGTGTGTTTCTTGGTAGATCTACTTTATGGAATTTTATACTACACACTTTAGAGTAATGGAGGACACAAGAGAGGAACAACACATGGGAGGGAGGGGAATCTACACCTATAAAGCTAATCATCTCTTGCACTCACCAGCATCAAGGAAAGAGGGGGAGGAAGTGACCGATCCATTGGAGAGAAAGGAGAGGGAGAAGGATTCTTGGATTCATTATCATCATTGGAGAAAGAACATTCACTTGGAGTTCTATCATCATTTAATTAGAGGGAGTTTTTAAGAGCTTTCCATTTCATTTATGTCTATGAATATTTATATGAATCCTTTTATGTCTTTTATGCTTTCAATTATGAACTAATCTTGTAAGACTAGGGCCATGTAAGGCCAAATTGTGATATGTGCTTATAATAGATGATTGTTGAGGTTATTCTTATATTGTTATGTGATGTGAATTTGTGTTTTTGCCTATCTTGCATATACTTGATCACTATATACTAGAATCTTATGCCTAGGTTAATATTTCGGGAGAAAATTGACTTAGGGTGCAAGAAATTCACATCATGACCCGCAACTAATGAGAAATTGCCCTAGACATAGGTAAAGATTCCCGGGTGAAGTTGTTCGATTCAAATCGAGTGAACTCTAGTACGTTAATGCATGTTTAGTGGTTAGATTTCCGGATAGGAATATTTGGGAAATCACGATCTAAGCATAGGAGTTTATACGCGAGACATCGGTTATTCTCTACCCTCGGAGCTCTCACCATAACAATATAAGTGTAATCCTTCAACAAGAACCTTTATAAGTATATTTGATCAATTTGAACCTAGCATGTGCCTTAGTCTCCCTTTATAATTGGTTTTAAATCACTTGCTCATCTTTGTTCTTGTTCTTTACAAATTTTATTTGAATTTATTCTTACTTCGTTTATTCACTTCATTACAAATCTTAAACTAGAATTCAAGTCCTTGTGGTTCGACAATCCGGACTTACCGTCCATTTATTACTACACACGACTAGTGCACTTGCCATCATAGCACATTAGTTATTAGCGTGTCACTCACTAAGAAGCGAAAGCCAAGATACTACCAAGGCAGGCACAGGCTTCCGGACATTGATGTAGAATTTTTAGACGGTATGGGTTTTAATCCATATGCGGCACCGCTGAGAAGACCTCTCGATTGGAAACCTTCCAATGACCGAATGCATGACATTTACCATGATCTCATTAGAACGCTAGGGATCCCTTCAAGGGATTGGGTGGAAAGGTTACTTGAACTAAATTGAAGCGCTAAGAATCGAAGCGATGACTATGATGAAGTCTATCACACAACAATGATAGACATCGACCAAGTCCTGTTAGATCTAGCGAATGAAATCTATCAAGAAGAGGCTTCAAAGAAGCGACAATGAAAATGATTGTCTAAGTGTTTTATCTTTTATTTCTTTGTGTATGATGTCGCTATTTATCTTCAGTATAAATCATGTACGCTTACTTATCATATGAATGAATGAATGATTTATCATTGAAACATCTTGTTGAGGCCAATCTAACATTAGCTAACTTAACTAACTTTCTAAACGCTAACGTATGATAATTTTGGGCTTTTCTTTGAACTCTTAATCTATAAAAGAGTTATAAGAGTTAAGGTCTTGACATCATCAAAAGGAGGAAATTGTTAGGAAATTTCATATTAGATGTTTTGATGATGACAAGATAGGATTTTATGTTACACCCCAAAACAATGTAAGTTTATGTTTTCATAAAACAATTGTATAAGCGTTTGAAAGTTTGTAATTTTGTTAGGCTTGTAATTTTTATCTTTGTAGATTTTAGACTAAGTATTGGATACCAAGTCGCTAGTAGAATTCTAGGTGAGTCTATTAGAGATGAAGTTGAAGATCAGCGTCTGAAGTCAAGTGAAGATGAATATTTGTTCTTAGCGTGTGTCAAATGCTAAAGGACTGTTTCTGGATTGTTGAATCAAGCGCTCAAAGCACTCAAGCGATCAAGGATCAAATTCACCTGAAATAAATTCTCAAGTCATGAAGGACTTAAATGCAATCATCAATGGACATTTATTTCCAAATTGAAATAAATTCAAATGCATTAAATGCCCGATAAGTGCATTAAATATGATAAGTTATTATGACCTGTGACAAGCCACCTTTTGACTAGACTGTCAGAAATCAGAGTTCAAAACTGCTCCTGTCCAATCGGAACTAGCAGAATTTAAGGAATGTCAGATGGGGACTATTTAACTCATTGCGTGAGGCACACGCGCTCACATGTGTCCAACGAACAAATCCCAAAAAATCTTATAAATAGTACCCTTCAGCAAACCCTAAATATACACGTACATACACAAGAAAAAAGGTCAACACTTTGTTGAAATTACTTGAAAGAAAAGCTTACATACTCCATAGCCAAAATCCCTCAAGCTTTTCATAATACATTCCAAAGACAGTCACAGATATCTCAAGCATCTTCAAAGAAGAACCTTAAATTCCTATTGAGATATCCCAAGTTGTTTGAACTTTCCAACATCAAACAAACCCGTGACAAAACCCTCAACATCTTTTATCTGAGTGAGAAAGTTTGTTGATTCTACAAGCAGCATTTCTGTGTGAGAGAAGCTTGTTGTAGAAGGTCTCTATTGAAGCTGAAATCTGTGTGATCAAGAAGCTCAAGATCGTCTTCCCTTTCATCTATTTTGTAGAAGTCTCTGTGTGACTCTTCGATAATCAATCTAGTGAATTCCTCCAAGTGCATAGGAGAAGAAGGATGTAGCTGGGATTACATCACCTAGTGAACCTTACAACATCTTGTGTTATTTACTGTTTTAGTGCCTTACTTTACATTCACATAATATATCTTGAAAAACATTTAAAACAGTTAAGCGACTAATTCAAGCTCAAAGAGAATGCTAAGCTATAAAATCATTTTTGCTGTGCTAACCCTGATTAAGCAATTGAAACATTACCCTATCTTGGTAATTGTTGAAATCACTAAGTCTAAGTTATCTATTCTTAAGCGCCTGACCTAGCGCTAAACTTTCCAAGCGTTCAAATTCTTCAAAGTAATAAGAAATGTTTTGAAGTCGAAAAAGGCTTCAGGGTCTATTAACCCCCCTTCTAGACCCTTTCGTATGCCACTTGGGACCATCTACGAAAAACTTACCTTTTTTGAGTTCTATTAATCCTCGCGAATCTTTAACGGTCCAATCATCCTGTCTTTAGATCATCACACAGGAACGGACTTTTGGAAATCTTCATCATCATCTCCCGAGGCGGCTAGGCAAAGATAATATGAATCTTTTCTATCTTGTATTTTGGTGGAGGATTTTTCATATTGTGAATTATCTGAATGACTGAATTAATTACTTCTCTAAGGCTTGTGTTGGAGGATTAAATAATCCTCCAACTTAAGCCCAGATCACAAGGCCCTAATGGCCTGTTGGACGCCCCATGTGGGCTAAATTGACCCAGTCAATTTAGTCCACTTAATTTAATTATATTACATTTAATCAAATTAAATAAATATACATTAAATTAATATTCTAATTTAAATATTTAATTAACCCAGTTAATTAACTATTCAAATTAAATAATTTAATTTACCATTGTTTAATCCAATCAAACAACCAATTAAATTAGTTCGTCCAAATACCCTCTAAATACAAAACTCGATTTTCAGTCTATTCGTATATAGCGCGACTCTCTAGGTTCCTCTCGATTAGCAATGGGAGGATACCAAAGGATGTGGGTGACACCTAGCCAGCACCGTGGCCCCACATTGTAGCCCAATTGAGTATGAAATGACTATGTCATTACTAACCTCTATATTATGAATACTGTATGAGTATAAGCCCTTCACTAACGTATCCCGATCGAGTGAGAGTTATGGAATGTCAAACTCACAGGACTCGATTCTATGCTAAGAATCATAGTAACATGAGATTGCAGAACTTCCCTTGTGTCAAACACGAGTTAGTTCATGAGCTCTGGCCAGAGACCATAATCTCATTTACCCATGATCGCATAGGATACTTCTCATTTACTTTCGAGACAGTGAATTCTTTTTTGCTAATCAATTAAGACTGCTACTTGCCCATCAAGCCGCACTTCAAGATTGACCTCACCAATGGGTGAATTGGATCTAACTCCTCTAATGATAGACTTGGCGTCACAAGCACGTCTTCAACATGATTACTCAGGTATAAGGCTCACGCATACTATCATAATCAGTAATCCAATCATTAACAGTCAATGAGTAAAAACCCATATGATCGGATTACTATGAGCCGTGTTCGAATACATTAATCCCATCAATGTATTCTATAACACAAAATCCCACTATCCCATAGTGTTGGACTGGCACTCCCTGTCAGAGCATGTGTTATACAAGTACAAATGAATCTCAATGAACAATTGAGATTCTCTGACTTGCGAACCATTTAAGTGATCAAGTACCAAACCCTTCCAGTGCCTATCTCCTTAACTACTATAAGGAGTGGAAGGTATGCCTTGATTCACATGGACTTATTATTCATTCAAGTCTTATAGATGCCATTTAGACTTATACGAACAATATATCAAATGCCTTCTATTAGTTAAGGGTTGTGCAATATAAACTGGTGCCTTATATTCTAATCTCCTCGTTGGCATCGAGGGCACTTTCCCAACAATCTCCCACTTGCACTCTATGCTAATTGGTATATAATGCCCATCTTCTAAAGATGTCACTTTAGCACTGCCTGTGATAGTAGCTTAGTAAGTGGGTCAGTCGTGTCATCGGCTGAGGTTCATTTTCTACAAGGCTACTTTGCCTTTTCCAATGATCTCTCAAAAGATGTTGTATCTCTCAGCCTGTCTAGATTTTTGAGACCTTGGTTCCCCAGCTTGCGCTTTTAGCTTCATTTCATCATAGTAAAGTGATAAATGCAAACTCCACGCTAGGGACCATTAGAAGTTCTACCAGGAACTTCAGATCCAAACAAAAATTCCTTGATCACCTCCAAGGCTCCAAGACAATTTTATATTCATTCTCAGTAGTGGAGTAATTTACTTGGAAACTTCCATGTTACTACTTCACAGTTGAGAGTTAATAAAAACCCAGAGTGAAATTTTAGTTTCTTTATCAGACTTAACGTCCGAGTAAGTATAAATTTCCACTATCAGTTCTCCACAGGCATAGACGAAGAATATATCTTACGTTCGTCTCAAATAATTCACGAAATATTTTATGTCTACCCTTTGCTCTTCCTCACTAGGCAAGAGTCCTTTCTCATATTTTCTGTCCTAACTTCTTCAGGATTTATTCTAAACAAAGGGCTTGGGAGGGCCCATCATCCTATTTGCCCTATCTGCATAGACGCAAATTTTAAGGATGAAAGTTATTATTCCCAAGTCTTTTATGGAGTGTAGGCTTGAGATTTATGTCTTGATTCAACTCAATGAGCTCATATCGTTTCCCATTTGTAGAGTAACCTCTACATATACTACTAGAAATGATATCTAGCTCCCACTAGCCTTATTGCACACAGATGTTTTTTCTTCATTTTTGATGATATCATAATTCCGAATTATGTCATAAAAGTGAAGATTCCAACTATGAGAGGTCTGTTTAAATCCACAAGTGGATTCATACAGCTTGTCGACCTTATGAGAATCGGCCTCATATGTGAAACTCTTGGGTTGTTCTTTGTGGATGCCCTCTTCAAGGAATCCATTCATGAACGAGTCTTCATATCCATGCACCAGATTTTCATAATCTTGGTGTGTTACTATCGAAAGTAAGATTCTAGTGGATTTGATTATAGCTGTGGCAAATGGGCTTCCTCATAGTTAATGCCCATCTTTTGACTACACCCTTTTGCCATCAGCCTGGCCTTGCCATTCGAATCAATCTTTCTCTTGTAGATGTATTCACCTCCGACGGGTACAATACTCTCGGGGAGATCTACTAGAGTCTTGGATTGATTCAAAGAACATCTAATCCATCTTCACTTTCATATCCTTACACCTTCTCGTAGAGTCCATATCCGCTATCGATTTGTCATGCGTAGAGGGATTGTATCCATGGATCCCCTCTGCTATAGCATACAACTTATGCTTTGCTTATAGCAGATGACCATATATCTCAGGCGGTTGAGATACTCTACCAGACTAACTCGTTGGTGGTTATGTTATAATGGGCTGGGTTTGGGTTTCTTGAATAATAGTCTCCTAAGGAGTTTTGTTTTGTTCTTATAGAACAATATTTCTACCAACTTGACTTTCTCAAATAAACTTATCTTCGAGAATGGTGGCTTTTAAGGCCACAATGATCCTCCGATCATCATGTAGGTTAAAGAGGTCTCCCACTGAATTATTTGAGATAACCAACAAAAATATCCTTTTAAGGACTTAGCCTCTAGATTCTTTACCTTTGTCTTTTATAAGTACGTTGGGTATCGTCGTACCCTCACGTACTTAGGACTAGGCTTCCACATGCGCCAATATGTTGCATTAGGAATAAATTTGAAGGGACATTTATTCATGATTCACTTATGTGCAGCGCATGAATCACTATGAATTGGGCAATTTTATGTAGTTTAGCATAGAATGAGTCATGTCCAACAATGCCTCGTTCTTGCATGGTACTGCCCTATTCAATTATAGAGTCGCTGGAAGTGTCAGCTGTGAAACTATACTACATTCTTTTAAGAACAGGTCGAATAAGGTAATCATATACTTGTCACTGCGAACCAATCATGGTGCCCTTATATGATATCCATTTTCAAACATAGACGTCAGTATGCACCAAACTTCAAAACTTGAGTGGCTCTTTAATATTTTCCCGGTGAAGGGAGATTTGATCATCCTATCCTTGAGATGAGATTCTTAAGTTTGGATAGGGATCCAATCCCAATGGGCTTTTATCCCTATGTTTCTCCGAACTCATGAATCTTATGCTCTTAAAGCATAACCTAATCTTAGGTGCCAAACAATTTCTTTATTTTGTCTCTAGCATACTACACTCTTTAGTATACATGTTCACAGTACACTAATTCCGAACTTTTAAATCGTTGTTAACAATTTTAGTAAGAATGCATTGTTCCTGCATTTATTTCCAAAATAAATGTCAGGTAAGTTAATACCAAACATAAAGAAGAATCATTTCTTAACCTAGTCAGGAAAGGATAACATTCTTAGTACCATTTGAAAAAACTAATCAATCATTGAACACTATAAAAAATGTCCGGAATATTTAAAAGAACAAAATTGGATCTTATGTGGACACCCACGACATAATGTTTTGTTCCACCATAAATCAGCTCTCGTTCTTCCAGTTTTTCACTTCTTTCTAATTCTTCAATCATGAGCACTAACTCAAGAAATCATAATATAAGAAGCTGAGAAAACTGGTCATAAAACACTAGTTTTAAAAGCATACAGTTCTATATCCGGTGCACGTCATATAATAGCCCTACTCGTCGTCCCATACTTAGACTTGAGTAATGCTTTCTTCAACCATATAGCTCAACCACTTTAAACTGAGGACCATCCTCAAGTTTCTAAGTCAGTTGATTTTGTTAGGCCAGTTCGGACAAAATTCTCAAGCATATCTAACTAAATGGGTTTCTAATCTAAGAGAGATATAAACTAAAGCAGAAAATAAACCAAGATCTCAATTAGATATTTATATATAACACACAAGTAAAACTAGGACATTAATTTACTTGGCTCCCACTACATTTTTCGAAACATCGCACTCCACTACAATTTTTCAGAAATCTCATTGGATAGATTTCGTAGTGAGTGATTGAATTCTTTAACTAGTTTAATTGGTTGCAACATTTTGCTGGTATGTGGCCTATTAATCTATCAAAGTGATGTCCAACACCAACCTATCAAATGGATGATTCAATTCCTTTGTTCATTATTCATCAAATTGCAACCTTTAAACGATCATATCGATTTATGAATAATTTAAGTTTAACCCACTGACTATCTATCAGTCTAATAATTGAATTTTACCTTGCAACCTTTTGCTGGTATGTGGGGTGAAATTTGTCTCGACCAATGGTATTACATGCACTTAGAAAAATTTAAAATATATTTCAATATATAACCCCATTGCTTAGGGAAGTTATTATATTAAATACCATTTCAATTTTCTCTAAGTTCAGTGGAGAACAGGATACCAAGTACCCTTTACCAACTTAATATTTTTAAATGTGGGAGAATTCAATTGTTTTCATAAAGGTCACAAATACGCATATTAATTTATAAAGCGCAAACATGCATATAAAGCGTAGAAAACACCTAGTAATTCTACCTACTTACACACTTCCATGAACTTTCTAGATCGGCCCAAGTCAATGGGCTAATCAACATATATTTTAAGCATGCTCAAACATAAATATAAAACCTAAGTTCATAGGAGGTGTAAAGATCACATAAAACGAGCATATTGCATACACAAGCATATATGTGAACATGATCATTAAATATATCTAATTTATTTAATAATCAAATCCAATCTGACTATTAGAAAATTAAATCTCATTCAATTTTAGTACCAAGACTAAATCCAATTTATCGAAGTAAAATTGAATCCATTTAATTTTCATACGATCGAAAAATCTAACTTATAAATAATTAAATCTATTTTAGTTATCATGAGAAAATTAAATATAATTTAATCCAAGTGAAATTAAATCTAATCTAATTTCCACAAGTGGACTAAATATTATTTAATCAAAGTGAAATTAAATCTGAATTAATTTTCATAGACTAAATCTAATTTAATCCAAGTAAAATAAACTCAATTTAACTTTTACGGTAGATTAAATCTTTATTTAATCAATGTGAAATCAAATCTAATTTAATTTTCATAGGCTCACAAATCCAATGATCAAATCTAATTTAATCATTTACAAAATTAAAAACAGTTTGAACTTAGTCAACTAAATAAAATCAATTCAATTTCGACAGGTGATTAAATCCAATTTAATCAACTTATAAAATTAAATATGATATAATTAATAACTTAGTTAAAACAAATTTAATTTTTGATATGTAAACAAAAATCAATTTAATTTAATATAAATTAAATCCAATTTAATATATTATAAATTAAATCCTTTTTAATTTAATGCGAAAAGGAACAAAGAACTAAATTAATTCAAAACTGGGGCTTGAACTAATCCCAAATTTAATTCAGCTGGGCCATATTTGGTTATCACCAAATCTATCCCATCCTAATTAAATACAAGATATTGGGCCAAGCCCAAATTCAAAATCCAATTAACTAATTAATTCAGAACCGGGCTGGATTAATTTATTCACACTGGGCCAAGCCCATACAAATTAAATTAATGTAGTTGGGTCAATTTATTCGTATTGGGCTATGCCCATACAAACTAAATTGATGTGGTTAGGCCAAGCCCAACACATGAGTGTTGAGTCTGGCCCAACTTAGTCCCAGCCCATTGCCCGTTAGGGCAACTGACTTCTTTCCCTCCAGCGCCGTCATCGCCGGAGCGGCCGTCTTCTACGGACATAGCAGTGGCTAACGGCGCCGCTGCTTTCGCCCGTAGTTTCTCCGACCACCACCACCGTCGGATTTGCACGAAATCGCGAGTTCTTCGGCCTATTTCAGCCTCTTAAATCACCAATTTCCATGACCTCTTCCCGGCGGCAATTTCAAGCGGAGTTAATTGCGTAGCTTTTAGCAACCCACGTCGGCATCAATTGCGCCACCATCACCTCCGGCGTTGAGCGTTGTCTGCCAAATCCGATCTGCAAAAACCAAATTGCAGATTTGATTTTCGGCAACCCAACGGCAACGAACAGCTTCTATTCGCGGCGGTGAAACAACAGCTCTCCGTGGCTGGTCATTGATGGCGATTCCGGCAACATTTAATCGATGAACAACGCTTCCAAGACCGATAACCACTGGCGTAACCGACATTCAATCTATTTCAAGAATTTCTGAAATTTCAATTATCCAGAAATTCATAAATTCGATTTTCAGAATATTCAAAAACAATTTTCAGAAATTTAGTCCAATACAAAATCAAAATCATAAATAATTTTTAGATTTTAAATTGAACAAAATCAGATTTTTCGATCCATACATATTGATTCCAAATCAACAATTACGCGATAAACATGATGAATAACAATTAAACATGCATAATCACGCAAATAAATCAACGAAGCCAACAAATTTGGCTCTAATACTACTGTTGGGAATCCTGGTATCATGCGTAGCGGAATTTAAAACATATCCGGATTCCCAAAAGCCAAGTTCAATATGTGGATTTTTGTTGATTTTAACATAAAACGAAGAACACGAAAAACTTACCTTTTTCGAGTTCTATTAATTCTCGCGAATCTTTAACGATCCAATCATCCGGTCTCTAGATCATCACGCAGGAAAGGACTTTTGGAAATCTTCATCATCATCTCCCGAGGCGGCTAGGCAGAGATAATATGAATCTTTTCTGTCTTGTATTTTGGTGGAGGATTTTTCGTATTGTGAATTGTGTGAGTGACTGAATTAATTACTTCTCTAGAGCTTGTGTTTGAGGATTAAATGATAAGAGACATTTTTACGTGTTTTTAAGCCCGTGATGCTTATGCTTTGGATTCAATTATTGCCTAAATCATACTACATTTGCGTTTAATCGGGGTGTTAAGTGATTTCAGGTGATAAACGAGAGCACACGAAGAAAAGGGCGAAATATAGCGTATCAAACGAAGTCCAAAATAATGCTTCGCAGATTCGCGCCCACGCGCCATTTAAGCCACGCCCAGGCGCCAGCCGAAGAGAGGACAAGCAGTCCATGCAGTGTGGCGCCTAGGCACCACACCTCCCGCCCCTGGGCGCCCCCAGACTTCTTTCCCAAGCCAGCATTGACATGTAGGCGGCGCCTAAGCGCCAATGCACCCGCGCCTGGGTGCCGTTGTAACCATTTTTTGGAAGCTATAAAGCGAATTTTTCAGCTCATTTCAAGTGTTTGATTTTTGGGATTTCTGGAGCATTTCCTTGGAATTGAGCCACATTTTCACTTACGTTGAGATCAAGAAGGAAGATTAGCTTGGGGATTGAAGATTCAGCTTGAAGATCCATCATCATTCACCATTCAGGGAGTTTTAATAGCTTTTTCATTTCATTTATGTCCATGAATATGTATATGAATCCATTTATGTCATTCATACTACCAATTATGAGCTAAACTTGTAAGACTAGGGCCATGTAAGGCCAAATTGTGATTTATGTTTATAATAGAGGATTGTTGAAGTTATTCTTATGTTGTTATGTGGTGTGAATTTGTGTTTTTGCTTGTCTTGCATATGCTTGATCACCATATGTTAGAATCTTATGTCTAGGTGAATATTTCGAGAGAAAATTGACTTAGGGTGCACTAAATTCACGCCATAACCCACAACCAATGAGGAATTGCCCTAGACATAGGCAAAGATTCCCGGGTGAAGTCGTTCGATCTAAATCGAGTGAGCTCTAGTGCATTAATGCATGTTTAGTGATTAGATTTCTGGGTAGATATAATTTGGAAACCGTCATTCAAGCATAGAAGTTTAGCGCGAGACATCGGTTATTCTCTACCCTAGGAGCTTTCACCATAGCTACATAAGCGTAATCCTTCAACGAGAGCCTTTATAAGTATAATTGAACAATTTGGACCTAGCATGTACCTTAGTCTCCCTCTATATTTGGTTTTCAATCCTTCGTGTGTCTTCGTTCTTATTTTACGCGTTTTACCTTCAATTTACCTTTACTTTAATTGTTCTTTTTCGTTATAAAATCATACACTAAAATCCAAATCTCTGTGGTTCGACAACCCGGACTTTTTGTCCACTTTTATTACTATCACGACTTATGCACTTGCTATTCAAGCGAGTTAGCTTCTATCATGTCAAGTTTTTCGCGCCGTTTCCGGGGACTTGTTTATTTTTAGTTTTTGATTTTTGTTTATGTTTTCATAATTCTTAGTTTGTTGTTTATTTCTTGCTTTTCTTTTATTATCATATTAGTCTAATTTTATTTCTTGTGCTTAATTGATAGGTTTGGTTTGTGGTGCATGACCCGGTCCTCCAACGAGCCCTTATACGAGTGGGAGCCCGAGATAGAGCATGTTCTTCGGGCTAATAGACGAGCTCGAGAAATGGCCAACAAATTCAATCCGAACCCGAATGGGAATTTTCCCGTTATGAATCTCCCAGAAAATAGGGAATGGTTGCAAAATCTACTCTAAGCTATGCAATCGACACCTCCCCCACCTCCTCCATCGGTTCGTGGTAATCAACCACCCCGTGTACACACTATACCGGGACCCGTTGTCTTTCTGGACTTTGTTACGCCACATTTCTACATTCCTTCTTATATGTTCAGGATGGTTCAAGCGGAGTCGTTTTATGATGACTCGAGAGACTCACCTCATGACCATTTAGATCACTTTGAGAATGTGATCTCTACTATGCAATTCAACCCACGAGATCTTGATGCCATTTGCCTCCGATTATTTCATTTCTCCTTGAAGGATGAAGGGATTCTTTGGTACAAGTCGCTACCCCCACAATCAATTGGAACAGGCATGATCTAGTAGAAGAGTTTCTCAACAAACTCTTTCCTCCATAAAAAATAATGAGCTTAGAAGTGAGATCAAAGGGTTCAAACAGAAAAGGGATGAGTCCTTAGCATCCGCATGGGCAAAGTACAAGGGTATGCTTCGAAAGTTCCCCGATCACAATTATACACGAGACGAGCATGTACAACACTCCTATAATGGCGTCCGATCTCAGATTCGACACCGACTCAATGCGGGAGCCGGTGGTGACCTTCTAGGCCTTGATAGAAGGTCCGTGTGAATTAAACTTTAGAAAATGGCTAAGGAGGAGGAACTTTGTCTCGAAGACGATGATGAGCTTCCCCCACCAAATTGAAGGGTTGCATGTGTTCAAGAATTAGAGGAAGTGGTTACCCCGAAATCGGAGGTTGGAGATGTAAATTTTGTTGGGAATCATGACCGACCCCGCATCAATTTCCATATACCTAAAAACTTCCCAAAGAGGCCAAACCCCGCACAAAACGCACAACCGGGCATTTACCGAGCCCCGAGGCCTCCTTTCAACAACGCACCCCTGAGGCAAGGCAATCTCAATGTATAAGGGCAAGGGCAAGTACGACCTCCCACGGTCGAAGAGCGACTTGATGATCATATAAAGAAATCGGATATGTCGATCAATGAACTTCGTAATATTATGAAGGATATGTTCATGGAGATGAAGGATATGAGGACCTAAATGGGTCAAATATCCTCTGCGGTAAGTGGGAGAGCCCCAGGGACTCTACCAAGTGACACGGA
The DNA here is from genome assembly GCA_019426215.1 of Buddleja alternifolia. Taxonomy (NCBI): domain Eukaryota; kingdom Viridiplantae; phylum Streptophyta; class Magnoliopsida; order Lamiales; family Scrophulariaceae; genus Buddleja; species Buddleja alternifolia. The sequence goes on from CM033403.1 coordinate 18,026,006, forward strand.
AAAGAACCTAAAAGAACAATGCCATGCCATTGTTTTGAGAAGTGGGAAACAAGTGGAAAGTGATCCTGTTCGCATATCAGTACCCAAGAGCCCCTCAGGTGGTGCCCAGGCGCCGGTCACTACACAGAAGGAAGAATTGGTATGCACCTCCCCGCCCGAGCACCATCAAGATCGCGCTGAGGCATCGGCAGTCCCCCGCCCAGGCGCCGATATCAGCGCCTAGGCGCCGCACCCTATTTCTTCCAGTCTTGGTTCCTCGACTCCAAATCCTCCTCCTTCCATTGAGATCCGTATTCCCTTTCCAAATGCACTAAAGAAGAAAAAGAAGGAGATGGAGCCGAGTTTCCACCGTATTTTGTCTATTCTTCGTGAGGTGAGGATAAATACTCCTTTTGTGGACGCTATCTTGCAAATGCCAAACTATGTTAAGTTCTTCAAGGATATTCTATCCAACAAGCAAAGGTGGGAGAAAAATGAAACGGTTTGTCTAACCGAGGAGTGCTCCACTGTCTTACTTAACAAATTGCCTCGCAAGCTCAAGGACCCGGGGAGTCTTACAATACCATGCACTATTGGCCATTGTTGGTCCCAAGTGGTATACGAAAGGGTCTAGAAGGGGGGGGGGGTTGAATAGACCCTGAAATCTTTTTCGACTTCTAAAAACTTTCGTATTACTGTGAGGTATTTGAACGCTCAGAAAGCTTTAAGCGCTGGGTGCGGCGCTTTGAGGGATGATGACTTAAGCGCTAGTTTTAGGCGCTTGAGAAAAGTTAACTTAGATTCGGTGATTTCAACACTTACCAAAGTAGGGCAGAGTTTAGTCACTAAATCAAGGTTAGCACAGCGGAAATGTTTTTATAGCTTAGCGTTCGTTTTAACCAATTAGTCGCTTATTAGTTTAAATGCCTTTTCAAGATATAATATGACAGTATAATGTAAGACAACAGAACAGTAAATGACACAAGATATTTGTAAGGTTCACTGGGTGACGTAATCCCAGCTACGTCCTTCTTCTCCCTTTATCAGAGAGGTTTTCCACTATGATGATTATCGAAGAGTCACACAGAGACTTCTACAAAATAGAGAGAGGTTGGATATGATCTTGGAACTCCTTGGTCACACAGATTTCAGCTCCACTAAAGATCTTCTATCCCCTTGCTTCTTTCACCCAGAAATAATGCAAGTTACACTTGATCCCGGAACTCCTTGGTCACACAGATTTCAGCTCCAGTAGAGATCTTCTTCCACACAAAAATGGTGCTTGTAGGTTAACACACTTTCTCACTCAGACGAAAGATGTTGAAAGGTTTTGTAATGGCTTTGTTTGGTTTTGGAAAGTTCAAACAACTTGAGGATATCTCAATAGTAATGTAGGGTCTTCAAAAAGGGGTTTGAGATATAGTTGACCGTCTCTGGAATATTTGTGAAAAGCTTATACGGATATTTGGCTATGGATTTTTGTAAGCTTTTCTTTCAACAAAGTAGGTATTCTTTTCTTGTGTCTTTTTGTATAATTTTCTACATACAAGAGGTTGTGACTATTATTCACACTAGGATATCCAGGTATATCTCTTGTATATGTCACGGTTTTTTTGCTCTGTGTTTTACTTATTTGTTGAAAGGGCTATTTATAAGGTATTGGTGGTTTTTGTCCGTTTGACACGGTTGGATTCTCGTTTCCCCAAACATTCCTTGAGTTCTGACATTCCTAACTTTGGGTATACTTAATTAGTTAGGCATGTTCTTGATTTCATAACTTCTGACAGTCTTGGTCAAATGAATGGATTACCCATATGTTATAGTGCTTATATTTTAATAGCACTTGTCCGACTTTTAATGCATCTTGTTTTATTTCCGTTGGAAATAATTTGTCCGTTTGATTTATGCATTCTTTAAGTCTTTGGATAGCTTTGGGTTTGAATTCTCAGGTTACGTTCATTGTAGGTCGTGTTGGTTTAGCCTTTTGGACGCTTGCTGAAGAGGACATTTTTTTTTCTCGTGCATTGGACAGACGCTTGGACTGATCCTGAGTCTCTTCTCTTTATTTCAGACGCTTACTCTTCAATCTTGTCTTTGATAGGCTCACTCAGAATTCCATCATTGACTTAGTGTTGAGTATTCGGCCTGAGTTATCCATTCGTATTTTGAGCGCTGGAGTTGTAACCTGGAATAGTCTCTAAAACGTTTGACGGACGCTTCAAGAGATCTTTATCTTCTGTAGCTTCAGACGCTTGATCTTCAACTTTATCACTTGGTAGACTTACCCAAAATTCTCCTTAGTGATTTAGTATCACATTCTTAGTCTAAAATTCTACAAAGATGAAAACTATAAGCCTAAGATAAATAAGCTTTCAGGTACTTATACACAATATTCTATGAAAGCTTTTATACTTACATTTTTCGGGGTCTAACAGGAAGTCCTATTTGTCATCATCAAAACATCTAACATGAAATTCCTAACAATTTCCCCCTTTTTGATGATGGCAATACCTATTTAGTTCAAGCGTTAGATACCTAAAGTATGAGTTAGCGTAGGTTAGTAAGTTAGTTTGAGCTTCAACGAGATGTTTTAGCTGTAAAATGCATTTTATATATATCTTTCATAGTACAAGCATTTTACAACTGAAATGAAAGAATCATAAGTAAAAAAAAATCAAGATCGTGATTTGATCTTGTATCTCTTAGTCATTTCAGCACGGATTGCTTCAGTTATCTGATCTTCTAGCGTCATCATCGCTGCATGATCTTTACTGATTATATGTTTGTTTTCTTTTACTTGTCGTGGCTTGAAAGTAATGAGTTGCTTATCCCATTCCTCTGGACTGATGCCTATGTATCGTAAGCAAATTCTGAAGGTTTGGTCAAAGTCAGACATTTTTCGGTCTAAGGCTAAGACTGCTGGATCAGATGGTTCTGGAATTGACGCTCTGAGAAGAGGAATATCAAATTGTTCAAGCAGTGCTCTTGAAGGTAATGGAAGATTTGGATAGAGCACTCTTGGGGTTTCTTTTTTATTGGACGCTCCCACCGAGGTAGTTACCCAAGAAGGATAGGGATACCTTGGCTCTGTACTTAGTGTGAGGGAAGTATCAATATGTTGACGCTTGGATGGTGGAGGAGGATCTTGATCTTTAGATGTTGAAGATTTCCTCTTTTCTCCCTTCTTTTCCCCCTTATTGCCATCATCAGTCTGTATGAAATGCTGAGTAAGAAGACTGACTTGAGTAGCAATCTGAGCGACAGAGGCTTCAAGAGTGGTCAGACGCTGGTCGAAGTGTTCTTTCATGACCAGTAGTTGAGCGTGATTAGCGTCTGTAAGAGAGATCATTTGTTAAAGCCACATGACTTGCCTGAGTAGCTGTAGATAGTTGTTGTATTTGAGTGAGGCATTCAGTCATGGACGCTTGAGCGTCGGGAACCGCAGTGCTAACTCGAGGCTTAAAACGGGATGTGTGTTTGAGAGATTCAATAGGTACTTGATAATTAGGATCAAATACTGTTCCTCGATGCTCTGGGGCACTGTTGGACTCGGTGGATGCAGTAGAGTCGGATTCAGTTGGACTGGTGGGATTAGGCGCTTGAGGGAATTCTAATGAGCGCTCAGGAGCAGGTAACGTGTCAGCTGGTGCTGCAGTAGATTCTGACTCTATACGGCTAAAGTCCGTAAATTGAAAGTCTAAGCTGGCAAACGGCTCATCTGCATATGGATATGTAGCAGTCTGTAGAAGTTCATTCAAATGTAGAGTGGGGAGATAAGTACCTTGAATGAACGTGCGGACTATCCATGGCCCTGATATACATTGGCCCGAGGATATCCAGCACATGGGTGGGAAAGATTTTGGAGGGCGCTTGGCAGATGGAGAACAAGGCATCTGGGCAATAGTGTTGTGAGAAGCCAATTAGCCGATCTGTTGGGAGAGTCTTCGATTTCCGAGAGTCGGGAACGTAGAGCCTGTAATACTATTCCAAGTATGGGTAGATGGCTGAAGCAAGCGCTTGAGTTCTTTCCAGCAGCGACAAAACAAAATTATAGTGACTTAAGACTTCTTGTCGGATAGACGGAAGAAGTGGATATCCTGTGAAAGGATTGATCCGAGAGCCATTCCACTGTCGTAGATTTTCTGTGAATATTTTGTCGAATAGGGAGACTGGAGGCATAATTGTCATCATGAGAGAAAATTTGTCTTCACAGTGGCTATGGGTGAAGTTCAGACAAGACAGGGGAGAAGAACCGCTGGTGGACGCTTGATCAGCAAAGCGTAGAGAAGAGTTAGCCAGTTTGTGCAACGCTTGCCTTAAACGGTGTTCAGGTTGGTGGCGTATCAGAGGCAGCTTCGGAACTGGTCCAAGTCTATGTTGGCGCTGCTTTAGCATGTATCGTGCAAATTTGCTCTTTTTATCATGAATCCCTATTCTGAATAGATGGGGAGCGCTAACCAATTCTTCAAATTTATACGTGTCACCTATATAAGCTTCAGCCCATTTTACCTCAGTCATGCAGTACTCAGTTCCTGCATTAAGTATAGCACGAAATCCTTGGTGATGAATATCACAGATGGACTCAAAACGATACCTGTCTGGTTGGTAGTCAGCGTTCCAGACGCAGTCAAAATAGGCATCGACTTCTAGTTGAATCATCTCAGTCAGTGAAGCTGGACGCTCACCGGCATGTACTCCTTTATTCTTCCACAAGAGGAGAGGATTAGCTGAGCGCTTGTTTTCCATGCTATTTACCAGTGTTGGGGAGTGAGAATAGCCTTCTCTGTTTAGTAGCTTTTCCGTTGGGTTCACAAGCTTATCCTGACGCTCATAGACTCTGATGTTGTAGTCTCTAAGAGCGAAGCCAGGGGGTTTGCGTGTCCCACAGTCCAGAGAAGAAGCTTTATCAGCTGGGGTCAATGCTGGGTTAGATAGAGTGTTGCGTACAGCCAGATCAAATTTTATGAGCTTGGTGATATCATTCTCAGCATTGATAAGACTTTCTTCATTATATCCTGTAGGTAGGAAGGGTTCTGCGGGCGCTGGAGGGAAATAATTGACGGAGTGATCGATGGTCTTTAAGGGATCCAGCTTGAAGAAATGTCGATGAATCATAACGTCATTAGCATCGCTCTGACCTTCTGAGCGTGCCTCTGTTGTACTTGGTAATGCAAGCAATGGTTGAACCCCTGGGATTTCAGGTTCATCAGGCTCGAGATTTGCAGAGTCGATGGCAGCTTCATGGGCGATGGCCACAATGTTGGCCATATCAACATCCAGATAGACATCAACTGGTGGTTCAAAGGATGATATCGGAATAGCAGCTATGGCTTGGTCGCTTGGAGTGTGTGTAGCCTTAGAAGAAATGGCAGTAGTTGGACGCTTACGTCTCTTGAAGATACGCTTCACATTTACCCCTTCGGCTGGGGACGCTTGAGTCTATGGAACGGCTGGTTCTCCAAAGTCGATATTTTTGAGGACTTTTTCCAGATCCTTCCGACTAATGAGGGGTATAGAGTCCTCGTCTTCTTCATCACTTTTGATAGGTTGAGCCTTGGGCTTTCGAGGAGCCCGTTTCTTTGTGACAGTGGGACGCTTCACATTACGTTTAGCCTTCTCCTGATCTGGGCGCTCAGCCTCCTCATTTGATGCGGCACGTACAACTTGGCGCTCAGAGAGAGGTCTAGTAGCACCTCCAAATTTGGGTGGATTGAAGAGATTGTTGATGATTCTTGGCCCATAGAACTTATGCTTGGCCACGGTGCCTCCTGCTGAAGAGGTGCACTTTGCTCGGAAAATTAGATCACTTAAAACTAGGCCATAAGGTCTGTTTGAAGTGCGTAGATTGTCTCTGAATCGGCTGAATATATAGGCGCTCCAGTTGATTTTTATCTTGAGCAAGATAGCAGTCATCATCTGGAACTGGGTTGGGCTGATTTTGTCAAAGGTTCCTACTCTGCATTCAATGTTTTTACTGCAGAAATCAGCTAAGACTCGATACCTGTTCACTATATCTTTCTTTTCAAAGTACATACTTCTTGAATTTGTTCCTCAGTGATAGTGTCTAAAGTCGCTCCGTCGTTAGGTAGAGAGAAATTCTGGGCAATAGAGGCCGCAGAGAGAGTGAACGTCTTTGATTCCGTCTTGGGGGCAGGAAACAAACAGGTGATGGAAGTCTCATCGTCAGACAAACTAGCATTTCTCCAGAAAAATTCTAATTCTTCAGGAAACATGTACGAGTGTTTGGTAAGAAATTTCTGAAGCCCAGCCTCTGCTACAGAGTCCATCATTTCCGTTAAATCAATTTGGGGGTTTTCATAGAGAAACTTCCAATCGATTATAAGGCCTTCAGTGACCTTAACAATAACTTCAGTGGTTCCAGCAGTAGCTTTCTTGGGCGCCATTAGTGAGAAGTAGACAGAGATTAAGAATGAAAATTTTGTTTTTGAGAGAGAGAGATTTTTCTTGCACGAATGAAAGAGAGTGTAAGAGAGATTATGTTCTGCAGAAGGTGTGTTTTGAAATACTACAATTTGAATGTTTTTTGTGTTTGAAGGTTGAGATGTTGACACTTGGAGGAGTATAAATCTCAGCCATTAAAATACGACTGTGGACGTGAATTTAGATTTAATAAGCATGGTTACTTTTAGTAACAACCACATATACTATTTTGACGTCCGATTAAAAGTTTGAAACAGAGACTTTTGATATACTGAAAGTGATACGTGTGCCCGTTAATAGCGGACATGTATTTTATGAAAAACCGTTAGGGAACCGAAATTTTGAACAACTATTCAAATACCCGCCAAAAGTTTGTAGGAGCGTCTGGACCTATTCAGAAGAAGATGACGCTTGAAATAATTCTGTGTGATTTTGACGCTTGAGAATCTTGAGGTTCTCTTTCAAGTAACATTTTGTGCTTTAGCGGTCATCGTAACATATAGAATTATTCTTTTCAGGGTATGTATGAGGACACAGTTTCCCAGTACTTATCATTATGTCTTGGTAGTAGTGTTTTACTTTTGGTTTAAAATATTCAGCGCTGGTTGTATTCGTCTAAGATGGTAATTGTACTTACGCGTGTACATGTGCTGAACCATCTTTGAAAAACGTGATGAGTACCCATGGGTTTTCTTGAGCGAAAGGTGAGGAATGTCAAGTCAGCATTAATTGCATTGATTGACTAATCCACTTTCTCGTTTTAGCGTAGGGTAATGTACGCTTGCTTTTAAAGGATCTTTTTACTAAGCGCTTTAGCTGGGAATAAAGCTAAGCGTTCAGATTATTTTGAGAGGGCACAGACGCTAAAGAGAACGTTTGATAAGCGTCTGAAAAAGTTTAGCGTATAATGCTAAGTGCTTATGACCAATGTAATAATAATAAAAAAAAAAAAAACGGTTTTGGTCATTCTCACTGAAGTTCAGTTATCCCTTTTAAGGTTCCCCCTATGTAGGTTCTCCTTAATATTGATAACTTATTGAACGATTTTATGTGTAAAAAGAATTTTATTCCCCCTAAATTTATGCTTAATGAAAGGATGATGTTTCAAATGATTAGGCATTTAGATCAATCATACCTAGTTCACTTCTTAAAGTGAGAAAGCGTTGTTCGTTGAGAGCTTTGGTGAAGATATCTGCCAATTGTTTTTCTGTACCAATGAATTGCATGGAGATATCCTTCTTTTGAACATGGTCACGTAGAAAATGATACCGTATGTCAATGTGTTTGGTTCTAGAGTGAAGAACTGGATTTTGTGTCATTGCCAAGGCACTTTGGTTGTCACAATGGATTGGGGTTGGACCTAAGACTACGCCATAGTCTCTAAGTTGTTGCCTCATCCAGAGAATTTGTGCACAACAGCTTCTAGCGGCTACGTACTCAGCTTCAGCAGTAGAAGTCGCAATGGATTGTTGTTTCTTACTATGCCATGAAATTAGTCTATCACCTAGGAATTGACATGTACCACTAGTACTTTTTCTATCTATTTTGCATCCTGCAAAATCTGCATCTCAGTAACCGATTAGTTCAAAAGGAGAATCCCTGGGGTACCATAAGCCCACATGTTGTGTGCCTTTGAGGTACCTAAGGATTCTCTTGGTAGCAATTAAGTGTGATTCTTTAGGATTGGCTTGAAAGCGTGCACACATGCATACTGAGAATATAATATCAGGTCTACTAGCTGTTAGATAAAGAAGTGATCCAATGATGCCTCTATAATTTGTAGCATCGACTTTCCTTCAACTTTCATCTTTATCTAGCTTAGTCGTTTGGCTCATTGGAATTTTGGAAGATGATGCATTTTCCATACCGAATTTCTTAATCATATCTCTAGTATATTTAGTTTGGTTTATAAATATACCATTAGGGAGTTGTTTAACTTGTAATCCTAAGAAAAAAGTTAACTCGCCCATCATGCTCATTTCAAATTGGTCTTGCATCATTTTTGAAAATTTCTCACATAAACGCTTATTAGTAGATCCAAATATAATATCATCCACATAAATTTGAACTAAGAGAATATCTTCATTATGGGTAATCTTAAATAGCGTTGTATCAACGCTTTCTTTTGAAAAATCTTTACCAATAAGGAAAATAGAAAGAGTGTCATACTATGCTCTTGGTGCTTGTTTAAGGCCATAGAGTGCCTTGTCCAATTTGTAGACCATACCTTTCCCATGGTTATTGATGAATCCTGGTGGTTGCTCCACATACACTTCTTCTTGGAGCTTACCATTCAGAAATGCACTCTTTACGTCCATTTGATATACTGTAAGCTTGTTGAATGCTGCGAATGCTAGAAACATGCGGATTGCTTCAAGACGGGCAACTGGAGCTTATGTTTCATCAAAGTCGATGCCCTCTTCTTGACAGTATCCCTGAGCTACGAGTTTGGCTTTGTTTCTAATCACAATCCCATTCTCATCCATTTTGTTTCTATAGACCCATCTAGTTCCAATGACCCCTTGGTGGGTTGGTCTTGGTACTAGCGTCCATACCTCATTTCTTTCAAATTGGTTTAGCTCTTCTTGCATGGCTTCTATCCAGCTTGGATCGCTTAGCGCTTCATCCACTTTCTTAGGTTCCATTTGAGATAGGAAGCTTGCGAACATGGCCTCGTTTATTGTAGCGGCTCTAGTCTTTACAGGTGCTCCCATATCTCCAATAATTAATTCTGGTGGATGGTCTCTGAGCCATTTTCTATCTGGTTGAGAAGGGTTTAGAGCTTGATCAGACGCTTGACTACGTTGCACAGGCGCTTGACCAGCTCTTTGCGTAGGCGCTTCAGTGTTTATAGTTCTAACTTGCTCTTGATGATCACTTTCTTCATGGTCATCAGCATTTCTTTGGTTATTGACAGCCTCGTGAGTAAGTGTAGGATTAGGCACGATAATCTCATCCTCTTCATCAAGATCGCTATCATCACATAGATTGATTTGTGATGTTTGTTGAGAGAGTTCCTTAGTTCCTACATCATCAATATTAACCTTACTCGGTTCTTGGTTAGCATCATCAAACACAACATGAATGGATTCCTCTACCTTTGATTTGATCTTATTTAGGATACGAAAGCTCTTTCCATTTTTGGCATAGCCTAGAAAGATTCCTTCATCTGCTTCAGGATCAAATGTCTTTAAGTTTTGGGATCCATTGTTATGAATGAAGCATTTTGAACCAAATACATGAAAATATGAAACATTTGGCTTACGTCCCTTCCATAGTTCATATGGAGTCTTTTCATGTTGCTTGTTGATCATACACCGATTCTGTGTGTAGCAAGCGGTATTGATAGCTTCGGTCCAAAACCTTTGAGGTAGCTTGGATTCGGCTAACATGGTACGGGCAGCTTCCTTGAGCGTTCTGTTTCGTCGCTCAGCAACTCCATTTTGCTGAGGGGTTCTAGGCGCTGAATACTCATGAAGTATCCCAAGGTCTTTGCAGTATTTCTCAACAATATGGTTAGTAAATTCAGTTCCTCTATCGCTTCTAATTCTGGTTACTTTTAGGTCTTTTGAGTTTTGTAGCTGACGAATTAGTGATGTGAGCTTAGCGCTAGTTTCATCTTTAGACGCTAAAAATTCTACCCATGTATAACGTGAGAAATCATCAACTATCACTAGTGAATACTTTTTACCGCTAATGCTCATGATTTGAATAGGACCAAATAAATCTAAGTGTAATAATTCAAGTACTCGCGATGTAGATAGATGAGATTTCTTCTTAAAGGATGATTTGACTTGCTTACCCATTTTACAAGCATCACATAAGCGATCTTTATTAAAGGAACCTTTAGGTAATCCCTCTACGAGATTTAGAGATATTAATTGAGAGATTGCCTTGAAGTTGAGGTGATTCATTTTTCTGTGCCATAACCAACCTAATTCGTTTTGATTCTTAGCTACGAAACATGTAGGGTTGTTATCTAATGTTGAATCCCAATCTACTAAGTATACATTGTTTGTTCTTTTTCCTTTTAACTTCGTAGATCTTGTCTTAACATCTATTATTTCGCAGAAGTCACTATAGAACTTAATTTCAAAGCCTTTATCACAAAATTGACTTATGCTTAAGACCCTCAACATAATATACATCATTTATCACCGAATAGACCCCCTGCGCATGATACCTATACCTTTAGTTTTACCTTTGGAATTATCACCGAATATAACTTGAGGACCATTGGTTGCACGATAGTTGATCAGTAGATCCTTTGAGCCAGTCATATGTCTTGATGACCCACTATCTATGTACCATATTGAAGTGTCGGTGTTGGCTCTAGGTACCTCAGATGGTAAGTCGTTAGATGCTTCATTATCTCTTGCCATGAGACAAATGAATGCTGAATCCTTTGATGGTTCATCATCGTTGCTTTCATCTGATGATTCTAAGTCCTCTTCAAGAGTATAGAGAGGTTCTGATTCTGCTAGCAAGCCTTGTTGTCCCAGATTGCTCCTGAATTGGTTTCTATCCGTGTGATCTTGCTTTGTAGGTTTAGACACATTTGGATATGGGCAATTAACTTGGAAATGCCCTGGTCTCCTGCAGTTGTAACAGAGATTGGTCTTCATCTTTTGTTCATTTGTTAATCTTGTGGATCGCTGGTTTAACGCTGCAGACATTGAGAGATCTTGCTGAGAGGGAGTTTGATATTGAATTGGCGCTCGGGAGGGAGACGCAGGATAGCGAGGCGCTTGATATTGTGGTTGTATTTGGGGAGACGCTTGATATGAATTTTGTCCTGGGTGCTTAGGACTGTTTCCCTTCTTTTCATATTTCAGGAATTTCCTGAATCTATTTAGAAGCGCCAGTTCTTCTTCCTCACTTATATCCGAGTTTTTTTCTTTGATAGATTTTCCTTTGATTGATGCCATTAGTGCTCCAGATTCGATCACTGGATTACTTACTGCATCACTGGCCGAATTCAGCTCAAACTCAAATGCTTTGAGTTCTGAAAAAGCATCTTCTGGAGTTAGGCTGTCGAGATTGTTTGATTCTCTCATTGCAGTTGTTTTCATCAGGAATCTGCTTGGGAGACTTCTAAAGATTTTGACCACTGTTTCTCGATTTTGTAGCTCCATACCCAGAGATGTTAGTTCAGTGACAAGAGTTGTAAACCTCATGTCTAATTGCTCTAGCGTCTCATTAGGTAGCATCTTGAAGCTATTGAATTTTTCTTTGGCAATTGATAGTTTGTTCTCCTTGATTTGTGCTGAGCCACCACAAATGGTAGCCAACTTATCCCAAATTTCTTTAGTAGTGTTGCATGATTTGACCTTATTGAATAAGTTGTCATTATCTCCAATGGCTGTGTATAGAGCGTTTCTACCAACATTGTCTAGATTTGCTCGTCGACGCTCATCAGTAGACCATTCTTGTTTGGGCTTCTCCACATAGCCATCGGGTGTCTCTTCTGTGGCTTCGGGTGCTCTGGTGATGATCTTGTATATTTTGATTGGCCCATCTGAAATAATATCACACATTTCATCATCACATGAGCACAAATAGGTGAACGCTTTGACCTTCCATGAATCATAGTTTGATTCGGTCAACTTAGGATCTGAACAAGCAGTTACGCTTGGAAACACTTAGGTTTCAACTTCAAGCGCTCTGATACCACTTGTTGGTCCCAAGTGGTATACGAAAGGGTCTAGAAAGGGGGGGGGGGTTGAATAGACCCTGAAGTCTTTTTCGACTTCTAAATACTTTCGTATTACTGTGAGGTATTTGAATGCTCAGAAAGCTTTAAGCGCTGGGTGCGGCGCTTTGAGGGATGATGACTTAAGCGCTAGTTTCAGACGCTTGAGAAAAGTTAACTTAGATTCGGTGATTTCAACACTTACCAAAGTAGGCAGAGTTTAGTCACTAAATCAAGGTTAGCACAGCGGAAATGTTTTTATAGCTTAGCGTTCGTTTTAACCAATTAGTCGCTTATTAGTTTAAATGCCTTTTCAAGATATAATATGACAGTATAATGTAAGACAACAGAACAGTAAATGACACAAGATATTTGTAAGGTTCACTGGGTGACGTAATCCCAGCTACGTCCTTCTTTTCCCTTTATCAGAGAGGTTTTCCACTATGATGATTATCGAAGAGTCACACAGAGACTTCTACAAAATAGAGAGAGGTTGGATATGATCTTGGAACTCCTTGGTCACACAGATTTCAGCTCCACTAAAGATCTTCTATCCCCTTGCTTCTTTCACCCAGAAATAATGCAAGTTACACTTGATCCCGGAACTCCTTGGTCACACAGATTTCAGCTCCAGTAGAGATCTTCTTCCACACAAAAATGGTGCTTGTAGGTTAACACACTTTCTCACTCAGACGAAAGATGTTGAAAGGTTTTGTAATGGCTGTGTTTGGTTTTGGAAAGTTCAAACAACTTGAGGATATCTCAATAGTAATGTAGGGTCTTCAAAAAGGGGTTTGAGATATAGTTGATTGTCTCTGGAATATTTGTGAAAAGCTTATACGGATATTTGGCTATGGATTTTTGTAAGCTTTTCTTTCAACAAAGTAGGTATTCTTTTCTTGTGTCTTTTTGTATAATTTTCTACATACAAGAGGTTGTGACTGTTATTCACACTAGGATATCCAGGTATATCTCTTGTATATGTCACGGTTTTTTTTGCTCTGTGTTTTACTTATTTGTTGAAAGGGCTATTTATAAGGTATTGGTGGTTTTTGTCCGTTTGACACGGTTGGATTCTCGTTTCCCCAAACATTCCTTGAGTTCTGACATTCCTAACTTTGGGTATACTTAATTAGTTAGGCATGTTCTTGGTTTCATAACTTCTGACAGTCTTGGTCAAATGAATGGCTTACCCATACGTTATAGTGCTTATATTTTAATAACACTTATCCGACTTTTAATGCATCTTGTTTTATTTCCGTTGGAAATAATTTGTCCGTTTGATTCATGCATTCTTTAAGTCTTTGGATAGCTTTGGGTTTGAATTCTCAGGTTATGTTCATTGTAGGTCGTGTTGGTTTAGCCTTTTGGACGCTTGCTGAAGAGGACAGTTTTTTTTCTCGTGCATTGGACAGACGCTTGGACTGATCCTGAGTCTCTTCTCTTTATTTCAGACGCTTACTCTTCAATCTTGTCTTTGATAGGCTCACTCAAAATTCCATCATTGACTTAGTGTTGAGTATTCGGCCTGAGTTATCCATTCGTATTTTGAGCGCTGAAGTTGTAACCTGGAATAGTCTCTAAAACGTTTGACGGACGCTTCAAGAGATCTTTATCTTCTGTAGCTTCAGACGCTTGATCTTCAACTTTATCACTTGGTAGACTTACCCAAAATTCTCCTTAGTGATTTAGTATCACATTCTTAGTCTAAAATTCTACAAAGATGAAAACTATAAGCCTAAGATAAATAAGCTTTCAGGTACTTATACACAATATTCTATGAAAGCTTTTATACTTACATTTTTCGGGGTCTAACAGGAAGTCCTATTTGTCATCATCAAAACATCTAAGGTGAAATTCCTAACAGCCATCTTACTTTTGAAAAGGTGCTTTGCAATTCGGGAGCAAGTATCAATCTTCTCCCCTACTCTATCTTGAAGAAGCTTGGCCTCAGGAAGCCTAAACCCACATCGATGTCCTTACAATTGGCAGATCGTTCAATTAAGCACCCAAAGGGCATCATTGAAGATGTAATTGTGCAAGTGGAAAAATTCTACTTTCCAGTCAATTTCGTAGTGCTTGACATGGAAGAGGATGTGGAAGTAGCGTTGATTCTAGGGAGCCCCTTCCTCGCTACGGGTAAGGCAATCATAGATGTCGCCAATGGTAAGCTTACTCTTCATGTGGGTGATGAGAAGGTTATTTTTGATGTATTTAAAATGCTTAAACATCCATGTGATCATGATTCCTGTTTACGCATTGTTGCATTTGACACTTTGATTGGTGAGACTTTTCAGTCACACATAGTAGATGACCCACTAGAGACGTGTCTTTTGCAATCCATGGATGTCAATTCGGCCAGTGAGGAGCAATTGGAAATCGTGAGCTTAGGAAAGCAACCTCCTTACTATGTCATGCGGGTTGAAAAGTTAGAAAGATCACTCTCGGCTCCTCCTCGCCCTTCCATTAAAGAGGCCCCTACCCTTGAGCTTAAACCGTTGCTTTTACATTTGAAATATGTGTTCTTAAATTATAATAAGACATTTCTCTTAATTGTCTCATCTTCTTTGACAGGGGAACAAGAGGAACAACTCATGGGAGTTTAGAGGGCCAACAAAAAAGCTTTTGAGTGGACAATTGTGAACATTAAAGGCATTAGCCCGGCTATATGCATGCACAAGATACTCATGGAGGACTCCGCCAAGCCTACACGTCAACCACAAAGGAGGTCTAACCCAAAAATATAAGAGGTAGTTAAGAAAGAGGTTATTAAGTTACTTGACTCAGGTATAACCTACCCTATCTCTGATAGTGCATGGATAAGTCCTACTCACGTAGTTCCAAAGAAAGTGGGCATAACTGTGATTAAAAATGCAAACGATGAATTGATTCCTACACGTATACTTGCCGGGTGGCAAGTGTGCATAGATTATTGTAAGTTAAAGGACGCCACCCGTAAGGACCACTTTCCCCTCCCTTTCATTGACCAAATGCTCGAAAGGTTAGCCGGGCACGATTTTTATTGTTTTCTAGATGGATAACCGGGTATAATCAAATTGCCATAGACCCCGAGGATGAAGAGAAAACCACTTTCACTTGTCCCTATGGCACATTTGCTTATAGAAGGATGCCATTTGGATTGTGCAATGCCCCGGCCACCTTTCAACGGTGCGTGATGACAATTTTCCATGATATGGTTGAGGAATTCCTTGAGATTTTTATGGACGATTTTTTCATTTTTGGAACATCTTTCGATGCATGTCTTAATCATTTGACTCATATTCTGAAATGTTGTGAGGAAACCAATCTTGTTTTAAATGGGGAAAAGTGCCATTTCATGGTCCGGGAAGGGATTGTGCCTGGTCACAAAGTCTCTCATAGAGGGATTGAAGTGGACCAAGCCAAGATTGAGGTCATTGAGAAGCTTCCCCCTCCCACATCGGTCAAAGCCGTGAGGAGTTTCCTTGGGCATGCCGGTTTCTATAGGTGACTTTTCTAAAATTGCGAAACCATTGTCTAACTTGCTTGTTAAAGATGCACCGTTTGATTTCGACTCTACTTGTATGCAGACATTCCTCACTTTGAAGGAGCGGTTGATATCCGCCCCCATCATGACATCTCCCGATTGGAGCTTGCCCTTCGAGTTGATGTGTGATGCAAGTGACACCGCGGTTAGTGCGGTACTTGGCCAACGAAAGGAAAAGGTATTTCAAACCATCTATTATGCTAGTAAGACTCTAAATGATGCGTAAATGAATTATGCAACCACCGAAAAAGAGTTACTAGCTATAGTATTTGCATTTGACAAATTCCATGCCTATCTTGTTTTGAACAAAGTGATTGTGTACACCGATCACTCTGCACTAAAGTACTTGCTTTCCAAAAAGGATGCCAAGCCTAGACTCATTAGGTGGCTTTTACTCCTTCAATAATTTGACATAGAAATCAAGGATAAGAATGGAGTAGAAAATGTGGTTGCCGACCATTTGTCTAGGATAGAGGCCCCTACCCCCGAGTGCGTGCATAATAAACCCATTTGTGAGGAGTTTCTCGACGAGCAATTGTATGCTATACTTCATAATGATACTCCTTGGTATGCCAATTTTGCAAATTATCTTGTCACGGGAGTTCTTCCCCCAGATATCACTTTTCATCAAAAGAAGAAATTCTTATTTGATGTGAAGCAATATTTGTGGGATGAACCATATCTATTTAAGATTTGTGCAAATGTCATCATTCAAAGGTGTGTCCCCGAGGATAAAATAAATTCAGTTCTAGCTCATTGCCATGACATGTCGGTACGTGGCCATTTTGGGCCTTCTAAAACAGTGGCTAAGGTGCTTCAATGTGGTTTCTTTTAGCCCACACTCTCTAAAGATGCATTTTTGTATGTTCAATCTTGTGATAGGTGCCAACGAACGGGTAATATCTATAAAAGACATGAAATGCCCTTGAATAGCATGCTTGAGTATGAATTATTTGATGTTTGGGGTGTTGATTTCATGGGACCTTTCCCTAGTTCTTGTTCCAATAAGTATATTCTTGTTGCGGTTAACTACGTCTCTAAATGGGTTGAAGCCGAGGCTTTGCCCACTAACGATGCTCGGGTGGTTACTCAATTTTTAAGGAAAAGGATTTTCACTCATTTTGGAACCCCTAGAGCAATCGTTAGTGACGGGGGCACCCATTTTTGCAACAAGCAATTCGAACACTTATTGAACAAGTATGGGGTAAGGCATAAAATTTCAACTCCCTACCACCTTCAAATGAGTGGGCAAGTGGAGGTGTCCAATAGGGAGATTAAACGCATTCTTGAAAAAATGGTCAATGCATCTAGGAAAGATTGGTCTCTAAAGCTAGATGACGCCTTATGGGCCTATCGGAACGCGTTTAAAACCATGTCACCTACCGTATCACCTTATGGTCTCAAAAAATGGTCAATGCATCTAGAAAGGATTGGCATGTTCCCGTATCGCCTCGTTTTTGGAAAAGCATGTCACCTACCGGTTGAGCTTAAGCATCGTGCCTTTTGGGCTATTAAGTTTCTAAATTTTGACTCTACACTTGTAGGTACAAATCAATTGCTCCAATTGCATGAGCTCGAGGAATGGCGCCACCAAGCTTATGAGAATGCCAAACTTTACAAGGAACGAACAAAAACTTGGCATGACAGGCACATTCTTCCCCGCGAGTTTCATGAGGGAGAGAGAGTTCTCCTTTACAACTCTCGACTCTGACTTTTTCCTGTGAAGCTCAAGTCACGGTGGTCTAGACCATTTCTTGTATCTCACGTATATCCCTCAGGTGCCATCAAACTCACAACAGATACGGGACAAACCTTCATGATAAACGCTCAATGGTTGAAGCACTATATGGGGATTGATGGAAAACACTCAACAGTTGAAGCACTATATGGGGATTGATGGACCACGGGACAAGGTATCCATCCTTCTTGGGGATCCTCCATGATTCCATGTCTCAAGTCAAGCTACTGACTATAAACTAGAACTTCTTGGGAGGCAACCCAAGCTTTCTTTCCCTTCTCGTATTTTCTTGTTTCTAGTTTAGTTTGCTTTGTTTTCTTGTGCTTAGTGTTTCATTAGTTTGAGTTAATCATTGTGTTGATTGTTGTCTTTCCTTATTTTTGCAGGAAACAGACTTAAATCTCAGCATGTTCTCCCACGCCTGGGCGCCGAGTATATCGCGCCTAGGAACTGATCGCCCTCAGTTGATAATTCAATTCGTAGTACAACTCCCAGGCACCATCCAATCCACGCCTGGGCACCGGTACAGCACGTCTGGGCGCCGGTATCCCACGCCTAGGCGCCGAGGAGCCCAGAAGTCACCTTTGTTTCGCATTTTGGCGCCTGAGCTCCACCAAATCTGCGTCTGGGCTCCGATCCCTACACGCCCAAGCGTCACTTACCCTGTACCCAGGCACTGACTAAAACACCACAAGCCAATTTCCCTTAGTATCACGGCGCCTAGGCGGCAACATATGCGCGCCTAGGCGCCGATCAGGTAATTAAGTTCAATTTCAGCCAAAATTAGGTAAAAAATCATCATCTCTCTCTTTCTACACTCTGTTCTGCCTCGCCCCTTCTCCTCTCCACCGTGATTCTGTCATTCTTATGCCGTCTACAGTCAGCTCCGTCTCCTCCGCGCTGTGGGTCCCCATCTCTGGCAAAATCCGCTGTCATTGCCTCTATTTATCGTCCGATTTTCAACCATTTTGAGCAACAAGGTGAGTGATTGGCTACTACCCGTTTATACTTATTGCGTATTTGAGCTGAATGGGCCTTGGTTTGTCAAATTTTCGCTGTATTGTGCTCGATTTGTTGCTTGTTTTGGGTGGAGTTGGTTTTGGGGTTTAAAATTTGACACTTTGGGAACATTTCCATTACTACTTACATTCAATTTGGGTTAGTTGTGGGTGATCCGTGAATTCAGTTTGGAGTTGTTGTGTGGCAATTACTATTTCCATTCAGTTTGGGCAAATTTTGGATTTGTTGTGATTGTGGGCTGTTTGTTTACTCTTGGAACATAGTCGCGAACTTGGTAGCCAACTCAACGCCATTACGGTGCCCGAGTGTTGATCCATTATGGGTCAAAAGAATCCACCATCCAAGGGTAAGAACAAGGTCGGGGAAGGGTCATCCACCAACCCCGACCCCGAGCCCCCACATGACACAATATCACTGACTACACTTTCCCGTTCTTTAAACCCGAAAGAGGAACTCATTTTTAACGGTCTATACAGTCGATCGATTATCAAAGAAAGGCCTTTCGCCAGTAGTGTCAAGACCTAAGTGAAAGCCCGCATTGAATTCCACCAGTTGGACTATTTTTGTGACCCCTTAGAGGCTATTCGCCTTCCATGGATTCAAGAATTTTATAGTACCGGGACATATCTTTCCATCACAGACAAAACGAGTTGGAGGGCGCACACGATTGAGGTTCGGGCCAAAAGGTTAAATTTTGATGCTATTGCTCTTAGTGAGTGCCTTAGGATGGCGATCCCCCAGATTTGTGGGTATCTAGCTCTCTACAAGCCAGACGGGACATACACTATTTCGCTTAACGAGATCCTTGGGGTCATTGCTATCGTAGGTACGACTTGGCCCGATGGGGAGTCTCACTTACCCTATCATATCTTGCTCCCCGAGGCTGCATTTTAGCTCAACTTCATCCGCTTTAGCCTCATCCCGAGCTCCAACAGATCTGAGGTGAACAAGGACCGAGCCTTGCTTATATACTCCATCATGACACAGAGACAGGTTAACTTTGCGGGGTTGATCCACCAATCTTTATTAGGGCATATCAAGAGGATGGGCATCGAGTTCACTTTAGTGGTTGACCCGACACAGGCTAAGAGGAAACGAAGGGAGTCATCCAATCCAAAGAAGAACCCGTTTATCTTCTCGTCTCTCATTTCGGCCTTGTGCTTGACAGCCGATGTTAGGTCTTTTTAGAGCGAGACTACAGACCCTGCCGGCACCCCTCTTCCCTTCTCTGATGCCCCCGCTTCAGCCCCTCCGCCTATGTCCCTGAGAGCTTGTCCGACTCCCGCTCGTGGCACTGGATCCACACGATCCACATCATCTGATGTAGATGCTCTTAGGGATGATGTCAGTCAGTTGTGGATTGAGATGCAGCTGATGATGAGCGATAACTGTGCTTACTTTTGTCAGCTTATCATCGAGCAGGACGCATTTATGGGCAGAGGGCCTTTCGACTACTCAGCGCCGCCTACTTTCCCTCGCTCTGATGCACCTCAGCCGGATGATATGATCGGTGTCGATGGTTTGGTTGTTGGGGGTGATTCTGCTAAGCCTGATGGGGGCACAGATGATATGTTGGACATGGATGATATTATGGGTGGAGCAGAGGATGAGGGTGTCCATGATGATAGAGATGATGATTATGTTGACCGTTTTGTCAATGAGGATGATTAGCATGTCTGTTTAGTCTAATTCCTATTTTCTTATGTTGGATTTTGATCTTGTTTAGTTGTTTAGTTTTTGTTGATGTTTGTTTTATGGATATTTTGTTGTGTTTGTTTCATCCGTTTTATTTAATAGATGCATGTCTGTTTGAATTATCTTTTGTTTTATTGTTGGTTATTTTTCGTTTCTTGCTTCTATCCATTACTTAACGCTTTGTCTAGCTAGCATTGTTTATGTGTAGTTGTTGCGTTCATTACTCACACCGCTGTTGTCACTCTTAGACACATTTGCATTCGAGGACTCGGATTTGCTTTTCAGCACCCCTTATGGTGACGTGTACTTTGCCCTTCTCTTTTTCGGACATTGGGGACAATGTTCATTCTAATTTTGGGGGGGTATACTAGATCCACTATAGTCATGTTTATTCATGTTTTATATATTTCAGTCTAAGTTTGGGGGGTGTTGTACCTCTACATGTGAAACGTGTGCAATTTTAACAATTTTTTGGATAGAAGTTCAACCTTTCAATCGATGCATTGAGAATGGTTAATTTCAATCCATGGCATGTTTTCTCTATCAATTTAGGTTTTAATGACTATGCACATCGTTTCCTTGCTTGTGGGACCCTAAAAGAGATTAGATTGTCCTTAAGATGATTCACATATGCACATAAGTTGAGGGTAGAGGAGTTGAGTGGACAACCATTTTGAAACACTTAAAGGCTTGATCCCGAAAATATCAATCTAGAATTTTCACATGTGTTATGAATTGAGAATGTTAACTTTGTATGCTTAACAATAATAAAAGAGGTTGAACATTGGTATGACTGCAAAAGTCAAGCTTAATAGATATTGAGGGCGAAGAGCACCATGCCTAGAATACTATACTATTATGCTAATTTGAGTTAAGCTCAAATCAATGTAATTGTAAAGGTAATAAGGACCCAATTTTGTTTTGTGGCCTTTGATACTCGAGTGATTAAGCCCTTAGGAGTGTCTCTATACATAATACCCTAAAGCCGTCCGGTTTGGGAGTTATTGGCCTAAAGCCAGTTACAAAGATGTCATAGAAAGCCTAAGATAACCGAACATTGCACATGGTCTGGCCTCTAATGTTTTGAGTTGAAAGTTGCATAAGTTAAAGCCTAAAGTGGATAAAGTGATGAATTTTAAGTGGCTATGAAGTTTTCTTTAATTCTCGTGCCGTGTGACTAATCGAAAGTTGATAGATATGGGATTAATGCTTGAAAAGTGGTAAGAATACCAGTCGACTATAATACTTTAGATTTATTACACTACACCCTTAGGATGGTCTTTTCAAGGTTAAGGCGTAACATGAGCAAGTATGTGACGTGTATATATATGTAATTTTGAGCTTAAACAGATGAATTCATGCCATTGCGTTATTATTAATCATATTGATTTGCATTGTTTGATCGGGGTTGAAAGTCCTTCAATTTAGTGGGTATATCGTATGCAAACCCTCACGAGACTATAACTCGTCCTTTGAGGTAACTCAAGGGTTAAAAGGTTTGTTGCATTTGCTAAATGCAACCGTGTATTCCACGAAAGTGAGTTAAGTAGTTTTTCTTTTTGTTCTCCATTGTTTGAGTTGTTTTTCGATCCTATACCTTATTGCTTGAGGATGAGCAATAGATAAGTTTGGGGGGTTGATAGGAGGAGTTTTTACGTGTTTTTAATCCCGTAATGCTTATGCATTGGATTCAATTATTGCCGAAATCATGCTACATTTGCGTTTAATCGGGGTGTTAAGTGATTTCAGGTGATAAAATAGAGCACACGAAGAAAAGGGCGAAAGATAGCGTATCAAACAAAGTCCAGAATAATGCTTCGCAGATCCGCGCCCAGGCGCCAGTTAAGCTACGCCCAGGCACCAGCCGAAGAGAGGACAAGCAGTCCACGCAGTGCGGCGCCTAGGCACCACACCTCCCGCGCCTAGGCACGAGATCCCCCAAACTTCTTTCCCAAGCCAGCATTGACACAAAGGCTACGCCGATGCGCCCGCGCCTGGGCACCGTTGTAACCATTTTTTGGAAGCTATAAAGTGAATTTTTTAGCTCATTTCAAGGGTTCGGTTTTTTGGGATTTCTGGAGCATTTCCTTGGAATTGAGCCACATTTTCACCTACCTTGAGATCAAGAAGGAAGATTAGCTTAGGGTTTGAAGATTCAACTTGAAGATCCATCATCACTCACCATTTAAGGAGGTTTAATAGCTTTTTCATTTCATTTATGTCCATGAATATGTATATGAATCCATGTATGTCGTTCATACTATCAATTATGAGCTAAACTTGTAAGACAAGGGCCATGTAAGGCCAAATTGTGATTTATGATTATAATAAAGGATTGTTGAAGTTATTCTTATGTTGTTATGTGGTGTGAATTTGTGTTTTTGCTTGTCTTGCATATGCTTGATCACCATATGTTAGAATCTTATGCTTAGGTGAATATTTCGAGAGAAAATTGACTTAGGGTGCACGAAATTCACATCATGACCCGCAACCAATGAGGAATTGCCCTAGACATAGGTAAAGATTCCCGGGTGAAGTCGTTCGATCTAAATCGAGTGAGCTCTAGTGCGTTAATGCATGTTTAGTGATTAGATTTCTGGGTAGATATACTTAGGAAACCGTCCTTCAAGCATAGGAGTTTAGCGCGAGACATCGGTTATTCTCTAACCTAGGAGCTTTCACCATAGCAACATAAGCGTAATCCTTTAACGAGAGTCTTTATAAGTATAATTGAGCAATTTGGACCTAGCATGTGCCTTAGTCTCCCTCTATATTTGGTTTTCAATCCTTCGTGTGTCTTCGTTCTTATTTTACGTGTTTTACCTTCAATTTACCTTTACTTTAGTTGTTCCTTTTTGTTATAAAATCATAAACTAAAATTCAAGTCTCCGTGGTTCGACTGCACGAACTTTTCGTCCACTTTTATTACTATTACGACTAGTGCACTTGCTATTCAAGCGCTTTAGCTTCTAGCTTGTCATTAAATAATCCTCCAACTTAAGCCCAGATCACATGCCCCCATGTGGGCTAAATTGCCCCAGTCAATTTAGTCCACTTAATTTAATTATATTACATTTAATCCAATTAAATAAATATACATTAAATTAATATTCCAATTTAAATATTTATTTAACCCAATTAATTAAATATTCAAATTAAATAATTTAATTTACCATTGTTTAATCCAATTAAAAAACCAATTAAATTAGTTCGTCCAATTAATTAATTCGTCCTACCATAGGACAAATTACCAAAATACCCTCCAAATACAAAACTCGATTTCCGGTCTATTCCTTTATAGCGCGACTTTCTAGATTCATCTCAATTGGCAATGGGAGGATACCAAAGGATGTGGGTGACATCTAGCTAGCACCGTGGCCCCACATCGTAGCCCAACCGAGTACGAAATGACTATGTCATTACGAACCTCTATATTATGAATATTGTATGAGTATAAGTCATTCACTAACGTATCCCGATCGAGTGAGAGTCATGGAATGTCAAACTCACAGGACTCGATTCTATGCTAAAAATTATAGTAACATGAGATTGCAGAAGTACCCTCTGTGTCAAACACGAGTTAGTTCATGAGCTCTGGCCAGAGACTTTAATCTCATTTACCCATGATCGCATAGAATACTTCTCGTTTACTTTCGAGATAATGAATTCTTTCTTGCTAATCAATTAAGACTACTACTTGGCCTTCAAGCCGCACTTCGAGGTTGACCCCACCAACGGGTGAATTGGATCTAACTACTCTAATGACAGACTTGATGTCACAAGCACATCTTCAACGTGATTACTCAGATCTAAGACTCACGCATACTATCATAATCAATAATCCAATCATTGACAGTCAATGAGTAAAAACCTATGTGATCGGATTACTATGAGCCGTGTTCGAATACATTAATCCCATCAATGTATCTATAACACAAACTCCCACTATTCCATAGTGTTCGACTGACACTCCCAATCAGAGCATGTGTTATACAAGTCCAAACGAGTCTCAATGCCCAATTGATATTCTCTGACTTGCGAACAATTTAAGTGATTAAGTACTAAACCCTTCCAGTGCCTATCTTCTTAACTACTATAAGGAATGGAAGGCCTGCCTTGATTCATATGGACTTATTATTCATTCAAGTCTTATAGATGCCATTAAGACTTATACGAATAATATATCAAATGCCTTTCTATTAGTTAACGGTTGTGCAATATAAACTAGTGCCTTATATTCTAATCTCCTTGTTGGCATCGAGGGCACTTTCCCAACAGTAGGAACAATAAAATGTGCCATGAGCATAGTAATGCCAGCATTGGCACCAATTGGCATCACATGGCGCTAATAACTAAACGTCACCATTGGCACCTGGCAAAGCTCATGAGGTAACGGGGTTAGAAAACAAAAGACCTATTCAAAACCTACTAAGGGCCAATGAGTAGCTCACAAATGTGCTAGTTCAAAAGCAAGAATGCTGCTAACGTTCGACTAGCTCATAGTCATACAAACAAAAAGCGACCGTACGATATAGTATACGGATACATACTTAAGGCATATAAAAAAGCCACAGGTCACCCCTGTTAAAGACCCTGGTGGCCTAAAGCCTCGGGGCAACACCCTCTCGGGATGGCGACCCCCACTCCGAATGTGAGTCCTAACGCCCACCTCTATTTAACCCCTATGTATGGATATACATTTACCCAGAGGGATACAAATCTCAATATAAAGTACCCCCTAAGTTGGTTGGTTTAAACAAGCTAGCAAAATACCAGTGCTTTCAAAATGCTAGTGAGTAACTTGTTAGGAAATTGATTTTATAACCGAACCCAAATTGGTACGCAGCGGAATTAAAATAGAGACCTAGCTCTTATGTGCACATGCATGACATCAAAAATTAAAACATACATACTATGGCTAAAAGCAATTAATTAAACACTTTAATTAATAAGTATTATTGCCTATCTATAGCTAACAATTAAAAGACTACATAATTAAACACTTTAATTAAAGTCAATAATTGAATAACTATAAAACAATAATAATTGAAAATGTAGAAAACAAACCTTACAACGAAGATTGGAACTTGTCGGTAGAAGAAGAGCTTGTTCACCTCAAAGCCTTCTTCGCAATGCCTCAATAAACTCGGGAGTGTGGGCTCCAAAAAAATACTACTAAAATAAAACTCCTTAAAAGGAATTTTATTTTCTCAAAAAACTAGCTTGTTCTTGAAAAATTGTTCAAGAACTACTTGTCTTTGTTGTGTGTTTTTGAACTCTCAAATGACATCCCTTATATAGTGTGAAAAAGGGATGAAGAGGGATTAAAGAAAAAACAAAGTGGGTGAAAAGAGAAAAGAAACAAACTTTCGGTGCCAACCACACATCAGATGGCACAGGTTTGCTGGCGCACGTGCGTGAACAGTTTTCCCACATGTTCACACGCGTTACTGTTCACGTGCCATTTTTTTTCCTTTCTTTCTTTTTCGAATTTTGTTTAATCAAGTGTTATTTAATTAAATCACTATTTAATTAAATATCCTTTTTCCAAACATATTTCCCACATGTTTTTCGTCTAAGTTCAAACTTATCCATCTAATGGATTCTTTAGTATTTATTCGTAGAGTTTCAATTTGAGGTTTGCGAAGGGACCTTAGGGAAAACTAATTTTAGCTCCAAGTGGATTAAATCAAATTATCATCACATGATAATATTTAATACTACTTAATAATATTTAATTCCACTAAATAAATATTGTTGCACTCTAAAATTAATTTCAATTTATTCTTGAGTTCCCATTCTTTCGTAAAGAAATATTTCATTAACTCCTCTATTGAAATATCCGTGAAGAAATAAAATTAAGACTATTATCATTTTATTTTTCACATCTTATCCTATAATGCTCTATATGCTTCTTATCAACTTTCCAAATGAAAAACTATTTTTCATATAATTTCAGTGACACTTCACTTGAAACACTTTGGCCAAAGTTTTAGAAAAGTTGAACATTGCAAATCCATTATAGGGGATATATCTTATCTCTCATGGAGATTATAGATTCCATATGAATGTCCTTTCCAATCACATTTTTATGTCATTACCCAATGTATAAAGTATATTGGCCACCGAAAACCTCACTTCTAAATACATCAAAGCAATGTACACTAGATGCATTAGTCCACGACAATCATAGGATTAAGAGTTATTGTTCAAAATTATTTATTTTCGATAGTAGTCAAAATAAATAATTTGATTGGTCCGGTTCAGTGTTTTAATCTCATTGATTTACACGAATATACTATATATGGAATCCCTATTCTCATGATTAAGACAAATCATCGAATATAGCATATTATAGTCTTTAGCAGATAAGACGCTCATTTTTATCACCGACTACAACCCATTTATAATAACACATGATATACGTAATCCAAGTCTTTCATGAAACATCACTTCCATTTGGATTCTCATATGTAATTATGGACTATGCCTATCCCATAGGACATTTAATAATACTCATAACTTCTAATATATAATTTATTTATTCATAATAAACACATTAAATAATTGGATTTTAGGGCACATCCCTAGCATAACTAGCTAACAAAATGCTAGTGTCTAAGTAAAGATGTTAGTAAGTGATACTCAAGTGTAGAAATATGCTAGAGGGGCTAGCACTCTTGGTGTTAGAGTTTATGCCCGGCGCACCAATTTTGGGCACCATTCTATGAAATAATAACTCTAGCTGAACAATCTTTTTTGTATAAATAAAGTTAATCTTTTGGCATTCTTTATTCGTGTATATAGCTTGGTCTTAACTTAGAATAAAGTCCCGAACGATCACACATAGCTATGGGACATCATTGAGCATTGGGAATGGCAATGATGGAATATGTCTCCAAGGCTGTGATCCTTAAACATATGTTCCCAGTCGTGAATGGGCTCGTCGAGATAAAGGGATATCGATGAGACCCAAAATACTTGCTTATATGATGCATACTCTTGATAGAGTGTATCTTGTTCCATAGATATTGGCATGGTGAAAGCCTATGCATGTATGATTGTTCCTATTGTGGGAATAGGTATACTGAACAACCCCATGGAATTTCCATTAAATGGAATCCCAGTTGAATCTGGAACTTCTAGTCGTCTTGTAGTATAAGAGTAATCCTTAGAACCTGAGGTTCCATTGGATGTCTTATACACAATCGAACATGTCTTGGTTTGTTACATGATTACTTAGATGATCACAAATGGGCAAAATCAGACATGGGCTCATTGTGTATGAAGGCACGTGAGAATCAAGATGGGATCTATCTCTGATATTAGTCTTGTCAGTGAATCTTCTATGTTTACATAGTGAATCGACTTTAGGAATCTTCGACCGAAGTATGATATCTAAAGAGGTGTAGGGTTTCCTCGTATAAAGAGTCAAAAGTCGATCTCACCGTATTTGGAAAACATAGTTATTGAATCAATAGAGCTTCGACCTTAGCCACTGCTCTAGATTCAGTCGGGAGATTAGATGGAAGGATCTTACTTATACAAGGATCAAGATCATGAAAGGCGTATCTTTATATTCGTCTTTATCTATGTATTCGTGGCCCTTGCTAGATAGTAACCACGATTTGTAAGTGCCGAGAATTAATATGGTGATTAATTCAAGGCTTGATTAAATCAAAGGAGTGATTTAATCTAGTACTTTCTATTTTAGAAAAGCACACTAGCACTTTGGGAAAGTGTACTTACTACAAGATAGTAGATGAGCCCAAGGGGTCACACACTTAACTCGAGAGAGTCACTGCTTAAGTGGTGTGATTAATCAATTTGAGGAAATTAGGAAAGTCTAGCTTTCCTAATAAGGAATATGAATTAATTGAGGTGATTCAATTAATTCGACTATTTTAATTAATCTTGTAGAATTAATTAAATTATTGGACCTAGTAGAGTCCAAGTATTTTATTTAGTTAGGCTTGGTAGGCTTGGCCCAAGTTAAATAAATAAGTCAATTGGAATAAGTAATATATAAAATTAAACGGGTTTTAATTATATGGGAATATTTAATTGATGGGTTTAGACCATAATTAAATATGGAATCAAGAATTAATTCTTGGATTCCAAGAAAAGGAAGATGGCCGATTTTGACCCCAAAGAAGAGAGGGGTTCGAATTCTTGGTGAAGAAGAAAAGGGTTTTCTTCTTCTCCAAGTCTTGCAGTTGGATTAGGATTTTAGGACTCCTATTCTATATATATGTGAATGTAAGACTAAAACCTAAAGCCTCCTAGGAGTGTAAATTCGAATCCTAGCTGGAAAAATCAGAGAGTTTTTCCCTTGTCATCCTTGAGAAAAAATTGCCCCCTATCTTGTTCCAATACGACATCGTTTTGTTCATGTGTTGAACTCAATGATTCACATATTCCATCACTTTACATAATCAAGCCTAGGTTTTAGACTTAGATCTATCTCGTTGGCTAGCACCAATAACGAAGTAGGTGGTGACTTGAACGAGGTGTGGATACATCTTAGAGGTGCGACGTTTGGAGCACTAACACCGGGGATACGATTGACGGGCGATTTCCTCCAAGAAATCGTGTGGACTTGCACCACAGGGTTGAAAAGATCCGAATCATTGTTGTGAGAATTTAATCAAAAGGTAAAAAATTTCATAACCTTCTTTATAGCGTAATCGAGCACACCATTATTCCTGTTTCGGGTGGTTGTACGTTTAAATTTTAAATTCCGCTGCCACGAGCCACCCGGGGAATAGAACCAACCCAAGAGTGGTATCAGAGCCATGGTTGGCTCGATTAAGCTATATTATGTGTTAGCATGTTTTATTTACGCATATGTAAATTGGTGCATGTTAAAAATATGTTCGTCATTTAGCATAATTGATTTTTCGATTGGGATATAATTGATTGTTTTTGTGAAAAATGATTTTGGTTTTGAAAATTCAATTGAAAAGGATGAATCTTGGGTGTGTGTGGATTTGTTTGGATGGTGGAGTATGATTTTGGAATCACCGGTGGTAGGACGTCGCGAGATGCTCGGGCCGAAGGCTCAATTGTCGAGTGATTATGCTTGGCCTGAGGTGGGATCGAATTCATCCATCATTGACTGAACGAATCACTCATGGTTGAAAAGGAGAGAAATCCCGTACAGCAATAGGTATTGTCACCCTCGCCTAGGCGCTGGGTGACTGGCGCCCGGGCGCCGGCCGACGAGTCCTGGTGGTCTCGCCTCTGTTGGCAGCTCCTGGGCGCGACAATGTTGGCGCCTGGGCACCGTCAGGTCAGCGCCCAAGCGTGGGTCTGCTGGCACCTGGACGCAGTCAGCAGACTCGGGTCGAAAAAATTTTCTCATTTTTTTATGCTGGAAGGTATGGTAACCTAAGAACTTGACCCCAGTTGATTGTTTAAAGACCTGTAATTTCTGAAAAAGGTTTTGGAAATTGGAAATCGATATTATCCCGATGAAATTCGCAATTTTGTTTAGACGACGGATGGGTAAATTTTGGATATCGCATATATATATGTTTGTTGCTTGGCATGCTTATGTGATGGGGATGAACCACGAGTCTAGTCTACGTTGTTTGGTTTTCATTGAATGTAATATTCTAGAGTTGTAAAAATAGCCGGTTTGGCTTTTACTTTTCTGTCAAGTAGATTAGTAGTAGTTGATAGACTATGTAATCAAAGACGGAGCGAGAAGACGAAACCAAGACTTGAAGACTTGTATGATGTGGTGGAACCCATTGTAATAGTCTAGTTGTTTTTATTTTCTAGAATGTCCTGGCCCACTTTGCCTCAGTGGGTTAGTAGGTTAGGGCTTGAGGTGGTTCATCCTCGATTTATCGCTTTATGGGATGTTTATTTATCTTTCTGATACTGAGATGCATGCATAGGATAGATAACTAAACAAGATAATTGTAATACTGATGAGACCTATTTGTATGCATGCAATGTAATTCCCTCCTTGAAACGTATTAGGATAATATGGGAATATAATTGGAGTTCTATTTCCATCCCTTCCATCATAAGTAAGTGCCATGTGAAATGCCGCTGAAGTTCAAATCCATTTGCTCAGAAAATGGGGTGGGTTGAACCTAAGAAAGGCTGTGAGCATTACTAAGCACATGATGCCCTATGGGATCGTTGGTTTCATTACTTAGCTCAGAAAATGGGGGTAATGGAATTGATGACTGACCACGGGATATTTGATGGGTCGAGCCTAACATTGACTACCATGTGTTAGATCAGAAAATGGGGCACATGCGAAAGATGAGGAAAGAAATCTTAAGAACTATCAAGGAAGATGGAAGGCTCGGTAAGGCTACTATTCAAACTAGTCATATGTTAGCTCAGAAAATGGGGCATATGATGAAGTTTGAATAGATCTCAAGCCCACTAAAGAATTAACTATTATTCGAATCACATCAAGAGGGTGGTGGGATTTGGAAAAATAGTGGGAGACATGTACAATTAAAGACCAAATTGTATAAGAACTTTGTTTGAAAATCCGTTACTTATCGTCTGCCTCGTACGTTTTGTAGATAACAAGATATGTCTAATCCATTCAATACAATTCTAGAAACAAACAAACTAACCGGTCCTAACTTTGAAGACTGGTTTCGTAACCTCAAGATTATCCTTTTGTCTGAGAAAAGGGCGGATATCCTTAATATAACAGTGCAAGAGGAGCCGAAAGAGGACTCATCTGATGATGAGAAGTTCCAGTACCAGCAATGGAAAGAAGATGACATGCAAGTATGATGTCTCATGTTGGCTTCAATGACCAATGAGTTGCAAAGGCAACACGAGACGGTCGAGAACTCTGTTTCGATTCTTCTCCATCTGCAAGAGCTGTATGGTACTAAATCTAGGAGAGAGAGATTTGCAATCTCAAGGGAGCTTTTCAGGGCTCGCATGACTGATGGCTCTGATGTAAGTATGCACGTGCTCAAGATGATAGGGCTAATTGAAAAGTTGGCTAATCTTGGTGTGGTGCTTAATGACGAGCTGTCTGTGGACTTGATCCTACAGTCACTTCGTAGTTCTGATGACCAATTTGTGGACAACTTCAACATGAATCAAGTTGAAGCTAAGCTTCCTGAGTTGATGAACATGCTGAAGACGGCTAAAAGCACAATAAAGAAAGACAAGCCAATGCTTCTTATGAATTCATCTTCTAAACCTAAGAAAGGTAACAAGAAGAAGAACAAGACTAAGAAAATGAAAGTCAAAGGAGGAATCAAGAAGGGTAAGAAAGCTAAATCGGATAAGTGCTTCAAATGTGGGAAGCCTGGGCACTGGCAAAGGAACTGCAAAGAGCCACCGGCTTAAGGTACGTTCTTTGTTGAAGTTAACTTATCGGTTAACGATTCTTCTTGGATTCTAGACACTGGATGTGGAGTTCATATCTACAATAACTTGCAGGAAATGATAAGAATCAAGAAGCTAAGTAGATGAGACATGACCCTGTGGATGGAAAATGGAGCATGGGTTGCTGCCAAGGCTGCGAGGACGATCTACATAGGGATAGGAGATAGAAATTTGGTATTAAATTCTGTTTATTTTGTTCCTGAAATAATGAGAAACATTATCTCGATTCCGGTGTTGGTTCGAGAGGGTTATTGTTTTGCGATTCGTAATAAAACTTTGTTTTTGTCTTATGAATCGTCTCTTATTATGGAATCAAAATTGCAAGATGGAGTTTATATTATTTTCCCAACAATTTCTAATCTCAATATTCAACAAAGAAGTAAACGTAAACAAGATAATCAAGCAAACGCACTAATGCGACGCGATAGACTTGGTCATATCTCCAAAGAAAGAATTCGAAGCTTGGCAACTCATTTAGGTCTCCAAGACTTAGATGGATTGACAACTTGCGAATTGTGTCTCAAAGGAAAAATGACCAAGTTGCCATTTTCGGGTAAAGTGGAATGAGCCACAAGTCCATTGGACTTGATCCATACGGACGTGTGCGGCCCTATGAGCATAAATGCTCGAGGAGGGTTTAGCTACTTCATAACCTTCACCGACGATCATTCTCGGTATGGTTACGTATATCTGATGAGATATAAATCTAAATCTTTTGAGAAATTTAAGGTGTTTAGATATGAGGTAGAGAAGCAACTTGGAAAAAGTATTAAAGCTCTTCGATCTGATCGGGAAAGAGAATATTTGTCTTCCGAGTTCATTGATTATCTTAAAGAGAATGGGATTCTCTCACAGTGGGCTCTGCCAGGCATGCCTCAACATAACGGGGTAGCCGAGCATTGGAATCGAACATTGTTGGATATGGTTCGATCCATGATGAGTTTCATTGAAGTTCCTAAGTCCATGTGGGGCTATGCTCTTGAAATGGAAACCTATCTGTTGAATAGGGCACCGTCCAAGGCTGTGCCCAAGACCCATATGTAACTTGGTGTGGAAAGTCACCCTCGTATACTCACTTAAGAATATGGGGGATGCCCCGCTTATGTAAAGTATCTAGTAGGAGACAAATTGGATCCCAAATCCTCTTTGTGTTATTTTGTAGGATATCCAAAGGAAACTATTGGATACTACTTCTACAACCTTACGGAACAAAAGGTGATTGTTTCAAGAAACACCAATTTCCTAGAAAAGGATTCCTTTTGGATAGGAAAGGCGAGGCTGTAGAACTTGATGAGATGAATCAAAGTGATTCGAATCAAGGAGTACAAAATAATCCACCCGACACCAATGAAGCTAATTCCGATATACCTACTGAGAACACACAACCCTTGAGGAGATCTGAAAGAGTTCCAAAGGGGCCTGAAAGATGGCTTCGCCTGTTGGAAGAAAAGAACTCAGAAGATCCTCTCTTAGACTTTGATCCAAAGAGTTATATGGAAGCAATGTCTGACATTGATTCGGGAAAATGGCTAGAAGCCATGAAGTTTGAAATGGACTCCATGGACTCCAACAAGGTATGGACCTTGGTGGACCCACCAGAGGGCGTGAAGCCCATTGGCTGTAAGTGGGTCTATAAGCGGAAGCTTGGAGTCGATGGAGAGGTGGCAGCCTATAAGGCATGCCTCATGGCAAAATGATTCACTCAGAGACAAGGCATTGACTATGAGGAAACCTTCTCGCCAGTGGCGATGCGGAAATCCATTAGGATTCTGCTTGCTGTATATGCATATCTCGACTTCGAGATCTGGCAGATAGATGTAAAGACTGCATTCCTCAATGGACAGATTGAGGAAGAGATATACATACAACAGCCAGAGGGCTTTACATCCGAGATGAGCGAACAAAAAGTGTGTAAGCTCCAAAGGTCCATTTATGGATTAAAGCAGGCTTCCCGAAGCTGGAATAAACGGTTTGACAATGTCATACAAGAGTATGGATATGTGCAAAATGTTGAAGAGTCTTGTGTGTACAAGAAGGTTAGTGGGTACGCGGTTACGTTTCTCATACTTTACGTTGATGATATTTATTTGATCGGAAACGATATTGGACTGATGCAGTCAACTAAAGTATGACTCTCTAAACAAATTTTCCATGAAGAATATGGGAGAAGCATCCTACGTACTTGGTATGAAGATATACCAAGAGAGATCGAGTAGGCTTCTTGGACTCTCCCAATCCGCGTATATCGATCACGTACTTAAGAGATTTAAGATGGAAGAATCCAAGAGAGGATTCTTGCCAGTAGGACATGGGATTACACTTTCCAAGTCGATGTCTCCTAAAACTCGAGAAAAAAGAGTAAGAATGTCCCACATACCTTATGCCTCGGCTATAGGTAGTATAATGTATGCGATGATATGCACAAGACCCAATGTAGCGTACGCATTGAGTGTGTGCAGCCGTTATTAGGCTGATCCCATTGAGAAGCACTGGAATGCAGCAAAAGCGATCCTTAAGTACCTTAACAGGAATAAGGACATGTTTTTGATATATGGACGTGGAAAATTGGAGTTAGAGGGATACACCGATTCGAGTTTCCAAACAGATGTGGACGACTCGAAGTCGGTCTCAGGATTTGTCTATATGCTTAATGGAGGAGCCGTCAGCTGGAAAAGTTCCAAGCAAGCAACTGTAGCAGACTCCACCACTGAAGCAGAATATATCACAGCTTCAGAGGCTGCGAAGGAAGGTGTTTGGATTAGGAACTTCATCCAAGAATTGGGTGTAGTTCCATCCGTTGTAGACGCAGTACCTTTGTACTGCGATAACAACGGGGCTATTGCGCAAGAAAACGAGCCAAGGTCTCATCAGAAATCCAAGCACATACAGAGGCGATACTGCTTGATCAGAGAGTTCATTGGGAGAGGCGACGTTCGAGAGAAACGTGTGGACTCGGCAGACAATGTGGCGGACCCACTTACTAAACCCTTAAGCCAAAAGGTATTTGAAGGACATCTAGGGAGAATGGGCCTCAAGTACATGGGCAATTGTCACTAGGGCAAGTGGGAGATTGTTAGAGTTTATGCAAGGCGCACCAATTTTGGGCGCCATTCTATGTAATAATAACTCTAGCTGAACGATCTTTTTCGTATAAATAAAGTTAATCTTTTGGCATTCTTTATTCTTGTATATATATTGGTCTTAACTTAGAATAAAGTCCCGAACGATCACACATAGCTATGGGACATCATTGCGCATCGGGAATGGCAATGATGGGATATGTCTCCAAGGTTGTGATCCTTAAACATATGTTCCAAGTCGTGAATGAGCTCGTCGAGATAAAGGGATATCAATGAGACCTAAAAGACTTACTTATATGATGCATACTCTTGATAGAGTGTATCTTGTTCCATAGATATTGGCACGGTGAAAGCCTATGCATGTATGAGGGTTCCTATTGTGGGAATAGGTGAACAACCCCATAGAAATTCCATTAAATGGAATCCCAATCGAATCTGGAACTAGTCGTTTTGTAGTATAAGAGTAATCCTTAGAACCTGAGGTTCCATTGGATGTCTTATATGATCACAAATGGGTAAAATCAGACATGGGCTGATTGTTTATGAAGGCACATGAGAATCAAGATGGGATCTATCTCTGACATTAGTCTTGTCAGTGAATCTCCTATGTTTACATAGTGAATCGACTTTAGGAATCTTCGGCCGAAGTATGATATCTAAAGAGGCGTAGGGTTTCCTCGTTTAGATAGTCGAAAGTCGATCTCACCATATTTGGGAAACATAGTTATTGAATTAGTAGAACTTCGACCTTAGCCACTACTCTAGATTTAATTTGGAGATTAGATGGAGGGATCTTACTTATACATGGATCAAGATCATGAAAGGCGTATCTTTATATTCGTCTTTATCTAGGTCTTCGTGGCCCGTTGCTAGACAGTAACCACGATTTAATTCGAGGCTTGATTAAATCACAGGAGTGATTTAATCTAGTACTTTCTAGTTTAGGAAAGCACACTAGCACTTTGGGAAAGTGTACTTACTACAAGATAGTAGATGAGCCCAAGGGGTCATACACTTAACTCGTGAGAATCACTGCTTAAATGATGTGATTAATCAATTTGAGAAAATTGAGGAAATTAGGAAAGTCTAGTCATTTCCTAATAAGGAATATGAATTAATTGAGGCGATTCAATTAATTTGACTATTTTAATTAATCTTGTACAATTAATTAAATTAATAGACCTAGTAGAGTCCAAGTATTTTATTTAGTTGGGCTTAGCCCAAGTTAAATAAATAAGCCAATTGGAATAAGTAATATATATAATTAAACGGGTTTTAATTATATGAGAATATTTAATTGATGGGTTTAGCCCATAATTAAATATGGAATCAAGAATTAATTCTTGGATTCCAATAAAAGGATGATGGTCAATTTTAAGCGCAAGGAAGAGAGGGGTTCGAATTCTTGGTGAAGAAGAAAAGGGTTTTCTTCTTCTCCAAGTCTTGCAGTTGGATTAGGATTCTTGGACTCCTATTCTATATATATGTGAATGCAAGACTAAAACCCAAAGCCTCCTATGAGTGTAAATTCGAAACCTAGCTGGAAAAAGAAGAGAGTTTTCCCCTTGTCATCCTTGAGCAAAAATCGCTCCTTACCTTGTTCCAATACGACATCGTTTTGATCATGTGTTGAACTCAACGATTCACATATTTCATCCCTTCACATAGTCAAGCCTAGGTTTTAGACTTAGATCTATTTTGTTGGCTAGCACCAATAATGAAATAGGTGGTGATTTGAACGAGGTGTGGATACATCTTAGAGGTGCGACTGATTGTCCTCGATCAATGATAAAGCTTAGATATAAGATCAAGAAGCAACAACCAAAGAGAGGCAAACACAAAAACGAAAAGAAAAGGATAAACTCACTTTCGTGGAGTAAACAATTGCACTTAGCATGTGCAACAAGCCTTTAAACCTTTATGTTACCCAAAAAGGACGAGTATAGTCTCGTGAGGGTTTGCAGACGATTTACCCACAAAATCCATAAATTTCAGCCCCAACCAATCAATACAAATTAACTTAATAAACAAGAAAATAATGACATAAAATCAACCTTTAAAGCTCAAAATTATATATACATATCAAATACTTGCTCATGTTACACCTAGACTCGAAAAGATCTCCAAAGGGTGTAGTGAAAATAAGTCTAAGGCATTATAGTCAAGTGGCATCCTTACCAAATTTCGGAACTTAATCCCATATCTATTAACCTTTGATCAATCATAAAGCACAAGCCTCATAGAAAACTCCATAGCCACTTAAATTTCATTACTTAACCAATTTGGAGTTTAAACTCTCATGAAACTTCCATTTAAATTCATTAAGGTTAGGTCATGTGCAATGTTCTATTCCCTTAGGCTTTCTATGACACCCATGTATCGAGCTTTGAATCTATGACTCCCAAACTAGATAGTTTTAGGGCATTAAGTGTCCAGACACTCGTTACGGATTTAATCACTCGAGTGCCAAAGGCCACGAAATAAAACTAGACCTTTCATTCACTTTAACTCTAATTGGTTTGAGCTTAGCTCAAATTAGCATAATAGTGCATCTTATAGGCATGTAACTTTTCACCTACAGTACATATTAGCCTGACTTCATAGTCATACCAATTATCATCGACCTTATTCATTATTCATTAAGCATATGAAGTAACTCATCAACTCATGACCTTAAGAAGAATCTAAGTTAATATTTCCGGGACAAAGTCCTTAAGTGTTTCAAGACGGTTATCCAACTTAACTCCTCTACCCTCGACTTATTGTGCATTTGTGAATCATCTAAGGAAAATCTACTCTAATCTAAGGTCCCACGAGCAAAGCAAAGATATGTATAGTCCATTAAATTCCAAATAAATCAAGAAATCATGCCATTGTCTCAAGTTAATCAATCTCAATGCATTAATTGGTAGGCTAAAAAAAATTTCATGCTCGATTTTTTCAACATAAAAGCATCTAAACATGATAGCATACACATTCCCCCAGACTTGAGCTAAACTCGGAACACATGGTATGAATAAGTTAGGCAATATAGTAAACACATGGTGATCAAACATATGAATGTATTAAAAGCACAAAGTACTACCCACATACACCCCCAAATTTAAACTCAACATTGTCCCCAATGTTGTTTCAACAATAAAAGCACAAAATAAGGGTATAAGAGTAGACTCACAACCAAGGATGTTGAAAAACAATCATTTATCCACAAGTGTGTCTTTCCAGCTCAAATCATCAAAATCAAACATCTCAAACTAAAGTGAATGGAACCGGATACTAATCATGCTCAACATACTCAAAACAAACCAAAGCATCAAACATAAAGGAACACATGCCAAAAGTGCATGTTCAAAGAAAACACCAAACAGAAAGAAAACCTAAAAACTAAGCAAAATAAGGAACACACAAAAACAAAAAAAAATTGAAAGAAAAACTTACAAACTTGGGTTGCCTCCCAAAAAGCGCTCTTTTAAAGTCACTAGCTTGACTTTACAGACTTGGCTCAAGGAGGTTTATGTATAAGCGTCTTGTTCGTTCTCCAAGTAAGGATGAAATTTGGCCCAGTGTTAGTAGAAGATATGATGAGTAGTGACCAAGCAATCATCCACTCAAATATTTGCTCATAGTCCATCACCACTTCCGTCACTCTTTCTTCCCATTGCGCCGAGTGATGATTTGGACTATTCTCCAAGTTATAAGTAGATGACCATTTTTCTTCACCCATCGAAGTGGAAAACTTGGAGTTCATGATGTAGGATTCAAGGAGACTATTGGTTCTTTTAACCTGAGAAAGCTCAACACTAAAAGGATCAAAAGCATCAATGCGTAAAGACAAATCATAATCAACTGGATGCTTAAAAACCTCATAGCTATCACAAATAACCATATTAACTCCTATATTTAATAACAACTCACCATCAATGGAATCAATTATCTCCTTACATGTTGAGAGGACAGAGGGTGGAAAATCTTCAACCGGCTGAGAAGCTGTAGGAGTGGAAGGCTTGGCAGTGGGAGTTTCTGGTTCTGCACGTTCAGGCGTGCCATATAGTAATGCTTCCAATTCTGCTACACTTTCCGCCGCTAGTTCGGGTGTAATCTGCTGGGAAGAGATTCGTTCATTTTTCAACTCCTCATCTTCCCTCACAGTTGCCTTACCAATCCTCGAAGCCATGCCACCATTAGGTGCTTGTTGCAAAGCTTGAATGACGTCGAACACCAATTGCATATTTTTTTGGACAATTCAAATCCTCGAGAGTGAGTTGCATAGCCTGAATGAGTCCTTGAAGCCATTCTTGTTGCTTCGGGGTCAGAAACCAAAGATTTCCTGCCCTTTATTGGAATTAGAATTAAGACAAAAAACTAAAGCAAAAATAAAAAGAAAACAAAAATTATAAAAACTTGCAATAAAAACAAAAACTAAAAAAAACATGTTCCCCGGCAACGGCGCCAAAAACTTGACACGAGAAATCCTCATGTGTTTGCGCAACAAGTGGACTGATCGTTTGTAGTAATAAAGTGGACAATCAGTCCGGATTATCGATCCCACAGAGACTTGTATTTTAGACTTCTTGAATTTAAAGCATGCAATAATTAAACTAAAACTAAAGATTTAAAGATTTTTTAAAAGCAATAAAATAAACTAAAACAAAAATTGACTAAAATATTATGGAAGCACGATACAAGAAACAAGATGTCGAAATCAAGATAGCTATGGAAGAGAGCAACTCAGACACATGTATTGGCATAAATTAATTAATTCTTGTTAAAATCACGTTTTCATATTATTAGACTACTATTGCTTTGGTGGAAATTCCTTAATTAATTACTACCCGATGTCTCGGCTGTAATAATCCTATGACTAATTGACGGTTCTCTAAATATGCTATTCGAGAATCTAACCAACAATCATGCATTCAAGTTCTAGAATTTTTCCGGATTAATCCAGCTAACTGCACCCGGGAATCTCTACCTATCTCTATGGGCAATTCCACTATTTTTTTGGGTTTATGTGATGATTCTTTTTGCACCTTAAATTACCTTCTCTCGAACGAATAATTTAAGCAATAAATCATACATATGGTAGATAAGCATAGGAAGCATTCAAACAAGATCAAGACACAAAGCAACAATATAATTAAAATGAAAAATACAATTTATAATTCAATTATCATAATTTAGCCTCAACATAACCTTAGTTCGAAGAATCTAATTCATCATAAAAGATAAAAGATAGAAACTTAAATTAAGATTCATATTCATAGACAAAAATAAATCTAAATCTAAGAAACTCCCTCGTATTTTTGATGGATGAACTTCGATCTTCATCTCTTCCATGCTTCTTGATTTCTTCATCTTCAAGGGTTCTTGAAAATCTTCATGAATATGTAAAAACTATGTCTAAACCCCATTAGGGCTCTATTCTATGTGTATTTCGTCTCCTTAACCTTAGAGAACTTATCTAATATATATAAGGGTGGAAGGGGAAGAATCCAACTTGAATTAGAATTGGAAATTTCCAAAAATCTGCTGTTTTTCCCGTCATACGCAACGTTCGAACGTCCACAAGCTAACGTTCGAACATTAGGAACAATAACATTTTGCCTTCTGCGCAGAAATCTTGTTTCCTTCATAACTTTCTCCACAGATCTCCGATTTGTGTGATTCAAGTTTCCACGTGAAGCTAAGACAGAGCTCTACAACGTTTTAGAAGAAATATTTGTCAAATTCTGTCTCTAAATAGTCTGAAATTCTGCATTTTCGTCCAGTTTTCCTCAATTGCAATGATTTCTCACCTTTACTCAATAAGCACACAAATTACAAGCATATGTGGCATAAATCATGCATAAAACAATATAAAACACATGAATATGTGGCTTTAAAATATGTAAATCTCACACCAATCAACGACGTTTGGAGCACTAACACCGGGGATACGATTGACGGGCGATTTCCTCCAAGAAATCGTGTGGACGCACCACAGGGTTGAAAAGATCCAAATCGTTGCTACGAGAATTTAATCAAAAGGTAAAAATTCTCCTAACCTTCTTTATAGCGTAATCGAGCACACCATTATTCCTGTTTCGGGTGGTTGTACGTTTAAATTTTAAATTCAACTGCCACGAGCCACCCGAGGAATAGAACCAATGCAACACTTGGCACCTATAAAATCCTACCAAAGGCGCATAAAAATGACTAAGTACCCCACTAGAGCTCATGAAGCCAAGGAGTACAAAGCACCCCTCTAGAGCTCATGAAGCCAAGGAGTAAAATAACCCGCTAGTGCTCATGAAGCCACGGGTACAACAAATCAAGTAAGTAATTGGCCTAGTACTCATGAAGCCACGGAGTACCACGGAATACAGAGCCATAGAGTATAATACGCTTCTTATCCCCTAGTAGTGGACTTACAAAATATACCACAAGACTTAAAAGGGAAAAAATGAGTTGAAGTAACGACGACCACGAGAAATTCCCCAAGGCACACACGCCACGACTCAGCCGTGGGGCCGAATGCCTCAGGGCACTCTGCCACGAGGCGCGGCCTCGTGGCATATGACGGCGAGGCCAAGTGCCTTGTGGCACCAAGCCACGAAGCCCAGTGCCTCGCGGCACACAGCCGCGAGGCACCGGTGTCTCACGCCCCTCTCATCACATGTGGGCGATACATCTGCCTACTACAGAAATCCCTTTCGAAGATGGGGAATGTCCTACCTACTTCATGGGTGTTATATCAGAAAGCATCCAACAAGTGCCAAAGGCCATAGGAAATAAATCTAACATTACAATGAGGACCTTGCTCACTCACCATAGAGGTCAAGGACTTTGCCTCCTCACCTCGAGGCAAAAGACCTTGCCCATTCACCATAGAGGCTAAGGACTTTGCCCCTCATCTCGAGCCAAAAGACCTTGCCCATTCACCATAGAGGCTAAGGACTTTGCCCCTCACCTCGAGGCAAAAGACCTTGCCTATTCACCATAGAGGCTAAGGACTTTGCCCCCTCACCTCGAGGCAAGGGTCCTTCCCACTCGCCATAGAGCAAGAACTTCGCCCCTCATGAGGCAAAGGACCTTGTACTCTCACCTAGTACCAAAAGCTCTTACCTTCTCGCAATAAGTCAATGACCCTTGCCCCTTCATCTCTGGGCAAAGACCTATCTAATAAATTCTCAGATTGAGGTCTAGAAAATTATAGGTCCCTTCCAGGGTGCTAGAATCCCAGACAGAGGCGTCAGAATTCTAAGTCTTTTTCAAGGTGACAAGCTTCCTTTGGGTGAAGCGCAAGCTTCCCCTTAGGCCAGGAACGCACTCCTCTCTTTCTGAAGCACATCTCACCAGCAAAAACTCCTCTAAAACACCTCATCAACTAAATAACTCCTATGAGCCTATTAATCAAGTGGGGTAGAGGCTCATAACTCAAGAGCTCCCCCCTAAGACACGAAACGCACACTTTGGCATTGTAAGGTATTCAACCCCTAGGCGTCCGACCTCACGGCGCACGACCCCGAGACATCCAACCATGCGGAACTCAACCCTGAGGCATCAGACCCTAAGGCAGCTACGGGTGTTGATTTAAGTCAGCACCTACAATACCTCGAGATAACACTAAAGATATTCCCCTTCAAAGGGGTGACTCGTTAGATCCCCCAAGGCAATGAAGCTTGCCATGCACACGAACATATTTCTACTCCCTAGTATCCTACACGGTACACCCGGGAGTGGGGGACATTATGATGTGCACCAAAAATGTCTAAGGGTATTACGGTAATTACAAGCATCCCCCGCTAGGTCCGGGGCGCTACCCGTAGGTTAAAGCTCGCGGTTAGCCTGCTAATCAAGCCCAAAAGGGCTGACATCCTATTAAGAATACTTGGGCTATTATTAGTCTAAAAGTAATATTATCAAGCCTGATGGGCCACTGACAAAGTGAAGCCCGTGGCCCGTAGACCACTACCACCTCCCTATAGATACCTTAGAGGAGATGGGAAAGATTATTATCTACTCTCTCCAGAAAAATTCACTGGCAAGAACTGAAAGATTATTACAGAACTACGAATTGACTTGATCCCACATACGTCGGGTATGTAGGCAACTCACTAAAACAGCGAGTGCAGTCTATACATTCTTCAACCCGCACCTGGTTTGTCATGAGTAGGATCGGATTCCCTCCCCACGTGGTCAACACGTGACATTCAACGACTGACAATTTTTACCATCATCAATAACATATCTACATGAAGGAAAAAAAAATATGAAACAAGTGATTTTTGTAACATATATATTTATATATGTATATACTATATTTATAATTTTCTTACATATTTAGATGTTACGAGGAATGATGGAAATATGAAAGGCATGATAAGAATATATATGTAAGTAGATGTATAATATTAAATTTTATATATTTACTGGAAAAAAATAGTAATTACGAATAATATTATCATATTGCTCTTGACTTTCGTAAATTAATAATTTCGTTTACTTAAAAATATCTAATGAAGATGACTTTGTTGTATATTTT
This sequence comes from Buddleja alternifolia, assembly GCA_019426215.1. Taxonomy (NCBI): domain Eukaryota; kingdom Viridiplantae; phylum Streptophyta; class Magnoliopsida; order Lamiales; family Scrophulariaceae; genus Buddleja; species Buddleja alternifolia. The sequence goes on from CM033403.1 coordinate 18,069,083, forward strand.
TAACTTTTCAACTGATTAATCATGAATGGTCCATTGATGGAGAAAATTAATTATTACTACAAATGGTCTCATAAAAGATTTTATATTTATTCTTTAAAGGTACAATTACTCAATTTAATCATATGTAATATACTGTAAGCACACATAAATTTGTAATAATTTTTTTTTTTGAAAAGAGTATAAATAATTAAAGGTATTGTAATTTTCTAATAGTTCATAATTTATTTACTTCAACTTATGAATCATCTATTTTTTTAGTGATTAACTTAATGTGCACATCTTGTTGGGAAAATTGTATTTTTCGCACACCAAAGGGTCGTGACCCTTTTTTTTCATACAAAAAAGGGTCTAATTGGCAATTTTGGTACACTCCGACGAGAAATTTGGTAATTTCAGTACAAGTTTTGCCTGAAAATACCATTTGGCGGTAAAATTGATTTGGGATTGGGGAATTTTTTATTTGGTGGGAAAATGGACCTTCAATTTGGGGATTTCTGCTTGTGGAGGGAAAATTGACTTTTAATTTGGTGATTTTAGCCCAAATACTTTCAGATTTTTAAGTGTAATTTTTTCACTTTTTGGAAATTTTAAATCAAATACTTTTTTATCTATGATATTTTTACTTTTATTTATAATTTGTACAATTATTAAATTTATAAATAATAAAAAATATTATTTAAAATTAAAATATTAAATCATAGATTCCAATTAAATTATGTTTTACTTAATATTATAATTTTTACAATTATATTTTTGATTTTTCAAAAAAAAATTATTTTATTCTAATTTTTTTTCTATTTTGTTTTCTTATGTTTATTTACAATTTCTTTTCTGGATTTTTAATTAATTTTTTTTATCTCAACAGATATCAGTACCCTTGAAGATACTTTTATTTAACATTTAAAACTTTGTTTAAGATTTAGAATTTAATATTTTCTATTTATTTATTTATTTATTTTTATTTTCTGATTATTCAGAATTTTTCAAAAAAAAAGTAGAGCTACTTTTGTTTTCTAATCTTTTGCTAAGTTTATTTGAGTTCTTAATTTATATATTTGTCAACGGAAAAAAATCGATATTTAAAAATAAATTTATTTGCATTTAAAAATTCACTTAATGTGTAATTTTTTTTTCAATTTTTTTTTATGAGTTTAATATTTTTAGATAAGTTTTTAATATTTTTGCATTAAACAAAAATAAATAAAATTTATTTTTAAATAAAAATATTTTTGTAACTACATTCGCATTTATATAATTATTATGTTAATATATTTTACAATAAATAATTATTTTCTTGCCGGTCAATAATTATTTTCTTGCCGGTCAATAATTGGATATTTTCCGGTCAATTTTGAATTTTTTGACGAAATTTGTACTCAAATTGCCAAATTTCTTGCCGGAATGTACCAAAATTGCCAATTAGACCTTATTTTGTATGAAAAAAAGGTACACACCCCATTGGTGTACCAAAAGTGCAATTTTCTCGTATCTTATTAGTTAGGCATCTACTAGCTCTTAATTTAATTATGTAGTTTTTGTTATTACGAATGTGCACAAATATTTATATCATAACATAATATATTATGTTATCTAATCTTTGAAAATTTTAACTTCAACTTCGTATTTTGTTACACATATTTAAATTATTGACTCTATAATTCTTACAAAAAGTTATATTAGTACAAACAAGGCTATTTCTTATACTCAACTTTTAATAAAATTTACGCCGTATACTTTTTATTTAACCTAGATTGATTTTGCTTCTACTGCATTTTCATCAATGAATATTGAATCTTACAAACAAAATCTTTTTAAGATCTCATGATGATGTTATATATCGTAGCTCTATGCTTTCTATTCCATTACCAGTGATGATGGTATAAATTGTCAGTCAATGAATATCACGTGATTGACCACGTGGGGTGGAGAATCCGATTCAACTCACGACAAACTGGGTTGGGGGTTGATGAATGTATAAACTACACTCGCTGTTTAAGTCAGCTGCCTACATACCCGATGAATATGAGATCAAGTCAGTTCGTAGTTCTGTATTGGTTTTACTCTCAGTTCTAGCCAGTGGATTTTTCTAGAGAAATTATATAATCCCCTTTTTCCTACTCCACTAAGGTATTTATATAGAGCTGGTAGTGGGCTATGGGTCGTGGGATTAACTTTAGTAGCAGCCCACCAGGCTTAGTAAATTACCTTTTATTTAGCTATTAGACTATTAAAATAGCCTAATTAGCTTTAGGGGCTTAACAACTTAACGGGCCATAACTTCCAATGGGTCGTCAGCCCTTTGGGCTTGACCAGTATATTAACCGCGGACTTGAATAGCGGGTTGCACCCCGGTTCGAGCGGGGGCATGATAGTTACCATAATGACCCCAAAATATTTTTAGTGCACATCATAAAACCCTCCACTTTCGGGTCTACCTAATGGTATATCCGGGAGTAGATGTTAAACTGTGTGCACAGAGCTATTCAGCTCTAATTGTTACCGGAGTGGGGGTCTTTAAGGCTATCTCATCTACTTTTACTTAACTAGAGGTAGGTGTGAGGATTTTTACTTTCACTCCCACTCATATTCTTGTCTCTGCGAAGTTTCAACTTGTGAGATAATTCTCTAAGAGGCTTGCTTTTTTTCTACCATGGCTAGAGATTCTCTTGGAAAAGATAGACACTTTTCTCTAATATTTTTGAACACTTGCCTCTGAATGTTCATCTTTTTTTTCTTTTTTACCAATGTATAATATAGTGAATTTTTTGATGATCTGTGACGTGTATATATGTGGAGAAAAACGTCAACGCCCGCCGGACTGGGGGGGGCACCGTGCGCTGTGTATGCGGCCTTTGCCCCCCCTCCCCCCGGTGACGCGATGTACAATGAGGCTCTTGGTAATCCAGGCTGTTGTCCCGGGGTTTGCCTTTTGGTGTTATTTGAACCGCTGGCTTAAATTTTTATCATGTATCTCACAATCATTTCCATGATTTTTCTTTACAGGTGTGGTGAGTTCGCCGTCATCATCTTCAAGCGAGGGTAGCTCTGATAGTAATGACTTAGTTTCCTTGGCAGTGACTATAAAAAGAATTAGGAGAATGGGGCGACGACTCTTAAGGTGAGAGGTCGGCCCGGGATCGCACGATGGATCTCTACACTTGTCAATCCACTGTCACTACCAAGGAATTAAAATTACACTTCGAGCATGCTCCGCCAAATCTTAAGGCGTTAAAGCCCAAGCCGGATGACAAGATAGGTAACCCTCCACGGGGCTACGTGACCCTTTATTTGGAGTACTTTAGAATGGGGTTTTCTCTATCGTGCAACCCCTTGCTTGGGATGATTTTGAGCTACTATCGAGTGTGCATCAGTCAGCTATCACCCAACATCTTTGCACAGTTCGAAGGCTCTATCCGCCCATTTTGGGATTTTAAGCTCGACGTGAGCCTTGATGCTTTTCAGGCTCTTTTTGATACCCGAATGAGCTTAGAGAGCCCATTCGTGCACTTTTACCCCTTTTTGGACGGAAAAATTAGCTCCAATGGCAGTTGGAAGTCTAAGTTCTTTTATGTTCCCATTTAGAGCCTTCCCGTTCTCATTCCTGTGCTGTGGTACGATAAGATCGCCCCTCACAAGATTACACCTTCCTAGCACCGATTGAGGTTGGATTTTATGGCGGGTGGGGGGAGGGGAGGGGGTTGTTTGATTCCCGATATGACATCTGCCAAATATACTGTGGAGGTACTTGATATCACCTCATTGTCACTTCCAGTGTTTTATTTTTCCAAGTAGTGAATGCTTTAGTTTCACTAACTTACTTTTTGATGAATTTGTTTCAGGCGCTAGGGAGCATTCCGGGACGCCAGCCCCTATGGTCGTCCCTAAGGGTGGGCGGCCAGGCAGACAAGCAGTGCCTGAATGCCCTCTTTAGAAAGGTAAGGGTATAGTCCAGGAGGTGTCTGATCTCCCCCTCCTACCGAGGCGCCCACAACTCTAGACTTTGATTCCATGATGGCCGGTTGGGCCACTAGGGGCCCCCATGGTGCCATGTTGGAGTTTCCTCAGCTAACCCAAAAGGGAAATCACCGTTGGATGAGGGGGGTGTAGCTGTCGCCCAACGTTGCTCTTCTGAGCTTACTTACATTAGAGCCCCTCCTCTCCCTAAGCGCAGCCGGGATATTTCTTCCATAAGTTCCCTGGGTCATGGTAAGGGATTATTCACTAATGGGGTGAATCGAGATCCCACAGTTCAGTCCTTTTGGGACACTGGGGACTCAGTTTCCCCGTGGTCAATGGTGAGGCATATTGTGGATGACTATGACTCCCAGCAATTGTCTATGCTACCTGTAAATCAACTTGATGAGGGAATCTCCTCCGGTGAGGGCCGGGTGAGTCTTATTTTATTTTTGCTTTGACGCTTTGTTACTCTTATGAGAGTTCATTTATACAAGATATTTCTGCCTTTGCTTTTTTTAGCTAATCCAAATGTCCCATCATCTTTGCCTTCGCTATGAGCATTTCGAGGGAAAGTTGAAAGATTGTTTGAAGAAGACCAAAAAACTTCTTTCAAAATCCACTGAGGTTGAGGAGGCTGCCAAAGAGTGGGTAGCGAAGTATGAGGCAACCAATGAAGACCTTGAGAAGGAGTCCTTTTGTGTTGGCAAGAAAGCCTTGGCAGACGCCGAAGAGTCAGCGGTGAATGAATTCTAGGCTAGCGCCGAGTTTCTTAATGAATGTAACAAGAAGGGCGTATGATATTTCCTTCGGTTTTATGGGGAAGACAGCCCAGCAGTGTCGTCGTGCTCTTTGGGAGAGTGATCGCTATCCCCATGATAACTTTTTATGGATGTATGAGGTAGTTTCCGATGACAGCGATGAGGAAGGCATGCCCCGTGTTGGAGGTCTTGGTGGTGACTCTCCTAATGGTAGCTAGTCATTAGCGCGTAGTGCCATTGCGGCTTATTATCTTAGTTAGCCTTTGTCACTTTTGTTTATTCGGTTACTGTAAGACTATCTTAAGATTATTCGTACTTTGTAAGCTATTATTTTTTGCTTGCTTATTGCTCTTGACTTATCTTAGCTCGAGTCTTACTTATTTTTTTCTACACCCATGATTTAATTTGGTGGGTTGATTTAGCTTTTCTCCTATCCCCATAATTCGACTTGGTGGGTGGATTTAGCCATCACATATATATGCCCCCCACTCCTCAATTTTTTCCTTTGTTGTGAAAATAAACTAGGAGTAGTTCGTGATGGGTTAGTTACTTATCTCTTTTGAATAAGTGGTGTTTTTCGTTATAGTAACCAATTTTTTTTTAAGTGGAAGTGTGAGTTACCTCCTATGTATTTATTTTTATATAATCTCGGTCCAGAACCTTAGTGGGAGGGGGAGATCATTTCTTGGATCCTCAACCTCTCTCAGTATTACTGGAAGGATTATCGGGTGGACTATCCTCGTTCGAGTCCTTGGTGGCTCGGGGGATTATTGTTGATCCACCCATGTTGACCTCTATTGGGGGTCGGGAGTAATATGATAATGCCTCTATTGGAGACTTTTCTAGCTCCAAGGGGTTGTTTAGATATGTTCCATTCCCAACTATGTTGGTAAATTGTATAAATATGCTACTAGCATTCAAACATAGGTTATCTTTTAGCTGAAATAACTAAGTAAAATACCTTTTGAGGTTAGATACATTCCAAATAGGTGGTACCTCTTTGCTCCCAGCGGTCATCAACTTGTATGTACTGGGGTTCATTATCTCACTTACTTGGTAGGGGTCTTCCCATTTGGCCTCCAGTTTTTCGACGGGGCCTGTGGCTTCCTTCTTCCTTAGCACTAAGTCTCCCACCAGGAAACCCCGGGGGTGCACCCGAAGGTTGTAAGTCCGTGCCATTCTTGCCTTGTACTTAGCAACCCTAGCAGAGGCGTTATCCCTTACTTTGGCTATAAAGTCTAGGTTTTCTCTTTGGCGTTGCTCATTCTGGGCAACCCTATATTGGCTTACTCTTAAGCTTCTTTCTCCAATCTCTACCGGGGTTATGGCCTCAGCCCCATATACTAAGCTGAAGAGGGTCTCCCCGGTACTGACTCTAGGCGTAGTGCGGTATGACTATAACAATGATGGAATTTCATTCGCCCAATTGCCTTTTGCTTCTCCGAGCTTAGTTTTTAAGTGTTGCAGTATAGTGCGGTTGGTGACTTATGTCTGTCCATTAGCTTGGGGGTTGCTAATAGAAGTAAAGTACTGCTTGATGTTCAACTCTTGGCACCATTCTCTTAACTTTACCCCTTAAAACTGGGTGCCATTGTCTGAGACTAAGGATCTTGAAAGTCCAGAGCGAGTTATGATGTTTTTCCACAAGAACTTCATAACCTCCTTTTCGAATATCTTGGCCAATGGCTCGGCTTCCACCAACTTGGTGAAATAATCTAACTCGACCGACAGGAACTTCCTTTGCCCGGGGGCTAAGGGAAAAGGTCCAACTATGTCTAACCCCACATGTCAAAGGGGCATGCACTCTCTAGTGGGCGCATGTCGGCTGCCGGGAGGTGACTTATATTGGAATGCTCCTGACAAATCCTACATTTTCGCACTTAGTCTTGAGTATCTTTGAGCATAGTCGGCCAAAAGTACCTTTGTCGCGATGTTTTAGCTACTAGGGCTTTGCCCCCCAGGTGATTATCGCAACACCCTCATGTACTTCACGCAAAACGTAATGCGCCCTGGCAGGGTTTAGAAATTTCAAGTAGGGTTGTGAAAAACCTCGCTTATACAGCTCGCCATCGATCAGACAAATCTTGAGGCCCTTATCCTAACACTCTTGGCACCCCTTGGGTCGTCAGGTAGGCTACCGGCCACTAGATAGTCAATTATTTCATCTTTTCAGCTAGGTTCTTCTACTTCTCCACATAACACTTCTAGGCCCCTTTTTCCACCTCTGGTTTGCTGGAGGTGATGAAGGTAATCCTTCTATTTTTAATGGACGCTATCGAGCTCGCCAGCTTGGCTAGCTGGTCAGCAGCTTCGTTTTTGGCCTTTGGAATTCGCCTAAGGTCGAATTCTTCAAAATGATCTTTCATTTTTCGAGCAAGGGCGAGATATTGAATCATTCTCTCCCCCTTTGCCTCGTAAGTTCCATTTACTTGATTGACCACCAGTTATGAATCACTATAGGCGATCAACTTCTTTGCTCCAGCGACGAGGGATGATTTGGCCCCTGCTAACAACGCTTCATACTCGGCCTTATTATTTGAAGCATCAAATTCGAATCTTAAGGCATACTCGAACAGATCTCCTTGCGGACTCTCAATGATGACTCACGCCCCACTTCCCGAGTGGGTAGAAGAACCATCTACAAACAACGTCCATGCCAACAGAGAGCAGCCGGCCTATCTTCCATCATCTCAGCCACGAAGTCGGCTAACACTTGTGCCTTGATGGCCAGCCTCCTCTGATATTCAATGACATGCTCACTAAGCTCCACTGTCCACTTCACCATTCTTCCTGATATATTGGGCCTCATCAGTATCCTTTTCAAAGGGAGGTTGGTGAGCACCACTATAGGGTATGACTGAAAATAAGGTCTGAGTTTTCTAGTGGATACCACCAAGGCAAGGGCCAATTTCTCAATTAGGGGATACCTAGGCTCGGCTCCTTGGAGTAGGCGACTAATATAATATATGGGCTTATGATCCCCATGGTCATCACAAATACGATGCTAACAAATTCATGGGTGACTGCTAGGCACAGGAAGAGTGTTTCTTCATCGAGGGGCTTGGTGAGCAGTGGCGGAGGAAACTAAGTATTCTTTTAGCTTCTCAAACGCCACTTGACACGAAGCGTCCCACTCAAAACCCTTGTCCTTCCTTATTGCCTTGGAGAAGGGCAACCCCTTGTCAGCTAACCGAGAAATGAATCTATTAAGGACTGCGGACCGCCCCATTAGTTCTTGCACCTCCTTTTTGGATTTGGAGGGTATTAGTTCCAAGATAGCTCTGATTTTCTTGGGGTTCGCTTCTATTCCGCGTTCACTCACCATGAACCCCAGAAACTTTCTTCTACGCACCCCGAAAGTACACTTAGAGGGGTTGAGTTTTGATTTATAGCGCCTAAACACTTCGAAGCATTCTTTCAGATCATGTACATGGTCCACTCCTTTCTTACTTTTGACTAGCATATCGACAATGTACGCTTCCATATTCCTACCAAGCTATGCTTCGAACATCTTATTGACCAGCCTTTGATATGTGGCACCGGCGTTTTTTAGACCAAAAGGCATCACGTTATAATAGAAGGTCCTTGGTCGGTGATGAAGCTAGTTTACTCTTGATCTTCGAGTGCCAAGGGAATTTGGTTATACCCCTGCCTTGCATCCAGAAATTTCAAGAGTTCATACCGCGTCGTGGAATCTATCAAGTCGTCAATTCGGGGGAGAGGGTAGGAGTCTTTCGGGCATGCCTTATTTAAAATCAGTGAAGTTTATGCACATCCTCCACTTCCCATTTGACTTCGTCACTAATACCACATTAGCTAGCCATTCGAGGTAATGCACGACCTTTATATATTTTGCAGCCAACATGTTGGTCTCAAGTGGCATACGAAAGGGTTCAGAAGGAGGGGGGTTGAATAGACCCTGAAGTCTTTTTCGACTTCAAAAATTCGTATCATTTTTAAAGATTTGAACGCTTAGAAAGCTGGGCGCTTGGGTCAGGCGCTTCAGCAAAGATAACTTAGACTTAGTGATTTTAGCAATTTACCAAAGTAGGGTAATGCTTAGATCGCTTAATCAGGGTTAGCACAACGGAAATGATTTTAGCGTTCGTTTGGTTAATTAAACGCTTTGCAATTTTACTTGTCTTTTTCTGAAAGAATGATGTAATATGAAAATAAGACAATAAAATATAAATGACACAAGATATATAAGGTTCACTGGGTGATGTAATCCCAGTTACGTCCTTCTTCTCCTTTTTCACTTGGAGGAATTTACTAGACTGATTATCAAAGAATCACACAGAATCTTCTACAATATAGTAAAGGATGAAAAAGATCTCGGGCTCCTTGATCACACAAACTTCAGCACCAATGAAGATCATCTTTTACAACCTTTTCTCACTCAGAAATACTACCTGTAAGGGGTTTCAACTTCTTTCTCACTCAGATGAAAGGTTGAAGGTTTATCACAAGGTTTTGTTTGTTTTTGGAAAGATCAAACAACTTGGAATATCTCAATAGGAATTTAGATTTCTTCTTTGGAAGAGATTTGAGATATTTGTGACTGTCTGGAATGTAGATAAAAAGTTTGAAAGATTTGGCTATGGAGATTCTACGCTTTTTCTAAGCAAGTTTTTCTTGTGCCTGTACGTAATTTTCTCTTGTAATATTATGTACCGTACGTTCTTTTGGAGTTTGCTAAAGGTAAGGTATTTATAGGCAATTCTTGGGATCTGTCCGTTGGACACATGTAGGAGAGTGCCTCTCACGCGGCGCGTGATTCTACCTAAAACCTGACATTCCTGAAAATCTGCTGGCACCGATTGGATGGGAGCAGTTATAAACTCTGAAGTTCTGACAGTCTAGTAAAAAAGGTGGCTTGTCCACAAGTCACAGTGGCTTATCACATTTAATGCTCTTATCAAGCATTTAATGCATTTGAATTTATTTCCTGTTGGCAATAAATGTCCATTGAATGATTGCATTTAAGTCCTTCATGACTTGAGGATTTATTTCAGGTGAATCTGACATCGGTCGCTTAAGTGCTTTGAGCGTTTGATCCATAAATCCTAAAAGGAGGTCCTTTAGCGTTTGACGGACGCTAAGAAACAAATCTTCATCTCTGGTTGACTTCAGACGCTGATCTTCAACTTCTTCTCTAATAGACTCACCTAGAATTCTATTAGCGATTCGGTTATCTAATACTTAGTCTAAAATCTACAAAGATAAAAATTACGAGCCTAAACAAAATAATACTTACAAATTTTCAAACGCTTATACAATGATCTATGAAAACATAAACTTACATTTTATTTGGGGTCTAACATTGAATCCTATCTTGTCATCATCAAAACATCTAACATGAAATTTCGTAACAATTTCCCCCTTTTTGATGATGTCAAGACTTTTAACTCTTATAACTCTTTTATAATTTAAGAGTTACTTAACAGAAAAGCCCAAATGAATATAAGTTAGCGTTTAAAAGGTTAGTAAAGTTAGCTAAAGTTAGATTAGCTTCAACAAGTTGTTTCAGCGATAAATCATTCATATGTTGAAAGAATAAGCATATATGATTTATACTGAAAGTAACAAAAAGAAAGCGACAACAGAAATATATATCAAAAAAAAATTCATTCACTTTTTCTGTCGCTTTGCTCTTTCTTCGCCTTGGAGAACTTCTAGCGCTAAGTCCATCAAGAGACGATCAATGTCGATCATTGTCGTATGTTGAACATCATCATAATCATGCCTATGCAGTCTAGCGCTTTCATTAAGTTCTAACAACCTTTCCGTCCATTCTCTTGGAGAAATTCCAAGTTCACGAATTAAATCGTGATAGATATCTTTTCTTGGATCTTTTGACAGTTTCCAATTTATAGGTTGTCTTAGCGGTCCGGCAAAGGGTTGAAATCCCATGCTTTCCAAGAAATCGACATCTAATTCCGGAAGCGGATACTTTTCTAGATAATACCTTGGCTTTCTCTTTTTGGTTAGCATTTTCTTGATGCTTACTAACTCTTCAAACATTGATCGCCAATGTTTATTATCTGTCTTTGATATTGCTTTGGACGCTTGATGCTTTTCTGTATTTTCCCCCTTCTTGGCATCATCAAGAGAGGTTTTCAACTCAGCGACTTCTCTTCGCAAGAGTCGAACTTCGTCAACTAAGAGAGCAACTTGTTGAGCGACGCTCTGAGCAGCGGCATCGGTCGAAATATGTCTTTCAACATCAGCCGAAGCGCTCTGAGCTAAGTGACGGTTGAATTCGGATGAGAGTTCAGCGACTAGTGGTGATATGCTTTGCATGATTGAAACAGTGCTTTTATTTGCAGCGTTTGCAATATCACGACTTCGCGTATCAGACACTATTCGGATATGTCTATCAGCGGCCTAAAAAATCTTAGAGCAGGAACCTTCAATGTTGGTGAGCGAGTTCCGTACTGCCTGTCTAAAATCTCTAGCTTCTGAATCACTCTCAGAATCCGAATCGAAAGAAGGACGCTTAGGAGACGGAATGAGTCCGTAAGAGCTAGAAACTGCAGCCTTGCCTTTGGTTTTATCTCTAATAAATGGCCCTTCAGGCTCTTGAGCAATTTTAGCGTGCACTTCTTCAATCGCTTGATCCATTAAAGGATCTTCGATCGCTGGGGGCTCGACTACAGGGGCGCTAGAAGAATCTGGCAAAGAAGCATCAGAAATTGGAGCGACTTCCACAGTAGGAGCACTTTCTTCTTCAATTATTTAGATTGGGGGAGAAGGATTTTCAATAGCAATGACCCAGAGTGGGCCAAGTGCTTACATCACATGCCTTGGACTAATCAGGCTTGATTGCGGAATAAAGAATATAGCGTCTTCGCGCTCTTCTGTACAAAGTGCAAGTTGCACACCTTCCGAAAATTCTATTCCTGAAGAATAACATTTGAAAAAGTCCAGAATAAGAGGCATCGGCGCTTGAGCTGCTGTTTGATCCACTGGCCTAATTAGTGAAATCATCTTGGCCACTTGAATGTTCAGTTGACTGAAGAGCACAGGGTGTAAATTATATCCTCTGAAATTGCTTAACCCTGAGTAATGATTAAAAGAGATGTCCAGCGCTTGGGCATTTTTTATCACTGCACTCATTTCTCTGTGGAAGACAGCAAACTCAGCATGCTCATTTGAGACATCAACACGAATTTGACTCTGGCCGGGGATAAGCTGTTGCTTGCTGGATGAGGCTTCTTCGTTGAGGTCAGGAAATACACGTTGAACAAACGTTTGACGAGGGTGCAAGATGTAGCGTCCACCTTGGCTGAATAAAGCTAGTTGCTGGCGAATGTAAGTTTCTATTGGTTGCCTTTAGCGTGGTAAGTCGCTGACATTGCCTGCAATGTGCTGACGTTGTTGAAGCAAAAAGGTCGCGAATCCTCGGCGTCTATATTCAATTCCAAATTCAAAGAGGAATGGATATCTCACGAGTTCTTCAAGAGTATACAAATGTAGAACGAACTCTTCAGCCCATCTGGCTGTATTCATCATCCATCTTCTTCCAAGCTTATTAGCTTTCTTTCGTTCTTGTCTAGCAACAAGGTATTTCTCGAAGCGCTCAATCTCTTCGTCATAATCCTCTGCCCATAATCTAGCAAGATATTCTCGGGCTTCATCTTCTATCCACGAATTCACTAGATTGGGACGCTCAGCAACAAGCGGTCCTTTGCCTTTCCATAACTTGAGTAGAGTAGGAGAGAGAGCATTCTGAGGAGAGTTGACTACTCTAGGGAGAGCTGAATATCCTATTTTGTTTAAATCTTCTTCATCAGGATTTTTGTTCCAATCACCCATGTGGGGATTTTTGAAGACAATCTTGCTGTATCGAAGAGGATAGAAGGATTCATCTGAGCGACCGTTGAAATTAAATCGTGCTCGGTTAAAATTTGCTCTATTGAACACTGGTCGACGAATATATTCAGCGCGAGATTGGAGTCGCTCTAAGCTGTAGAGTCCTAAATCGGCAAGACGCTCAAAGAATTCAAACTTTTGAGTGTTGGAAAGATCAGGCCGATGGAGAGTTGTTTGAAAAGTGATTTCTTGCTCTGCAAGCGTCTGGGTGTCTCATTCTCTAGCGGCATAAGAAAATTCAAGATCAGGAGAATATCCGCGAGGAAAGAAATCGATGACACGAGGAGGAGGTCCTGTTGGAGTAGGAACAATGGCAATCGCTTCTGTTGGGATGGGGGCCACTTCTATCGACCTTTCAGCATTTACAGTCGCTTCACGAGCTGAAGATGTTTCAGCGTTTGGAAGGGCTTGAGATGCTTCTTTTGCAATATCCACAACAGTTGCCATATCCACATCTACTTCAACTGGAATCTCGGAGAGTGGAGGAGCATCAGCGATTGGTGCACCTTGAGGTTATAGACAATTCTTGGGATCTGTCCGTTGGACACATGTAGGAGAGTGCCTCTCACGCGGCGCGTGATTCTACCTAAAACCTGACATTCCTGAAAATCTGCTGGCACCGATTGGATGGGAGCAGCTATAAACTTTGAAGTTCTGACAGTCTAGTCAAAAAGGTGGCTTGTCCACAAGTCACAGTGGCTTATCACATTTAATGCTCTTATCAAGCATTTAATGCATTTGAATTTATTTCCCGTTGGAAATAAATGTCCGTTGAATGATTGCATTTAAGTCCTTCATGACTTGAGGATTTATTTCAAGTGAATCTGACATCGGTCGCTTAAGTGCTTTGAGCGTTTGATCCATAAATCCTGAAAGGAGGTCCTTTAGCGTTTGACGGACGCTAAGAAATAAATCTTCATCTCTGGTTGACTTCAGACGCTGATCTTCAACTTCTTCTCTAATAGACTCACCTAGAATTCTATTAGCGATTCAGTTATCTAATACTTAGTCTAAAATCTACAAAGATAAAAATTACAAGCCTAAACAAAATAATACTTACAAATTTTCAAACGCTTATACAATGATCTATGAAAACATAAACATACATTTTATTTGGGGTCTAACATTGAATCCTATCTTGTCATCATCAAAACATCTAACATGAAATTTCCTAACACAACAAATTCTCTATTTCTTCCTTGGTGGCTATACTTCTTTCTCTCCCCATGGTTCGCTTGCGCTGTTTCATAGGGTGAGCATCGGGGTAGACGTTCAGGTGGTGGGTTATAACCTTGGAGTCAATGCCTTCCATATCTTCCGTGCCCCACGAGAACACGTCCGTGTTATCTCGGAGAAAACTCACCAGGTCACTTTCGAGTGTTGACCCCAAAGTTGCTCCGACCTTGGTGGTTTTCTCGGGATCTCCCGGTACTAGCTCTACTGTCTTCAAACTATCGATTGCCTCCCCCCGAGTGCCATCTTCGTCCCTCGGGGTCTTACTCAGCTTCTCTTCTACTTGGGCTATCATGTTGACTTCTATTAGCTCGCGCCCAGTGTCGGGCTTGGAATCGCTTCGCTTCCTCTTGAGCCTGGCGAGGGTGCTGGCATAATATTCTCTAGCCAACCATCGGTCACCAACTGCTTCTCCTGTTCCCATAGGGGTTGGGAACTTAAGTTTTAGGTCGAAGGTGGATATAATAGCTCAGAATAGGTTCAAGCTCGGCCCCTCCAATATAACATTATATGTGGATGGGGCTTTGACCACTAGGAATTTCACCTCCTTGGTTGCACGCTTAGGGAGTGTACCCACAGATAAGGGTAGGGTCACCTCTCCATGAGCTTCTACCGCTTCACGTGTGAAGCTTACGAGGGGCTATTCACCTTTTGTACCTTGGCTCCATCAATCGATAGCCAGGCCAAGGTGTCAAAGAAAATAATATCTGCAGAACTCCCACTGTCTATGAGAATTCTACTGACCCGGAAATTGGCAATGGTGGCCAAGATCACCAAAGCTTCGTCTTGGGAGAGGATTTGGCTCTCCAAATCTCGGTGTTAACCGTCCGTAACAACACGGAATCTAACAAATAATATAGTGAAAGTAAAATCGTCTCCACAGGGAAGGTTATCAAGTACCAAACAAAGTTTATCTTATTATTTAGACTATCGATTATCAAAAATTTGAGATTTTAACTAATTAAAAGCAAAAATTTATAAAAACAAAATTAATTCTAAATAATTAACACAAATATAATTAAAACAAACAATCAATTAACGAAAGGCCTAGGGATTAAGATTTCATCAAGATATTTCTATGTATTATTGACTTTCAATGGATTATCATTCTTATTTAAATTAAAGACCCAATTTCCTTAAATACATGAATACTCTCCCGAGATCTTCATGAGTATCCACCTAAATTAATTAACGTCACTCCCATGATCAAAAACTAATTTAGATGAATCCATTAAGTTCTATGAATATTGTTTAACTAGTCTCATGCAAAATTACCAATATCCCTATTAAGCAATTTACACATGTCTATTAAATCTGAACCGATAAACTAATTCACCTCTCGGTACTTATTAATTCATCTTAAATCATGCAATTGGTGATCAAACAATTACAAGCATTAAACACTCATTAATAGATAAACCAAACAAGAAATCACATCCATAAATCATCAATAATCCAAATCAATACACAAGACTACATCTTAAACCCTAGAAAATAATTTAGCTATGCATAATTAAAGAAAAATAAGAAATAAATTGCATAAACATAAAGTTACTCATGTTCAACAATGGAGGAATGGAAGAATACAACTTGAGAAGATGAAGCTTTTCTCTCCAAGAACTCTCTAAAATCTATTTTCTCTCTCTAAAAGTCTTCAAGATCTATTTTTTTTCAAGAAAAAATCCCTCTTCCACCTCACTCTAGCCTATAAAACATTTTTGCCACTTTTTTTTTTAACTAAAAAGGAGTCTTAGATACATAAATTATGTCCATCCAAGTCATAAAATCGGCCCACAAAAATATAAAAATCCACAGCTGCACAGCTGTGCAGAATATCTGCACAACTGTACAATCTGCCTATGCAGAATTTTATCTCTTCATTTTTCTTCAACGAAACATTCTTGTTTGGCCTTTCTAATGCATTTCTTCACATCCTCTTGGATAACTTTCATTATTCTCGTAATAAATACTCCTACAACTCATCAAAATCATCGCTTTTATGCCTACAAAAGCATTGAAACGACTTAGAAATCAAAATACTTAAATTAGGCTAAAAATAAAGGAAAAGACTAACAACAAGGCATAAAATAAAGATAAATGTGAGGTAAATTATAATGAAAATATGTAAAATATGAGACCTAACACTCGGGCCCCGAACTTGATGCTTTGTGTCTCTAGCTCTACATGAATGTCCGGTTTAGCTGTGTCGACGATGACCGCGGGCGCACCTTATGAGTGATCTTGAACACTCCTTTAGTAGGGGATGGGATCTCAGCTGGTGTTGGCTGGGGTGCCAGCTGCCTACTACTTGGGGGTAGCAAATCTAGGCCTCCGACACGTTGAACGCCGGTATCACTCCTGGCGGCGTGGGGCTTGGACTTCCCCTAGGCATACCACTGCTGGTCATCTTTTCACTCTTGGTACGCATTTGATACCTAGTCTGCATACTCAGTGGTTGAAACGTTATTCCCATAGACGGCGCCAAACTGATGATGGTATAAATTGTCAGTCAATGAATATCACGTGATTGACCACGTGGAGTGGAGAATTCAATCCAACTCATGACAAATTAGGTTGGGGTTGATGAATGTATAGACTGCACTCCCTGTTTAAGTGAGCTGCCTACATACCCGATGAATATGGGATCAAGTCAGTTCGTAGTTCTTTTACTCTCAGTTCTAGCCAGTGGATTTTTTTGGAGAGAGTAGATAATCCCCGTTTTCCAGCTTTATGGAGTTGGTAGTGAGCTATGGGCCATGAGCTTAACTTTAGTAGCAACCCATCAGGCTGAGTAAAATACCTTTTAATTGCTATTAGACTATTAAAATAGCCTAATTAGCTTTAGGGCCTTAACAAATTAACGGGCCATAACTTCCAATGGGTCGTCAGCCCTTTGGGCTTGACCAGGACATTAACCGTGGACTTGATCCGAAGGTTGCGCCCCGGTCCGAGCCGAGGGCATGATAATTACCGTAATGCCCCCTAGACATTTTTGGTGCACATCAACCAGGATCATGGTTTTAAAATATCTATCTATGAATTTCTATGTTATTTGTTATTTAAGAAAAAAAAACAAAAAGATGGCCAAACAAGGCGTAGTCATCCACGCGCAACGCGTGTGCACCGTAGCAGTATGTATAAACATTTATCGTGAAGAAGAAGATATTCTACCAATTCTAATCCTTTTTTACCCTTTTTTCAAATGAAATGAACCATTCTCTATATGTTCTCTTTGAATTGGTTCATTTCCTTTTTCGATACCGGGGAATTATGTTCATTTTCTTAAGATAATAGTGTTTGTTTTGGTTGGTGCATTTGCTGTCACTACTTTAATTCTTGTTTGTGCTTGTAAGTTTCTCACTACTTCATTTTGTCCATTTTTCCCTTCTATTATCCAGGCATATTTTGATGTCTGTGGTCAGTATGGGGAAAAGCCAGGTGTGGGTCAATGGCCACCACATAGGAAGGTATTGGACTTTAAGGGTAAATTGCAAATTTAGTCTTGTAATTTGAGGAGGTGGTGAAATTGGTCCCGTATCTTGTGCAACTGACAAAATTAGTCCTGTAACTTTAAAAAATTCATGAGTTCTTTTCTTAAATAAATAAAAAAAAACTGATTTGGCGTCCTACGTGTAAAAAAAAATGCCATGTCATATTCTACGCGTGCAAATCTTGGCGGCAATTGAAAAAACCCAAATTTTAATTGGTCACATGTAGCATTTCTGGCGGAATTAGGATTTTCAATTGAAAAGTGTGCATGAGTAAATTTGCAATTTTCCTTGCACTTTAAATGCCCCCAAGGATGGATGTCAAACTTGTGACTATCGTGGAGATTATGATTCCAACAAGTGTATAACAAACTATCCTAATCAATCCTGGTATTATTCTTTATGACACAAACTTAGTCTTACATGATTCATTGTTTTTCCAAGTTTCAGTTATGCACGTGAATGAAAAACGGTAATTATTTGGTGGAGTTCAGGGCTAATTACATTTCTGATCCAATATCTATCATTGATCCAGTTCCAGTCCCTCTGCTTTAGTGCTCCTCATAATTAATCCATAACGTTAGTTCTTGTTAATTGTCTACATTACCCACATGTAACTCACTAAAATTCTGTACTGTTCAGAAGTAGGGATCAAAATTGTAAAAATTAATAAATTGTACTCTTGTATAAAAATTGTAGTCTTGTAAAAACTTAAAAAAGAGTTTTTTTAGATAATCACCATGTTGTTAAACTCAAAAATAAATTTATAAAAATATTTAATATTAAAATATAAATTTCATTTTATACAATTTATTAATTAGAGAAATCATAAATGAAAAGATTTTAATAAAAAAAATCCATTGATCATTTCTTAACTTTAGGAATCAATAATAATTCAATCCAGAAAGTTGCTTTCTTTAACTTTTGGGTTATTTCTGAAGGAAAAACTTGTAGAGTTGATATTTGAGATTGAAAATCTTTTTCATGGATTTGTTGGATGTAAAAATATATTTCAGGGAGGTTTTAGAAATTTCCCCGAAAACATTCGTTCATTGTCTGGGCTTCTAGCTTATTATTCTGTAACATGCCGGATGATTATTAAAATTTAAAAAGCTGATAGTTTATCTTCTTATTGTTGTTGTCCAGGCTTGTATGGGAAGGGAAAGTTGCTCTGTGGTATATCCAACAGTGTATTTGGAGGAGACCCATGCCATGGTGTTGTCAAGACTTTATCTGCTGAACTGGGGTATATAGCATTGGTATAGTGCAATGAGATGTTTAAAAGCTCTTATGTATTGTAAATAAGTGAATGTTTTCTCGATTATGTGTACCATAGTAAATGGTAAATTCTATGTATATATTCATATTTGGGGATCTTTAATGTACTTATGAAGCAATAGTATGTTATTCATATTCTTTTGATTTTGGACCAAGACATCATTGTTGGTACATGTAACTGGACACGCCCGACGTGACCCGGTGACGAACCTCGAGGATTTTTCCGAACTTCTGGGTAGGACAGAGATATCCAGCCAAGCCCCACCATTTCGTCAGCCCATCAAAATACCATCTTTAGCCTTCAACGAGTGCAGGAAATTACTATTATACCCTCACCTTTTTACATCTAGCAGGTTCAAGAACAAGAACATATGTTTCACTCAATGTGAAGCCCAAAGCCCTACTTTATTAGTGCAAATGCGTCTTTTGTACATTAGGGATACAATCTGTCATTACATGAATCATCCATGAAAACTTGTATAAATCTAGCTGAATGGCTTCAGAAGATGGCATTTGATTGGGTGAATTGACCAAATGTTTCTGAATCCATCTCCGGACTAAATTCTTTCATTTGATTCTCTAGTGTATTTCTGCTTCTCTCAATGTGCTGGAGAAGGTTGCATCAATTGGTATCAGGAAGCCATTCAATCACTTGGTATTTGTTGCAATGGCAGAAGGGATACACAGTTTGGATGTGCGGAAGGAAATTGATGCTCTCGAGGAGCAGCTTACAACAAGCGCAGAAAAACGTGATCGTATATTTGAGGATATAACGAATTTTATTTCCTTAATAACTGCAAATCAAAATCACGCAGGATGTTTTGCAAACATATGGACAGCAAGTCGGTAAAGTTATAATGAATCACACTTTATTATTGTAGCTGTGAAAATTTCAATTCTTCACCAAATTAGGATTATCTCTTCAAACTTGCTCCAATTTTGTCTTGTTACTTCTATTGTACCTCATTTCACAACTAAACGACTAAATGTGATGTGAATGCCTACATAAGCCCTGTCCTAAATGCGGAAACAATCTTGTAGCATGCGCTCAATGCTATTGGACTTCAGCACCATGAATGCTCTATTTCATTCTCTGTATCATTTTGTATTGCATTTCATGGATGGATGTCAAAGTATATAAAGTCCATATCCAAGTATATATATAAGGAAACATTGTGTACACTTGGCATGTACATATCATTTACAATACGAGTTGAATATCAAATTGGAATAGAAGAGCTTCACATAGATTCAAGCCCTGCCCTAGAACATGTAACGGTTTCACCTTTTAGAGCACTGGTTTTATACGAAAAATTCTAAGGTGGACCGGGAGTGTTGCTTCCGGGAGCGTTCACACCACCTACTCATGTGTAAACCACTCCACCCCAAGTATTTATGTAGTGAAAAATGGACAGAGGTGCAACACTTCCAGTCCACCATAGAATTACCTGTTTTATATCACTCTATGATCTGAAATGTGATGTTAAGTACTTATATCATTGCAACACGGCAAAGTAGTAAAAAGAGATGAAGCTTAAGGCTGTCTGTTCTAATCATATAGAATTAACTGCAAAAGGAACCAAAACTATTGGATATGGATCACGAAAATTTTTTGGGGCTTGAAAAAAAAAACAGAAAAGCACTATATCTATATATATGCATCATGAGAGGCACAAACATTTTACTGAATATATCTTGAAGTTAGCTATTATGTCCAAAAAGAGCGTTTTCACCCACATACGAATTCTCCAACTATAAGTTTGAATCATCCAATTTCATTTTAGTGTTTCATCTAGTATTCCACGTAATAAATGCATATGTGTCTAAAACCCACATCAAATGTAAAAAATATAATTAGCTTTCAACCAATCAAACTCATCAGTCTTGGGGTAGAATATGGTGACTGTATATAGTGCCTCAAATTTCCATGCAGCATTCTCCATAATAACATGTAAACACATCATTGCATAATTAATATGATATACAAACACTTATACTTTACAGTGTACTTAAAAAGTTCAAACTACTTGTAGTACAGAACACACAGTCTGCGCGATTGTGAGTAGAAGCAATACAACAGCAGCAACAATAGAAATAACAGCCCACGGACTATTCAAATAATTTGTCCTTAACTTGGCCATCCATTTATTTCTACGTTTATTGCAATGGATCTTCACATTGTCAAATATTTTAGCATAAATAAACAGCTTACCAGGACCCGTGACTGAATCCGTAAGTTTGTTGAACATGTTGGCGACCACTTCATCATCACCTAACCAATTGTCAATAATCCCATAACGAGAAAGTATTTCAACATCTCTTGAAGAGTCAATTAAGCAATCCAAGAACTTCACATAATCTGTCACAAAATTACATTGGCTGCCTTGAAAATATTGCTCATATGCAATGAGATTCCTGAGGAAAGATTCCGTCCTATCTTCAATCGTCAAAGGTGCTAGATAAATAGTCCCCTTTTCAAATCTTATATCGAATAATGTAACTACTTCTTTTTTTTCAAACTTCACATTAGCTTCTCTAAGCCAAGTTGCACTATTAATAAATCGCCATCGTTTTCTTTTATCCCTTTCGTCTACGCTAAATCCCAATTGATCTTGCGAAGGAAGCCAGTTATTGTGTATCAAGTGAAGCAAATGCTTAATCTCATGCGAACTTGATCTATTTGTACTCTTTCTATACACTTTTCCCGGGTAGAGATTATTGAAAAACCTCAATAAAAGATGCATCAACCTTTCATGTTGGTTTGCGACCTCGATCATGTCAAACAACTTGCACACAACAAAAAAAGGAATTTGATTCTCGAACAACATTAAATCACGTTGCAAGCTATTCATAATCCAATCCATGTGGAAGATGGGGTCGTTCTTTTCTCTTAAGTGCTCCATGTTACATTTTCGTACCAAGTCAATTATGAAACAACCGTCTAATACCAACATCTCTATAAATTCAGAAGGATTAAGACTAATCGGTTCTGCATAACATTTCCGTGCTTGTTCTTCCAGTGGCTCAATAACTGAGACATATCTTTCAAGATTCTCATTTTTATGTCGTAGAAGTGATTGCAAATAACGCAATTTGTGCTCTTCCATCATCTTTAAATTATCTTTATCACGATGATAAGGGCCAATTGCTATAACCTCAGGTTCATACGCCTTGTCATTGACACTTCGTAAATGTCTATGTACTCTATAGATAGTACACTCTGATTGTGCCATTGAGAGCTGAGTAAGCTTTTCTCTTATGTTCGAGCAGACCCGTGTAGTGTTGTCGGGTTGCATACTTTACTGAAGAATCAGAAATGTTACTAAAGTAAATTAAGTAGCTATTCTTAAAAAGAAGACCAATGAGCAAAAATAGAAGGCAAACACAATAATATGCTACTGCCCACTAATAAGTAGATTTAAAAGAAACAACGTAACATTCTTAAACCAAAAAATTAGTAATTTGAGAAATCATGCATGAACTTCAATGAAGCTTCATATGATACTCATAGGCATGTAATTAATTAATAACGTAATAAAATCTCATGGTATTGGGTTAGCAATGAATATTGGTATTTTTGCATAAACTTCGACACCAGATTACTCAAATCGCATCATAAGATCGCTATAGTAGGTAAATTGACCATGAACTATTGGAATCCTGAACAGTAGATATTGAACATACCTACATATATATCTATGTATATATAAAATACTCCCTTTATCTAAAGTAATCCAATCTTTCTTTCTTTTCAAGCTTTCCAAATCGAGATTTGATTTTATGAAATTAAATTTTGTTTTTCGAATCCATCATCTCAGTTAAAGTAATAAGTGACACCATCAATTCTCGATCTATTATCTACTCTTAAGGGTAATAATAATATAGAATAGAAGTAGTCATGGCCCGACGATGGGAAAAGTATTTTAAGTATTCTAGTTTCATCTAATTGACTTAATTAAAGTGTAGAACAATACAAGTAGTGCTGCAGGAATATAATGAAAAATCAAGAATAGAATGACAAAGATCATTGTTGACGCATAAGCTCTCATGTTGTTTTCTTCAATTTTAATCGATTCCATAAGAGCACAACTGAGAACTTAAAGATATATATATATATATATATAGATAGATAGATAGATAGATAGATAGATAATAGTAAGAAAGAGATAAAGTAAAACTCACTGATCAGAATTCCAAACGCCAAGAATGATCTCTCTGGCGGATTCCTCGCTAATGGGGGGTTTCACAAAGAGCCACTTGAAATTGAGTAGACTTTAATTATTCACGTCATGACCTAATAAATAAATAAAGAAAGAGTGATATCCATTATATAACATCCAAAAAAAAAAAAAAGGAAACAGTGAATTGACATAGGTACAAGTAGGGGTGGCAAATGGATGGGTCGGGTCGGGTTTGGTTCGTGTCCAACTGGGTTGGGTTCATGATGGGTCCAATATGGGTTGGGTTGGATACAACTAAGTTTTATATAATGACCCAAAGTGGACCAAATTAGGACCTAAAGTGGACCCAACTTGGATACAGAGTAAATCCAAAATGGAATCACACACACTACTCATATTTTTACCCACACTACACATATTTTACTCACACTACACACATTTTCACACACACATCACACATTTTACACACTACACATATTTTCACACACTACACATTTTCACACACCACACATTGAGTTGACTTTAATAATTCACGTCATGACCTAATAAATAAAGAAAGAATGATATTCATTGTATAATATCCAAAAGGGTAAAAATGGAAAGAGTGAATTGACTGAGGTACAAGCGTTGTTCCACTTTCAAGACTCAAGAGCAAACTTACTGGATTTACTAAAAAATCGTTCAATCTCAACCACCCAAACTCCTCGATCTAATTCTAGGCATCTCAACCGGGGGACTTTATGAGCCAAATTCATACTCTTTCAGAGCTCAAATGTCCTCCAACTTGATAAGCACGGACAGTCAAACACGGCACCACACGAATATGGGTTACGGCAATTTAAAAAAAAATTAGGACACGACACAGTACCGACACGTCTATTGAATTTTGTGTGTATATTGATTGGGGTAGTTTAGCCATCCATAGAAAAGAGATGGTCCATGTTTTATTCCTAAATTTAATGGCCCATTAGAATTTCCACATGATACTTTATTATTCTAAGTAAAGTCCAAGCACTCCTAAATATTTAGTGGCCCATTTGATAAGCCCACGTACTTCATCATTTTGAAGCAAAAATTAGGTAAAAAAGAGCAGATGGTTCATCTTCATTTCAAGATATCGTCTTCCTCATGTTTAATTACCGACAGGAATTAGGTGTGAAATCCGAACACGCACGACATCAAGATGGTTTTTCTGAGTGTTCGTACTTTATAGATTTGTACTTAGGTCACCAAATATTTTTGACTCCCACTCAACCTTTTTTCGACATTATTTTATGAGTTTTGGGCGCATTGCAAGCCTGCTAAAAGAAAATAATTTTAACATGTTAATTAAAACCTGTATAATACACGTATGTATATATAATTGAAAAATATTTTTGTTTCCCGTATGTGTTTGGAATGTAATGAATAATACTAATATTCAGTTGAATTGTTTAGGAGACAATTGCAAAATCAGTCCCGTAATTATAGGGTTATGGCAATCTTGGTCCTCTATCTTTCAAAGGTGGCAAAGATAGTCCTGTATCTTCATAAATGATGGCAATTCTTGTCCTTTATCAATAATCTTAGCATATTTGGTCCTATTAATACTTTTTAAATTACAGCAAAATAGTTCTACGATATAAATCAGGCCCAACATGCTTCCGAAAATTATTAAAATTTCATAACGTGATACCTTTGATTGATCGCCTTATTACCGGATATTCTGAGTCCTCGTTTTTACGGCCTCGACCAACCACACAATCGCAGCTGATGGTTCGCAGGCACCCAGCTCCTTCAGCAATACACAGCACAACCCAAATTTGTTTCCTACCTTTGGGTGTAAAAGGTAAAATCCCCACACACTGTTAAAGAAGAAAGATTGCAAAATAGATTTTTATATCAAAACGCTAATTTGTATTTTTGAAGAGTTGGTGTCATAACCCAAAACTTCACTTTTCATTAAATCATACATTAGCATAAATACATGTATTTTGATAGTTCATTCATACTCAATCATAATAGTTTTGCTATTTGCCACCTCATGCTTAGAATTTTAAGCCACCAAATATTTTCCTTAGCCCAAAGAAAGTGGCAACACCAATTATCCCAATTTTTAGGGACCAAAGTGCAAATTAATCTTATTTTTATGTCTTAAGTCGGCCAAGAAGACTTCTAGAGAAAATTAGAGAGATAAACACTTCAAGGTCCCTTCATCTCCTTCAAAACCGAATCTGTCTGGCAGTTTCTGTGCATCCAAGCTTTTGGCTATCAAACCAGGTCCAAATGGGGATCTCTTTAGCTTAAAATCTTCCTAAGACATCAAGGAACAATCCTATGGAGGCTAAACGTGCTTAGATATTACAAAAGAATCGCTCAAATAGTAAGCTTCAATCCTAGAACTCCAATTCTGCCAGCTGTTTTGGAATTGTGTCGTTTTTAGTGTTCCTCTTAGACATTCACTAAGGTGTACCCTATATTTTTTTAGTATGTATATATTCATGTTATAAGCTGTTTCTCAAGATTTGGTAAGGGTTGGAGTTGTGTGGAATTTTCTAAAAAACATTGAGTAAAACTGCCAGTCTGTTCGGCGGGATTGACAATTGCTGCAGTTTTGAGGTGATTTAGGTAACCTGGAAATTTTTGTTCACTCTAAAACTTTTACAGTAAATATATACAGATGTTATAGATATGTCATCCAAATTTTAGAAATTTTTCCATAAACAGGGGATTTTAGAAAAATAGTTGAATATAGGGTGTCGGTTCTGAAAAATCTGTTGGGACAGCCCTGTTTTGTTAATCGAATCGGAAATTAAATATGAACATATTATGTCATGTTATTCAATGTATTATATCAAGGGTATTTATGCATTTTGATGTGTTTAATAGGTCGAGATTCCAATAGAGGAGCAGAAAACGCCGACTAGACGAAGACATCTTGATGAGCCACTATTTGTGAGTATAATTGGGTGGCTTGATAATTGACTCATCCTTTACTTTGATTGATAGTTCAAAATGCATCCTCTATTTGTCTATTTGTGTTGATTGGGGAGCTTATGGTGTTGTGAACGTGGTTTATGATGATTGAATGATGGAACCGAATATGGTGAAAAAGTTATTGATGACTTGATGATGAAAATGAGATATATGATATGAAAATGCATTCATCCGACATAAGAGGTTCTGTTATGGCTGCTATTAACCTTGAGCCATGTGTTAAAGAATTTCCAGTAAAACTGGACCACAGAGTACCGTACGGCCACTCGAGTTCACTGAACTCCCATGTGTTATATGAATTACAGAGTGTCATGGCCATTTTCGTGATCACGATCTACTCTTGGTTATAGCAGGCCATTAACAGTAAAAGAAAATGACTAAGCACGTGCATCATGTGTTTCTGATTGATATGAATTGAATGTGAAATGATTATGGATGATGTTCTTATGTGACTTCAAATGAGTGATTGGTTGCTGATTTTCTTCTGCTTATAGGGTGTCAAATATCTTGTACTTGATTATACTTGCTGAGCTTGCGACTCACCAAACGCAATGTTTTCTTTTGTAGCTGTAGATGGAGTCGATCCATGAAGTTGTGTGCATAAGGTTGAAGTATGGATCAAAGGTCGGCTGGCTAGTTTTCAAGTCCTTCTTTTTGGTCTCTTGTAAAGTATAATTACTAGATGTGTGCATTTCTGTTTATGTCCAAGTTTGAGGATTGTGCAACTAGTATGTGAATGATTACACTTGTATATAATGATCGAATGGGTAATGTATATATGTGAGCTCTTGGTATCTATGTGTTACGTGTACGGGTGTTACAGGTGGAGAAGTTTTCTGATGATCTCCATCTGCTTCTGAGCTCTCTTCTTATAGGCCTTGATTTCGGATTCCAAAATCGGACTCCAAAGCTTGTTTATTTTCTTGACGTCATTGCCTGCGTCAAGATTCCTTTTATTAATGCGCGTGGGTCCACATGTTTACCACTTTGTCTGCCACGCTCGTCCTTTTATAGTTGTTTTCTTTTTCAGCTGTCTTCTATAATCAATCACATGATTAAATCTTTAATTATTGCCTGACTATTCAGGCCCTTTTTCTTTTACATGATTTTGTGGAAACCCTTGGGGTAAACTTTTCTTTTACCGTTATCTTTGTCGGATTCGGATTTCGCCTTGGTAACCCGTATTCGTGTATCAAATAGGAGTTTTTCTTGAAATTCACAACTTGAACACTCCCGCTTGTGCCATTGATTAACGTGCATTATGTTACATGGTTTCTTCCTAGTAGTTTCAGTTGCTGGTAACTTATTTTCCTAGATTAGCGTCTTTTTTTTGTTCAAAGAGCTTTTATGCGAATTTCGTGCTTTTCCTGTCATGGAGTTTAACAGGATTGATCCATTCGCTGAATTTGAGAATATTTTGAATGGATATTTCACTTTGTCCATCTCTGTAAGACAGACCCACATTCCCCATTCTCTTCTGGTGGAAATATCATCTTCGTTCATAGAACTTACCAAAGGAGCTTCTCCAGTTGCAACCTTAACTCTGTTGTAGGCTGCCATATCTGGTCTCTGTAGTTTAATAAAATGAAATACTGGATGAGATCCTTTTCCTGCAAATTCTGGAGCTGCCGAAATAAACTTCAACTCCAGGATATCACCTCTTTTGAGTGTTGGTTGTTCTGCTATGAATCATACATGACACTAAAAATCAAATCCGAAAGTTTGGATATCTCCGGAAAACTTGGTGACATAGTATGTATTGAAGCTAATGTCCCAAAATCATACCATTCTCTGATTTCTTCGGGATTTGACCCTTCAGGCATCCAAATTCTAGGATATTTTCCTGATATTTCTACCAAGGATTTGTTAGGATTTATTCCTTGTCTTAAGACTAATTTTTCCCAAGAACGTTGATAAACCAGCCAATGCAAATTAATCTTGTCAGTATTAACCTTAGCGGTGCCTGTCTGTGGCCTAAGGTTGATCTCTCCCTCTTTAACCCCAGAATCATACCATTCTCTGATTGTCTTGTGGTATTGCGAGTTTAGACAAGTTATTGCAAACTTGTTTCAACTCACGAACCTTTTAAGTGTGAATTTTTTCCCACTTCCATTTTGAACTTTCAGTTTCTTTTAAAAGTGGCCGAAAATCCTTTCTGTACCTCGCAAGATCCTTGATGAAGATACCTGTAAAGTTAACAACTCCTAAGAAACTTTGAAGTTGTTTCTTATCCTTTAGAATGTCAGAAAAATGCGGATTTTTTCCACAATATGTTCTTGAAGTTCAATACCTGTTTCGTCAATAAGGATACCAAGAAATTCTATCTTATTAACTCCAATTATTGCTTTTTTTTTTCAGATCGCACTAATCCTTCTTTATGACATACATCAGAAAATATTTCAAGATGCTTAATATGCTCTTTCATATTTTTAGATGCAATTAATATGTCAACAATATAGACAAACATAAATTCAAAATAATCTTTAAACAGATTATCCATCTTTCTTTGGTATATCTGGGGTGCATTTGCAAGCCCCATTGGAAGTACATTCCAGATATACGGGCCTCGTGGAGGAGAAAAAATAGTATATTTTCTAGACTTTTTTTCCATCTTAATTTGATAAAAACCAGATTTGCAATCAAATTTAGAAAACATCTTAGCATCCTTAATGCCATCAATTAAGTGTTCTCTACTCGAAATATAGTAATCATCAAACTCAAGTATCTTATTGATACCTTGATAATTGATTACTAGTCTTGCTTTACCTCTTTTCATTTCACCATGGTTTTTTACCAGAAAACCAGGGCTACTATAAGCAGAGACTTCAGGTTCAATGAGTTTAAGATCGATATGCTCTTTTATAATTGTCTGTATATCCTTCTTATCCTCCATATTCATCTGGATTGGCTTACATCGAACATACTCGTACTTGCATTGTTCCTTTACTTTCAGAGTAGCTTCGATCTTGTTTTTGTCTCACCTTCATATTTGCCTATGTCAGGTTGTTGCAAGTAATATAAATCATCACATGAAAAATAATTTTCACTTTTTGTGATGTCGAATAGAATTTGCACTTCTTTCCATTCTTTCGGGCTTCTAATTTTTACATTATCAACCCGAATAACTGATATATGTTGTTTTTACACTAGTTTTCCCCTGTTTATCGACTTGGTTTTGATTGTTTTTTTGATAATTTGATCACATATGATGCTTTGAACCTTTTTTTTCTCATATTTTATAGAATGACATAACATTTGGAGGAAAAGAACAAGGATTGAAGGTAAATCATGCATAAAGATACAAACTGTTTGCGCAGTGCTAGATTTTATGAAATAGATTTCTCTACCCATGTCCAAATTACATACTTGGTATACCAATGGAAAGATAAGAGGCAAATGTACATTTCTTTTGTTGAA
This sequence comes from Buddleja alternifolia, assembly GCA_019426215.1. Taxonomy (NCBI): domain Eukaryota; kingdom Viridiplantae; phylum Streptophyta; class Magnoliopsida; order Lamiales; family Scrophulariaceae; genus Buddleja; species Buddleja alternifolia. The sequence continues at coordinate 18,098,246 of CM033403.1, forward strand.
GACAAAGATCAGATATTTTCACCAGGATTTGAGCGTGATATGGATTCATCAATCGCCACATCAAGCCTAATGCCAATGGAAACCTATGAACACACCTATCATCCCGGTTGGATAAATCATCCAGGCTCAACATGGAGTTACAACAATGATATTTTCCTCAGGATTTGACCATGTCGGTGGCCTTCCTTACCAACCACATGATAGTTTCCATAAACAGGAGCTAGAGACGACGTCTAATATTGAAGACTTGCTGAATAGATTTCATGCAAGCACAAAAGCTCTCATAAAGGAGGAAGAAGCTCGTTCAAAGAAGTCAGAATCTCGTAGAAAGGAGTCAGAAGCTCGTAGAAAGGAAGTGGCAATACTAGTAAATCAAGCAGTCAATTTATGGAAGGAGAGAGAGCAATGCACTATGGAGAGTAGCACAAAAGAAAGTGAGACATCCCTCAATATAGAAGTTGAACAAGATTTTGATTTAGGACTACAAAGTCTACACGTTATCACTGAAGAGAACCACCTCCCGAATCCATGTGTGTCAAAATAGAGGCAAAAGCAACTAAGCACCCACGATTGAAGAAAGAGATTTCTGAATCCATTTCACGACATGGACAAGAAAGAACATTAGAAATCTTCAAGAACCCAATGCCACCTACCATCATATCCCTTGAGTTCTTAAGAAAGTCCATCAATCACCGGAGGGATATAGTACAAGATGTTCAAGTAAAAGAATGCAACCTCAATGATTCGTTCGCGACATACACCATGAAATCAAGTGATACTACGGATAAAAGTGAGGAGATCAAAGGTTATATAAATCATTTGGAGATTCTATCATTGAGATTCCCAAAACCAAGACTAGGGGAGTTTGAGACAATCACACAACAATTGTATCCATCAATTGATGATCCCCCTCCTCTGGAATTTACACTTTATTCTTTGCATTTCAATTACATATTTATAGAAGAGAATTTGTGTTTACTTTTAATTATTCCAAGTTTTCTGATAAAGATTGGAGGAGATAAGCGATTACGCAATTGGAAAAAGCATAAAAAAAACCGTCTCTACAAAGTTGGCATTGCTCCTTACAATCCACCGTGAGCGATGCAAGGAGTCAAGCTAATGACTTTAAACAAGCACTTCTTGGGAGGCAACCCAAGCTTTTTACCGCTTTCTTGTTTTTTCTTTTTGTCTTTATCTTGCTTTCTCTCCCGTCTTATTGTTGATGTGGTTTTCCCAATATTTTGATCTCGGGGTACTAGCCCACCACCATGCTCACCCGCATCTCTCCATTTCAGGGTTGTATCGCTTTTCCCTCTTCCCTTGCATTTATTTCGTAAACATTGAGGACAATGTTTACTTAAAGTTTGAGGGTGGCGTACAATCTTGTTTTTGATTCGTTTGTGCTTTTGTTGCCGATTTCTCTGTTCATTTTGTTTCAATTTATGCACGCGTTAGTAAGTAGAACCTTGTTGAATTAGAATTCATGAATTGGTGCACCCTTGCATAAGAGCATAATGCGTTTGAATATTTCCACTCTTGTTAAAGTCAAAGTCCCTTGTCTGTGGTCAGCATGTCATATGTTGTGACTTGAAAGCCCTTTTTAATCATGCTTATGCAAATTCTTGCGGTTTTAAAATGTTGAACTTTCAATTTTGTTGACTATGAAGTGTGTATTAATGTTGCGAAGTCATAAAATGATTTAGGCCATCTTTCATTGTCGTTAGCCTAACATTTTGGCCCTCTCTATATTGCATAAGCTCTAGACCTTGAGTTGAGCCGTATTGATAAGAATGGAGTGTGCTAAGTGCACTAGAAACCACCATTCGCCTTTCTTTCATGAGCCACGACAACCACCTTCTAGCCTAAAAGAAGAACAATGTCTTGTACCCAATCAAGAGAGTTTAGAACTTCATATCATTTGACTTGAATTTTGGCAGTCACATTGTCTTGATTTGAATGTATATAAATTAGACAGTGATGTTTTGGCTATGTTGGGATATTTGAGGTTTGAAGTATTCTGTAAAAAAAGGGGATGAAAAAAAAAACTTTGAAAAAAATGCTAGTGCAATGAGCTAAAAAGTCGAGAGAGTGAGATATATGAAAAAAAAAGTGTGTTCTCGACTAGGCTTGAATCTTGGCACTCAATTGGATCATTCGGCTTGAAAATTTGTACAACCCGATATGAAAAGAAACAAGTTTGGGGGTTGTAGGTTGAAAAGCAAAAGAGAGTGAGAAAAAAAAAACAATGATAAGTTGTGAAAATTTATATGGTTCATATGCGAATTTAGTTCGATGATTTTGAGTATAAACTCTATTAACGTAGTCACTCTATCCATATTTTCCGGTCCTAGCCATCACCTAGCCTTTCGTTACAAGCTAAAAAGACCTTTTGATTGTGACTTTTGCACTTTATGCACACCAATGGGTTAACAAATGTTGACTTATTTCAATGTCTTTACTTTCCAATTAGTTTACATAATCTTGTCTAAAGTGTGCTCTTGACATGAATATGGGAGTGGGAGTTCATGATTTGGGGATGGAAACTAAGATTTTGTGTGGTTTTCATTGTTGAATGTTCAAAGCATCCAGTAACTTTTCAGAATCTTTTTCGAAGGTACAATGCTTAATCTTATGTGTATGAATTGGAAAATTAAAATTTCAATCTTCATGTGTGTGCTTGATTGTATTTGATCGAGGACGATCAAAGCTAAGTTTGGGGGTAGTTGATATATGTTGTTTTTACACTAGTTTTCCCCTGTTTATCAACTTGGTTTTGATTGTTTCTTTGATAATTTGATCACATATGATGCTTTGAACCTTGTTTTCTCATATTTTATAGAATGACATAACATTTGGAGGAAAAGAACAAGGATTGAAGGTAAATCATGCATAAAGATACAAACTGTCTGTGCAGTGCTAGATTTTATGGAATAGATTTCTGTACCCATGTTCAAATTACATACTTGGTATACCAATGGAAACATAATAGGAAAAGGTACATTTCTTATGTTGAAGACAAAGATCAGATATGTACGAAAGGAGGTGAAAAAGTCATCGGAAGAGACGTCTTACAATGGAGTTTTCTCATTCAGTGACTTGTGAGACAATTTTATCATCTTTACCGTTTGATTTGGGCCTTTCTGTCTTCGTGAGAGTTGTAGAGCTTTATTTTAGGATTCTATAGCAACTTGAATCAGCTTATTCCGACATCGGTAGAGAAAGTTATGCATATTTTTCTCATTTTCTTTGGGTATTTCCTTTACGCTAAAAATCTGATGCCGCCAATGTTTTTATTGAATTTTACAATTATGTGCACACTCAATTTAAATATAAAATTAAAACATTCCAATGTGATCATGGTGGTGAGTTTGATAATAATCTTCTGCACTCTTTTTTCAAAAATAATGGTATTCTTTTTCGCTTTTCGTGTCCCCATACCTCCTAGTAATACGGAAAAGCCGAGCGTACCATTCAAACCATTAATAATAAAATTTGAACTCTTTTGTTTCAAGCTTCCCTTCCCCCGTGTTTCTGGGCCGAAGCCCTTCACATGACTATTCACCTTCTAAATATTCTGCCCACTACCACTCTCTCATTCCAAACTCCCTTCGAGCAGCTCTACCACACCTCTCCCTCCTATGATCATCTTCGCGTTTTCGGCTGCCTGTGTTACCCAAATTTATCTTCCACATCTTCACATAAATTATCCCCCCGCTCCTCTGCTTGCGTTTTCTTAGGGTTTGCATCTCATCATAAAGGATATCGGTGCCTTGACTTAGTACCAACAAAATCGTTATCTCTCGTCATGTTCTTTTCGACGAAAATATCTTCCCGTTCTCCACTATTTCGTCCTCTGCTCCACCTACTTCTCTTGACTTTCTCTCTTCTGATGATGACCACCCCCTCTCTTACACCATCTCCATTCTCCCTCTCCTCCCGCTCCTACTCCTGTACCCGACAATGCTATCACAACCTCGGAACCCTCCTCTGTTCCTTCCACTCATCCTATGGTTACCCGGTCCAAAGCCGGTATTACCAAGCCTCGTCGCCTATTTAATCTCTCCAATATATCTTCCGTTCTTCCCTCTCTTATCCATCGCTCTTATACTCAAGCCTTACGTGATCCACACTGGAAAGCTGCGATGGATGATGAACTGTCTGCTTTACATTCCAATCACACCTGGGATCTTGTTCCTCCTCCTTCCGATACTAATCTTGTTGGGTCCAAATGGATTTTTCGCCACAAGTTCAAATCTGATGGCACACTCGAACGCTATAAAGCTCGCTTATTTGCCCAAGGTTTTACTCAATAGCCTGGTATAGATTTTTTTGACACTTTTAGTCCTGTTGTCAAACCTGCCACCATTCGTACTGTTCTCGGTCTCGCTCTGTCTCACTCTTGGCCTCTTCACTAGCTCGATGTTAAGAACGCTTTCTTCATGGTAATCTTTCTGAAACTGTTTACATGAAACAACCTCTCGGGTTCTCTGATCCTCACTTCCCTCATCATCTCTGTCGACTCAAGAAAGCTCTCTATGGCCTTAAGCAAGCCCCTCGAGCCTGGCATCAACGCTTTGCTTCTTACCTCTCCTCGATCGGTTTTGTTAGTAGTCGGGCGGATCCCTCTCTCTTTATATGTAAGCGTGACTCCTCTCTTGTGTATCTTCTTCTCTATGTTGATGATATCATTCTCACTGCTTCCTCACCTTCCCTTCTATCTTCTCTTACTGCCTTTCTCTCTCAAGAATTCTCCATGACTAACTTAGGACCTTTGCACTACTTCCTTGGTATTTCGGTCACTCGCTCTTCTTCTAGTCTCTTTCTCTCTTAGTCTAAGTTTGCTCGAGAAATTCTGGATCGTGCCAATATGGCGAACTGTAACCCAGATTGTATCGCAGTCTTGCGGGTGCTCTTCAATATCTTACCTTTACTCGTCCCGACATTGCCTTTGCCGTCCAACACATTTGCTTATACATGCATGACCCTCGTGACCATCTTTCATGCTCTTAAACGCATTCTCCGTTATCTTCGTGGTACTTTTTCACAGGGTCTTCTTCTTCGTCCTTCCTCTCTATCTCAGCTTATTGCTTACTCCGATGCTGATTGGGCGGGTTGTCCTACCACTCGTCGTTCTACTTCCGGTTATTGTGTCTTTCTGGGTGACAATCTCATCTCGTGGTCTTCCAAACGCCAGAATGTTGTCTCTCGCTCTAGTGCTGAGGCCGAGTATCGCGGTGTTGCCAACGCTGTTGCTGAAACTACTTGGCTTCGTAATCTTCTGCTTGAACTACATTGTCCTCTTTCTCGTGCTACTCTTGTTTTTTGTGATAATATAATCTCTGTGTATCTTTCTTCTAATCCGGTACAGCATCAACGCACCAAACATATTGAGTTAGATTTACATTTTCTACGTGAACGTGTTTCTCTTGGTGAGGTGCGTGTATTACATGTTCCTTCTTCACGCCAGTTTGGTGATATTTTTACTAAGGGCTTGTCTTCTACACTTTTTATGGAGTTTCGTTCCAGTCTCAATGTTCAGACTCCTCACGTTTCGACTGCGGGGGAGTGTTAGATTTATTGTAGAATTATTATGTTAGTCTTTATTTTATATATGGTAGTTTAGGTTTACATTAAGTTTTTCCTTATTTTATGTCTTTCTTGTAAACTCTATATATATCTTTGCCGGTCATCAATAATATTCAAGGGAAATTTCATACTAACATTATCAACGGGCGGCTGCTCTTGATTGTTACACTGACATGCAAGCTATAGTTCTCCATTCGAGCTATTTAATCGTGTTAACAAAGTTTTAATCTAATTTGATTGATTATAGTTTTTTTTTTCTGTTTCAAAATTCCATCATGTTACTGTACTAAAGTACCTGAATGACCGTCTTTATGGAGAAAATACATTTTCTTTGGAATTCAGTCTTGGATTTGAATCCTCTCAAGTATGTATGTAATTCAAATTTAGGAGTCTTATATAATATAGGGTCTTTTTATAAAATTTACTCAAATTAAGTCATTGTCATGTGCAAGGAATGTGATGAAACTAACCATTTTGCAAAAGAATATGTCCTATGAAACTAATTTTAAAGGTTTGTAAATAATGGGGCTAAAATTGCAAGGAGGCTTATCATGTAAGACTGATTTTGCAATTTTCCCTTATTATAAAATATTATGACTAAATAGAGATATGTCTATATAATTTTTTTTAATTTAATGCTATTTCAAAATATGTCAAATAAAATTATCAAGCAGTGTAAAAATAGATGCATCCTTTATTGCATTATGTTAATTGTAAACAATACAATTTTATAAAATTTAGTATTTTACTTATATATAGTATTATAATTATTACTTTAAGGGATCACAGACAAATATAACTAAAGTAAGAAATTACAAATTTAATGCTATATGTATAATGAGTATTATCATATAATCAATTACACGAGATGATTTGGAGTGTAGTTTCGTATTAATAAATTATCAATATTATTTTGTAAAGCATCAACGCCATAAAGTGATAAAGAAAATGTTTGACACTTACTTTGCCACTTATTTTATCTATCTATCTATCTATTCTATTATAAAAGTACGAGTTAATTTTTTGACATTTTTTATGTACCTAAAATATCCCTATAGAATTCAATTTTTTAATGGCAAAAGAGTCCAAAACAAATAATAAAAACAAGTTTCATAAATCTACAACAATAAGAAGTAATTTAAATTAGGGCTCTACAATGAAATTACACCTAGATACGAGTTGGTTTTTTTGACATTTTTTATGTACCTAAAATATCCATATGGAATTTAACAAAAAATAAAATAAAATATCCATACGGAATTCAATTTTCTAATGGCAAAAGAATCCAAAACAAATAATAAAAACAAGTTTTATAAATCTATAACAATAAGAAGTAATTTAAATTAGAACTCTACAATGAAATTACACCTAGATAAGGTTATTCCTATATATTTATTTATTAAAGAAGAATATAGGAAATTAAATATCCCTAAAATGTACACATACATTACCACAAAGTCACAAACAAATTAATAGTTAATATTAAATTCCATGAAATGGGAGTGGATGTGTCAATAATTTTTTAATTTTTTTTTAAGTTAAGATGGATATGAACGAAAAACCTAAGCACAAATTTAAGTTTGGCAGCTCATTTTCCACAAATTTTGGAATCCTAACTATAATGATAGAAAAATTTTGGAACTTTTGACATACCTAAAATATGTAATTCAACTTTTAATGGTAAAAATTTAAAAATAAATAATAAAAATAAATTTTGAATTAGAAGTGTACATAAATCCTCCCAAACTGCTAAAATCGAGTTGATTCGCCCGAAAGATGCCGATTTAAATTTTTTAAGTAATAGGGACAAATTGATATCTCACCACTTTCGGATCGAATAGTTAGTTTAATAATTGTAGTTCGCAACCCAACTGCTATATATAAAACTTCGAAAAAATACATACATATATACTTTCTAACAAGAATGATTTTATTCATACTCATGTAACCTAATTATATTTATTTGGGATAATCACTTGTATGGTCCCTCTAGTTTGATAAATGTGTGACAACTATTGATGTTCGTGCCGTGAGCGTGAAACGGAATTTTGCCTTTGTCACACCCCGATTTATTTTCTATCAAGTGGAAGTAAGCAAACTTCAAGGTCCTATGTGCAAATACTGGAAAAGTGGTGTATTTTCTTTTACTGTTACCAGATGAATTCTTAAGAACATAAATGCACACTTGTAGTGCATATATTGCACATGCAAAATAGATAAATATTTATCCTATATTGTATCTAAAAAATATCACCACCTCATGATTCACCTTTTTGTATTATAATGACACCTAACCCCCTTCATGCCTTCTTTAAACAACGCCTCATCCCTTTCTTGACTATTGAGCCCTCTCTCTCACCTCTTAAGATCAGGAAATTGCTGAAGAAACCGAAAGACACCTGCTGGAAACATCTTCTTCGACCTTAAGGGGAAAAGGAAAAAACGCGTCTGCGCAGTGTTGGGAGTTTGCATATTGGAAAGGTCAAATGACATCCAAATTGAGTGTGATTGGTCTTCATCTCTTTCTAAGAGGTAGAGGAACATTAGGATAGGTTTAGTTTCTACTCAGAAGTTCGGATTTGCTCACAAAGTCCATCTAATCGAGACGCGTCTGCACAGAGTCAAAATCTGCTACTAACCGAGGTTTGGGAAAGCTTTGATTTGGGGTTTGTTTTCTTCATCTCTCTATGTGATGGGTAAATAATTCACCTGACTTAGTGTGTTTTTGAGCTTATATGATTTGGAGTTTTTGACTTGGTATGAGATTATGTCTTACAAGTTAGGAATTTTATGAATACAGTTTTCTGAATTTCAGTTTCTACGTTTCATGTTCAAGGCGGTATATAAGTTATTAAACATGTGAGTTTGATTATGTAAAATTGTTTGGATAAACTTATATGTGTATTGAATATCTCTGCAAAATTTTGTATTGATTGGAGTTCTGTGGAATTTCCTAAAAATTGTTGAATAACACCGCCAATCTGTTCGGCGGGATTGGCAAAGGCTACTGTTTTGAGTTTATTTGATTAAACTAGATAGCTTGGATTACTCTGAAACTTTTACTGTATAATGATACATGTGTTAAGAGTATTGTATAAAAATTTCAGAAGTTTTCAGAAAACAGGGGATTTTAGAAAAATACTTGAAGATAGGGTGTCGGTTTTGAAAAATCTGTTGAGACAGCCTGTTTCGTTAATCGAATCGGAAATGAAATATGAAAATATTATGTCATGTTATTCCTGTATTATATCAAGAGTGGTTATGCATTTTGATGTGTTTAATAGGTCGAGATTCCAATAGAGAAGCTGAAAACGCCAACTAGACAAAGACATCTTGACGAGCCACTATTAGTGAGTATAATTGGGTGACTTGATAATTCATTCCTTTGATTGATATTTGTAAATGAATCCTTTATTTGTTTACTTGTGTTGAATTGGAAAGTTTATGGCATTGTGAACGTGGTTATATGATGAGTCTATTTGTGTTATTTGGCAAGCTTATGGCGTTGTGAACTTGTTTATATGATGATGGAGTGATTTCACAGGAAATATGGTGAACATAAGTTATTGTGTAATATATGTGAACTACATGGATTTTAACATGTTGAAAATGTGATTGATGACTCGATGAGGAAAATTAGATACATGATATGATGAAAATGCATTCATGCAAGATAAGAGGTTCTGTTATGGCTGCTATTAACCTTGAGCCATGTGTTACAGAATTTCCAGTAAAACTGGACCACAGAGTACCGTACGGCCACCCGAGTTCACTGAACTCCCATGTGTTATATGAATTACAGAGTGCCATGGCCATTTTCGTGATCACGATTTACTCTTGGTTATAGCAGGCCATTAACAGTAAAAGAAAATGACTAAGCATGTGCATCCTGTGTTTCTGAATGATATGAAGTGAATGTGATATGATTATGGATGATGCTCTTATGTGACTTCAAATGAGTGATTGGTTGCTGATTTTGTGTGCTTATCGGATGTCAATTATCTTGTACTTGATTATACTTGCTGAGTTTGCGACTCACCAAACGCAATGTTTTTTTTTAGTGCTGTAGATAGAGTCGATCCGTGAAGTTGTGTACATAAAGCTGAAGCATGGATCAAAGGTCGGCTGGCTGGTTTTCAAGTCCTTTTCCCTCAGCTCATCATTTGCATATCATATAGGGCTTCTTTTTGGTCTCTTGTAAAGTATAATTCTTAGATGTGTGTATTTCTTTTCTATGTCCACGTGTAAGAGTTGTGAAACTAGTGAAGTTGATGGTTCCGCTTATATATGATGGTCGAATGGGTAACATATAAATGTGTGCTATTTTTATTTATGTGTTTTGTGTAAGGGTGTGACAGCCTTTGTTCTGTTCAGGTTATTATTCGTATCATTAGCATTTTTATTTGCGTCTTCCTACCAAGTTATGTCACAGTATTCTACTTCATTTGGTGCAGCTAGAAACATATTAAATTTGACCGAAACCAAGTCAAACACAAAATGCGTGAGCATTACATTTGAGAAGTCAACTCATCTTCATCAAAAATAAAAAAGAGAAGTCAACTCATTGAAATCGTTGCGTTGGGGGCATTTTTTTTTTAAATGTTGTTGGTGTTTATATATAACAAAAGAAGAACTTGCAGTTAATTATTACGTCTTTGATCTAAGCAAACCAATATTTTAAATCCAAAATTATCTGCGCGAAACATATCCTTAAAGCCAAAATTTGTTTAGGTTAACGTTGACATATCACATATTTGAGGCTACGAAGCAATGGAAGCTAATGGAAAAGTAGATGGTGTTAGGTCTCATATTTTACATATTTTCATCATAATTTACCTCATATTTATCTTTATTTTATGCCTTGTAGTTAGTCTTTTCCTTTATTTTTAGCCCAATTTACGTATTTTGATTTCTAAGTCGTTTCAATGTTTTTGTAGGCATATAAATGATTGTTTTGATGAGTTAAAGGAGTATTTTTACGTGAATAACGAAGGCTAACCAAGAGGAAGTGAAGAAATGCATTAGAAAGGCCAAACGAGAATGTTTCGTTGAAGAAAAATGAAGAGAAAAATTTCTGCACAGGCAACTGCACAACTGTGCAGATATTCTGCACAGCTGTGTAGCTGCGGATTTTTATATTTTTGTGGGCCGATTTTATGACTTGGATGGGCATAATTTATGTATCTAAGACTCCTTTTTAGTTAAAAAAAAGTGGCAAAAACGTGTTTATAGGCTAGAGTGAGGTGGGAGAATAATTCATTCTTAGAAAAAAAAGTAGATCTTGGAGAATAGATCTTGAAGAAGAGAAAAGTAGATCTTGGAGAAGAGTTCTTGGAGAAAAGCTTCATCTTCTCAAGTTGTATTCTTCCAATCCTCCATTGTTGAACATGAGTAACGTTCTGTTTATGCAATTTATTTTTTGTTTTTCTTTAATTATGCATAGCTAAATTATTTTCTAGGGTTTAAGATGTAGTCTTGTGTATTGATTTGGATTATTGATGATTTATGAATGTGATTTCTTGTTTGGTTTATCTATTAATGAGTGTTTAATGCTTGTAATTGCTTGATCACCAATTGCATGATTTAAGATGAATTAAGAAGTACCGGAGGTGAATTAGTTTATCGGTTCAGATTTAATAGACATGTGTAAATTGCTTAATAGGGATATTGGTAATTTTGCATGAGACTAGTTAAACAATATTCATAGAACTTAATGGATTCATCTAAATTAGTTTTTGATCATGGGAGTGACGGTAATTAATTTAGGTGGGTACTCATGAAGATCTCGGGAGAGTATTCATGTATTTAAGGAAATTGGGTCTTTAATTTAAACAAGAATGATAATCCATTGAAAGTCAATAATCCATAGAAATACCTTGATGAAATCTTAATCCCTAGGCCTTTCGCTAATTGATTGTTCGTTTTAATTATATTTGAGTTAAATTATTTATAATTAATTCTGTTTTTATAAATTTATGCTTTTAATTAGTTAAAATCTCAAATATTTGATAATCGATAGTCTAAATAATAAGATAAACTTTGTTTGGTACTTGATAACCTTCCCTGTGGAGACGATCTTACTTTCACTATATTATTTGTTCGATTCCGTGTTGTTACGGACGGTTAACAAATTGGCGCCGTTGCCGGGGAAGACAACAAATAGTCAATATCAATAAAAAGTTAATTCTTATTAGTTTAGACATTTTTCTTTCTTTATTTCCTTTTGTTTTGGATTTTTTTATTTGTTTGAACTTTGATACTTGAGAGTATTGTTTCAGAATGGCAGACGACTTACAGAGGATTGAACCTGCTGCGCAGAGAACTCTCCGGGATTATGCTACACCAACATATCAGAACTTAACCTCCAGCATAGCGGTACCAACTGTTCAAGACAATACCTTTGAGTTGAAGCCGGCTATTATTCAAATGCTACAGCACACTGCATTTGAGGGAGATATTGAGAGGGAGGATCCTCATTCCCATCTGGGGAATTTTCTGGAAATCTGCAGCACTTTCAAGATGAATGGCTTTACTGAAGATGCCATAAGACTGCGACTATTCCCATTCTCCTTGTCTAAAAGAGCTAAGGAGTGGCTGAAAAACCAGCCGGCAAATAAGTTCACCACTTGGGCTGATTTGTCGACTGCGTTTCTGACCAAGTATTTTCCCCCAGCCAAGACTGCTCAGTTAAGGAATGCAATTACAGGATTCATGCAAACTGATAGTGAAACCCTCTATCAAGCATGGGAAAGGTATAAAGAATTACTCCGAAAGTGCCCACATCACGGTATTCCTAGTTGGATGCTTGTGCAGACCTTCTACAATGGTCTGTCACATAGTATCCGGATGAATATCGATGCAGCTGCAGGAGGGAGTTTTTGGCAAAGAATCCGGATGATGCATTGGCTCTTATGGACGAAATGGCATCCAACAGTTATCAGTGGGCAAGTGATAGTCGGGCTGCAAAGAAAACACCGGGCATACACAATGTAGATAACATTACATTGCTAAATGCTAACATTGAAGCACTTGTCAAGCACATGGAGGGACTCAAGGGAAATGTCAGTGCAGTATCTCAACCTACTTTAGCTTGTGATGTTTGTGGGGCACCTCATATGGCTACTGATTGCCCACTCATCGAGCAAGCTAACTATTTATCCAATCAGAATAAGCAGCAAGGAAATCCATTTTCGAACACCTACAATTCGGGTTGGCGAAATCACCCTAACTTTTCTTGGGGAGGCCAAGGGAACCAAGGAGCTCAAGAAAATCCTCCTAGACAACAATTTCCTCCAGGTTTCCAGTAGCATGGTCCTCAGAATTTTCAACAACAAAATCAGCAGGGACCACCACTTCGAGAACCACAAGCTTGGGAATTAGCCATTGAAAAGCTCGCTAATGGAACAACAAAACGGTTTGAGAATCTGGAAGCAAAAATTGATCTGGTAATGGGAGCAACGAAGAATCTGGAATTACAAATTGGACAATTGGCAAGTTCTATGAATTCGAGGTCAAAGGGTACACTGCCTAGCCAAACAGAGGAGAATCCGAGAGGACAGTGTAATGCAGTGACTCTGATAAACGAAAATATAATTGAAGAATTTGAGCCACATGCTGTACACAGAGATGAATTTGTGATGAAAGATAATTCAATCTTTGAATCTTCAGACAAGGTTGAGCCAGAAAAGGTTATCCCGAAGCCATATGTGAAACCATATGTTCCTCCAATTCCATTTCCCCAAAGGTTGCAACACAAGAGGTTGGACAAGCAGCAAGAGAAATTTCTTCAAACACTTAGACTGTTGAACCGAAACATTCCATATACAGATGCTCGGGCTCAGATGCCTGTTTGTGAGAAGTTTCTCAAAGAGCTGTTGAGCAATAGAAAGAAATTAGAAAACGTGGAAACAATCTCCTTGAATGAAGAATGCAGTGCCATAATCCAACGAAACATTCCTCCAAAGCTAAAGGATCCAGGGAGTTTTTCACTTCCTTGCACTATCGAAAAATTTCACTTTGATAAAGCACTTTGTGATTTAGGAGCTAGTGTTAGTCTAATGCCTTATTCAATTTACAGGAAATTAGGCTTTCAAAAGCTTAAAAACACAAAGATGTTACTTCAATTGGCGAGCATCAAACACCCTATGGGTATATTAGAAGACGTTTTCGTGAAAGTGGACAAGTTCTACATCCCATGTGACTTCGTGGTGCTTGAGATGGATGAAAATTCGAAAACACCAATCATCCTTGGAAGACCGTTTCTCGCAACTGCGGGAACCGTCATCGACGTGCGTGCTGGCAAGCTAGCGTTGAACATTGGAGAGGAGAAGGTGGAGTTCGACTTAAATAAAGTGATGAAATCTCCACCTTTTGAAGAAAAATGTTATTCAGTGGATGTGATTGAAGAAGTCATCAAGGAAGAAATTGCTCAAGGTAAAAGAGATCCAATAGAGTCGTATCGCGAAATATCTTCTAGACCTAAGGTAAAACTTAAATCTCTTCCACCATATCTCAGGTACGTTCTTCTTGGAAACAATACGTTTCTATCTGTTATTGTAAATGCTATAATTGGTACACCTGAAATGGACCGATGGTTAAGTGATTTGCAATGGAAGAAAGACGGAATAGGTTGGAATATATCTGATATGAAAAGAATTAATCGTGCTTTGTATTTTTCAGGCGATGATATTCCTCGAGGGAAAACAATTTCCCTCGCCAGAACTTAACAATAACTTTGTCTAAGTCGAGCTAATGACTTTAAACAAGCGCTGCTTGAGAGGCAACCCAAGAGTTTTCATTATTTTTGTCATTGTCGTTTTCTTCTTTTTGCTTATTTTGTTTTCAGTATTTTATGTTTGGAATTTTTATTTTATTTTATTTCATTTTTATTTTTCGGTGCTCAAATGCTTTACTAATGCAAGTTATTCTTATTGCAAGTCAATAACATGAAAAATGAGGTGCATGGGGCATTATACATTGTAAATCAGGTGCACAATTGTGCTAATTTTAGCACCACTGTGCAAAATTTTCGCACTTATAAGATTTTTAGGTGCATAGTTGTGCAATTTTTCAGCACAGTTGTGCAAAATTTTCGCACAAGATCCACACTCGCCATGCACAACTGTGCAATTTTTGTGCAGAATTTTCGCACTTTTGCACTGTACAAATTTCGAAAAAAAAAAAAAATCAAATTTTAACTTTTGGGTCAAAATCCCCCAAATTCAGTCAAACCCCTCACAACTACAAAAAAATTTCAGCCAAACCATCGATCTCTCACCAACCACCAATCACCATCTTCATCTCTCTCGGTCATCTCCCATTCTCTAGCCAACCTCCATCGCCGCTCACAGCCGCCTCCCTCCCGTCGAGTTCAGCAGCCATCATTACCATCCAGAAGCAGCGCACACCACTCTGCCACCGCCTGTTCTCCGCCGTTCAACCACCTTCCACCGGACTCGCAACCACCGCCGTCGAGCTTCTCCGCCGAAACCAGCGCAACCGAGCGCGACTCAAAAACAGCCGCCGTCGGTTGTAAAGAACTCAATCCATCACCAACGCCGTCTCTCTCTCTCGCTATGCCGCCGCCGCCGTTCGCCGTTCAGCCGCTGTTCGCCGTTCAAACACCACCGCCTTCGGCCAGAGCCACGCCGCCGCCGTCGCGTTTCAATGACGTCGCCACCTCCGGGCGACATCTCTTCACAGCGCCGTCTCGGATCCACAACCCAGATCCGCCGTCTGCCGCCACCACGATGTAGCCGCATCTCGTCCACACCCGCGCCACCGAGTGCGCCGGTCGATACCCGTTCAGATCTGCCTCTCTCTTGATCAATTTCAGCCGCCTCAAGTCCAGAAATGCGAGACCGAGAGCAACTCACAACAACCGCCGCCACTCCACCATCTTTATTCTCCGACCTCAGTTCCACCTCCGTCGTCCGACTTCCCACATCACTGCTGCCACACTTCTTCTGGGTACGATTTTTCTTCCAAGGCAAATAGTGTTCTCTCAATTACAATACTACCGCGAGAGACCATCACCCTACCGACTCCCGGGACATCACGCACATGCATAGGGGAGTATTTCTTTCACTGTTATTTCAATTACATTTTGTTTCTGTTCTTGCATATCAGTTGCGATAAAATACATTGAGGACAATGTGTTGCTTTAAGTGTGGGGTGGATTGTTTGCAAATTGTGATTAGAGTTTATTGAATTGCTCAAGTGTGGGGTGTTTGTTGTTAAATTGGTGAAAGGATCGGACATATTACATGGTTTTTTGTTGAGTATTGCGTGTATTGAATTGCTCAAGTGTGGGGTAATGTGGTTAAGTGGTGAAAGAATTGGGCATACGTCAATTTTTGCTGAGTTGTTGCTGAAAATTGGTTAATTTGTTCACAATATTTGTGTTCACATATTTGAGCTCTTGACTATATAAACATATGAATCTGATTTCTGTACATGGATACTCTTTTTATTGAGTTTGATCGCTAAGCCTGAAATTTGTAAAATTTCTATGCATTTTTACACACTACACACGAGTTCTAGTAAAGGGGATTGATCGGGGAGATAAAAGCAATTACATATTTTTTTGATACATGGTGATATTGGAGGAAAGTCGAGAAAATAGAAAAAAGAAAAAAAAAATCGATGAAGAAAATAAGGAAAGAAAGTTGATTCGGTGGTTAATGAAAGCTAAAATCACCCAGTTTCGTTTCTAGCCTTTGTCACTTGAGTGATTAAGTCCGTTGGGGTATCTTGACACCTAGTGCCTTAAAACCGACTGGTTTGAGAGTCATTGGCCCAAAACTCGTTACAAGGGTGACATAGAAAGCTTGATTAGCGAGACATTGCACGGGTTGATAAATTTTGAATGAAGGAAAGTGAATGAAGATGCAATATGATAAATGTTGTGTTTTTGCTTGAAATAACTGAGATGTTCCCTTGCTAGAATTCATAAATCAAGCACGAATGGATGTATATGAAATTGAACTTGTTTGGGATTAGTGTGATGACTTGAGAGTAAAGATGTTCATATGTGGAAAAATAATGATTCTATGTGTTTATTGGTTTATGTGTGATGATTGTGGGGAGTCATAAATGTTGTGCCTAGTTGCTGATTTGATGCACGGTGAGACAGATAGACGATTGTCATGAATTTTGTGGGTATATTCTCTGCAAACCCTCACGAGACAAAACTCGTCCACTAGGGGTAACCTAGGGGTTTAACGGCTTGTTGCACATGCTAAGTGCAATCGTGTTCCCTACGAAAGTGGTGTTATCTTTATTTTTGTTTTTGTTTTGTTTAGATTTACTCGAGGACGAGTAAAAGGTTAAGTGTGGGGTGTTTGTTATGTCTCATATTTTACATATTTTCATCATGATTTACCTCACATTTATCTTTATTTTATGCCTTGTAGTTAGTCTTTTCCTTTATTTTTAGCCCAATTTACGTATTTTGATTTCTAAGTCGTTTCAATGTTTTTGTAGGCATATAAATGATTGTTTTGATGAGTTAAAGGAGTATTTTTACGTGAATAACGAAGGCTAACCAAGAGGAAGTGAAGAAATGCATTAGAAAGGCCAAACGAGAATGTTTCGTTGAAGAAAAATGAAGAGAAAAATTTCTGCACAGGCAACTGCACAACTGTGCAGATATTCTGCACAGCTGTGCAGCTGCGGTTTTTTATATTTTTGTGGGTCGATTTTATGACTTGGATGGGCATAATTTATGTATCTAAGACTCCTTTTTAGTTAAAAAAAAGTGGCAAAAACGTTTTTATAGGCTAGAGTGAGGTGGGAGAATAATTCATTCTTAGAAAAAAAGTAGATCTTGGAGAATAGATCTTGAAGAAGAGAAAAGTAGATCTTGGAGAAGAGTTCTTGGAGAAAAGCTTCATCTTCTCAAGTTGTATTCTTCCAATCCTCCATTGTTGAACATGAGTAACTTTATGTTTATGCAATTTATTTCTTGTTTTTCTTTAATTATGCATAGCTAAATTATTTTCTAGGGTTTAAGATGTAGTCTTGTGTATTGATTTGGATTATTGATGATTTATGAATGTGATTTCTTGTTTGGTTTATCTATTAATGAGTGTTTAATGCTTGTAATTGCTTGATCACCAATTGCATGATTTAAGATGAATTAAGAAGTACCGGGAGGTGAATTAGTTTATCGGTTCAGATTTAATAGACATGTGTAAATTGCTTAATAGGGATATTGGTAATTTTGCATGAGACTAGTTAAACAATATTCATAGAACTTAATGGATTCATCTAAATTAGTTTTTGATCATGGGAGTGACGGTAATTAATTTAGGTGGGTACTCATGAAGATCTCGGGAGAGTATTCATGTATTTAAGGAAATTGGGTCTTTAATTTAAACAAGAATGATAATCCATTGAAAGTCAATAATCCATAGAAATACCTTGATGAAATCTTAATCCCTAGGCCTTTCGTTAATTGATTGTTCGTTTTAATTATATTTGAGTTAATTATTTATAATTAATTCTGTTTTTATAAATGTATGCTTTTAATTAGTTAAAATCTCAAATCTTTGATAATCGATAGTCTAAATAATAAGATAAACTTTGTTTGGTACTTGATAACCTTCCCTGTGGAGACGATCTTACTTTCACTATATTATTTGTTCGATTCCGTATTGTTACAGACGGTTAACAGATGACATTCATTCTCTCCCTTGCCAAGATCAATCACCATTCGTTGTGCCCTTGAAAGAAGATGATGTTAAAGTAATGAAGTCATGAATTTCTTCTATTTTTTTTCTTTTTTTGTTTTATTATAATTAATGTTACCATTATCATGATTTCATTTTCCGCATGACAACGTCATGTCCAGCAGTTCGGATCTTCTATTACAAATAATGTTGCAATCTACTATTGCACTTCATATAAGAATGATATGTGTATAAATATTTTCTTAAATATAAATTTAATATGGATTATATACACTTGTCGGACAGGGGGTGGCCATTTGGGTCCAAATATATATTTTCAACCCAACCTAACTAAGTTTTAGTTGAGTTGGGTCCTAAGTTTTTTCTTTTTGGTTCCAATTAGATTGGTTCCCTATTAATATATGGGTCCAATTGGATTTTAAGTTGGGCCCAATATGGGTCCAAATTAGGTCTAACTTAGTTTGAAATTTAATATACACTCAACACACAATTTACACAAACACTTGACCACATTTACACACACAACACATTTTTTACACACACTACACACATTTTACACACACTACACACTTTTTCACACACACTACACACATTTTCACATACACAACACACTTTCTACACATTTTCACACATAGTGCACATTTTTTACAAACACTACACACTTTTTCATACGCAATGCATATTTTTTACACACAATACACACATTTTCACACACAATGCACACTTTTTACATACACTGCATACTTTTTCACACACAATGCATACTTTTACACACACTACACACATTTTCACACACGATGCATATTTTTACACACATTACACACTTTTTACATACTACACACATTTTCACACACAATGCACACTTTTTATACACACTACAGACATTTTCACACACAATACATATTTTTCACACACACTACACACTTATTCACACGCAATGCACATTTTTTACACACAATACACATATTTTTACACGCAGTGCACACTTTTTACACACACTACACACATTTTCACACACAATGCATATTTTTTACACACACTACACACCTTTTCACACGCAATGCATATTTTTTACAAACACTACACACATTTTTACACACAATTCATATTTTTTACACACACTACACACATTTTCATACACAATGCACATTTTTACACACACTACATACTTTTTACACACTACACACATTTTCACACACAATGCACACTTTTTACACACATTACACATATTTTCACACACAATGCACGCTTTTTACACACACTACACACTTTTTTCATACACAATGCACATTTTTTACACACACTACACATATTTTCACAAACAATGCACACTTTTTACACACACTACACATATTATACACATTTACACACACATAACACACTTTTTACACACAAAACATATATTTTCACACACAATCCACATTTACACATGCACAACACACGTTTTCAATCACAATGCACACTTTTTACACAAATTACACATTTTTCACACACACGCAACACTTTTTACACACACTACATATTTTTCACACACACATAACACACTTTTTACACACACTACACATATTTTCACACACAATGCACATTTACACACGCACAACACACGTTTTCAATCACAATGCACACTTTTTACACACACTACACATTTTTTACACACACAACACATTTTCACACACAATGCACATTTACAAGCACAACACACATTTTGAATCACAATGCACACTTTTTACATACACTACACTTTTTCACACACACTACATATTTTTTACACACACTGCACACTTTTTTACACACACTACACATTTTTTCACACACAATGTACATTTTTTACACACACTACACACATTTTCACACACAATGCACACTTTTTAAACACACTACACACTTTTTACACACACTACACTTTTTCACATACACTACACACTTTTTACACACACTACACATTTTTTCACACACAATGCATATTTTTTACACACATTACACATATTTTCACACACAATGCACACTTTTTTACACATACTACACATATTTTCACACACAATGCACACTTTTTACAGACACTACACACTTTTTCACACACAATGCACATTTTTTACACACACTACACACATTTTCACACACAATGCACACTTTTTACACACACTACACACATTATACACTTTTTACACACATTACACACATTTTCACACACAATGCACATTTACACACACACAACACACGTTTTCAATCACAATGCACACTTTACACACTACACTTTTTTACACAAACTACACACTTTTACACACACAATGCACATTTTTTACACACACTACACACTTTTTCACACACAATGCACAATTTTTCAACACACTACACACTTTTTACGCACTACACTTTTTCACACACACTACACACATTATACACATTTACACACAAATGGGTCCAAATTGGGTTTAAATTGGGTCTAACTTAGTTTGAAATTTAATACACATCCGACACACAATTTACACAAACACTTGAACACATTTACACACACAACACATTTTTTACACACACTACACATATTTTACACACACTTCACACATTTACACACACAATACATTTTTACACACAATACACACTTTTTACAAACACTAGTATGTGTAAAAAGTGTGTTATGTTAAAGGAAATTGGGACCATTACCTGGCTTTAGTTGAATTTGCCTATAATAATAGCTATCAGGCTACAATCGGAATGGCATCATATGAGGCACTATATGGAAGGAAGTGCAGATCACTGATTCATTGGGAAATTGAAGATAAATGGATTCCTAAGAGGAAGAATCAGAAACGATCAACGTTCCCACAATTGGATTTGGTACAAGAAGCGATTGATAAAATCCAACACATACAAAAGAGAATGAAAACATCACAGAGTCGTCAGAAGAGTTATGCTGACCGAAGAAGAAGAGACTTAGAATTTTCAGTCGGAGATGAGGTATTCTTTCGGTTATCTCCATGAAAAGGCATTATCCAGCCTAAGAAAGGTGGAAAGTTAAGCCCTAGATATGCTGGGCCTTTCAAGATTTTGGAAAGAATTGGGAAAATAGCGTATCGATTGGAACTCTCACCGGCACTTTCTGGATTGCATGAAGTCTGTCACATAAGCAGGTGAAAGAAATACCAACCCAATCCTGGACACGTACTCAAGGTGGATTCAATACCTATTCAAGATAATTTGACATATATGGAGAAACCCATAAGGATCGTGGATTGGAAAATTCATGAACTTCGAAAGAAAAGTATCCCATTGGTCAAGGTAATATGGGAAAAATACGACAAATTAAAATAAGCGACCTGGGAGACTGAGGAATACATGTTAAAGCACCATCCATACCTTTTCTCAGGTGATAATTTGGAGACCAAATTCTTTTAAGGGCGGTAGAGTGTGATAACCAAAATTTCTTAGTGATATAATTGCTAGCTAAGTGTTATTATGTATTATTTTAACATGTCCATAGTTTTTTTAAGAGGACCTTAGTTAATAAATCACACGTTTGAAGGGCTTATGTGTTACATGATTTAATCTAGCGGTTTCAAGGAAAACGTCAAAAAGAAAGGTGCAAAAATGAAAATTAAAAAATTGCACTCTAATCCTCAACCTAGCTCTGTAAATACCTTTCATCTTCATCACTTATACACTTGGGACAAAAAGAAAAAGAAAGAAAGAGAGGGCAAGGGAAAGGCAGCATATACACGGCTGCACACGTACACATATTTATACATACCCATCTTCAATTTATTCATCATTTCTCTAAAGGATCTCAAAATCAAAGGTATTAATGAAAACCCATTTGTAATTTTACTAGGAAGTCTAATTTCTTTTAGTAATGTTGTTACATGTGTATTTAGATAGTGAGATTCATGAGTTTTAGCTTTGCTTTCTAGTGTCTAGTTGTTGATCTTGAAGTTTAATGGAGGATAAGTCGCATGCATGTATATGATAAAATGTTTTTCAAGAAAATCATCTTCAGTTTCAAAATTTATTTGGGGGTTAAGATAAAATTATTACTTTTCAAAACAAATTCTGCATCTACCTGTGCATGTGTAAAACACTTCTGCAAAATTTCAATATTTTTGGAGTTTTGGTGAATTTTACGAAAATTGGGAAACAGATGCTGCCAGGGACTTACTCGGTTTTAGAGTTTTGTTCGAAGATTCGATTTTTGTATTTTCAGATTTTAGTTTGCTTCAAATATTTTATAGAACCAATTTGAGTCTATTGGGAACATTTCATACAAAATTTGGAGTTTTTTGATGAGTGGAGGATTATATAAATTTTTTGAAATGCATGTTGTCTGGGTAAAAAACAGTTCTGTTAAGCTGAGTTTTGGTATTAAAAGACCTACGTATATATGTTGCTTGTTTTTGAAATTTTTACCTAAACTAATTCAACAAGTGTTGGTTATTTCTGGAAAATTTCATATATAAACTCTTTTCCAATGAATTTTAATAATTTTTAAACTAAGCCTGCACAAAATTGTTTTCTTGGTGTTTTTGTCAATCTTTGAGTATATTAAAGTTAAGCCTAATTTTAGGAGAATATTATACTTTCTGCATTATCAAGTTTCTTGATTTATCAGCAGCAGCCCCGGACTCCTGCCTCTAGATAATCACGCGGAAGAAAAATTCTCTGAGAAAAGCTCGATCTCCTCCTCGGCAACTATTGCAGCCGGCTAGACAGATGGAGAGGGAGGGATTTTTCTTTCCTAATGCTCTAGGTTTATTTTGGCTCAGTGTCAGATTCTAAAACAATGACTTGTCTATTTGGAGTTCTGACACTGACTGAATTCTTATACCCTGTAAAAGATACCCCCAGGGTTACTCAGTGAGGGGCGGCCGATTTGGCCTATTCAAGATGGGCTTCGGGCTTTGTTTTCACTTAGCCCATGTGTAATTAATTAAATCCAAATCCAATCCAATTGGTAATTTATTAATTACATTAATCCAATTAATATAATTCAACTTATAAATTAATTTCCAATTAATTTAAATTATGAATTAATATGATTTAATTAATTTATTTAATCCAATTAAATATCTTTAATTAAGTCATGCCATCTATTTTTCCAGACGATTCACATCAAATGTGATTTTACCAAAATACCCTTAGTTTAAGGAAATATTCATTTTCTTCACATGGCGGGACTTTCTAGGCTCGATTTA
Organism: Buddleja alternifolia; assembly: GCA_019426215.1. Lineage (NCBI taxonomy): Eukaryota > Viridiplantae > Streptophyta > Magnoliopsida > Lamiales > Scrophulariaceae > Buddleja > Buddleja alternifolia. Next base: position 18,121,707 of record CM033403.1, read on the forward strand.
ATTGGCAATGGGAGGATTCCAAAGGATAAGGTTGACACCTAGCCGACACCGTGGAACCAAATCGTAACCCAATTGAAAACGTGAAGATCGTGTCATCACGAACCTTGACTACGAATACCATATGTGTATAAACTCTTCACCGACGTGACCCGATCAAGTAAGAGTCATGGTTTAGTCCAACTCATAGAACTTGATGTTGTACTAAGAATCAGAATAATGTGAAATTACCAAACTACCCTCAGTGACAATAACGGGATAGTTTATATGCTTTGGCCAAAGACTAATAATTTCAATTACTTACGATCGTACGGGTCACATACTCATTTACCATCGAGATGGTGAATCCCATTTTGGTAAGTTAACTTATTACATCGAATGCACTATTGGATCGTACTTCGAGGTCGACCCCACCTAACAGGTGATACGGGTCTAACTACTCTGATAACATATCCAATACTACAAGCATGTTATAAATGACTCCTCAGGTCTAAAGTTCACACATACTATCGCAATCTTTATCTCGATCATTGACTGTCAAAGAGTAAATACCCATGTGATCAGATTAATGCGAGTCGAGTTCAAATATGTTAATTCCATTAATCATATTCATGACACCAGCTCCCACTATCTAATCAGTGTAAGACTGACATTTCCTTGTCTAAAAAGGTGTCATATGAGTTGACTATTAATGCCCAATTAATATTCGTTAACTCACGAACTCCCAGTTTTAGAGATTAAGTACTAGACTATTCCAGTGCCTCTTCTTGTCCATGCGAGGTGGAAAGTCTATCTTGAAATTTCTTGGACTAATTTGTTAATACATTTAAATGCCATTAGATTTACATGAACAACATCAAAACCTTTATTCTATAAATAGAAATATCACACGTTTTGTACAAATAACTTATCTAAGCCCTACACAATCTAATTCCTCATAGGCATTAAGAGCATACACCTAATAATCTCCCACTTGCACTCAATGGCAATCGCTATGGTATTTGATTCCCATCTTCTCAAGATGTTTATCTAGCACCGCCTGTGATTATGGCTTAGTGAGTGGGTCAGCCATGTTTTTGGCTGAGGCTATTTTCTACATGGTCATATCGTCTCTTCCAACGATTTCTCGTATTATATGATATTTCCTCATCACGTGTTTAAATTTGTTGTGAGACCTTGGTTTTTTAACTTGCGCAATTGCTCCGTTGTTGTCACACCATAGTGGCAACGACATTTCCAAGCTAGGAACCACTCCAAGTTCGGCTATGAACTTTCTCATCCAAACAGCTTCTTTGAGGCTGCCACATATTCTGCCTCCGTTGTGGAGTCTGCAGTTGTGCTTTGCTTGGAACTTTTCCAAGACACTGCTCCTCCACAGAGTGTGAATATGTACCCAGAGGCAGATATAAGGTCATTCGGATCAGATTGGAAATCTGAGTCGGTGTAACCATCCACCTTCAATTCTCCATTCCCATATATTAGTAGCATATCTTTAGTTCTTCTCAAGTACTTTAAGATACACTTCACTGCTGTCCAGTGAGACTCCCCCGGGTTAGCTTGAAACCTACTGACGATGCTCATAGCATGTGCCAGATCTGGCCTCGTTCATAACATTACGTACATGAGACTACCCACAGTGAATGCATAGGGTATATTCCTCATTTCCATTCTATCCTTGTCCGTTTTGGGACTCATAGATTTGAAAAGATGAATGCCATGTCTTATGGGCAAAAGTCCTCCCTTAGAGTTATGCATTTCATATCTCTTAAGGACTTTCTCTAGGTAGAGTGCTTGGGAGAGACCAATCATTCTATTCGCTCTATCTCTATAAAGGCGAATTCCTAGAATGTAGATCACTTCTCCCAAGTCTTTCATGGAGAATATACTTGAGAGCCATGTCTTGACCGAATTCAATAAGCCCATGTCATTCCCTATAAGTAGTATGTCATCTACGTATAGAGCCAGGAATGTCAACTTGCTCCCACTGACCATTTTATAGACACACGGTTCGTCTTCATTCTTGATGATGCCATATTTCTTAGCTTCTTCATCGAACCTCAGATTCCAACTCCGAGAGGCTTGCTTCAGTCCATAAATGGGCCGATTAAGTTTGCAAACTTTATGAGAGTCGGCTTCGGATATAAAGCCCCTGGGCTGTTGCATATAAATGTCCTCATCCTAGTGTCTATTTAAGAATGCGATCTTTACATCCATTTTCCAGACTTCATAGTCTAGGTTTGCAGCTATGGCTAGCAAAATTCTAATAGATTTGATCATGACTACTGGCTAAAAGGTTTTCTCATAGTCAATGCCCTCCTTTTGACTATAACCTTTTGCCACTAGTCTGGCCTTATAGGTGTCCACCTTGCCATCCGGACCAATCTTTTTCTTATAAATCCATTTGCATCCAATTGGTCATACTCTATTTGGTAGATTAGTAAGAGTCCAAACTTGGTTCGAATACATCGAATCAATCTCTGCTTTCATAGACTCAAGTCACTTAGAGGAATCTATATCCGTCGCTGCTTCATCATAGTCAGAGGGATCATCTTCATGGCTTCCTTCTGCAACAACATACAAATAATGCTGCATTTTGTGCAGATAGCCATATCTCTCAGGTAGCTGAGATACTCTGCTAAATCGTCGTTGCGACGATTGTGTTAAGTTGGGTTCAGATTCTTGAACTGATGTCTCCGAAGGGATGTCATCTTGTTATTCCAGAATAATCTTTCTACCTGCACCACCTTCTCGAATGAATTCTTCTTTAAGAAAGTGGGCTTGCAAAGCCACGATGATCCTATGATCATTTTGCAGGTAACAGAGGTATCCCATCGAATCTATGGGAAAACCGATAAAACGTCCTTTCATGGATCTATCCTCTAGTTTCTCTACCTTGGGCTTCTTTACATATGCTGGGCAACCCCATATTCTTATGTATTTTAGACTAGGCTTCCTACCGCTCCATATCTCATATGGTATAGTGGGAACAAATTTCGAGGGACATTTGTTCAGAATGTGCGCAGCTGTAAGCAAAGCATGTCCCCACAACGAGATGGGTAAATCAGTGTAGCTAAGCATGGAGCGTATCATGTCCAACAGAGTACGATTCCTTCTTTCTACTACTCTGTTGAGTTGTGGGGTTGCTGGAGGAGTTAATTGTAATACCATGCCTTGTTCTTTTAAGAACTCGTCAAACTCGGCACTCATATATTCGCCACCTCGATCAGATCTCAGTGCCTTAATACTTGCCCAGTTTGTTTTTCAGTCAAAGCTTTGAATTCCTTGAACCATTCAAGTGCTTCGGATTTAAACTTCATCAGATAAACTAGACCATACCTAGAGTGGTCATCTGTGAAGGTTATAAAGTACTGAAAACCTCCAAGGGCCACATCCTTGAGGGGCCCACAAACCTCATTGTGGATTAATCCTAAAACTTCATTTGCCCTTTCGAAATGTCCAATGAACGGTGACCTAGTCATCTTGCCTTTGAGGCACGATTCACAAGTCGGATATGGGTCAGACCCAAGTGGACCAATGAGTCCACGTTTTTCCAATTCGTGAATCTTAAATTCACCGACATGTCCTACTCTAAAGTGCCATATGAGTTTTTGGTTCATTGCATTCATACTATGTTTTCTAATCATAGTATTAACCATACATTGATTTCGGACATTCAAATAGTATAAACCATTAATTAAAGATGCAGAGCCAACACATTTATTTCCAAAATAAATATCGCAAGAATTATGTTTAAAATTAACAAATATCCTTTCCTGACTAATACAGGAATAGAAATAATATTCTTGAGCCCATTGGGCAAAACAAGGCAATCATCTAGTCTAATTTGATGTCCAGAAATTAATGAAATAAAAGTAATTCCAATGTGAGTCGCAACCATGTTGTGTCCGCTTCCTACATTGATCATCACTTCGTTCTCATCCAGCTTCCTACTTGTTTCCAGATCCTGGTTCAAAACACAAATATGAGCACTAGCTGCGGAATCTAAAATCCAAGAAGTAGAAAATATCATCATAGAACAATTTGTTTCAAAAACATAAAGTTCTATACCTACTTTATTTTCTGTTTTTAGCTTTGGACAGTCACGCTTCCAATGCCCTACTTCTTTGCAGTGGAGCCAGATGTCTGTCTTCTTTGGGCCCCTGCCCTTGAACCTCTTTTTTTGGTTTCCCTTGCCTTTGGTCATCCCATAAGAATTTGTCACTCCCAGTTGCTTCTTGCCTCGTTTCTTCTTCTGATTCTTTGAAGAATCAGTAGAAACGATCAAAGAAGTCTCTTTCGTCTTGGGGTCCATTTGTGATTGAGCATTTGTGAGTTTGTTCAAAAGACCCGACAGTGAACACTCAATGTCATTCATATTGAAATTCACTATGAATTGAGAAAAAGACTTGGGTAGTGACTGCAGGATTTGATCAGTTTGTAACTGGAAGTCCATAGAGAAGTCGAGGGCTTCCAATCTCTCGAACATGGAGATCATCTTCAAAACATGATCAACAACTTTCTCTCCTTCCTTCATTCTCGTCCCAAAGAGTTGAGATGAAGTCTCATAATGAGCAGTCCTGCTGTGCTATCCGTAGAGTTCCTTTAGATGAACCATGATTTCAGCAGTTGTTCCCATCTTTTCTTGAGATCGTTGCAGTTCATTGGTCATCGATCCCAGCATGTACCCCTTGACATGAGTGTCGGTATTAATCTAGTCTTCACGCGCAAGCCGATCTTCAAAAGATCCAGGTTCTGGGACTTCAGGCATCACTTCGTTGAGCACATGTCCCAAAGATTCAAGGCGGAGGACAATCCTCAGATTTTGTATCCAATCAACGAAATTTGGTCTAGTGAGGACATTTTTCTCAAGTAATATTGTCAAAAGGTTTGTCATTGTGATGGAAATAAACTGCAGAAAATTAACCAAGATTTTCGATTAGATGTGTTATTATGTACTTTCAAGTAAAATCAAGGATTTCAATATTTACTTGACTCCCACTATTTTTCTCGAAATATTGCACTCCCACTACAATAATCGGAAACCTCGTTGGATTGGTTTCATAGTGAGTGATTGATTTCCCCAACGATCTAAACAAGTTGCAACCTTGAACGATAGATGGCTCGTTAGATCATTGAGTCCTTTAGCTCATGGATCACTGAACCGCAAACGTTTTTGATATATAGGTGGCAATCCATCTGAGTCATTTATCCCATCAACTTCTTTCAGTCTGACAATTTAATCTCGCCTTACAACCTTGCACGATATATGGGGCAAAATTTGTTTCGACATGAAGGCATCAAATGCACTAGAGAAGATAGAGTACCATGTCTTGATACATGACCCCCTTATTCCGGGAAGATGCCACGCACCAGAAATGAACCCATCTTCTAAAGTTTTAATGGAGAGCTAGGACATCCAATGCCCCTTTACTTACTCAGTATTTTAATATGGGAGAATTATAACATTCGATAATGTTATTAGGTTGGTCTCACTTTGCACATTAATTTCTTTATCGCGCAATAAAGGGAAATGCATAAGAATATGCCTAGTAATTCTAACAAAACACACATGTATGGACTATCTAGATCAACTCAAGCCCATGAGTGATCAGGGAGGGGTCTTATCTATTACAAGGGTTAGGCCCTATACAAAGATCTAATCTTCTTGAATCTCCAAGACTTCAGGTGCCACCATGATTCGCCATTTGGGCTTATCTCTAAAACAATTACATAGAAATAACCTATACAAAAATTCTATGAATTGAAGATACAAACTGGGGGGCTCAAAACTGGTCCAATACAACCCAGGTAAGACAGCTTTAAATAAAATCCTAAGTCCATACATGGTGTCACCATTACATATGTTAAGGAGCACATAAACAATTTAAAATACATATGTGAATTTCTCCTTTAAATCCAATTTAATATGTGATTAAATCTAATTTAGTCTAAGATTAAATCTAATTTAATCTATGATTGAAGCCAATTCAATCTCTTGATTAAATCCAATTTATTCTTCAATTAAATCCAATTTAATATCATCAAAATAAATCTAATTTACTTTAAATACTTTAATCTAATTAAAGATTGACTATCATCAAATAAAGTCCAATGGGTAATTTAATCTAAACACATAGCAATATCATGTAAAAGGAAAGAGACATTTAAATCTAATTCAATAAATCCAATTTAATATATATCATCCTTGAAAAGGAGATTTAAATCCAATTTAAGACTTTGAACAATTCTATGTTCAGTTGAAGATTTTTCAAATTTAAATCCAATTTAAATAAACTATTTAAATCTAATTTAAAATAAAATTAAATCTAATTTAGTTTTCCTAAATCCAATTTAAGGTTTTTGAATACATGTATATCCAATTAAAATTTATTCAGTAAATCCAATTTAGAGGGTGAAACGAAATTTATTTAGGGTTGTATATTTGATAAATATTTAGGTTAAGCTTTTCAATTTGAATCAAACCCATATAATTAATTAATTGATATTAGTCAATTCCAATTTAAATCATTTGGGCCAAGCCCTATAATTAATTATATTAGGGCCAATACAAAAAAAATACCCAATTAATTAAACAATAGTCGGGCTTGGCTCAGCATTATTAATTAATTGCGCTGGGCGAAGCCCAACAACAAAAACATTAACATGAGCTGGGCTATCATGTGCTGGGCTTGGCCCAGCGCGTATCAACCGTGCGTTGGGCTCGTCCCAGCACATCCTTGTGCGCTAGGCTTACATGCACATCACAACCCAGCGCTTATTCCCAGCTCTGGGCTTGTGTATATGGGTGTTGGTCTTTAGCCCAACACCAACCTAAATGTGTTGGGCTAAATCCCAACACCCCTTACCGCCGCCCCCCCAAGGCCCACGCCTAGCAGCAGCGCCTGCGCCGGCGGTGGAGTGCTGCCTCTCCGGGCGGCGCGATTTTTTTAAAAAAATCCAATCTTCTTAAAAAACATGAATCCAATCCAATTATTCATTTTACCCAGTAAATTCAATTCAACTCATGAAAAATTAATTTTACAGATAAGCATGCATAATATAAATTATCCAAAATTACATACAATACATAAACACATGTTTATGATATTATAACAATTAAAACACATAAACATACAACGAATATCATGATATTCCCGAATTTTGGCTCTGATACCACAGTTGTGATTCGGTCTAGCGGATAAAAGTTTTTAATCCGAATCACACCGAGAGTCCGATTCGGGGATATTCATGATATTAGCATATAGATTGATTAACCAAAGTTGTCAAGAGTAATCGAATTACCTTTTTCGTCAATTCATTCTTGATTTATCAGCAGCAGCCCCGGACTCCTGCCTCTAGATAATCACGCGGAAGAAAAATTCTCCAAGAAAAGCTCGATCTCCTCATCGACAACTATTGCAGGCGGCTAGACGGATGGAGAGAGAGGGATTTTTCTTTCCTAATGCTCTAGGTTTATTTTGGCTCAGTGTCAGATTCTAAAACAATGACTTGTCTATTGGGAGTTCTGACACTGACTGAATTCTTATACCCAGTAAAAGATACCCACAGTGTTATTCAGTGAGGGGCGGCCGATTTGGCATATTCAAGATGGACTTCGGGCTTTGTTTTCACTTAGCCCATGTGTAATTAATTAAATTCAAGTCTAATCCAATTGGTAATTAATTAATTATATTAATCCAATTAATATAATTCAACTTATAAATTAATTTTCAAATAATTTAACTTATGAATTAATATGATTTAACTAATTTATTTAATCCAATTAAATATCTTTAATTAAGTCATGCCATCTATTTTGTCAGACCATTCACATCAAATGTGATTTTACCAAAATACCCTTAGCTTAAGGAAATATTCCTTTTCTGCACATAACGCGACTCTCTAGGCTCGATTCAATTGGCAATGGGAGGATTCCAAAGGATAAGGTTGACACCTAGCCGACATCGTGGAACCAAATCATAACCCAATTGAAAATGAGATGATCATGTCATCATGAACCTTGACTATGAATACCATATGTGTATAAATTCTTCACCGACGTGACCCGATCAAGTAAGAGTCATGGTTTAGTCCAACTCATAGAACTTGATGTTGTACTAAGAATCATAATAATGTGAAATTACCAAACTACCCTCAGTGACAATCACAGGATAGTTTATATGCTTTGGCCAAAGACTAATAATTTCAATTACTTACGATTGCACAGGTCACATACTCGTTTACCGTCGAGATGGTGAATCCCATTTTGGCAAGTTAACTTATTACATCGAATGCACTATTGGATCGTACTTCGAGGTCGACCCCACCTAACAGGTGATACGGGTCTAACTACTCTGATAACATATCCAATACTACAAGCATGTTATAAATGACTCCTCAGGTCTAAAGTTCACACATACTATCACAATCTTAATCTCGATCATTGACTGTTAAAGAGTAAATACCCATGTGATCGGATTAATGCGAGTCGAATTCAAATATGTTAATTCCATTAATCATATTAATGACACCAACTCCCACTATCTAATCCGTGTACGACTGACATTTCCTTGTCAAAGAAGGTGTTCTATGAGTTGAATATTAATGCCCAATTAATATTTGTTAACTCATGAACTCCCAGTTTTAGAGATTATGTACTGGACTGTTCCAGTGCCTCCTCTTGTCCATAAGAGGTGGAAAGTCTATCTTGAAATCTCTTAGACTAATTTGTCCAATACATTTAAATGCCATTAGATTTATATGAACAACATCAAAACCTTTATTCTATAAATAGAAATATCAAACATTTTGTACAAATAACTTATCTAAGACCTACACAATCTAATTCCTCATAGGCACTGAGGGCATACACCTAACACCTTCAACTTTTATCTCTTGATAAATTTTTTAGTTAAAACTTCTAAAACTAAAACAACTTTCACACGATCACTGGGACTCACTAAGCCTTTGCTTACGTACTATTCTTTCCTATCTTTCTTCCAGTTATAGGTGGGTTCGACATTAAGACTAGTTCGGATTATCATCAAGTATACTTTGATCTATCTTAGCAATGGACTTTTGTAGTAGAAATATTATCTTGACTTTATTGTTAGCGATCTTATGGTTATGCCCTATTTGATAAGTGATTTGTATTTTGTTTGGTTAAGTGTGACATGGAAGTGCATGAATGATTTTGTAAAACTAGACGGTGACGTTTTGTCTACTTGTTTTCCGTTGCTAGTCGGTTTTGTCTTGTCGATGTATGATTGACTTACGTATTAAGTTGGATCTGGTTAGAATGAAATGGGGCGTTACAAAAGATGTCTACGCTTCCACCCTTTAAATTTCCCCCAAAAGCGCTCCCCCAAAATATTATAATCTTTTTTTTGAACTCTGGAATGGTGAAGCGGCGATTTGAGATATTTTCTCAAGTCCGTCGTAATATTAAGATTTGCTCTGTTTTAGATCTTTTCTACCAAATTACTCGGGATATTTGCCGAAAAATGAATTTGAGATTTTGAATGGTTGATACACTATCCCGACATAGTGCAATAGTATCCAAGCACCAACGTGGTGTTCTGAATTTGTTCCTTAGTAGCTTCGCCGAAGAGAATTCGATCGTCGGTGAAAAGGTGAGAGATACAGGGTCTGTGAGTAGAAGTTGGCAATGGTCTCCAACGCCCATCTTTAACCGAGTTGTGAATCATCGTACCTAACTTCTTGATACAAAAAATGAATAAGTACGGGGATAGTGGGTCCCCCTTTCTTAGTCGACGTAAAGGTTAAAACCACTCTGTGATTTAACCCTTCCAAAGGAGTGACAAATTCGCAGACGTTGTACAATCAATTATTAGTCTAATCTAGTTTCGGGGGAAACCCATCTCAACTAACACACTCTCCAAAAATTTTCAATTTATCTTGTCGTAACTTTTTCAAAATCAATTTTGGCTACTTAGTATCCTTTTTTTCCTTGCATTTTATTCATGCTATGTAGGGCTTCTTGAGCTACGATAATGTTCTCCACCGTTTGTCGACCCCTAATAAAAGTACTTTGAGTTTGTGGAATTAAATCATCCATCATATTTCTCAGACGATTGGCTAGGGCTTTTGTAATAATTCAAAATAACATTAGACAAGCTAACAGAGCGAAATGTAGAGAGTTTTGTTGCGTTTTTTTATTTGGTGCTAATCTATAACTATGTATACATCTATGTGCAAGATATATAGTTAATGATTGGATCGCAGGTTATGCGAGTTGTAATTATTAAACTCACCACTCAACCCGAAAATGGTAGATGGCAACAATTTCAAACTGCTATACAATTTAAAATTTTCAAGCCGGTGATTTTCAAGTGGATCAACTTGGTTTGAGCAGTTCTTGCGAATTTGTATGTACCCCAAAATTATGTATGGACGCTACTCAAGTTTTTCGCTATAGAAAAACTAGAAAACACCAAAAATTAGTGTTTTATCAAATTGCAGTCCATTGAAGTAAAACACCGTTCAACTCTCTATCTTTACTCTTACCACTATAAGTTATCACCTTAAACGTTTTTCCTGAAATACCCTTTTTCCTTAGAATGATGTCACAAATATTGGCAGTTTCTTCAACAACGAATTTTGCTAAAAACCTGTCAGTTGGCAGCTGCTATAAGAAAAAGAAAACATCATTGGAATTTCGAGACTTCCATAATTCACCAATTCACTTAGCAAAAAAGTATTTAATCAATTCAGTATGCATTACTCGGGGTTTCTGTCGTTCAAAAGTTAAGTTTTGATTGTTAATCATATTTATTTATTCGACACACAGCGAATGTGTGCCGCCGACTAATATACATAGATAGTATTAGTTGTGGTTAAGGTTTGACTTTGCACACCACGCACAAAATAAGTTTTCATCATTGGTGTTATAGCCTGGCCAAGATTTAGACTAGCCCATTACAAATTTGAGTTGGGCTGAGACCAAATGAGCCTGGGTCGGAACTGCCCATTTGACACCATCAGGCATCCTAGCTATACAGTAAATGAAGCATTTCTATTTGTTAACTAACAACATGAAATACATATAATTTGGACCAAACAAAGATGAATGCAAAAGAATACTTCTAAATTTCTACATTAAAACTTCATGGTCAACTGATAGCCCCAACTCATGACTTTTGCACAAGCAATGCCTAGATAAACCAAGTATTTCAATTTATTCACAATTGAAATAGACAATAATGGTACTTTAACCACAAATTCTGGCTTCCGTCTAACTTTCTAACAATGTTAAATGCTACTGAAAAATAGTTTTAATCTGAATCTGCATCTTTACCTATGAAGTTATATTTGTGACAGAGAACTTAATCTCAATCACATTTTGTAGTGTTATTGGAAAATCTTACTCATTTAGTAGACATGATTAATCAAATAAAGTAAAATAAAAGTACACATTTGACAAAGCCAATGAAATTTCAAGCAAAACTTTTAAGAACATATTAATTATCAGAAAGAGGTATAAGCAATATAAATCCTACAAAAGGAACAACCCATGCTGTAATCACCAATGTAACGTAGTAAACTTGGATTACATGTGTTTTTATGAATTCACACGAAATTCTCTAACTGTAATGATTACAAGCAAACAGTGGTCTAACTAAACAAGAGATTGATTAGAAACAGAAACATCAACCCTTTCATTTCTACAACCTACAAAAAATGTTGTATAGGATTTGCACCATCGTTTATCTCGCACATATTCAACAACATGCTGCCTTTAGTTGGATTAGGCTGAGAGACAGGAAAAGGAATATACTTTCTTCAAATAAATGACAGGAAAAGGAATATACTTTCTTCAAATAAATGATAGAAAATTTTACTATGTTTTTCAATCCTTTCAAATTTACTTTTTCATTCATGCACCAAAATCAAACAACAAAATGGAAGCTAAGGTCTACAAGATAAATAAAATGGTTGAGAAATACATACCAAACATAGGCTAAGTACCAACCAAACCTCACATATATGTCTCACGGATCTTCTTGCCTAAAACAAGTTGAAAAGTCATAAGATAATGTAAATCCAACATGCAAAAACTAATTAATATTAAGTAGATGTTATCTTTCTTTACAAGTTTTTGTGCGGATTCACGCTTGCTCGAATCAATTTGAAGCAAACTAACCAACACTGAGCAACATTCTTTTTTTACAACACAAAAATCGAAGCAACCATCACAGATACGATTAAAGAGAAGGACTCTTTCTGTTCCACTACCGAACTCATGCATCATCTCATATAAAATCAACCCCAATGAAAACATATCAGCCTTTTTGTTGATTGCATTGGGGTTGTTTTTAATCTCAGGTGCTTGATACAATATATTCCCAACCAAACTCAATATCTCATCATCAGAACTTGAACCCAACAACTTGTTGCTGAAATTAAATTAAGATTACATTATGAACAAAATTTCCACTATCATCTAAAGAATGCATATGATGAATGCAAATAATCAAATGCATAAAGTTTTCAACTACTGTAGTAAATTGAAAAACATGCAACCATTAAATTATCAACATGACAAAGATGTTAACTGTAATACATAAACAACATATAAATACAACAGATGTATTGATATTAGACCATAATTTTTTTTACAGAAGTAAAGATGTCTTATGACCAGAGTTCAACTAATGAAGCAATTTTGGGAAACTATCATCTTAAGCGAATTGATAATTTACTTAAACAATGATTAAAAAAAAACTTACAAAGCCCAAAAGTAGCCAGCTTAACATTATCATCTGCATCGATGTAGACGTTTTGTCTTGATAAATCCCTGTGAATAATGTTTTTGCTGTGGATATACTCCAAAGCTGAAGCCAACGCCCAAAAGTAATTCCATACTGTGGGTGTCTCCAGCTTGCTACTATTAAGGATTTTATCTAAGGTCCTACAATATTACCAAATTAGAAAACTATTAGATTAATGCACTTTATATATAATACTTACTGTTACATAAAATTGTGTTTGTTACATACGTCGGACACAATTCCATTACTATATACAACGTATGCATAAACGCATTACGAAGTGATGGGTGATCTTCCTTAACAGCAGGGGATGAGTTGCTTTTCTCTACTGCAGGCACTCCAACAAAAATAGCCTATTACAGTGGTTTTTCGAAAAATCGCTGAACGGAGGGGGCTATTACAGCGGTTCGTGAAAGAACCGCTGTAATAGGTAAAACGCGACACCTATTACAACGATTCTTTCATGAACCGCTGTAATAGGCCTGTTACAGCAGTTCTGAGAAGAACCGCTATAATAGGCCAAAATTTCAAAAAAAAAAAAAAAACCCGCCCCCCTCCACTTTTTCTCTTCTTCATTTCAAATTTCAAATTTCAAATTTCATCTTCTTCATTTCCTCTCTCTCTCTATCTCTCATTCCTCTCTCTTTCTTACACTCCTCTCTCTATCTCTTACACTCCTCTCTCTCTCTCTCTCACTACCACCACCACCAACGCCGCCGACACTACCACTTCCATCAATGCCGCCGCCACTACCACCACCAACGCCGCCACCACGACCGCCACCAGCACCGTATACCGCTGCCCGTTCTCTTTCTCTCATGTCTTCACCATCGCCGCATGCACGAGCTCCACCAACGTGCCCTCTCTCTCGACTCTCTCTCTCACCACCGCTGCCACAACCACCACCACCACCACAAACGAGGTTTTGATCCGAAATCATCTCGGATTTCTTGTTGAATATTTGTATTTTTAGTTTGTTGAATGTTGTATCTACGTATGTGCTTCGATCCAATGGTATTCGCCTTATTTTTCATATTTTCGGTGTGTTGGCAATGGCGTAGATCTAGATCTCGTGTTGATTATTTTGTATGTTCGATTTTTCATAATATGTAAAATTATGAAAATACCCTTAAAACTAATAAAATAGTATTAGTGTATATGTGGGTGTATGTATATTTGTGTATGTGTTGATGGGTGTATGTATATTTGTGTATATGTTGACGGGTGTATGTATATTTGTGTATGTGTGGGTGTATGTATATTTGTGTATTTACGAAAATATTTCTCGGTTGAAATGTTGCGGTGTCGGAATGACACGAAATTTGCACGGTCATAGCGAAATGGCGTGCTGAACAAGACGCATGCTTTGCAATGCGATCTTATGATTTTAGCCATTTGAGATCGTTTAAGGCCTCAAATTTGCGTTTTGGGTAAGGAGTCTCTCTCTCTATATATATATATATGTGCATATGTATATGTATTTATGTATGTGTGGGTGTATGTATTTGTGTGTATGTATATATATTTGTGTATGTGTGGGTGTATGTATATGTATTTGTGTATATGTGGATGTATGTATATATATTTGTGTATATGTGGGTGTATGTATTTTTGTGTACGTGTGGGCGTATGTATATGTATTTATGTATGTGTGGGTGTATGTATTTGTGTATATGTGGATGTATGTATATATATTTGTGTATGTGTGAGTGTATGTATTTTTGTGTATGTGTGGGTGTATGTATATATATTTATGTATGTGTGGGTGTATGTATTTGTGTATATGTGGATGTATGTATATATATTTGTGTATGTGTGAGTGTATGTATTTTTGTGTATGTATTTGTGTATATGTGGATGTATGTATATATATTTGTGTATGTGTGGGTGTATGTATTTTTGTGTATGTGGGGGTGTTAATTACAATTAATTTGGGATTAAATTGGCGACACGTCTCGGAAGCAACAAAATCAGCAATTTGGAATGAAATAGCTATAAGTTGGTTATTATCATGTTTCTAATTAATTGGTTAATGTATTTTTTGTTTATTCAATTTTCTCAAAATTATAATTTCATATATACTTTGTTGTTTGTTTTTCATAGTTGGCCTTTTTTTTAGGTAAACGTAAATGTTACTAACCCAACCAAAACGATCAGTAAACTCATACACCACATTCAAGGGAGATATTGTGTAATATCAGGCCTTGATGTCAACTTATAGAAAAAGGGAATCATTATGCTACTAATACAGCAAGTCCAAACACCTAACTACACAGCTATTTGGCAGATAAGTGAAAGGTACTTCTTGTCTCTTCTAGCTTTCCACTGACTGCACCCCTCTGTATACTTAATAATCAACTCCTCTTTAAGCTCCATAAACACATCCCCACTCCTCCTCTCTTTTTGTTCAAATACTCGTAGATTTCTCTCCCTCCAGATTTTGCTCACCACTCCTGCAACACCTGCACAAATAATTTGTTTCCTCATCCTCCAACTCTTGAATGCAAATCTAATCCAGTTAATCCAAAGTGGGAATCGAGAAGGCCAGTTATTCACTTTAAGCCACTGCAGTGTCTTTGTGAGGAGCTCTTTACCCCATTCGCAGTAAAAAAATAAGTGTTTTATCGAATCATCCCCATGTGCACAGAACGCACACTTGGTATCCAGATTTGGCAAAAATCGACTCAATCTGTCTCTTGTTAACAACTTCCTATGCATCACCAACCACATAGTGAACGAGTGCCTTGGAACATTTAGTTTATTCCATACAATTTCAGCAGGCCGAAAAGGTTGAGGATGTCCTTGCAACCACTTATAGCAGCTCTGTAAAGTAAACTGACCTTTAGAAGAATTAATCCACCTATTCTGCACTATAGCTGCTTGTATTGTCCCTTTAACTTTATTGATAACTTCAGGAGCTTCTTGAGTAGAGTGTGGGTAGAGGATGATAATGGGAATATTAATTACAGCCCACCCCAAAAATATAATATATCTCAAGAAGATTGGACAGTGTTTTTACATATTCGGAAAAGTGAACCTTTCCTGGTAATTATTTTAATTTACGGTTTCATTTGTTGCATATTGCGTTTATATGAACATTGACTAATGCTTTGATTATGTAATGAACATCAATTAAGTAGGGACAATCAGGAAAGAGCAAAGGACCCTGAATATCCCTATAGGAAATCACGTGTTGGATATGCTCAACTGGAGCACATTGAGGTACGTAGTTCGTTTAACAGTGAATCATTACAAGTTTTCTAATAAAAATTCCTTGTTAATATATATATATATATATATATATATATTTAATCATAATATAGATGGAAAAAAGAAAGGAAGCTGGGTCAGACCCCTCAGACGTGACACGAGCACTCGTGTGGAGAATTGCACATTCTGACAGCCAGCATAACATTGATAATGTCAATGTTAAAAGAGTAGCGCATGTGTTGTATGTTTTATTTGAATTTTTTTTAAAAGAGCAAAGTTCACTAATTTTTAAATGTATTATTACAGGAATGTTTATCACAGGAGGGTAGCCATAGTGGAAGCAAGAGGACCCGGAATGATATATTGGCTAAAGCTCTTAAAAAGAAGGAGCATTCGGGTCGCGTTAGGGGTGTAGGCTTTGGGGTATCACAAAAAAACTATTTTACTGATTCAAAGCCTTCTAAAGATGAGGAGATTGATAACTTGAAAAACATGGTGCACATGCTCACTGCATCACTATCCTCATTGCGACGCGAGTTTGACGAGCATAAGGCGTCTGGGTCGCAGCAGCCACATGAAGATGAGGCGGTTTCTTTGAAAGATAGCTGCCCAGATCCAGTTAAGAACCTTCCTCAGGTAATGATATGAAATTATTAAGTGATCATATGACTTGCAATTCTCTAAAACACACAAAATTTTCTAATATAATGGTATATATATATATATATTATATGTAGGTTGTGGCGCCATGCCAATTGGCACTTTCAACACCGTCTTATCGTTTGGTGGCTAAAGAACAAATGTACAATCGATCAGATGATAGAACGTTGCATACACGTCCATTACCCACCCACCTTGTGAAAGTGATGATTGACATTGCAATTAAAGATATTGCACCCCTACCAGTCCCTCTCGCTGATGAAGGAGTGTTCACAGTTTCTGAGGCTGTGGGATACATTGTGCTTAGCCTAAGAGTCTTGTCACTGTCTGTGATGCATCGGTACGTAATTATTAATATCTAGCCACTAATAAATTATAACAATTGTTTAAGGTTACTAAATATACTTTGGTTTGTTACATTCACGTTTGTTTTCTTTGCTTAAATAGTCTCTTGGAAAATCCAAATCATCAGTTGGAAAACATAAATCAGACATGACGAAGCATTCAACTGTCAAACGAACACCTCCAGTGGCCAACCCTTCACGTCAAGATAACAGAGCAGCAGACGTTGTAATAGCTGATCAACGCCCTCAGCCACTTGTAACTCTTGAAAGGTACATGCAAATAATGCCTATTGAACAATTGGTCGCTATAGATATGGAATAATCTTTTAATCTAATAGAACCTAACAAAACGGAAGGAAAAACAAACATACACCAAGAAAACGTGTATTTAAGACTACTTCTATAAACGGAAAAGGACATGGATGAAAACCTAATTACAGGAGATCACTTAATCCAAGAATATTAGACTAATCCAATTTCGGGGGAAACTCATCTCAAATAACACACTCTCCAAAAATTCCCAATTTATCTTGTCGTAACTTTTTCAAATCAATTTTCGCTATGTAGTATCCTATTTTTCCCCGCATTTTATACATGCTATGTAGGGCTTCTTGAGTTACGATAATGTTATCAACTGTTTTTCGAGCCCTAATAAAACTACTTTGAGTTTGTGGAATTAAATCATTCATCATATTTCTCAGACGATTGGCTAGGGCTTTTGTAATAATTCAAAATAACATTAGACAAGCTAATAGGGCGAAATTTAGAGAGTTTTGTTGCGTTTTTTTACCTTTGGTGCTAATCTATAACTGTGTATACATTTATGTGCAACATATATAGTTAATGATTGGATCGTAAATTAGGCGGGTTGTAGTTATTAAGCTCACCACTCAACCCGAAAATGGTGGATGGTAACAATTTCAAACTTCTGTACTATTTAAAACTTTCAAACCAGTGATTTTCAAGGGGATCAACTTGGTTTGAGCAGTTCGTGCGAATTTGTATGTACCCAAAAATCATGTATGGATGCTACTCAAGTTTTTCACCATAGAAAAACTGAAAAACACCAAAAATTTGTGTTTTATCAAATTGTAGTCCATTGAATTAAAACACCGTTCAACTCTCTATCTTTACTCTTACCACTATAAGTTATCACCTTAAACGTTTTTCTTGAAATACCCTTTTTACTTAAAAGGATGTTACGAATATTGGCAGTTTCTTCAACAGAGAATTTTGCTAAAAAACTGTCAGTTGCTATAAGAAAAAGAAAAATTAATGGAATTTTGAGACTTCCATAATTCACCAATTCACTTAGTAAAAAAGTATTTAATCAATTCAGTATGCATTACTCAGGGTTTCTGTCGTTCAAAACTTAAGTTTTGATTGTTAATCATATTTATTTATTCAACATACATTGAATGTGTGTCACCGACTAATATACATAGATAATATTAGTTGTGGTTAAGGTTTGACTTTGCACACCACGAACAAAATAAAAGTTTTGATCATTGGTGTTATAGCCTGGCCAAGATTCAAACTAGCCCATTACAAATTTGAGTTGGGATGAGACCAAAAGAGCCTGGGTCAGAACTGCCCATTTGACACCGTCGGGCATCCTAGATATACAATAAATGAAGCATTTCTATTTGTTAACTAACAACATGAAATACATATAATTTGGACCAAACAAAGATGTATGCAAAAGAATACTTCTAAATTTCTACATTAAAACTTCATGGTCAACTGATAGCCCCAACTCATGACTTTTGCACAAGCAATGCCTAGATAAACCAACATATTTCAATTTATTCACAATTGAAATAGACAATAATGCTACTTTAACCACAAATTCTGACGTCCGTCTAACTTTCTAACAATGTTAAATGCTACTAAAAAATAGTTTTAATCTGCATCTTTACCAGTGAAGTTATATTTGTGATAGAGAACTTAATCTCAAACACATTTAGTAGTGTTATTGGAAAATCTTACTCATTTAGTAGACATGATTAATCAAATCAAATAAAATAAAAGTACACATTTGAGAAGGCCAATGAAATTTTAAGCAAAACTTTCAAGAACATATGAATTATCAGAAATAGGTATAAGCAATAGAAATCCTACAAAAGGAACAACCCATGTTGTAATCACCAATGTAACGTTGTAAACTTGGATTACATGTCTTTTTATGGATTCACACGAAATTCTCTAACTGTAACTATTACAAGCAGACAGTGGTCTAAACAAACAAGAGATTGATTAGAAACAGAAACACCATCCCTTTCATTTCTGAACCTACAAAAAATGCTGCATAGGATTAGTACCATCGTTTATCTCGCACGTATTCAGCAACATGCTGCCTTTAGTTGGATTATGCTAAGAGACAGGAAAAGGAATATACTTTCTTCAATTAAATGACAGAAAATTTTACTATGTTTTTCAATCCTTTCAAATTTCCTTTTCCATTGATGCACCATAATCAAACAACAGAATGTAAGCTAAGGTCTACAAGATAAATAAAATGACTGAGAAATACATACCACACATAGGCTAAGTACCAACCAAACCTCACATACATGCCTCACGGATCTTTTTGCCTAAAACAAGTTGAAAAGTTCATAAGATAATGTAAATGCAACATGCAACATGCAAAAACTAATTAATATTAATTAGATGTTACCTTTCTTTACAAGTTCTTGTGCGGATTCATGCTTGCTCAGATCAATTTGAAGCAAACTAACCAACACTGGGCAAAATTCTTCGTTTGCAACGTGAAAATCGTACCAACCATCACGGATACGATTAAAGAGAAGGACTCTTTCTGTTCTACTACGGAACTCTTGCATCATCTCATATAAAATCAACCCCAATGAAAACATATCAGCCTTTTGGGTGATTGCCTTGGGGTTGTTTTTAATCTCAGGTGCTTGATACAATATATTCCCAACCGAACTCAATATCTCATCATCAGAACTTGAACCCATACAACTTATTGCTGAATTTAAATTAGGATTACATGATGAACAGAATTTCCACTATCATCTAAAGAATGTATATGATGAATGCAAATAATCAAGTGCATAATAAAACAATTTTGGGAAACTATCATCTTAAGCGAATTGATAATTTACTTAAACAATGTTAAAAAAAAAAAAACTTACAAAGCCCAAAATCAGCCAGCTTAACATTATCATCTGCGTCGATGTAGACATTTTGTCTTGACAAATCCCTGTGAATAATTTTTTTGCTGTGGATATACTCCAAAGCTGAAGCCAACTGTCACAGACTTAGTCTCTTACTAACGTCTCGTGCGGTGCTTAGCTTCGATCCACCTCTTGTGTGACTTGTGTAAGTCAGCCTCGCCCACTCGTGCTCGTGTGCTAAGGGAATTTAGCAAAGATCACAAAGAAGCTTTTAAAGGAAAGTACTCTTTATTGCTCTTCCAACTCTTGGATGGTTACAAATGAATGCCTAGCCCTCTATTTATACTAACCATTCTTGGAATGGACGGCTAAATTAATTTGATCCTACGGCTACGATCTATCATCTAGATTATTCTACTAGATATTTACATGGAAGTTTCTAGGTAATTCTACCTATTCATGTCTCTACATAATTCTAGAGAATTCCTACCATTCTCTACACATCTAGAACTACTCTAGAATGTTCTATCCTCTACTATAAATACATGGGAACCTAGATATTAACCATTTTAGAACCTCATTTTGTGGGAAGAGTTCTTGAAATCTACCGGGGCGTGACACAACGCCCAAAAGTAATTCCATGCTAACTTGCTACTATCAAGGATTTTTTCTAAGGTCCTAAAAAATTACCAAATTAGAAAGCCATTAGATTAATGCACTTTATATATAATACTTACTGTTACATAAAATTGTGTTTGTTACATACCTCGGACACAATTCCGTTACTATATACAACGTATGCGTAAACGCATTACGAAGTGATGGGTGATCTTCCTTAACAGCAGGGGATGAGTTGCTTTTTTCTACTGCAGGTGTTAAGTTCTCATTCTCAACAGCAAGTGATGAGTTCTTTTCTTCGTTATCGACAAATATGTTTTTTTCTTCAGTCAATGACTCGTCTTCATCAGAAGGTGTTTGATTGGCTGACTCATCAGAGGAATTGTATGCTCCCAATTGAATCCATGACAAATGGTATCGTATGACGTGGGGATGGCTTAAAGAAGCCATCAACTTATCCTCCCTGTTAAATACAAATCAAGAAGTTATTTTTTAACAAAAGTGAAGGTGTTTGATTGGCTGACGCATTTGAGGAATTGTATGCTCCCAATTAAATCCATGACAAATGGTATCGTATGACGTGGGGATGGCTTAAAGAAGCCATCACCTTATCCTCCCTGTTAAATACAAATCAAGAAGTTATTTTTTGACAAAACTAAATAAGAATCCATAACTATTAAAAACAATATTATTGGAATAGTACCTTACTGTCTTGTGCACTGTCTCATCATTAAAACCGACCTTCTTGATTGCATATAATGAATCATCAATTTTGCTTTGGCATTTAAAAAAAGTTCCAAAACCCCCATTTCCTAAAACAATAGGATAACAAAATAAACATCAACTTTCTAAAATAAGTTTTTGAAAAACAGAACAAACTAAATTTAGGTAATGACCAATTTAATTACCCAGTTCTTCAAGCTCCACAAAAGATGAGTAGTTTGTAGGGAAAGGAAATCCTTCAATTGAGGTGTCAAGACAATATTCTTGGTACTCAAACTTCACATCAAGACTAGACTTCACACTTCCAGAATCCACATCAGGACTTCCAGACTTCACCTCAGGAATTTCAGCCTGCATTGGGAAACAACATTATAGATAATTACATTCCAAATAAAACTAATCTATGATCCAAATAAATATTTTCAGAACAGATTGGGAAACAACATTATAGATAATTACATTCCAAATAAAACTAATCTATGATCCAAATAAATATTTTCAGAACAGAATAATTCTACTTAGAATAAGAAGAAAATACATAAATGAAACCTTTACTTATTCTTATAAATTCTTAATTACTTTAATCAACAAAGGAAAAATTATCTTCAAAAAAAATTCACTAACTAAGAAACGCGGTCATTAGACCGCATCTAAAAATTTCATTCAATACTATTTCCTCAAAAATCTGATCTACAAACCAAGATGAAAATGAACATAGAGACAAAACCTCATTACGGAAAAATCGGTTAATCTAATAGAACCTAACAAAACGAAAGGAAAAGAGATACAACAAGAAAACTCATATTTGAAACTACTTCTAATTACAGAAAAAGACAGATGAAAACCTAATTATGGAATAATCTTTTAATCTAATAGAACCTAACAAAACGGAAGGAAAGACAACCATACACCAAGAAAACGCATATTTAAGACTACTTCTATAA
This sequence comes from Buddleja alternifolia, assembly GCA_019426215.1. NCBI lineage: Eukaryota > Viridiplantae > Streptophyta > Magnoliopsida > Lamiales > Scrophulariaceae > Buddleja > Buddleja alternifolia. Next base: position 18,144,134 of record CM033403.1, read on the forward strand.
ACAGAAAAAGACATGGATGAAAACCTAATTACGGAAAATCACTTAATCTAAAAGAAGATTTTCATATAATAGAAGAAATACACAAAGGAACGTAAGACTGCATCTAAAACAAGAAAATACATATATGAAAACCTAATCAAACAAAAAACTCATTTAATCAAATACAAACGAGGAAACAAAAAAATCTTAAAAAAAGCTTCATACATAAATAATGATCTAAGAAATGCAAACTAAGAATTGCAAATTAAAGACTAATCTATAATTCCATTACGTAATTATTTCCGAAAAGATCTAATCCATAAATGAAAACATCAATAAAAAGTAATCAACATCAGGACTTTTAGACTTCACCACAGGACTAGACTTGACAATTCCAGAATCCACACCAGGACTTCCAGACTTAGCCTTAGGGCTTTCAGCCCTCATAGGAAAACAACATTATAGATAATTAAATTCCATATAAAACTAAACTATGATCCAAATAAATATTTTTAGAACAGAACAATTCTATTAAAAATAAGAAGAAAATACATAAATGAAACATTTATTCTAACAAATTCTTAGATACTCTAATCAACATAGGGAAAATTATCTCAGAAACATTTCAAAACACGGTCATTAGTCTGTGTCTAAAGACTCTAAACAATCTATTAAATAATATTTTCTCAAAAATCTGATTTACGAACCTAACACCAACAAAACACGCATTTAATACTACTACTAAAAATAGAAAAATAAATAGATGAAAACCTAATTACGGAAAATAACTCACATAGATATACACCAATAAACACAAGACTGCATCTAAAACAGGAAAATACTTATATATGAAAACCTAATTATGGAAAATCACTTAAATCAAAAAGAAGATCTACACATAGAAATGCACAAAGAAACCAAAGACTGCATCTAAAACAGGAACATACATATATGAAAACCGAATCAAACAAAACTCATTTAATCGACTAATACAATCTAAAAAACCGAGGAAACAAAAAAAATCTCGAAAAAAACTTCATACATAAATGATTCAAGAAATGCGAACTAAGAATTGCGATTTAAAGACTAATCTACAATTTCCAGTACGTAATAATTTCCAAAAAAATGTAATCAGTGAATGAAAACATCAATAAAATGTAATCAAGCAACATTTAAGAAGCAAAGAGGAAGAGAAGTTCACCATTGTTACTTGTTGCAGTGATCGAGATACGAAGCAGATGAGAGCGCAAATGGAAAAAGTGAAAAACAGAGAGAATACAGAGAGCGGGAAATGAAACAGAAAGGGAGTTTGATACAATCACAAACACAATTGCCACGTCACTTCCACGTCAAACCACAAGAGTCAAACACATGTCGGGGAAACTATCTGATTACGTGCTTTGAAGGATACAAGACTTAGTCAATTCAGTTTTTAGATTCCTATCCTAAGGAGCTGGGGCACTAAGCCACCACCCATATTAGTAGGAATAGTTGTTTTGCTTATTTCGGTTATTTGCATTGGTTAGGCAGATTAGGGAATATTAAGTACTTAGCTTTGTATTTGAAAACTTTTTTTAGGCAGAATACAATCAAGTTTCTTTCTTTTGAATTCTTTGCTTCTCTGTCAAGTTCTTTCTGGAGACCACCCATCTCGAATTGGGTTATCTTATCATTAACCATGCCTCGTTGGGCACCCGTCGACGACATTATCGCCCTTCAAGAAGTCGTTAACTCGCTTCAAAGTACTACAACGAGCCATGATGCCACCATAGCCGAACTCCTTCAAAATAGCGTCACCACCAAATCAGCTTTACAAAACCTCTCTGACACCACCCAAACATCCATTGCCTCTCTCACAAAAACAATGAACGAGATCCTCGTCTTTGTTGCACGGCTACAAAAATAACCAGAGAGTTCCTCTCCGTCTCTTAAACCAAACTCGTACACCACCAACACATTAATTCTCGGCCAGCCACTTCTTTTCCAACATTCATAACCACTCGCCACTTTCGCACCCCGCCCCATCCGCCCTGAATTGACCCAATTCGATGGTTCCTCACCCCTCGATTGGTTACTCCAAACTTAACATAATCTCACGCTGCACCATGTCGCCGAACAGGACAAGATTGACTTGGTCTCGTTCTTCCTCGTCGGCCCAGCACTCAGTTGGTTTAATTGGATGGCCCGCAATAATCAACTCACCACTTGGAATTCCTTTGCGCGGGCTCTCGAAATCCGCTTTGGTCCTTCCTCCTACATCAACCACGAAGCAGCCCTTTTCAAACTTTCCCAAAACTCCACCGTTTCTCATTCTCAAACTGAATTTGAAAACTTGTCCAACCGTGTACAAGGCCTTAGCGACCACCATCTCCTTAATTGCTTTCTTTCTGGCTTAAAACCCGAAATCCACCGTGAACTACAAATCCTCAAACCGCACACCACAATAGATGCTATTGGCCTCGCCAAACTAATCGAAGACAAACTTATCGACCAATGTCGATGGTTCCCCACTCCCGCACCACCACCACATCCACCATCACACTTAATTCCAATTCCACTAAAAACCAACCCGCCTCCCCAACCACTAAACACACAACCAACACCCTTTCCACGTCTTTCACCCCAAGAGCTCCAATTACGACGGGACAAAGGACTTTGTTATTCATGTGATGAAAAATTCACCCCGAGACACAAATGCAAATCGTCCAGTTTGATGTTACTATGGGACAACCACGAGGAACACGACCCAATTTCCATCTTGGACCCCAAACCACTAGAACCACCCAACGACTCCCCACCTTCCCTTAGGACTCTCTCCCACGCTTCCTACACTGGCCACTTCGAATCACAATCCAAATTCTAGCAACCTTGAGGACAAGTTTCGTTTTGAAGTGGTGAGGAATGATACAATCACAAACACAATTGCCACGTCACTTCCACATCAAACCGCATGAGTCAAACACATGTCGGGGAAACTATCTGATTACGTGCTTTGAAGGATACAAGACTTAGTCAATTCAGTTTTTAGATTCCTATCCTAAGGAGCTGGGGCACTAAGCCACCACCCATATTAGTAGGAATAGTTGTTTTGCTTATTTCGGTTATTTGCATTGGTTAGGCAGATTAGGGAATATTAAGTACTTAGCTTTGTATTTGAAAACTTTTTTTAGGCAGAATATAATCAAGTTTCTTTTTTTTGAATTCTTTGTTTCTCTGTCAAGTTCTTTCCGGAGACCACCCATCTCGAATTGGGTTATCTTATCAGAGTTTAACTATTATATTTTGATTTAGAAAAGTTTTAGAAGCCGAAAATGAGTAAATGACATAAAAAGGTCCGGGGGATCTGTGAGTGATTTTACGTAGGAAGTGACAAGAAAAAGGGGTAGAATAGGAAAATCGTGATATATATATATATATATATATATATATGAAGAATCATACCAGAGAAGCTTTTGGCGGGCTTTGTTGTATGTGGGCCATGTGGTAGCATGTGCCATTTTCGCCATCTGCACACCAAAAAAAGAAAAACTCATAAAATTCCCACGAAAATGATTATTATTCCAAAAGAAGAAGAATTTAAATCGTTTTGCGGAAAATAATGTGCAACATATTAATTTAAAAAGAAGCTGGAGTTTTGGGAGAGATATAAGTGCGGACTTTCTGAAGAAAATTTTCTTTGATAATTGATCAGTGATTGTTCTAAGGGGAAGGTGTGAGGTTGTTGTTTTATAGTATGAGTTTGATGACCATGGTTAATTAAGAAAAAATGGATGGATGGAGAATGAACCATGGTTAATTTGCCTTGTGGTTTTCCATTGCTTGATTAGTGTGCTAACCCTCTCGATTTAACCACAACCGTAATTACTAGTTATTGATAAGGAACGAAACAAGAGTCCACGTGCATTAGTAGATTAGAATACATGCATTCAAGTTTTTAGTCAACGGTTTCTTTTCTCAACTATTATTTACCATTTTCCAAGACTTGCCTCATTTAACTCTAATGTTGGCTACCAATCCTTGATTGCATTCTCTTTCAATTGAAGCCCCTTAATATCTATGCACTAGCGTGTCCCCCGTGCTATGCACGGTAGATCATTTTAAGCTTTTTTAATAAAAAAATAAATATATAAAAAAGTATAATATATGTTATGATCCACGTAACATATTTAAAATATAACGATATTATTTTACTCATATTTAAAATAAAAAAATTGTTTCCAGAAAAATAAAAGGAAAGTCAATAAAGATAGAAAATATAAAAAAACACAACTGGATTTAAATAAATAAATATGGATACCGACCAAATTTATAAAAGTGACTAATATATATGTTTACTTGGCGAGTAAGAAATAAATTAATCATAATATGAACTAAATTAATACCCTTTTTGTGTCTCCCTACACTAAAATGTAATACCAATATTCCACTCGAAATTCAAATGGGAAACTCCAAATTATGATCATGTGCATTTCTCAAGTTTTAGACTCATTATTTCATAAACGTAACTTTTTAATTGTATAATCGTATACGAAATTTTATCTAAATGTTTGTTAGCTAGGGTAGCTTTTATGTTTATTATAATATTATCTTAGTAAGTAGAGATAAAAATAATTGTTACATGACTAATCATTTTATATACATAAGATACTTATTTATTTCTGTAAAATTCTTCAAATGGATTTCTTTGAAATTGAGTATGATACTTGTTGACTAATTTAAATTAAAAACATTACGGTTTTATTTATGAATTGTGCATTGTGAAATATTTTGCTAACTTATATTATTATTTTTTTTCTTTTACTTTTTAGGTTTTCATTCAACTCAATTACATAATGTCTTTGACGACTGAATGCTCTCATAAAAAAAGCCAAATATTGATGCTGCTACAAATATATCTCCCATTTATTATGGCTCAAGTATCGAGTTCATGTATACACAATACCCAAAAGAAATTTTAACAAAAAACACCTATCTAAAATACCTGAACCCGATCGGGTCGGGTGGGCACCTGAAAATCTAATCTAAATGGCCACTACGTAATAGAACCAAAAAAATGATTACAAAATTGGACAAAGAATGAAATGTAGAAATAGGATAAAGAGCTTGAAAAAGAAAAAGAACAACTCTTCAAAAATAGTAAATAAATAAATAATGCCTTCTTGTAAGAGGACTATAAGTAAAATTAGTTTCGAACTACAACAGCCATTAAAAACTTTCTATTGCATTAACAGAACTCAAAATTGTACAAAAAATTAGAATTTGAGTGAATATGTGCAATGTGGAGTTGATGGTGGGTTTCTAAAATATTGTGAAAATATCGATATCCTAGATGCTTTTAATTATTTTGTGGCCTATAATCATTTTAAAAACAAAGAAAATTAAGCTTAGTGATAATTGAAAGAAGAATGAGAATACCTTGGCAAACAATTAAAGATGAGCCCTTGATATTCCAAGCCTAAATACCAAATAGAAATACAAAAGGTGAGAACAAATTATGAAGCAATCATAATCACATACATAATCAAATTTAAGATCATAAATATAAAAAAATAAAAAATATATACCTGAATGAGAAGAATGATTTACACGTACCTTAGGATTGTAGAGGGAAAAAAAAATTAAAAAAAATCAGATAAGTTTTTTATGAATAATCCAAGCCACAATATGATTATATAAAAAGTAAAGTAAAAGATGGTGATGAACGATTCATGCATACCAAAAAATATAAAAGAAAATATAACATCTATTATATTAGAGAAGATAGATAATAAAGAAAAGTTTATACCTTCAAAGAATCTGATTTTCTTCTTCGCTCAGCGTTAAGCTTAATTAGTTATGATGAATTTTATGAATTAAAACTTTCTTGTAAGGTTTTTTTCTTCATGAAATCCGAGATTTAGCACTTTCATTCACCTCTGTAATGTAAACGTTATTCAAAAAGAATGAGAATATTATTGGCTTCAAAAGTGGAGGAATTTGGAAAGAAAATCAAGGAATAATTATTTTCTTTGCAATGTTCAAGGAATTTCCGTAGATAAACACAATTTGAAATTTGAAATTGTTATCAATATTATGTTTTCAGCCAACCAATTTAATCATCATTAAGCAAGTTATAGATTTTGGGAATGAGATGATATGATATAAATTTGGGAGCAAATTTTGGTCTTTCCATTTTCAAAGCAAATCATAATCAAAGTATTGGAATGAAAATTGCTCTTCCCATTTCGGTCACAATGATCAATTAGTGTTAATTGGGTGATTTGAGTATAATAATTAATAGCAACCAATAAGAATTTTTCTATGGAATAAAAAAACTCAAAATTCTAGAAAATTAGGATTTGAGTACCATTGGGTCAAAATTGGTCAAACACTTCCTTCAAATATATAATAGTATAGATTACAAATTCATATTTAAAGTTAGTTGTTATCCTTTCCATGTACATATTAAATGCATGTTAAGAATAATGCTGCTTAAATCTTTGAACGGCTTCCAGCCTATTTTTTTTTTTTTTCTTTTTTTGCTGAATTCTTTCCATGTATTTACTAGGTTGATATATGAAAATAAACAGACAAATTTCTAGAAATTTACAAGATCTTTATTCTAATTTAAAGTTTTTACTTCCCAACAATATTTCCTTCCATTAGCACCTCTCAATTACTGAAATTTGTCATTTCCTAAATATACTCCATAATATTTAAGTTAAGGTTACGTACAGATGTTCAAACATAAACAAAAAAAAAATGTGATTATTACCTTTCAAATTTAAATTTTAATCTAATATCATCGCATAGATTATTGTCTGGTATTTCTCCTTCTTCCTATTTAATCTAATATCATCGCATAGGTAATCTACTATCATCGCATATTTAAGGCTTCACCAAAAGTTGACAACCCAAGGTAGTTATTCTAGGGGTCTTAGCTTTTATATAATAGTATAGATATAAATAGGGTATGGATCAAATACATACCTTGCCATTAGGTAAGATCTAAGACCCAATCTAGGCCTTTGATTCAATTTGATCCAAAGGTGTGAAATTATATCATTTTTTCGGATTATTTAAATATTTTTAATGCTGGGAGGGCAATTTTTTCAATAAAACCCAACAAACTCATGCACATTTAATGCATGATCAAATCAAATCCCCATTAATGCGTAAAAACAGAATTTACCATATATTTCAGCTCGATTAAAATCAATATTCATCACCAGAATCCATTCTTCATCAGTCCATCATCGAGATCAGTTCATCATCAATCCTATCGAATTAATCAGCAAATATTATACAGTATTCATCATCAATCGAAGTAATCAGCAAGATCGCTTCATCATATTCGTCTTTTTCATCACAATTGATTGGGTAAGATCAATTCATCATCAGCAATCACAGTATTCATCGCAATTGATTGGGTAAGATCAGTTCATCATCATCAATTAATCACAATATGTATATGTGTGTATAGATATAAAGACAGAGAATAGAAGAAAAAGAAAGTGGAAGTTATGGTAGGAATCATTGGCCATGTCATATTCGTAGTGTTGGTCGGCATTACATAATACATACATACAGAAAAGAAGAAGACAGGGAGAGAAGAAAGGAAGAAGGGGAAGAAAACCTCACAATTAGTGATTTTAAACCATCATACAGTAGTTTATAACACATTATACAGTAGCTTATAAACCATTATACACTACAATACAAACCATTATACACTGTGAATTTTATACACAATTATATAGAATGGTATAACAGATTATAGATTAGATTCATTATTATACACTACAATACAAACCATTATACACTGTGAATTTTATACACAATTATATAGAATGATATAACAGATTATAGATTAGATTCATTATTATACACTACAATACAAACCATTATACACTGTGAATTTTATACACAACTATATAGAATGGTATAACAAATTATACATTAGATTCATTATTATACACTACAATACAAACCATTATACATCGCGTTTTTATATATCATAAAGTTAGAATGATCTAATTTAAAATTATATAGTATATATTACACAAATATGCAAGCCAATTAAACAAAAACACAACATTGACGAAGCAATTTCTTGTTTTCTGTAATTTAGGGCTTTCTTCTGCCGATAATCGTCGGGCTTTTTTGAGTGAAACTTGCGCCGATAATCTCTGTAATTGGGATTTTTGTTTTCTGGGTGAATCGAACGAAATATGAGGATGATATGATTATATATATTGATTGCATGAATCGTGGCCTGAGATTGAGAGATTGGAATGGAGATCGTGGGTAACAATTTGGGAAAGATTTTGGGGGAGATCCTGTGCGTTATTTTTGGGAGGTGGATGATGTATAATTTTGCTAGTTTGTCTATTATACCCCTAATTCATTAATTTCCAATTTTTCCAGCCTGTTTCTGTTTATGATTTGGACTGTTGGATTTAATTGATCCAATGGTATATATTGAGTCTTATATCTTATCTAAGAGAGGGTATGTATTAGATCTTGACCCGATATAAATATATATATATATATATATATAAATTCGAATTTTAATATATATATATATGAATAAATCCAGCTAAAAGTACTGGTTTTGTGATGTAAATATGGATTTCTATATATACATAAAGAAGAATAGCTAGTGGGAGCAGTACTGTACTTAAATTTGTCTGCAAAATACGTACATTAAAAATGCTATAGCTATATATATATATATATATATATATATATATATATCCTGTTAATTAATTAATTACCATGCATTAACCAATTAATTAACAGTACTTGGACTTTGTCTAACCTATAATTACTACTAATTTAATTAATTAATGAATTAAGATCTCAAGAGAAATACCCAGACCGAAATCTCAAGAGAAATTAGGCTATGGACTGCCACAGGATTAATCACATGACCCAACAAACCCAAAGTTTTGGGTCTGGGTCTAAACCTAAATTTTTGGGTCTGGATCTGGGCCAGACCCAACCAATGCCAGGCCTAGATTGATTATCTAAGCATAATTAAATTATCAGTCATTGCCATGTAGTGACTAGTGAGATAAGAAAATGAAACGTTTTATGTAATCTTATTATATTTCATTTTGAATCTAAATGCTTACTCAGCACAAAGAAAAACATGATTACTATAACGAAGGAAATTCTTGAAATCTTACTAAAGAAAACTGATGAAGTCTGAATTTAAATTGAACACTGGTCATATCATCATCTTTTCCTTTCCTTTTTTTCCTACATATCTTTCTTTTTTGTGCTCACTTGCTCTATCAATTTTCTTTGTAATCGTTTGACAAATTAACATTTTTAGTTCTTTGACTAACTCTCCAAAATTCTGGCTATTTCACTAATTTAATGCCATTCCTTTTCAAATTGTCTATTCACCGATGAATATTGTTCAATAGACCATAAATCATTGTCCATTAAATTACGTTTGTATTAGTTTTGTAACTTAATCCTTCTCTCACTGGGTAAGAAAAAGTCCTATAAAATAATGCCAAAGGATGATTGAGGGAAAGCAAACAACGAGAACATGTGACAAAAAAATAAATTTTATTGGTTCTATCATCTATAGTTTACACAAGATAAATCCTTCCTTTCTAATATGCTTTTCCTTTATCAATTTTAAATTATGGTTCAACTCATGGATCTCCTAATAAAACTTTTCACAAGGTCTGTTTATACTACAAAATAATTTGGGCTTTCGAAATACAAAGTCCAAATACCCCCAAAGCATAGAAATTCAAAAAGAATGGGCTGAGTTAATAAAACCCAAGAATCGAATCTAAAATAGCTAATAATTTGCAAAAACGCGCTAACTTGAAAATATTTGAAAGAACAGTTGAAGACGGTTGAAGGCGGTTCCCGAAAAAGGAACGTGGGTTCCTCAAAGACCCATATATATACGAGCCGCGAAGAAGAGAAGGAAGATATCGCAAGATCATCAGACTTTTGCATTTTCGTTTTCCTAGAATTAACTCTAGTCTTAGGAGTAGTTTAGCGTAATGTAGGAGTAGATGGTAGCATAATTTAGGAGTAGTCGTAATGTAATTTAATATTAGACTCGATAGAATTTGCCTTTTCAAGGCTTGTATCGACATTCGATTGCCTGTAAATTTTCTGAATTGAAGACTTTCCTGGAGATATAAATTACTATGTATTCAGATTTAAGTATCGATAGGTAATTTGTATCTTGATTTGAGTTTTTCATTCGTAATTCTCATACTCGAAATGAACAACTAAAATGTCAATTAAAGACATGAACCACCGTTTAGCAAATCGAATGCGGGGGTGAGAAATAATACATTTGATCGAGAGATTCTCACGTAGGTATAAGACTATCTTGTGTCAGATTTAAGTATCAGAGAGATAGTTTTTACCTGGACTTGAATTTTTCCTTCACTATGTTATTATTTCATTCGAAAACGATAAATAGTTTCATCAATTGCTGTCCGAATAACCATTTTAAACAACACATGGAAGTGTTAAAGTCTGAACCACCGTCGAGCGCAGGGGTTGAAAGATAATTCTAAGTTGTGAATTATCGCGGGGTTTGGAACGACTATTCGGATCCACCTCATTCGTGTTTGTTTTATATTCGAAACAGAGTCACACAGACTTCTCTTCGTTGTCAATATCACGTGAATAATTTATTTCTTCTATATAGTTTCTTCTTATTGATTTCTTGAATTCCTCTTGAAAACTCTATTATCTTCCTTCTCAAATCCTTCAAATTAGCTAAATAATATTTGGTATGATATTTAATATATGTATCAAAATTAGAAAATAAATTCTAAATCACATATATTAAGGAAATTGATATTTAATTAAATTATATTTTGCCAAATATAGAATAATTTTATTGTCATTAAAAAATAATTTTATCTAAATTTTAAAATTAGTTTAAAACATAATTTTGAATTTTCTCTAATTTTTAGGATATTTTAATTTTTTATGATGTTTTAATATTATTATTATTAATAATATTCATCTAAATGTTAAACTAACAATCTTATTTCTAATTTCTGAAATATGTAACTTTATATTTTTATTCTTCTAATTTTTTGGATTTTTAATAATTTTTAGAAACTTTAAAATTATTTCCAAAGTTTTTTAAGAAATTTTATCCATGTCAGAATTTATTCCCTCCAAAATAGTCCAACTGGCACATATTCTGTCACGCCCCACTTCACCTGTTTGATTATCGAATCACTTAAAACGTCCAATATTCTAATAACGTGGTTCAGAGCTCTACAAAATAAAAATTATAAAAACATTAGTGAAATAGGACATGAATTCTTATTTAATCTTTCCAATTGAATATAAACTCACACTAGTTAATACCTCCATTTTCAATAGGCGAGTGAATCTGTGACCCTAAATAGCTAGGCTGTCTCAATTGCTCAACATTATTCACCTTTACCCTAGGGAAGGGGAGACACGAGTGGTGAGCTAAGCTCAGTGAGTGCCAATGTGTGCAAGTGCGGGGTTATGCATAAACATCATAATATACGGATCTGATAATGCATGATCATGATAATATGATAACATTTAAACAATGCAAATGAACATCAATAAATAAGGAAAGCAGACAACACATAACACTCAATTGTTAGTGAGGGGCTCTAGAGGTGGCTACCACCGGATTTGCCTCAGCAAAGCACTAGAGTCACTCATAGTGGTCTCTGAGATTGTGTCACGGTGTAGCACTTAGGTCCCTCACTTCCAATTGAAGTTTATCAAATAATGAAGGATACGGTTCTGTTGACAACCTTCTTAATCCTTATGACTCCCGCTTCAGAATAACTACCTTATCCATCAATTGCAAGGAGCGACCTTGCTAACAAACTGACATACCTGTGTACATGTCGAAATCTATGACCCCATTGCCATGATACGCTTCGTCCATGCGCGGGAGGGGAATCGGAAACCATGGGGCTGTGACCAAGCATTACGACAAGCACGATCCTGCCCGCACGGGTCATTATCCTCCATGCCGCAATTTGGGCCTAGATAATAATCAATAATCCACTAGGGACTCATATAATCAAGATAATATCACATTTCGTGCACAGGCGAGATAAATTATTACGCCAGACCGATATCAACCATTCCACAATGATTACCTCCTCACTGTCCCATACTAGTAGGAGACTTCACGTGTTTCAATGTTCAACACATATCACACAGTACCGAGGTGCGATAAAGTACGGCAAATGACACTAAATATTGCAGAATAAAATAAACTAATAAATAAAACACTCACAGATAAGAGAGATGTTGTCGAGGCACATTAATCTTAATTTAATCGCGTAAGGCCAAAGCTCTTAAGAAATATGATATACTAGCAAGGTGTACCTAGAAGTAAATATGCATGTCAATCATGTACATATATGTTTTTAGACAAGTATCGTATATCCAATTAATTCTTCTAAGTTTGTTTCTTGATTAGGTACTTCATTTGATTAGTGGGGATTACCAAATACTAATTCTTGGTGGTGAGTAAGTGGAAAGAAACCTAATAGTGTTTCATTAAGATAATAGCTGATATTTCACTAATTAGCATGAAATGTCCCACATGATATTGTGATTCTAGTTTTTGTTCCACTTTACGAGATTTATAGAAATGTCCCAATATATCAAACTAGTTGCAAACTTGATGTTTTTTGTTAATGGGGTTAGTCTCATACGATATTTTGGGGAAACATGCAATTTTGGTCCCATAACTTAGCCCATGTGTGCTTTTGATCCCAGTATTTTTTACTTTAGCATTATACGTCTCATAACTCCAAAAAATGTGCATTTTTGGTCCCAAAATAGGATTATGTAATGTATTAGGATGAATTGGCATGTGCGGCTCACGTTTTTGGAGTTATGAGACCAAAAACGCACATTTTTGGTGATCCCACGTGAGCCGCACATGCCAATTCCATACAAATACATGACATAATCGTTTCTTGGGATCAAAACCGCACGTTTTTTGGAGTTATGAGACATATAATGCTAAAGTAAAAAATACTGCGACCAAAAGCACACATGGGCTAAGTTGTGGGACCAAAATTGTAAAATTCCCCGATATTTTGCATTAAATTTTGATGGAATGAGTAACTGAAAATTGTATTTTGCTCCCTGAAACTATATACCTTGTACTAAACACCCCCTGAAAAATAATAATAAAATTGTTAAAAATGAAAACAAAATCATCGTCTTTCTCAACCATTTTTAATTTTTTTTTAAAATTTTCAAGGGGTAAATGACGTTAATATTTGTTTAGAGAATTGTTTAATACGTTTTGTATAGTTTAAGGGAAAATTGCAATTTTGGTCCCACAACTTAGGCCATGTGTGCTTTTGGTCCCAATATTTTTGATTTTAGCATTATACGTCCCATAACTTCAAAAAATATGCGTTTTTGGTCCCAAAATATGATTATGTCATGTATTTGTACAGAATTGGCATGTGCGGCTCACGTGGGATCACCAAAAATGTGCGTTTTTCGTCTCATAACTCCAAAAACGTGAGCCGCATATGCTAATTCCGCAAAATACACGACGTAATCGTATTTTGGGACCAAAAATGCACATTTTTTGGAATTATGAGACGTATAATGCTAAAGTCAAAAATTTTGAGCCAAAGAAACAAAAAGAAAACATGAATGTTTTGACTATAGAGAGGTTCTTAACATTTCCTTAGTGACAAATTCTAGTAAATAATCATTTAGCAATTTCAGTTCATTATACGATGCACAGCTAAATACCAAGATTATTTAGACAGAATTTTGAACTTAAGACGAAAAAATAAAACAAAATTGGGAATCTTTAAATTGCATAAAAAAAATCCCAATTCTTTTTTCAATTTTGGTAGTTTTCAAGCCAAATTTTGAATATCTCTATTTCAAATTTCTGACCAACTTAAACTGAAATTATCACTGAATCACCAGATGGGAGACCAAAGTTGCAAAAATTAAATAAACAGTGAAACTTGAAATTAGGCCAACTTGCAACATAACCAAAAATACATTTTTCTTTCCTTGTGTAACATACACCTCATTTTCTGTGTGATATTTCAACCTTCAAGAATACGGGTTTGGATCAAACACTTCAACACAAGGGGACGTTTACAGCTTTGGAGTCATGGTTCTCGAGATGGTGACTAGAAAGAGACCAACAGATGACATGTTTGTTGGAGAGCTAAGCCTGCACAAATACGTACAGAATCAGTTCCACAAGCAAACAGAAAATGTTGTCGACACTTCGTTGATAAGAGGTTTAAGGGATGAATCACCCGAGGTAAAGAGAACGTGGAAAGTAGCTATTGGAGAGATGATTGAACTCGGAATTCTTTGCACGTTAGATTCCCCGTCCATGCGGCCTACGATGCTTGATTGTGCCAATGATTTGGATCGCCTTAAGAGGTATTTGAGTGGAGATACCACAGCAACATTTGCGTCATCTCTTGGAATATCATCTTCAACATATAGTTATGATTATCAATAGTTTGTTGGAATGTTCAGAATTCATGAGATGGTATTCTCTAACCTTACGTGTTTCCCACATTGAAAGTTAAGAGGATGTTCCCGAGCTGAATTTGTCAGAGCCGAATGTTTTGGAGCTGAATTTTTCGGCGTTAAACATGTTTGTTGGTTTGAATGAATAGCATGACCTCCTGACTTCAACATGTCTATTGGCAAGTTAAAACAACCTTCCCAAGTGACTTTTCAGTGTCTATAAATATCAAATCCCTGAATTTCATTTGACTAACTCAAAATTTTCGAAAATATATACATTTTAGACTTTGGGGGCATAGTTTCGAATATCATAATTACCCTTCCAGCTTTTTTCGGGGAACAATGAACATTAATTAGTTAACCAAGATATAAACTCAAACACATTAAAGGAAAACGAAAACTGTGTCGTAGAATTAAATCATTAAGCTAGCCAGTTTGAATTCAACATTCATATGTTAACTATAGAAATGTAGTAAAATGAAGTAGTACTACCTGAACGAATCATCGTCCCTATATTTGTGACTTTCCAAAACTTCTTCAGATCAAAAGAGGTGGGGAAAGGAAAGAAGAATAAGCAGGTGCAGGACTTTCATCGAACAGATGGCAGGCACTTTCATTTATATATTGTTGAATTCCTCATTTTACAAATATAGTCTACTAATATACATTGGTGTATTTCGATAAGATTTTATCCTATATCGACTAGGCTAAAATCAAAACACAAGTCGAAAAGAGAGTAGACAAGCAGGTCTCAGGTCTGTTATCTTGTGGCTCTCTTATCTTTCTTTTCCAATGATCCAAACATTATTACAACTTAGGTGAGTGATCTCAAATTTATGGCAGAAGTTGTGCCCAATAAACTTGCTCCATTAGTTTGTTGTAGTGCAATTGTTTTCCCGTTATACTGCAGAAAATCAATTTTACGTTACAACAGAGATTGATATTTCGGATGCCTTTGTTTCCCTCTCAAATTTTGTTGCTAATAAAAGTTTAGGCCGCTCTAAATAATATACTATGAACTATAAAAAGGTTTACATGTATTTCCAGTCAAACCTTCCACTCAAGAAGACAACTTGTGTTGATATACTATTTTATTATTGAATAATAGAGGACATCCCACACTAGTCTATTTGATTAGTTGCATTGTTATTCTTGTTGCTTCTTGTGTTCAGAAGTCCCTCATAGTGGCGGTTTAATGAGACGAGTGAAATCCTGAAACTCTTCCATCTAAATATCATTTTTGCTGCCTATTCAAAGCTAGTAACTGTAGTATCTCAGTCAAATCATTGCAGGATATGTATACGCATATGTAGTATTATTAATTATAAAACGTTCAGTTTTTTTATTCAAATATGACAGAATATGTTTTTACCTACGTGGAATTCCGCATGATTAATGTTATAAAGTTCAGTGCAAAATGTTGATATTGAAGCGCAGTTGTTAATTTGTTATAAAGATCAACCGAAGTAAAAAGCCTTGTTATCAGGATGAACCACTTGGAACTTGGTATTGCCGATGCTATTATTTAGTAATTCGGGCGCAAGAATGTGCTTTCGAATGAATGGAATCCCCAAGTAATAAATTTTTGTGTGGAAGAAATGTTTTGGGACTACTATCCTTTTTATAATTGGGACTACTCTTTGATTTCGGTCTGCCCTACAATTAGGTGAAGCTTAAAATTTTTGATATGCTGAATTCTTTGTATAAGGACAATCACGCATGATGAGCTTTGGAAACATTTCCTTACCAGTCGGGATAATAGATTTGGAACTAGACAAAGGATGAAGGTGTTTACACTATAAAATAATTTGGGCTTTCGAATCGCAAAACCCCAAATAGCCCAAATTGAAGGAACTCGAAAAGAAGAAAATCAGGTCCACAAAAATATAAGATAAGGCCCATTAAATCCAGAAAATAGCGAAAACATGGGTTGAATTGACAAGAGTCCAAGAATCGAATCTGAAGAAATAAAATGAAGTCCAAATAACCAATAATCTGCAAAGACGCGCGGATTCGAGAATATTTGAAAGAGCAGTTGAAGACGGTTGAAGGCGGTTCCCGAAAAAAAGGAACGTGGGTTCCTCAAAGACCCATATATAGACGAGCCGCGGACATCAAAGAGGACATCGCAAGATCATCAGACTTCTTTCTCTTAGCGTAAATTAGGAGTAGGTCATAGCATAATGTAGGAGTAGCAGTAGAATAGATGTAATAGTTTCTTATCGAAAACCACTTAGATGCGGCTGCGAAGCATGTATCCATAATTATTTGTAATCATCACGATTGAAAACTTTCATGGAGGTGTAAATTATCGTTTATTCAGATTTAAGTATCGAATAGATAGTTTATGCACTGGACTTGAGTTTTCAATTTACCCTTTTGAATTTGAACATATTCAAGTATGGAAAAAAGAAAGGTTCTCACGTAGGTACAAAGTTGTCTTGTGTCAGATTTAAATATCAGAGAGATAGTTTTTACCTGTTCTTGAATTTTTTTTTTATTGTGTTACTGTGTCATTCGAAGACGGTAATTAACATCCCAAATAATACATTCGATCGAAAGATTCTCACGTAGGTACAAAGTTATCTTGCATCAGATTTAAGTATCAGAGAGATAGTTTTTACCTGTACTTGAATCTTTCCTTCACTGTATTATTGTTTCATTCGAAGACGATAATTATTTTCATCAATTGCGGTCCACTCGAAGAAGATGAAGAGAAGTTCGAATACATTTAATTAGTGTTGAATTTAAGACTTGAACCACGAAATAGCGAATCGAACGCAGGGGTTGAAAGATAATCTCAAATTATAGATTATCACGGGGCTTGGAACGACTACTCGAAATCCTTCCCTAATCGAGTTTGTTTTTATTTTCGAAACAGAAAGTTACCAGGATTTGATATAACTTTTAGTCGTGAATTCATATGATCTTCCAAAGCTTTTTGCACCTTTCTATTTGGAGCTCTAAATAGGGTAATCTTTAATATATGATTAATTTTGAACCCATATATCACTGTGTTGAAATAAGTGCACATTTTTGGTTAAATCTAGAACATAAACTTTCTAAAATAAGATTACCTAGTTAGTTCTAGAATATTCTAGAAGATTCTAGAATATTCTAGAATACTTTAGAATAACGTAAAAACTAGTAGAAAACTCCGGAATAATCTAGAATCTTGTAGAAGGTCGTAGAATGATGTAGAACAGTGTAGAATGTTCTAGAAGATAAAAGAAGCCTCTAGAACTATCTAGATATATATGTAGAATTATCTAGATATGATGTATGTAGAACCATCTAGAAGGTGTGTGTCTACACCTATAAATATGTGGATTGTGTGCAAAATGATGTAACAATACACAACAACAATAATAAGAATCTATCTCTACAAAATCTTTCTTATAAGCATCAAACTATCCACAAACTATTCTACTCTTCATATTCTCTAAACTCTTCCTATTACTCACTAATCAATAACCCTAATAGTGGTATCAGAGCACGTTCGGTCAGATACTGGGCGTGAAATTATAATACATGGCTACGCCAACAATTGTTAATTTTTCATCAGTGCCCATACCGGTATTCACTGGTGAAAACTATGACTTTTGGAGACAAAAGCTAAGAACATATTTTGTCTCCCAAAGTTTATGGGATATTGTTCAAAACGGAGTTGATATCCCCGAAGATACTTCCACTTTGTCCGAGCAACAACTAAAAGAATTGAAGGAGAAGCAACAAAGAGATGCACAAGCGCTATTCGTCATCCAACAAGCTGTAGGAGATACAATCTTCACAAGAATCTCAGATGCTGAAAGTGCGAAGAAAGCATGGGATACGTTGGAGGAGGAGTTCCGCGGCAGCGAAAAGGTACTGTCTATAAAACTCCAATATTTAAGACGAGACTTTGAAACCTTGAAAATGAAGGATTCTGAGGCCATAGGAGAATATTATGCCAAAATAAGAGAAATAATTAATCAAATGAAATTATACGGGGAAAATATATTTGATAAAAGAGTAGTGGAGAAAATACTTATCACTCTTATAGAAAAATATGACCCCGTAGTTACAACTATGGAGCATGTAAAAGATCTATCAACTCTATCCGTCACTGAGATGATAGGTGCTCTAGAAGCCTATGAGAAAAGAATTAGCAGACACACTAAAGAGTCCATAGAGAGTGCTTTTAAAACTAAATTCAATATAAGGCCTCAGAAATCCAAAAATGATGGAAGAAAATTTAATCAAGAAAAGTTAAAAACTAAATCAAATATAAAAACAAGTTATCCTCCATGTGGAACTTGCGGGAAAAAGAATCATCTAGAAATAGATTGTTGGCATCGAGGAAAACCGCAATGCAATAAATGCAAAAGATTTGGTCACATGGAGAAGGATTGTCGGGCTAGAGATGTCCATCAGGCAAACATCGCGGAGGAAAAGAGTGAAAACTTATTCTTCACAAGTGGAAGCTCGACAGAGAAGCCTCGTGACATGTGGTTCCTCGATAGTGGTTGCAGTAACCACATGACACCATACAAAGACATTTTCTCCGAACTAGACACAAGTTTTCAATCCAAGGTGAGACTAGGAAACGGTGATTTTCTAGAAGTAAAGGGCAAAGGGACTGTTTCCGTGGAAACAAGAAAAGGTACGCGGTACATTAACAATGTTCTACTTGTACCTAACTTGGCACAGAATCTCCTCAGCATCGGACAAATGATGGAACGCGGTTACATACTACACTTTGAGAAAGATACATGCACTATATATGACAAGATAGACAAAAATCTTGTCATAGCTCGAGTACAAATGCGAGATTGTCGAGATTTTCCAATACGTTGGAATTATAATATGGCACTGAAGGTCCAAACTGATGATTCATGGTTATGGCATAGAAGATTTGGGCACTTCAACTATCGGGGTCTCAATATTCTTCATCAAAAAAATATGATGAGAGACCTGTCTAAAATCAAAGAAGCTGAAGAAGTATGTGAAGGATGCATGCTCGGGAAACAACACCGACAATCGTTCCCATCTGGAAAGTCCTGGAGAGCCAAGGAAGCTTTGGAGTTAATTCACACAGATATATGTGCACTACTACAAAAATACTCTATTACAGCGTATCTATGACAGCGGTTTTGCAAAACCGCTGTGATAGGGCTATTTGGTTAGGACCTATGACAGCGGTTTTGCAAAACCGCTGTGATAGGGCTATTTGGTTCGGACCTATGACAGCGGTTTTGCAAAACCGCTGTCATAGGGCTATTCGGTTTGGGCCTATGACAGCGGTTCTCCCCGAACCGCTATCATAGTTCCGAGATATGGCAGCGGTCGTTACGAACCGCTGTCATAAATTTTTCGGAAAAAAAAAAGTAACCTGTGGCAGCGGTTTTGCACAACCGCTGTCATAGGACTGGGCTATAACAGCGGTTCTGGGAGAACCGCTGTCATAGGCTGTCGGGTTTTTACTAGGTCAGACAGCCGCCCCCCTTATTCTCTCACTCTCAAATTTCAGTTTTGCCTCTCTCTCACTACTCTCGGCCTCTCTCTCTCGATCCCCCCCCAAAGGCTCTGCACCACCGCCACCGCCACCGCCGCCGCCGCCGCCACCACCACATACCTGCACCGCCGCCACCACGACCACGACCGTAAGCCTACCTCTTCTCTTTCTCTCACTATATATATATGTATATTTGTGTATATGTGGTTGTATGTATATTTTTGTATATGTTGATGGGTGTATGTATATTTGTGGATGGGTGTATGTATATTTGTGTACATGTTAATGGGTGTATTTGTGTATGTGTGGGTGTGTGTATATTTGTGTATACGTGGTTGTATGTATATTTGTGTATGTATATATGTGGATGGGTGTATGTATATTTGTGTATGTATATATGTGGATGGGTGTATGTATATTTGTGTATATTTTGATGGGTGTATGTATATTTATGTATATGTTGATGGGTGTATGTATATTTGTGTATGTATACATGTGGATGGGTGTATGTATATTTGTGTATGTATATATGTGGATGGGTGTATGTATATTTGTGTATATGTTGATGTGTGTATTTGTGTATGTGTGGGTGTGTGTATATTTGTGTATATGTGGTTGTATGTATATTTGTGTATGTATCTATGTGGATGGGTGTATGTATATTTGTGTATGTGTTAATGGGTGTATGTATATTTGTGTATGTATATATGTGGATGGGTGTATGTATATTTGTGTATATGTTAATGGGTGTATTTGTGTATGTGTGGGTGTGTGTATATTTGTGTATATGTGGTTGTATGTATATTTGTGTATGTATATATGTGGATGGGTGTATGTATATTTGTGTATGTATATATGTGGATGAGTGTATGTATATTTGTGTATATGTTGATGGGTGTATGTATATTTGTGTATATGTTGATGGGTGTATGTATATTTGTGTATGTGTGGGTGTACGTATATTTGTGTATTTATGAAAATATTTCTCGGTTGAAATTTTGCGGTGTCGAAATAACACGAAATTCACACGGTCATAGAGAAACGGTATTCTGAACAAAACGCATGACTTTGTCATGTGTTCTCGTGATTTTAGCCATCTTAGATCATTTAAGGCCTCAAATTTGCATTTTATTATGAAAATAGGGTATTTTTGTAATAAAATGCATATTTGAGGTCTTAAACGATCTCATATGGCTAAAATCACGAGAGCGCATAACTTTCGTTTTGTTCAGAATGCCGTTTCGCTATGACCGTGCGAATTTCGTGTCATTCGGACATGGTAACATTATAATCGAGAAAATAAAATTAAAAAAAATAAAATAAACGACCCTATGACAGCGGTTCCGGCTGAACCGTTGTCACAAAATCCAAATTAATTTTTTTTAACCCCTATGACAGCGGTTCAGTCGAAACCGCTGTCATAGGTCGCCCTATGACAGCGGTTCAGCCGGAACCGCTGTCATAGGGTCCAAACAAATCTTTTTTTTTTAACCCTATGTCAGCGGTTCGGGAAGGAACCACTGTCATAGGGTGACCTATGACAGCGGTTTTTTAACCGCTGTCATAGGTCAAAACCATATAACAGCGGTACCTATGATAGCGGTTAAAAACCGCTGTCATAGGCCCCAAAAAACCGCTGTTATAAGTGATTTCTGTAGTAGTGGTGGGCCAATGAGGACTCCATCTCTTTACTAAAACAAGTACTTTATTCTCTTTATCGATGACTTTACAAGAATGACTTGGGTATACTTTATGAAAGAAACATCGGAAGTTCCCAAGATATTTCAAAAATTCAAACAACTAGTAGAAAATTAAAGCAATCAACGAATCAAAACAATCAGAAGCGATCGAGGCAAAGAGTACACTTCTACAGAATTCAACAAATTCTATGAAGGGGAACGCATAGAACATCAACTCACTGTTGGATATGCACCGGAGCAAAATGGAGTCTCAGAAAGAAAGAATAGAACCATAATGGAGATGGCTCGGTCAATGTTAAAAGAAAAAGGACTTCCGAACACATTCTGGGCAGAAGCGGTATATACTGCAGTCTATCTACTCAACAGGTGTCCTACCAAGGCAGTACAAGAAAAAACGGCAGTGGAAGCTTGGAGTAGAAGAAAACCATCTGCGAAGCATCTTAGAGTTTTTGGATGCATATGCTATGTTCATATTCCAGACCAAAAACGAAGTAAACTAGATGAGAAGACAGAACGAGGTATATTCTTGGGTTATAGCACCGAATCCAAAGGCTACCGTGTCTACAATCTCAAGACAAAGAAGCTCATTATCAGTCGAGACGTGGAGTTCGATGAAAATGCTGCATGGAATTGGGAAGAAGAAAAAATAGAAAAGAAAAACATATACTTGCCTACAACTATACCAAGTGGAGAATCTAACAATGGAGAAAACACTGAGCCACCAAGTCCTCCGGCGACTCCATAACCTATTCCGCTACAAGAAGAATCACCCGAATCAACACCAAGAAAAGTAAGATCTTTAAGAAAAATATATGAGAGATGCAACTACGTAAACATGGAGCCTGAAAGCTTTGAAGCGGCTGCCAAACAAGAAGTTTGGATTAAAGCTATGGAAGAAGAAATAAAGATGATCGAGAAAAATGATACATGGGTTTTGGTCGAAAAACCAAAAGATAAAGAAGTCATAGGAGTAAAATGGGTTTACAAGACAAAACTCAATCCCGATGGCTCAATACAAAAACACAAGGCAAGACTTGTGGCTAAAGGATACTCGCAGGTACCTGGAATTAACTACAACGAGACGTTTGCTCCTGTCGCTCGACTTGATACCGTTAGAGCATTGATTGCTCTAGCAGCACAAAAGGGATGGAGACTCTATCAACTAGATGTAAAATCAGCTTTCTTGAATGGATTCCTTGAAGAAGACATATACGTGGAGCAACCACAAGGGTTGGTGGTAGAAGGTTCGGAAGACAAAGTGCTGAAACTGAAAAAAAACACTATATGGACTAAAACAAGCACCACCAGCTTGGTACAGTCGAATCGACAAATACTTCATAGATCGAGGATTCAGGAGGAGTAAAAGTGAGCCAACTCTCTGCATAAAGAATCAAGCTACAAGACCAGACATCTTATATGCTACGAGTCTACTATCAAGATTTATGCAGTCTCTGAGTAAAAAACATTATGGAACAGCAAAGAGGATTTTACGATACTTAAGAGGAACAAAAGACTTGGGAATTCAGTATAAGGCCACCGAAGATGCAAGATTGTTTGGATATATAGACAGTGATTGGGCCGGATCAGTTGACGACATGAAGAGCACTTCAGGGTATACATTCACACTCGGATCTGGAGTATTCTCATGGGCGTCAAAGAAGCAAAAAACAGTTGCTCAATCATCTGCAGAAGCAGAGTACGTAGCAGCATCTAATACAACTAGTCAGGCGATATGGCTAAGAAGAATATTTGAAGACATGGGAGAGCAACAAGATGGGCCAACTGAAATCTACTGTGATAGTAAGTCAGCAATTGCTATCGCCAATAATCCAGTCTATCACTGTAGAACTAAGCACATTGCCATAAAATATCACTTCATAAGAGAAGCAATATCAGATAAGAAGATAAAGCTAAAGTTTTGCATAACAGAGTAACAACTGGCTGATATCTTCACGAAGGCCATACCAAGACAAAGGTTCGAGTTCTTCCGGGAAATGCTTGGAATCACAGAAAAATGCACTTAGGAGGAGTGTTGAAATAAGTGCACATTTCTAGTTAAATCCAGAACATAAACTTTCTAAAATAAGATTACCTAGTTAGTTCTAGAATATTCTAGAAGATTCTAGAATATTCTAGAATAACGTAAAAACTAGTAGAAAACTCCGGAATAATCTAGAATCTTGTAGAAGGTCGTAGAATGATGTAGAACAGTGTAGAATGTTCTAGAAGATAGAAGAAGCCTCTAGAACTATCTAGATGTATATGTAGAATTATCTAGATATGATGTATGTAGAACCATCTAGAAGGTGTGTGTCTACACCTATAAATATGTGGATTGTGTGCAAAATGATGTAACAATACACAACAACAATAATAAGAATCTATCTCTACAAAATCTTTCTTATAAGCATCTCTCTACAACATCAAACTATCCACAAACTATTCTACTCTTCATATTCTCTAAACTTTTCCTATTACTCACTAATCAATAACACTAATACACTGTCTGAAATAATTAGCTTGGAGAACCGATAGGAAAGATCAGGATAATTGTTCACTAGTTGCTTAACGTAGATGCAACATTCACACCTAAAAGAAAAAGGACCCTTATGGATAACAACTGTGGGTAAACGTACTTTAGATAAGTAAATCTAAGATGACCAAGACGTTTATCCTACAAAAGAACATCAAAATTGAATATAAAAGACATGGGAACTTTCTGACGAACTCGCGATCTGATAGAGAACTATTGAAGTACCTTTTATTTCTCAGCATTGACAATCACCTTGCCGAAGACAACTCCTGATATTCATAGCGTGTAGAAAAAAATAAGTTACTGCACAATTTTGATCTTTAGTTATTTACTAACAGAAAGGAAATTATATTATAGCCTGGGGGGTGGGGGTGTTATGTAAAGAACACAATTCAATTGTAAATCATGCATGCAACTTTTCCCTAAACAGGGAAAATATTCCTTCAACCACCATGGTTGCCATGTCACATTACACCATTTGTATTCGGTCAGAACAGTGGAAGAGCTAGTCATATGGTCAGATTAACCATTGCCAAGAATCCACCCTTAACAGATACCTCCATTGACAAAGGAGATGACTGGATGTTACCATTCATTGTGTAATGGTAGCCATAAAAGAAGCTTGGCCAGATTCATATTCTTTTGTGGTTTCGTTTGATTGAAATAGTGTTTATAACTTCCGTCTATTTTGTTTTTGAAAGGCATGGAATTCCTTGGTACATTCTTCAAAGTGCCATTCATTTGAATTTTGTTGACTCCTGGGTTTCCATATGTTGATTTACAATGAATATTCTAACATCTTTCCTTGCTATGGTACGAGTCATGACTTATTGTTGTGATCAACCATAACTTACTACCTTGGGATTTGTGGTTGCATTGTTGTTTGTAGCCAGCACAAAAATTGTGGGGTCTCCTCGATGTTTGAATTCGAGAGATTGTAGAGCATAACTCTATTCCGGTTCTTTTCATGTCTGACTTCAATAAATGCCTCTGGTATGCATGAAAAAGGCTTGTTACCAAGTATCCTTCCCCTAGCTTTCTCCAATTCCTCATTCATGCCTTGGAGAAAAGACCAAACACCCCATCCTTCTCAAGCATTTTGTTGTAGAGCACTCGATCTTCAGAGCGACATCAAGTCAAAGCATAAAAAAGACCTATTTCTTGCCATTATCCATTTAAAGTATAGTAGTACTCAGTTATTGACTTTGTCCCTTTCCGAGTATAGTGAATTGTGGAATGAATTTCAAAGCATGGATATGTTTTTTGAAGATTCGGACACATCTCCTGAACATCTTTCCAGATTTCATGAGCAATTTTAGTTTTGTAAGACAGATACATATGTCCGATTCTCAGGTCGATGAGGTTGAACTGCTATTCCATCACATTGCAATTCTTAGCGTGTGTTGGTGCTTGTTGGTGGAGATATCTCACTGGTGAGATGCCCAGTCTTCCCTTTTCCTTTAATCACAACCAACCCAGATTGGGACCATCATGGAAATTGGACCCTTTTAATTTATTTTGGGTTATTTGTAGTGAGTGGGTGATTTCAAAAATTTGGAAAGAATTGAAGTATGAAGTTGGATAATTGGTGATGGCTTGAGTTGTAATGATTTGGTAATTTAAGGGGCCTGGACACAATCAACCGTCTTGTAGGAAGGAAAGCAGGTTAATGTTAATGGTTACGTCAGCACCAAGGCTAGGCGCTTGGTACCGAGAAGATGGATTCTGTCTCTACACAATGCTTGTTGTCTTTATTCAATAGAATTTAGTACAAATTTATATGATTTTATGCTACCAAAAATAGATAAAAAGAAATCCTCGAAAATCAGTTACTCAAGGAATAAGAATACTCGGTAATCCCTAAAATCCCTAAAAATCAGTTGACTATCTACATTACAATAGATCTCGAATTTTTTCAGGTTTCCATCAGTATTTTAACTCAATTTTCAAAATCAAGCATTATTCAAACGGTTACTTCTCCAATTTACTGAATTAATTTAACTTTGAATTTCCAGGTGCAAAATGCTGTTAAATTTTTGAAGATGATCGGGACATTAGATGAAATGAGTATCTTAAACATATTGATATGTTAATTGGGAAGCATGAATTTCCTACCATCATGTTTCATTGGACATCTTGATATTCTTTACCAGTTCATTTTCCATTTTGTTGACTTATTCTCTTTGTCCGATCAGGCGAATTTGTTGTGAAGCAGATTCGAGCAGAAGAGAAAAAGAATCATATTTAATTATTATATTTTGTTGTTTTATTTCCTTATTTTGAGTCATTGTTAGTTTAGGATTTTATTTCCTAGTTGATTGAGTTTCCTAGTTGTTTAGGGTTTTAATTATTTCCTTTTTAGTAGCAGTCTGTAACTTGCATAGCAAGTACCTTATTATTATAAATAGGGGTCTTTAGGGTTTATTTTGGTTATTCAGTTTTTGAATCAATAAAGAGTCAAGCTTAGGCTTGTTGGGCAAAATTTATTCTTGTAGGACTTTTGAGTTATTGAAAGTATTTTTTTTTATCGTTTTTCGTTTCCATCAATTTGGTCCGACTTGCCGGATCTTCCACCCGACGAAAACATGGTTGAAACAAGTACTGGAGCCAACGATACTCCATCTTTAGGCACCAACATGGCTCGTTCCACTTTCGACAAATCTCTCATAACGGCAATGGTTTAGCGCTTGAAATCTGCCATGGCCCATATGGATAACATCATGAACCATATGGCTAATATGGATAACTGTATTGCCGACATGAAGGCGGAGATCACCGCCCTCAAATTCCATGCCCTCAATATTTAGACTGCTCCAACGACCGTCCATGAAAATTTCCCGCCGCCAACCGCCCACACACCACCAGTAATTGCCACCGCCGCATCAGTTTCATCAGCCGAAAACAGAATCCCTTGCATCACCGCTGAAATTACACCATCCTCCTCAAGTTTTACCCCACAATCCGCCACATTCGCACCAAACCATCTCGGTCACACCACCACCCCTAACTTCCAACCAACAGAAACTAATATGGCCACCGTCTACCGAATTTCTCAAACCTCCCCACAACAAACACTCAACCACATCACCCCCACACTCCCTATTTTTAACGGAATTGACCCTTTAGCATGGTTCACCCGGACTGAATCTTCCGAAATTCCAAAGGTTACGTTAAACACCCACAATAGGCACTATGGGTTTTTTAGTCATGCCTTTCGACTTGAAGAATGCATCGGCGATGTCTCACGCAACAATGAAATTTCCTAAGTTCAGCCTTGGGGACAAGACTGTTTTTAAGGGGGGTGGAATTGTTGTGAAGCAGATTCGAGCAGAAGAGAAAAAGAATCATATTTAATTATTATATTTTGTTGTTTTATTTCCTTATTTTGATTCATTGTTAGTTTAGGAGTTTATTTCCTAGTTGATTGAGTTTCCTAGTTGTTTAGGGTTTTAATTATTTCCTTTTTAGTAGCAGTCTGTAACATGCATAGCAAGTACCTTATTATTATAAATAGGGGTCTTTAGGGTTTATTTTGGTTATTCAAATTTTGAATCAATAAAGAGTCAAGCTTAGGCTTGTTGGGCAAGATTTATTCTTGTAGGACTTTTGAGTTATCAAAAGTATTTTCTTTTATCGTTTTTCGTTTCCATCAGAATTCCTATCAGTGCTTCCATGGGATCCTACGCTGGGGAAAATGCTAATTATGGGTGCTATATTTCGCTGCTTTTTCCCTGTATTGACAATTGTGGCTGGTCTCTGCATCAGGGATCCTTTTCTTCTGCCTCAAGATAGAAAGGATGTAAGTTATCTGCAGATCATGGCAAGATGTCGGTGGATTTTTTATTATTATGTAGCTCTTCATATCTAAAGCATCATTATATTCTCATTCAATGGCACACAAAGAATTCGACTGTTAGTGATTATTAATAGATAATCATCTGGTCCTTCGTATGTACTTACTACACATTTTTTTCATAAGAAAGCAGATACTCTTGCTAAAAGCAAATCTAAATACTTGCATCAGTTTCCCGCCAATATCAGAAACAAAAGCTATTCCTACAGTTACCCTACTTTATTTTCAAAAAAATGTTTGTCTTGGATAATTCATGATTATAAAATTTTCTTCTCATCTGTACAGTGGCCTGTCTGGGAACATAATCTTTTATTTGTTTAGCAAATTGTTCAAGTTTCTTAAACTAAATCCAGTTTGTAGCGGACCATTGGTTTGTAGGTTATTTTTTTCGATTCATGGCCTTACTTTTCCATTGTTTTCACTCATGGAATTTCTCAAATTGATATACTGGATATTCTCTTATGCTTTGTAGATGACCAAAGGCAATGATGCATTTTATTATGACTTCAGTTAGACACTCTATAGTACTGTGCTTATATTATATTCTTGCAAAGCCTAGATATTTGACCAATGTATACCCACAAAGCTAGTTGTAATCTCATTGGATTTTTTGTGTTGTTAGAATTCATTATGTTGAATCATTGAACAAACAACCAGTTAACTAGCTCACTGATAATTTTTTTTTCCTTTTTGTTCTCCTCAGCTCCATCTGGCTTCGGGTAGCTAGCGTGTGGCTTTTGGTAGCGGCAGTCTGACATCTTTGTTTATCAGAACTCAGAAGATAGGCGAATGTGTTTTATTGTGTAATAAGTCATTTAGCAATGATCATTTGATGTTTATTAACGCTCTGGATTGTGAAGGGTATGGTTAGCTTAGTGATGTTAAACTGAGTAGCTAACTGGAGTTATTTTTGGTCTTTCGAAAAGCCAATTCAAACAGAAGTAGTTGGATTTTGTCAGTTATATAGAGATTTGGACCTTTTACATGCCCAAAGTGACGCTATGCTATTTATTGATGTGAATTTTTTAAGCATCAACTAAAAGAAGTATTAACTTAAAGCACAAAAAGTGCTACCCTTTTTTTGGGTATAAGGCAAGATCTCAAAAAGTACTACCCTTTTTTGGGGTATAAGGCAAGATCTTTTATAACCAAACAAGCAACATGTACAACTCAAAATAAGCACATAGCTCACTTAGACTTGCTAATGTGCATAAGTAACTGTAAAGTAGTTATCTCTATCTATGCTCTAACAAACCCAATATCGTTGAACTCTTCGTCGCATGGTATGTTGTAATTGTACATGTAATGCGAGCGAGTTGTACTCTCCATGACGCATGAATGATAGGCCTCCAACGTGATTTAACCACAACCATCCATCCATGGTGGACACCATATGAGTTCCAACAAGTGGATGATTGTGATTAAACTAGGATTTCAAATTTTGGAACTGCTAAACATGACCCGTATGGTAGAAATCGATCATATGACAAATATAAATCCTTAATTAACAAGAAAAAAGACAAGAAAGACAAGAACAGATGGTACTAATGTGAGCTTACAAGAACCGTAAAATATTTTAAAAGATTTTCGAGAGTTTATAAGATATTATTAGTAAAAAATTTAGAATATAATCTCAAAAGATGTAAGAGCTTATAAGAGCTTATAAGATATTACAAGATATTTTAAGTCAAATGCTCTTTACATTCACAAATCTTAAATTTGACCAAATTGAGTCCATATCTGAATGGATTTGGTCATCTCGATCAACCACATCATAAGTGTAATAGTACATATCATATGCTTAATTAAATACTCTTCATCGGATATAAATCAATAACATGAGTAAGTGTAATTCACCCTTTAGTTTGAGTAAAATGAATTTCATTGAAATTAACCAAAGCAAAAAATTAGTTTGTAGTATAACTGTATAAGTATTAAATATTTTTCATTTTCTAAATCAGTGTCCATGCAAATGCTCGAGTATACAAGCTAGTTAGTATTAATTTTAGTCCCACGTGATATTGTGATTCTAGTTTTCGTCCCACTTTACGAGATTTATAAAAATGTCCTAATATTTCAAACTAGTTGCAAACTTGATCTTTTTTTTTAACGGGTTAGTCCCGTACGATATTTTGTATTAAATTTTGATAGAATGAGTAACTAAAAATTGTATTTTGTCCCCCTGAAACTATATACCTTGTACTAAACACCCCCTGAAAATATTATTTTTTCACTTACCCCCTGAAAAAAATAATAAAATTGTTAAAAAAGAAAACAAAATCATCGTCTTCCTCAACCATTTTTAATTTTTTTTTAAATTTTCAAGTGGTAAATGACGTTAATATTTGTTTAGGAGATTGTTTAATACGTCTTGTATAGTTTAATGTGCAAAATGCAATTTTTAATAATGAAAATAATGTATGGAACTAATATTGGTTTTAAAAAGACTAACATTGCAACCTTTTTAAATTATTGACCATTTTTAAAATCTCATAAAAGGTGGGATGAAAACTAGAATCACAATATTATCCAATAAGACTAAATTTGAAATTTTGCCTATTGATTAAAAGCGGACAAGCTCTTCTATTGCAAAATGGCATTCCATCTTTTATCCCATAATATAGATGACTGACATGTGTAATATGATTAAATATGCATTAATCTGTGTTTGCGTTTGTACTTTTTAATTTATCAAAATTAAAGAAGATCATATGGAAACAAAATTAAATAGTTTTGGAAAGAAATCCTAGCAGCCGATCTTAATCAAGCATACCATACCATACCATACCATACCATATGTCGATTGTAAATTCTTTTATTTAAAATGCTCAAACCTTGCAAATTCATTTGAAATTATCATATTGATTAATTGCGGTCAAAGATGAATCTGCTTGAAAGAAAATATGTAAATATTTTATGTATCTAGAGAAATATATGGAACATGCAGTGTAAATCTTTTTCAAGTATCTTATCTCGATATATATTCAGACTCACTTAATACAATGATAACGGTAAAGATTACCCCGCAAATCTCGGCGGTTCCAATTTAAATATCAGAAGCTTTCACATTTAATGAAATTAATCCAACCAGTGGTATTTTAAAATCAAAATTCAATATCCCCAACATCTTTCTTTTGCTTCTTTTCCTTTTTCCATCGATGTAAATATATATATGTTGCGTGAAAAACCCTACTACGTACGTACAAGTCTTCAACTAAACAGAAAATGGCACAACCAAAGGCATTAATTAACCTTAAAGCTCTTGATCGGCACCAAAGGCAAACGAGTCATATTACAAAGATTGTGTGGATTTCCTGTTTCACATACTCTCTTTACCGGTCGCCACATTGAACTGATCAGCCTCCTTAAGAAACAACAAGGGATGATGGGCTCTCGTTAGCAAACCCCTATGAGAGCATGGAGAATCTAATCGAGACCTATATATATACAACCGAACCACACCAAAGCTTGGCCAGCGGAGGTGCGCGAAAGCTGGCCCGGACATCCCATGGGGATCCAAAAAAAAAAAAACCACACCAAAGCCACTCTTTTAAAACCACCCCCCCCCCCCCCCCCCAATCTTGGTTATTTTTCTCCACTCAATCACGCACCCACTCAGAAGATGTTCGGTTGTTAAAATAAGTACACTTTTCTTGATAATTCTAGAAATTAAGATTTCTAGAATAAGAAATACCTAGTTAATTCTAGAATGAGATGTTCTAGATATTGTCACTAGTTAAATCTAGAAGAGTAATGTTTATTAGAATGTTCCTAGATAAAATCTAGAAATATCTAGACATGTGTATAGAAATAACTAGACAATATGTGTGTAGAAAAATCTAGGTATGTAGAAAAGTCTATGTATGCAGAAAAATCTATATTTTAGATATATGTAGAAACATCTAGGACCATCTACAAGGTATGTATCTACACCTATAAATATGAGGATTGTGTGCGAAATGATGTAATAATAACAACAAATAATTCAATCAATACAATAGCATCTTTCAAACTAAAAATATTCTTTACAACTTCCAACTATTCCATTCTCTTCCAACATCCAACTATCCACAAAGTATTCTACTCTTCATATTCTCTAAACTCTTCCTATTACTCACGTTACATCAATCACACTAACAGTGGTATCAGAGCCACATTCGGTCAAATCTGGGAGTGATACATGGCTACACCAACAACTGTTAATTTTTCATCAGTGTCTGTACCAGTATTCACTGGTGAAAACTATGACTTTTGGAGACAAAAGCTAAGGACATATTTTGTCTCTCAAAGTTTATGGGATATTGCCCAAAACCGAGTTGATATCCCCGAAGATATTTCCACTTTGTTCTAGCAAAAACTAAAGGAATTGAAGGAGAAGCAACAAAGAGATGCACAAGCTCTATTCGTCATTCAACAAGCTGTAGGAGATAGAATCTTCACAAGAATCTCAGATGCTCAAAGTGTGAAGAAAACATGGGATATGTTAGAGGAGGAGTTCCGCGTCAGTGAAAAGGTATGGTCTATGAAACTACATTATTTAAGAAGAGATTTTGAAACTTTGAAAATGAAGGATTCTGAGGCCATATGAGCATATTATGCAAGAATAAGATAAATAATTAATTAAATGAAATTATACGGGAAAAATATATCTACATAACTGATGCGAGCCGTGTTCGAACACACCAGTCTAACTGATGTGTCTATAACACAAATTCCCACTAACATACTCATAGTGTTCGACTAGCACTTCGCTGTCAAAACATATATCATATAAGTCTATATCCAGTAATGATGTCCAGTCAATACTCTCTTCGACTTGCGAACTAATTTAGATATTAAGGACCAAACACTTCTAGTGCCAATCTCCCTAACCTATAGGGAGTAGAATGTTCTCCTTAATATCAAGGTCTAATCATTTTTTATTTAAGCCTTACAAATACCTATAAGAAACAACATCAAAAGCCTTTCATTAATATAAGAATATTTAGTTACACTTTAATGCCTTATAATTCTATCCTCTTGTGGCATTTGAGGGCATAACACCAACAATCTCCCACTTGCACTCAATGCCTTCTGCTAGGGTATTTTATATCTATCTTTTCAAGATGTTTTTTTAGCACCGCCTGTGCCAATGGATTGGTTTATGGGTCAGTGATGTTGTCTGCCGAGGCTATTTTCTGAATAGATATGTCCCCTCTGGCAACGATCTGTCTTATGATGTGATATCTTTTCTCAATGTATTTTTGACTAGTTGTGAGACCTTGGTTCCTTCGCCTGCCCTATTGCTCTATTGTAGTCACAATAAAGTGGCAACGGGAGCTCCACGCTTGGAACCACTTGAAGTTCTCTAATCCTAAGCCAAACAGCCTCTTTAGCTTCCAGAGGTAGCCACGTATTCAGCCTATGTGGTGGAATCCGCAGTTGTGCTTTATTTGGAACTTTTTCAAGACACTGTCCCATCTTTGAGGGTGAATATGAACCCCGATGTGGATTTTCGATCAGCGATGCCTGATTGGAAATATGAGTCTGTGTATTCGTCCACTCTTAGGTCACCACTCCCGTAGATAAGATTCATATCCTTAGTTCTTTTCAGATACTTTAGGATATTTTTCAAAGCTGTCCAATGTTCCTTGCCTGGATTTGCTTGAAATCGACTAACAATGCTTATTGCATAAGCAATGCCAGGTCGTGTACACATCATTATGTACATCAGGCTACCCATAGACAGATGCATAAGGAATAATGCTCATTTCCTTTCTATCTTCCTCACTTTGAGGACACATAATCTTCGAGAATTTAATCCCGTGACTCATTGGCATGAACTCTTTCTTAGAACCTTCCATCCTAAATCACTTTAGGACCTTTTCTAAGTAAAGCGCCTGAGAGAGCCCTATCATTCTATTTGTTCGATCTCTATAGATTTGAATTCCTAGAATGTAAGTAGCTTCTCCCAAGTCTTTCATGGAGAAATTACTCGAAAGCCACTTTTTAACAGTGGTGAGCATTCCTATATCATTTCCTATTAGTAATATGTCATCTACATATAGCACAAGGAATGATATCTTGCTCCCACTAACCTTCTTATAAACACATGACTCATCTTTATTTTTGATGAAGTCAAATCTTTTGACTGCTTCATCAAATCGTAGATTCCAGCTCCAAGATGCTTGTTTGAGTCCATAAATGGACCTTTCAAGTTTGCACACCTTATAGATACCATCCTCGGATACAAAACCTTTGGGCTGTTCCATATAGATATCCTCTTTTAGGAATCCATTCACAAAAGCATCTTTGACATCCATTTGCCATATCTCATAATCGAGGTGAGTTGCTATTGCAAGTAAAATTCTTATAGACTTGATCATAGCTACTGGCGAAAAGGTTTCTTGGTAGTCAATTCCTTCCTTTTGACTGTACCCTTTCGCCACTAGTCTAGCTTTATAGGTTTCAACCTTGCCATCAACACCAATCTTTCTCTTGTAAATCCATTTACACCCAATTGGTACAATACCATCATGCCAATCTACAAGTGTCCAGACTTGGTTTGAATGCACCGAGTCTATTTCTGTTTGCATAGGTTCACGCCATCTCACAGCATCCACATCTACCATCGCTTGATCATATGTGGAGGGATCATCTCCTTGACCCTTATCTAATACAGAATGGAGGTTTAGCTCCCTCTGTAGTAGATATCCATACCTCTTAGGTAGTTGAGGTACCCTACTTGATCTTCGCGTTTGCGGTTGTGATACAGAAGGCTCGGTTCTTACTTCTTGTGTAGATGTATCAACTGGAGTTTCATCTTGTTCTTCAAGAACAATCCTTCTACCTGCTCCACCTTCTTGAATGAACTCATCCTCAAGATAAGTTGGCTTGTAAAGCTACAATGATCATTTGATCATCGTTCAGGTAAAAGATGTCTCCCATGGAATCCTCAGGATAACCAACGAAATGCCTTTTTATGGATCTTACCTCCAATTTGTCCACTTTAGTCTTTTTGACATTAGCAGGACATCCCCAAATCTTAATGTGATTAAGACTTGGTTTCTTATTTCTCCATATCTCATATGGGGTCTTAGGAGCGGACTTGGAGGGACATCTATTTAAAATGTGTACAGCTGTAAGGAGCGCGTGACCCCATAGTGAAATGGGTAAGTCAGTGTAGCTGAGCGTGCAATGAACCATGTCCAACAAAGTTCGATTCCTTCGCTCGGCCACTCCATTCAATTGTGGTGTCGCAGAGGTGTGAACTGTAATACTATACCATTCTCTCTGAGGTATTCATCAAACTTCGCACTCATATATTCTCCTCCTCGGTTAGTTCGAAGAGCTTTTATATGTTGCCCAGTTTGATTTTCCACTAAAGCCTTGAATTCCTTGAATTTATCAATGAATTCATACGTATGCTTTATCAAGTACACTAGACCATACCTTGAATGGTCATCAGTGAATGTGATAAAGTAAAGGAAACCTCTACGAGCCATTTCTCCAAATGGTCCATAAACATCGGTATGCACCAAGCCTAAGATTTGTGAGGCTCTTTCGAAAGTCCCTTTGAACATCTTTCTCCATTTTGTGAATTTTGTGTTCGCCTGTATGGCCTAGTCTAAGATGCCAAATCAATCTTTGGTTAATTCCTAGCGTAGCACATTTTTTTTGTATAGTATTAACAGCACACTCATTCTGGACATTAAGGTAATACAAACCATTCACCAAAGAAGCAAAGCCTACTAATTTATTACTATAATAAATGTTGTAATGTTCATCCATAAAATGGAAAGTATAACCATTATTAACTAAAATGGGAATTGAAACAATGTTTCTAAGCCAATTGGGCAAAACCAAAACATTATTCAGAAATAGTAAATGTCCAGAATTTAAAAGTAATGTGGTATATCCAATTCCAGTAGCTGTGATGCTCTGCCCGCTGCCTACTTTGATCTTTACCTCATTAGGGCTCAGTTTCCTACTTCGTTCCAGATTTTGTTTCACACAACATACATGAGTATTAGCTCCTAAATCAAGAATCCAAGAAGTGGAAAAAATGGTAAAAGAACAATTACTTTCAAAAACGTAAAGTTCCTTACCTTTCGCTCCTTTATTCATATTTGGACAGTCTCTCCTCCAGTGGCCTAGTTCACTACAACATAAGCACTTGTCCTCATATCTTGCCCTCTTATTCCTCATTCTTTAAATCTTGTTGCGAGTTCCCTTGGAACCTGCCACTCACTGATTGTTGTTATTGTTCCTTCGTTCATCCAATGAGCTAGGAATAGTGACAACAATAGGATTATTCAACTTATCTGCCCTTATTTGATTATGAGCAACCTTGAGTTTATCCAGTAGCCCAGCTAATGAACCCTCAATGTTATTCATGTAAAAGTTTATGACAATGTAGTAGAATGAATCAGGGAGTGACTGTAAGATGAGGTCAATTTGGAGATGTAGGTCTATATAAAAATTCAAATATTTAAGTTTTTCTATCATGACCATCATTTTGAAGACATGTTATCCTACATCCTCACCTTCAGTCATCTTTGTTCAGAAGAGATCTCTTGATATAAAATATCTGGCGGTCTTACCACATTCTCCAAACAACTCATCCAAGTGAAGGATAATATTCCTTACATTATCCATCTTGTCATAGGCTCTATGCAACTCAATGCACATGGAGCTTAAGATGTACACTCTTGCTCTATGGTTGTCACAACACCAGTCCCAACGAGCTAGGCGAACTTTATCACCTTCATCTCTTTCAGGGAAAGGAGGATGACCAACTTCCAATACATAGTTTATGGATTCACTGGTAAGGACCGTCCCTAACTTTGTGAACCATTCTATGTAGTTTGGTCCAGTAAGAATGGTATTCTCCATCAATTTTGATAGTGGTTTGGGAGACATTTTTATTTGAGAGAGATAAATCAATTAATAACTGCAGAAAATAAACCAGACTTGATTAGATGATTTAACTTAACTATAACCAAGTTAAAATCAAGGACTTCGATTTATAACTTGGCTCCCACTACATTTTTCGAGATTCACACTCCCACTGTGAAAATCAAAAGTGATCGTTGTTTGTTACTTTGTATTGAAGATTGATTTATTTAATTATTGTAATGGATTGAAACATTTTAACGATATTTGGTCCATTACTTAATTAAAGTGATGTCTAACATCAATCTATCCAATAGACGGTCCAATCTTCTTTTCCCATAATCCATCAAAACCGCAACCCTTTAACGATATATAGGTTCGTGGACTATCTAAGTTCATTCCCACTAACACTTTTTAATCTAATATTTGAATTTCACCTTGCAACTCTTTAACGATATTTGGGGTGAAATATGTCTCGATTAAGGTATCTAATGCACTTTATGAAATCTCATAAATGTGTCTTAATTTATGACCCCCACTTACTGGGAAGATGACTTGTATCAGATTCAATTCTTGATTTCATCAAGCTTAGTGGAGGGATTGGAGGCCTAGTGCCCCTTTTAAAACTTAGTATTATTTTCATTTGGGGGAATTAATTTTCTAAACATTTAATTATGTCTCACTTTTTACATTATCATATTTTTATAGTGCAGGGTAGGATTGTACATGCATTCTCTCATCTGATGAAACATGCATCGAAAGCTATAAAACATCACATATATCCATGAGCTTTTCTAGAGGGCCCAAGCCAATGGCCCATCAAAAGGAAAAAGAAAAACCTATACTATTTTTCTTGTTGGGCTCCAAACATCTTTTCTTTTTGGATCGACTCCTTCTTCAAGGGCCTATTCTAATTCTAGCTATTACATAAGAATATTAATAAATCAACTATAATCCTCCAAGAATAATAAATTAATTATTTTATTAAAATAAATAATATTCAATAAAAATTAATTGGGCTCGACCTCAACAAATTTAAACCACCATCCATTGGCCCATTTAAATTTAACGAGTTTGGCCCAGAACCAATTTATTCAATGTCTAATATTTAATTAAATCAATTTGGGCTTATTTAATTAAAACCCAGGTCATCATTCTTTTTACTCATTCGGATAATTAAAATAGCCCAAAGCCCATTTATTTAAAAATTAGACCTGAAATGGACTCGACCCGACCCACCAGAACCCGGGTTGGAACCCAGGCCCACGTGAGCCAGGTGCACGGCCACCTGCTACTGCGGCCACGCGGGCACGTCGGGTGGCCGTGCGCTGTGCGCGTGGCATGCGCACGTCATACGTTTCACGCAATTCCTGGGGTTTTTGACCCCGTTTTCTCACACAATTCGATTTTTCAATTTTACCATATCATCATGCAATAATATCCAAGAAAAAATACAAAAAAATCATGGTTTAAAATCATAAAATAACATTCTATTCATCATGTTTTAAAAACACGAAAAACATATAAAATCACGTACTTGATTAAATACGAAAATCAGAGATTGGCTCTAATACTACTGTTGGGTTTTGGTATATAAAAACTCAGCTGAAATAAAATCCCATAGTGGTTTCATCTTCGATTTCACACAGTCAAATCATGTTAAGAAACGTGTACCTTTTTCGCATAATTGAATTTTTGAACCAGCCTTTTGATTCTTTTTCTGAGTAGCAAAGGTGTCTCTGCCTCTAAATCACCACACCAGAATTGAAAGTAAAAATACTCTTCCTTCTTCTCCTATTGGACGGCTAGAGAGATGAGAGAGAGGTGGCGTGTTTGACTTAGAGAGAAAGTTAAGAATGTGAGGTTAGGTTAATTTTTCACTAAGTGGTATATTTATACTACAACTAGAAATAATTAATCTAAGTGACTAAGGCCCCGGGCATCCATATGGATGCCCAGCTTGGGCATTTTTAATGCCCATCGGGCTTAGTCCGTTTTGTGCTTTTATTTAATTTATTATTTATCTAATAAATAAATTAATTAAATAACTAGTTAATACACGTTAATTCTAAAATCAATTTCACAAGGAAATGAATTAACATTTTAATTTAATTAATTAATAAGATCATCTAATGATTAATTAATTAATTACGATATCAAATACCGAAAAATTCTCTCACGCTTTATTCCATAATTTTTCCCCTGCAATTCCTTTAAGCGCGGCTGTTTAGGTTTGTCTCAAAAGGCAATTGGGAGTAAACCAAAAGGATGTGGCTAACATCTAGCCAGTCTCGTGATCCACATCGTAGCCGAATTGAGAACGAATGTATAGAATCATTCCAAACCTTTCACGCTGTGAATACCGTACAAGTATAAACCCTTTATTCATATATCTCAGTCAAGTGAAAGTCATGGTTTAGTCAAACTCACTGGACTTCACTATATGCTCAGCTCATAGTGAATCGAGGTCACTGAGTATACTTTATGTCCAACATAAGTATCTCTAATGCTTTGGCCAAAGTCTTTGACCTCACTCATTCATGAAGACATATGATATTTAGCTCATTCACTTAAGAGAGAATAAATCCCATATTGCTAATTAGTTAAGATTGCTACTTGCCCATCAAGCCGCATTTCGAGGTCGATCCCACCAATGGGTGAATTAGATCGAACTACTCTAATGACAAACTTGATGTCACAAGCACATCTTCAACGTGATTACTCAGGTCTAAGGTTCACACGTACCTATCACAACTTATCAGTTTTGTTATTGACTGTGATTGAGTAAAAACCTATGTGACATAATTGATGCAAGCCGTGTTCAAACACACCAGTCTAACTGATGTGTGTATGACACAAGTTCCCAGTAACATACTCATAGTGTTCGACTGGAACTTCCCTGTCAAAACTTATATCATATTAGTCTATTTCCAGTAACGATGTCCAATCAATACTCTCTTTGACTTACAAACTAATTTAGATATTAAGGATCAAACACTTCTAGTGCCAATCTCCTAACGTATAGGGAGTACAATGTTCGCCTTAATATCAAGGACTAATTGTTGTTTATTTAAACCTTACATATGCCTATAAGAAACAACATCAAAAGCCTTTCATTAATATAAGAATCTTTAATTATAATTTAATGCCCTATAATTCTATTCTCTTATGGCATTTGAGGGCATAACACTAACAACAAGTAGGAAACCCTTTTGGGACTCCTTGTGGCCGCCCCTAGGGCTCCTTTGGATGGTCAAAGTGGGCTTAAATTAGCCCGGTCAACTTAGTATACCTTTTAATATATATTTAATTTAAATCCTATTTAAATGCAAAATATATATTATCAATTAATTCCATTTAATTAATTCTATTTCTCAAATAATTTAATTTAATCCAATTAAATTAAATATTTAATTTTTTGATTTACCATTAAATCAATCCATCCAATTAATTTTATCTTTCTAAAAGATTAACACAAAAAGATATCCTGTCCATTTCTTATAGCGCGACTCTTTAGGTTCATCTCAATTGGCAATGAGAGGAATTACCAGAGGATGTGAGTGTCACCTAACCAGTCCCGTAGACTCACATCATAACCTAATTGAGTACGAAATGATTGCATCATTTACGAACCTCTCCAATCATAAATACCATATGAGTATAAGCCCTTCACTGATGTATCCCGATCAAGTGAGAGTCATAGTTTAAGTCAAATTCACAAAACTTGATACTGTGCATTAGATTATAGCATAATGAAAATTACCAAACTACCTACCATATCTTACATGAGTTAGTTTCATTGCTTTGGCCAAAGACTTATAATTTCATTGTCCTATGATCGCACAAGATACTTTCTTGTGTAGTATTGAGAGATTGAATCCCATATTGGCGATCATCTCACAAGTGCTACTTCACCAATTGAGTTCACCTTTTGAGGTCGTCGGCCCCACCAAAGGGTGATTTGGGCCTAACTACTCTAGTAACAAATTCATCAGTAAAAGTACATTGATCATGATCCCTCAGGTCTAAGGCTCACGCATACTATTACGATCAGTACTCCGATCATGATCAGTCACTGAGTAAGTACCCATATGATCGAACAACTACAAGCTGTGTTCGAATATACCAATTTCATTGGTATATCTATGATACGTGTTCTCACAAGCCCATAGTGTTCAACTGGCACTCTTTGTCAGAGCATGTGTCATACAAGTGAAATCTTAATGCCCAAATAAGATTCCTTGACTTGCGAACCCTCTTAAGTGATCAGTTGTCAGACTCTTCCAGTGCCACTTCTTTATTTCATGAAGGGTAAAGAGTCAACCTAGATACACATGGACTATTTATTCAATAATTATTAATGCCATGAAGTTTCATATGAACACAAGAATAAATGCCTTTATTAAAGATAAGTTCGTACAACCTAGTAGGATACCCAATACAATCTATTTGTCCTCATTAGCATCTAGGGCATATACTTAACAATCTCCCATTTGCACTTAATGCTAGTTACTATCGTATCTAATACCCATCTTCTTAAGATGCCGCTCTAGCACTGCCTGCGCCAATGGCTTAGTGAGAGGGTCAGCCACGTTGTCCGCCGAGGCTAGTTTCTGCACAGTAATGTTGCCTATTCCAACGATTTCTCGAATGATGTGATTTGTCCTCTCTATGTGTTTAGATTTTTTGTGAGACCTTGGTTCCCTAGCTTGCGCGATGGTTCCATTATTGTCACACTAAAGTGGCAATGGCAGCTCTACACTAGGAACAACTTGAAATTCTTCCATGAACTTCTTAATCCAAACAGCTTCTTTAGCTGTCTCTGAGGCTGCCACATATTCAGCTTCAGTCGTGGAATCAGTAATTGTGCTTTGCTTGAAACATTTTCAAGACACTGCTCCACCATTCAGAGTGAATATAAAGCTAGAAGTCAATTTTCGATCATCGATGTCTGATTGGAAATCCGAATCAGTGTAACTGTCCACCTTCAATTCTCCATTGCCATATATGAGAATCATATCTTTAATTATTCTTAAGTACTTTAAGACAGCTTCACGGCTATCTAATGTTATTTTCCTGGGTTAGCTTGAAACCTACTCACCACGCTCACAGCATAAGCAAGATCTGGTCTCGTGTATAACATCGCGTACAAGAGACTTTCTACCATCGAGGCATAGGGAACATGCTCATCTCCTTCTGATCTTTCTCACTTTGAGGACTCATCTTTTTGGAGAGATGAATTCCATGTCTCATGGACAAAAGACCTCTCTTAGAGTTTTTCACCCCAAATCGCTTTAGGACCTTTTCTAAGTAGAGGGCTTGGGAGAGTCCTATCATTTTATTCGATCTATCCCTGTAGATGCGAATTCCTATGATATAGGTGGCTTCTCCCAGTCTTTCCTGGAGAATGTGCTTGAAAGTCATGTCCTAACTGAAGTTGGCAGACCCATATCATTCCCTACAAGTAGAATATCATCTACATATAGTACCAGGAATGAGATTTTGCTCCCACTGACCTTTATGTAGACACATAGTTCATCCTAATTTTTGATAAAGCTATGGCCTGCTTGAGTCCATAAATGAACCTATTCATTTTG
Source organism: Buddleja alternifolia (assembly GCA_019426215.1). Taxonomy (NCBI): domain Eukaryota; kingdom Viridiplantae; phylum Streptophyta; class Magnoliopsida; order Lamiales; family Scrophulariaceae; genus Buddleja; species Buddleja alternifolia. The sequence goes on from CM033403.1 coordinate 18,186,678, forward strand.
CAGACCTTATGAGAATCTGCACTTGATATGAAATCCTTTGGCTGTTCCATATGGATTTTCTCCTCGAGGAATCCATTTAAGAACGCGGTCTTCACATGCATTTGCCAGATCTCATAATCTAGGTATGCAGCTATGGCAAGTAGAATTCTAATGGATTTGATCATAGCTATAGGAAAAAAGGTTTCCTCATAATCAATGCCCTCTTTTTTAATATACCCTTTCACCACTAGCCTGGCCTTATAGGTGTCTACCTTGCTATCCGGACCAATCTTTCTCTTATAGATCCATTTACACCCAATGGGCACAATACCTTTGGGTCTATCTATCAGAGTCCAGACTTGGTTTGAATACATCAAATCTATTTCTATTTTCATAGCTTCATACCACTTTGCAGAATCCATGTCCATCATTGCTTTGTCATAGCTAGAGGGATCGTCTCCATGGTTTTCTTCAGCTACTGCATACAAATTATGATCTCTTTGTAGCAGATAACCATATCTCTCAGGTGGTTGAGATACTCTAGTAGACCTTCGCATTGACGGCTGTGTCGTTTCTGGTTTTGGTTGGGCCTCTTGAACAGTGTCTTCCAAAGGAGATTCATTTTGTTCTTTTAGAACAATTCTCCTACCAGCTCCATCTTCTTGATTGAATTCTTCTTTGAGAAAGATTGCCTATAAGGCTACAATGATCCTTTGATCATCATGAATGTAGAATAAGTATCCCATGGATCCTCGGGATAACCAACGAATCGTCCTTTCAAGTACCTAGCCTCCAATTTCTCTGCTTTGATCTTTTCGCATAAGCTGGGCAATCCCAAATCTTTATGTGTTTCAGATTAAGCTTCCTTCAAAGCCATATCTAATACGGTGTTTTAGGAACTGATTTGGAAGGACATCTGTTCAAGATGTGAGTAGCTGTGAGTGACACGTGCCCCCGCAATAAAATGGGTAAATCCGTGTAGCTGAGCATGGATCAAACCATGTCCAACAGTGTTCGATTCCTGCGTTCTGCTACGCCATTTAATTGTGGAGTCGCTGGAGTAGTAAGATGTAACAATATGCCATGTTCTCGTATAAACTGGTCAAATTCGACAATCATATACTCGCCATCACGGTCAGACCAAAGTGTCTTGATACGATGCCCAGTCTGGTTTTCGACTAAAGTCTTAAATTTAATGAATTTCTCAAGTGATTCGGACTTGTACTTCATTAAATACACATAGCCATACCTAGAATGGTCATCGATAAATCTTATGAAATAATTAAAACCACTGCGGGCCACATTTCCTAAAGGACCGCACAAATTAATATGAATCAATCCTAAGACTTCAAAGGCTCTTTCAAAATTCCCTGTGAAGGGAGATTTGGTCATCTTGCCTTGAATACAAGATTCACAAGTGGGATAGGGATCTGATCCCAATGAGTCTATAACTCCATCCTTTTCTAACTCGTGTAATCTATACTCCCTGAAATAACCTAATCTTAAGTGCCACAGTTGTCTTCGGTTTGTATCATGCAAATTGTGTTTTCCTGTTATCAACCATTTATCAAAGACGCACTGCCAATGAATTCATTTCTTAAAAAAAATGTCACAAGAATTGTTTACGAAGGAAAATAAATAACTTTTATTGACTAAAACATGAATAGAAACAATATTCTTTAGCCCATTAGGCAAACAAGGCAATTGTCAAACAATAATAAATGTCCAGATAATAATCTAATGGAAGTGGTCCCAATGAGTGTGGCTACTACACTATGTCCGCTGCCATTATTGATCATCACTTCATTGTCCTCTAGCTTCTTATTTCTTTTTAGCTCCTGATTCAAAACATATATGTGAGCACTATGTCACGGACTTAGCCTCAATACTAAAGTCTCGTGCGGCACTTAGCTTCGACCCGCCTCTTGCGTGACTCGTGCTAAGTCAGCCTCGCCCACTCGTGCTTGTGTGCTAAAGGGAATGTGGCAAAGATCTCAAGAAAGCTTAGAGAAAACGTATATGCTTGTATTGCTCACAACTTCTTGGATGATTACAAATGAAATGCCTACCACCTATTTATAGTGATCCACCTCCTCAATGGACGGTTGAGATCAACTTGATCCTACGGCTAATATTTAGTATCTAGATAATTCTCCTAGATATTTTACAAGGAAGGTTCTAGGCAATTCTACATATATAAGTCCCTACACAATTCTAGATAATTCCTACAATCTCTACACATCAAGGCTACTCTAGAATATTCCATACTCTACTATATATACAAGGTTGTGTAGCTCCATGGACTTTTGGAGCCTCATTTGGTGGGAGGAGTTCTTGAAAACTCCCGGGGCGTGACATTCTCCCCCACCCAATCCGAGGACGCCCTCGTCGTCGTGCAATATTGCCCCGCGGCTTGTCCGATCGTCCCTCTGCAACATGCTTGTTGGAAACTCTTTCTTCGCCTAAGGGTTTGATTTTGCCGGGGTTCTCGCTTGTCTTCGTCGGCATGGTCTTCTCTTTGTCCCGCGGTTGCCTCCGAAGTTGTCTTGACTCGCGTGGATTCTTCTCGCAAGAGTCCACGGTTGGTGTCTTCGTACTCGACCTCGGCCCATCCTTTGCATCCTCGATCAATTGGATGGCCGACAAATACATGGGCTTCGCTTTAACCCCTTGGTTGCTCCCGATTGTAGGCACTATGCACGGCGAACCCTTGTCCAAAATACACAAACAATCAAATATAGGCATTGGAACTGCACATACCTTTCGCATGAAATCCAATCCTAGTACGACCTTATAGTCGTCCAACTCGGCTACCGAGAAGTCCACTCGTCCCTTTCACGGCCCGATACTCGTCTCTACGTCCAGAATTCTACCGCCGAGGCGTATGGCGTCAGAATTCACCGTCTTGACCCATCCCTCGCCTCGTGTGACCTTGAGGCCCAACCGTTTCGCCTCCTCCTCGGTCATGAAGCTGTGCGTTGCCCCGGTGTCTACCATCGCCTTGGTAGTCCGCCCGTTGATGTGCGCCTCCACGTACATCAGCCTCTTGCTAGATGCGGTTGGCGTCGACTTCTCCTTGACGGCATTTAGAAGTTGTACCGCCCCTAAACGCCCTGGCCCCTCCTCTGAGCCTTCATCGGGTTCCTCCACATACTTACATTGGGCTGCCTCATGACCCTCCGTGATCGCGTGCAACGTCCCAAGCTTCGGGCAACTTCAGAGTCTATTCAACCCCCCTTCTAGACCCTTTCATATGCCACTTCGGACCACCAAGTGGTATCAGAGTGGTTGAAGTAGAAATCAAAGCGTTTTCGAGCGTAATTGCTTGTTTAGATCCAGTTTTCAAAACTTAGTCACTTTTTTTAAAAAAAACAAATCTCATATCATGGCTTTTACTAAGATGCCTAAGTTGGTTGAGTCAAATTATGACTCGTGGAAACTTAGAGTATTTATATATTTATGCTCATGTGATAATGAAATGTGTGATATACTTTCAGATGGCTCCATCCAGATTATGAAAGTGATAACTCGAGCTCCTGGAGCAAATGAAGCTACTTTAGATGGTTATGTCGAGAAGCCCAAGTTAGAATGGACGCCAGATGATCGAAGAAGAGAGAATCTAGATAATGTTGGACGAAGCGCTCTCTACTCAGCGTTAATAGGAAACGAAGGTTTGTTTAACAAAATTAAGCTGTGTAAGACTTCAAAGGAAATTTGGGATAAATTGGCTACTGCGTGTGAAGGATCTACACAGATGAAAGAAAACAAACTTTCTATATCCTTGCAAAGATTTAAGCATTTTAGATGCAGCCCAGCGAGATGATAAATCAATTGGATGTGAGGTTCACTTCACTTATTATAGAGTTAGCATCACCAGACAAGGAGTTGACCAATAAGGAAATGGCCAACAAGATTTTTAGAAGTCTTCCACCTAAGTATCTAATCAAAACTGTAGCTATGAGAGAATCTCAAATGTTGGATATCATAACTCCAGAATATGTTTTGTCAGAGCTAAGAGCCTTTGAGTTTGAATTGGGTGAAGTTAGCGATACATCAACTTCAGTGACTGAATTTGGAGCTTTAATTGCAACAAGTAAGAATAAAGGTAAAGCGCCAAGTGAGGCAAAAGTGCCAGAGTCGAATGAGGAAAAGGAACTGGCATTATTGGTCAAGAAATTCAAGAAATTTCTAAGCTTTGAGAAGAGAAATTCAAATGGATAAATGTTATTTGAAATCGCCTCCCCCTGCACAAGAGCCTCAATATCAGGCGCCAGTGTATTCTGCTCCTCAGCCTCCAGCGCCAGTTCAATATCAAGTGCCTCCATCTCCAAATCAGAACCAGAATCTCTCAGCGTCAGTAGTTTCTAAAAGGTTAACACTTGAACAGAAGATGAAAGCTAATTTATGTTATAATTGTAGGAAACCAGGGCACTACCAGGTAAATTGCCCTTATGTAAATGTATCTATGACCCCAAGGCAAGATCATGCGGACAGAAACCAATTCAAGAGCAGCCTTCGTCAACAAGGTTTGCTAGCAGAATCTAAACCATTCTCTACATCTGAAGAGGATTTGGAATCTTTCGATGAAAGCAGTGATGATGAGCCATCTAGTGACTCAGCGCTAATTTGTCTCATGGCAAGAGATGAAGAAGCGTCTGATGGCTCACTATCTGAGGTAACCACTGAACTATCTCATCTTCTTTCATATGATGAATTACTTGACAAAGTCAATGAATATTATAAGGATTGTCAAGGTATCGCCAGACTATATCAAGAACACACTGATGAGATCTCAGTGATTAAAAGTGATAATGTAACTATCAAAGCTGAGTTGCTAATTCAGAAACAATACATTGAGAAGAACAAATTGCTTGAGTTTGAGATCGCTCAGTTGAAAAGTGATCTTGATATGGTAGTCAAGAGAGAAGCTGAGCTGATCACTAAACTTGCCAAATCAGAATAGCTCGTCTCATCATTATCAACATCTTTAAGAAAGTTAGATAATGTGACCGAGGTAACCGGACTTTACTAAAAATACCGGTTTAGGTTGTGATAAATTTTGTCATAAATCAAAAGCGTCTAAGTTTACGGAAACCAACAAAGAAAAAGGTGTATTCTTTGTTGAGAAAGGTTCACAAAGTCAAACAGTGAATGAACCGAAAGACAATGGTAAGAAGCCATTGAGAAGGCCAAAGCCAACTCAGGCAACATGGAGAAGACGAAAATGATTGATTCACAAAAGTAGGTCTATCCAAACGCTCAAAAAGCTATGGAGAAACCTTCTACTAGTGAATCAAACGCTAAACGTCAATCGCCAAAAGAGACTCCTAAGCCAGTGCCAAGGAAATAACATCGTCAATATCCATAGCGATCAAGGTCATATTATCAATACTATAATTATTATGATTATGATTAGGGTTATGGTTACTATTATAGTCTAGGATATTATTATACACCTAAGAAGCACACACAACACAAATTGAAACCCGAAAAGGCCAGTCCTCCCGCAATGAAGACAAGGAAAATATGGGTTTTGAAAGTTTTAATTCAGACTAACGTTAATAATGTTGAAGGACCCAAATTAACATGGGTACCTAAAAAGAATTAGAACTGCCCTTTAAATGCAGGAACCTAGAGCCAAAGCTGATACATCAATTTGGTACATTGATAGTGGGTCGTCAAGGCATATGACTGGCTCAAAGGATCTCTTGGTCGACCATCGGACAACCAATGGTCCTCAAGTTATATTCGGTGATAAATCTAAAGGTAAAACCAAAGGTATAGGTATCATGCATAAGGGGAACGCCATGATAAGTGAAGTATATTATGTTGAGCGTCATAAGCATAATTTATTGAGCATAAGTCAATTTGGTGATAAAAGATTTGAAGTCAAATTTTCAAGTGGCTCTTGCTATATTAACGACGCTAAGACAGGATCTACTAAATTGAAAGGAAAAAGAACACATAATGTTTATTTGGTAGATTGGGGTTCAACAATTGATAACAATCCTATATTTTTTATCGCTAAAAGTCAAAATGAATTAGGTTGGTTATGGCATAGAAAAATGAACCACCTCAACTTTAAGGCAATCTCAAAACTGATATCGCTAAATCTTATAGAGGGATTTCCTAAGGGTTCCTTTCAAAAAAATTGCGTGTGTGATGCATGCCAAATGGGTAAACAAGTCAAATCATCTTTTAAGAAGAAGCCATATCTATCTACTTCTAGAAATCTTGAACTATTGCATATGCATTTGTTTGGAACCATTCAAATCATGAGTGTTAGTGGTACAAAGTATTCGCTAGTGATAGTTTTCGCATCCTAAATAAGATCAAATCGAAGGTTGAGGATTCTATTCATGTTGTGTTTGTTGATGCTAACCAAGAGCCGATTAAGGTTAATGTTGATAATGTAGGAGTTGAAGATCTTTCTCAACAAGCATCACGAATCAATCTTGGTGATGATAGTGATGATGATGAGGATGATGAGATCTTTGTGCCCAATCCTAAGGATACTCGTGAGGTTATTGCTAATGATAATATTGTAAGAAACCCTGATGATCATGAAGGGAATGATCATCAAGAGCAAATTGGAGCTGTGAATGATGTAGCGACTGCGCAAGAGGCAAATGAGGATCAAGCAATTGATAATCAAGAGTCTCTCAATCCATTCCAACCAGATTGCAAATGGCTTAGAGATCATCCACCAGAACTAGTAATTGGAGACATTGGAGCACCTGTAAGAACTAGGGCCGCTACAATTAATGAGGTCATGTTCGCAAGTTTCTTATCTCAAATGGAACCAAAGAAAGTGGATGAAGCGCTTAGTGATTCAAGTTGGGTAGAAGCGATGTGAGAGAGCTTAACCAATTTGAGCGTAGTAAGGTTTGGATGGTAGTTCCCAGGCTCACCAAGGAGTTACTAGGACTAGATGGGTTTTTAGGAACAAGATGGATAAAGATGGTATTGTTATAAGAAACAAAGCCAGATTAGTCACTTAGGGTTATTGTCAAGAAGAGGGTATTAATTTTGATGAAACTTATGCCCCAGTAGCACGTCTGGAAGCAATTCGGATGTTCCTAGCATTTCCCGCATTCAACAAGTTCACAGTATATCAAATGGATGTAAAGAGTGCTTTCTTGAATGGTAAACTCCAAGAAGAGGTATATGTGGAGCAACCCCGAGGATTCATCAACAACCATGGCAAAAGTATGGTCTAAGAATTGAATAAGCACTCTACGGCCTTAAATAAGCACCAAGAGCATGGTATGACACTCTCTCTATCTTCCTTATAGGTAAAGACTTTTCAAAAGGCAGCATTGATACAACGTTATTTAAAATTACCCATAATGAAGATATTCTCTTAGTCCCAATTTATGTTGATGATATTATCTTCGGATCTACTAATAAGCAATTATGTTAGAAATTTTCGAAAATGATGCAAAATCAATTTGAAATGAGCATGATGGGTGAATTAACTTTCTTCTTAGGATTACAAGTTAAACAACTCCCTAATGGCATATTTATAAACCAAGCTAAATATACAAGAGATATGATTAAGAAATTTGGTATGGAAAATGCATCATCTTCAAAAATTTTAATGAGCGAAATGCTTAAGTTAGATAAAGATGAAAGTGGGAAGAAAATTGATATCACTAATTATAGAGGTATCATCGGATCGCTTCTTTATCTTACTACTAGTAGACCAGATATTATGTTCTCGGTATGCATGTGTGCTCGCTTTCAAGCTGATCCTAGAGAGTCACACTTAAGTACTGCCACGAGAATCCTTAAGTATCTAAAAGGCACACCAAATGTGGGCTTATGATACCCAAGGAACTCTTCTTTTGAACTAATTGGTTATTTAGACGCAAATTTTGCAGGATGCAAAATAGATAGAAAAAGTACTACTGGTACATGTCAATCTGGTACCTGTCAATTTCTAGGTGACAGATTGGTTTCATGGCATAGTAAGAAACAACAATCCATAGCAACTTCTACCGTTGAGGCAGAATATGTAGCCGCTGGAAGCTGTTGTGCACAAATCCTTTGGATGAGGCAATAACTTAGAGATTATGGAAGCCTATTAGGTCCTACCCTAATCCATTGTCATACCCAAATCACTTGAGCTAAGACCCAAAACCTAGTCCTTCATTCTAGAACTAAACACACTGACATTCGCTACCATTTCTTGCTTGACCATGTTCAAAAGAAAGATATCTCCATGCATTTCATTGAAACTGACAAACAATTGCAGATATCTTCACCAAAGCACTCAATGAACAATGCTTTCTCACTTTGAGAAGTGAATTAGGTATGATTGATTTAAACGCTTATCCATAAGGCATCATATTTTTATAGGCATATAATTTTAGGGGGAATCCACTTTATTATTATGTCAAAGCAATTTTTAAATTGAAATGAGTTATCAATTTTAGGGGGAACTTTAAAATTGTACTTATTCCAATTTATAAGGGACTACGATCAAAAATGATTTTCAAAATTCTGTGTTTATTTCTAATGCATGACAAAATCAATCTCAAATGAAATAAAATGATAGTTTCTTTTAAGAATTAAAAGCCATTGAGTTTTATTAAAAAGATTTCAGCATTAAGAATATTCTCTCTTTAACGCTAAGTAACTTTCTCTGAAAATCATGCATTGTTTTCATCGTTAAAAGGTAGCGTGTGGATAATTCCAAAAGATAAGATTTGACAACTGTCCACGCGCTCCTATCAAATCAAACTGACGGTTAATGATACCTATATCAAAATAGGTAGTTCAGTAACTGCACATGCCTGAGTACGTGTCAGTGTATCAACAGGTGCGTGTGCTTCACGCTGATAATTTTAAAAAAAAATTCAAAAGTTTCTGAAAAGTAACTACGGATTTCAAAAAGTTATCTTTTACAGCAGTTATCCTAATCTATCATGCCTTTTTACATCTGTCTTTATGAGTAAACGGCTCAGATTTAATGTTTCTTATTTCTCATTAATTGATTTTACACGTGGTCTTAATCCAAGCAACTAAGGAGTTACTTTTTGCCATCTATATAAACCCTTCAAATTTTTACAGAAAAACTTATCACTCTAAAAACCTCCTTGTTGTAAAAATTCTCTAAAGGCAAAAAGATTTTCTTCTAACTCTTCCAAAAAGATTAATCTTTCCTCAATGGAGCCACCAAAGTCTTCAAAATCTGATGCCGAAAAATCTTCCAAGTCAAAAGCTGAAAAGAAAGTGACAGTCAATGCCATATTTCTGGTAAACTGGGAATATTTACTTGAAAACCAACATTTTCTGTTGAGAAATGTTCTTCCTCTCATTAAGGAATCTGGACTTAGAAACATGTTAAAAACCCTCTCTCTAATTCACGCATTAAGAATCTTTATTTTTCTTTCAAATTGCCATCATTTCGGACGATGGCTCTTCCATTTCCTGCGTATTTTCCTTTACCACAGAACCTTTCATTCTTTCTCCCCAATTTTTGGCTACTTTACTGCAATTGCCCACTCATGGTGGACAAGTTGAATAAGTGACAACGGGAGACGCCACTAAAGTTTGAACATATCAAAAAGGACACCATCAACGCACCGTACGAATCCAACTTCAAGAAAAATGACAGGAAGGGCGAATATATCATTTTGGCTGACATATGCACAAAGATGATTGAATGCAGGAAGGGATCGTTTGATAAAATCACCAATATAAAGTATAAAATGATCATCGCTATTCTGACGAAGCTCAAGGTCAACTGGGCTCTCTACGTCTTTAATCGCTTCAAGGCACCGATTGAGCAAGCGATTAATCCCAAACCATATGGGATTTTATTAAGTTTTATTTTAAGCGCAAGCGGTTTCATTAATACCACAGGTAGCAAAGTTCCAGCGCATAAGTTCTACGGAAAGAAAATGATCGGCAAACTGCTCAACCCAAAGCATCGGGGTGGTGCAGCGGTTCCCAAGGAGGAGCGTGAGTGACTCCTTACTGAAGGTAGAGTTCGTGGTGACCATGAAGAGCAAGTGACGTCTTCATGGGATGGACCAGAAGAGGAAGAAGTGGTTGTTAAGTGACCGAAAAGAAAGATTGTATTAAAAGTCACTGAGCCATCCAAGCCAGCCAAAAAGCAGAAGAAGGAGACCAAAAAGAAGAAGAAGTCTCCTTCTCCTCCTTCAAAATCCCCTTCTCCCCTTCCAGCGTTTAACATATCCCCGGAGATGGAAGAAGAAGCATAAGAGGAAGAAGGGTCTCTAGCCCGAATGCGCACTAAGTGGTACACTTCAAAAGGATCAACGAACGCTCAAACTGAGCTAGGGCTTGAAGAACCCGTGAGTGTTCCTCCTCCTCCTCCTTCTGAACCAGTTGAAGAGCCTGTTGCTAAAGCTCTTTCTCTAGATCATGCCAGTGAACAGGTTCGAAGAGAATATGATATTCAATATGTTCTGAATACTTTAGACGACGCCTGTAACATCCCTATTCGTGCTGCTCCCCTCTCTACTCTCATCCCATTGGATGTTGATGAAGAGCTTTTGGAGCCTGAGGAAATGGAACTAATAGTTTCAACTGATCAAGTGACTGAAACAGTCGAAGAAATTCCTCAGGGTAAGCGTTTTAGTCGTTTTATCTCTAATTTCTACTTAGTAGAAATCCTTTCTTTTTCTCATATGCTTGCATGTATCAGCTCAAAATGCACCGGATGCGGATGCATCTCCTTCTCTTCCTGAGGTAGACATAGAGTTGGATGTTTATTTATTAACAGTTGTGGACATCGTCAAAGAAGTAGACATTGTCCTTCCAGATGATGCAAAATCACCAGTCCTTGAAGCGACTGTAAATACTTAGAGGTCGATAGAAATGGCCAGTTTATCACAACTCCAACTGGTCCTCCTCCCCACATCATTGATTTTTTTCCACGAGGTTATGATCATCAAATTGAATTCTATTAGGCCGCGAGAGAACGTGATGTCTGTTAGATGGTGGATATGGAGATAACGTTTCAAAATACTCACCATCATCCAGTCCATTCAAACGCTGAGAAGTTCGCAATCTTTGAACACTTAGCTGATCTTGGCCTTTTGCACCAAGAAGCGTCTGAAATCTTGACTAAGTTACATTCGTAGTCCAGCAGTTAATTTAGCCTACCTCGATGCTAAGTGTTTAATTGACTTGGTCGTTCTGAAGAAGCATTTTATCCTCCGTGCCAGAACAAAATCTTCTTCAAAAATCTAAACATGCACGTTTGGGTCAAAGACCCCGATTAGGAAATGTTAAACAAAATTGGGTACTCAGCGAAGCCAAGAGTTGTTCGTTCTCCAGTGAATATTTCATCTCCAAAGCTGCTTAAATTGTGGAAGGAAAAAGTATCTATTGTTGGTAAGCGTACGAATCTCATTAACAATTGGCTAGAAGGTGAAGCCCGAGAATATTTAGCTAGAGTCAGGGTAGATAGCTTTGCTCCAGAAAAGAAACGATTCAAGAAGCTACTCGATACCAAAAGTGACAAGGAATTGGCTGAGGAACTCGGAAGTCGCTGGATTTGGGACTCTTCAAGTACTACATTTTCATATGATTGAAGAGATGCTCAAGTATCCTTTTCTCTTCAATTTTGGAATTGAGTATAGGCGTCGTGGTTATGCCTTGTTTTTGTTTTATCAGAGGGAATTGCTAGTAGGTGTTGTGGATGCCTTACCTTCTTACAGACATGACATTAAGCAATACATTCAGTATGATCAGTCAAGGAGAATGCTACGTTTATCATCCTCAAAGAGACTTTGTTCAGCGTATCCATCTTGATCTTCATGAAGTCACTTCCACCAGTAAGCGAGATGCCCTTCCTTTTCTGAGTCAAGCGCACATGCGTTTAATTGATGGTTTTTCTGAATTTCATAGAAACAGAAGAGCGATTGTTGAGAATGCTCAGTCGCTGGATATCACTTTCAACCACATCTTTGGTTTTAGTGAATTCTGAGGATAAAATCTGTTACCTGTCTTGATGTGCGAACGAAACATCCGCGTGGCCCAAATTCATTAGCTTATCTAGCTAGTGGATCCAGCGCTAGCTCAAGCACTGATGCCTGTTTTGGTGGACTTTGTGAATTCTTACACGTCTGATGTAGTGATCCCGGAAGATGCTGATCTAGATTTTAGTACAGAAGTGCACGAAAATGCCCTATTCTTTATACCGAGATCCTTCTATCTAATTCCAAGGCATGTTATGGAAGTGATTGACCCAATCTGGGTCATCCCTATTGCAAGACCTTCTTCTATGCCAATCACAGAAATGCAAGTGGATCAACCTCCTACTATTGAAGTCGCTCCTAGTCAAGAAGCTGATTTTCAAATGGTAGATGACCCAAGCGCTCCAGTAGTTGAAGTTTCTCTTGATCTTCAAGTTGTGACAATTGATGCTGCAACTCAATCCGTTTCTCTAGTGATTCAGGAAGTGCAGGACGAGATTTTCAAAGACCCTGAAGAATCGTTTATCAGAGATAAATCTAAGGGCAAGGCTGCAGTCTCAAGCTCATATGGACTCATTCCATCTCCAAAGTGTCCTCCTTCCTCAAACTCAGATTCTGATAGTGATCAAGAGGCTAAAGATTTCAGAAAAGTAGTAAGGAACTCACTCCAAAACATTGAGGGTTTCTGCTCCAAATGATAGCCAATGATGATAGGCACATCAGGCTTGCCTCTGATACCCGAAGCCGTGATATTTCATATGCTGCGACCTAGAGTACTATATCAGTATTAGATTGCATGGTCCATTTAATCATCGGCTTATCTGATGAGTTCAATCGCTCGCTAGCCCAGAATGCTTCCACTGATACTGAGAGACATAATTCTTCTAATTTAACCAATCAGACTGTCGCTGAGCAGGTAGCACTTCTAGTGGAAGAAGTAAAACTTCTCTGTCGAGATGTCGCTAATCTTCGCTCAGAGATTGATGAAGTCAAGAAGGGGAAAGTATCAAAAGATCCAAAAGCCAAAGCCAAAGCCTCAGAACCTATGTCCAAAAGTGTTCCATGATGTTTGAAGAAATTGCAAATATCAAGAGAATTGTCTCAAAGAAGAGGAAGACAAGATATTTTAGAGGAGAGCATAGGCTACCGTATTTTGACATTGATTTCTTGGAAGGTATTAGTTTTCATCCATACGCAGCACCCTTAAGATGACCGCTAAACTGGAAGCCTCGAATGATCGAGTCCAGGATCTTTACCATGATCTTATCAAGACTTTTGGTATTCCGCCAAGGCAATGGGTTGAAAGGCTGCTAGAACTCAAAAAGCGCTAAAGAAAATAATGATGACTATGATGAAGTCTTTCATACCACTATGATTGACATCAACAAAGTCCTCCTATATCTAGAGAATGAGATTTACCAAGAAGAAATGTCCAAGTCCAAGCGACAGAAAAGATGATATTTTGTTTATCTTTATGTTTTGATTTTTGTCGCTTTTTATGTATTTACTTTCAGCACAATCATTGTATGCTTATAATGTTTATAATAAATGAATGATTGAATGATCACTGAAACATCTTGTTGAAGCTAATATAACTGTTAGCTAACTTAACTAACCGTCTTAAACGCTAACTTACAACTACTTTTGATCTTTTGTCTAACTTTTGAACCATAAAAGAGTTAAAGTCTTATCATCATGAAAAAGGGAGAAATTGTTAGTAATTTCATGTTAAATGTTTTGATGATGACAAGATAGGCTTTATGTTAGACCCTAAAGATTATGTAAGTATATCTTTATAGGAAAATGTTCAAGCGTTTAAAAAAGTTATCAAGTTGTAATTTTTAGACTAGGCTTGTAATTCTTATTTTTGTAGATTTTAGACTAAGTATTGGATACCAAGTCACTGATAGAATTCTAGGTGAGTCTGTCAGAGATGAAGTTGAAGATAAGCGTGTGAAGTCAAGTGAAGATGAAGATTTTGTCTTAAGCAACTGCCAATCGCTAAGGACATTTCAGGAGTTATGAATCAAGTGCTCAGAATCATCAAATTGATCCAATGATCAGATTCACCAAAAATTAATTCCGAAGTTATTAAGGAATTAAATGCTTATCATTCAACGGGCATTTATTTACAACAGGAAATAAATTCAAATGCATTAAATGCTTAATAAGAACATTAAATGTGATAAGATCAGACTGCATATGGAACAAGCCACCCTATTGGCTAAGACTATCAGAACTTCAGAGTTCAAACCTGCCACATCAAATTGGTACAGCAGGATTTCAGGAATGTCAGAAAAAGGTATTACTCACTCGCTGGTAAGAGGCACGCGCCTGCATTTGTCTAACGGACAAATCCCAAGAAATTGCTTATAAATATACACAAGAAAAAGGTCAAAACTTTGCTGAAATTCTCTGAAGAAAACATTACAAACTCAAAAGCCAAAATCCTTCAAACTTTTCACATACATTCCATAGACAGCCACAGATATCTCAAACCTCTTCAAAGAAGAACCCTAAACTATTATTGAGATATTTCAAGTTGTTTGAACTTCTCAAATCAAAAAAATCCATGACGATAAACCTCAACCTCTTTCATCTGTGTGAGAATGGTGTTGATTGATATATGTTATTTTTACACTAGTTTCCCCCCGTTTATCGACTTAGTTTTGATTGTTTCCTTGATAATTTGATCACATATGATACTTTGACCCTTGTTTTCTCATATTTTATAGAATAACATAACATTTGGAGGAAAAGAACAAGGATTTAAGGTAAATCATGCATAAAGATACAAACTGTCTGCGCAGTGCTAGAGTTTATGGAATAGATTTCTCTACCCATGTCCAAATTACACACTTCTTATACCAATGGAAAGATAAGAGGCAAAGGTACATTTATTATGTTGAAGACAAAGATCTGATATGTAAGGAAGGAGGTGAAAACGTCATCGGAAGAGACGTCTTACGATGGAGTTTTCTCATTCAGTGACTTGTGAGACAATGTTATCCTCTTTAACGTTTGATTTTGGATTTGGTGTCTTCTTGAAAGTTGTATAGCTTTGTTTTAGGATTCTACAGCATCTTGAATCAGTGTATTCCGACATCGGTAGAGAAAGTTATGCGAAGTTTACCAAAACTGGCTGGAGCAGCAGAGGACGAACGCGGCGGCGTTCATCCAAGAACGCCGCGGCGTTCACATGCAGTAGCCAAAGCCGTGGCGTTCAACAAGCGAACGCCGCGGCGTTCGAGGAGTGGGTTGGTCTATAAATACCCCTTTTAGCCATTTTTACCCTAACTCACCTTGGATAGCAGCTGCCACACGAAAATAGAGAGAGAGAGAGCTTGGGAGAGAAGATTGAAGGTCAAAACATGGAGAATTCAACAAGGAATCCACATCTCTACAAGAATTAGGGAGTTTTTACATATTTGTTTCTTGAATTTGTTCAAATCTCCTATGACTTGTATGATTTATATTTGCACTTTTGACATGAATATGAGCTAAACTTGTTTGATTGAGCCATGGATAGGCCATTTATGTTATTTTGATTGTTGTTTTGTTGGTGTTTATTGGATTAATTTTGGTTTTAGCTATGTATTCAATATTTGATCTCAATGCTACATTTGCTTGATCACCAAATGTTTGATAAAATGCCTAGGTTAGAGATCGAGAGATAATAATCTAGGGAAGATATAAACATTGAATACCCTATAGTTAAACCGACTAGAGATAGACTCGGTTTCTTTAGGTGGCTTTTCATTCACGTGGGGAATTCCTAGACCTTAAATGCATCCTCGTTAATCGGGTTTTCATATAGAGATATATAGGAAATCGTTACCAATGGTAGGGTTGCTATGCCAAGAGATTGGGTGGTACGTACGTTAGGGAATTTCGCCTTAGCTAAATCAATCTAATAATCCAATAGAACCTAAATCACAATCGAAATGCATAATTGGTTGAACCATGTGCCTTGATCGCTTCTCTCTATTGTTTCCTCCCTTTATTTGGTGTGACGTTGCCTTAGTTTATTTTCTAGTATTTATTAATTAGTTAATCAACCTTTCTATCGACCGATTTAACTTAGAATTGAGTAATATAGTAGTCTTGGTACTTAGATTATAGTTGTCCCTGCGGATACGATAACCCCGGACTTAGAAATCCACTTTACTACTTACGCGACCTAGTTCTCTTGCTAGGATTTTGTCGTGTCATTGATCTACAAGCAGCATTTCTGTGTGAGAGAAGCTTGTTGTAGAAGATCTTTATTGGAGCTGAAGTCTGTGTGATCAAGGAGCTCAAGATCATCTTCCTCATTCACCATTTTGTAGAAGCCTCTGTGTGATCCTTCGATAATCAATTTAGTGAATTTCCTCCGACTGTAAAGGAGAAAAAGGACGTAGCTAGGATTACATCACCCAGTGAACCTTTAAAATATTGTGTTATATACTGTTTTATTGCTTTACGTTATTATTCACACCATATCTCTAAAAAGCTTTAAAATCAGTTAAGTGACTATTTGACTAAATCGAACGCTAAGCATTAAAATCACTTCCGCTGTGCTAACCCTGATTAAGAGATCTAAGTGTTACCTACTTTGGTAACAGTCGAAATCACTAAGTCTAAGTTAACTATTTTCTAGCGCCTGATATAGCGCTCTGTTTACTAAGCGTTCTGATCTTTAAAAGTGATACGAAATTTTTAGAAGTCGAAAAAGACTTCAGGGTCTATTCAACCCCCTTCTAGACTCTTTCGTATGTCAGTTAGGACCACCAGTTACATAACTTAGAAGCCCCTATACATTATTCTACCAAAAATAAAATACAAACTGGGGGCACTAACCCGCCCATTACAACCTAGATAATACAAAGGGGTAAAATCCCTAAGTCCATGGGATGCATCCACTACAAATACATCAAAACATGTAAATAAATTACTTAAAATTATGTTGGCATTAATTTAAAATCAAAAAAAAAGGAATTCATAATTAATTAAATCTAATTTAATTACGAAAGGATGAATTTAATTTCAATTTTAAAAATAATAAATCCAATTTATTATTTAAGAAATACATCTAACTTATTCTTAATTATTTTGAAAAAACTATACTACACTAAAAATAAATCCAATTTATTTAATTGTCTTGAATCATAAACTAATTTCCAATTAATTTATGACATATTTAAATCTGATTTAATTGAAAAAGTCAGAAACAATTTAACTTACTAAATCTAATTTAATTTTAGAGAAACAAAATTAATTTTATTAGGAAAACGGGGAATTGACAAATTCGGGTCAAATTTGTCTATTGGATCAAACCCAATAATTATTAATATATACATAAATATATTAAATATATAAATATTTATATAATTAATCGCTGGGCTGGGCCCAACTTCCCGAACACACACACATTCACGCGTTGGGCTAGACCTAGAGCTGTTTGCGTGCGCTGAACCTCGCCCAACACACAACTGAGCACCGTGTGTTTGCCCAGTACCAAAACTGGGGTGTCTTACGCTGCCCCTGTTTCAATTCAGCGCCACCACTCCTTTTCCTTTTTTTTTTGTTTTTCAGATTTCCGTACAGCAGCGGCGCTGCTACTGTTGGCATCGCCTGCGGCGCTATGGCGCTTTTCGGACAACGATTTTGAGGCAATAAAAATTTTTAAAAAGTCAGATTTAATATAAAATATTAAACATTCAAAAATCAAATTTTTAAATTCCAAATTAGCCAACATAATATCAAAAGCGTTAACGTCGTCTCTGACACCACTGTTAGGAATCCCTATGAGCGAAAAACACAGCAAAAGAATTGAGGATTCCTAGAGTCAAATCACAATAACGTGGGTGCGATGATTTTTGAGGTTTTGAAAAAATTAAACGAAACAATTTCGTTTTCTACAATTCGCGTAACAGCAACTCTTTTAACATTGTTGTTTTTAAAGCTTCACCAGAAATGAACCTTCCAAAGATCCCCGAAAGTCTCTCCTTGGTGGTAGTGAACGGCTAGAGAGATAAATTAGGGTAGGAGTTTCCTTCATTTTGTGTTATATAATTAGGGTTAGGTTACTTGTTACATAATTGGAGATCTATTTAACTCTACTGACTTATGCGAAAAGTAGGAGACCCTTTTGGGACTCCTTGTGGCCGCCCCTAAGGCTCCTTTGGACAGTCAAGGTGGACTTAAGTTGGCCCGGTCAACTTAGTCCACCTTTTAATATATATTTAATTTAGATCCTATTTAAATTTAAAATATATAGATTAACAATTAGTTCCATTTAATTAATTCTTTAGTTAAATAATTTAATTTAATCTAATTAAATTAAATATTTAATTTATTGATTTACCATTAAATCAATCCGTCCAAATAATTTTATCTACTTAAAAGATTAACACAAAAAGATATTCTGTTCGTTTCTTATAGAGCGACTCTTTAGGTTCGTCTTAATTGGCAATGGGAGAAATTACCATAGGATGTGAGTGTCACGTAGCCAGTCCCATGGACTCACATTATAACTCAATTGAGTACGAAATGATTGCATCATTTACGAACCTCTCTGATCATAAATACCATATGAATATAAGTCCTTCACGGACGTATCCCCATCAAGTGAGAGTCATGGTTTATGTCAAACTCACGAAACTTGATAGTATGCATTAGATCATAGCATAATGAAAATCACCAAACTACCCTCCATGTCTTACATGACTTAGTTTCATTATTTTGGCCAAAGACTGATAATTTCATTAGCCTATGATCACACCAGACACTTTCTCGTTTACTATCGACACAGTGAATCACATCATGGCAATCATCTCACAAGTGCTACTTGGCCAATTGAGATCGCACTTCGAGGTCGGCCCCTCAAAGGGTGATTTGAGCCTAACTACTCTAGTAACAGATTCATCAGTACAAGTACATTGATCATGACCCCTCAGGTCTAAGGCTCACGCATACTATTACGATCAGTACTCCAATCATTGACACTCACTGAGTAAATACGCATGTGATCAGGTTACTGCTAGCCGAGTTCGAATATACCGATTCCATTAGTATTTCTATGACACGTGTTCTCACGATCCTATAGTGTTCGCCTGGCACTCTTTGTCAGAGCAAGTGTCATACAAGTCAAATCTTAATGGCCAATTAAGATTCCTTGACTTAAGAACCCTCTTAAGTGATCAGGTGTCAAACTCTTCCTGTGCCGCCTATTTATTCCATAAAGGGCAAAGAGTCGACCTAGATACGCATTGACTATTTGTTCAATATTTATTAATGCCATAAAGTTTTATATGAACATAAGAATCAATGCCTTTATTAAAGATAAGTTCGTACTAAATAAGTGGATACCCTATACAATCTATTTGTCCTCATTAGCATCTAGGGAATATACCTAACAAGCATATCATAACAATGTGCCAAAACAGATGCCACTTTCTCGTTGGGAATGCATCGTCTGATCATTCCATCTGTACTAACTTTAAACAAAAAATGTTATTTCCAAAAATATTGTCTAGCATCTTTTAAATTTTGTTTTCTTTGGTGATATGTAAGACTAGGGGGTGCAATGCCATTGACAACATAATTAGCATAATCAGCATACCGTGGGAAGGGGTTTTACAGATAGAGCAAAAAGTTATTCATCCGAAAATTCCCCTCTAATGGGTATGTTATCATCTAATTTATCAGTTGCCAATTCTTATCTAGATAGGTGGTCTGCTACAACATTCTCAGTGCCTTTCCTATCCCAAATTTTTAAATCGAATTCTTGCAATTACAATATCCACCTAAGTAGTCTTGGTTATGCATCCTTTTTAGCAAGCAGATATTTCAAGGTAGAGTGGTCAGTATAAATTATTATCTTGTTAAGAATTAAATAGGAGTGAAATTTGTCCAATGCTAACACCACTGCTAAAAGTTATTTTTCAGTCGTTGCATAATTAATCTGAGCATCATTCAATGTACAACTGGCATAGTAAACAGTATGGTAAATTTTACCTTTTCTTTGACCAAGAACCACCCCTCCAGCACTATCACTCACGTCGTACATAAGCTCGAAGGGTAGATCCGAATCTGGTGCCGACATCACTGGTGTAGAAATCAAGTTTTACTTCAGGGCAAGGAATGCCTACATACAATTGTCATTGAAATCAAAAGATGCGCCTTTCATAAGGTGGGTAGATAGAGTTTTAGCAATTTTAGAGAAATTCGCTATAAAGCGTCGATAAAACCCAGCGTGGCCCAAGAAACTCCTCACAACCTTGACTGTGCGTGGTGGAGGTAGATTGGCTATTACTTCGATTTTTCCTTTATCCACTTTTGCCCTTTCTTGCGAAATCTTATGGCCTAGAACAATACCCTCTTGCACCATAAAATGGCACATCTCCCAATTAAGCACAAGATCAGTTTATTCACACCTCGGCAACACTAATGTTAGATTATGCAAACACAATTCATAAGTGGATCCAAATATAGAAAGTCATCCATATATAGTTCCATGAATTGTTAAACCATATCGTGAAAAATAGCTATCATGCATCTTTGGAAAGTGGCTGGGGCGTTACATAAACCAAGAGGCATCCGTCTATAAGCAAAAGTGCTAAAAAGACAAGCGAAAGTAGTTTTCTCTTGGTCCTCGGGTGTAATGGCAATTTGGTTAAATCCAGAATATCCATCTAAGAAATAGTAATATTCATGCCCAGCTAACCTTTCTAACATTTGATCAATAAAGGGGAGGGAAAAATGATCTTTACGAGTGTATTCATTCAACTTGCAATTATCTATGCATACTCTATACCTCGTGATAATACGAGACTGCAGTAAATCTTTGTTCTCATTACGTATCACAGTTGTACCTCCTTTTTTTGGAACTACCTAGGTGGGACTAACCCATTGGCTGTCAGATATAGGATAGATGACCCCAGCATCCAAGAGCTTTATCATTTCTTTTTTCACCACTTCTTGAATTTTCAGATTGGACCTCCTATGTGGTTGGATGGTCGCCTTTGCAATTGCTTCCATCAGATTTTTGTGCATGCAGATTGTTGGACTAATCCCTTTTATAGCCGCGATTTTCCATCCAAAGGTTCTCTTATGTCTCCTCAGAACTCCCATTAGTTGTTCTTCTTGAATTCCTGTGACAGAAGAAGAAATAATTAATGGCAGAGTTTTATCCTTGTTTAGAAAAATATATTTGAGATGTGCTGGCAGAGGCATGAGTTCACGAAGAGGTGGATCTTCGACAGATGGTCGGGATCCACATGACAGTGGTCTGTCCAATTTCTCAAACTTTCTCTGAAAAGAGAAGGGATGTTTTTCAATACTACACACCAGTTCAGATTCTTCCCCTTAGCTAGCACCATGTCAAAGGTTCCCATTAAACATAACTCAGATGATTATTCCTGTGGGTTTCTCGGAGCTTCACTCTTATTTAACAAATCAATGATATCAATACATTTAGTGTGTCCGGTCTCCAGGGGTTGCTTTATTATATCAAAAACATCGAATATGATATGCTCATCTCCAATTTTCAAAGTTAGCTTGCCATTGGCTACATCGATGACTGCTTGAGCTCTGGCTAAGAAGGATCTTCCCAAGATTAGAGGTGTATCGTAATCTTCCTCCATTTCAAGAATTACGAAATCAACTGGAAAGTAGAACTTCCCAACTTGTAAAATCACATCCTCAATTATTCCCTTAAGATGTTTGACTGACCGATCAGCAAGTTCCAGAGACATGGTTGTTGGTTTTGGATTACGCAGACCCAATTTCTTAAAGAGAGAATACGGGAGTAGATTTATGCTGGCTCTTGAATCACACACCACTTTCTCAAAAGTGAGCTTCCCGATTGTACATGGGATCATGAACACTCCAGGGTCCTGAAGCTTTTTTGGCATCGTATTGAGAACTATCACCAAGCATTATGTAGTCAAACAAATTGTTTCATTCTCTTGCCATTCTTCTTATTTGATAAGAAGCATTATTTAGTCAAACAAATTGTTTCATTCTCTCGCCATTATTCTTATTTGATAAGATATCCTTGAGGAACTTTATGTACTTCGGTATCAGCAAGATAGCATCAATGAAAGGTATGTTAATGTTCACTTCTTTAAGAATTTTTAAAATTTTAAGAAAGCTTGTATCAAATTCCTTTCTATTCTTATGTTGAGCGAGAGGAAAGGGTAAACAAATTTTTATAGGAAGATAGGGAGATGAATTCTTGTTGGCTAGATTTTTTGGTCGCTGACATTGAATGTCAGTCTCACCCGTATACGATCATTGCTTAAGGGACATTCAAATGTTTGTGAGTTCACACTCAGGCGTGTTGCTCGAATGTGATCTATCTGCTCCACAACTAAGCCTCACAGCATTACATTGCTCTAATGATCCTAACTTCGTTGTAGTGTTCTCTGCTTCAAAACTCACACTTCTTACTCCTAGTGTCTCACAAAATTTATGGAGAGACGTCTCATTATCATCACTCAGCTTTTCATCTGCTGTTGTATGCAATACAGTGATGTAATCTACATATTTTGTTCTTAGATTCCAAGTCTCATCAGGAAGTATGCGCTCATCATCCTCGGGGTATAATTTGTCTTTCCTCGCTAGTTGCTCCAGTTTCATCCAAGCAGTTTGAGCATCTAATCCCAGTAGGTCACCACCAGCTCCAGCATTGAGTCGATGTTTTATTCTTGTTCGCACTCCAACATAAAAATATTGGACAAAGCTGCTCAGAGAATAGTTATGAGATGGGCATCTCTTCATCATTCCTGTGAATCTTTCCCATACTGAGGGTAATGATTCTCTTTGCTTTTGCTGAAATCCTGATATTTTACCCCATAACTTATCAACCTTTGATTGTGGGAAGAATTTGTCTAGGAATTCCCAAACCAGATCCTGCCATATTGTGACAGATTGTGTATGTAGAGATCGATAACAAGTTAGTCCTTTATCCTTGAGGGAGAAATGAAATAAACGAAGGTGGATAGAATCGAACTCTATAGAAATAAAGGGTATGGCAGTCATAATATCATAGAACTCTTCCAAGTGACTATATGGTGATTCTCTTGGGTCCCCCAGAAAATGTTTGGTTCTCGATCCTGGTGATTACATGATCTGGGATATGGAGATTTCATGTATGCAAGGGTGGAAGGATAACCGCTCATAGGAAAATAGGCATTTGGGGGAGTTGGCTATCTCACAAGGACAGGCTGTGGTGTTGAGTGTTGCATGGCTTGTACAAGGTTTTGTAACCATGTTTGATTTTCCAGAAGACTCATATCCAAAAACGTGGTAGCCATTATTCAAACATGAAAAATAAAATTAAAAATTAAAACTTGAGTTAAATAAAAAACTGAAAGAAAACAAGTCCCTGTTAACGGAGCCAAAAACTTGGTGCATGAAAACCCAATTGTGTTTTTATAGCAAGATGACTGATTGTGTGTAGTAATAAAGTGGACAATTAAGTTCGGGATGTTGAACCCATAGAGACTTGTCTTTCAATTTTGCAATAATTTACAACAAAAAATAAACAAAACTTACTAGTAACTAAGTGCAACTAAACTAATTAATTATGATTATGAAGTAAAAATATGAAATTATATGAGAAAATCGACTAAGACACATGCAATGACACAGATTTACTTGTCTCTATATAACAATTGTTCTTCAAGTTATTAGACTAATGTTGTTGTGGTGGAAAATTCTTTATGAATATTATCATGCAGATCCCTCGCTCATGATAACCTACACTACATTGGTTGTAACAATCTCTACTGCATGCATTAAGAACTAGAATGTTATCCAAAGTAATTCAGATTTATCCCACCAAATTAACCCGGCTAACAGCATCCAGAGTATTTAGCTATCCCTAACATCAACTAACTTAGATGATATTATGGTTTCCTCTGCACCCTAATTTACTTTCTCTTAAACAAATAAATTAGGCAAAATAGCATGCATATGGTGATCAAGCATATGAATGGAGTAAAAGCACAGAAAAAAGTAACACATATCAACATCAGAATTAACTCAAATAACAACTTTTATATATTAATCATCATAAATCTGGCCTTACATGGCACAGTCTAACAAAATTAGTTCATAAGTACTGAGAAAAGTAAACAAGAATAAAAGTAAAAATTCATAGACAGATTATTTTTCCTAAACTAAAGAACTCCCTGTTGTTGGAGATGAAATCTTGTGGTTTTTCTCCTTCTTGCGCTTCAAATCTTGAATTAGGTTTATGAGGTTGGCTCCGTCTGTTTTTGTATCATCCCGTTTCTTTTATATTAGTCTATAGACAGAACCCACCTTGAATCAGAATCTTAAAATGCGAAAAAATCGACTAAGACACATGCAATGACACAGATTTACTTGTCTCTATATAACGGTTGTTCTTCAAGTTATTAGACTAATGTTGCTGTGGTGGAAAATTCTTTATGAATATCATCATGCAGATCCCTCGCTCATGATAACCTACACTACATTGGTTGTAACAATCTCTAATGCATGCATTAAGAACTAGAATTTTATCCAAAGTAATTCAGATTTATCCCACCAAATTAACCCGGCTAACAGCATCCGGAGTATTTAGCTATCCCTAGCATCAACTAACTTAGATGATATTATGGTTTCCTCTGCACCCTAATTTACTTTCTCCTAAACAAATAAATTAGGCAAAATAGCATGCATATGGTGATCAAGCATATGAATGGAGTAAAAGCACAGAAAGAGTAACACATATCAACATCAGAATTAACTCAAATAACAACTTTTATATATTAATCATCATAAATCTGGCCTTACATGGCATAGTTTAACAAAATTAGTTCATAAGTACTGAGAAAAGTAAACAAGAATAAAAGTAAAAATTCATAGACGGATTATTTTTCCTAATCTAAAGAACTCCCTATTGTTGGAGCTGAAATCTTGTGGTTTTTCTCCTTCTTGCGCTTCAAATCTTGAATTAGGTGTATGAGGTTGGCTCTGTCTGTTTTTGTATCGTCCCGTTTCTTTTATATTAGTCTATAGACAGACCCTACCTTGAATCAGAATCTTCAAATGCGAAAAAATCAACTAAGACACATGCAATGACACAGATTTACTTGTCTGTATGTAACAGTTGTTCTTCAAGTTATTAGACTAATGTGGCTATGGTGGAAAATTTCTCAAGAATATTATCACGCGGATCCCTCACTCATGATAACCTGTACTAGATTGGTTGTAGCAATTTCTACTTCATGTATTAAGGACTAGAATTTTCCCCAAATTAATTCAGATTTATCCATCCAAATTAACCCGACTAATAGCATCCGGAGTATGTAGATATCCCTTGCATCAACTAACTTAGATAATATTGTGGTTTTCTCTGCACCCTAATTTACTTTCTCCCGAACAGATAAATTAGGCAAAATAGCACGCATATGATGATCAAACATATGAATGGAGTAAAAGCACAGAAAGCGTAACACATAGCAACATCAGAATTAACTCAAATAACAACTTCTATATATTAATCATCATAAATCTAGCCTTACATGGCGTTAATCTGACATAATTAGTTAATAAGTACTAAGAAAAGTAAACAAGAATAAAAGTAAAAAAATCATAGGCAGATTATTTTCTCTAATCTAAAGAACTCCCTATTGTTGGAGATGAAATCCTGTTGTTTTTCTCATTTTTGCTCTACAAATCTTGAATTAGGGTTATAAAGTCGGCTCCGGCTGTTTGTGTGTCTTCCCGTTTCTTTTATATTAGTCATATTAGATAGACATCACCTTGAATCAGGCTCTTAAAATGCAAAACTGATCTGTAGGGACTCACGTTCAAATGTTAGACTGCCTGGCATTCGTACGTAACTCTTCCTAGCGTTCGAATGTTATGATCCTCAACATTTGTACGTTAAACACTTGACTTCTCAGATTCTTTACTGATTGTGCACTTTATTCCTTAATTCTGTTAATTACCATAATTTATACCTGTACTCAAATATCGAATTGATTATACACATATGTGGTATAAATTACTTATAATTGAACACAATTCATGCTATTTCATCCGACTAAACCAAATAATTCCAACTCTATCACCTACGCTGCGAGTGTAGTTAGTTGGTGATGTGTGCTAAAAATGTTAAAGGGCATTACTGTAATTTAACACGTTATCGGCTTGGGTCAGGGCATTTTCCGTGGGTTAAACTCCGCGGGTAATCTGCTAGTGGTGAAGACTATTTAGGCTATTTTATTAGTCTAATAATAATATATTAAAGCCTAATGGGCTGCTGACAAAGTAAAGCCCATGGCCCATAGCCCACTACTAGCTCCCTATAAATACCTCAAAGGTGCTGGAAAAGCTCATTATCTACTCTCTCTAGAAAAGACTGCTGGCTAAGCTTGAGAGTAATTCCAGAACAAACTATGAACAAACTTGATCCCATCACTTCGGGTATATAGGAAACTCGCTATCGCCAAGCTTAGAAAGTTCAGGGTTGAACTTTAAGTAGTTTCTAGCATGGAAATGCCGTTGGCACTATGGTATGACAACAATAGAGCAATAGCACTGGATAAAGGACCAAGGTCTCACAACAAATCTAAACACATAGAGAGAAAATATCACATAATTCAAGAAATCGTTGGAAGAGGCAAAACAGCCGTGCAGAAAATAGCCTCGGCAAAAAATGTAGCTGACACACTCGCTAAGCCTATATCATCGGCGGTACTAGAGAAACATCTTGAGAAGATGGGACTCAAATACAATAGAAATTGGTATTGAGTGCAATTGGGAAATTATTAGGTGTTATGCCCTCTATGCCATTAAGGAATTAGATTTAATTAGGCATTTTATTTATATTGTATAAATAGTATAGATCATTAATAAAAGGTATTGAGTTTGTTCTTATAAATCTAATTGTGGCATTAAATGTATTGAACAAATAAGTTCTTAAGATCAAGATGTACTCACCACTACTTATTTGATAAGTGGAAACACTAGTGGAGTTAAGTGCTTGATCTTATAAACATGGTTCGTGAGTTGATGAATCTTAATTGGGCGCTAAGATTCAACTCGTATGACACTTGCTTTGACAAGGAAGTGCTAATCTTACACTGATTGAATAGTGGGAGTTGGTATCATGAATATGACTAATGGAGTTGACATATTCAAACACGACTCATTGTAATCCTATCACATGGGTTTTTACTCGGTGGCAGTCAATGGTAAGGATTACCTGTTACGATAGTATGAGTGAGTTTTAGACCAGAGGTGTTCTTTACATTGTGCTAAACCATTGAATAAGTTATTAGAGTAGCCAAACCCAATCATCCATTGGTGGGATCGACCTCAAAGTACAATTCAATTGGTGCGTTCAACAATGAGATGTGGATTTCCAATAAGGACTTCACTGTCTCGAAAGTAAACGAGAAGCGACATATACATCATAGGTGTTGTGAAATTAAAGTCTTTGGTCAAGGCAATTATAACTAACTTGCATTGGATACAAAAGGCAATTTAGTAATTTCACATCAGTATAATTATATAGTACAATATCAAGTTATATGTGGTTGACATTCCTTGACTCTTACTTGATCGGGTTGCATCAATGAAGAGCTTATACGCATATGGTAATTGTAACTTGAAGGTTCGTGATGATGTATTCATCCCCTACTTGATTGGGTTTCAGTATAGCTTCACGGGAATGGCTTGGTGATAACTATATGCTTAGAATACTCCCAATGCCAATCAAGATGAGCCTAGAGAGACGCGCTATATAAAGATGATAAAAATAAAGGAGTTTTACTTTGCAAAGGGAATTTTTAGTATTTTCACTTAAAGTGAAAATTATTAATGGGATATATTGATTATAATATATATATATATATAATTATTTAAATTAAATATGTTTATTCAATCAATATTAATCGTATTATTAATTTAGAAAAGAGCTTAGTATTTAA